>CAJQUN010000156.1:0-1447770 GCA_907163345.1 Haberlea rhodopensis
ACACGATCCTGGGAGTACATCCAATCAAAGCTCGAGCTCAACTCCAAAGCCATCGATGTGTACCTGTTCACCTGCCCCAACAGAGACAGTCCCCACACGGGGTGAGCATACCAATATCCCAATCCAGTAACCATAACAATATACATTCATAATTTACAACAATGTAAATGCTATGAAATACAAAATATACTCCCTGGATGGCATCATCCTCATCCGGGGTTTCCTGTACTGTCCCTGTTCTCAAAACACTGAAACCATCAGATTCCCAAATGCCAGTTAATCATTACATTGATTAACAATTCTATGAGCCATATACCAATGTCATAAATAATAACATCAAATCATTAAAACAATGATTATAAAACATCCGTGTTCCTCACTTATGGTTTCATATCTCCATTTCATTGCTCACTCTACAATAGTGGCATTCCAATATCACGCATGCTATGACAGCGGCGTCATAATCGATGTTCACTCACAGGCGAAACATCCAAATCACTGCTCGCTCCAAAAGCGGCGGCACCATGCAATTCTCAATGCATATATAAGCATTTTTGAAGAAAGTACAATAACCATGCATTTCAATCTCCGTTTATTACTAATATCATGTGTCATGCATTTCCACAATAAACCATGCATTCACACACATTCATTGCACTACAATGTACCAAGCACTCAACAATTGCAATTATATTAAAGGGCTATGCTCGTACGTCAATACGTACCTTAAATCTCCGAAGTCCGAGCTAAACCTTGTTCGAGTTCATGCCCCGAGGAACGATGTGCTAACACGATAAATAATCACAATTATTTACGAACATGCAACCCATGCTCAAGCACACCCATAACCCTCAAAATATTGTCAACCACGACAATTTACCATTTAAAAGACCGGGGCAGGGCATATACAGGAGGAAATCGAATGAGACAATATCGAAAATTGCTCAAGAACCACCCCTAAATTTCGAACCCTAACAACACAAATCAAACCCAAATAATCACCATAATTCATCTAAAACATGAATTAATCAATCAACAACATGAATCATCATCCCAAGCCAAAACCCCCAAATTTCGAGCAAAAAACCCCACGCAAACAGCATCCAAATTCGAACCTAAGCAACAATTTTTTTTTGAACTTTAAAGTCTGAAATGATCGACCAAACAACACCATAAAAACGCCCAAAAAAACACCTAAAAGAAAGCCCCAAAATCGTACCAAAATCGAGCCCAAAATCGGACAAAATCCAGTTTCGAACCCTAGCGCTTTCTGCAGAAATCAGAGCTCAAATCGCGACCAAACTTCGATTGATGGTACGGGAAGGAGCGCTGAACGAGACGAAGCCGACGCGGGTCGGACGCGCCGAACGGCGGCCGGACGGCGGCGGGCGCGGCGCTTGAAGTGGGGGGGTCGAAACAGATCGGGAATGGCATACGCGGAGGAGAGAGAGAGGAGAGAGAGATGTGACGGAAAATGTGGGGAAAAATGGCCCGATAATTTAAATCTCGGGTTTCAACTGGTATTTATAGCAAAAATACCCCGAAATACTAATAGTCCCACAAATACATCATGATTCGTTAAAAATCATCTGTTTCCAAAAATCTCTCTCTAACTCCAAAACCCCCTACCGGTGCCCACACAAAGCACCCGAGATTCCGAAACACTTCAACAACCCAACTCTTAGGTTTTACACCGTAATGAGAATACATCTCAACCTCGGGATCCAACAACCCAACCACCCAAATAAATGAGCCAGAAGAAGGCCCAACACCTCGATTAAACTCCAAATTGCCACGTAAAGCAACTTTACGGGTTTTTAACACTCCGGGATTAACATCCATAATTCTGGTCATCACAATATCCCCCACTAAAAGAATTTCGTCCTCGAAATTAGCACCGGTGTATCACGTAACATCCAGGCTACACAACAACATTGAAGTCATAACCTCGATCCTTGACCATATCAGAATCGTCTTAATAACGCGAGGATACTTACCTCACATAAACTCTGACACATAGCGACCTACCAAACCAACTTATCACCAAAGGGCAAACGTACCTCGATGCGGTTCATCCCAAAAGTCAGTCCCTCATGACTGCAAAACAACTATACTTACGACTGTAGATCAGACAGTCATCCTTAGTTCTAATACAACTAGTAAGAACGCATCATGAATGACACCTCAACCGTGAGAAAGTTGACCTCGTGTCAAACTCTGGAGTAGAATAGACTTCCAAATCCATTAACGTCCAAGAGCGTCAGCACCACTAACGCTAATAATCCAAAAGCAGTCAGTCAACTGGAACTGCAAGGATTCGAATTGCTCCCGATTCCATCGTAGATATCATTCAAAGACATCTCTATCATGACTCACGATGTCTCTAACATACATCGTTACGGGGGGGGAAAACATAGTATACCGCGGTGGTACACATACCAAACCTGGTTCCTGCTACACAGACCACTCTATCCAAGGAGCAGTTGCACCCTCTGCAACTCGGATCGGGCAACTTACGGCCACCGATCCACACCCGAATACATCTACAAGATGTCCACTTCCGGATATTCCAAGAATCATATCCTGCTCATAAATAAACCATCGAGACTCCACAGAGTTTCAAATTCTGAAAGGACATGCAATAAACCCATTGCATCCTCAACGCTTGTGTCGACAGCGACACCCAACAAATCCGAATTCCTGCCATCCCTTGATAATCCTAGGATTAACAATCCAAACTTAGGAAGGCTATCGCATAACTCGGAGGAAAACACCAATAAGGAAATACCTTAACCCACACAAGATAATCCCTCTTCAAGGGAGTCAACTAACTCACGATTGTTCCTCATAATTATCGTGCCATGGAGATCCAATCTCAAGGTGTTCCATATCTCTCACCAGAATTTAACCATCCAAAAATAGCATAACTCTATGCTTGACAGAAAGAAAATCAATAACTGGCATCTGTATACTCACCAGTATACCTGCCTAAGTACTGACATCGCATGCATACTCAATGCACTCGGCTGGGTATCTACAACCTACCCCTAAGCCCCAAACACAACCGTCAATTCTGAGTCATTCCCTATCCAGTGAAGAACGATAATCGACGATCAACAACACGGTGTGATTCCCAAGATCAACACCACACGTACCAACTCACCGAATCTTTCAAAGATTCCCAAATAGGTATAATACTACCTCCTCCCCACAAGGGAAATGCCATCGAACTCGAGATCCACAAGCCTCGAACCACTGTTCGGAAAAACTGGATACAATAACACCCATTTCATCCCAAATACACGGGTTCCCTCAGATCGAGTCAATAACGACCTGATGACTCTCTAGTTGGTACTCCAACATCATGAGCTGTCCCAGACAAGTCTCACCAAAATTAAAATAAACGTAAACACGTTTCAGTGAGGCATGCACAACCTCAACCTCAAATGACATGGTGACTACTAGAGTCCACCACAATCCACATCGTATCACCTTACGATTTTCAAACTTGGTTCCAACGAGCAGTATAACGGCTCTAGCAAGCACACTATATCATTCTCCAATATCTGGCTAGCAAAGCGTTGTCTCCATAGGCTCACATCAAGCCCACCCAACAAACCATATGTTCCATCTCGGTATGCCATACCGTACAAACCGTTAGAGTAACGGGTCATCGCCCAGCATATCTCTAAAATACAAGCACAAGGGCAACCCGGTGCCCTGCTCACTTATGATGCAATCATAATCCAATAAGATTTATCCCACACCCTCAGGGGGGTGCAACCATGTCTACCCTACATCACAACACAAGCGAGTAGTTTCCTCAATGACTACTCTTACCACCAATCACTTGGCCCTAGCCAAACCAACGAGTATACCCAAGGGTATCATTGCTCGAGAAATATATACTTCGAATATGTGCTGCGGTATAATTCCTATACGGCGCACCCAATAGTTCCTCGAGCAACTTGCTCGGCATAATGGTCTCGTCAACTAGTGACTCAGACACTACCATGTGCCCACCAAGGCACTCAACCATATAATCAAATACAAAACATAAATGTATTAATCATCAAAACGATGCCACACGTCTACATAGAACATCAACTATGTCATCGTCATCCCGTGACGGCATATGTCAACATATGACATCCGACTAACATCGTCAAACATACGACGGTACATGTCAATACACGACATCCATAATCTCATCGTCAAACACATGGCATATATATAGCAACACATAGTATCCACAATAATGCTAACACAAGTAATATGCCATACCTCATCGCTATCAATATAGCGGCATACATGTCTCCGTCGCTCGATAATAGTACGTAGTCAGCACTCATCGCTCGAAGCGGGCAAATCCTGTGCTGAGTACATAGCGGCACAATCCATCGCTATAGAATCGACGGCATGATACCTCGTCATATAATAAGTGGTATGAAACCTCGCTATACACCTGAGCATGAATCATCATCCACATAATAGCGGAAAGAGGCATCGCTATCAATACACATGGCGGCAAGAACCATCGCCAATCAATATAGCGGAATGAACCGTCGCTATCTATACACATGGCGGCAAGAACCATCGCCAATCAATATAGCGGAATGAACCGTCGCTATCTATACACATGGCGGCAAGAACCATCGCCAATCAATATAGCGGAATGAACCATCGCTATCAATACACATGGCGGCAAGAACCATCGCCAATCAATATAGCGGAATGAACCGCTATCTATACACATGGCGGCAAGAAAACCATCGCCAATCAATATAGCGGAATGAACCGTCGCTATCTATACACATGGCGGCAAGAACATCGCCAATCAATATAGTGGAATGAAACATCGCTATCAATACACATGGCGGCAAGAACCATCGCCAATCAATATAGCGGAATGAACCGTCGCTATCTATACACATGGCGACAAGAACCATCGCCAATCAATATAGCCGATCCCTAGTCATTGTCACGGTAGTGTGTATTTAATGCCCCTTGCTCAAATAAAAATGCGGTACTCCCACCCCTCGCTTCACATATAGGGGCATAGAATGACATGCGGTACTCCACCCTAGCCTCACATTTTAGCGGCAAATATTCTTTCCTCGCCTCATATGCTAACCACGCTTCAATGTGACATGCGGCGCTTCCACCCCTCGCTTCACATTTTAGCGGCACAAAACAATAAATAGCGGCAAGCATTTTAAATCATCACTCATCCATAACAATGACTCATGGGATATTCACCAAGTATTTCATCCATACCTGCATCACAAAGCATAATCCATATACCAAACATACATCATCATGAGTGTATTTTAATGCACCTCGCTCAAATGCGACATGCGGTACTCCCACCCCTCGCTTCAACATTTGGCGGCAAAGCATTAAAATCATCACTACATGTATACATGCAACACACAATGCATAATTCCAGGATGTATATAAAACGCAGGTTACCGTTTCGTTGCCTTTCAAACCATGGCCTTAGCCTTTTCCACGTCAATAGTGTCCCTACAGGAACAATCCCAAACTCATGAGCATACGATAATCCATATTCCCCACAATATGATTATAATGAGTAATGCATAAATTATGAGTACAAAGTACTTCCTGTATCCCAATGCATTTCAATATGCTCCACTTGGTTGTCCCTGTGTCACAACTCACAATCATAATCAACAGGTTATATTATGATTCTATAGATGTCATGACATATAATCGTTTAAACTATGATCACATTGTTACAAATGCACATAAGACAAATAGTTGTGTCACACAACACTAGCTACTATCATGCATAGTTTAGTTGCTACTCATCCCTATCAAGCATGTTCCAGGCCCTCAACAGCCCCAAAGAGCTAACCACTGCCTGATACCACTAATGGAGGACCCCTAGCCCTTAACCCTTGATTAGTGTATTAACCACTATGTGTGGCACATGCTTCTATACAAACCAATCGGGAAACTCAGATGATGCTTACAAAAATTCCTTTAATATTCAACGTTATAAGATCATCTCTACTAACATATAGACTCATAGAGTTGCCCATGTACCATCCCCATTTTGCCACTTTTTACATTGTGGTACTTTTATAAAAATTTGGGCAGAGTCCTCCCCGTAAATTGAGCTATCCCGAAATAAAAGCACAACACATAACATAATTCCCGGCCAGGGAAAACATAATACTCATCAGAAGAAGCAATACCAAAGTAAATTCCCAGCCAGGGAAGACACCACACACAAGACGACAAAAGTGGTTTCAACCCCCACATAATACACCATCGACTCTCATATCATTAGCAATTCTACCTTAATTGCATGCAATATAGAATGAAAGAGAGAAAGGCTCATGCCTTTATATACAACCCATATACAAGTATTCGTGCTCACATGCGAGCATCATGAATATGTATATAATCCTCAGGTGTATATGTACTCTATACGATAACCGTGCTCCATCAAGCCCTGGTACCCAGACAACTATCCTGGGAGTACATCCAATCAACAGCTCGAGCTCAACTCCAAAGCCATCGATGTACCTGTTCACCTGCCCCAACAGAGACAGTCCCCAACACGGGTGAGCATACCATAGCCCAAATCCAGTAACCATAACAATATAATTCATAATTTTACAAACAATGTAAATGCTATGAAATACAAAATATACTCCCTGTATGGCATCATCCTCATCCGGGGTTTCCTGTACTGTCCCTAGTTCTCAAAACCTGAAACCATCAGATTCCCAAATGCCAGTTAATCATTACATTGATTAACAATTCTATGAGCCATATACCAATGTCATAAATAATAACATCAAATCATTAAAAACAATGAGTATAAACAATCCGTGTTCCTCACTTATGGTTTCATATCTCCATTTCATTGCTCACTCTACAATAGTGGCATTCCAATTACAAACACGCATGCGCAATGGCAGCGGCGTCATAATCGATGTTCGCAGTCACAGGCAGACAACATCCAAATCACTGCTCGCAATCCAAAAAGGGCACCATGCAATTCTCATGCATATATAAGCATTTGAAGAAAGTACAATAAACCATGCATTTCAATCTCCGTTTATTACTAATATCATGTGTCATGCATTTCCACAATAAACCATGCAATTCACACCATTCATTGCAATACAGTGTACCAAGCACTCAACAATTGCAATTATATTAAAGGGTTATGCTCGTACGTCAATACGTACCTTAATCTCCGAAGTCCGAGTTAAACCTTGTTCGAGTTCCATGCCCCGAGGAACGATGTGCTAACACGATAAATAATTCACAATTATTTACGAACATGCAACCCATGCTCAAGCACACCCATAACCCTCAAAATATTGTCAACCCCACGACAATTTACCATTTAAAAGACCCGGGGCAGGGCATATACAGGGAGGGAAATCGAATGAGACAATATCGAAAATTGCTCAAGAACCACCCCTAAATTTCGAACCCTAACAACACAAATCAAACCCAAATAATCACCATAATTCATCTAAAACAGGAATTAATCAATCAACAACATGAATCATCATCCCCAAGCCAAAACCCCAAATTTCGAGCAAAAACCCCACGCAAACAGCATCCAAATTCGAACCATAAGCAACATTTTTTCTTGAACTTTAAAGTCTGAAATGATCGAGCCCAACAACACCATAAAAACGCCCCAAAAAACACCTAAAAGAAAGCCCCAAAATCGTACCAAAATCGAGCCCCAAAATCGGAGACAAAATCCAGTTTCGAACCCTAGCGCTTTCTGCAGAAATCCGAGCTCAAATCGTGACCAAACTTCGAATTGATGGTACGGAAGGAGCGCCTGGACGAGACGAAGCCGGCGGCGGGTCGGACGCGCCGAACGGCGGCCGGACGGCGGCGGGCGCGGTGTGATGACCAGGGATTATATATGCTAATCCCGTAGTGTTAATAATCCCTAAAGTGGTTTACGTAGCGATTTGGAGTTTAATCGAGGTGTTGGGCCTTCTGGGCTCGTTTATTTTAGGTAGTTGGGATCGTTGGATCCAGAGGTTGAGATTGTATTCACATTACGGTGTAAAACCTAAGAGTTGGGTTTTTGATGTGTCTCGGAATCTCGGGTGCTATGTGAGCACCGGTAGAGGGTTTGGAGTTAGAGAGAGAGTTTTTGAAAACAGATGATTTTTAAGGAATCACGATGTATTTGTGGGGCTATTAGTTTTTCGGGGTATTTTGCTATAAAAACAAGTTGAACCCGAGAATTTTTAAAAAAATATCATTTCAGCCCCAATTCTTCCTCTCTCTCCCGCGATGCGACTCCCGCTGCTACAGTACCCCCGCCGCTTCAAACGCTTCGCCCGCCGCCGTCCCGCCGCCGTTCGGCGCGTGCGACCTATCACCGGCGTCGTCTCGGCGAGGCGCTCCTTTCCCCTCCGGCAATTGAAGGTTTCGTCGCGTCTTGGAGTCGAATTTGGCTGGAATGCGTCGATCCCCAAAAGTTAGGGTTCATCGGATTTCGTCCGATTTTGCTTCCGATTTCGTGGCACATCGTTTCTCGGGGCATGGAACTCGAGCAAGGTTTGGCTCGGACTTCGAGGATTTAAGGTACGTTTAGCGTACGAGCATAGTTTAAATGATGTTTTACAAGTATGATGCATGATTTAAGATATATGAAATGTTTTACTATGATGGTATCGGGACTCGGTTACGATATGTTGATTCACATAGTGGAATGTTCAGTGCCGCTATGAAGCGAGCCAATGATGAGGTGTGGTTGCTACGGAGCAAACACCCATAGTATGACGTTACCTTGAAGTAAGAAATGAAAATGTGGTATTTGATTAGATATCTAGGATATCTGTATTTTATTCCCTATTGGTAATAATAGGAACAGAGACGTAGTTAATCAGAGAAGTGATTAACCAGTATGGGAAGTTAAGGAAATACCAATATGATATCTAGAATTATGATAATTGCTAGATAAAGTAAGATGTTATGAAACGATGTTATGAAAAGATGTTATGAAACGATGTTATGAAAAGATGTTATGAAATGATGTTATGAAAAGATGTTATGAAAAGATGTTATGAAATGATGTTATGAAATGATGTTACGAAAAGATGTTATGAAATGATGTTATGAAATGATGTTATGAAATGTTGCTAATCATTGCTAGTTAAAGTAAGATGTTATGAAATGTTGTCAATTTGAACTGGCTAGGGTTAACCAATGTGATGATTAACTGCATATTCAGGATTTGATGATTTATCTGTTTTGAGAACAGGATTATTACAGGGGTACGCTATGATGAGGGTGATACCATCCAGGAAGTATCACATATGTTCCACAATATTTACATTTTCGTAAATTATGTATTATGTCATTATGATTATGAAATTGTGGAATTGGTATGCTCACCCCGTTGGGGGCTGTCTCTGTTGGGGCAGGTGAACAGGTACATCGATGGCTTTGGAGATGAGCTCAAGTTGTTGATTGGATGTACTCCCAGGATCGTGGTACCAGGGCTTGATGAAGCACGGTATCGTATAAAGTACTCATACGCCCATGAGGGTTATATACATATTCATGATGCTCGCATGTGAGCAAGATTATACTTGTGTATGGGTTGTATGTAAAGGCATGAGCCTTTCTCTCTTTCATTCTATGTTGCATGCAATTAGAGGTAGAATTGCAAAATGATATGAGAGTCATTGGCGTATTATGTGGGTGTTGAAACCCACTTTTGATGTCATATGTGTGGTGTCTTCCCTGGCTGGGAATTTACTTATTATTGCTGCATTCTGATGAGTATTATGTTTTCCCTGGCCGGGAATTATGTTATGTGCTGTGCTTTTATTTCGGGATAGCTCTATTTATGGGGAGACTCTGCCCAAATTTTTATAAAAGTCCACAAGTAAAAAGTGGTGTAATGGGCGAGCTCTATGAGTCTATTGTTGTTAGGAAGACGAGCTTATAACGCTGTATGTTAAAGAAAATTTTGTAATTGCCATTCAATGGTAAAGTATCATCTGAGTTTCCCGAACAATTTTATTAAAAGCATGTGCCACACATTAATGATTAATACACTAATCAAGGGTTAAGTATACGGGGTCCTTACACGCGGCGCTTGAAGTGGCGGGGGTCGAAACAGATCGGGAATGACGTACGCGGGGGAGAGAGAGAGTGACGGGAAAATGTGGGGAAAAATGGCTCCGATAATTAAAATCTCGGGTTCAACTGGTATTAATAGCAAAAATACCCTGAAATACTAATAGGCCCACAAATACATCATGATTCGTTAAAAATCATCTGTTTCCAAAAATTCTCTCTCTAACTCCAAAACCCCTACCGGTGCCCACACAAAGCACCCGAGATTCCGAAACACTTCAACAACCCAACTCTTAGGTTTTACACCGTAATGAGAATACAATCTCAACCTCGGGATCCAACAATCCCAACCACCCACATAAATGAGCCCAGAAGGCCCAACACCTCGATTAAACTCCAAATTGCCACGTAAAGCAACTTTACGAGTTTTTAACACTCCGGGATTAACATCCATAATTTCTGGTCATCACAACAGAGGGGTCGATCGATCCAGCTGGACAGTAGAAATTTGTGGCTTTTTTCAGCCCTTTCTCGATCGATCAGAAATCCTTGCTCGATCGATCGAGCTTAACAGTAAGTTTCTTCGCCTTTTTCAGCTTCTGGCAAGTTTCGTATTTTGGCCGTAACTTTCTCATACAAACTCCAAATTTGATGAATCAGCTGTCCACACGAAGATACTAGAAAGTTCTACAACTTTTATATGGACCACATTTCCAAAACCTGGCTAGAACATATAGTAATTTGAGGAGAAATGAGCAATATGTGTCTTGGATTCTGGTTTTTTTCTCTTTCTTCAACTTTATTCATTTTTTCATCATTTTAGCTTGATTTCTTCACCTTTTATGAATTTCAACATTGATTCCTGAAACATAGAAATATATACCATAAAACGTAAAATAATTCAAGAATCAACACGAAAACCATTACATATCATAGCATAAAAACGCGTAATATTCAACCCTATCACAGAGCTAGGCGCAAACCATTCCATCACTGCTTCTACTTCCTGGGATTGACTGGTATCCCATTCCTGGAGATCACATGACACAGAAACACCACACTCCAACCAGAATTCACACTTGCTGAGCTTGGCAAACAACAAATTATCCCGAAGGATCTGAAGCACTACACGCGGATGTCTCACGTGCTCCTCTTCGCTTCTAGAGTAGATAAGGATACCATCAATGAATACTATGACAAACCGATCAAGATACGGTTGGAACGGCATGGCCAAGAACTCTAAGTGTCCATATCGAGTCTGAAATGCTGTCTTCTGGACGTCCTCTTCTCTAACTCGTATCTGATGATAACCATATCTCAATTCAATCTTGGAATAAATCTTTGTGCCCTGCAACTGATCAAACAGATCATCGATCTGCGGAAAAGGGGACTTGTTCCTTATCGTCACCTTGTTCAATTGCCTGTAATCGATGCACAAATGCATTGAACCATCTTTATTCTTCACAAATAAAACTGGTGCACCCTAAGGCGACACACTGGGACCTTCAGTTCTCTCAACTCCGTCGGTACAATTCTATAAGGGGCACGAGAAATAGCGGACATATCTGGTAGTAGTTCAATCCCAAACTCAACTTCCCGACTCGGCGAAAAACCTGGAATTTCTTCCGGAAACACATCGGCAAATTCCGTAACCATGGGTATCTCCTCAATTTTCATCTTTTTCTTCTTTTCTGCAACATCAATAGCATAAACAAGATAACCTGCATGTCCACGTTCCAATAGCCATGACATTTTAATAGCAGAAATCAACGGGATTTTTGGACGAGAACCACTCCCATAAAACATCCATTGAATCCCCTGATCAGATCGAAAGCGAAATGCCCTCTGTCGGCAATCCACCACTGCCTGATATCTGTTCAACACATCAATGCCCACAATGCAATCAAAATTTGTCATGTCCAACACAATCAAGTTAGCCTTCAGATCATTGCCCTCAAAATAAATGAGGCAGTCAGATAATACTCGGTCAGCAATCACATTCTTCCCAGTGGGTGTCAAGACAAAAGTGGCTTGGGCAACCGAGACATGCATATATGATATTTCTCGGCAAAGCCAGCAGATACAAAAGAATGGGAAGCACATGTATCTATCAAAATAAAAGCGGGGTAGGTACATAAATAGCACTTACCCACAATCACTTCCTCTGGAGCTGCCTCAGCCTGCTCCCTCGTCAGCGCATAGACTTGCCCCTGAGGTGGTCCCATTGTCTTACAACCAAACTGTCGAGGCACGATTCGTTGCCTGTGTTGTACCGCTCTATCAGCAAATCTTCCCATGTTCTCCCTGAGGTACGGCTGTCCTCCACGATTATGACGATTCCGAGCAATGTGGCCCATCTGCCACAACCATAACAAGACGAATAATCTCGCATCAGGTGTGGTCCTCCACAATAGTAACATCTCACTTCCCCCATCCTACTTGCTTGAGCTGGACCCCTATTGGTCGGTGCATTACTCCTATGGTTCCAGATTCATCGATTGTCAGATCGCTTACCACTAAACCACGAGGATGATGATGTCCCAAGAGATTTGAACTGATCCCCTCATGATCTCAGACTATCAAACACTGGCCTCTGGGGTGGCATTTGTGGGGGTATAGCATCCTTGTAGGCACCGACTCCAATTTTGGTTAATTCCGCTATTGTCAAAGCATCATCAAAAGAACTGGGGTTATTAGAAAGAACCTTGTCGAATAGCTCCGGCCTCAAGCCCTTCAGAAAGTGCCTCATCTTTGCATGACAATTTGTGGCAATATGAGGTACATACCTCAATAGTGATTAGTATTGTAGGGCGTGGTCAGAAACTGTCATGTTGCCCTGCTTCAAGTTGGTAAACTCATCCTCCTTCATCTGTCTAGCAGCAGCCGAAAAATATCGGCTCTGAAACCGGGTCCTGAATAAGCTCCAATCCACTAGTACTCCCTGAGCTCTCATCTCCATAACCGATGTCTTCCACCACATAGAAGATTTCTTGGCCAACTGAAACTTGGCCAACCTCAGCCAGGCAGTCTTGGCACATGGCGCCGACACGAATATTTGCTCAATCCTCTCAAGACACTCTTCAGCCTCTTCCCCAGACTCAGTCCCTTCGAAAGAGGCGGATTGAAGGTTAAGAATTTCATCAGACTCAGTTCCCCGGGCAATACTGCTGTGCGATAGGTTCCAGACCCACAATTAGTGGAGGTAGATGGTTAGTCTGAGTAATTGTGAGGGCCCGATTCAAATGTGGTGTTTAATTAACACATAATGATTAACTTGCGTAAACAACGAAAGATTTATTTCAAATGTCTTATCAAACGGCACTAAAACTTTTTTGCTTTTAGGTGATACATATAAACTGATACATAAAATATGTAATTCCGGTTTCCAATTCAACATGTTGATCATAACATAAATTATAAAATATGTCATCAAGCAGTAGTAGAATAATTAAAGTACAGATACTCGGGTCATACCCCGGTAAATTTAAAACATAAGTCAAAATACTCTAACAACTAATGGGACTCAAAACATAAAACATAAACCTGAGCTCGCTCTCAAGGAGCTCCGGTATTCATCGATGCTTTACCTCGAGCATCCGCAATACGTCTACCTGTACCACCTGTCATGCCCATACAACAAAGACATGACAGCCCCCACTTCGGGGGTCAGAACCCAGTACGAGAAATGAATCGAATCTCAAGATACCAAATATCGGAGTCCAAAGGAAGGTATCATCAAATAATGTCAGCTCGAGCAGAGGGTGAGAACACACGCACAATGCGCTAGGAGACTCATCCGATGTGTTGTGTTCGTCCATCCCTCGTGTCTAGGTCCGATGACACGCGCGTGACCTATACTGTCTGTCATCGCCGTGCTCGTCGTCTCCGACACTCAGAGTAAATCAACTCAGTCATAATCATGGATATCAAAGAAATGATAGATCAATATGATATGCCCATGAATCATTTATGCATCAATTGACATATGCAACTCAATATATCATGCAATCTCATGTGAAATCAATACATATCATGTAATTCACATATCATGTACTACAATGTATCTCAACATGTCATATAGTCACATAAGAATCACATAGTGACAAATAAATCATATAATTCAATTAATGACATGTAAAATCTTACAAAGCATCATTACACGTCTTCGTCAGACGTCATGATAAAACTCATTTCTACGTACCTCGACCCAAGCTAATCTACCGAGACTTCTCAGATCAACCCCAGAATCTATTAACCTGGTCATATATACTAAATATTATCACTAAGTGCTTAAGTAGGCACAATAGCTACAACAAGTTTTAAGGATGGTTCCTAGTGATTTTCCTTCAAAATTCAGACTGACCAGTTTTTGTTCAAAATTCATAATAAATTCATATGATGTCCAAATGACCCAAATCCAGTTCTCAAAGTTCAAAATTTCAAAGGACTTCATTTTCTTATCTATTGATGTCGAGCTAATTCCTCCATTTAAAGATAGTAAAAATACTAAAAACGTAGCTTTTGAAATTCTGTTTTCCAGCTCGAGCAGTTTTAGTAAAATCGCCATATTTTTTTTCATTTTAACTTCAAATTGGGTGATTCTAGTGGCAAATGACAGCCAACTCAAAGTACTAAAATACTTATTTACGGACATTTTCTGGAATCCCTGGCCAAAAATGCTCATTAACTCGGATAACACACTGCATGGGATTTTTGTCCACATGCAGGACATAGATTGTGCACTTAAAGTATAAAATTCATAACTACTCGGAAATAAGTCCGAATTGAGTCATATATTTTTTTTTATATTCAACAGAATTCAAAGACTTAAAATTGTCATTCGATGATCGAATATTAAGTTTGTCAAAAGTTCAGAATTCTACACTGCATGTGCATTTTCAACACATGAAGAGTCGAATCTGGCGCCTCTTAATAAAATGAGTATATCTCACTCATTTCAAGTCCAAATGGTCTCAAATTGTAACCACAGGACGACAACACATATATATACAACTTTTGTGTGAGGCTCAAAGTCAGATTCTGTGATATCCCCGAAATGGTTAATTGCATTTGGGCAATAATTGTGCTTATATGATTAATTATGTGGTAATTAATTATGCATTGGATTTATTTATTATTATGCGGAAATGCTTAGTCACATGTTAGAGTGACCCGGGGTAGCATTTCAGGGTGCATGTTGGGAATTTTGGTTGGGAACATGATTTATTTGCCTTGGTTAGCAATTTGTGGAAATCATGTGTTTAATTGATATTTGGTGCATTATGAGTAAATGCTTTGAAAAATATCATGTTGGGGTGTTTTATACACCATGGGATATTTTAGTATGCATTTTAAATAAACTCATCTTTTATACCCAACCACACCTCATCCACTCTTACTTTTTAACTTTACCAAACAAACACCCAAACCCTCCCTTTCCCCTCATTTTCGAAATCTAGCTTAAGGGTGAAGAGAAGTCCTTGCAAAATCTTGTTTTGTGGAGTTTATTGGGTGATTTGAGATCCCCAAGAGGTATGGGTACCTCATGGTTATTTTTGTAAGATTTTGTTTAAGTTTGATATGGTTTGAAGGGTTTTAAAATGGGTTTGTGTTGGGTTGTTGTGGTTTTGGTATTATTTTGGGTGGATGTTAAATATATGAGTTTATGTAGATGTTTATTGTTGGTTTTGAGTTGTTGGGTTTGGTTGATGTTGGTGTATGTGGGTGTGTATGAGTTGAGGTTGAAGATGGGTGAATAGTGCCCAAACCCCGCATGCCCAGAGCTCGGCGATCGATCGGCGCTTTCTCGCGATCGATCGCGAGCAACAGAGCTGAGGCAGTGAGCTTCAGCGATCGATCGCGAGTTTGGCACGATCGATCGGCGAGGCCGCGATCGATCGGCGCAAGCTTCGCGATCGATCGCGGATTGTTTAATTTTGTTGGGCGAGGCAGTGTGATCTCGCGATCGATCGGGGCTTGATGGCGATCGATCGCGAGACACCAAAAATGGTGTTTTTGGTTATTTTTGTAGGATTTTTGGTATTGGACTATTATTGGGTTCTAATATTGATTTGTGTGAATGTGTAGAACCATCCCAGGTGGCAACACAGCCAAGGCATTGAAGTCCTACCATATCCTACATTTTGGAAAGGTACGTAGTGGACGTACGGGCACCCCAACGGTACATGTATCTTATATAATTATTGTTATGCATTGTGGATGCAAGTATATATGTGGTATTACATTGTGGATGCAAATACATGTTATGTATGATGTTTATAGATGCATATGATTATTGGTGCATATCCCATGAGTCGTGGTCATCCCTTGATGATTTTAATGCTTGCCGCTATTTGGTTTGGTTCCGCTAAATGTGAAGCGAGGGGTGGGAGCGCCGCATGTCACATTTGAGCGTGGTTATCATATAGGGCGAGGAAAGGGTATTTGCCGCTCAATGAGAGGCGAGGGGTGGGAGTCCCGCAGTCCATTGAAGCGAGGTTATCCTATGCCGCCTATATGTAAATAAGCGAGGGGCATTAAAATACATTGTGATGGACAGACTAAGGATTGGTGATCAGTATTTGGTATTGATGAAATGGTATATGTTCATGACATGTTTAGACCATTAAAAATAATCTATTGATTATACTCATGAGTTATGGTACAGGGACAACCAAACGGGAAGCGTTTGAAATGCATGGGGAAAACAGGAAGTGTTTTATTATGATTATGCATTTACGCTTTATCTTCATATTGTGTTGAATATGAATGATTATTATTGCTCATGTTTGGGGGTTGTCCTTGTAGGTACACGTTTGGCATGATAGAAGGGCTAGACGGGTTGAGACGGTGAGCTTGAGGATGCTTTTGTGAATTGAAGGACATGATTATTTTTGCCTAGTGTCTACTCTAGGAGTAGTGTAAAACTAGTTGATAACATTCATTTGATGGGAAATGTAATTAATCCATGTTTGGAAGTCCTTATTTTGGCATGTAATGCTTAAGCTCATAGACTCAACACGTTCTTTTACACTCTGATCATTATATTTAGCTCTATTATGCCTTGGTTCCGCATTTAAGGATTAGGGTCCTTACATTAGTGGTATCAGAGCAGTGGTTAGAGAACCCGGGAACGAGTGAAGGGTAGCCTTAGCATGTTTGGCTAGGTGCT
Organism: Haberlea rhodopensis; assembly: GCA_907163345.1. NCBI lineage: Eukaryota > Viridiplantae > Streptophyta > Magnoliopsida > Lamiales > Gesneriaceae > Haberlea > Haberlea rhodopensis. The sequence goes on from CAJQUN010000156.1 coordinate 17,276, forward strand.
TACATTTGAAGCATGTTTATGCATGTGGTGCATATTAATGTATATCCTGTTATACTAACGTGCTTATTCTCATTCCTGTTATCTAACGGCATAACATATATATTGCTTTGGAATTGTTGTTAACATTTGTGTTACAGCATGGCTGCTAATGAGGAAGTTGGAGATGTTGGTAGTGTGAATGCAAGTATCGGACAGGCGAACCCTCTACCTCCACCGGCTGTAGGAATGGAACCAGTGGTTCAGTTATTGCTACCGGGTGAGATTAGCTTAACGCAATTTCTGTCTTATCATCCGCCCCGGTTTGAGGGGACAGAGTCCGGAGAAGAGGCTGAAGAGTGGTTGGAAAGACTTGAGCAGATCTTTGTATCGGCTCCTTGTGCTGTGACAGCTTGGCTGAGGCTGGCGGAGTTTCAATTAGCCAAGAAACCCCTGATGTGGTGGAGGAGCACAGTAATGGAAATGAGAGCACTGGGTGCTGTGATTGACTGGACACTCTTCAGGACTAGGTTTTTGAACCGGTACTTCTCCGCAGCAGCAAGACAGACAAAGGAGGACGAATTTACAAGTCTGAAGCAGGGGAACATGTCAGTGGCAGACTATGCCACACGGTACTCTTCATTGCTGAGGTACGTTCCCCACATTGCCACCAATGGGCACGCTAAGATGAGGAATTTCATGAAGGGATTGCGATCGGAGCTCTATGACCGGGTTATTACCAATAACCCAACTTCTTTTGATGATGCTCTCACAAGGGCGGAGCTTGCCGAGCTTGGGGTGGGAGCTTATGCTAGTGCTATGCCACCACCGGTACCGCAACAGAGGCAGACCAATGATAGTTTGAGGCCTCGGGGTGAGCCATTTAAACCCCGTGGTGCCTCTTCATCTTCGCGATATGGTGGAAAGAAACTCTTTGGTCAGAAACAGGATGGCAAGAAGGGTAATTGGTCGGCCAATCGAGGGCCTTCACAAGGGGATAGGCCGGGAGAGCCGAGGTGCAACAATTGTGGAGGGCCACATTCTTCAAACAAGTGTCCTGCATGTTATCTGTGGCAAGATGGGCCACATTGCTCGGTATTGCCCCACACGGGGAGGACAGTCAGAGTATCAGGGCAACAGGCCGAGGTTTGATGATAGGACAGTGCAGCAGAGGCAGCAGTTTGGGCCTCGACCATCGGGAGGTCAGACAGTAGGACCGCCCCAGGGACAGGTGTATGCACTGACCAGGGAGCAGGCTCAGGCAGCCCAGAGGAGGTGATTGCCGGTACGTGTCATTTATTTACGTACCCTGCTTTTATTTTGATCGATACAGGTGCCTCCCATTCTTTTGTATCGGTAGGTTTTGTGGAAAGACACCATATGCGCACGTCTTCTTTACCCACGCCTCTCCTTGTCTCGACACCCACTGGAAGAAATGTCGTTGCCGATCAGTTAATGGCAGACTGCCTCATTTATTTTGAGGGCAACGAGTTGAAGGCAGACTTGATCGTGTTGGGCATGTCAGACTTCGACTGCATCTTGGGTATTGATATTCTGAACAGATCTCAGGCAGTGGTAGATTGCCGATAGAGGACAGTGAAGTTCAGACCTGAGTTGGGCAGTCAGTGGACCTTCTATGGCAACGGTTCTCGTGCGAAGATTCCGTTGATTTCAGCGATCAAGATGACTCAACTGTTGGAACGTGGACACACGGGTTATCTCATTTATGCCGTGGACACGTCTGGGAAGAGTAAAGAACTAAGAGTTGAGGATGTACCAGTGGTAGCAGAGTTTGCTGATGTATTCCCCGAAGAGATCCCAGGATTCCCACCGGCTAGGGAAGTCGAGTTTGGGATCGAGCTGTTGCCAGGGACATCCGCTATCTCTCGTGCACCTTATAGGATGGCACCGGCTGAGTTGAGAGAATTAAAAGAACAGTTGCAGGATCTCCTGGACAAGGGATATATACGCCCGAGCGTGTCGCCATGGGGCGCACCAGTTCTCTTTGTGAAGAAGAAGGACGGTTCGATGCGGTTGTGTATCGATTACCGGCAACTGAATAAGGCTACAGTGAAGAACAAGTATCCTCTCCCAAGGATAGATGACTTGTTTGATCAGTTGCAAGGTACCAGGGTGTAGAGCAAGATTGATTTGAGATCCAGGTATCATCAGATTCGGGTCAGAGAGGAAGATGTGCAGAAGACAGCGTTCCGGACCCGATATGGACATTATGAGTTCCTAGTGATGCCGTTCGGCGTGACGAATGCTCCAGCAGTCTTTATGAGTCTGATGAACAGAGTGTTTCAGCAGTATCTTGATCAGTTCGTCATTGTGTTTATTGACGATATTCTTATCTACTCCCGGAGCGAGGAGGAGCATGTGAAACACTTGAGGACAGTGCTTCAGATTCTCAGAGAGCATCAGTTATATGCTAAGCTCAGTAAGTGTGAATTTTGGCTGAGCAGTGTAGTGTTTCTAGGGCATGTCATATCGAGCAGCGGGATATCTGTAGATCCCAAGAAGATTGAGGCTGTGATGGAGTGGGCTGCCCCCACTTCTGTGCCTGAGATCCGGAGTTTTCTTGGTTTGGCCGGGTATTATCGACACTTTGTCGAGGGCTTTTCGAAGATTGCCAAGCCGCTGACTCAGTTGACCCAGAAGGGTGTACCTTTCTTTTGGTCAGAAGCTTGTGAGGAGAGCTTCCAGGAATTAAAGCACCGGTTGACGACGGCGCCAGTGTTAGTGATCCCGACGGAGAACTCCAGATTTGTTCTGTATACTGACGCATCACTTCAGGGCCTTGGGTGTGTTCTGATGCAAGATAAGCATGTGGTAGCTTATGCATCGAGGCAGTTGAAGCCGCATGAGACCAGGTATCCAGTTCATGACTTGGAACTGGCGGCTATCATCTTCGCCCTGAAGATTTGGAGGCATTACTTATATGGTACTTCATTCACCATATACACGGATCACAAGATCCTCAAGTTTTTATTCACTCAGGCAGAGCTGAACATGAGGCAGAGGAGATGGATGGACCTACTCAAAGACTATGACTGCGAGATAGAGTACCATCCCGGGAAAGCCAATTTGACAGCAGACGCTTTGAGCCGGAAAGTGAGGAGTTCTGCTGAGGACGTCATCCATTTGTCGGCTATGATGACCTCCTATTGCCATCTGGGCTATGACTTTGACATAGATGCATCACCTGTGTATGTATCGACTCTGTTAGCCGAGCCAGACATCTATGAGAACATCAGGAGAGCTCAGAGGTCAGATGATGAGGTTCAGAGGTGGTTATCTTTAGTACATCTTGGTCAGCCAACGAAGTTCAGGGTGGCAGATGACGGATCCTTGAGATTGGGGAACCGTTGGGTGGTTCCAAGTACGCCGGAGTTGCGTAAAGGAATCTTGGAGCGAGCTCACAGTAGCAGACTTAGCATCCACCCTAGGCGGGAAGAAGATGTACAGAGATCTGCGTGGTCAGTTTTGGTGGAAGAGGATGAAATATGATGTCGTCGCTTTTGTAAAGAGGTGTTTGATCTGCCAGCAGGTTAAGGCAGAGAGGCAGAGACCTGGCGGCGAGTTGAGAAGCTTGGAGATACCGAAATGGAAGTGGGAGCACATTTCCATGGACTTCGTGACTCATTTGCCGAGGAGTGCTTCAGGCTTTGATGCTATTTGGGTGATTGTGGACAGATTAACTAAGGTAGCCCACTTTATCCCATATAGCATGACTTCCACATTTTTGAGGATGGCGCAGTTGTATGTTAGGGATGTGGTGAGATTGCATGGGATCCCCGTTTCCATAGTGTCAGATCGAGATCCGCGATTCACATCTCATTTCTGGGAAGGCCTTCAGTCAGCCTTGGGAACTGAAGTCGGATTGAGCACTGCTTATCATCCTCAGACGGATGGCCAGACCGAGCGCACTATTCAGACGCTCGAGGACATGTTGAGAGCTTGTGTTTTGGAGTTCGATGCCTCTTGGCAGGATTCAGTGCCTTTGGTAGAGTTTTCTTATAACAATAGCTACCAGGCGAGTATTCAGATGGCTCCGTTTGAAGCTCTTTATGGCAGACGGTGTAGATCACCCTTGTGTTGGGATGATTTGGACCGCAAATCGGTCGGAGGACCGGAGTTGATTCGGGAAATGGAGGAAAAGATAAAGACGATAAGGCAGAAAATGAAAGCGGCTCAGGACAGGCAGGCAGCTTATGCGAATAAACGGCGGAGACCGTTGGAATTTCAGTTGGGAGATAAGGTCTTTTTGAAGATCTCGCCTTTCAGGGGCGTTGTGCGATTTGGGATGCGCGGGAAACTGTCTCCGAGGTATGTTGGACCGTACGAGATTTTGCAGCGCATTGGCACCTTAGCTTACCGACTGGCTTTGCCGCCTTCTTTATCTGGTATACACGATGTGTTTCATGTATCGATGCTGCGGAAGTATGAGCCGCGTCACATGTGTTACAGCCTTCCGAAGTTCAGTTAGAGTCCGATGTGTCTTATGTGGAACGGGCTGTCAGAATTCTAGATCGAGCAGACCGTAGACTTCGGAACAAGGTGATACCTATGATCAAGGTTCAGTGGGATCGCAGGGGTGTTGAGGAGGCTACGTGGGAGACGGAGCGGCATATGGTGCAGCACTACCCGGAACTATTCTCTGGTATGTGTTTATGTTTAGTTTCTATTTGGGGTAAGTGCATGTGATTTCGAGGACGAAATCTTATAAGTAGGGGAGTATTGTGATATCCCCGAAATGGTTAATTGCATTTGGGCAATAATTGTGCTTATATGATTAATTATGTGGTAATTAATTATGCATTGGATTTATTTATTATTATGCGGAAATGCTTAGTCACATGTTAGTGACCCGGGGTAGCATTTCAGGGTGCATGTTGGGAATTTTGGTTGGGAACATGATTTATTTGCCTTGGTTAGCAATTTGTGGAAATCATGTGTTTAATTGATATTTGGTGCATTATGAGTAAATGCTTTGAAAAATATCATGTTGCGGTGTTTTATACACCATGGGATATTTTAGTATGCATTTTAAATAAACTCACCTTTTATACCCAACCACACCTCATCCACTCTTACTTTTTAACTTTACCAAACAAACACCCAAACCCTTCCTTTCCCCTCATTTTCGAAATCTAGCTTAAGGGTGAAGAGATCCTTGCAAAATCTTGTTTTGTGGAGTTTATTGGGTGATTTGAGATCCCCAAGAGGTATGGGTACCTCATGGTTATTTTTGTAAGATTTTGTTTAAGTTCGATATGGTTTGAAGGGTTTTAAAATGGGTTTGTGTTGGGTTGTTGTGGTTTTGGTATTATTTTGGGTGGATGTTAAATATATGAGTTTATGTAGATGTTTATTGTTGGTTTTGAGTTGTTGGGTTTGGTTGATGTTGGTGTATGTGGGTGTGTATGAGTTGAGGTTGAAGATGGGTGAATAGTGCCCAAACCCCGCATGCCCAGAGCTCGGCGATCGATCGGCGCCTTCTCGTGATCGATCGCGAGCAACAGAGCTGAGGCAGTGAGCTTCAGCGATCGATCGCGAGTTTGGCGCGATCGGCGAGGCCGCGATCGATCGGCGCAAGCTCCGCGATCGATCGCGGATTGTTTAATTTTGTTGGGCGAGGCAGTGTGATCTCGCGATCGATCGGGGCTTGATGGCGATCGATCGCGAGACACCAAAAATGGTGTTTTTGGTTATTTTTGTATGATTTTTGGTATTGGACTATTATTGGGTTCTAATATTGATTTGTGTGAATGTGTAGAACCATCCCAGGTGGCAACACAGCCAAGGCATTGAAGTCCTACCATATCCTACATTTTGGAAAGGTACGTAGTGGACGTACGGGCACCCCAACGGTACATGTATCTTATATACTTATTGTTATGCATTGTGGATGCAAGTATATATGTGGTATTGCATTGTGGATGCAAATACATGTTATGCATGATGTTTATAGATGCATATGATTATTGGTGCATATCCCATGAGTCGTGGTCATCCCTTGATGATTTTAATGCTTGCCGCTATTTGGTTTGGTTCCGCTAAATGTGAAGCGAGGGGTGGGAGCGCCGCATGTCACATTTGAGCGTGGTTATCATATAGGGCGAGGAAAGGGTATTTGCCGCTCAATGAGAGGCGAGGGGTGGGAGTCCCGCAGTCCATTGAAGCGAGGTTATCCTATGCCGCCTATATGTAAATAAGCGAGGGGTATTAAAATACATTGTGATGGACAGACTAAGGATTGGTGATCAGTATTTGGTATTGATGAAATGGTATATGTTCATGACATGTTTAGACCATTAAAAATAATATATTGATTATACTCATGAGTTATGGTACAGGGACAACCAAACGGGAAGCGTTTGAAATGCATGGGGAAAACAGGAAGTGTTTTATTATGATTATGCATTTACGCTTTATCTTCATATTGTGTTGAATATGAATGATTATTATTGCTCATGTTTGGGGGTTGTCCTTGTAGGTACACGTTTGGCATGATAGAAGGGCTAGACGGGTTGAGACGGTGAGCTTGAGGATGCTTTTGTGAATTGAAGGACATGATTATTTTTGCCTAGTGTCTACTCTAGGAGTAATGTAAAACTAGTTGATAACATTCATTTGATGGGAAATGTAATTAATCCATGTTTGGAAGTCCTTATTTTGGCATGTAATGCTTAAGCTCATAGACTCAACACGTTCTTTTACACTCTGATCATTATATTTAGCTCTATTATGCCTTGGTTCCGCATTAGGGTCCTTACAGATTCCTGATACTAAGTAAATCGAATTTTCGAAATCATCTACTGCATGCAACATCAAATTTGTGCAGATTCTGTTTTAATAAAAATGACACCAACATTTTTGTGGTTCTCCCTATATTTTCGACCCAAAATCCATAAAATCCAACTAAAATAAATAAGAACAAGTCCATACCCTTGTAGACCCAAAAGTTTTCCACCATGGCTCCTTCCTAGCTTGAACTCCTCCAAACTTGCTTCGAAATTGAAATTTCTTGCACCTAACTAACACCATTGTCTTGGGGTTTCTAAATCACTAATTGCATGTAACATGCATTACTAATTGGAAGAGAAATTTGTGCTAAAAGATGGCTGGAAATTTCAAAATTTCAGAATGTGGATAGAAAGAGGAGAGAAGGAGGAGCATTGGGAATGAAGAGAGAGGAAAGGTGTTGGAATTTTGAGCCAAAAATCTGAATGTGCATGTGTTAGGCGTGAGCTTTTATGCATAAATGCATGATTTTTAATTTATTTGACGTATTGTGGAATCCATGTATCAATACATCACTATCTTGCAAGATTATTGGTCCAAAACCATGTATTAAATGAGTTAAATTAATTAGTGGCATGTGTTCTCCAAGTGCCATGTGATCATTCACATGCTCATGCACTAAAACATGTTCCACTAGTTGGTTGACCCATCGTGGTCCCGAACACCTTAATTCAAAGTTTATACTTTTAATTATCCAGGTTCGCTTAATCATCGTTAATCCGGATTAATTAGCATTGGTGCCTTACACTTCTTCCCCTCTTAAAAAGATTTCATCCTCGTAATCGCAAAACCGAGTATAACTCAATAAATTAAATCATATGAGATGTCTCAATCTCATCCATAGATACATAAGAATCATCATGTATCAATAACAATTGATGTGGTAGTGTCTACGATATAGCACTGAATCAACTTCTCTATGATTCCACAAAGTTTCAAAATATCGAGGTAATATCATACCTCACTCATATTGATCATCGCAAAGGTAATATCTTCATATTTACCTGATTCGCAACTCGATAGTCTAACGATATATTTTTCTTTGGCGTAGCAAATCTGCTCACCTTAAATCAAATTTCAATCGTTTCGGCAGAAATTTTATCTTTCCTAGCATTTTCTCAACAATCTCAAGTTATGCCAAAAATTCCTTATAAATTTTCTATCATCATATCAGCGATCGGTAATTCTGGCTCTACAAAACCTGAACCGATGACATCCCAAAAGTTATCTGAAACTTAAATTATAGGAAAATTTACTTAGTGAATAGTGATTTCTGTCAATTCTCACTAAATTCATCACTATTAATCGAGACATAACTTCCAAAGTCTGGATATTTTCTCAGTTTATCCATCAGTATGGGTATGGTAAGCAATACTAATTGCTACTTTAGTACCCATGACATTCTGAAAATAGTTTTCGAATTCAGATATTATCCTCGAATTTCAATCAGATACAGTTGTTACAGAATACTTGCTGTAACTAAACCACATTATCCACATCTCAATCATGTCATTTTCTCATAGACATATAGACTATCATATGAACTCAATATCTTGTATTGAATAGTTAATCAATTCCTATTCAACTTGTTTCACAATCTCTGTTTGATCTAAACAATTTGAGCTATAAAACTCAAAGCTAGAAATTTCCCAAATTCATTGTGATACTTACAAATTCTGTAGTATCCCATTATGTCTCGTATTGTTATTTTGACATGCTGATATGTCAAACAATTTGCCACGAAATTTCCAAATTTTCTTTTTTTATACCATCCCGTTAGAAATAGAATCTCAAAAATGATACATCTCATCATTCCCAGAATAACACTATGTCATCTATAGTGTGCTTTCTGCAGTAATAATTCTTTCGAATCAGTAGGATTCGATGCTATTTACTGATTGTTCAATCGCAACCTGCCACTAAATTGCATACTAAAATCTAGTTAGTTGATGAGACAGAACCAATTTCTTCACTCAATATCTGTAAGGGTCTGTCCTTCGAGTCTTTCTGATTTTCGAAATCAGAGGTGACTCAAACAGCAAAGCGTACATTGATGCTACCATTGTACCTTGCACTTTTTGTTTCAGCGGATCTGCAACTAGTTTCGCTTTCCCTGATTGATATTGACTATGAGAGACAATTCTTTAATAAATCTAGTCATCGCTTCTATTTCATATTCAACTCTGACTGAAATATAGATATTTTGAACTCTTAACATCATAGTATATCATGAATTGTTCGCCATACAGATAAAGTTGCCACCTCTTCAAGGCAAAAATAATGGCTACAAGTTCGAGTTCATGAACAAGATATCATGATTCTTTCAGATTCAACTATATCAAAGAATATGCAATCATTTCCTCATGATGCATTAGAACATATCCCAAATCTGTGACCAACGTATTTTGTAAGGACCCCAAGCCCTTAACCCTTGATTAGTGTATTAACCCTTATATGTGGCACATGCTTTCAATAAAACTCAATCGGGAAACTCAGATGATACTTTACCATTGAATGGCAACTACAAAGTTTCTTTAATATACAACATTAAGATCATCTTTACCAACAAATAGACTCATAGATTTCGCCCATTACCATCCCCAATACGCCACCTTTTTACATTGTGGACTTTTATAAAAATTTGGGCAGAGTCTCCCCATAAATTGAGCTATCCCGAAATAAAAGCACAACACATAACATAATTCCCGGCCAGGGAAAGCACAATACTCAACAGAATACAGCAACACTAAGTAAATTCCCAGCCAGGGAAGACACCACACATACGACAACATAAGTGGGTTTCAACACCCACATAATACACCAATGACTCTCATATCATTTAGCAATTCTACCTCCAATTGCATGCAACATAGAATGAAAGAGAGAAAGGCTCATGCCTTTATATACAACCCATATACAAGTATAGTCGTGCTCACATGCGAGCATCATGAATATGTATATAACCCTCAGGTGTATATAAGTACTCTATACGATACCGTGCTCCATCAAGCCCTGGTACCACGATCCTGGGAGTACATCCAATCAACAGCTCGAGCTCAGCTCCACAGCCATCGATGTACCTGTTCACTTGCCCCAACAGAGACAGCCCCCAACGGGTGAGCATACCAATACACAAAATCGCATAATCACAATAATGAAACTCATAATTTACAATAAGAGTAAATACTAATGAATTTAAATGATAATCCCTGGATGGCAACGTCCTCATCCGGGATTCCGTGTACTGTCCCTATTCTCACAATCATCAAACTCATCAAATCTCAAAAATCAGTAAATCAACGCATTGATTAACTCATCGCATGCCTGATTCTCGAATATCAACAAATAGTGATTCCAAATTCATTAAACATGCAAATATAGATATCTCATTATCAATACTGATTTCTCAACTTCGCTATCAATCACAGATAGCTCAAATGCCTCGCATTTATTTTACCAATTCCCCTTTATACTCAGACATCTCAAATGTCTTATGATGATTACATGATTCTACGGCCATTCTCAGGCATCTCAATGCCCTACAATGGTCATATAAATCCAGTACCCCATATATCATGTAAGGTTATACTACTCTAGTATTACGCACGCTTGTGGCGGCGATATCAAGATTAGGTCGCTCCATAGCTATCTCAACGCGTATATATAACCATGCGCACAACCATTTAATGAAATCAAAATACATTATGCATTTCACAAATGCTCTAATATAAAGTAATGCTCGTACGTCACACGTACCTTAAATCTCCGAAGTCCGAGCCAAACCTTGCTCGAGTTCCATGCCCCGAGGAACGATGTGCTAACACGATAAATAATTCACAATTATTTACGAACATGCAACCCATGCTCAAGCACACCCATAATCCTCATACAGAAAATTATTGTCAACACACGACAATTTACCATTTAAAAGACTCGGGGCAGGGCATATACAGGGAGGGAAATCGAATGAGACATTATCGAAAATTGCTCAAGAACCACCTCTAAAATTTCGAACCCTAACATCTCAATTCGAACCCAATTAATCATCATAATACATCTAAAACATGTAATAATCGATCAATCACAAGAAACATCACCCCCTGTCCAAAACCCCCAAAATTCGAACCCAACCTCACGAAATTAGGGCAAATTTTCGAACCATACATCACCAAAATACAGGGAATTACATGAGAAGCATGAAAAAGGGGTAAGGAAGGTTACCCATACGAAGATCGGAAGAAAAATCGCTCAAAATCGAAGAACCCTAGAATTTTGGGCGTCTGTGCAATTCTGGAAAACCCAAGCGCGATTCGCGACGGAACTCTGAATTGCTGGTGCGGGAAGCTGCGCCTCGGAGAGACGAAGCCAACGGTGGGTCGGACGCGCCGAACGGCGGCGGGCGCGGCGCTTTTGCGCGCGGGGGTTGGGGCGAAGGGAAATGGGCGCGGACGCGGGGAGAGAGAGAGTGACGGGAAAGGTGAGGAAAAATGGTTCAAATAATTAAAATCTCGGGTTCAACTGGTATTTATAGCAAAAATACCCCGAAATACTAATAGCCCCACAAATACATCATGATTCATTAAAAATCATCTGTTTTCAAAAACTCTCTCTCTAACTCCAAAACCCCCTACCGGTGCCCACACAAAGCACCCCAGATCCCGAGACACATCAAAAACCCAACTCTTAGGTTTTACAATGTAAGGACCCCAAGCCCTTAACCCTTGTTTTGTGTATTAACCACTATGTGTGGCACATGCTTTCAATAAAAATCAATCGGGAAACACAGATGATGCTTTACCATTGAATGGCAAATACAAAATTTTCTTTAATACTCAATGTTATAAGATCATCATCCTAACAACATATAGACTCATAAAGTTCGCCCATTACCATCCCCTTTTCGCCACTTTTTACATTGTGGACTTTTATAAAAATTTGGGCAGAGTCTCCCCATAAATTGAGCTATCCCGAAATAAAAGCACAACACATAACATAATTCCCGGCCAGGGAAGCACAATACTTAATAAAATACAGAAATACTAAGTAACTTCCCAGCCAGGGAAGACACCACACATAAGACAACAAAAGTGGGTTTCAACACCCACGTAATAAACCAATGACTCTCATATCATTTAGCAATTCTACCTCTAATTGCATGCAACATAAAATGAAAGAGAGAAAGTCTCATGCCTTTATATACAATCCATATACAAGTATAATCGTGCTCACATGCGAGCATCATGAATATGTATATAACCCTCAGGTGTATATAAGTACCCTGTACGATACCGTGCTCCATCAAGCCCTGGTACCACGATCCTGGGAGTACATCCAATCAACAGCTCGAGCTCATCTCCAAAGCCATCGATGTACCTGTTCACCTGCCCCAACAGAGACAGCCCCCAACGGGGTGAGCATACCAATACACAAAATTCCATAATCAGTAATGAAATTCATAATTTACAACAAAAGTAAATACTAATGAATTTAAATGATACTCCCTGGATGGCAACGTCCTCATCCGAGATTCCGTGTACTGTCCCTGTTCTCACAATCATCAAACTCATCAAATCTCAAAAATCAGTAAATCAAAACATTGATTTAACTCATCGCATGCCCGATTCTCTAATATCAATAGATGGTGATTCCAAATTCATTATACATAAAAGTATGGATATCTCAATATCAAAAACTGATTTATTAACTTCGCTATCAATTACAGATAGCTCAAATGCCTAGCATATATTTTACCAATTTTCCATTATACTTAGACATCTCAAATGTCTTATAATGGATACATGATTCCACGATCATTCTCAGGCATCTCAATGCCCTACAATGGTCATACACATCCGGTACCCCATATACCTTATGAGAGTTATACTACTCTAGTGTCACGCACGCTCGTGGCGGCGATATCAAGATTAGGTCGCTCCATAGCTTCTCAACATATATATATGACCTCATGCACAATTATTCAATGAAATCAAAATACATTATGCATTTCACAAATGCTCTAATATATAGTAATGCTCGTACGTCGCACGTACCTTAAATCTCCGAAGTCCGAGCCAAACCTTGCTCGAGTTCCACGCCCCGAGGAACGATGTGCTAACACGATAAATAATTCACAATTATTTACGAACATGTAACCCATGCTCAAGCACATCCATAACCCTCAAAATATTGTCAACACACAACAATTAACCATTTAAAAGACTCGGGGCGGAGCACATGCAGGGAGGCAAACGAATAAGACATCAACTAAAATTGATCAAGAACCATTCCCAAAATTCCGAACCCTAACAACACAAATTCGAACCCAACCAAGCACCATAAATCACCTAAAACATGAATTAATCGTTCAATAACAAGAATCACCGCCCCCTAGCCAAAACCCCCAAAATTCGAACTCAAACCCTACGAAATTAGGGAAATATTTCGAACCAACATCACCAAAAAGGCAGGGAATTACATGAGAATGACGAAAAAGGGGTAAGGAAGGTTACCCATACGAAGATCGGAAGGAAATCGGACGAAAATCGAAGAACCCTAGAATTTGGGTCTATGCGCTTTCCTGCAAAATCCGAACGCAACTCGCGACTAAACTTTGAATTGTTGGTGTGGGAAGCTGCGCCTGGACGAGACGAAGCCAACGGCGGGTCGGACGCGCCGGATGGCGGCCGGACGACGGCGGGCGCACGGCTTGAAGCGGCGGGGGTTGGGGCAGACGGGAAATGGGCGCGGGGAGAGAGAGAGTAACGGGCTGAAGGAAGAAATGAGTTCCAATAATTAAAATCTCAGGTTCAACTGGTATTTATAGCAAAAATACCCCGAAATACTAATAGCCCCACAAATACATCATGATTCATTAAAAATCATCTGTTTTCAAAAATTCTCTCTCTAACTTCAAAACCCCCTACCGGTGCCCACAGAAAGCACCCCAGATCCCGAGACACATCAAAAACCCAACTCTTATGTTTTACACCGTAATGAGAATACAATCTCAACTTCGGGATCTAACGATCCCAACTAACCAAATAGACGAGCCCGGAAGGCCCAACACCGCGATTAAACTCCAAATCGCCACGTAAAACAACTTTAGGGGTTATTAACACTCCGGGATTAGCATCTATAATCCCTGGTCATCACAATATCCCCCACTAAAAGAATTTCGTCCTCGAAATTTGCACCGGTGTAATACGTAACACCCAGTCTATACAACAACATGAAGCCATAACCTCGATTCTTGACCATATCAGAATCGTCAAAAAAAAAACGTGAGGATATTTACCTCACATCAAACTCTGAAAAAGAGCGACTTTACCAAAACCAACATATCACCCAAGAGGCAAAATGTACCTCTATGCGGGTCATCCCAAAAGTCAGTCTCTCATGACTGCAAAACAACCAATACTTACGACTGTAGATCGGACAGTCATCCTTAGTTCTAATACAACTAACAAGAACGCATCATGAATGACACCTCAACCGTGAGAACGTTGACCTCGTGTCAAACTCTGGAGTGGAATAGACTTCCAAATCTATCATAACGTCAAAGAGCGTCAGCACAACTCAACGCTAATAATCCAAAAGCAGTTAGTCAACTGAAACTGCGAGGATTCGAATCGCTCCCGATTCCATCGTAGATATCATTCAATGACATCTCTATCATGACTCACGATATCTAACATACATCGTTACGAGGGAAACATTAGTATACCACGGTGTACACATACCAAACCTGGTTTCCACTTTCAAACCTCCTCCATCGAAGGAGCAGTCGCATCATTGCAACTCAAATTTGGCAACTCACGGCCACAGATTCACACAAAAGACATCTCACAAGATGCCCACCTCTGGATGTTCCAAGAATCACATCCTGACCATAGATAAACAATCGAGACTCCACAGAGTTTAAAAATTCTGAACGGACATGCAATAAACCCTTTGCATCCTCAACGCTTGTGTCGACAGTGACACCCAACCAATCCGAATTCCTGCCATTCCTTGATAATCCTAGGATTTAACAATCCAAACTTTGGAAGGCTATCGCATAACTCGGAGGAAAACACCAACAAGGAAATACATCAACCCACACCAGATAATCCTTCTTCAAAATGGGAGTCAACTAACTTCACGATTATTCCTCATAATTTATCGTGCCATGGAGATTCCCAATCTCAAGGTGTTCCATATCTCTCATTAGAGATTTAACCACCCAAACACAGCATAACTCTATGCTTGACAATAAGAAATCGATAACTGGCATCCGTATACTCACCGGTATACCTGCCTAAGCACAGACACTACATGCATACTCAATGCACTTGGCTCAGGTATCTACAACATACCCCTAAGTCCCAAACACAACCGTCAGTTCTGAGTCATTCCCATCCAGTGGAGAATGATAATCGACGATCAACAACACGGCGTGATTCCCAAAATCAACACCACATGCACCAACTTACCGAATCTTTCAAAGATTCCCAAATAGGTATAATACTAGCTCCTTCCCCACAAGGGAAGTGCCATCAAACTCGAGATCCACAAGTCTCGAACCACCGTTCGGAAAAACTTGATACAATAACACCCATTGCATCCCAAATACACGGGTTCCCTCAGATCGAGTCAATAACGACCTGATGACTCTCTTGTTGGTACTCCAACATCATGAGCTGTCCCAGACAAGTCTCACCAAGATTAAACATAAACGTATATATGTTTCAGTGAGGCATGCACAACCTCAACCTCAAATGACGTGGTGACTACTAGAGTCCTCCACAATCCACATCGTATCACCTTACGATTTGTCAAACTTGGTTCCAATGAGCAGTATAACGGCTCTAGAAAGCCCATCATGGTGCTGCACTCACGCGGCAGACAAACTAGTCGCTGCCTCTCTAGGTTCACCTCAAACCTACCAACAAGACGGACGTTTCCATACGGCACACCATATCGTGGGAAGAAAATCAATAGAGTAGTGGGTCTGTACCCAACGTTCCTCTAGTGCCGATACACCCTGGACACTCCGGTGTCCCTATGTACTTAACGTAACCTGATCATAATCCTTTAGGACCCATTCTACACCCTCAAGGGTGGTGTGACCATGTCTACCACATGTCATATCGACAGAAAGCGAGTAATTTCCTCCATGGTTACTCCTGTCGTCAAATTATGTGATGACCAGGGATTATAGGTGTTAATCCCGTAGTGTTAATAATCCCTAGAGTGGTTTTACGTGGCGATTTGGAGTTTAACCGAGGTGTTGGGCCTTCTGGGCTCGTTTATTTGGGTAGTTGGGATCGTTGGATCCAGAGGTTGAGATTGTATTCTCATTTGGGTGAAAAACCTAAGAGTTGGGTTTTTGATGTGTCTCGGGATCTCGGGTGCTGTGTGAGCTACCGGTAGGGGGGTTTTGGAGTTAGAGAGAGAATTTTTGAAAACAGATGATTTTTAACGAATCATGATGTAATTGTGGGGCTATTAATTTTTCGGGGTATTTTTGCTATAAATACCAATTGAACCCAAAATTTTTCATAAAATTCCATTTCAGCCCCAATTTCTCTTCTCTCTCTCTCCCGCGCGCGAGTTCCCGTCTGGACCAGCACCCGCGGCTTCAGGCCGTGCGCCCGCCGCCGTCCCGCCGCAGTTCGGCGCGTGCGACCCGCCGCCGGTTTCGTCTCGTCGAGGCGCAGCTAACCCCTCCGTCAATTTGAAGTTTCGTCGCGTTTTGAAGTCGGATTTTGGCAGGAAGCGCCGATCCCCAATTTCTAGGGTTCTTCGATTTTTCGTCCGATTTTCGTTTGGGTAACCTTCCTTACCCCTTTTCCATGCTTGTGATGTAATTCCCTGCCTAATTGTGATTTATTGGCTCGATTTTATTTCGAATTTCGTTGGTTGTGGTTCGAATTTTTGGATGTGTGGGTGAAGTGGGTTCGAAAATTGTGATCTTTGGCAGGGGTGTGGCGATTCTTGTTATGGGTCGTTTATTACATGTTTTAGATGAATTATGGTTTTTAATTGGGTTCGAATTTGTGAGATTAGGGTTCGATTTTTGTAGGGTATTCTTGAACAAATTTCGATATTGTCTCATTTATTTCCCTCCCTGCATGTACCCTGCCCCGGGTCTTTTAAGAGGTTAATTGTCGTGTGTTGACAATATTTTGAGGGTTATAGGTGTGCTTGAGCATGGGTTACATGTTCGTAAATAATTGTGAATTATTTATCGTGTTAGCACATCATTCCTCGGGGCATGGATCTCGAGCAAGGTTTGGCTCGGACTTCGGAGATTTAAGGTACGTGCGACGTACGAGCATTTCTATATATTTGGGCATTTGTGAATGCATAATGAAATTTGATTTCATTGAATAATCGCGCATGAGGATTATATATATATATATGTTGATATAGCCAAGGAATGACCCAAATCTTGATATCGCCGCTTGTAGCGTGCGTGACACTAGAGTAGGATGACTCTTACATGATATATGGGGTACTGGGTTTATATGACCATTGTAGGGCATTTGAGATGCCTGAGAATGATCGTGGGATCATGTATTCATTATAAGACATTTGAGATGTCTAGGTATAATGAAGAATTGGTAAAATAAATGCTAGGCATTTGAGCTATCTGTGATTGATAGCGAGGTTGTGAAATCAGTATTAGATATTGAGATATCTATATTTGCATGTTTAATGAGTTTGCAACCACTATCTGTTGATATTCGAGTATTAGGCATGCGATGAGTTAATCAATGCGTTGATTTACTGATTTTTGAGATTTGATGAGTTTGATGATTGTGAGAACAGGGACAGTACACGGAATCCCGGATGAGGATGTTGCCATCCAGGGAGTATCATTTAAAATTCATTTATATTTACTTGTGTTGTAAATTATGAATTTCATTATTGTGATTATGAGATTTTGTGTATTGGTATGCTCACCCCGTTGGGGGCTGTCTCTGTTGGGGCAGGTGAACAGGTGCATCGATGGCTGTGGAGCTGAGCTCGAGCTGTTGATTGGATGTACTCACAGGATCGTGGTACCAGGGCTTGATGGAGCACGGTATCGTATAGAGTACTTATATACACCTGAGGATTATATATACATATTTATGATGCTCGCATGTGAGCACGGATATTCTTGTATATGGGTTGTATATAAAGGCATGAGCCTTTCTCTCTTTCATTATATGTTGCATGCAATTGTGGTAGAATTGCTAATGATATGAGAGTCATTGGTGTATTATGTGGGTGTTGAAACCCACTCTTGTCGTCATGTGTGTGGTGTCTTCCCTGGCTGGGAATTTACTTGGTATTACTGCTTTTTGATGAGTATTATGTTTTCCCTGGCCGGGAATTATCTTATGTGTTGTGCTTTCATTTCGGGATAGCTCTATTTATGGGGAGACTCTGCCCAAATTTTTATAAAAGTCCACAATGTGAAAAGTGGCAAAAAAAAAGGGATGGTATTGGGCGAACTTTGTGAGTCTATTTCGTTGTTAGGCTGATGACCTTATAACATTGAGTGTTAAAGGAATTTTTTTTGTAATTGCCATGCAACGATAAAGTATCATCTGAGCTTCCCGATTGGCTTTTTATTGAAAGCATGTGCCACACATAGTGGTTAATACACTAATTAAGGGTTAAGAGCTTGGGGTCCTTACAAATTACATGGCTAAAAACCATTCCAACGAGCATACCCCAAGGGTACCACCACTCGTAATATGATCACCTCAATCATATGCTGCGGTACAATCACATGTACAACGCGTCCATCCATTTCTCGAGCGATCCGCTCGGTATAAGGGTCACGTCAACCGGTGATGTAGACACCACCTTGTGCTCGGCACTGGCACCCAAGGCATACAACTGAATACGTATACTCCACGCATTGTTCATCGTAACGATGATGCATGTCTAATAAGACATCTCCTACACCATCGTCATCGTCATCCCGTGACGATACATGCCCACTCATGGCATCTAAGGCATCGTCAACTAGTGACAATACATGTCAACAATGACATCTAAATGACCTAGTCAACTCGTGACGGTCCATGTACATCAACGTATGTCATCCATCATCATGCTAGTAAAATAGTCATAATAAAACATGCATATCAACGCATGCCAGCTATAATAATGCTAATAGAATAGCAATATCCCATACCCCATCGCTAACAAGATAGCGGCATACCTGTCTCCGTCACTCAATAATAGTGCGTAATCAGCACCCATCGCTCGAAGGCGGCAAAATCCTGTGCTGAGTACCTAGCGGCACAATCCATCGCTATAGAATCGACGGCATGATACCTCGTCATATAATAAGTATCATTAAACCTCGCTATACACCTGAGTATGAATCATCGTCCACATAATAGCGGAACGAGGCATCACTATCAACATATCCGGCGGCACGGATCATCGCCAATCCTCATAAAAGAATGAGTCATCGTAAATCCACATAATAGCAGAATGAGGCATCGCTATCAACATATCCAGCAGCACGAATCATCGCCAATCCTCATAAAAGAATGAGTCATCGTAAATCCACATAATAGCGGAATGAGGCATCGCTATCAACATATCCGGCGGCATAAACCATTGCCAATAATCACAAAGAGATGAATCATCATCATCGACACAGCGGAATGAACCATCGCTAATCATCATAGAAAATGTACATAAATAAAGAAATGCATGAATCTAAATTAAGTACACTTCCTGGTTAAACACATTAACCCACTTTTATTGTCCTTGTTTCAAATATTCATGCACGTAATCATTAGATCTTAACGTAATTGTTTAACATCATAGTGTCATAACATCTTATGGCATCTTACCACATAATAATATCGTATGGCCTCTTACCATATGGGCATCTTACCCCGTGGCATCTTACCACAAATAACATCGCATGGCCTCTTACCATGTGGGGCATCTTACCCCGTGGCATCTTACCACATAATAATATCGCATGGCCTCTTACCATGTGGGGCATCTTACCCCGTGGCATCTTACCATATAATAACATCGCATGGCCTCTTACCATGTGGGGCATCTTACCCCGTGGCATCTTACCACAAATAACATCGCATGGCCTCTTACCATGTGGGGCATCTTACCCCGTGGCATCTTACCACAAATAACATCGTATCATTATATAAACATCACATAAACATCATCATTATAAACTTATTCATCATAATCATCATCATAAACATCATATCATCTTTACTCATCATAAACATCATCATCATAAACTTATTCATCATAATCATAGTATAGAAGTATGGTTTACCGTCCGATGCCCGTACGTTTCTTACGTACCTTCCTTGCTTGAACATTACATGAACAAACGCATTAGTATATTAAATAATAATTGAGACCATACCGAAGTATTCCACAGTCGGTTGTCTACCCAGTCTGTCCTCAGACAATACATCATACCTTTCTTTTCACTGATTTTCTTACCAAATCAGATTCCTTGGCACGTAACATATAGAGTGCTAGACATCACTATTAATGCCATCCTATCGTGTTCCATACGATTCCTGCAACCACAATGGTTAGCAATACCACTTTTCATATCATAAAAGCACATATAAAATTAGTTATGTCGTATAACATTAATGCCATCATGCATAAATATGTGCTATCAATAACTTCATAGGCCCTTAACAGCCCCAATGAGCAACCACTGCTCTGATACCACTAATGTAAGGACCCCAAGCCCTTAACCCTTGTTTTGTGTATTAACCACTATGTGTGGCATATGCTTTCAATAAAAATCAATCGGGAAACTCAGATGATGCTTTACCATTGAATGGCAAATACAAAATTTTCTTTAATACTCAATGTTATAAGATCATCATCCTAACAGCATATAGACTCATAAAGTTCGCCCATTACCATCCCCTTTTCGCCAATTTTTACATTGTGGACTTTTATAAAAATTTGGGCAGAGTCTCCCCATAAATTGAGCTATCCCGAAATAAAAGCACAACACATAACATAATATCCGGCCAGGGAAGCACAATACTTAATAAAATACAGAAATACTAAGTAAATTCCCAGCCAGGGAAGACACCAGACATAAGACAACAAAAGTGGGTTTCAACACCCACGTAATACACCAATGACTCTCATATCATTTAGCAATTCTACCTCTAATTGCATGCAACATAAAATGAAAGAGAGAAAGGCTCATGCCTTTATATACAATCCATATACAAGTATAATCGTGCTCACATGCGAGCATCATGAATATGTATATAACCCTCAGGTGTATATAAGTACCCTGTACGATACCGTGCTCCATCAAGCCCTGGTACCACGATCCTGGGAGTACATCCAATCAACAACTCGAGCTCATCTCCAAAGCCATCGATGTACCTGTTCACCTGCCCCAACAGAGACAGCCCCCAACGGGGTGAGCATACCAATACACAAAATTCCATAATCACAGTAATGAAATTCATAATTTACAACAAAAGTAAATACTAATGAATTTAAATGATACTCCCTGGATGGCAACGTCCTCATCCGAGATTCCGTGTACTGTCCCTGTTCTCACAATCATCAAACTCATCAAATCTCAAAAATCAGTAAATCAAAACATTGATTTAACTCATCGCATGCCCGATTCTCTAATATCAATAGATGGTGATTCCAAATTCATTATACATGCAAGTATGGATATCTCAATATCAAAAACTGATTTATTAACTTCGCTATCAATTACAGATAGCTCAAATGCCTATCATATATTTTACCAATTTTCCATTAGACTTAGACATCTCAAATGTCTTATAATGGATACATGATTCCACGATCATTCTCAGGCATCTCAATGCCCTACAATGGTCATACACATCCGGTACCCCATATACCTTATGAGAGTTATACTACTCTAGTGTCACGCACGCTCGTGGCGGCGATATCAAGATTAGGTCGTTCCATAGCTTCTCAACACATATATATGACCTCATGCACAATTATTCAATGAAATCAAAATACATTATGCATTTCACAAATGCTCTAATATATAGTAATGCTCGTACGTCGCACGTACCTTAAATCTCCGAAGTACGAGCCAAACCTTGCTCGAGTTCCACGCCCCGAGGAACGATGTGCTAACACGATAAATAATTCACAATTATTTACGAACATGTAACCCATGCTCAAGCACATCCATAACCCTCAAAATATTGTCAACACACAACAATTAACCATTTAAAAGACTCGGGGCGGAGCACATGCAGGGAGGCAAACGAATGAGACATCAACTAAAAATGATCAAGAACCATTCCCAAAATTTCGAACCCTAACAACACAAATTCGAACCCAACCAAGCACCATAAATCACCTAAAACATGAATTAATCGTTCAATAACAAGAATCACCGCCCCGTAGCCAAAACCCCCAAAATTCGAACTCAAACCCTATGAAATTAGGGAAATATTTCGAACCAACATCACCAAAAAGGCAGGGAATTACATGAGAATGACGAAAAAGGGGTAAGGAAGGTTACCCATACGAAGATCGGAAGGAAATCGGACGAAAATCGAAGAACCCTAGAATTTGGGTCTGTGCGCTTTCCTGCAAAATCCGAACGCAACTCGCGACTAAACTTCGAATTGTTGGTGTGGGAAGCTGCGCCTGGACGAGAAGAAGCCAACGGCGGGTCGGACGCGCCGGATGGCGGCCGGACGGCGGCGGGCACACGGCTTGAAGCGGCGGGGGTTGGGGCAGACGGGAAATGGGCGCGGGGAGAGAAAGAGTAACGGGCTGAAGGAAGAAATGAGTTCCAATAATTAAAATCTCAGGTTCAACTGGTATTTATAGCAAAAATACCCCGAAATACTAATAGCCCCACAAATACATCATGATTCATTAAAAATCATCTGTTTTCAAAAATTCTCTCTCTAACTTCAAAACCCCCTACCGGGGCCCACACAAAGCACCCCAGATCCGAGACACATCAAAAACCCAACTCTTAGGTTTTACACCGTAATGAGAATACAATCTCAACTTCGGGATCTAACGATCCCAACTAACCAAATAGACGAGCCCGGAAGGCCCAACACCGCGATTAAACTCCAAATCGCCACGTAAAACAACTTTAGGGGTTATTAACACTCCGGGATTAGCAACTATAATCCCTGGTCATCACATACACCGTAATGAGAATACAATCTCAACCTCGGGATCCAACGATCCCAACTACTCAAATAGACGAGCCCGAAAGGCCCAACACTTCTATTAAACTCCAAATCGCCACGTAAAACAACTTTAGGTGTTATTAACACTCCGGGATTAACATCTATAATCCCTGGTCATCACAATATCCCCCACTAAAAGAATTTCGTCCTCGAAATTAGCACCGGTGTATCACGTAACACCCAGGCTACACAACAACATGAAGCCATAACCTCGATCCTTGACCATATTAGAATCATCTTAATAAACGCGAGGATACTTACCTCACATCAAACTCTGAAACAGAGCGACATACCAAAACCAACATATCACCCAAGAGGCAGAAACGTACCTCGATGCGGGTCATCCCAAAAGTCAGTCTCTCATGACTGCAAAACAACCAATACTTACGGCTGTAGATCGGACAGTCATCCTTAGTTCTAATACAACTAGTAAGAACGCATCATGAATGACACCTCAACCGTGAGAACGTTGACCTCGTGTCAAACTCTGGAGTGGAATAGACTTCCAAATCTATCATAACGTCAAAGAGCGTCAGCACAACTCAACGCTAACAATCCAAAAGCAGTTAGTCAACTGAAACTGCAAGGATTCGAATCGCTCCCGATTCCATCGTAGATATCATTCAATGACATCTCTATCATGACTCACGATGTCTAACATACATCGTTACGAGGGAAACACTAGTATACCACGGTGTATACATACCAAACCTGGTTTCTACTTTCAAACCTCCTCAATCGAAGGAGCAGTCGCATCGTTGCAACTCAATTTGGGCAACTCACGGCCACAGATTCATACAAAAGACATCTCATAAGATGTCCACCTCCGGATGTTCCACGAGTCACATCCTAATCATAAATAAACAATCGAGACTCCACAGAGTTTCAAATTCTGAAAGGACATGCAATAAACCCATTGCATCCTCAACGCTTGTTTCATCAGCGACACCCAACAAATCCGAAATCCTGCCATCCATTGATAATCCTAGGATTTAACAATCCAAACTTGGGAAGGCTAGCGAAAACTCCAAAGAAAACGCCAACAAGGAAATACCTTAACCCACACAAGATAATCCTTCTTCAAAGGGAGTCAACTAACTTCACGATTATTCCTCATAATTTATCGTGCCATGGAGATTCCCAAACTCAAGGTGTTCCATATCTCTCATCAGAGATTTAACCACCCAAACACAGCATAACTCTATGCTTGACAAAAAGGAATCGATAACTGGCATCCGTATACTCACCGGTATACCTGCCTAAGCACAGACACTACATGCATACTTAATGCACTTGGCTCAGGTATCTACAACATACCCCTAAGTCCCAAACACAATCGTCAGTTCTGAGTCATTCCCATCCAGTGGAGAATGATAATCGACGATCAACAACAAGGCGTGATTCCCAAAATCAACACCACATGGACCAACTTACCGAATCTTTCGAAGATTCCCAAATAGGTATAATACTACCTCCTTCCTCACAAGGGAAGTGCCATCGAACTCGAGATCCACTAGTCTCGAACCAACGTTCGGAAAAACTGGATACAATAACACCCAAATACACGGATTCCCCAGATCGAGTCAACAACGACTTGATGACTCTCTTGTTGGTACTCCAACATTATGAGCTGTCCCAGACAAGTCTCACCAAGATTAAACATAAACGTATACACGTTTCAGTGAGGCATATACAACCTCAACTTCAAATGACGTGGTGACTACTAGAGTCCACCACAATCCACATCGTATCACCTTACGATTTGCCAAACTTGGTTCCAATGAGCAGTATAACGGCTCTAGCAAGCCCCTCATGGTGCTGCACACACGGTGCAGACAAACTAGTCTCTGTCTCTTTAGGTTTACCTCAAACCTACCAACAAGACGGACGTTTCCACATGGCATACCATACCATGGGAAGAAAATCAATAGAGTAGTGGGTCTTTACCCAACATTCCTCTAATGCCGATACACCCTGGACACTCCAATGTCCCTATGTACTTAACATAACCTGATCCTACTCCCTTAGGACCCATTATACACCCTCAAGGGTGGTGTGACCATGTCTACCACATGTCACATCGACAGAAAGCGAGTAATTTCCTCCATGATTACTCCTGTCGTCAAAAACATGGCCAAAAGCCATCCCAACGAGCATACCTCAAGGGTATCACCACTCGTAATATGATCACCCCAAAACATAAGCTGCGGTACAATCACATGTACAGCGCATCCATCCATTCCTCGAGCAACCCGATCGGTATAAGGGTCACGTCAAACGGTTACGCACACACCACCTTGTGCCCGGTACTGGTACCCAAGGCATACAACTGAATACGTATACACAACGCATTGTTCATCGTAACGATGATGCATGTCTAATAAGACATCTCCTACACCATCGTCATCGTCATCCCGTGACGACACATGCCCACTCATGGCATCTAAGGCATCGTCAACTATTGACGATACATGTCAACAATGACATCCCAACAACCTAGTCAACTCGTGACGGTCCATGTACATCAACGTATGCCATCCACCATTATGCTAATAAAATAGTCATAATAAAACATGCATATTGTAAGGCCCCAACACTTAAACTCGTCAATCACTATAGAGGAATGAGACATCGGTATCAATATACCTGGCGGTATGAACCATCGCCAACCAATATAGCGGAATGAGACATCGCTATCAATACACGTGGCGGCATGACCCATCGCCAACCAATATAGTGCAATGAGACATCGTTATCAATATCGATAATGTGGTTGTTCCGGTCTTGTTATAGCAGCGGAATTTTAGGACCCCTTGCTTCGACATATAGCGGCATCATATGATATCCCTCGCTTCGACAATGAAAGCGGCATGTTACCTCGCATAGACATGACAGCGGCAAATATCATATTACCATCGCTTCATATGACAGCGGCAAGTACCTCCCTCGCTCGAATATAACAACTACCGGAACTTCCACTAGCTCCATGTACCTGCATCCAGGTTAATACAACAGTTCACAATATAATGATCGATATCACGTTCCAGTTATAACCACAATATTCCACATTAATCACTAGAATTGTGACTGTTCCGGTCCCAATACAACAGCGGAATTTTAGGACCCCTCGCTTCGACAATGACAGCGGCATGTTACCTCGCTTAGACATGACAGCGGCAAGTACCTCCCTCGCTCGGAGATAAAGGCTACCGGAACATTCATCAATTCTACCACAATAATCAAGCACAACATTTGATTCCATTATCACAATATATATCACTATCATTTCACATATATCATCACATGTAAGGATCCACTATCCACGATATACATAATCAAAGGTGTAACACGTTTTACCGTCCGAAGCCCGTACGTCTCACATTTCCTGATTTTCCTACAAAATCAGATCCCTTAACACATAATACACGAAGTGCTAGACATCACCATTAATGTCATCCCATCGCATTCTACACGATTCCTGCAATTACAATGATTAGCAACACCACTTTTCATATCATAAAAACACACAAACAACTAGTTGTGTCATACAACATTAATGCTATCATGCATAATTATGTGCTATCAATAACTTCCTAGGCCCTTAACAGCCCCAAAGAGCAACCACTGCTCTGATACCACTAATGTAAGGCCCCAACACTTAAACTCGTCACTAGTTCATTTATGACGTCATATGTATATAAATTTTTTTTTTCTTTTCATTCTATAAAAAGGATCATTACATGTTTCCCAAAATCCCATGCCATAAATAATGTTCAACATTATATGTCCATCTCTACCAACAATTAGACTCAAAGATTTCACCCAATACCATCCCCATTACACCTCTTTACATTGTGGGTTTTTTTATAAATTTGGGCAGAGTCTCCCCACAAACTGAGCTATCCGAAAATAAAAACACATCACATAATATAATTCCCGACCAGGGACAACGCAATATTAAACAGAATATAGAAACACAAGTAAATTCCCAGCCAGGGAAGACACCACACTAATAAGATAACAAAAGTGGGTTTCAACACCCTTATACAGTCCATATACAGATACAAGTGCTCACAGAAGAGCAACGAATAACGGATACACATCCGGATGCATAATTAGTATAAATACCAACCGTCAACCTCATATATCGATTCAATCTCATACTATGCTTCTGGAAGCATCATCCAACAAGGTTCGAGCATAGTAAAAGCAGCATGGTATACCTGTTGTAATTGTTTTACATGATTGAGCATTTAATTATGTGGTAATTGATTATGTGTTGGGATTTATTTACCTTATGGAAATGCATGGTCATGTGGATAGGGTGACCCGGGGTTGCATTTCAGGGTGCATGTGGTGCATGTTGGGTAAATATTATTGGAAGCATGATTTATTTGCCATTAGTAGCAATTGATTAGAAATCATGTGTTTAATTGATATTTGGTGCATTATGAGTAAATGCTTTGAAAAATATCATGTTGAGGTGTTTTATACACCATGGAATTGTTGGTATGCATTTTAATTAAATAACTCACTCTTTATACCCAAACCCACCTTTACCATCCAATTCATTTCACTTTACCAAAAACAACACCCAAACCTTCCCCTTCACATTTTCGAGTTTGAGCTCAAGGGTGAAAAGAAGTTCTTGCAAAATCTTGTTTTTGTGGAGATTATTGGGTGATTTGAGGTACCCAAGAGGTATGGATACCTCATTGTAAATTTTGTAAGGTTTTGTTTAAGTTTGGGTTGATTTTGAAGGGTTTTAAAATGGGTTTGTGTTGGGTTGTTGTGGTTTTGGTATTGATTTGGTTGGATGTTGCATATTTGAGTTTATGTAGATGTTTATTGTTGGTTTTGAGTAGTTGGGTGTGGTTGTTGTTGAGTTATGTGGGTTTGTTTGAGTTTGGGAAGGAGAAGGGTGAATAGTGCCCGATTCTCGCTTGCCCAGAGCTCGGCGATCGATCGGCGCCTTCTCGCGATCGATCGCGAGCAGCAGAGCTGAGGCAGAGAGCTTCAGCGATCGATCGCGAGATGGGCGCGATCGATCGGCGAGGCCGCGATCGATCGGCGCAAGCTCCGCGATCGATCGCAGATTGTTTAAAATTGTTGCCCGAGACAGTGAGGTCTCGCGATCGATCGGGGCCTTATGGCGATCGATCGCGAGACACCAAAAATGGTGTTTTTGGTTATTTTTGTGGGATTTTTGGTATTGGACTATTATTGGGTTCTAATATTGGTATTTGTGAATATGTAGAACCAACCCAGGTGGCAACGCAGCCAAGGAATTGAAGTCCTACCACATCCTACATTTTTGGAAAGGTACGTAGTGGACGTACGGGCACCCCAACGGTACATGTATCTTATATACTTATTGTTTATGCATTGTGGATGCAAGTATATATGTGGTATTGCATAGTGGATGCAAATACATGTTATGCATGATGTTTATAGATGCATATGATTATTGGTGCACATCCCATGAGTCGTGGTCATCCCTTGATTATTTTAATGCTTGCCGTTATTTGGTTTGGTTCCGCTAAATGTGAAGCGAGGGGTGGGAGCGCCGCATGTCACATTTGAGCGTGGTTATCATATAGGACGAGGAAAGGGTATTTGCCGCTCAATGAGAGGCGAGGGGTGGGAGTCCCGCAGTCCATTGAAGCGAGGTTATCCTATGCCGTCTATATGTAAATAAGCGAGGGGCATTAAAATACATTGTGATGGACAGACTAGGGATTGGTGATCAGTATTTGGATTGATGAAATGGTATATGTTCATGACATGTTTAGACCATTTAAAATAATCTATTGATTATACTCATGAATTATGGTACAGGGACAACCAAACGGGAAGCGTTTGAAATGCAGGGGAAAACAGGAAGTGTTTTATTATGATTATGCATTTACGCTTTATCTTCATATTGTGTTGAATATGAATGATTATTATTGCTCATGTTTGGGGGTTGTCCTTGTAGGTACCTTTTTGGCATGATAGAAGGGCTTGAACGGGTTGAGGTGGTGAGCTTGACGAGCATTCTATTGAGGATGAAAGGACAGGATTATTTTGGATAGTATCTACTCTAGGAGTAGTATAAAACTATAGTTGCACACATTCTTTTGATTGGAATGTAATTAATCCATTTGGTAGTCCTTATTTTTGGCATGTAATGCTTAAGCTCATAGACTCAACATGTTCTTTTAGACTCTGATTTGTTTATATTAGCTCTATTATGCCTTGATTCCGCACTTAAGGATTAGGGTCCTTACACGTAACGATTTCCGGGCAGCACTAAAATCTTTAACGCACACCCACTAACATGTGCTGGGACACCTTCACATATGAGCATACAACACTAACTCATACCAACACAAGCTGGAAAGTTCATATATATATATGTGTGTATATATAATATACACACTAATATACACTGAAACACTCACAAATACTTGTAATCAGCACACAAATACACACACTCATACACGCACAGCACACACTCACGCACACACACGCACACATTCAAACACACAGTAGCAAACCCTTCCAAAAATGCCAGCAAAATCGAACCAAAGTTCATCAAAAATTCGAGGGATTTCAGGGGAATAACGACTAAGGGACGACGAGGATTACCCACAAAAAAATCGGAAGAAATCGTCCCAAAATCGGACGAAATCGTGATTTTTATCCGCGCACTTCCTTGCAAGATCCGAACGAAATACGCGACGAAACTTCACGTTCTTGGTATGGAAAGAAGCGCCTGGGAGAGACGAAGGCGATGGCGGGTCGGACGCACCGGAAGGAGCTCGGACGGCGACGGGCGCGCCGTTTTACGGCGAGGGGGTCGGATGCGCGCTATTGCAGAGAAGGAAAGAGGGGGTTCGGGTTGTGTGCATGATTTTACACCTTTTAATGTGTGTCCGAAAATGCCAACATAACATATTTATTTTTTTTTGTATCCTAACCCGGTTTTGTACATCGAAGTGTCGCCGGTGCACTGATATATTATTTAGAGGCAACGATTGGGATTTATACACACCCCCAAAAACCCAAAACTTAAATTCTTCATTTTAATTAATTTATCTCTAAAATATTATCGGAGTATATTTTTCGATCTCAAAATATTTTATGATCCGATTAATTTGCCAGTTGACCTTCACTTGGTCAATTCCACTTCTAATTAATTCTAAAATTAATTATCACTAAAATCCTAATCATATTTAGTCCAACAAATGATTAATAATAATCTGGACATCACAACTCTCCCCAACATATAAAATTTCATCCTCGAAATTTCAACGCATGCTTACCATAAAAACCGACTGTAAAATTTACGTACCGTATATAGCTCAAGACAGTGACTTTACCATCCGTAGGATGATAGTCATCGGAATCATCATGGCTCACACATGTGCCCCATTGCACCAACGATCGCAAGGAGTGTTTAACCGTCAAGCTTCTTTGTCATATCTCACTACCTGTGTACTTTCATCGACACAATTCCATTGCACAATCTTATTTCCCGTCATATACTTTTATCACAGTACCCATCATATAATCTCGTTAAATCACGCAATCTATACTTTCATGTATGTTCAAGAATATATGACAACACATCAACATTTATCTTAATTAACTTCATACCTGTGTCGTTGCAAATGTATGCAACTTATCCCCACATCATCACCATCATCGTATGAAGTAACGGTACTCTTGAGCCTTTATGCATCAATCTTTCATATATCATCTCCTGGCTATTATCTGGTGCAAGGTAATGACTAGAAAACCCATTAGTCATTCTCACATACGTATATACACATTATACACACCAATAGCCACAGACCATCAGTATCAAATCATGATAAATGGCTTAACACCAATATTTTCATGTCACGATTATACTCATCTAACACAAGGCATCAACATCAATATCGAATAGTTCGTGACATACCTTTGTAGATGGAATCATCTACAATACACAATGGCATCATAATATCATGTTAATCACAGTACTCACATACTCTTAAGTATCAACCTTTCCACATTACTTCACCCAACTATTATCTGTCATAGGACAAGTACAAAATAATCTCGCTAGTATTTCTCAAATACTAGTAACATAAAACGTACCTTGTCATTTACGCATTTCGATATTCATAATGTTTCTGTCATCAAACATTAATTCCCTGCATCAGAAGTTTCTCGCAGTTCTATACACAACATGCTACTGCACACTATCACATAGGGTGATTGAAATTTAACACAAGAATCAATTGCATGCTTCAATGACGCAATTTATATCAATCTTTAACTCATCCTCAAAACATAATAATTCATTAATCATGAATATTCACAATGAACACAGGTCCATACACGACATTCGTAGTAATTACGCATCATCCCGTGACATACTCATTAAACTCATGTCTATCTGATGGTATTCTATTGAACATAATAGGTGATTAATCAATTATTAATCCTACCACATACAAAACTAGTATGCTTTCACAACAATAATTATCGTCACAAAGTGATTAACATCTATTTTCAATATCTCATCACTACACAACGTAGATATGAGAGTGCTATCACAAAGGTTACACCCCTTCTTGCCTCATTACCGCAACAACATATGAATATGACACATCTAGGTTCCATTTCAATTCCATTATTAACTTTTCTACATGTACATGATTTCAACATCAATATAATCAACAAAATAGCTCGAACCAACATATATCAATATGTTCAACCAACTGAAATGGTTTACCTCGATACTTCGTCCTCCTGGATCGATCAAATCTCCTCTTGGGCCTAAATCACGTATACCCAATGAGCAAAACATAACTGTACATAGCACAATTTCTATTGCCATCTGCAATCAAAGCTTCATCAATACTCATTGCTAACACAGTTGCGGTACAACAGCATTCATCGCTAATCACAATAGCGGTACTAAAAATATTCACTGCTAACACAATAGCAATACATCAATCTTCATCGCCCTACGGCGGTACATAATACTCATCGCCAACACTGGCATACATAATATCCATAATCACAATGAATATACATTCCTAAAACAACAAGATGTAATAACACTCACTGTACACAGTTGATCCACACTTGATCCTTTAAATTGTCCCTGCTCTCAACATAAATACTCCACAAAATATGATTTCATATCAATACACAAATTGATATACTCACCATCCACAGAATAGCGGAATGAGACGTCGATATATATACAATTGGCGGCAAGAACCATCGCCATGGAATCAACGGAATGCACCATCGATAAACACATGTCTGGCGGCATGAGCCATCGCCATTGACATAGCGGAAAGAGGTATCGCTACACATGTACCCGGCGGCATAAACCATCGCCAATCACTATAGCGGAATGAGACATCGGTATCAATATACCTGGCGGTATGAACCATCGCCAACCAATATAGCGGAATGAGACATCGCTATCAATACACGTGGCGGCATGAACCATCGCCAACCAATATAGCGGAATGAGACATCGCTATCAATATCGATAATGTGGTTGTTCCGGTCTTGTTATAGCAGCGGAATTTTAGGACCCCTCGCTTCGACATATAGCGGCATCATATGATATCCCTCGCTTCGACAATGGCAGCGGCATGTTACCTCGCTTAGACATGACAGCGGCAAATATCATATTACCATCGCTTCATATGACAGCGGCAAGTACCTCCCTCGCTCGAATATAATAACTACCGGAACTTCCACTAGCTCCATGTACCTGCATCCAGGTTAATACAACAGTTCACAATATAATGATCGATATCACGTTCAAGTTATAACCACAATATTCCACATTAATCACTAGAATTGTGACTGTTCCGGTCCCAATACAACAGCGGAATTTTAGGACCCCTCGCTTCGACAATGACAGCGGCATGTTACCTCGCTTAGACATGACAGCGGCAAGTACCTCCCTCGCTCGGAGATAAAGGCTACCGGAACATTCATCAATTCTACCACAATAATCAAGCACAACAGTTGATTCCATTATCACAATATATATCACTATCATTTCACATATATCATCACATGTAAGGATCCACTATCCACGATATACATAATCAAAGGTGTAACACGTTTTACCGTCCGAAGCCCGTACGTCTCACATTTCCTGATTTTCCTACAAAATCAGATCCCTTAACACATAATACACGAAGTGCTAGACATCACCATTAATGTCATCCCATCGCATTCTACACGATTCCTGCAATTACAATGATTAGCAACACCACTTTTCATATCATAAAAACACACAAACAACTAGTTGTGTCATACAACATTAATGCTATCATGCATAATTATGTGCTATCAATAACTTCCTAGGCCCTTAACAGCCCCAAAGAGCAACCACTGCTCTGATACCACTAATGTAAGGCCCCAACACTTAAACTCGTCACTAGTTCATTTATGACGTCATATGTGTATAAATTTTTTTTTTCTTTTCATTCTATAAAAGGATCATTACATGTTTCCCAAAATCCCATGCCATAAATAATGTTCAACATTATATGTCCATCTCTACCAACAATTAGACTCAAAGATTTCACCCAATACCATCCCCATTACACCACTCTTTACATTGTGGGTTTTTTTATAAAAATTTGGGCAGAGTCTCCCCACAAACTGAGCTATCCGGAAATAAAAACACATCACATAATATAATTCCCGACCAGGGACAACGCAATATTAAACAGAATATAGAAACACAAGTAAATTCCCAGCCAGGGAAGACAGCCACACTAATAAGATAACAAAAGTGGGTTTCAACACCCTTATACAGTCCATATACAGATACAAGTGCTCACAGAAGAGCAACGAATAACGGATACACATCCG
Source organism: Haberlea rhodopensis (assembly GCA_907163345.1). Classification (NCBI taxonomy): domain Eukaryota; kingdom Viridiplantae; phylum Streptophyta; class Magnoliopsida; order Lamiales; family Gesneriaceae; genus Haberlea; species Haberlea rhodopensis. Next base: position 51,175 of record CAJQUN010000156.1, read on the forward strand.
GATGCATAATTAGTATAAATACCAACCGTCAACCTCGTATATCGATTCAATCTCATACTATGCTTCTGGAAGCATCATCCAACAAGGTTCGAGCCTAGTACGCCAAAGCAGCATCGTACCTGTTGTACCTGTTTCAACAGAAACAGCCCCCACACATGGTGAGCACACTCCAACTCAATATTCGATCACAAATCAACATACAAAATCATAATGCAACAATTTAGATTATTCAAACTCATAAAATATACTCCCTGTACAATTCCAAATCTGTATAGCTTCCACACACTGTTCCTGTTTCAAACTCACGCACTTCATAATGTCAAGTTTAGTATTGTCACTGAAAATGTAATACTCAACAACACTTATGAATTCAATACAATGACAATATATTATTTATGCTCAAACATAAATAGTTCAACATCAATGTGAACCTGGTTATCCCAATGTAACCCTAGTTATCCCACCATCTCATTCTCGATACTTTCTCATATCACTCATGCCCACGGCATCACTACTCAACAAGTAAAAATTGGACCACGTACCACTACGTGTCCCCCATAACTCGTATGTTAAACTCAATTATTAAAGTCAAACACTTACATGAATCATCATATTCAAATTTGCATGTATACATGAATGTATAGATACTAGATATACCTGCTCGTACGTCACCACGTACCTTATAGTAGACAACATGAACAAGCTATCATCAACGTCCGAAGTCTCCTGTAGAGTCTATACCGAATATCAATTCAATATTAGCTCATAATCCGAGCAATGAACATCCATCAAATAGTTCTTACTTTCATTTCCATATCACAAATCAATAACTCAATATTATGAATCAAATCATAATCAATACTTTGGATGCACACATCCTCACATTAATCATGATATAACATTGGTAATGCAAAACCCCATCATCTCCCACCATCCGCTACATCACACACATGATGCGGGATACACACACCCATACGTGCAAGATCACGCCTAACTCACATAGTAGTTCACTAGACACGCAAGTTCAATAGAGGGAGAGGAAGTGCAAGGGTGTATGCATAATAATATCCAACTAGTGTCTAACTATAACAATCCAATTAAGTCAAATAACATGTTCCACAATTATTCAAACCCACACCGAGGTGATTCAAACCAAGACACGAAAGAAGGGATCCATGTAGATACAAGATTCTACCCTTTTAAATCTAATCCCCTTAATCCCAACACAAAGTCATTTGTTTGATTAAATTCAACTTAAACAAATTAAATATGTATTGAATTTCAATCTAAACTCATAATGCCCATTCAAGCATACACATCACCACAATCTTGTTCCATGTCATAACTTACACTACCATGCATCTAACCCATTTATTCCCACATTTAGTAGCTTTTGGTTACACTTGAACTCCACTTAAACATTATATCAAACACTTTATGAGCATTATTTTCAAGTTGAAGTTGGCTTTTATAATCCACCAAGTCAGCCCTAAAATCGAGTCATAGACACCCTCCACGACTAAAATATATAGTATCAAGTTTAACATCAATAAAATCACATTGTTATCAATTTCAACATCTATGATAAGATTAGAACAAGTATTCAGACTCTCATCTAATATCTTCACAACAAAGGTAATTAATCAAGACGTAACGATTTCCGGGCAGCACTAAAATCTTTAACGCACACCCACTAACATGTACTGGGACACCTTCACATATGAGCATACAACACTAACTCATACCAACACAAGCTGGAAAGTTCATATATATATGTGTGTGTATATATAATATACACACTAATATACACTAAAACACTCACAAATACATGTAATCAGCACACAAATACACACACTCATACACGCACAGCACACACTCACGCACACACACGCAGACATTCAAACACACAGTAGCAAACCCTTCCAAAAATGCCAGCAAAATCGAACCAAAGTTCATCAAAAATTCGAGGGATTTCAGGGGAATAACGACTAAGGGACGATACCCACAATAAAATCGGAAGAAAATCGTCCCAAAATCGGACGAAATCGCGATTTTTATCCGCGCACTTCCTTGCAAGATCCGAACGAAATACGCGACGAAACTTCACGTTCTTGCTATGGAAAGAAGCGCCTGGGAGAGACGAAGGTGATAGCGGGTCGGACGCCCCGGAAGGAGCTCGGACGGCGGCGGGCGCGCCGTTTTATGGCGAGGGGGTCGGATGCGCGCTATTGCAGAGAAGGAAAGAGGGGGTTCGGGTTGTGTGCATGATTTTACACCTTTTAATGTGTGTCCGAAAATGCCAACATAACATATTTATTTTTTTTGTATCCTAACCCGGTTTTGTACATCGAAGTGTCGCTGGTGCACTGATATATTATTTAGAGACAACGATTGGGATTTGTACACACCCCCAAAAACCCAAAACTTAAATTCTTCATTTTAATTAATTTATCTCTAAAATATTATCGGAGTATATTTTTCGATCTCAAAATATTTTATGATCCGATTAATTTGCCAGTTGATCTTCACTTGGTCAATTCCACTTCTAATTAATTCTAAAATTAATTATCACTAAAATCCTAATCATATTTAGTCCAACAAATGATTAATAATAATCTTGACATCACAACTCTCCCCAACATATAAAATTTCATCCTCGAAATTTTAACGCATGCTTACCATAAAAACCGACTGTAAAATTTACGTACCTTATATAGCTCAAGACAGTGACTTTACCATCCGTAGGATGATAGTCATCGGAATCATCATGGCTCACACATGTGCCCCATTGCACCAACGATCGCAAGGAGTGTTTAACCTTCAAGCTTCTTTGTCATATCTCACTACCTGTGTACTTTCATCGACACAATTCCATTGCACAATCTTATTTCCCGTCATATACTTTTATCACAGTACCCATCATATAATCTCGTTAAATCACGCAATCTATACTTTCATGTATGTTCAAGAATATATGACAATACATCAACATTTATCTTAATAACTTCATAGCTGTGTCGTTGCAAATGTATGCAACTTATCCCCACATCATCACCATCATCGTATGAAGTAACGGTACTCTTGAGCCTTTATGCATCAATCTTTCATATATCATCTCCTGGCTATTATCTGGTGCAAGGTAATGACTAGAAAACCCATTAGTCATTCTCACATACGTATATACACATTATACACACCAATAGCCACAGACCATCAGTATCAAATCATGATAAATGGCTTAACACCAATATTTTCATGTCACGATTATACTCATCTAACACAAGGCATCAACATCAATATCGAATAGTTCGTGACATACCTTTGTAGATGGAATCATCTACAATACACAATGGCATCATAATATCATGTTAATCACCGTACTCACATACTCTTAAGTATCAACCTTTCCACATTACTTCACCCAACTATTATCTGTCATAGGACAAGTACAAAATAATCTCGCTAGTATTTCTCAAATACTAGTAACATAAAACGTACCTTGTCATTTACGCATTTCGATATTCATAATGTTTCTGTCATCAAACATTAATTCCCTGCATCAGAAGTTTCTCGCAGTTCTATACACAACATGCTACTGCACACTATCACATAGGGTGATTGAAATTTAACACAAGAATCAATTGCATGCTTCAATGACGCAATTTATATCAATCTTTAACTCATCCTCAAAACATAATAATTCATTAATCATGAATATTCACAATGAACACAGGTCCATACACGACATTCGTAGTAATCACGCATCATCCCGTGACATACTCATTAAACTCATGTCTATCTGATGGTATTCTATTGAACATAATAGGTGATTAATCAATTATTAATCCTACCACATACAAAACTAGTATGCTTTCACAACAATAATTATCGTCACAAAGTGATTAACATCTATTTTCAATATCTCATCACTACACACCGTATATATGAGAGTGCTATCACAAAGGTTACACCCCTTCTTGCCTCATTACCGCAACAACATATGAATATGACACATCTAGGTTCCATTTCAATTCCATTATCAGCTTTTCTACATGTACATGATTTCAACATCAATATAATCAACAAAATAGCTCGAACCAACATATATCAATATGTTCAACCAACTGAAATGGTTTACCTCGATACTTCGTCCTCCTGGATCGATCCAATCTCCTCTTGGGCCTAAATCACGTATACCCAATGAGTAAAACATAACTGTACATAGCACAATTTCTATTGCCATCTGCAATCAAAGCATCATCAATACTCATTGCTAACACAGTTGCGGTACAACAGCATTCATCGCTAATCACAATAGCGGTACTAAAAATATTCACTGCTAACACAATAGCAATACATCAATCTTCATCGCCCTACGGCGGTACATAATACTCATCGCCAACACTGGCATACATAATATCCATAATCACAATGAATATACATTCCTAAAACAACAAGATGTAATAACACTCACTGTACACAGTTGATCCACACTTGGTCCTTTAAATTGTCTCTGCTCTCAACATAAATACTCCACAAAATATGATTTCATATCAATACACAAATTGATATACTCACCATCCACAGAATAGCGGAATGAGACGTCGATATATATACAATCGGCGGCAAGAACCATCGCCATGGAATCAACGGAATGCACCATCGATAAACACATGTCTGGCGGCATGAGCCATCGCCATTGACATAGCGGAAAGAGGTATCGCTACACATGTACCCGGCGGCATAAACCATCGCCAATCACTATAGCGGAATGAGACATCGGTATCAATATACCTGGCGGTATGAACCATCGCCAACCAATATAGCGGAATGAGACATCGCTATCAATACACGTGGCGGCATGAACCATCGCCAACCAATATAGCGGAATGAGACATCGCTATCAATATCGATAATGTGGTTGTTCCGGTCTTGTTATAGCAGCGGAATTTTAGGACCCCTTGCTTCGACATATAGAGGCATCATATGATATCCCTCGCTTCGACAATGACAGCGGCATGTTACCTCGCTTAGACATGACAGCGACAAATATCATATTACCATCGCTTCATATGACAGCGGCAAGTACCTCCCTCGCTCGAATATAACAACTACCGGAACTTCCACTAGCTCCATGTACCTGCATCCACGTTAATACAACAGTTCACAATATAATGATCGATATCACGTTCCAGTTATAACCACAATATTCCACATTAATCACTAGAATTGTGACTGTTCCGGTCCCAATACAACAGCGGAGTTTTAGGACCCCTCGCTTCGACAATGACAGCGGCATGTTACCTCGCTTAGACATGACAGCGGCAAGTACCTCCCTCGCTCGGAGATAAAGGCTACCAGAACATTCATCAATTCTACCACAATAATCAAGCACAACAGTTGATTCCATTATCACAATATATATCACTATCATTTCACATATATCATCACATGTAAGGATCCACTATGCCACGATATACATAATCAAAGGTGTAACACGTTTTACCGTCCGAAGCCCGTACGTCTCACATTTCCTGATTTTCCTACAAAATCAGATCCCTTAACACATAATACACGAAGTGCTAGACATCACCATTAATGTCATCCCATCTCATTCTACACGATTCCTGCAATTACAATGATTAGCAACACCACTTTTCATATCATAAAAACACACAAACAACTAGTTGTGTCATACAACATTAATGCTATCATGCATAATTATGTGCTATCAATAACTTCCTAGGCCCTTAACAGCCCCAAAGAGCAACCACTGCTCTGATACCACTAATGTAAGGCCCCAACACTTAAACTCGTCACTAGTTCATTTATGACGTCATATGTGTATAAATTTTTTTTTTCTTTTCATTCTATAAAAAGGATCATTACATGTTTCCCATAATCCCATGCCATAAATAATGTTCAACATTATATGTCCATCTCTACCAACAATTAGACTCAAAGATTTCACCCAATACCATGCCCATTACACCACTCTTTACATTGTGGGTTTTTTTATAAAAATTTGGGCAGAGTCTCCCCACAAACTGAGCTATCCGGAAATAAAAACACATCACATAATATAATTCCCGACCAGGGACAACGCAATATTAAACAGAATATAGAAACACAAGTAAATTCCCAGCCAGGGAAGACACCACACTAATAAGATAACAAAAGTGGGTTTCAACACCCTTATACAGTCCATATACAGATACAAGTGCTCACAGAAGAGCAACGAATAACGGATACACATCCGAATGCATAATTAGTATAAATACCAACCGTCAACCTCGTATATCGATTCAATCTCATACTATGCTTCTGGAAGCATCATCCAACAAGGTTCGAGCTAGTACGCAAAAGCAGCATCGTACCTGTTGTACCTGTTTCAACAGAAACAGCCCCCACACAGGGTGAGCACACTCCAACTCAATATTCGATCACAAATCAACATACGAAATCATAATGCAACAATTTAGATTATTCAAACTCATAAAATATACTCCCTGTACAATTCCAAATCTGTATAGCTTCCACACACTGTTCCTGTTTCAAACTCACGCACTTCATAATGTCAAGTTTAGTATTGTCACTGAAAATGTAATACTCAACAACACTTATGAATTCAATACAATGACAATATATTATTTATGCTCAAACATAAATAGTTCAACATCAATGTGAACCTGGTTATCCCAATGTAACCCTAGTTATCCCACCATCTCATTCTCGATACTTTCTCATATCACTCATGCCCACGGCATCACTACTCAACAAGTAAAAATTGGACCACGTACCAATACGTGTCCCCCATAACTCGTATGTTAAACTCAATTATTAAAGTCAAACACTTACCTGAATCATCATATTCAAATTTGCATGTATACATGAATGTATAGATACTAGATATACCTGCTCGTACGTCACCACGTACCTTATAGTAGACAACATGAACAAGCTATCATCAACGTCCGAAGTCTCCTGTAGAGTCTATACCGAACATCAATTCAATATTAGCTCATAATCCGAGCAATGAACATCCATCAAATAGTTCTTACTTTCATTTCCATATCACAAATCAATAACTCAATAGTATGAAACAAATCATAATCAATACTTTGGATGCACACATCCTCACATTAATCATGATATAACATTGGTAATGCAAAACCCCATCATCTCCCACCATCCGCTACATCATACACATGATGCGGGATACACACACCCATACGTGCAAGATCACGCCTAACTCACATAGTAGTTCACTAGACACGCAAGTTCAATAGAGGGAGAGGAAGTGCAAGGGTCTATGCATAATAATATCCAACTAGTGTCTAACTATAACAATCCAATTAAGTCAAATAACATGTTCCACAATTATTCAAACCCACACCGAGGTGATTAAAACCAAGACACGAAAGAAGGGATCCATGTAGATACAAGATTCTACCCTTTTAAATCTAATCCCCTTAATCCCAACATAAAGTCATTTGTTTAATTAAATTCAACTTAAACAAATTAAATATGTATTGAATTTCAATCTAAACTCATAATGCCCATTCAAGCATACACATCACCACAATCTTGTTCCATGTCATAACTTACACTACCATGCATCTAACCCATTTATTCCCACATTTAGTATAGCTTTTGTTTACACTTGAACTCCACTTAAACATTATATCAAACACTTTATGAGCATTATTTTCAAGTTGAAGTTGGCTTTTATAATCCACCAAGACAGCCCTAAAAATCGAGTCATAGACACCCTCCACGACTAAAATATATTGTATCAAGTTTAACATCAATAAAATCACATTTTTATCAATTTCAACATCTATGATAAGATTAGAACAAGTATTCAAACTCTCATCTAATATCTTCACAACAAAGGTAATTAATCAAGACGTAACGATTTCCGGGCAGCACTAAAATCTTTAACGCACACCCACTAACATGTGCTGGGACACCTTCACATATGAGCATACAACACTAACTCATACCAACACAAGCTGGAAAGTTCATATATATATATGTGTTTATATATAATATACACACTAATATACACTGAAATACTCATAAATACATGTAATCAGCACACAAATACACACACTCATACACGCACAGCACACACTCACGCACACATTCAAACACACAGTAGCAAACCCTTCCAAAAATGCCAGCAAAATCGAACCAAAGTTCATCAAAAATTCGAGGGATTTCAGGGGAATAACGACTAAGGGACGACGAGGATTACCCACAAAAAAATCGGAAGAAAATCGTCCCAAAATCGGACGAAATCGCGATTTTTATCCACGCACTTCCTTGCAAGATCCGAACGAAATACGCGACGAAATTTCACGTTCTTGGTATGGAAAGAAGCGCCTGGGAGAGACGAAGGCGATGCCGGGTCGGACGCGCCGGAAGGAGCTCGGACGGCGGCGGGCGCGCGGTTTTACGGCGAGGGGGTCGGATGCGCGCGATTGTAGAGAAGGAAAGGGTTCGGGTTGTGTGCATGATTTTACACCTTTTAATGTGTGTCCGAAAATGCCAACATAACATATTTATTTTTTTTGTATCTTAACCCGGTTTTGTACATAGAAGTGTCGTCGGTGCACTGATATATTATTTAGAGACAACGATTGGGATTTATACACACCCCCAAAAACCCAAAACTTAAATTCTTCATTTTAATTAATTTATCTCTAAAATATTATCAGAGTATATTTTTCGATCTCAAAATATTTTATGATCCGATTAATTTGCCAGTTGACCTTCTCTTGGTCAATTCCACTTCTAATTAATTCTAAAATTAATTATCACTAAAATCCTAATCATATTTAGTCCAACAAATGATTAATAATAATCTGGACATCACAACTCTCCCCAACATATAAAATTTCGTCCTCGAAATTTCAACGCATGCTCACCATAAAAACCGACTGTAAAATTTACGTACCATATATAGCTCAAGACAGTGACTTTACCATCCGTAGGATGATAGTCATCGGAATCATCATGGCTCACACATGTGCCCCATTGCACCAACGATCGCAAGGAGTGTTTAACCGTCAAGCTTCTTTGTCATATCTCACTACCTGTGTACTTTCATCGACACAATTCCATTGCACAATCTTATTTCCCGTCATATACTTTTATCACAGTACCCATCATATAATCTCGTTAAATCACGCAATCTATACTTTCATGTATGTTCAAGAATATATGACAATACATCAACATTTATCTTAATTAACTTCATACCTGTGTTGTTGCAAATGTATGCAACTTATCCCCACATCATCACCATCATCGTATGAAGTAATGGTACTCTTGAGCCTTTATGCATCAATCTTTCATATATCATCTCCTGGCTATTATCTGGTGCAAGGTAATGACTAGAAAACCCATTAGTCATTCTCACATACGTATATACACATTATACACACCAATAGCTACAGACCATCAGTATCAAATCATGATAAATGGCTTAACACCAATATTTTCATGTCACGATATACTCATCTAACACAAGGCATCAACATCAATATCGAATAGTTCGTGACATACCTTTGTAGATGGAATCATCTACAATACAGAATGGCATCATAATATCATGTTAATCATAGTACTCACATACTCTTAAGTATCAACCTTTCCACATTACTTCACCCAACTATTATCTGTCATAGGACAAGTACAAAATAATCTCGTTAGTATTTCTCAAATACTAGTAACATAACACGTACCTTGTCATTTATGCATTTCGATATTCATAATGTTTCTGTCATCAAACATTAATTCCCTGCATCAGAAGTTTCTCGCAGTTCTATACACAACATGCTACTGCACACTATCACATAGGGTGATTGAAATTTAACACAAGAATCAATTGCATGCTTCAATGACGCAATTTATATCAATCTTTAACTCATCCTCAAAACATAATAATTCATTAATCATGAATATTCACAATGAAAACAGGTCCATACACGACATTCGTAGTAATCACGCGTCATCCCGTGACATACTCATTAAACTCATGTCTATCTGATGGTATTCTATTGGACATAATAGGTGATTAATCAATTATTAATCCTACCACATACAAAACTAGTATGCTTTCACAACAATAATTATCATCACAAAGTGATTAACATCTATTTTCAATATCTCATCACTACACACCGTAGATATGAGAGTGCTATCACAAAGGTTACACCCTTCTTGCCTCATTACCGCAACAACATATGAATATGACACATCTAGGTTCCATTTCAATTCCATTATCAGCTTTTCTACATGTACATGATTTCAACATCAATATAATCAACAAAATAGCTCGAACCAACATATATCAATATGTTCAACCAACTGAAATGGTTTACCTCGATACTTCGTCCTCCTGGATCGATCCAATCTCCTCTTGGGCCTAAATCACGTACCCAATGAGCAAAACATAACTGTACATAGCACAATTTCTATTGCCATCTGCAATAAAAGCATCATCAATACTCATTGCTAACACAGTTGCGGTACAACAGCATTCATCGCTAATCACAATAGCGGTACTAAATATATTCACTGCTAACACAATAGCAATACATCAATCTTCATCGCACTACGGCAGTACATAATACTCATCGCCAACACTGGCATACATAATATCCATAATCACAATGAATATACATTCCTAAAACAACAAGATGTAATAACACTCACTGTACACAGTTGATCCTCACTTGATCCTTTAAATTGTCCCTGCTCTCAACATAAATACTCCACAAAATATGATTTCATATCAATACACAAATTGATATACTCACCATCCACAGAATAGCGGAATGAGACGTCGATATATATACAATCGGCGGCAAGAACCATCGCCATGGAATCAACGGAATGCACCATCGATAAACACATGTCTGGCGGCATGAGCCATCGCCATTGACATAGCGGAAAGAGGCATCGCTACACATGTACCCGGCGGCATAAACCATCGCCAATCACTATAGCGGAATGAGACATCGGTATCAATATGCCTGGCGGTATGAACCATCGCCAACCAATATAGCGGAATGAGACATCGCTATCAATACACGTGGCGGCATGAACCATCGCCAACCAATATAGCGTAATGAGACATCGCTATCAATATCGATAATGTGGTTGTTCCGGTCTTGTTATAGCAGCGGAATTTTAGGACCCCTCGCTTCGACATATAGCGGCATCATATGATATCCCTCGCTTCGACAATGATAGCGGCATGTTACCTCGATTAGACATGACATCGGCAAATATCATATTACCATCGCTTCATATGACAGCGGCAAGTACCTCCCTCGCTCGAATATAACAACTACCGGAACTTCCACTAGCTCCATGTACCTGCATCCAGGTTAATACAACAGTTCACAATATAATGATCGATATCACGTTCCAGTTATAACCACAATATTCCACATCAATCACTAGAATTGTGACTGTTCCGGTCCCAATACAACAGCGGAATATTAGGACCCCTCGCTTCGACAATGACAGCGGCATGTTACCTCGCTTAGACATGACAGCGGCAAGTACCTCCCTCGCTCGGAGATAAAGGCTACCGGAACATTCATCAATTCTACCACAATAATCAAGCACAACAGTTGATTCCATTATCACAATATATATCACTATCATTTCACATATATCATCACATGTAAGGATCCACTATCCACGATATACATAATCAAAGGTGTAACACGTTTTACCGTCCGAAGCCCGTACGTCTCACATTTCCTGATTTTCCTACAAAATCAGATCCCTTAACACATAATACACGAAGTGCTAGACATCACCATTAATGTCATCCCATCGCATTCTACACGATTCCTGCAATTACAATGATTAGCAACACCACTTTTCATATCATAAAAACACACAAACAACTAGTTGTGTCATACAACATTAATGCTATCATGCATAATTATGTGCTATCAATAACTTCCTAGGCCCTTAACAGCCCCAAAGAGCAACCACTGCTCTGATACCACTAATGTAAGGCCCCAACACTTAAACTCGTCACTAGTTCATTTATGACGTCATATGTGTATAATTTTTTTTTTCTTTTCATTCTATAAAAAGGATCATTACATGTTTCCCATAATCCCATGCCATAAATAATGTTCAACATTATATGTCCATCTCTACCAACAATTAGACTCAAAGATTTCACCCAATACCATCCCCATTACACCACTCTTTACATTGTGGGTTTTTTTTATAAAAATTTGGGCAGAGTCTCCCCACAAACTGAGCTATCCGGAAATAAAAACACATCACATAATATAATTCCCGACCAGGGACAACGCAATATTAAACAGAATATAGAAACACAAGTAAATTCCCAGCCAGGGAAGACACCACACTAATAAGATAAAAGTGGGTTTCAACACCCTTATACAGTCCATATACAGATACAAGTGCTCACAGAAGAGCAACGAATAACGGATACACATCCGGATGCATAATTAGTATAAATACCAACCGCTCAACCTCGTATATCGATTCAAGTCTCATACTATGCTTCTGGAAGCATCATCCAACAAGGTTCGAGCCTAGTACGCCAAAGCAGCATCGTACCTGTTGTACCTGTTTCAACAGAAACAGCCCCCACACAATGTGAGCACACTCCAACTCAATATTCGATCACAAATCAACATACGAAAATCATAATGCAATAATTTAGATTATTCAAACTCATAAAATATACTCCCTGTACAATTCCAAATCTGTATAGCTTCCACACACTGTTCCTGTTTCAAACTCACGCACTTCATAATGTCAAGTTTAGTATTGTCACTGAAAATGTAATACTCAACAACACTTATGAATTCAATACAATGACAATATATTATTTATGCTCAAACATAAATAGTTCAACATCAATGTGAACCTGGTTATCCCAATGTAACCCTAGTTATCCCACCATCTCATTCTCGATACTTTCTCATATCAATCATGCCCACGGCATCACTACTCAACAAGTAAAAATTGGACCACGTACCACTACGTGTCCCCCATAACTCGTATATTAAACTCAATTATTAAAGTCAAACACTTACCTGAATCATCGTATTCAAATTTGCATGTATACATGAATGTATAGATACTAGATATACCTGCTCGTACGTCACCACGTACCTTATAGTAGACAACATGAACAAGCTATCATCAACGTCCGAAGTCTCCTGTAGAGTCTATACCGAACATCAATTCAATATTAGCTCATAATCCGAGCAATGAACATCCATCAAATAGTTCTTACTTTCATTTCCATATCACAAATCAATAACTCAATATTATGAATCAAATCATAATCAATACTTTGGATGCACACATCCTCACATTAATCATGATATAACATTGGTAATGCAAAACCCCATCATCTCCCACCATCCGCTACATCACACACATGATGCGGGATACACACACCCATACGTGCAAGATCACGCCTAACTCACATAGTAGTTCACTAGACACGCAAGTTCAATAGAGGGAGAGGAAGTGCAAGGGTGTATGCATAATAATATCCAACTAGTGTCTAACTATAACAATCCAATTAAGTCAAATAACATGTTCCACAATTATTCAAACCCACACCGAGGTGATTCAAACCAAGACACGAAAGAAGGGATCCATGTAGATACAAGATTCTACCATTTTAAATCTAATCCCCTTAATCCCAACACAAAGTCATTTGTTTGATTAAATTCAACTTAAACAAATTAAATATGTATTGAATTTCAATCTAAACTCATAATGCCCATTCAAGCATACACATCACCACAATCTTGTTCCATGTCATAACTTACACTACCATGCATCTAACCCATTTATTCCCACATTTAGTATAGCTTTTGGTTACACTTGAACTCCAATTAAACATTATATCAATCACTTTATGAGCATTATTTTCAAGTTGAAGTTGGCTTTTATAATCCACCAAGACAGCCCTAAAATCGAGTCATAGACACCCTCCACGACTAAAATATATAGTATCAAGTTTAACATCAATAAAATCACATTTTATCAATTTCAACATCTATGATAAGATTAGAACAAGTATTCAAACTCTCATCTAATATCTTCACAACAAAGGTAATTAATCAAGACGTAACGATTTCCGGGCAGCACTAAAATCTTTAACGCACACCCACTACCATGTGCTGGGACACCTTCACATATGAGCATACAGCACTAACTCATACCAACACAAGCTGGAAAGTTCATATATATATATATATGTGTGTAGTATATATAATATACACACTAATATACAATAAAACACTCACAAATACATGTAATCAGCACACAAATACACACACTCATACACGCACAGCACACACTCACGCACACACACGCACACATTCAAACACACAGTAGCAAACCCTTCCAAAAATGCCAGCAAAATCGAACCAAAGTTCATCAAAAATTCGAGGGATTTCAGGGGAATAACGACTATGGGACGACGAGGATTACCCACAAAAAAATCGGAAGAAAATCGTCCCAAAATCGGACGAAATCGTGATTTTTATCCGCGCACTTCCTTGCAAGATCCGAACGAAATACGCGACGAAACTTCATGTTCTTGGTATGGAAAGAAGCGCCTGGGAGAGACGAAGGCGATGGCGGGTCGGACGCGCCGGAAGGAGCTCGGATGGCGGCGGGCGCGCGGTTTTACGGCGAGGGGGTCGGATGCGCGCGATTGCAGAGAAGGAAAGAGGGGGTTCGGGTTGTGTGCGTGATTTTACTCCTTTTAATGTGTGTCCGAAAATGCCAACATAACATATTTTTTTTTTTGTACCCTAACCCGATTTTGTACATCGAAGTGTCGCCGGTGCACTGATATCTTATTTAGAGACAACGATTGGGATTTATACACACCCCCAAAAACCCAAAACTTAAATTCTTCATTTTAATTAATTTATCTCTAAAATATTATCGGAGTATATTTTTCGATCTCAAAATATTTTATGATCCGATTAATTTGCCAGTTGACCTTCACTTGGTCAATTCCGCTTCTAATTAATTCTAAAATTAATTATCACTAAAATTTAGTCCAACAAATGATTAATAATAATCTGGACATCACACATATCAACACATGCTAGCTACAATAATGCTAATAGAATAGCAATATTCCATACCTCATCGCTAACAAATAGTGGCATACCTGTCTCTGTCACTCAATAATAGTACGTAATCAGCACCCATCGCTCGAAGGCGGCAAAATCCTGTGCTGAGTACATAGCGGCACAATCCATCGCTATAGAATCGACGGCATGATACCTCGTCATATAATAAGTGGCATGAAACCTCGCTATACACCTGAGCATGAATCATCGTCCACATAATAGCGGAAAGAGGCATCGCTATCAACATATCCGGCGGCACTAATCATCGTCAATCATCATAAAAGAATGAGTCATCGTAAATCCACATAATAGCGGAATGGGGCATCCCTATCAATATATACGGCGGCACGAATCATCGCCAATCCTCATAAAAGAAATGAATCATCACAAATCGACACAGCGGAATACATCACCGCTATCATCCGTGTCCTCATAAAGAAACGAATCATCACCATCGACACAGCGGAATACAACACAGCTATCATCCGTGTCCTCATAAAAAAAATGACTCATCACCATCGACACAGCGGAATACATCACCACTATCATCCGTGTCCTCATAAAAAAAATGAATCATCACCATCGACACAGCGGAATACATCACCACTATCATCCGTGTCCTCATAAAGAAATGAATATAGATCGACACAGTGGAATACATCACCGCTATCATCCGTGTCCTCATAAAGAAATGAATATAAATCGACACAGCGGAATACATCACCGCTATCATCCGTGTCCGGCGGTATAAACCATCGCCAATCATCACAAAGAGATGAATCATCATCATCGACACAGCGGAATACATCACCGCTATCATCCGTGTCATCACAAAGGAATGAATCATCATCCTTGACACAGCGGAATACATCACCGCTATCATCCGTGTCATCACAAAGGAATGAATCATCATCCTAACAAGCGGCATCTCATCCTCGCTTCTTCATACAAGAGGTATCTCATCCTCTCTTTGTATGGAATACCCCGCCTCCATGTGCAAGCGAGCCTCCCCCCTCCTGCTCCACATTTTTAGCGGTATAAGCATAAGCTTCTTCATACAAGCGGTATCTCATCCTCGCTTCGTATGGAATACCCCGCCTCCATGTGCAAGCAAGCCTCCCCTCTCCCGCTCCACATTTTTAGCGGTATAACGTAAGTATAAAAATTCTCACTGTGATAAACAAGACTCCTGGAATGTATAATCATCATTCCTTTTTATACTCCATATTTCCTGTAACCTGCAACCATCATGGTTAGCAACAATATCCATATACGCTATGCATCAAACATTCAATGCATATATGCAACCACTTGCAAGTCAATACGTATACCAAGACATGTTACCTCGGAAATATCCCTTTACCTGATTCTCTTACAAAATCAGATTCCTTGGCACGTAACACACGGAGTGCCAGACATCACTATTAATGCCATCCTATCGTGTTCCACACGATTCCTGCAACCACAATGGTTAGCAATACCACTTTTCATATCATAAAAGCACATAAACAATTAGTTATGTCGTACAACATTAATGCCATCATGCATAAATATGTGCTATCATTAACTTCCAAGGCCCTTAACAGCCCCAATGAGCAACCACTGCTCTGATACCACTAATGTAAGGACCCCAAGCCCTTAACCCTTAATTAGTGTATTAACCCTTATATGTGGCACATGCTTTCAATAAAACTCAATCGGGAAACTCAGATGATACTTTACCATTGAATGGCAACTACAAAGTTTCTTTATTATACAGCATTAAGATCATCTTTACCAACAAATAGACTCATAGATTTCGCCCATTACCATCCCCAATACGCCACCTTTTTACATTGTGGACTTTTATAAAAATTTGGGCAGAGTCTCCCCATAAATTGAGCTATCCCGAAATAAAAGCACAACACATAACATAATTCCCGGCCAGGGAAAGCACAATACTCAACAGAATATAGCAACACTATTTAAATTTCCAGCCAGGGAAGACACCACACATACGACAACATAAGTGGGTTTCAACACCCACATAATACACCAATGACTCTCATATCATTTAGCAATTCTACCTCTAATTGCATGCAACATAGAATGAAAGAGAGAAAGGCTCATGCCTTTATATACAACCCATATACAAGTATAATCGTGCTCACATGCGAGCATCATGAATATGTATATAACCCTCAGGTGTATATAAGTACTCTATACGATACCGAGCTCCATCAAGCCCTGGTACCACGATCCTAGGAGTACATCCAATCAACAGCTCGAGCTCAGCTCCACAGCCATCGATGTACCTGTTCACCTGCCCCAACAGAGACAGCCCCCAACGGGGTGAGCATACCAATACACAAAATCCCATAATCACAATAATGAAACTCATAATTTACAATAAGAGTAAATGCTAATGAATTTAAATGATACTCCCTGGATGGCAACGTCCTCATCCGGGATTCCGTGTACTGTCCCTGTTCTCACAATCATCAAACTCATCAAATCTCAAAAATCAGTAAATCCATTCATTGATTAACTCATCGCATGCCTGATTCTCGAATATCAACAAATAGTGATTCCAAATTCATTAAACATGCAAATATAGATATCTCATTATCAATACTGATTTCTCAACTTCGCTATCAATTACAGATAGCTCAAATGCCTCGCATTTATTTTACCAATTCCCCTTTATACTCAGACATATCAAATGTCTTATGATGATTACATGATTCTACGGCCATTATCAGGCATCTCAATGCCCTACAATGGTCATATAAATCCAGTACCCCATATATCATGTAAGGTTATACTACTCTAGTATTACGCACGCTTGTGGCGGCGATATCAAGATTAGGTCGCTCCATAGCTATCTCAACGCGTATATATAACCACATGCACAACTATTCAATGAAATCAAATACCTTATGCATTTCACAAATGCTCTAATATAAAGTAATGCTCGTACGTCGCACGTACCTTAAATCTCCGAAGTTCGAGCCAAACCTTGCTCGAGTTCCATGCCCCGAGGAACGATGTGCTAACATGATAAATAATTCACAATTATTTACGAACATGCAACCATGCTCAAGCACACCCATAATCCTCATACAGAAAATTATTGTCAACACACGACAATTTACCATTTAAAAGACCCGGGGCAGGGCATATACAGGGAGGGAAATCGAATGAGACATTATCGAAAATTGCTCAAGAACCACCTCTAAAATTTCGAACCCTAACATCTCAATTTGAACCCAATTAAGCATCATAATACATCTAAAACATGTAATAATCGATCAATTACAAGAATCATCACCCCCTGCCCAAAACCCCCAAAATTCGAACCCCAACCTCACGAAATTAGGGCAAATTTTTGAACCATACATCACCAAAATACAGGGAATTACATGAGAAGCATGAAAAAGGGGTAAGGAAGGTTACCCATACGAAGATCGGAAGAAAAATCGTTCAAAATCGAAGAACCCTAGAATTTTGGGCGTCTGCGCAATTCTGGAAAACCCAAGCGCGATTCGCGACGGAACTCTGAATTGCTGCTGCGGGAAGCTGCGCCTCGGAGAGACGAAGCCAACGGTGGGTCGGACGCGCCGAACGGCGGCCGGACGGCGGCGGGCGTGGCGCTTTTGCGCGTGGGGGTTGGGGCGACGGGAAATGGGCGCGGACGCGGGGAGAGAGAGAGTGACGGGAAAGGTGAGGAAAAATGGTTCCAATAATTAAAATCTCGGGTTCAACTGGTATTTATAGCAAAAATACCCCAAAATACTAATAGCCCCACAAATACATCATGATTCATTAAAAATAATCTGTTTTCAAAAACTCTCTCTCTAACTCCAAAACCTCCTACCGGTGCCCACACAAAGCACCCCAGATCCCGAGACACATCAAAAACCCAACTCTTTGGTTTTACACCGTAATGAGAATACAATCTCAACCTCGGGATCCAACGATCCCAACTACTCAAATAGACGAGCCCGAAAGGCCCAACACTACGATTAAACTCCAAATCGCCATGTAAAACAACTTTAGGGGTTATTAACACTCCGGGATTAACATCTATAATCCCTGATCATCACATATTTGAACAAATTACATATTCCCCTGAACCTGTTAAACAAAATCAACATTGGGGTTGTAGTCCACTTCCATTTCAGTTATAAAAACTGCTTTCACATTCATCTGACAAAATGAAACTCAAATTTCTTCTTGGCCGGTCAGGCTATCCTAGAAATCCTTCCATAAAAACCTGTAATATCTAGCCAAACTCATAAAACTTATTATCTCGAGTACACTGGTTACTCTTGGCCAAGTTATTACTACCTCTACTTTACTGGGATTAACAGGTACCATGTGAGCTAGAATCACCTATCCCAAAATAACACTTGATTCAAACAAGATTTACATTTAGATAACTTGGTATACAATTTGAGCTTCATGAAGCGTCTGAATCATCAATCACAGATGTTTTGTGTGGTTCCTTCCGGATCTCGTATACACTAGTATACCACTGATGAATATGATTACAATTCCGCCCAAAAGTTACGAAATATTTTATTCATCAAATTCATAACTCTACTAGTATAGTTGTCAGACCACGCGGCATTTCCAAAAATTCAACATGCCTATATCTGGTTTGACCAATTGCCTAGAGAATATTTTCTCTTCGGACTCAAACTGATGGTGACCAGATTTAAAATCATTCTTCTTATACATCGAGGTTCCTTACAATTTGATCAAATAGTTTTTTATCTTAGGTAGTGGGTATTTATTCTTGATTGATCGCCAGTGCCTATTTTTGGAGAATTATTTCATGTTGAGTTTTCAATGCATGCTTCGCCCGAGGTCTTTTAAAATGGTTAATCGTCATGAATGATGATATATTTGGGGATTATGAACGTGCTTGGGCACGCGGTTGCATGCTTATGTTTAATTGAGAGTTATTTACGTGTTAGCACATAATTCATCGGGTCGCGGGACTCAGTCAAGGTTTGGTTCGGACTACGGAATCATAAAGCACGTATAGTGTACGTGGGATGTCCAGATTTATTAATAATCATTTATTGGACTAAATATGATTTGGATTTTATTGATAATTAATTTTAGAATTAATTAATTAGAAGTGGAATTGACCAAGTGAAGGTCAACTGACAAGTTAATCGGATCATAAAAAAATTTTCGATTGTAAAATATACTCCGATAATATTTTAGAGATAAGTAAATTAAAATGAAGAATTAATTTGCGTTTTAGGAGAGTATAAAACCCGATTGGTAATTGTAAATATAATTTATCAGTACACCAGCGACACTCCGATGTACATTACTGGACTGGAAATGCATTATGTTAAAATGATTTCAGCTTATTTTCGAACACACACATCGGGTTTTAAAAAAAAGAAGCCGGAGCTTTCTCTACCATTTCCCTTCCCGTTCACGCCTGACCCTCGCCGCTAAAAGCCCTGCGCCTGCGGCCGTCGGACCTCCTTCCGGCGCGTCCAAACCACCATCGTCTTCGTCTCTTCCTGGCGCAACTTTCCATACCAAGAACCTGAAGTTTCGTCGCGGATTGCGTTCGGATCTTGCAAGGTAGCGCAGTGGTTCGAATTTCGAATTCGTCCGATTTTGGGACAATTTCTTCCAATATTTTTGTAGGTAATCCTCCCTCATCCTTCAGTCGTTATTCCCCTGAAATCCCTCGAAATTTTGATGAAGTTTGTTCGAATTTTGTTCGTTGCATGTTGAATTGCTGCGTTCGGTTTTAAGATTTTGGGGGTAGGTTTCGAATTGGTGAGTGATAATTTGTTAAGGAGTTTAAAATCATGCTTAGCTCGTTTTAGCAGGTTAGGAAGGATTGCATGGATTTTCTTTCCCCTTTTTCTGGAATTTGGTTCGATTTTTCTTCTATGGTGGAGTTCGAAAATCTGTTATGGCTTCATTTAATTTGTGTTCTAGCATTGATTTACCATAAGCTAGATAAGTGTTTATGTTTCATTGTATCTTGCTCATCTCTTGGTATAATACCCCCGAATTGTTATATGATTATGTGCTATGATGATGATTATGATATGTTTAAGGGTTGTGGTGTATTTCAATTGGGGGATTATATTATGATATGATGTTATGATTTAGGGGGTATGTTGAGTGTTTTAAAAGATGTATTAATTAAAGGAAGTTATAAAATATCGAGTGAGGATATTTTAATGCATCGTACTAAATACCGGGACACAATTAAATACCACATGACCACCCTACCCACACCACCCCCCCACCCACTCGGTCACCACCCTCCCCCAAATACACCCTACACCCCCACTTGGCAGCCTATACTCTCTTCTCCCTTCCTCACTCCACCTCCAAGCAACTCTCCTCCACCTCCTCTCTCTCTTTCTCTCCCAAATCGTGCCTGTAAGCTGGAGAGGAAGGAAAGAAGAGCTTGGTTAGAAGGGTTTTAAAACCTTGCAAAAAGAGGAGCAAAAGTAGAGGGGTAAGTCTTGCTCTGTTTTTTGGAGTTTTGGTTAAGTTTGGGTTTGGTGGGATGATTTTTATGCATGCTAAGTATAGGTTTGGGTGAAACCTTGGTATAGGTGCTTGCATTGGGAGTTGGTGCATATTCTGATGCCGTGCCACCTCCAGTACCCCCTCAGAAATCTACTTCTGGCAATTTGAAGCTCAGGGGTGATCAGTTTAAGCCTAGGGGGAACACTTCAGCGTCGAGATTCGGTGGCAAGAGGCCCGAGAATCGTTGGAAGGGGAATCGTAGGAATGACGCCCCTACGGGAAGAGGACAGCCTCAGGGAGACTGATCTGGAAGGGTTCAGTGCACTCTTTGTGGGCAACCCCATTTAGCAAAAGACTGCGTAAGATGCTATGTTTGTGGCGACAGAGACCACTTTGCTCGGCAGTGTCCCAACAGGGGAAGACAGCAGAACTCTGCGGGGAGGCCTGCGGACAGAGCAGCACAGCACAGACCACCTTTTGCACCGAGGCAGTATGGAGGTCAGCCCATGGGGCCACCTCAGGGCAGGTTTACGCTTTGACGAGGGAGCAGGCTACAGCGGCTCCGGAGGAGGTTATAGCGGGTACGTGCCTTTTATTTACGCACCCTGCTTTTATATTGATAGACACAGGTGCGTCACACTCTTTTGTATCGACGAGTTTTGTGGAAAGGCACCACATATGCACTTCTCCGTCCCCCATGCCTCTTATGGTCTTGACACCCGCTGGAAAAAGTTTTACTACATATCAGATTGTTTTTGATGGCCTCATTTATTTTGAGGATAACGAGTTAAGGTCGGATTTGATTGTGCTGGGAATGTCAGACTTCGATTGCATTGTGGGCATCGATGTGCTGAACAAGTATCAGGCAGTTGTGGACTGCAGACAAAGGAACTGTCCGGTTCAGATCTAATTTGGGAGTCCAGTGGACATTCTATGGGGATGGTTCTCGTCCAAAGATTCCGTTGATATCTGCGGTCAAAATGGCACAGTTATTGGAACGAGGCCATACAGGATATCTTATCTACGCTGTTGATATCACGGAAAAGAGGAAAGAGTTAAAGGTTGAGGATGTGCCCGTAGTGGCAGAGTTTTCTGATATTTTTCCGGAGGAGATTCCCGGATTCCCACCGACGAGAGAGGTCGAGTTTGGGATTGAGTTACTACCAGGGACGTCTGCCATTTCTCGTGCCCTGTATAGGATGGCACCGGCGGAGCTAAGTGTGAGACCCCGTTATCACAGCAAGACATTAAGGTGCAATTTAGAGAACTAAACATTCATGTGAATAAATCAGAGTAACATGCCGTGTTGATTTATCTGAGCTTTAGAGATTACAGTACCAAAATGTTTCAAAAGGAAGACACAATTCCTACAAAGGTACTACATTATAGTCTTACTCTACTCAGTAGAAGCTATACAAAAATTTTCTCTAACATGCTAATCCTGTAGCACTCCTTACAGCTCAGCATATCAACCCGACCCTGGTTCTCGACAAAAAGCACCTACAAAGACAACCCCCAACACATGAGCATAACACAATTCATATTCAACATAATATGAAAGTAAGGCATAATGCAAATCTTAAACACAAGCCCTTCCTGTATTTTCAGCATTTATAACGCCCATTGGTTGTCCCTGTACCATAATTCATAATAAAAACACATTATAAGAATATATGGTTTCATAAAATAAATGTCATGACATCCTTCCTCCTTAAATCCTTATTTCAATCCTGAGCCCTTATCATTAGTACATATTAATGCTTCTTGCTACTCCATGTAAGCGGAATTCTTCCTCGCTTCCAATGGACCTTAGCGTAAGCAATTAAAATCCTTACTAAGATAACCTTGACTCGTGAAATACACCTCTTATATTTCACAACATACATATGCAAAAATAATGCATAATAACATGTATCATAACCTTAATGCACCACATTGCATTCATCATGCGTCAAAAAGACAAACATAAGCACATGTTACCGTTGGGATGCCCGTACGTCGCTTACGTACCTTTCCAAAAGATAGAGGAGTCAATCGACTTTATCTCCTCGGTTGTGATGGCACCTGGGATGGTTCTACATAGCCACACAACACAATATTAGGCACCTCATAACATTCCGATATCAAAACTTTAACAAAATATATCAATTTAAATTTTTCAACATTCTGGGTCTCTCGATCGATCGGCCCCTTTTCCCGATCGATCGAGAAGACGCCTAAAATCAGAACCAAGATTCTGCCTCGCTCGATCGATCGAGAAGAAATGTCGATCGATCGAGATGCCCTGTTCGAGAAATACTAACCCAGAATTCTCGAACACCTATATTCATACCCTTCGATCTAGCATAAAACATACACCACATGTTTGAACAATTATGCTAGCAATTACAATACACTACTTCGAGTGTATTCATACCAAATTTACACCCTAAGCATAAGCCTACATGTATGAACGTCGATCATTTAAACAAGTACTGGATCAACTTTTCTGGAAACAGGGTAACATATTCATTTCCAGATTTCTTGAGCACCTCACTTCATGCTATTAAACCTATCACATATAGCATAAAGAAAGCTCGAACAAACATGCCATGGGCTTCACAAAACTACCATGCATATTTTCACATCAAAGTTTTACCAAAACCTAAGCTTGACGTGTATGATAATACCTTCATAAAAACACTCCCCACACATATATTTCCAGAAAACAGGGCACTTGAACCTTGCCCAGAATTTTCGAACACTACCTTTCACATGATTAAATCCTTCACATAATACATGCAACATGCTCAAGGAAATATACTGGTACCTTCAACAAGCTACCATACACGAAATCACATCGAAGGTTCGACCAAAACCTAAGTTAGCATGCTTCAAATATTCATGGTAAAACCCTTCTTAACATGAAAAACAAAGTACTACCCTGCTCGGATGTTCGAGGAACCCTTTTCTCTACTACAAATCTAGCACATAAAGCATGCAAGTTTCTTAACTAAACATGCTAAGGGCTTCACAAACATCACATAAAGGTATTCATAACAAGATAACATCATACCCTAAACTAGCATGCCAAATCTGCTACAAAGAACAAGCATGCCAGGAAACTGAAAACTGGGAAAAAATGTGACTCCTCACCACTTTTGCCCTTCGATTTTCTATATGAAAAGAAGAATGAAACCCGATCACTTTTCTCCTGGAACTCGACCAAGTTACAGAGAGATTAAGGGAAAAAGAAGGGAGCTTTTTGGAAGAGGCAAGATGAAAATATCTTCAAGTAAAGTTGCTTGCTTAGTCATCTGCTTTCCCAGAAAAACAGGGGAGGGGCGTGGGTTAAGTCAAGTGGGGGTGGGGTGGTTGCATGTAGGGTGGTTTTGGGGTGTTTAATTGTGTCCCGGTATTTCATACGATGTATAAAAATATCTTTCCTTGATATTTTATTATTTTACCACATCATCACAACAATTAAAAACACCTAACATGCTCCCTAAACCACATAAATAAATCACTCCCACATAAAATACGCCTTTACCACATAGGCTCACAATTAACAACCTTTACTTGTATGCTTACCCACATAATCATTTCGGGGATATCACACTAAGAGAGTTAAAGATTCAGTTACAAGAACTCCTTGACAAGGGCTACATACGCCCTAGCGTATCGCCCTGGGGTGCGCATGTCTTATTTGTTAAGAAAAAAGATGGATCGATGCGTCTATGCATTGACTACAGGCAACTGAACAAAGCCACAGTAAAGAACAAGTATCCGCTCCCAAGGATTGATGATTTGTTTGATCAACTGCAGGGTACGAGGCTCTACAGTAAGATCGATCTGAGATCGGGGTATCATCAGATACGAGTACGAGAAGATGATGTTCAGAAGACAGCTTTCAGGACTAGATATGGGCACTATGAATTCCTAGTCATGCCTTTTGGGGTGACAAACGCCCCAGCTGTTTTCATGAGTTTGATGAACAGGGTGTTCCAGCCATTTTTGGATCAGTTCGACATAATCTTCATTGACGATATACTCATCTACTCCCGGACTGAAGAAGAACACGTGGAGCACTTGAGGACAGTACTCCAGATCCTCAGGGATCATCAGCTATATGCAAAGCTCAGCAAGTGCGAGTTCTGGTTGAGCAGCGTAGTATTCTTAGGCCATGTTATATCTAGCAGTGGGATATCTGTGGATCCCAGGAAGATTGAGGCTGTGATGGAGTGGGCTGCACCCACTTCTGTACCGAAAATACGGAGTTTTCTCGGTTTGGCAGGGTATTACCGACGTTTCGTCGAGGGTTTTTCAAAGATCGCCAAGCCCCTGACACAGCTGACTCAGAAAGGAGTCCCCTTCTTTTGGTCGAAGACATGTGAGGAAAGTTTCCAAGAGCTGAAACGCCGCTTGACTACAGCGCCGATGTTGGTAATTCCGTCTGAGAATAAGAGGTTTGCCTTCTATACGGATGCATCACTGCAAGGTTTGGGTTGTGTGTTGATACAAGATAAGCACGTGGTGGCTTATGCTTCGAGGCAGTTGAAGCCTCATGAGACCAGATACCCTGTAGGGTCCTCCTACCTTAACAGTGAAATCAAGACATAAATAGGGCTAAACATTCATTAAAGACATTCTTAGGGTTCGGTTGTAGCTTGAGCTATTAAGATTACAGGCCAAAAAGAATTTTTCAAAGTTAAGTTAATTACATCCTCAAAATAAATGTGTATCGATAGGATTATGCTACTCCTAGAGTAGAAACTATCCCAAAAGAAATTCTGTAATCTATCTTCTTTTATGCTCCCTTAGCTCACTTCCTCAACCCGACCCTTAGCCTTGGTCCAAAATGTGTACCTACACGAACAACCATCATGAGCATGTACATCGTTACTTGATATCATATGGCATATAAATAAATGTACAGAAATAATTGATAACATATACTTCCTGGTTAATCGTATTATCCTTCTTTGGTTGTCCCTGTTTCATAGTTATGCATATAATCATTAGTTCAAGATGTAAATGATTAACATCATACTCCGCACGTATGCACACAACAATCCATGTTACTTAGTAATGGGACTATCCGGGTTCTATTATGACAGCGGTACAATTGGCCCCCCTCGCTCGACATAACACATCGTATGATACCCATCGCTACGCCTTGATAGCGGATGTATCTCTTTATTCAGCGGATGATACCCCTCGCTACTCCTTGATAGCGGATGTACCCCCTCGCTTAGCGGATGATACCCATCGCTACGCCTTGATAGCGTATGTACCCCATCGCTTAGTCATGTGAGCGGCAAGTACCTTCTTCGCTTGCCCATAATAGCCACCGGACATTCAACCATTTCTAAATAGCATAGTTAAACATGCGTCATCATTTTATAAGCATCATCATCTCAAACATCATCATCTTATCATAATTGCCATCGTAATATCATATCATCTTCGTTTATCACAACATCATCATCATAAATTTATTCATCATAATCATCATCATAAATACTTATGCAATTAATGCAAAGTCATAGTTTAGGAATATGTTACCGTTTGATGCCCGTACGTTTCTTACGTACCTTTTCAAAATGTGGTGAAGTCGTAGTACTTTATCTTCTCGAAGTCGTGGGTCCTTGGGATGGTTCTACACAACCATACAATTCAATATTAGAAGCTAATCATAGTCCAATATTCAAAAATCCCACAAAAATATCAAAAACCACATTTTTTTCATCTCGCGTTCGATCGTCGCCCAGGCGCGATCGATCGCGAGATCCCACTGGACGGGGGGTGAAAATATCCTTCTTCGGCGATCGATCGCCATACATGGCGCGATCGATCGCCATCGTCACCGATCGATCGCCCAAAAGTGGCGATCGATCGCCAAAGGCTTCTGGAGCCTACTGTTGGCTGGCGATCGATCGCCGATCGATCGCGCCAAGTATGGCGATCGATCGCCGAAGAAGGAAATTTTCACCCCCCGTCCAGTGGGATCTCGCGATCGATCGCGCCTGGGCGACGATCGATCGCGAGATGAAAAAAATGTGGTTTTTGATATTTTTGTGGGATTTTTGAATATTGGACTATGATTAGCTTCTAATATTGAATTGTATGGTTGTGTAGAATCATCCCAAGGACCCACGACTTCGAGAAGATAAAGTACTACGACTTCACCACATTTTGAAAAGGTACGTAAGAAACGTACGGGCATCAAACGGTAACATATTCCTAAACTATGACTTTGCATTAATTGCATAAGTATTTATGATGATGATTATGATGAATAAATTTATGATGATGATGTTGTGATAAACGAAGATGATATGATATTACGATGACAATTATGATAAGATGATGATGTTTGAGATGATGATGCTTATAAAATGATGACGCATGTTTAACTATGCTATTTAGAAATGGTTGAATGTCCGGTGGCTATTATGGGCAAGCGAAGAAGGTACTTGCCGCTCACATGACTAAGCGATGGGGTACATCCGCTATCAAGGCGTAGCGATGGGTATCATCCGCTAAGCGAGGGGGTACATCCGCTATCAAGGAGTAGCGAGGGGTATCATCCGCTGAATAAAGAGATACATCCGCTATCAAGGCGTAGCGATGGGTATCATACGATGTGTTATGTCGAGCGAGGGGGGCCAATTGTACCGCTGTCATAATAGAACCCGGATAGTCCCATTACTAAGTAACATGGATTGTTGTGTGCATACGTGCGGAGTATGATGTTAATCATTTACATCTTGAACTAATGATTATATGCATAACTATGAAACAGGGACAACCAAAGAAGGATAATACGATTAACCAGGAAGTATATGTTATCAATTATTTCTGTACATTTATTTATATGCCATATGATATCAAGTAACGATGTACATGCTCATGATGGTTGTTCGTGTAGGTACACATTTTGGACCAAGGCTAAGGGTCGGGTTGAGGAAGTGAGCTAAGGGAGCATAAAAGAAGATAGATTACAGAATTTCTTTTGGGATAGTTTCTACTCTAGGAGTAGCATAATCCTATCGATACACATTTATTTTGAGGATGTAATTAACTTAACTTTGAAAAATTCTTTTTGGCCTGTAATCTTAATAGCTCAAGCTACAACCGAACCCTAAGAATGTCTTTAATGAATGTTTAGCCCTATTTATGTCTTGATTTCACTGTTAAGGTAGGAGGACCCTACATACCCAGTTCATGACTTGGAGCTGGCGGCTATTATCTTCGCCTTGAAGATTTGGCGACATTATCTTTATGGTACTTCATTTACCATCTTTACGGACCATAAGAGCCTGAAGTTCTTATTCACTCAGGCAGAGTTGAATATGAGGCAAAGAAGGTGGATGGATTTACTCAAGGACTATGACTGTGAGATTGAGTGTAAGGACCCTAGTTCCTTAAGTGCGGATTAAAGGCATAATTCGAGGCTAACATAAATTATAAGAGTAAAATGATCGTGTTGAGACTATGAGCTTTAAGAATTACCTGCCAAAAATAAGGAGTATCAAATGGATTAGTTACATTCCCAATCAAATGAATGTATTTACTATAGCTTTACACTACTCCTAGAGTAGACACTATACAAAAGTAATCATGTCCTTCATCTACCAAAAGTGTTCTTCACAAGCTCACCGCCTCAACCCGCTTTAGCCCCTTTTTATCATGCCAAAAGTACCTACAAGGACAACCCCCAAACATGAGCAATGATAATATGAATATAAAGCGTAAATGCATATATCGCAATAAACACTTCCTGTTTTCCCTTGCATTTTAAACGCTTCCAGTTTGGTTGTCCATGTACCATAACTCATGAGTATAATCAAATAGATTATTTAATGGTCCACACATGTCATGACATAATACCATTTCATCGTCACCAAATACCAATCACCAATCCCTAGTCTGTTCATCACAATGTATTTTAATGCCCCTCGCTTATTTACATATAGGCGGCATAGAATAACCTCGCTTCAATGGACATGCGGCGCTCCCACCCCTCGCTTCACATTGAGCGGCAAATATTCTTTCCTCGCCCTATATGATAACCACGCTCAAATGTGACATGCGGCGCTCCCACCCCTCGCTTCACATTTAGCGTCAACAAATCAAATAGCGGCAAGCATTAAAATCATCAAGGGATGACCACGACTCATGGGATGTGCACCAATAACCATCATATGCATATACAATCATCATGCATAATTCAACATGTATTTGCATCCACAATGCATAATTCCACATATACTCGCATCCACAATGCATAAACAATGAGTATATTAGATACATGTACCGTTGGGTGCCCGTACGTCCTCTACGTACCTTTCCAAAAGTAGGACGTGGTAGGACTTCACTTCCTTGACTGTGTTGCCACCTGGGATGGTTCTACATATTCACACAAATCAATATTAGAACCCAATAATAGTCCAATACCAAAAATCCCACAAAAATAATCAAAAACACCCATTTTGGTGTCTCGCGATCGATCTCCATGTAGCCCCGATCGATCGCGAGACTACACTGCCTCGTTCAACAAAAAAATCCAATTCACCGATCGATCGCGCCAAACTCGCGATCGATCGCTGAAGGCTACTGCCTTCACCCTTGCAGCTCGCGATCGATCGGTGGAAAGTGCCGATCGATCACCGAGTCCTGTACACTCGATTTTCGGGCACTATTCATCCTTCTCCTTCCCCAACTCAAACAAACTCAAATATTAAAACATCAACCATACCAAATCACTAAAAACCTTCAATAAACATTCCCATATACTCATAAATCCAACACCCAACCAAAATAATACCAACCCCAACAAACCCATTTCAAAACCCAAATATCAAACTCAAATCAAAACAAATCTTTGCAAAAACAACAAGGAAGGTTATATACCCTTCCTAGACTCCAAATCTTACCAAGAATCACACCAAATGAGATTTTGCAAAGGTTTCCTTTCCCTTGGAGCCAAAAACGAAAATGAGAGTGGGTTAGGGTTGGAAGGAGTGTTTGGGGATTTAAGGAGTGAAATGGTAAAGTGATGGGTGAGGGTGGGGTAATTGTTAATATATGACAATTAAATTGTACCCCAACAATTAACATGATGTCCAAAATACCCCAACATGGATTTTAAAAGCATTACATCACAATGCTCCTCAATCTCAAATAAATGCATGTTTTACCAATAAATGACTACCAACACATGTAAGTCATTAAAACACCCAATTATCCAACATGCATCACATGCACCCCGAAATGCATTCCCGGTCATGCCTACCATGTGACTAAGCATTTCAACATGATAAATAAATCCAGCACATAATTAATTACCACCATAATTAATCATATAAACACAATTAATGCCCAAATTGCAATCAATTATTTCGGGGATATCACATTGAGTACCACCCTGGTAAAGCAAACTTGATAACAGACGCCTTAAGTCGGAAGGTGAAGAGTACTACTGAGGATGCTATGTGCTTGTCGTCTTTGATGACTTCTTACTGCCATCTAGGCTATGATTTCAATGTAGACACGTCGCTTGTGCGAGTGTCGACCTTATTGGCAGAGCCAGACATATTTGAGGCGATCAGGAAGGCCCAGAGGTCGGATGATGAGGTTCAGAGGTGGACATCATTGGTACTTCAAGGTCAGCCATCCAAGTTCAAAGTGGCTGAGGATGATTCCTTGAGACTGGGCAACCGATGGGTAGTCCCAGATACACCAGAGTTGCGTAGAGGAATATTGGAGCGAGCTTATAGTAGTCGGTTCAGTATCCACCAAGGAGGAAGGAAGATGTACAAGGACCTATGCGGTCAATTCTGGTGGAGACGCATGAAGCGTGATGTTATCACTTTTGTTAAAAGATGTTTGATCTGCCAGCAGGTAAAGGTAGAGAGGCAGAGGCCTGGTGGCGAGCTGAAGAGCTTAGAGGTACCCGAATGGAAGTGGGATCATATCTCTATGGACTTTGTGACCCACTTGCCAAGGACGGCCTCAGGATTTGATGCGATCTGGGTGATCGTAGATAGGCTGACGAAGACGGCTCATTTCATCCCTTACAATATGTCATTCACATACTTGAAGATGACTCAGATATATATACGGGATGTGGTAAGATTGCATGGTATTCCAGAGACCCGAGGTTCACTTCACATTTCTGGGAGGGTCTCCAGACAGCTTTGGGCACAGAGGTGAGACTGAGTACAGCACGCTCGAGGACATGTTGAGGGCATGTATTTTGGAGTTTGATACTCCATGGCAGGATTTAGTACCGCTGGTGGAGTTCTCCTATAATAACAGTTATCAGACGAGCATTCAAATGGCTCCTTTTGAAGCTCTGTATGGACGACGATGTAGATCACCGCTGTATTGGGAGGACTTGACTAGCAAAGCGGTCGGAGGACCAGATATGATCAAGGATATGGAAGGTAATATAAAGTTGATACGCCAGAAGATGAAAGCGGCCCAGGATAGGCAAGCAGCCTATGCCAATAAGCGGCGACGACCGCTGGAATTCCAGTTAGGAGACAGGGTCTTCTTAAAGATCTCGCCCTTCAGGGGCGTGGTTCGTTTTGGGATGCGGGGAAAATTATCTCCGAGGTATGTCGGGCCATATGAAGTATTGCACCGAATCGGTACATTGGCATATCGTTTGGCTCTACCGCCATCTTTATCTGGCATACACGATGTTTTCCATGTCTCTATGTTAAGGAAGTATGAACCAGATCCGTCTCATATCTTACAGCCTACTGAAGTACAGTTAGACTCAGATGTGTCCTACGTAGAACGACCTATCAGGATTCTGGATCGAGAGGATCGCAGACTACGGAGCAAAGTTATACCGATGGTCAAAGTTCAGTGGGATCGTCGGGGTGTCGAGGAGCGTACGTGGGAGACGAAACGACATATGGTGCAGCACTATCTAGAACTATTCTCTGGTATGTTTTATGTTTAGTTTCGATATGGTGATGCATGTAGATTTCGAGGACAAAATCTTATAAGTAGGGGAGTAATGTAATACCCCCGAAATGTTATATGATTATGTGCTATGATGATGATTTATGATTTGTTTAAGGGTTGTGGTGTATTTCAATTGGGGGATTATATTATGATATGATGTTATGATTTAGGGGGTATGTTGAGTGTTTTAAAGGATGTATTAATTAAAGGAAGTAATAAAATATCGAGTGAGGATATTTTAATGCATCGTACTAAATACTGAGACACAATTAAACACCACATGTGTAAGGACCCCAAGCCCTTAACCCTTAATTAGTGTATTAACCATTATGTGTGGCACATGCTTTCAATAAAAAGTCAATCGGGAAGCTCAAATGATGCTTACAAAATTCCTTTAATATTCAACGTTATAAGATCATCTCTACTAACATATAGACTCATAGAGTTGCCCATTACCATCCCCATTTTGCCACTTTTCATATTGTGGACTTTTATAAAAATTTGGGCAGAGCCTCCCCGTAAATTGAGCTATCCCAAAACAAAAGCACATCATATAATATAATTCACGGCCAGGGAATACACAATACCCAACAGAATACTGAACACAAAGTAAATTCCCAGCCAGGGAAGACACCACACATAAGACGACAAAAGTGGGTTTCAACACCCACATAATACACTAACGACTCTCATATCATTAGCAATTCTACCACAATTGCATGCAACATATAATGAAAGAGAGAAAGGCTCATGCCTTTATATACAACCCATATACAAGAATATCCATGCTCACAAGCGAGCATCATAAATGTGTATATAAACCTCGGGTGTATATAAGTACTCTATACGATACCGTGCTCCATCAAGCCCTGGTACCACGATCCTGTGAGTGCATCCAATCAACAGCTCGAGCCCAGCTCCATAGCCATCGATGCACCTGTTCACCTGCCCCAACAGAGACAGCCCCCAACGGGGTGAGCATACCAATACACAAAATCTCATAATCACAATAATGAAATTCATAATTTACAACACAAGTAAATATTAATGAATTTTAAATGATACTCCCTGGATGGCAACATCCTCATCCGGGATTCCGTGTACTGTCCCTGTTCTCACAATCATCAAACTCATCAAATCTCATAAATCAGTAAATCAACACATTGATTTAACTCATAGCATGCCTGATTCTCAAGTATCAATAATCAATGATTCCAAGTTCATTATACATACAAATATAGATATCTCAATATCTAGTACTGATTTCTCAATTTCGCTATCAATCATAGATAGCTCAAATGCCTAGCATTTATTTTACCAATTTTCCATTATACCTAGACATCTCACGTGTCTTATAATGAGTACATGATCCCACGATCATTCTCAGGCATCTCAAATGCCGTACAATAGTCATATAGGCCCAGTACCCCATATATATCAACACATAAATATAGCCATGCGCACAACCATCGATGAAGTCAATATACATTATGCATTTCACAAATGCTCTCATATAAAGTAATGCTCGCACGTCGCACATACCTTAAATCTCCGAAGTCCGAGCCAAACCTTGCTCGAGTTCCATGCTCCGAGGAACGATGTGCTAACACGATAAATTAATTCACAATTAATTACGAACATGCAACCCATGCTCAAGCACACCCATAACCCTCAAAAATATTGTCAACACACGACAATAAACCAATATCGAAAAATTGCTCAAGAATTCCCCACAAATTTTCGAACCTTCACAACACAAATCGAACCCAATTAAACACCATAATTCATCTAAACATGAATTAATCAATCAACAACATGAATAATCGCCCCACATGCCAAAACCCCCAAAATTCGAATTCAAAGCCCTAAATTCGAATCCAATTCCTCAATTTCGAACACAATCAAGCATCATAATGCATCTAAAACATGAATTAATCAATTACTAACAAGAATCATCACTCCTTGTCAAAAACCCCAAATTTTTCGAACCCTAACTCACGAAAATAGAGCTGAAATTCGAACCAAATGCAACAAATATTTTCGAACCAAAAAGTCTGAAATCATCGACTCAATAACAGCTCAAAAACGCCCCAAAAACACCAGAATAATCGTACCAAAAACATACCAAAATCGAGCCCCAAAAATCGGATGAACTCCAGTTTCGAACCCTACGCTTTTCTGGCAAATCCGAGCTCAAATCGCGACCAAACTTCAAATTAATGGTATGGATAGGAGCGCCTGGAAGAGACGAATCCAACGGCGGGTGGCACGCGCCGAACGGCGGCCGGACGGCGGCGGGCGGAGGCCTTTTGTGCGCGGGGGTCAAAGGGGATCGAGAAGTGCGCGGGTGCGGGGAGAGAGAAACAAAGTGGGAAAAATGGTTCCGATAATTAAAATCTCGGGTTCAACTGGTATTTATAGCAAAAATACCCCAAAATACTAATGGTGCCACAAATACATCATGATTCATTAAAAATCATCTGTTTTCAAAAATTCTCTCTCTAACTCAAAAACCCCCTACCGGTGCCCACACCAAGCACCCGAGATTCCGAGTCACACTAAAAACCCAAATCACGGGTTTTCACCGAAATGAGAATACGATCTCAACCTCGGGATCCAACGATCCCAACTACTCAAATAGACGAGCCCAGAAGGCCCAACACCTCGATTAATGCTATACTTGCATATGTTTTTCCCCCATGATAATATGATTGTATGCACAAATGGCATGGATAAATACACTAATAACGGGTTAAGGGTACGAGGGTCCTTACAGAAAGGTTTCATGGGTTGGACCATTCACTGTTACCAAGATAAACTCGCATGGAGCCATTAAGGTAAGTGATCCTATTCTAGGCACTTATGTCGTTAATGATGAGAGGTTGAGGCATTACCGAGTTGATTACGGAGATTCATGCTCCAAACACCATCCCCACCTTTGAGAAAAAGGGTAATAAATTCCAGCTTGGGACTATAAATCAAGAACTCTTTCTTAACCATTTGCTTTGTTTTTAGTTTATATTGGTTTGTTTTGTTTTTGTTTTTTATTTTGGAGAGACTCCATGCGTGCTGTGATCTGTCCAACAATTGCCCCACGAGCTGACGAGGTTTAAAATAAAAACAATCACTGACGGTCAGTTGTCAACGGTAAATGTTTTGTCCTATTTTCCATGCTTATTACCTTGAGGACAATGCATGAATTAAGTTTGGGGGAGCATTATCGTGTCATGCTTCTTATTTGGAAATTGATCGTTTCTTGAGCACCAACACGAAATTTTTTCTTGAAAATGAGTTCAAATCGTAAGATAATAAATCATAGTAGTGATCTCTAATACATGATGATATTAATCTCACTTTGCATGTCAACTTAAGTTCTGATTGTAAAACTTGTTTGTGAATATCTTGTTTTGAGTAGCATGTCAAAGATGAGGAATATATTGAGCACATTTGAGTCATAATCTTGTGAATTGCATTTGGAGTAGTAAGAATCTTTGTGAACTTGATGAATTGTTTTGAGCATCTTAGAGTGCCTTAGAAACTATTTGATGATGACACTTTGAGGCGAAATTTTATAGTTATGAACTTGACTTGGAAATGATTTAGGCGATCTTTGGACCGTTTGAGCCTTTCAAGCTTACCATGTTTACATCAATCTCTAGTATCCTAATTTGAGCCTAATTGAAAAAGAATGGAGTATGTTTATCATAGTATTAGCCCCCATTCAACATTCTTTGGCAAACTCATTATACCCACCTAATTGAGCCTAAATTGAATATTTTTATCTTCACCCTAAGGGAGTATAATGATTCTCATTAGATGCACATGAATTGCTATATTTTGATGAGCTTATTGTAAAAAAGATGATGAATGAGAAAAGAAAAGAATAAATAAAGCCTTGAGAAAAAAATTTATCCAACTAAGACCCAAAGTGGCCAAGGCTAAAAGAGAAAAAGAAGAGAAGCTCAAGTTGTGCTAACAATATGAGCATTACATGCTTATACTCTCTTCTTTGTGCTATCCTATCCTTTCTTTGAAGACAAACACCTAGGCCTAACGCTACAAGCTTAAAAAGACCTATTGATCCAAGTCTAGGGAGTGACTACATTAGTGGAGAAGTTGTTTGAAAATAGGTCTATGGAATGCTCAAGGATAATCTTATCTTTCATTACCTAGCATGATTTGATCTATGAAAATTGTATGGAACTTGAAAGTGACAATAGCACACACGCACGTTCTGATTCGGAGACATGTTGTTTGATCTAAGGGAAAACACAACTGGTTGAACATTTTTGATTGACTTTTGTTTGTCTGTAAGTGAGATGTCTGAGCTATATGATTGACCATGAATTGGTTTATTTAAATCTTCAATATTGAACTCTACTTTGTGATCTTATTTCTTGCTCGAGACGATCAAGTTTAAGTTTGGGGGAGTTGATAAGTGTGCTTTTTACACTTAATTTGATATAAGATTAGGGGCGTTTTTGTAGTGATTCTTGGAAAATATTACTCTTTTTGGTATTTATTTGTATATTTCAGAAATCCAGGGCCAAATGCATAAAAGTGGAGAATATAGGCTTAAAATGATGAAAAAGGACCAAACTGAGCAACCTGGAAAAGAAGGGGCAAAATCGTAATTTGCTGAAAATCAGAGGAAGCGATCGATCGCCTCAAATGAGGCGATCGATCGCCTCTAGGCAGTAGCGAAATGCGATCGATCGCCTCATTGAAGCGATTGATCGCCTTGACTCGAAAAATTTGGGATTTTGTTTCCATCTTGGTTATTTGGTGTCCAAAATTGGTGAAACTCCTCCTACCATAAATATGGATTATCATGGACGTTTTTGGGACTTTTTGGCTGATAATAAACCCTACAATACACAGCCTCCATCACTCATCATCCTCTCCAACCATCCATACACCATAACCATTGAAGAGAAGACGCATCGGAAGAGACGGGACGACGGAGCAACGCAAGGAGTCAACGCCTCTCGTTATTTCCGTATTTCTAACTCTGGTCTGTAAGGACCCTAGATCCTTAAGTGCGGATTAAAGGCGTAAATTGTGATATCCCCGAATGATTATGTGATTTTAATCATTTGAGTTAAATTATGATGATTTGGGTGTTAATTCATGGGATTGGATTAATATTATTGGGGAAATGCATTTCAGGGTGCATGTGATGTATGTTGAGATTTTGGGGTCGTGGCTTGTTTATTTGGGGTGTGCGTTGTTTGTTTTGGGTAAAGCATGATAACGGGAATTGAAGTATTTTATTGAGAAAATACTATAAATATCATGTGAGGATATTTTAATACACCGTGCTAAATATCGGGACAAAAACATAACACATCATACCACCCAACACCCAACCACCCCACCCCCCCAACCCATACCAATCACACTGCACAGGCTGACTTTACTCACCACTTGGCTCAATCATTCCACCACTCTCAGCCATCCAAATTCTCGAGCCTTCTCTCCCATTTCTTCACCAGCTTCAGCTAAGCAAAATTCTGAGGAGCTTGTCCTTTTTCATCGCCTGGAAAGCCTTCAAAAATCGGAGCAAAGTAGGGTGAGAAACCATGCTCTGTTTTTATTTTAAACTTGTTTGAGTACATGTTTTTAGGTGGCGAGAAAACGGCATGTTAGCTTAGGTTTCTTGAAACCTTTGATTTAAATGCTTACATGGTGTTATTATGAGGCTCTCTGTATTTTTCCTTGAGCATTTTGCATGTTTTATGTAGAGGATTAAAGCATGTGAAGTATAGTGTTCGAAAATCTGGGTAAGGAATATGCCCTGTTTTTCTGGAAAATTTTGGTTTGGGAGTGATTTTGAGGAGGTGATATCATGCACGTTAGCTTAGGTTTTTGGTAAACCTTTGATGTGAAAATATGCATGGTAGTTTTGTGAAGCCCTTGGCATGTTTGTTCGAGCATGCTTTATGTTATATGTGGTAGATATAATAGCATGAAGTGAAGTACTCAAAAATCTGGTAATGAAATATGTTGTTCTGTTTCCGGAAAAGTTGGTTGAGTACTTATGTAAATGGTTGACGTTTATGCATATGGGCTTAAGTTTGAGGTGTAAATTTGATATGAATACACTCAGGGTAGTGTGTGATAACTGCTAGCATGTTGGTCTTGGCATGTTGTATGTCTTACATGTTAGATTTAAGGGTGTGAATATAGGTGTTCGAGAATTCTGGGTTGGTATTTCTCGAACAGAGCATCTCGATCGATCGGCATTTCATCTCGATCGATCGAGCGAGGCAGAATCTTGGTTTTGATTTAAGGCGTCTTCTCGATCGATCGGGAAGAGGGGCCGATCGATCGAGAGACCCAGAATGTTGAAAAATATAAATTGATATATTTTGTTAAAGTTTTGATATTGGATTGTAATGAGACATCTAATATTGTGTTGTACACTGGTGTAGAGCCTTCACAGGTAGCTACACAGCGCAGGGGATAGAGTCCTGCAACACACCACATTTTGGAAAGGTACGTAAGAGACGTACGGGCATCCCGACGGTAACATGTACTTATGTTTGTCTGTGTGACACATGATGAATGCAATGTGATGCATTAAGATTATGATACATGTTATTATGCATTGTGTTGCATATTTTGCATTGTTGTTGCATATTGTGATGTGGAATAAAGAGGTGTATTCCACGAGTCAGGGCGATCACAGTTAAGGTTTTAATGCTTACGCTTTACCGCTGAAAATGTGGAGCGGGAGGGGGGAGGCTCGCTTGCACATGGAGGCGAGATATACCATACTGAGCGAGGAAGAGATACCGCTAGTATGAAGAAGCGAGTATGCGATACCGCTTGTTTTGAGATTATGAAAGCATTAAAATAACTGATGATGACTGACTCAAGAAAAAGAGGAAATGTCATGACATTTATTTATGAAGCCATACATTCATATAATGTGTTTTATTATGAATTATGGTACAGGGACAACCAATGGGCGTTATAAATGCAGGAAATACAGGAAGTGCTTGTGTTTAGGATTGTGCATTTATGCCTTACTTTCATATTATGTTGAATATGAATTGTTTTATGCTCATGTGTTGGGGGTTGTCTTTGTAGGTGCTTTTGTGGACGAGAACCAGGGTTGGGGTTGATATGCTGAGCTGTAAGGAGTGCTACAGGATTAGCATGTTAGAGAAATTTTTTTGTATATCTTCTACTGAGTAGAGTAAGACTATAATGTAGTACCTTAGTAGGAATTGTGTTATTCCTTTTGAAACATTTTGGTATTGTAATCTCTAAAGCTCAGGTTAATCAACACAATACGTTACTCTGATATATTCACATGAATGTTTAGTTCTCTAAATTGCACCTTAGTAAACTTGATGTGATAACGGGGTCTCACATAAATAGAGCTAACATACATCTATAGAGTATAAAGTTCGTGTTGATGCCTTGAGCTGTTAAGATTATAGTGCCAAAATAAAATTTCCAAAAGGGATTAATTACATTCCCAACCAATTGAATGTTAATCCTATAACTTTACACTACTCCTAGAGTAGAGACTATACAAAAGAATTAAGCCTGTTATACCAAAAGCACTCCTCACAAGCTCACCGCATCAACCCGCCTTAGCCCGTCCGCCCAAAAGTACCTACAGGAACAACCCCAAAACCATGAGCATGCAACAAACCATATTCACAATAATATGATTGTAATTTAGAACTGCATAAACCGTAAATACGAATCACTTCTTGTATTTAATACATTTAAAGCTCCATTTGGTTGTCCCTGTACCACAATCATAATCAATGGATTATAATACCAATAATGTATGTCATGATATGCATCCATTACGTGTATACCAATGGCCATTTCCAGTCTTATTATATCAGTGGCATAATACCCCTCGCATTTACATGACAGCGGCATTAATACCCCTCGCTTCGACATATTAGCGGCATAATATCCCTCGCAATAGTAATATGACAGCGGAATTATCCTTCTCTTCGACATATTTGCGGCAAATATTCTTCATCGCTATAATATGCCAGCGGCAAGTATTCTATCATCCCTTCGACATGAAGGCGGCAAGTATTCTTCATCACTGGAATATAACCTCGACTCACAATCACATGCACCAATGCATCCAATATACACATGCAACCATAATGCATATTCAACCCATGTATGTAACCATGATGCATAACCAAGACCATGTATGCAAGTAAAAGGAAAATTAATTCCATGTGTGCAACCATAATGCATAACCAATTCAATGCGTAAAAATACGTTTTACCGTCCGATACCCGTACGTCTCACTACGTACCTTTGTACCAAAATGTGATGTGTTGTGGACTTTATCTCCTAGGCTGTGTGGCCACCTGGGATGGTTCTACACATTCACACAACCAATATTAGGAGCCAATAATAGTCCAATACCAAAAATCCCACAAAAATAATCAAAAACAAACTTTTTGGTGACTCGTGATCGATCGCCACAAGGCCCCGATCGATCGCGAGATCACTCTGCCCGAATCTGGAATTTTCTGCACTCGACGATCGATCGCCACATTTGGCGTGATCGATCGCCAGCCCCGCCGATCGATAGCCCAAATATGACGATCGATCGCCAAGCGCTTCTGGAGCGTACTGCCCGCGGTCGATCGCCGCTTCCTGTACTTCGAAAAACACCATTTTTGCTCCCCAAATTCTTCCCAATCCACACCAACACAAATACCATTAAACCAATAACATAAAAACACCATAAACTTTCAATATACACCTTAAAACAACCAAAAATCTAACACCCAACCAAAAACAACACCAACCCAAAACAAACCCATTTCAAACTCAAAATACCATTTCAAAACCAAACCAAACTCCAAAAAAACATCAAGGAGGGATCCATTCCTCTTATGGACTCTAAATCTCACCAAGAATCTCACAATCTGGAAGAGTGATTGGTGATTGTAAAGAGTGATGGGGAAAAGTGGGGGTAGTGGGGTATAAGGGGTTTTAATTAAAACATGTACCCCATTAATTAACATGATGTATAAAATACCCCAACATGATATTTTAAAAGCATTCTCCCAAAATGCACCAAAACCCAATTAAATACATGCTTTACCAAAAAATTATCAACCATCACAATTAAACAATGTTAACTCCCAATTTCCAAACGTGCACACCACCGGGTCACGCCCACCATGTGACTAAGCATTCCACCATAATAATTAATTCCATCACATAATTTAATTAACACCATAATTAATCACATAAACATAATTAATGCCCAATTTGCATATAATTATTTTGGGGATATCACAAGTTCTATATTTTCATTATATTTTAATGTTTAGAATGTTGCAAAACATGTTTATGCATTGTTATTTGATGGAGATTGTTGGCTAGGGTTGTTATCAAGACTTAGGGGATCCTTTGTATGAACCCATGATTTTAATTGAATGTTTTTGATTGATTCTTATTATCTAAGTGCATAGATCATTGTTCTTCATGCTTTTAAGGGTTTGACCGTTCTTGAATGATATTAAATGACAATTGAGATCGAGAGATAAAATTGTGATTCGATATAGTGATTTATGCCATGGATTTTAGACTGATATCGATAGATGAAGTTAAATACACGTGTGATAGCTATAGATATCTAGTAATCGAAATAGAAGTTTTTATGGATCTTAATACAATATTGTGTTGTTAAATAAGTACACGAGAGTGACTTACTGCAATTTGATATTAGGTTTAATACAACTCGAGAGAGTATATTAGATAAATTTGGAAAACTCGTCACCTTAGATTGTTTGAATTCGATTATTAAATAATAGGTGAATTATGGGGGATTACATAGGTGAACCGAAAGTCTTGATAATTGTTTCTTTGATTCTTATTCATATTCACCATTGATTGTTTGGGTTACATATTGAGTTAATTTGTCACGTTAGTTTAATAATCACAACCGGTTATCGTACACTAAATATAGTTAAACTAGTGGAGTTTTTGGTAATTATTTCCTAGTCCTCGTGGGATCGACAATCCGTACTTTTCATATCATTATACTAAAACTTGACACCGTGCACTTGCGGTAGAAAATCGCTACGCTGGAAAATACTGTTTAAAATAAAAGCGATCACTTGGTCCTGAGACCCGATGAATTATGTGCTAAACAAAATTAATAATTCACAATTAATTACAAGCATGCAACCACGTGCCCAAGCCGTTCACAATCTCCAATTATATCATCGATCCATGACGATTAACCATTTTAAAAAAACCCCGGGTGAAGCATGCAACGATTCAAAGACCAACCAAAATTTTCCCAAAAAATTGGTCTCTCGATCGATCGGACATGAGTCCCGATCGATCGAGATCCACAACAGAAATTGGCAACAAAAATCCCTTACGCGCGATCGTTCGGTGAGACTGTCCGATCGATCGCCAGGCGCCTGCGATCGATCGGTAGTCTTGCTCGATCGATCACCAACATTGTTCATCATCTTCCAATTTTTGAAATTACGCACTATTGATCGGGCCCCTATTGTCGATCGATCGGCGAGCATTGAACAAGCCAAAAATGGTGTTTTATGGTTTAAAACCTCCCCAAATAAACAACCCAACCTCAATATAAACACCACAAATCTTCCTTAAACATACCACCCCAAAAATCTTTAAAATCCAAAAACTCATACCCAACTCAAACCTTAACCAAAGAGCGCAAAACTAGTACCAAATCGAAGATAAATGCGAGGAGAAGAATAATACCTTATTATCTTTGAGAAATTCGGCTCCCAAATCGAGCCTCCATCGATTTTTGCTCAAAGGAGAAAAGAGGAAGGGTTTGGGAAATGGGTTGGCGTGAGAGAGATGAGATATGAGAGAAAACCAATCCAAATCCTTGAACACCGAGTCCAATTGGTATATATATAGTACCAAGGCTCAAAAAT
Source organism: Haberlea rhodopensis (assembly GCA_907163345.1). Taxonomy (NCBI): domain Eukaryota; kingdom Viridiplantae; phylum Streptophyta; class Magnoliopsida; order Lamiales; family Gesneriaceae; genus Haberlea; species Haberlea rhodopensis. The sequence goes on from CAJQUN010000156.1 coordinate 94,760, forward strand.
CCCGAGTCCTCCACAAATACATCATGACTCATTAAAAATCATCTGTGTTCAATAATTACCTCTCAATCCCAGTTTTCATTACCAGCCCCAACACAAAGCACTCCAGACCCCAGATACCCACCAAAAACCAAATTCCAAGGTTTAACACCACGATGAGAATACAATCTCATCCATTAGATCCAACGACACCTAATATCAGATTTAAAATCCTCGGGAGTCCCAACACCGCAATTAATTCGTAATTGCCACAATTAAAATCCATTAAGGATTATTACCACACAGGGATCTACACCAATAATTCCCGAGCATCATAGGAGGCGCATGTATCTATCAAAATAAAGGCGGGGTAAGTAAATCAATAACACTTATCAGCAATCACCTCTTCTGGGCTGCTTCTGCTTGTTCCATAGTTAAAGCATAGACTTGGCCTTGGGACAACCCTAACGTCTGACCCCCCAAGTTGTCGAGGAACTAACTGTTGCCTCTGATTACTGCCCTTTCAGAAAATCTCACCCTATTATTCTGAAGTCTGGCTGTCCACGACCAGGATATTTCCGAGCAATTTGCCCAATTTTGCCACATTCATAACAAACTGAACATTCTCTCATTAGGTGAGGTCCTCCACAATGGTAACAGTTGATCTCCCTAGTCCTACATGCATGCGATTGTCCCTTGTTGGCTTGAGTATAACTTTTGCGATCTCCCATACGATGATAATCAGATCATCGACCACTGAATTGAGAAGATGATGAGTCTCCTCGTGACTTAAACTGATCAACACATGGTTTCAAACTATCAGGAACTGACTTCTGTGGTGGTACTCATGGTGGTACTGTAGGATCTTCCTACCTTAACAGTGTTTTAATAACAAAATATGGACTAAACATGCATTAATGACATCTTAGAATTCCGGTTGTTACGTGAGCTAACAGGATTACAGGCCTAAAAATAAAACTTCAAAATTTATTGGTTACATTCCCATAAACGAATGCTAACATTTTAGATTTATACTACTCCTAGAGTAGATATTAATCATATCCTGAATCCGTATCCATCCTTGTGCTCTTTTTAGCTCACTGCCTCAACCCGACCCTTAGCCCTTCAGTCTAAAAGCGTACCTACAAGGACAATCCATCATGAGCATGTACATCATTACTTAACATCATAAGAAAATGGCATACAAATAAATTCATGAAATAATGATAGGGTTGATTATTACGCGTTTTTATGCTATGATTTGTATATGTTTTCGTGTTGATTCTTGAATTATTTTACGTTTTATGGTATATATTTCTATATTTCAGGAATCAATGTTGAAATTCATAAAAGGGGAAGAAATCAAGCTAAAATGATGAAAAAATGAATAAAGTTGAAGAAAAGAGGAAAAAACCAGAATCCAAGACACATGTTGCTCATTTCTCCTCATATTACTATATGTTCGAACCATGTTTTGGAAATGTGGTCCATATAAGAATTGTAGAACTTTGAGTTATCTTCGCGTGGATAGCTAATTCATCGAATTCGGAGTTCGTATGAGAAAGTTACGGCCAAAATACGAAACTCGCCAGAAGCTGAAAAAGGCGAAGAAACTTACTGTGAAGGGCGATCGATTGAGAAAGGATTTCGATCGATCGAGAAATGCTGAAAACTGAGCGAAATTCTTACTGGAAGGCTCGATCGATCGGCCACTTTTTCGAATCGATCGGGACGAGCAGTTTTGAGAAAAAAAACTTCCTTGTAGAGTTTGTATGCAAAAGGGAAGTCCATAATTCTTTCCCCTATACATATGGACGAGGTTTACAACCCAAAATGAGATTTTAAAACCTAGGGAACACCTCCATACCCATTCACCATCGAAACCACACACCATCTTCTTCCTCCAATCCATCTCACGTCCACCATAACCTCCACCTTTCTTCCATATATCATACACCCATTCACCATCCAAACCTCTCTTTCCTTCACTCCTCTCACACGTCCACCTTATCTTCCCCATCATCAACCTCCATCCTTCCATCACCATCATCCATCATCACCACTTCACCCTAGGAATTGGAACAAGCCAACAAGATAATCGAAGAGCACGATCGAGAAAGAAGCGAGGAATGATCGAGAATCAACGAAAGAGTTGACTTGGGAGTTTTCTTTTACTTTTCTATTATTGTTTTACATGAATAATTGGATTGTTGTGTTTTTGATGATTGAGAGATATCAATAACATAGTTTTTCCTATTGATTTTGAGATTGAATTCATATATCTTCTAAGTGCATGTGTTATTGTTCTTAATGCTTTTGAAGGATTGATCACCTTTGAATGATATTTTATTATAATTGAGATCGAGAGATGAAATTATAATACGATATAATAATTCATGCCGTGTGTTAAAGATTGAGATCGAGAGATAAAATCACACACGAGTGATAGCTTTGGGTTGTTTAATCTAAAGTTAGTGGTTTTCATAAAGCGCTTTCAATATTAAATTGTTAATTACGTGAACGAGAGTTACTAGTTGCAATTTGATGTTAGACTTAATATAGCTCGAGAGAGTATATTGAATAAATTCGGAAAACCCGTCACCTTAGAGATGTATGGAGAAAAGAATTGTAAGAGTTGGGTTAGGTGAATAATTGTCTTGATACTTTCTTGTGGATTTTTCTCGTGATCGTCGACTATTTTGATTGGATTATAGTAGCTTAATTTAGCTTAGTTTAATTATCAATTTATTATCGTAGGTTAAATATAGTTAAAAGACATCTTATTTGGTAATTCCTTGTTAGTCCTTGTGGGTTCGACAATCCGTATCTTCTTATCTATACTAAAACTTGACACCGTGCACTTGTGGTCTAAAATCGCTAGATTGGAATTTTCTGTTTAAAATAAAAGCGATCAAGTTTTTGGCGCCGTTGCCGAGGGCTAACTTTAGTAATATCATACTAGGTTCTTTGACTGTAATTTAACCATTTTTCCCTTTGTATATATTTATTTCGAAAAAAAAAAAAATTATTAATTTATTTTGTTTATTTGTCTTGTGAGGTACTTGGAGATGCTACATCAACAAGCCTTCACAAGCTTTGCCCAACAACGTTCCGAGCCGTTCTACGCAGCGTGGAGAAGATTCAATGAATTGGCAGACACATTCCGGTATCACAACTTTTCGAACTATACTCTTCTACAATTTTTCTTCAAAGGTTTGGATGCACAGACACGAGAATGGGTATTTAGCGGAGCACTAGCAACTGGAAGTCCGTTGGTTGCAAGAGATGAGGACAGTGTGGTGCACCTGCTCAATGATATGGCGGACTTCGATTACCAGTGGCATTGGAATCCTTCACTGCAGGGTTGGAGTCACCAATACCCACCGGAGCCTCGCTACCCTATTGATACGCCACAACCATTTGAACATCTCGAAGAGAGGAGAGATAGTTCTGCAGATGTCACAACTCAGTTAGAAGATACCTTAAAAAGATTCATAGCATCAACTGAGAGCAGTTTAGAGTGCCAAACCAACTCTATGCGTCACCTGGAGCAGCAAATGGCGGTCCTCATGGAAACAATGTCAAGTAGTTGCCAAGAGGAAGAGATGAGGGCTACAAAGCAAGAGACGACGAATCGAGTTTGGTTATATGATTACGATCACTCAACCAACCAAGTTTGGGGGAGTGATCCTGCTAGTGTGGAAGAGTCGAGGGAACTTGAGCCTCTTCAAGAGATTGAGCATACTTCAGAGATGTCATCCGAGGAGTTCCCATATGAAGATGAATCGAATGTGATGTTGGAGAAGGAAGATACTTTTGAAGATTCTGATTTGAGCCCATCGATGGAGACATGTTCTATGCCATATGTGGATCCTTATTTTCCATCGATGCCAACTTCACCGCACTACATCCTCCAAAATGCAAAGCAAATCAAGAATCATTCTCCCATGCCTGCCATTTAAAGACGAATGTTGTTGGAGCGACGAGCTTACACTGCTACAATCTTGCCAATCTTGAGGGCATACTGAATGAAGACCCATTAGTGGTATCATACGATACTTACTATGGGCGGCAGCCGCTCTTTGATGGTTGCTTCTGATGGTCAAGCCGACGACTAAAAATCAGCGCTTCTTGGGAGGCAACCCAAGCGTATCCTTTAGTTATTTAGTTTTATTTTACTTTTTCAGTTTTTGCATTTTAGTTTTGTTTATCTCTCAAGTCGAATATTTTACCATATGCATTCTTCTCTTGCTAGGTACTTGGTTGGAGCGATGAACCCCTACAACAGTGGAGCTTTCAAAAGCAAATCTTCCTCAACCCTCATGCAAGCGTCTTGATCAGGGGAGTTCACTTTTTCCCTTTTGATTCTTTTAAACATTGAGGGCAATGTTTGATTTAAGTTTGGGGGAGGGGCTTGCATGTTTTACTTGTTTTAACCACATGTTGTGTGCTTAAATGACACTTGAATCGTCCGATTATTATGAGCTATTCTTTTTTTTAATGAGTTCAAACTTGAGAAAAGAATGAATTATGGTAGTGACTATTCAATGAGGATTTTGATCTCACTATGCATATGAACTTGATTTGTGATTAGACTTGTACATGAATATCCTAATTTGAGTTAGCATGTCAAGAATGAGGAATACTTTGAGCACAATGAGTCATGATCTTGTGGATTGCATGTTGAATAGTGATAATTGTTGTGAACTTGATGATTTGTCTTGAGCATCTTAGAGTTATCCTAGAACTTATTTGATGATGACACTTTGAGGCGAAATTTTATAGTTACAAACTTGACTTGGAAATGATCTAGGCGATCTTTAAACGTTTGAGCCTTTCAAGCTTACCATGATTCATATCAATCTTTAGTGTCCCATTTGAGCTTTATTGAAAAAAGAATGGTATATGCATTGCATATAATTAGACCCCATTTGACATTCTTGGCAAACTCATTATACTTACCCTTGAGCCTAAATGAAAAAAGTTATCCTTACCCTAAGGGAGTATAATGAATATCATTCGATGCACTTGAATTGTTATATCCTGCTGAGCTTATTGAAAAATTTGATGAATGAGAAAAGAAAAAGATAGACAAAGAGCCTTGAAAAGAAAAAAATAAACATATAAGACCCAAAGTGGCCAAGGCTATAAAAGAAAAAGAAGAGAAGCTCGATGTGTGCGAAACATTTGAATTGTAAATGATTATACTCTCTTTTTGCGCTTATCCTATCTTTTCTTTGAAGCCAACACCAAAGGCCTTACATTACAAGCTTAAAAAGTCCTTTTGATCCAAGTCTAGGGAGTAACTATCATTAGTGGAGATGTTGTTTGAAAATAGGCTTATAGGGTGCTTGATAATAATCTCGACTTTGAGTTGATTAACATGATTTGATCTTGAATATGTGCATGAAACTTGAGACTAACTATATCACACACACACGTTCCGATTTTGAGATATGTTGCTTGAATTAGGAGAAAACATGTCTTGTCAACTTTTGTATATGTGCATGAGATTTCTGAGAATAAAATAAGTCATGAAATAATTGTTTCAAGTATCAAGAATGAACTCTACCTTGTGATTTTAATGCTTAATCGAGGACGATTAAGTGATAAGTTTGGGGGAGTTGATAGGGTTGATTATTACGCGTTTTTATGCTATGATTTGTATATGTTTTCGTGTTGATTCTTGAATTATTTTACGTTTTATGGTATATATTTTTATATTTCAGGAATCAATGTTGAAATTCATAAAAGGGGAAGAAATCAAGCTAAAATGATGAAAAAATGAATAAAGTTGAAGAAAAGAGGAAAAAACCAGAATCCAAGACACATGTTGCTCATTTCTCCTCATATTACTATATGTTCGCGCCATGTTTTGGAAATGTGGTCCATATAAAAATTGTAGAACTTTGAGTTATCTTCGCGTGGACAGCTGATTCATCGAATTCGGAGTTTGTATGAGAAAGTTACGGCCAAAATACGAAACTCGCCAGAAGCTGAAAAAGGCGAAGAAACTTACTGTGAAGGGCGATCGATCGAGAAAGGATTTCGATCGATCGAGAAATGCTGAAAACTGAGCGAAATTCTTACTGGAAGGCTCGATCGATCGGCCACTTTTTCGGATCGATCGGGACGAGCAGTTTTGAGAAAAAAAACTTCCTTGTAGAGTTTGTATGCAAAAGGGAAGTCCATAATTCTTTCCCCTATACATATGGACGAGATTTACAACCCAAAATGAGATTTTAAAACCTAGGGAACACCTACATACCCATTCACTATCCAAACCACACACCATCTTCTTCCTCCAATCCATCTCACGTCCACCATAACCTCCACCTTTCTTCCATATATCATACACCCATTCACCATCCAAACCTCTCTTTCCTTCACTCCTCTCACACGTCCACCTTTTCTTCCCCATCATCAACCTCCATCCTTCCATCACCATCATCCATCATCACCACTTCACCCTAGGAATTGGAACAAGCCAACAAGATAATCGAAGAGCACGATCGAGAAAGAAGCGAGGAAGGATCGAGAATCAACGAAAGAGTCGACTTGGGAGTTTTCTTTTACTTTTCTATTATTGTTTTACATGAATTGGATTGTTGTGTTTTTGATGATTGAGAGATATCAATAACATAGTTTTTCCTATTGATTTTGAGATTGAATTCATATATCTTCTAAGTGCATGTGTTATTGTTCTTAATGCTTTTGAAGGATTGATCACCTTTGAATGATATTTTATTATAATTGAGATCGAGAGATGAAATTATAATACGATATAATAATTCATGCCGTGTGTTAAAGATTGAGATCGAGAGATAAAATCACACACGAGTGATAGCTTTGGGTTGTTTAATCTAAAGTTAGTGGTTTTCATAAAGCGCTTTCAATATTAAATTGTTAATTACGTGAACGAGAGTTACTAGTTGCAATTTGATGTTAGACTTAATATAGCTCGAGAGAGTATATTGAATAAATTTGGAAAACCCGTCACCTTAGAGATGTATGGAGAAAAGAATTGTAAGAGTTGGGTTAGGTGAATAATTGTCTTGATACTTTCTTGTGGATTTTTCTCGTGATCGTCGACTATTTTGGTTGGATTATAGTAGCTTAATTTAGCTTAGTTTAATTATCAATTTATTATCGTAGGTTAAATATAGTTAAAAGACATCTTATTTGGTAATTCCTTGTTAGTCCTTGTGGGTTCGACAATCCGTATCTTCCTATCTATACTAAAACTTGACACCGTGCACTTGCGGTCTAAAATCGCTAGATTGGAATTTTCTGTTTAAAATAAAAGCGATCAAATAACCGTTAACATGTACTTCCTGGTTAATCGCATTAACCCACTTTTGTTGTCCCTGCTTCAAATATTCATGCATATAATCATTAGATCTTGACATAAATGATTAACATCATACTTCACTTATATGCCCATAATCAACAATGTTAGTTAGAAATGGGAATGTTTCTGGCCTTGTTATGTCAGCGGAACAATTGGCCCCCTCGCTTCGACATATAGCGGTACTGTGATACCCCTCGCTACACCTTGATAGTGGATGTATCTCATCGCTAGCTATGTCAGCGGTAAGTACCTTCCTCGCTTTCCCATAACAACTACCAGAACAATCTACCATTCTCAATAACAAAGTTAAACATACATCATCATCATCATATCATAAACATCATCATCTTATAAACATCATCATCTTGTAAACATCATCATCTCGTAAACATCATCATCTTGTCATAAATACTTATGCAATCATTGCATAGTCATAGTATAGAAGTGTCTTTTACCGTCCGATGCCCGTACGTCTCTTACGTACCTTTTCAAAAGGTGGATGAGTCAATAGACTTTATCTCCTTGATTGTGCTGGTACCTGGGATGGTTCTACATAACCACATAATACAATATTAGATACCATTTCAAGAATCAATGCCAAAATTCTTCAAAATAAATCAATTAAAAAATATTTGCCAAGATTCTGCCTCTCTCGATCGATCGGCACCAAAATCTCGATCGATCGAGAAAACAAGCTAAAACAGTTCCCAAGCACACTGCCTCGATCGATCGATCGGAAGGAAGATATCGATCGATCGAAAAGTTTCACCGATCGATCGGTATATCCTTCGATCAATCGGTCCCTGACTTTCAAAACTTATACCAATCGTTCTGCCTCGTTCGATCGATCGGGACCAAAATCTCGATCGATCGAGCACTCTGAAAAATCGGGATTTCCCAGATTTTTGAGCACTTCTTTTCATACCAACAAATCCATCCGATTAAACATGCACCATGCTCAAATAAACATGTTAGGGGCTACAAAATACTACCATGCGTGTACTCAAATCAAAGTTCCACCCAAACCTAAGCTAGCATGCTTCAAAGCAACCCAACTTTAACACAACTCATCCAAAATCTTAAGAAAAACAGAGTGCTTAACCTTACCCCTTTTTGCTTCTTCTTTGCAAGGATTTTCACCTACTTTAAATCCTTCCTCTCTTGCTGAATATGGGACGTTTCTTTTGGGGGTGAGAAGGAGAGAAGGGAATAATAGAGAGAGGGAATGATGGTGATGACAAGGTGATGAGTAAGGGGTATGGGTTGCTAGCAAGTGGAGCATGGGTTGCACTTGGGGGAGGTGGCCGATTGATGGGGGTGGGGTGGTGTGGGTTGGGGTGCCATGTGGTGTTTAACTGTGCCCCGGTATTTAGCACGATGCATTAAAATATCCTCACTCGATATTTCATAACATTACTTAATTAATACATCCCTTAAAACACCCAACATGCCCCCCTAACCATATTATCATAACATACATCACACCCCATTAAATAAGACATGAACATAACCCCCAAATTAAATGTACCACAACCCTTAAAACACAACATAATCGTTTATGATAACACATTAACACATAGACATTTCGGGGGTATTACATTACTCCCCTACTTATAAGATTTCGTCCTCGAAATCCACATGCATCACTATATCGAAACTAAACATAAAAACATACCAGAGAATAGTTACGGATAGTGCTGCACCATATGCCGTTCCGTCTCCCACGTAGCCTCCTCGACACCCCTTCGATCCCACTGAACTTTGACCATCGGTATAATCTTGCTTCGTAATCTGCGATCCTATCGATCCAGAATTCTGATGGGTCGTTCCACGTAGGATACATCTGAGTCTAACTGTACTTCAGTAGGCTGTAAGACATGAGACGGGTATGACTCATACTTCCATAACATAGAGACGTGAAAAACATCATGTATGCCAGATAAGGATGGCGGTAAAGCCAAACGGTAGGCCAATGTACCGATACGCTGCAATACTTCATACGGCCCAACATACCTCGGAGATAACTTCCCCCGCATACCAAACCGAACCACACCCTTAAGGGTGAAATCTTCAAGAAGACCTTGTCTCCTAACTAAAATTCCAGCGGCCGTCGTCGCTTATTGGCATAGGCTGCTTGCCTATCCTGGGCCGCTTTCATCTTCTGTCGTATCAACTTGACCTTCTCTTCCATATCCCTGATCATATCTGGACCTCCGACCGCTTTACTAGTCAAGTCCTCCCAATACAGCGGTGACCTACAGCGTCGCCCGTAAAGAGCTTCAAAAGGGGCCATTTGAATGCTCGCCTGATAGCTGTTATTATAGGAGAACTCCACCAGTGACATTGAATCCTGCCACGGAGTATCAATGTAAGGACCCCAGTGCCCTTAACCCGTCATTAGTGTATTAATCCATACCATTATTGCATGTAATCATACTATCACGGGGGAAAGCCATGTGCAAGTGCAACACCATAAGCTATCCAGAAAATTTCTTGCATTCTATCCGCATAATATTCAAATTCCCCAACCAAATTATTTATATTACATGCACCCTTGTAATACACTAACATGCTCTCGGTTCATTTGGCAATTCCATATTTAATTGCATGCAAACCATGAATGAATAGAGAAGAGTCGTAGCCCATTTATACATTCCATATACACGTAAAATGTACTCACATAAGAGCACCCAATGAACACGCGTGTATCTAATGTATAAAAAGACTCTACCGGATACCGTTACTGGCACTTCAATTCTGGAAGCACCTCCCAAGCACAGATCGATCTCAACTCTGGATCTATGCGCATATTCGACCAGCTCTGGTACCTCGATCCTGGAAGTACCTCAGATCAACAGCCCGAGCTCAACACCAAAGCTGCTGCTACACCTGTAACACCTGCCCCAACAGAGACAGCCTCCACACGGGGTGAGCATACCAATACCACCAATCCAATAATCATAACATTGTAATTCAAATACAGAATGTAAATGCCATAATTTAAATGATACTCCCTAGATGGTAACACCCTCATCCGGGATCCCCTGTATTGTCCCTGTTCTCAAAATAACCAAACTCATCAAATTCCCAAAGCCAGTTAATCGTCACATAGATTAACTAATACCATTCTATCACGCCAGTTCCATAATCAATATGGTAAAATCATTATATAAAAGACCGAAGATCTCACATATATCTAACCAAGGCTTCCATGTTCCTATTTCATTGCTCGCTCCACAATAGCGGCATATTAAACCCCGCGAACGCTCAACAATAGCGGCGTCATAACCGATGGTCGCTCAACGGCGACAGCATCCCAAATTATTGCTCGCTCAATAGCGGCACCGTATGGTTCCCAATGTATAACCATTTGACGCAAATACCATTTACCATGCATATCGTTATCCATTTATAGCAAATATCATGCACCATGCATTTCCATACCTATCCGATGCAATTACCACATGCCACATATTTCAATGTCCGTACAATGCAATTACCACACACCATGTGTTCCAATGCCTGTTTAATACAATTATCACACACCATGCATTTTACAATTGCAACACTATAATAGGCTATGCTCGTACGTCATACGTACCTTGTAATTCCGTAGTTCGAGTCCGACCTCGCCTGAGTCCCACGACACGATGAGTCAAGTGCTAACATTCAAATAACTCCCAATTAAACATAGGCATGCAATCACGTGCCCAAGCACGTTCATAACTCCCAATCGTATCGTCAATCCATGACGATTACCAAAATAAAAGCCCCCCGGCTAAGCATACATAATACCCAAAATACACCGTTTAACAAGTTTAAAATATAACCAAGAATTCCGTTTAAATAACTTGGCTCTAACCAACCCATTTCAAAATCATAGCATTCCCATTGCAACGTAGACATTGCCCCGGAAATGGCCCCTTTAAACCTCGATTCCAAAATCCCGACATTTCACAAAAAATTTCAAAAAAACTAAAATCCACGGGCGGCGATCGATCGTCTCATTTAGCGCGATCGATCGCCCTGTCCAGTGGGCAAAATCGCCTACACGCGATCGATCGCCACCCTTCGCGATCGATCGCCAACATGCTCACGATCGATCGCCTAAACCACGCGATCGATCGCCTGCAATGTTCATCTTCTTCGATTTTAGCAGCTGCTCGTCGCGATCGATCGCCCCACCTCGGCGATCGATCGCCACCTGCAATTTCCCGAAAAATTCGAGCTTCCATGGTGTTTTTCACACCCAAACTCAAAACCAACACCCCATACACCTCCAAGACCTCAAATACAACATTTAAAGTCAATAATAACTCAAAAAACTGAACTTGGATTTTAACCCAAAAATCCCCAAATTCATAACCCACCAAAACTTAACCAACATCTATAATACTACTATCAAAACGAAGACAATGACGAGGGGAAGATTAATACCTGATTATCTTCGAGAAAATAGGCTCCCTAGCCAAGCTACCATCGATTTCCTTCCCAAGAGCAAAAGAGGGGAAAGGGGAAGGGTTTGGGGTGAGAGAGAGACGTGAGGAGAGGAGAGGAGAGAAATGGATTCCGAATGACGGAATCTCGAGTCCAACTGGTATATATAGCAAAAATGCCCCAAAATACCAATACTTCCACAAATACATCATGATTCATTAAAAATCATCTGTTTACAAAAACTCTCTCTCCAACATCGAATCCCAGACTGGCCCCAACATAAGGCACCCCTGACGCCAAGTCCCACTAAAAACCCAATTCATAGGTTTTCCACCAACATGAGAATACAATCTCAACCTTTGGATCCAACGATCCCAAATGCCCGATTTAACAACCTCAGGAGACCCAAAACCGCAATTAATTCCTAATTGCCACAATTAAAAATCCATCAAGGATTAATACCACACCGGGATTAATACCATTAATCCCCGGACATCACAATTATCCCCCACTAAAAAAAAATTTCGTCCTCGAAATTCCACCGGTGTACCCCACGTAACACCAGGACTACACGAACAAAACAAAACCTCAACCCCGATTCTGGACCACATCAGAATCGAATTAACAACCGCGAGGACACCCACCTCGCACCAAGCTTTAAAATAAAGCAAACGCCAAAACCAACACAAAATCTAAAGGATAATAACATACCTCGATGCGAATCATCCCAGAAGTCAGTCTACCATGACTGCAAATCAACCAAATCTCCCTTGGTTTTGACAAAGATATCACTCCGTGACATTCATCACTTGCCCACGATGCTTGACACGCATCGTCATGATGGGGACCACTTAGTATACAACAGTATACTCACAGAAAATCCGGCTTTCGCTTCCCAGTCCATCTCCTCCAAAGGAGTAGTTGCACCACTTGCAACCCGGATCGGGTTACCCACGGTCACCGATCCACACGAAGCACATCTCTGAGGATGTTTACACCGGTGTGTTCCAAGACATCATATCTTGGTCCTGACACACCATCAGGACCCCACACAGTCTCAAGTTCCACAGGGAACATGCAAGACAAGCAATTGCATTCCTACACACGTGTCAACCATGACACTAAACCAACCCGAATCCCGGCCATCCCTCATTTATCCTTGGATCCAACAATCCTAAAATAGGAAGGCTAACGAATTATCCAACAAGAATTACCATGGTTCCAAAACACGATGATCCCTCCTCAGGGGAAGTCAAACAACCCTCACGATCATTCATCAGAATGCATCGTGCCATCGAGATTACCGATCTCGAGGTTCCACAATCTCACACCGGAGATTCACCAAACCATGCATACAAACTCGACGTTCAACAATGAACAAAATAACGTTGGCATTCGTATACACTCACGGCATACACTCCCAAACACCAATCACAACATGCATACACAATGCAATAGACTCGGGTATCTCCAATCATACCCAAATCCCAAAACCAACTGTCAAACCTCGATTATTCTCACCCCACGGGGAATGATGGTTGACAAACCAAAACCAAAGGGTGTGATTTCAACATCACCACCACACGAACCAAAACAACGAATCTCACCAAAAAAATTCAACAGGTAGGTATCATAATACCGCCTTCCTCTCAAGGAAAAAAGTCATGAATCCACGATCCTCCAATCTTCGAACCACCGTTCGGAAACCTGGATATATTCATGCCAAATATACCCCGGAACCCAGAAATACACACCTGGTTAGAATAGTGTATCCAAGACACTATTACCAAATCGAAACCCGTATACACCATCGTATACTAATTCCAACAATGCTCTGTACTAATACTACAGTACTTCACAACCTCAAGCATTACTCCGGAGACGTCTCCTCGAACGTCTCACCAGAAGTACGAAGCCATCACATAGTACAACACTAGTAGGGCTTACCCCAGGTTGATTCACAATCAACTCTCAACCAATACCAGCTATCTCCATGACAGTACAATCCAAATCTCTCCAAGAGGTAAGATCAATATAGTAGTGTTACCCCACTAGCTATATCCCACAATTCCAATTGTGACTCCCTTTGCATTCCATATGCAAAGATGCTCAACCAGAGCTAACAACGACTTGTCGACACTCACGTTGGTACTACCAACAAAATTGTTGTCCCAGTACCAGTCCCTCAAAACAATAAACGTATAAACGTTCCCGTGAGGTATTTCCTGCCTCAATCATCACGCCACAAAGAGACTACAAGAGTCTACCAAAACCCTCATCGTATCACCATACGATTCACCAAACTCGAATCCAACGAACAGTATAATGGCTATCACAAGCACACTATAACACTGAAACAAGACCTTCCTAGTGATTCGCTGGCCCCATAGGCTTATACCAACCTATCACGTGACACACGTCCCATCGCGGTATACCATACCGTACTAACCATTAGAGTTGTGGGTCATCACCCAACACATCTCTAAAACACCAAAGCATAATGGACATCCCGGTGTCCTTGCTTAACTACGAAGCAATCCAAATCCATTAGGCATTATCCCACACCCTCAAGGTGGGTGTGACTATACCTACCACACATCACAACAACAAGCGAGTAGTTTCCTCAATGACTACTCTTACCACCAATCACTTGGCCTTAGCCATCCCAGCGAGCATACCCAAGGGTATCACTGCTCGACAAATATTTACTTCTATAACATGATGCGGTACCCTCACCGGTACAATGCATCCAATGCGCCATCGAGCAAACCTGCTGGGCAAAAGGTCTCGTCGACTAGTGACCCAGACTCTACCATGTGCCCACCATCGGCACTCAAACCATACAACCAAATACATAAACAAGAATGCATTATTCACCAAACGATGCCACGCGTCCACATAGACATCCCGAATAACATCGTCAAACACATGACGGTACTTGCCGATACACGACACTCATAATCTCATCGTCAAACACATGACGGTATAAAACAACACATAGTATTCACAATAATGCTAATAAAAACAGTAATATGTCATACCTCATCGCTATCAAGATAGCGGAATACCTGTATCCATCGTTCACCAGTGGTACACAAGCAGCACCCATCGCTCGTAGACAGCATAATCCAGTGCTACGTACATAGCGGTATAACCCATCGCTATAGAATCAGCGGCATAATCCCTCGCCATAGAGTCGGCGGCATAAAACATCGTTATAGCTGTCCGGCGGTATGAACCATCGCCATAGATGTAGCGGAATGTACCATCGCTATATGATACCTGGCGGTATAAACCATTGCCATAGAATAGCGGAATAAGCCATCGCTATGAATACCCGGTGGCATGAACCATCGCCAATAGAATACCCGGCAGCATGGACCATCGCCAACAGAATACCTGGCGGCATGAACCATTGCCAATAAAATACTCGGCGGCATGAACCATCGCCAACAGAATACCTGGCGGCATGAACCATCGCCAATAAAATACCCGGCGGCATGAACCATCGCCAATAGAATACCTGGCGGCATGAACCATCGCCAATAAAATAGCAGAATAATCGTGGACTCAAGAGGTACTCACACTCATGTAGTACTTTGTTCCCGATCGCATTGCTACGTCATGACAGCGGCATCATCGCTTCGACGTGACAGCGGCATGTATCATCGCTTTGACACGACAGCGGCATCATCGCTTCGACATGATGGTGGTACCATCGCTTCGACGTGACATCGGCATTTACCATCGCTTCGACACAACAGCGGCATTTACCATCGTTCCGGCATGACAGCGGAAATACCCCTCGCTTCGACATATTAGCGGCATAATATCCCTCGCAATAGTAATATGACAGCGGCATTATCCTTTGTTTCGATATATTTGCGGCAAATATTCTTCATCGCTATAATATGACAGCGGCAAGTATTCACATCGCTACACCATGCATGCAACCGTAATGCATAACCCGTATTCCAATAATTGTTTCGGCACGACAGCGGCATCATCGCTTCGACGTGCATGCAACCGTAATGCATAACATGTATTCCAATAATCATCGCCACGAGTGTATTTTAATGCACCTCGCTCCAACATTTAGCGGCAAAGCATTAAAATCATCACTCCGATGTATATCTATGCAACCGTAATGCATAGTCCATGTCTCATATGATCCTGCAACCACCTTGGTTAGCAAGAACATATTCCAATTATGAACACATATCATAAATGCACATAAGCAATATAGTTGTGCCACGCAACACTAACTACCATCATGCATAAGTATGTGCTTCTCATTCCCATTATCATTTTCCTAGGCCCTCAACAGCCCCAAAGAGCTAACCACTGCTCTGATACCACTAATGTAAGGACCCCAGTGCCCTTAACCCGTCATTAGTGTATTAATCCATACCATTAGTGAATGTAATCATACTATCACGGGGAAAAGCCATGTGCAAGTGCAACACCATATGCTATCCAGAAAATTTCTTGCATTCTATCCGCATAATATTCAAATTCCTCAACCAAATTATTTATATTACATGCACCCTTATAATACACTAACATGCTGTCAGTTCATTTGGCAATTCCATATTTAATTGCATGCAAACCATGAATGAATAGAGAAGAGCCGTAGCCCATTTATAAATTCCATATACACGTAAAATGTACTCACATAAGAGCACCCAATGAACACGCGTGTATCTAATGTATAAAAGACTCTACCGGATACCGTTACTGGCACTTCAATTCTGGAAGCACCTCCCAAGCACAGATCAATCTCAACTCTGGATCTATGAGCATATTCGACCAGCTCTGGTACCTCGATCCTGGAAATACCTCAGATCAACAGCCCGAGCTCAACTCCAAAGCTGCTGCTACACCTGTAACACCTGCCCCAACAGAGACAGCCCCCACACGGGGTGAGCATACCAATACCACCAATCCAATAATCATAACATTGTAATTCAAATATCGAATGTAAATGCCATAATTTAAATGATACTCCATGGATGGTAACACCCTCATCCGGAATCCCTTGTATTGTCCCTGTTCTCAAAATAACCAAACTCATCAAATTTCCAAAGCCAGTTAATCGTCACATAGATTAACTAATACCATTCTATCATGCCAGTTCCATAATCAATATGGTAAAATCATTATATAAAAGACCGAAGATCTCACATATATCTAACCAAGGCTTCCGTGTTCCTATTTCATTGCTCGCTCCACAATAGCGGCATATTAAACCCCGCGCACGCTCAACAATAGCGGCGTCATAACCGATGGTCGCTCAACCGCGACAGCATCCCAAATTATTGCTCGCTCAATAGCGGCACCGTAGGGTTCCCAATGTATAACCATTTGACGCAAATACCATTTACCATGCATATCGTTATCCATTTATAGCAAATATCATGCCCCATGCATTTCCATACCTATCCGATGCAATTACCAAATGCCACATATTTCAATGTCCGTATAATGCAATTACCACACACCATGTGTTCCAATGCTTGTTTAATACAATTATCACACACCATGCATTTTACAATTGCAACACTATAATAGGCTATGCTCGTACGTCATACATACCTTGTAATTCCGTAGTTCGAGTCCGACCTCGCCTGTGTCCCACGACACGATGAGTCAAGTGCTAACATGCAAATAACTCCCAATTAAACATAGGCATGCAATCACGTGCCCAAGCACGTTCATAACTCCCAATCGTATCGTCAATCCATGACGATTACCAAAATAAAAGCCCCCCGGCTAAGCATGCATAATACCCAAAATACACCGTTTAACAAGTTTAAAAGATAACCAAGAATTCCGTTTAAATAACTTGGCTCTAACCAACCCATTTCAAAATTATAGCATTCCCATTGGAACGTAGACATTGCCCCGGAAATAGCCCCTTTAAACCTCGATTCCAAAATCCCTACATTTTCCAAAAAATTTCAAAAAAACTAAAATCCACGGGCGACGATCGATCGCCTCATTTAGCGCGATCGATCGCCCCTGTCCAGTGGGCAAAATCGCCTACACGCGATCGATCGCCACCCTTCGCGATCGATCGCCAACATGCTCGCGATCGATCGCCTAAAGCACGCGATCGATCGCCTGCAATGTTCATCTTCTTCGATTTTAGCAGCTGCTCGTCGCGATCAATCGCCCCACCTCGGCGATCGATCGCCACCTGCAATTTCCCAAAAAATTCGAGCTTCCATGGTGTTTTTCACACCCAAACTCAAAACCAACACCCATACACCTCCAACACCTCAAATACAACATTTAAAGTCAATAATAACTCAAAAAACTCAACTTTGATTTTAACCCAAAAATCCCCAAATTCATAACCCACCAAAAACTTAACCAACATCTATAATACTACTATCAAAACGAAGACAATGACGAGGGGAAGATTAATACCTGATTATCTTCGAGACAATCGGCTCCCGAGCCAAGCTACCATCGATTTCCTTCCCAAGAGCAAAAGAGGGGAAAGGGGAAGGGTTTGGGGTGAGAGAGAGACGTGAGGAGAGGAGAGGAGAGAAATGGATTCCGAATGACGGAATCTCGAGTCCAACTGGTATATATAGCAAAAATGCCCCAAAATACCAATACTTCCACAAATACATCATGATTCATTAAAAATCATCTGTTTACAAAAACTCTCTCTCCAATATCGAATCCCAGACTGGCCCCAACATAAGGCACCCCTGACGCCAAGTCCCACTAAAACCCAATTCATAGGTTTTCCACCAACATGAGAATACAATCTCAACCTTTGGATCCAACGATCCCAAATGCCCGATTTAACAATCTCGGGAGACCCAAAAACGCAATTAATTCCTAATTGCCACAATTAAAAATCCATCAAGGATTAATACCACACCGGGATTAATACCATTAATCCCCGGAGATCACAATCAAACTCCAAAATACATGCCCTCAGCATATCTTCGAGAGTCTGAATGGTACGCTCTGTCTGACCGTCTGTCTGAGGGTGATAAGATGTACTCAGTCTCACTTCCGTGCCCAAAGTTGCCTGGAGACCCTCCCAGAAATGTGAAGTAAACCTTGGGTCCCTGTCAGACACAATCGAGACTGGAGCCCCATGCAACCTCACCACATCCCGTATATATAATTGGGCCATCTTTAGGTATGTGAAAGACATACAGTATGGGATGAAGTGAGCCACCTTCGTCAGCCTATCTACGATCACTCAGATCGCATCAAATCCAGAGGCCGTCCTAGGAAAGTGGGTCACGAAGTCCATAGATATGTGCTCCCACTTCCATTCAGGTACTTCTAAGCTCTTCAGCTCGCCACCAGGCCTCTGCCTTTCTGCCTTTACCTACTGGCAGATCAAACATCTTTTGAGAAAAGTTATAACATCACGCTTCATGCGTCTCCACCAGAACTGACCACTTAGGTCCTTATACATTTTTCTTCCTCCTGGGTGGATACTGAACCGGCTACTGTGAGCTCGCTCCAAGATTCCTTTACGCAACTCCGGCGTATTTGGGACTACCCAGCGGTTGCCCAGTCTCAAGGAATCATCCTCAGCCACTCTAAACTTTGATGGCTGACCCTGAAGCACCAATAATGACCACCTCTGAACCTCATCATCCGACCTCTGGGCTTCCCTGATAGCCTCAAATATGTCTGGCTCGGCCAATAAGGTCGACATTCGCACCGGCGATGTGTCCACATCGAAATCATAGCCCAGATGGCAATAAGAAGTCATCATAGCTGATAAACACATAGCGTCCTCAGCAGTACTCTTCACCTTCCGACTTAAGGCGTCTGCTATCAAAATTGCTTTACCAGGATGGTACTCAATCTCCACAGTCATAATCCTTGAGTAAATCCATCCACCTCCTTTGGCGCATATTCAATTCAGCCTGAGTGAATAGAAACTTCAGCCTCTTATGGTCTGTATAGATGGTAAACGACGTACCATACAAGTAATGCCTCCAAATCCTCAAGGCAAATATAATGGCCGCCAGCTCCAAATCATGGACTGGATACCTAGCCTCATGCGGCTTCAACTGCCTCGATGCATAAGCTACCACATGCTTATCTTGCATCAGTACACAGCCCAAACCCTGTAGTGATGCATCCGTATATAAGGCGAATCTCTTCAAGGCAAATATTACCGACGAAACGTCGGTAATATCCTACCAAACCGAGAAAGCTCTGTATCTCAGGTACAGAAGTGGGTGCAGCCCACTCCATCACAGCTTCAATCTTCCTGGGATCCACAGATATCCCACTGCTAGATATAGCATGGCCCAAGAACACCACACTGCTCAACCAGAACTCGCACTTGCTAAGCTTTGCATATAACTGATGATCCCTAAGGATCTGGAGTACTGTCCGCAAGTGCCTTACAAGCTCTTCTTCAGTCCGAGAGTAAATGAGTATATCGTCAATGAAAACAATGACGAACTGATCCAAATACGGTTGGAACACCCTGTTCATCAGGCTCATAAAAACAGCTGGGGCATTCGTCTCCCCAAAAGACATGACTAGGAATTCATAGTGCCCATATCTAGTCCTGAAAGCTGTCTTCTGAACATCATCTTCTCTTACTCGAATTTGATGATACCCCGACCTCAGATCGATCTTACTGTAGAGCCTCGTACCCTGCAGCTGGTCAAACAAATCATCAATCCTTGGAAGCGGATACTTGTTTTTTACTGTGGCTTTGTTCAATTGCCTGTAATCGATGCACAGACGCATCGAACCATCCTTCTTTTTGACAAATAAAACTGGTGCACCCCAGGGCGATACGCTAGGGCGTATATAGCCCTTGTCAAGGAGATCTTGCAACTGAATCTTTAACTCCCTTAGCTCCGCTGGTGCCATCCTATATGGGGCACGAGAAATGGCAGACGTCTCTGGTAGTAACTTAATCCCAAACTCGACCTCTCTCGTCGGTGGGAATCCGGGAATCTCCTCCGGAAAAACATCAGCAAATTCCGCCACTACGGGCACATCTTCGACCTTTAAGTCTTCTTTCTTTTCCGTAACATCGATAGCAGAGATGAGATATCCCGTATGGCCTCGTTCCAATAATAAATCAGATCTGAACCGGACAGTCCTCTGTCTGCAGTCCACAACTGCCTGATACTTGTTCAGCACATCGATGCCCACAATGCAATCGAAGTCCGACATTCCCAGAACAATCAAGTCTGACCTTAGCTCGTTACCCTCAAAATAAATGAGGCCATCATAGACAATCCGATCAGCAATCAAACATCTTCCAGCGGGTGTCGAGACCATAAGGGGCGTGGGCGACGGAGAAGTTCATATGTGGTGCCTTTCCACAAAACTCGTCGACACAAAAGAGTGTGACGCACCTGTGTCTATCAATATAAAAGTAGGGTTCGTAAATAAATGACACATACCTGCTATAACCTCCTTCGGAGCCGCTGTAGCCTGCTCCCTTGTCAATGCATATACCTGCCCCTGAGGTGGCCCCATAGGCTGACCTCCATACTGCCTCGGTACAAACGGTGGCCTGTGCTGCACTGCTCTGTCTACATGTGTGAGACCCCGTTATCTCAAACATATTATTAGGTGCAGTTAAAGAGAATTAATCATATAAAATCAGAGTATTGAATCGTGTTGAAAACCTGAGCTTATAGAGATTACAGTACCAAAAGTTTCAAAAAGGAATCATACATATTCCTAACCAGAGGGTACTAAACTCCATAGTTTTACACTACCCTCGCAAAAACTATACAGAAGAGTTTCTCTATCCTGCTATCCCCTTTAGCACTCCTTTAAGCTCATCGTGTCAACCCCGACCCCTGTTCTCTGTATCAAATGCACCTACAAAGACAACCCCCAACACATGAGCATACCGTGATTCATATTTAACATAATATGAATGTAAAGCGTAAATGCACAAATCATAAATACAAAGCACTTCCTGTATTTCCAAGCATTTACAACGCCCATTGGTTGTCCCTGTACCATAAGTCATAATAAACACATTATATGAAATTATGGATCCTTTAATAATGTCATGACATATCACCTCTTTCTTTACACAGTTTTTGAGTCATATATCAACAGTTATTTTAATGCTTCTTCGCTTCATAATCTCAAAAACAAGCGGTATCTCATCCTCGCTTCTTCGTACAAGCGGTATCTCATCCTCGCTTAGTACGGTATACCCCGCCTCCATGTGCAAGCGAGCCTCCCTCCTCCCGCTCCACATTTTTAGCGGTCAAGCGTAAGCATTTGTGCGCGATATTTTCCAGAATTCTCTAACACTGATTTTCATACCCTTCGATCTAACATGTAAAACATACAACATGCTCAAACAATATGCTAGCAGCTATAATACACTACCCTGAGTGTATTCATATAAAATATATACCCCAAACGCAAACCCACATGCATTAAAATTGCCCATTTACATCAGTACTCAACCAACTTTTCTGAAAAACAGAGCATTGTCTTCCTGCCCAGATTTTCGAGTACCCACTTGCAAGCAATTAAATCTACCACATAAGTCATGAAGTTTGCTCGAATAAAAACGCCAAGGGCTTCACGAAACTACCATGTATGTACTCAAACCAAAGGTTTAGCAAAAGCCTAGCTAACATGCATGATAACACCTTCACAATTTCACTCCCATCCCATATTTTCCAGAAAAACAGGGCACACACTTTACCCAGATTTTCGAACACTATACTTTACATGCTTAAATCCTTCACATAAAATATGTATCATGCTCAAGGAAAAATACTGGAAGCTTCATAACAACACCATGTAAGCATTTAAATCAAAGGTTTTAAGAAACCTAAGTTAACATGCCATTTTTTACACCAACAAAAGCATGAACTTAAACAACTTAAATTCAAAACCAGAACATGGTTTCTCACCCTTCTTTGCTCCGATTTTTGGAAGGCTTCAAGGCAATAAAAATGGTTGAACTCCTTCCTATTTTGCTCAGCAAGTGTTGGATGATTTTTGGGAGAGAATTGGTGGGATTTCAGACATGGGAAGGTGGAGTGGGAGATGGTACAAGTGGTATGGGTGAGCAGCTGGCAGCAGGGTATGGGTCAAGGGGGGGTGGTTGGGTGGTGGGTTATGTGATGTGTTATGTTTTGGTCCCGGTATTTAGCACGATGTATTAAAATATCCTCACATGATATTTATAGTATTTTCTCAATAAAATACTTCAACTCCCATTTAAACATGCTTCACCAAACAAATAACACACACCCCAAATAAACATGCCACGACCCCAAAAACCCAACATATATCACATGCACCCTGAAATGTGTCTCCTCCATAATATTAATTCGATCCCATGAATTAACACTTTAAATTAACATAATTTAAATTAATGATTAAAAATCACATAATCATTTCGGGGATATCACAACAGGCCTCCCCGTAGAGTTCCGTTGTCCCTCCGTATTGGGACATTCTCGAGCAAAGTGGCCCTTATTGCCACATACATAACAGCCTACACAGTCTTTCGTCGAGTGTGGTTGCCCACAAAGAGAGCACCGGACCTTTCCAAATCTGTCTCCCTAAGATTGTCATCTTCCCGACGGGGCGTCATTCCTACGGCTTCCTTTCCAACGATTCTCGGGCCTCTTACCACTGAACCTCGAAGCTGATGTGTTCCCCCTTGGCTTGAACTGATCACCCCTCGGCTTCAAATTATCAAAGGTAGATTTTTGAGGGGGTGCTGGAGGTGGTACGGCATCAGGATATGCACCAACTCCCAGTTCGGCTAGCTCAGCCCGTGAAAGGGAGTCATCAAAGCAAACAGGGCCATAAGTAACCACCCTGTCATACAGCTCCGGCTTCAAACCTTTAATGAAATTCCTCATCTTCGCCTAGGTATTCGTAGCAATATGGGGCACATATCGGAGTAAAGAACAGTAATGGAGAGCATAATCTGACACAGGCATGGTACCTTGCCTAAGGTTAGTGAACTCATCTTCTTTAGCCTGTCGTGCAGCAGCTGAAAAATAGCGGGTCAGAAATCGAGTTCTGAACAGCTTCCAATTAATTTCCTGTCCGTGAGCCTCTTGCTCTACCACTGTGGTCTTCCACCACATCAATGCCTTCTTGGCCAGTTGGAATTCCGCTAACCTTATCCATGCTGACTTCGCACATGGAGCTGCCACACATATCTGTTCCATCCTCTCTAACCACTCATCGGCCAGTTCCCCTGTCTCAGTTCCTTCAAACATCGGGGGTCGGTATGCCAGAAACTGAGCCAAACTTAGCTCCCAAGGTAGTAACTGTTGCTCATAAGGTTCTTCGCCCAGGGCTGGCGGTGGTAGGGGATTTGTACGCCCAGCACTTGCATTAACACTAATTGCATCACCCACTTCCACATTTGCTGCCATGCTGCAACACAAGGGTTAATAACAATACCCAAAAGTAGTTCATATAATACATCGTTAGAGAAACAAAACATGTTAGTATAACATCATATACTTCATATGCAACACATGCACAAAACATGTTTAAAAGTGAGCACCTAGCTAACTTATTGCTAAGGCTACCCTTCACTCATTCCCGGGTTCTCTAACCACTGCTCTGATACCACTAATGTAGAGTCTTCCTACCTTAACAGTGTTTTAATAACAAAATATGGACTAAACATGCATTAATGACATCTTAGAATTCCGATTGTTACATGGGCTAACAGGATTACAGGACCAAAAATAAAACTTCAAAACTTATTGGTTACATTCCCATAAACGAATGCTAACATTTTAGATTTATACTACTCCTAGAGTAGATACTAATCATATCTTGAATCCTTATCCATCCTTGTGCTCCTTTTAACTCACTGCCTCAACCCAACCCTTAGCCCTTCAGTCTAAAAGCGTACCTACAGGGACAATCCATCATGAGCATGTACATCATTACTTAACATCATAAGAAAATGGCATACAAATAAATGCATGAAATAACCGTTAACATGTACTTCCTGGTTAATCGCATTAACCCACTTTTGTTGTCCCTGCTTCAAATATTCATGCATATAATCATTAGATCTTGACATAAATGATTAACATCATACTTCACTTATATGCCCATAATCAACAATGTTAGTTAGAAATGAGAATGTTTCTGGCCTTGTTATGTTAGCGGAACAATTGGCCCCCTCGCTTCGACATATAGCGGTACTGTGATACCCCTCGCTACACCTTGATAGCGGATGTATCTCCTCGCTAGCTATGTCAGCGGTAAGTACCTTCCTCGCTTTCCCATAACAACTACCAGAACACTCTACCATTCTCAATAACATAGTTAAACATACATCATCATCATCATCTTATAAACATCATCATCTTGTAAACATCATCATCTCGTAAACATCATCATCTTGTCATAAATACTTATGCAATCATTGCATAGTCATAGTATAGAAGTGTCTTTTACCGTCCGATGCCCGTACGTCTCTTACGTACCTTTTCAAAAGGTGGAGGAGTCAATAGACTTTATCTCCTTGATTGTGCTGGTACCTGGGATGGTTCTACATAACAAAATAATACAATATTAGATACCATTTCAAGAATCATTGTCAAAATTCTTCAAAATAAATCAATTAAAAAATATTTGCCAAGATTTTGCCTCTCTCGATCGATCGGCACCAAAATCTCGCTCGATCGAGAAAATATGCTAAAACAGTGCCCAAGCACACTGCCTCGATCGATCGATCGGAAGGAAAATATCGATCGATCGAAAAGTTTCACAGATCGATCGGTATATCCTTCGATCGATCGGTCCCTGACTTTCAAAACTTATACCAATCGTTCTGCCTCGCTCAATCGATCGGGACCAAAATCTCGATCGATCGAGCACTCTGAAAAATCGGGATTTCCCAGATTTTCGAGCACTTCTTTTCATACCAACAAATCCATCCGATTAAACATGCACCATGCTCAAATAAACATTTTAGGGGCTACAAAATACTACCATGCATGTACTCAAATCAAAGTTCCACCCAAACCTAAGCTAGCATGCTTCAAAGTAACCCAACTTTAACACAACTCATCCAAAATCTTAAGAAAAACAGAGTGCTTAACCTTACCCCTTTTTGCTTCTTCTTTGCAAGGATTTTCACCTACTTTAAATCCTTCCTCTCTTGCTGAATCCGGGACATTTCTTTTGGGGGTGAGAAGGAGAGAAGGGAATAATAGAGAGAGTGTGATGACCAGGGATTAAAGATGTTAATCTCGTAGTGTTAATAACCCCTAAAGTTGTTTTACGTGGCGATTTGGAGTTTAATCGAGGTGTTGGGCCTTCCGGGCTCGTCTATTTGAGTAGTTGGGATCGTTGGATCCCGAGGTTGAGATCATATTCTCATTTCGGTGAAAACCTATGAGTTGGGTTTTTAGTGTGACTCGGAACCTCGGGTGCTTTGTGTGGGCATCGGTAGGGGGTTTTTGAGTTAGAGAGAGAATTTTTGAAAACAGATGATTTTTAATGAATCATGATGTATTTGTGGGGCTATTAGTATTTCAGGGTATTTTTGCTATAAATACCAGTTGAACCCGAGATTTTAATTATTGGAACCATTTTCCCCACCTTCCCTCTCTCTCCTCGCGCGCGCCATTCTCGATCCCCTTTGACCCCCGCCGCTTCCAAGCGTGCGCCCGCCGCCGTCCGGCCGTCGTTCGGCGCGTCCGACCCACCGGTGGCTTCGTCTCGTCCAGGCGCACATTCCCATACCATCAATTTGAAGTTTCGTCGAGAATCGCGTTCGGATTTGCCAGAAAACGTTAGGGTTCGAAACTGGATTCTGTCCGATTTTGGGGCTCGATTTTTGGTACGTTTTTGGGGCTTTTCTTCCAGTGTTTTTGGGGCGTTTTTGTGCTATTGTTGGGTGGAAAATTTCAGACTTTTATGGTTCAAAAATTTGTTGCTTAATGGTTCGAATTTCATCACTGCTTGCGTGATGTTAGGGCTCGATTTTAGGGGTTTATGTTCGAATTTTGGGGGTTTTTGGCAAGGGGTGATGATTCTTGTTAGTAATCGATTAATTCATGTTTTAGATGATTTGTGGTGC
This sequence comes from Haberlea rhodopensis, assembly GCA_907163345.1. NCBI lineage: Eukaryota > Viridiplantae > Streptophyta > Magnoliopsida > Lamiales > Gesneriaceae > Haberlea > Haberlea rhodopensis. The sequence goes on from CAJQUN010000156.1 coordinate 121,594, forward strand.
TTAATTGGATTCGAATTGTGGAGTGAGGGTTCGAAATTGATGGGTGTTCTTGAACAATTTTCGATATGTCTCATTCGTTTCCCTCCCTGCATATGCCCTACCCGGGTCTTTTAAATGGTTAATTGTCGTGTGTTGACAATATTTTGAGGGTTATGGGTGTGCTTGAGCATGGGTTGCATGTTCGTAAATAATTGTGAATTATTTATCGTGTTAGCACATCGTTCCTCGGGGCATGGAACTCGAGCAAGGTTTGGCTCGGACTTCGGTGATTTAAGGTACGTGCGACGTACGATCATTACTTTATATGAGAGCATTTGTGAAATGCATAATGTATTTTGATTGCATTGATGGTTGTGCGTATGGTTATATATATGTGTTGATATAGTTATGGAACGACCCAACCTTGACATCGCCGCCACAAGCGTGCGTGATACTAGAGTAGTATGACCTTATAAGAGATATGGGGTACTGGGTTTATATGACTATTGTAGGGCATTTGAGATGCCTAAGAATGATCCTGGAATCATGTATTCATTATAAGACATGTGAGATGTCTAAGTATAATGGAGAATTTGTAAAATAAATGCTAGGCATTTGAGCTATCTGTGATTGGTAGCAAAGTTGAAAATCAGTATTAGATATCGAGATATCTATATTTGTATGTATAATGAATTTGGAATCATTAATTATCGATACTTGAGAATCAGGCATGCTATGAGTTAAATCAATGTGTTGATTTACTGATCTTTGAGATTTGATGAGTTTGATGATTGTGAGAACAGGGACAGTACACGGAATCCCGGATGAGGACGTTGCCATCCAGGGAGTATCATTTAAAATTCATTAGTATTTACTTTTGTTGTAAATTATGAATTTCATTATTGTGATTATGGGATTTTGTGTATTGGTATGCTCACCCCGTTGGGGGCTGTCTCTGTTGGGGCAGGTGAACAGGTACATCGATTGCTGTGGAGCTGAGCTCGAGCTGTTGATTGGATGTACTCCCAGGATCGTGGTACCAGGGCTTTATGGAGCACAGTATCGTATAGAGTACTTATATACACCCGAAGGTTATATACATATTTATGATGCTCGCATGTGAGCACGGTGTAGGGTCTTCCTACCTTAACATCATATTAATAGCGTATTATGAACTAAACATATATTAGAGACATCTTAGAGTTCTGGTTGTTATGTGAGCTCAAAGTAATTACAGGCCAAAATGAAACTTCAATAGTTATTTTAATTACATTCCCCAAAATGAATGTTAAGGCTAACAAAATTCTGTATCTATCTTCTTATGCTCCTTTAGCTCACCATCTCAACCCGACCCTTAGTCTCGATCCAAAAGTGTACCTACAGGAACAACCCATCGTGAGCATGTACATCGTTACTTAACATCATGAATAAATGGCATATAAATAATGCATGGAAATAATTGATAGCATATACTTCCTGTTTAATAGTACTATCCTTCCTTGGTTGTCCCTGTGTCATAATTACGCATATAATCATTAGTTCAAGACATGAATGATTAACATCATATTTCGTATATAAGCTCACATCAATCCATGTTAATTAGAAATGGGACTATCCAGGTTCTATTATGACAGCGGCACAATTGGCCCCCTCGCTCGACATAACTCATCGTATGATACCCATCGCTACGCCTTGATAGCGGATGTATCTCTTATTCAGCGGATGATACCCATCGCTACACCTTGATAGCGGATGTACCCCATCGCTCAGCGGATGATACCCATCGCTACACCTTGATAGCGGATGTACCCCATCGCTCAGTTATGTGAGCGGCAAGACCTTCCTCGCTTGCCCATAATAGTCACCGGACATTCAACCATTCTAAGTAGCATAGTCAAACATGCGTCATCATCTTATAAGCATCATCATTTCAAACATTATCATCTTATCATAATTGACATCGTAACATCATATCATCTTCATTCATCGCAACTTCATCATCATAAACTTATTCATCATAATCATCATAATCATCATCATCAATACTTATGCAATTAATGCAAAGTCATAGTTTAGGAATATGTTACCGTTTGATGCCCGTACGTTTCTTACGTACCTTTTCAAAATATTGTGAAGTTGTAGTACTTTATCTCCTCGAGGTCGTTGGTACCTGGGATGGTTCTACACAACCATACAAATCAATATTAGAAGCTAAACAATAGCCCAATACCAAAAATTCTATAAAAAACATCATTTTTCAAAATTACACAGATGGCGATCGATCGCTTCGCTGAGGCGATCGATCGCCTCAATTTCTTCTTCGCGGCGATCGATCGCGCCAAATGTGGCGATCGATCGCCTATCCTTTGATTTGGCTACTGCCTCTCGGCGATCGGTCGCCTCATTTCAGGCGATCGATCGCCTGCCCTGTTCTTCGCCCACTGTCCTTAGGCGATCGGTCGCCTCTTTTCAGGCGATCGATCGCCTCGCACAGGTACACGTTTTTCACATTTTTACACCAAAAATTACTTCCCAACTTCCACAACACTTATACCAACAAACTCAAAACACAAAAACACTTTAAACCTTCAATATACATCATAAAACCACTAAAAAACCAACATCCTACAAAGAATCACACTAACCCAAACAAACCCATTTCAAACCCTTTTTAAAACCCTTCCAAACTCAATCAACACTTCAAGAACATCAATGAGATATATATATAAACATCATAGGCACTAAATCTTACCAAGAAGTGAAGAACAAAGCTTTTACAAGGATTTCTTCCCACCCTTAGGTCAAAATTCGAAAATGAGGGGAAAGGGTTTTGGGAGAGTGATTTTTGGGGATTCAAGTGTAAAGGGTAAAGTGAGGTGAAATGGTGGGTTAAGTGTTAAATCTTCATTTCTTTTAACTTGTACCCCAATAATTAACATGATGTCTATAAAACACATTTAACATGATAAGCATTTACAAAATGCAACCAACTTCATTAATCCCATATCATCCTCATAATTAAAATCAACATCCTTAAATCACGTTACTTCTTCATTTCCCACGCATATCTTAATGATCGTAATAAATCATCATATAAGCATAATTAATATTCAAATTGCCATCAGTTAATTTCGGGGCATCACACACGGTTATGCTTGTATATGGGTTGTATATAAAGGCATAAGTCTTTCTCTCTTTCATTCTATGTTGCATGCAATTAAGAGTAGAATTGTTAATGATATGAGAGTCATGGGTGTATTATGTGGGTGTTGAAACCCATTTATGTTGTCTTATGTGTGGTGTCTTCCCTGGCTGGGAATTTACTTAGCGTTGCTGTATTCTGTTGAGTATGTGTTTTCCCTGGCCGGGAACTATATATTGTGATGCGCTTTTATTTCGGGATGGCTCTATTTATGGGGAGACTCTGCCCAAATTTTTATAAAAGTCTACCATGTGAAAAGTGGTGTAATGGGGATGGAAATGGGCGGAATCTATGAGTCTAATTGTGGGTAGAGATGATCTTAATGTTGAATATTAAAGAAATTTTGTAATTGCCATTCAATGGTAAAGTATCATCTGTGTTTCCCGATTGGATATATTGAAAGCATGTACCACACATAATGATTAATACACTAATCAAGGGTTAAGGGCTTGGGGTCCTTACATTAGTGGTATCAGAGCAGTGGTTAGCTCTTTGGGGCTGTTAAGGGCCTAGGAAGTTATTGATAGCACTTATGCATGATGGCATTAATGTTGTATGACACAACTAGTTGTTTATGAGTTTTTATGATATGAAAAGTGGTGCTGCTAATCATTGTGGTTGCAGGAATCGTGTAGAATATGATGGGATGGCATTAATGGTGATGTCTAGCCCTTCATGTATTATGTGTTAAGGGATCTGATTTTGTAGAAAAATCAGGAAAGGTGAGACGTACGGGCTTCGGACGGTAAAACGTGTTACACCTTTGATTATGTATATCATGGATAGTGAACCCTTACATGTGATGGTATATGATAGTGATATATATTGTGATAATGGAATCAACTGTTGTGCTTGATTATTGTGGTAGAATTGATGAATGTTCCGGTAGCCTTTATCTCCGAGCGAGGGAGGTACTTGCCGCTGTCATGACCAAGCGAGGTAACATGCCGCTGTCATTGTCGAAGCGAGGGGTCCTAAAATTCCGTTGTTGTATTGGGACCGGAACAGTCACAATTCTAGTGATTAATGTGGAATATCGTGGTTATAACTGGAACGTGATATCGATCATTATATTGTGAACTGTGGTATTAACCTGGATGCAGGTACATGGAGCTAGTGGAAGTTCCGGTAGTTGTTATATTCGAGCGACGGAGGTACTTGCCGCTGTCATATGAAGCGATGGTAATATGATATTTGCCGCTGTCATGTCTAAGCGAGGTAACATGCCGCTGTCATTGTCAAAGCGAGGGATATCTTATGATGCCGCTATGTGTCGAAGCGAGGGGTCCTAAAATTCCGCTGCTATAACAAGACCGGAACAACCACATTATCGATATTGATAGCGATGTCTCATTCGGCTATGTTGGTTGGCGATGGTTCATGACGCCAAGTGTATTAATATCGATGTCTCATTCCGCTATGTTGGTTGGCGATGGTTCATGCCGCCAAGTGTATTGATAGGATGTCTCATTCCGCTATATTGATTGGCGATGGTTCTTGCCGCCGGATATATTGATAGCGATGTCTCATTCCGCTATATTGATTGGTGATGGTTCTTGCCGCCGGATATATTGATAGCGATGGTTCATTCCGCTATATTGATTGGCGATGATTCTTGCCGCCGGATATATTCATAGCGATGGTTCGTTCCGCTATTCCATTGGCGATGACTTATGCCGCCGGGTGTTCATAGCGATGGTACATTCTGCTACATCTATGGCGATGGTTCATGCCGCCAGATGTCTATAGCGATGTGTTATGCCGCTGACTCTATGACGAGGGATTACCTGATTCTATAGCGACGAGTTATGCCGCTATATACATGACACTGGATTACGCCACCTACGAGCGATGGGTGCTGATTGCGTACCACTGTTGGATGACGGAGACAAGTATGCCGCTATATTGTTAGCAATGAGGTACGGCATATTACTGTTTATTTAGCACTATCGTGGATATCATGTGTTGATTTACTTATGCTGTCATGTGTTTGACGATGAGATTATAGACGTCGTGTATCGACATATACTGTCACGAGTCGACAATATTATTATATTATTTCAAAGTCATATGTTGACAGGTACCGTCACGGGATGACAATGACATAGTGGATGTCTATGTAGACGTATAGCGTCGTTTTGGTGGTTAATACAATTATGTATTTGGTTGTATGGTTTGAATGCCGATGGTGAGCACATGGTAGAGTCTGGGTCACTAGTTGATGAGACCTTTTTGCCAAGCAGGTTTGCTCGGTGGAGTATTGGATGTATTGTACCGGTAAATGTACCACATCATGTTATAGAGGTAAATATTTGTCGAGCAATGATACCCTTGGGTATGCTCGTTAGTTTGGCTAGGGCCAAGTGATTGGTGGTAAGAGTAGTCATTGAGGAAACTCGCTTGTGTTGTGATGCAGGGTAGACATGGTTGCACCCACCCTGAGGGTGTGGGATAAATCTTATTGCATTATGATTGCATCATAAGTGAGCAAGGACACCGGGTTGTCCATTGTGCTTGGTATTTTAGAGATATGTTGGGCGATGACCCATTACTCTAACGGTTTGTACGGTATGGCATACCGAGATGGAACATATGGCTTGTTGGTGGGCTTGATATGAGCCTATGGAGACAGCGCTTTGCTAGCCAGATGTTGGGGGAATGATATAGTGTGCTTGTTGGAGCCATGATACTACACGTTGGGACCAAGTTTGGTGAATCGTATGATGATACGATACTTTTGGCAGGCTTTTGATTGTCCCTTTGTAGCATGATGTTTGAGGCATGTGACACCCCATGAGAACGTTTATACGTCTATTGTTTTGAGAGACTTGTCTGGGACAGCTCATAATGTTGAAGTACCAACAAGAGAGTCATCAAGTCGTTGTTGACTCGATCTGGGGAATCCGTGTACTTGGGATGCAATGGGTGTTATTGTATCCAGTTTTTTTTTTCGAACGGTGGTTCAAGACTAGTGGATCTCGAGTTCGATAGCACTTCCCTTGTGGGGAAGGAGGTAGTATTATACCTATTTGGGGAATCTTTGAAGGATTCAGTAAGTTGGTACGTGTGGTGTTGATTTTGGGAATCACGCCGTGTTGTTGATCGTCGATTATCATTCTCCACTGCATGGGAATGACTCAGAATTGACAGTTGTGTTTGGGGCTTTGGGGTATGTTGTAGATACCCGAGCCAAGTGCATTGAGTATGCATGTGATGTCCGTGTCTAGGCAGGTATACCGGTGAGTATACGGATACCAGTTATTGATTTCCTTTTTGTCAAGCATAGAGTTATACTATTTGTGGATGGTTAAATCTCTGATGAGAGATATGGAACACCTTGAGATTGGGAATCTCCATGGCACGATAATTATGAGAAACAATCGTGAAGTTAGTTGACACCCTTTGAGGAGGGATTATCTTGTGTGGGTTGAGGTGTTTCATTGTTGGTGTTTTCCTTCGAGTTATGCGATAGCCTTCCCAAGTTTGGATTGTTAAATCCTAGGATTATCAAGGGATGACAGGAATTCGGATTGGTTGAGTGTCGCTGTCGATACAAGCGTTGAGGATGCCATGGGTTTATTGCATGTCCTTTCAGAATTTGAACTCTGTGGAGTCTCGATGGTTTATTTATGATCAGGATGTGATCCTTGGAATATCCGGAGGTGGACATCTTGTGAGATGTCTTTTGTGTGAATCTGTGGCCGTGAGTTGCCCAAATTGAGTTGCAATGATGCGACTGCTCATTTGATGGAGGAGGTTTGGAAGTGGAGACCAGATTTGGTATGTGTGCATCGTGGTATACTAGTGTTTTCCTCGTAATGATGTGTATTAGACATCGTGAGTCATAATAAAGATGTCATTGGATGATATCTACGATAGAATCGGGAGCGATTCGAATCCTTGCTGTTTCAGTTGACTAACTGCTTTTGGATTGTTAGCGTTGAGTTGTGCTGACGCTCTTTGGCGTTATGATGGATTTGGAAGTCTATTCCACTCCAGAGTTTGACACGAGGTCAACGTTCTCACGGTTGAGGTGTCATTCAGGATGCGTTCTTACTAGTTGTATTAGAACTAAGGATGACCATCCGATTTACAGTCGTAAGTATTGGTTGTTTTGCAGTCATGAGGGACTGACTTTTGGGATGGACCGCATCGAGGTACTTTTTGCCTCTTGGGTGATATGTTGGTTTTGGTATGTTGCTCTGTTTCAGAGTTTGATGTGAGGTAAGTATCCTCGCGTTTATTAAGACGATTCTGATATGGTCAAGAATCGAGGTTATGGCTTCATGTTGTTGTGTAGCCTGGGTGTTACGTGATACACCGGTGTTAATTTCGAGGACGAAATTCTTTTAGTGGGGGATATTGTGATGACCAGGGATTAAAGATGTTAATCCCGTAGTGTTAATAACCCCTAAAGTTGTTTTACGTGGCGATTTGGAGTTTAATCGAGGTGTTGGGCCTTCCGGGCTCGTCTATTTGAGTAGTTGGGATCGTTGGATCCCGAGGTTGAGATCGTATTCTCATTTCGGTGAAAACCTATGAGTTGGGTTTTTAGTGTGACTCGGAACCTCGGGTGCTTTGTGTGGGCACCGATAGGGGGTTTTTGAGTTAGAGAGAGAATTTTTGAAAACAGATGATTTTTAATGAATCATGATGTATTTGTGGGGCTATTAGTATTTCAGGGTATTTTTGCTATAAATACCAGTTGAACCCGAGATTTTAATATTGGAACCATTTTCCCCACCTTCCCTCTCTCTCCTCGCGCGCGCCATTCCCGATCCCCTTTGACCCCCGCCGCTTCCAGGCGTGCGCCCGCCGCCGTCCGGCCGTCGTTCGGCGCGTCCGACCCACCGGTGGCTTCGTCTCGTCCAGGCGCACCTTCCCATACCATCAATTTGAAGTTTCGTCGAGAATCGCGTTCGGATTTGCCAGAAAACGTTAGGGTTCGAAACATGATTCTGTCCGATTTTGGGGCTCGATTTTTGGTACGTTTTTGGGGCTTTTCTTCGGGTGTTTTTGGGGCGTTTTTGTGTTATTGTTGGGTGGAAAATTTCAGACTTTTATGGTTCAAAAATTTGTTGCTTAATGGTTCGAATTTCATCACTGCTTGCGTGATGTTAGGGCTCGATTTTAGGGGTTTATGTTCGAATTTTGGGGGTTTTTGGCAAGGGGTGATGATTCTTGTTAGTAATCGATTAATTCATGTTTTAGATGATTTGTGGTGCTTAATTGGATTCGAATTGTGGAGTGAGGGTTCGAAATTGATGGGTGTTCTTGAACAATTTTCGATATGTCTCATTCGTTTTCCCTCCCTGCATATGCCCTGCCCGGGTCTTTTAAATGGTTAATTGTCGTGTGTTGACAATATTTTGAGGGTTATGGGTGTGCTTGAGCATGGGTTGCATGTTCGTAAATAATTGTGAATTATTTATCGTGTTAGCACATCGTTCCTCGGGGCATGGAACTCGAGCAAGGTTTGGCTCAGACTTCGGAGATTTAAGGTACGTGCGACGTACGAGCATTACTTTATATGAGAGCATTTGTGAAATGCATAATGTATTTTGATTGCATTGATGGTTGTGCGTATGGTTATATATATGTGTTGATATAGTTATGGAACGACCCAACCTTGACATCGCCGCCACAAGCGTGCGTGATACTAGAGTAGTATGACCTTATAAGAGATATGGGGTACTGGGTTTATATGACTATTGTAGGGCATTTGAGATGCCTAAGAATGATCCTGGAATCATGTATTCATTATAAGACATGTGAGATGTCTAAGTATAATGGAGAATTTGTAAAATAAATGCTAGGCATTTGAGCTATCTGTGATTGGTAGCAAAGTTGAAAATCAGTATTAGATATCGAGATATCTATATTCGTATGTATAATGAATTTGGAATCATTAATTATCGATACTTGAGAATCAGGCATGCTATGAGTTAAATCAATGTGTTGATTTACTGATCTTTGAGATTTGATGAGTTTGATGATTGTGAGAACAGGGACAGTACACGGAATCCCGGATGAGGACGTTGCCATCCAGGGAGTATCATTTAAAATTCATTAGTATTTACTTTTGTTGTAAATTATGAATTTCATTATTGTGATTATGGGATTTTGTGTATTGGTATGCTCACCCCGTTGGGGGCTGTCTCTGTTGGGGCAGGTGAACAGGTACATCGATGGTTGTGGAGCTGAGCTCGAGCTGTTGATTGGATGTACTCCCAGGATCGTGGTACCAGGGCTTGATGGAGCACGGCATCGTATAGAGTACTTATATACACCCGAAGGTTATATACATATTTATGATGCTCGCATGTGAGCACGGTTATGCTTGTATATGGGTTGTATATAAAGGCATAAGCCTTTCTCTCTTTCATTCTATGTTGCATGCAATTAAGAGTAGAATTGCTAATGATATGAGAGTCATGGGTGTATTATGTGGGTGTTGAAACCCATTTATGTTGTCTTATGTGTGGTGTCTTCCCTGGCTGGGAATTTACTTAGCGTAGCTGTATTCTGTTGAGTATGTGTTTTCCCTGGCCGGGAACTATATATTGTGATGCGCTTTTATTTCGGGATGGCTCTATTTATGGGGAGACTCTGCCCAAATTTTTATAAAAGTCTACCATGTGAAAAGTGGTGTAATGGGGATGGAAATGGGCGGAATCTATGAGTCTAATTGTGGGTAGAGATGATCTTAATGTTGAATATTAAAGAAATTTTGTAATTGCCATTCAATGGTAAAGTATCATCTGTGTTTCCCGATTAGATATATTGAAAGCATGTACCACACATAATGATTAATACACTAATCAAGGGTTAAGGGCTTGGGGTCCTTACAGAGAGGGAATGATGGTGATGACAAGGTGATGAGCAAGGGGTATGGGTTGCTAGCAAGTGGAGCATGGGTTGCACTTGGGGGAGGTGGCCGATTGATGGGGGGTGGGTGGTGTGGGTGTGGTGTTTAATTGTGCCCCGGTATTTAGCACGATGTATTAAAATATCCTCACTCGATATTTCATAACATTACTTAATTAATACATCCCTTAAAACACCCAACATGCCCCCCTAACCATATTATCATAACATACATCACACCCCATTAAATAAGACATGAACATAACCCCCAAATTAAATGTACCACAACCCTTAAAACACAACATAACCGTTTATGATAACACATAAACACATAGACATTTCGGGGGTATTACAGGTACTAAATCTTTATACGCACCCACTCCAATCTCTGACAATTCAGCTCGTGTGAGAGTGTCGTCAAATGAACTGGGGTTACTAGAGAGGACTCGGTCAAATAATTTCACCTTCAAGCCCTTCACAAAATGCCTACTTAGCATCAATATGAGGTACATACCTCATCAACGACGAGTACCATAGAGCATAATCAGAAACAGTCATATTGCCCTGTATTAGATTGGTAAATTCGTCTTCTTTCATTTGTCTAGCAGCAGCTGAGAAATATCGATTCAAAAAACCGAGTTCTAAATAATCTCTAGTCCACAATCAATCCATGTGCTCTCATTTCCATCACTGTCGTTTTTCACCACGTAGATGACTTCTTGGCTAATTGGAACTCAGCTAACCTCAACCTGGCATAGCACAAGGAGCTGATACAAAAATATGTTCGATCCGTTCAAGCCACTCTTCAGCTTCTTCCCCGGATTCAATCCCTTCGAAACGTGGCGGTTGAAATCCTAAAATTGAGTCAGACTCAATTCCCCTGGTAGTTACTGTTGTGCAACAGATTACAGACCCACAACTGGTGGTTGTAGATTGTTAGTCTGCCCAATACTCACATTAACACTTATCGCATCTCCCACCTCCGCATTGGGATTCACATAATTTATGGTTGTCATGTTATAATATGGTGGTTAACAATAATAATACACAATCGAATTTCTAGCTGCCATGTTGTAATAACAGATTGGTTTTAATATTAAAAATCGATCGGTTCGATTGGTCGAGGAAAAAATTCGATCGACCAGTTTTACAAGTTTTGATTTAATCGAATGCTCACCCCGTTACGCTCTTCTTCCTCTTCTCTGTGTTTATTATAATTGCAATTTATTTCATTTGGCACCAAATCTACAAAAATACCTTATATTTCAATCTAATCACAAATTTTATATATTTAAATTTTAAATTTGTTACAGTATTAATAGTCGGATGAACAATTTTAATCATTATTTATTCAAATTTTTAAGTTTAGTCATGCATCTAAATTCAAAATTAGCAAATTTGGCAGTGGAATTTTGAATGTATTTCGAAATGTAGACCTAATTTGTTTTTTTATATTAATCCATTCTGTTTTCATTATTCCAAAAAAAACATTATTTTTAAAATTATAAATATATGAATTATTAATACTAGTAATTTATGCAAGCGATTAACAAGATACATACATTATTCCACCTGATTAATTATTTTATATTTTTTATCTTCAACTATGATGAAATTAAAAAAAAAAATATTATATTTTTGCAATTTCTAAAATTTTAAAAAACTTTGGATAAAAAATATGAGAGATGGGCATATGTAGTAGTAGGGGTTATTTATTTAAATAACCTGAATAAAACAAATAATTACAAAAATAACCCGAAAAATGAAAACTTTTAAAAAGTAACCTTACCCGCCAACTCAGTTGGCGGGTCCAATAGATCACGCCAACTGAGTTGGCGTGACCATATAAAATATTGGTCACGCCAACTCAGGTGGCGTGACCAACGTTGAATAGTAGTCACGCCAACTCAGTTGGCGTGACCTTTGTTTTATAGGGTCACGCCAACTGAGTTGGCGTGACATTATTATAATAGTGCCGCCAACTGAGTTGGCGGCACTAAATGTGCTATAAATAAAACCGTTCGCCTCTTAGTTTTCTCACCAATTCACAAGTCTCTTTTAATATTTTTATTATATGATAAAATTCTGATTATGCTCTGTAGTTGCAGCTTTAGCTGATCTTCTACATTCGAAAAGATTTTATTAGCTACTAGTAATAGTTTTCTGTAGTTATCAAAATATGTCTATTTAAGTTTTATTTTATTGGGGGGGTAATATTATACAAGATTCTGAGTTCGTCCGATATGATCGTGGTCCATCAAGAGGTACAACTATACGGCGTACAATTAATTTTCTACAATTATTAGATAAAATATATGATATCACTGGGTTCGATCGCAACCAGTTTATTTTGAAATTATATGCTAGGCATATGTTCAAAGATTTTTCGGGGTTACGTCAGACTATTTTACCCATAGATGATGATTACAATTTAGCATGGCTACTTGATTCAGAACAGGGTCATAGTTGCTTGGAATTTTATATACAAGCAGAACCAAGGAATTATGATTATGTTCCAGAAATGTCAATGAGTGGCAGTTTTTCAGAAGGATTGACGACATCTGTTATTCAAGAGACGTCTGTTGCTCGACATCAAGCTGAGGGTTCATATAGTGGTGGAGACCGAGATGATCATCCAGTAGATGTTGATAATGTTGCCGCTGAGCCACGAGCAGACAGTTTTGCTGAGTTTGGTGATCAAATTAATTCTGAACCAGAGGGGATTCCATCTGATGATGAGACTGATGCTGATGATGATGAAGTTGATATTGGTGTGATGGCAGAAGCAGTTGAAAACCAAGAGGAGGGGGCACCAACCATGACAAATGATCATAATCTTTATCCAACAATCCCATTCTTTTCCATGACACATCCAGAAGTTTTTGGAGATTCGATTGACAATCCAACAGGCCGTTGGGGGAGTTTTTATGATTACTCCAAAGGTGAAATCCATCGCAACATGGTCTTCAAAGATAAATTTCATCTGCAGGCAGCTGCGAAGGATTATTCAGTACGTGTTGCAAAACGTGAGTACCATGTTGTTAAGAGTACAAAAACATTGTGGAAAGTAATATGCAAACACGGTACAGAGGATATACCTTGCAGATGGTACCTGCGTGCATGTTTGGATAAAAAAGTTTGGTTATTCAAAATAACAATATATGCTACCGCCGACAACCACCAGCCATCAGCAACCGGCGACGGCGACGGCGGCCGACGGAGGCAGCAGACGGCGGGGGGGGCGGCGACGGTGGGGGGGGGGGGCGGCGGACGGCGGGGGCGCGGCGGATGGCAGCGAAAAGTGTGATAGAAATTAATACACGGCGACATGATTTTTACCTCTAAATTCTGAAACTATGAAGTGACTGGAAGCAAAATGAGAAAAAAACGATTGTAACTTGGAGGTTGGGAAGAAAATTTAGACTGTAATTGCCGAAGAGGTTGCCGAAGAAGAAGGGTTCGCGAAAATTTTATAACACCAAGTCACGCCAACTCAGTTGGCGTGACCAATAATTATTCACGCCAACTTGCAGCTCCAGTTGGCGTGAAATAATGGTAACGCCAACTGGGTTGGCGTGACCGAAAAAAACAAAGGTCACGCCAACTCAGTTGACGTGACTATATAATTTAAATTGGTCACGCCAACTGAGTTGGCGTGACCAATATTTTATTCGGTGACGCCAACTGAGTTGGCGGTTTAGATTACTTTTTAAATGTTCATTTTTCGGGTTATTTTTGAAATTACTTATTTTTTTAAGGTTATTTAAATACATTACCCTAGTAGTAGTGTTTTTTTTTTTATAAAAACAAATCCACCGAGCAAAGTCCAAAAAAAAAAAAAAAAAAAAGATGTCCTCTCCAATGGACACCGATTCACAACTCCCTAACGGCAACTCCGGCGCCACTACACCGTCGAAGATGGGGAAACTGGACGAGTCTCTGAAACTGGAACATCAGTTCCTCCGTGTACCTTTCGAGCACTACAAGAAGACGATCCGAGCCAACCACCGCGCCGTCGAGAAAGAGGTCTCTGCCGTTATTTCCGCCGTCTCGGAAGCCGCAGATTCAGATATCTCGAGAGACGACGCTGTTCTCCAACTTAATTCTATTGTATCCCGATTGCAGGGCCTTAAAAGAAAGGTATACTGTGTTTTACTTTTATTTTTTACATTTTTATTTTCCTTTCTTTCGGCGCATAGTTTTTTTCTGGTTTGCATTTTTCTTTATTTTGGTTTCAGATTGCGAAAGTATCCTAGAGAATATGTGGGTTATTCAAAAACTCATCTGCTGTCAATGAATATTTGCATTATTATTGTTATTTAGTGCAAATTTTGAGATTCTCAAATTGTTTTTTTTTTTGGTTTAGATGGTCAAGTTAAATTATCAAGAAAATTTAAGCTGTAAAAAAATAATTTAGTTTTTGGCAACATTTGGCTACCTGATAGTTTAATCTCTCCAACTCTTCAGCTGTCAATCTAACTTTTAGGGTAGCTTGAATTAGGAGTTATCTTGTCATTCGATTAATGAGACATACAGTTAATGTTTAGTCGTGAAGGTATATACTGTTTGCACTCGGTTATCTTGTTGAAAGTTGGAGTTGAATCATCTAAGGTTCTTAAATCTGATGTTTGATATATCAGTTGGAAGAGGAAAGTCGAACTGAGCATTTGCAAGCTCAGAGATGTCGAACTAGACTGGATCATCTAGATTCTGTAGAGGTGGACAATTTGTCAGAGTGGAACAGCATCCGCTTGAAGCGGATACTTGTCGACTACATGTTACGAATGTCATACTATGACACAGCTGTAAAGCTAGCAGAGAGTAGCAATATTCAGGTGAGCTTTATGATGAACCTCATATTGCATGTTGCTCTATTCCAAATGAGAGCTGGCATATAGATAACTTTTGATATCTGCGAGCAGGATCTTGTTGATATAGATTTGTTTCATGAAGCAAAAAAAGTCATTGATGCTCTTCAAAGGAAGGATGTGGCGCCTGCTCTAGCCTGGTGTGCTGATAACAAGTCCAGACTGAAGAAGTCAAAGGCAAATCACCATTTTCTACCCACCTTTGGCTTCACTGCTTGAATCTAATACTACCACATTCTTGGCACCGTTCTTTCAAACTGCCACAATTGCTTCTACCACCTCCCAGAACCTATCATTATGGATGATGTTGAACAGTTCCTAGATTATTATTTCTAACCAGATTCTTGCTGATTTTTCTGCAGAGCAAATTTGAGTTTCAACTGAGACTGCAAGAATTCATTGAGTTCGTTAGAGCTGAACACAATATGCCAGCTATATCATATGCTCGGAAGTATCTGGCTCCGTGGGGAGCTACCCATATGAAAGAATTGCAGCGAGTCATGGCAACACTTGCTTTTAGAAGTGATACTGAATGCGCTACGTACAAGGTGAAACCCATTTGCTTACTCTATTGAAATTATTGCTCTATGTATGGTCTGGATGCATTGGTGATATTCTGAAGCTCAATTTAATTTATTTTGCCATCATTCAGTTTCATAAATCCTCATTCTTTATCGGTGCAAGGATTCAGTTTTCTGGTTTAATTTGAGAAGTTTCAATTTTTCCCAGTCAAACAATTCAGGGAATAAGACTTGTTCCAGCTTCTGGTGTCACTATTGATTTGTTTTAAGATTTTATGAGGAGTTGTGTGTTACATGGTAACATTTTATGGTGATATGACAACTTAGTTCTGTGAGAATAAACATCATTTTTTGGTAAGAGAGTGGTGTTGGTGCAAGATTTCTTTGGCTGCAACTGATCGGAGGGTTAGATACATCCATGTTTTCTTCTTCAAGAGTATGTGGTATATTTTTCCATTTGTGAAGTGGTGACCCTAGGACCCACATCTCTATGGCATCCTGAACCTTGCATCTGTCAGCCATCAAGCAATACATCATTTGTCAGTATAACTTTGATATGGTCATCAGCTTTTAATTATGATGTGTAGTTCCTGGACGATGTTTTTGACATTTAATGTTATCTTAAGTCTTAACAACGACCTTGTGCTCTTAAAGAGGTGGCTAACAAGCCACATAAAAGGTGGAGCTAGTATCCATGAATTTGCATTCCGTGAGTCCACGTGTCCAAGTCACACCTTCCAGAATGCCCCCCCCCCCCCCCCTCCTCAAAGAGAAAATTAACCAAGCTCCACACTAATATCTTAGCAGCTACTTTTTGTCTCCAAAGTGGTAGCTGACTAGCTACCTCTACTGCAGCCATGAAGGAGTTATTTTCCTAGAGTTCTGTTCTGGGTGGATTCTGGCATCTCCCCAGATTGTGCTCCTCCTCCTCCCAGCGCACACCAGCACAGACTGTAAGAAAATCACCATAGCGCATAACAAAGGAAAGTGATATAACTTAATTTGATAAATTAAAGAAAAATAAAATTTGCCTTTTTCCTGTGAAGGGAGGAAAAATAACATGTTGAAAACTGTCGAAGAAATCCTAAACATTTTACTCTACTAGAATAATTTAATAATCCTGTTATATAACTAACCGTTAAATTCCTCGGTGTCTTTATTATTTCCTGTGACTTTTTCCATTTCATTAGAACAGAGACCGTACTAATAACGAAAATAACACATTAAATTTCATGATTGCTTTCTCCAGGTTTTATTTGAAGCAAAGCAATGGGATTACCTTGTTGACCAATTTAAGCAAGAGTTCTGCAGATTATATGGCATGACACTTGAGCCTTTGTTGAATATATATCTGCAGGCGGGCTTATCTGCGCTGAAAACACCGTATCCATGTTTTGTGTTTAGCATAGAATTTCAGGCTTTCTTATATGGATAATACTAAAATCTCAGCATGACAGTTCTTTTTTTTCCTTTACTTTTGTTATATGCCTCTCTTTGGTTTTGCCTTTGACATGGTTAGATTTTGCTACGAAGATGATTGTCCGAAGGAGGATCCTCTGTCACAGGAGGGCTTCCGTAAATTAGCACAGTCTCTGCCATATTCAAAGCAGCATCACTCTAAACTTGTTTGCTACATAAGTAAAGAACTAATGGATGCTGAAAATCCACCTCTTGTCCTGCCCAATGACTATGTTTACAGCACAAAGGTTAGTGGTTGGTTTCAAGTCTTCTTTGACCATGGAAATTTTTTTTGTGGACCTTCTAATATTTAGTTTTGTTGTACAGGCTCTTGAAGATATGGCGAAGCAAAATAATGGCAAAATCACATGTCCAAGGACAGGTGTGGTTTGCAACTATACGGATGTGGTGAAAGCATATGTCTCGTAGGTTCGGGTTTGGGGTTGATGACTTATGCTTGTCAATCTAATCTGGCTGTGACCTGGTAACAGAGATACATCATGTACATACGCAAAAAACGATTGTTGGGATTTGTACTTGCCACCTGTTAAGTTGGCTAAAACCGAATCAAGCATTTACATTCGTAAGCTGTGGATATTCTTGAGAAATTAAAAATGAAGTTGAACCCTATGATTTAGATTGCTCTCTCTAACGATTTTAAATTTGGATTATATATTTCAAATCATTGGTAATGATGCTTCCTCTTCGGCCAATCTCTTTATTGCCAGAAGAAGCTTCTATGTTACCCGATATCTTTCTTTTTGCCATTAAATATTAGGGGTGTTCATTCGGTTCAATTTGAACCGGACCGAAATTTCGGTTTTGAAATTTCAAAATAAAAAATCGAACCAAAATTGTTCGGTTTCGGTTTTAACCGAACTTTTTCGGTAAGGTTTCGGTTCGGTTCGAACCATAAGTTTTTCCTTTTTTTTTTTTTTGAATTTTTTTCATTTTTTTGAATTTTTCATTTTTTTTTTAAATTGTATGATTGATTGATAAATACAAACACTAATACAACATTCATTGGATTCAAATGAATTCTGAAAATTTGACCTTTTAATTTTAAACTTCTAATATTATTTTGAAGTTATTTAATACAAAAAATGAGTTTAAATGAGAAAACAAATAAAGTATATTATACTTGAAAAACTTTTATTAATTTACGAGTTCTTATTAATATAATCAAGAGCGAAATCATAAAAATATTTAAACCATAAAAAAAAGTTAATTATTTTTTTTTAAAAAAAGTTAAATTTTTTTTTTAAAAAAAATTCGGTTTTCGATTTTTTTAATCGGATCCTATAACCGAAAATCGATTTTTTTAAAAAAAAACTGAAAATTTTCGGTTCGGTTCTGTTCGGCCCGATTCGGTCGGTTAACCGAACCAGTGAACACCCATATTAAATATATGTCACCTGAGATTTGGGTAGGGTGTCTTCCAAAGTGAACAATAACTCTTTCCCCACCACGATGAGCTGAAAATGGGTTAGAAGGGGGCCAGAGAGGATTCTTCGGCGGAGCCACTCCGACGGTGAAGTAAGTAGAGAAGAAAGGACCAAAAACAAACGTAAACGAAAAATGCCGATGTCTAATATCTGAATGAATGAATTTCAAGATACAAACCTGATATATATACACCTAGTCACGCTATCAAAACAGTAACTTTGTAACGACCTATAAGGGTGACAGGTGACCACTGTGAACCTACAACTGAGGATCAGGGTCCCAGAAGTAGGGACCACCGATAGATATTGTTTAAGTTGTACGACATGCAACTTTTAGGATCTTGTTCGTACTGGGGGATATTATTCTCGTACTTAGATGTACCAGGTCAGTCTCTAATTAGCTAATTTACGAATGGGGTCCACCTCTGCCACGAATCAAACTCTTACCTCGGGTGAGCCTATCATGGGGGACCACTCTAGGGGTCTATGGGCTGTCACAAGGGATCAAACCACTAGGCTATGTATGCAACTCAGCTTAGTTATAATCATGGTCACGCTGGTGTTCTCTATCGCCTAGCCATGACTAACTAACACCTGTCTCAGCTGAGCCTGATAATATCGGTGGGTCTATGGCGATTCCACGCCCCGAGCTGAGGTCTTGAGGTAAGACACGACGTGCCAAGCTGAGGTGATGATATGAGATGGGAGATGTGCTGGGCTTAGGTGATGATATGAGATTGGAGGTGTGCCGAGCTGAAGTGTATCGGAATGGGCAAACATTTAGAGCAGCACCAACATGGGTTGTCGTGTGCTAGTTCAACGTTTATTGACAACCAAGGGAGGCGTTTGGGGCTTCTACCTGAGCTCGGCCCATTACTGACCTGGTCCGGAGAATCCCGTGGTCGAGCCCAAATTTTGAGTGGTCGGGCCGGTTGAAATAATACACATGTGATATCCCCGAAATAATTACGTGCATTTGGGCATTAATTATGTTTATGTGATAATTATGGTGTTAATTAATTTGATGTTGAATTAATTATTATGGTGAAATGCTTAGTAATGCGGTGGGCGTGACCTGGTAATGCATTTCAGGGTGCATGTGATGCATGTTGGGGAATTGAGTAATGGCATGACTTATTTGGGTTGGGTGTTGATTATTTTGGTAAATCGTGTTTTAATTGAGGTTATGGTGCATTTTTGGAAAATGCTTTTAAATATCATGTTGGGATATTTTATAAATCATGCTAAATACCGGGGCATAAGTTTAATTAAACCCCCTAATACCCCAACTCTCCAAAACTCCACTCACTTCTCTCAAATCACTCCCAAACCTTACCCCCAACCCCAAAATCGTCCAACCCAAAGGAGATGAGGAGAAACCTTTGCAAAATCTTCATTTGTTGGACTTCTTGTTAGGATTTGAAGCATAAAGAGGTATGGATCGTTCCTTATTGGTTTTATGAAGTTTTGTTTTGAAATGGGTTGAAATATTTGGGGAAAAATGGGTTTGTTTTTGGGTATATGTTGTATGTGATTGGGTTATGATTTTATGGTAGGAAATGTGTTGGTATTGTTGATATATGATGTTTTGGTGTTTATGGTTGGTTAGTTTTTGAGTATGATTGGATTGGGGGAGGAAAATGGAAGAAAAATGGCGATTTTAGGGTTACAGGTCGCGGCGATCGATCGCCCGTTTTTGGCGATCGATCGCGCGCAAGCAGTAGCGGACAGAAGCAATTGGCGATCGATCGCCAAGTTGGGGCGATCGATCGGTGAGTCTCGCGATCGATCGCCCCAGACTTGGCGATCGATCGCCGAAGACAATTTTTTGGGCATTATAACGATCGAGCGCGAGATGCCAGAATTGGATATTTTGGTTATTTTTGTTGGATTTTTGGTATCGGACTATTATTGGCTTCTAATATTGGTTTGTGTGATTGTGTAGAACCATATCAGGTAGCAACACAACCAAGGAGATAAAGTTCTACAACATCTCCACTTTTGGAATAAAGGTACGTAGTGAGACGTACGGGCATCGGATGGTAAAATGTATTTTTACGTATTGGATTATGCATTATGGTTGCATATATTTGTTGGGCAATGCATTATGGCTGCATACATATATTGGTTGATGCATTATGGTTGCATACACTCATGGGATGCATTAGTGCATGTGATTGTAAGTCAAGATCATATTACAGTGATGAAGAGTACTTGCCGCCTTCATGGCGTAGCGATGATAGAATACTTGCCGCTGTCATACCGTAGCGATGAGAGAATATTTACCGCTAATATGTAGAAGCGAAGAACACGTCGCTGCCATATTATAGCGAGGGATATTATTGCCTTTGGTATTGTCGAAGCGAGGGCTATTAATGCCGAGGTCATGTTAACGCGAGGGGTATTATGCCACTGATATAATAAGACTTGGAAATTGGTCATTGGTATTAATGGAATGGATGCATGTCATGACATACATTATTGACATTATAATCTATTGATTATGCTTGTGGTACAGGGACAACCAAAGGGAGCTTTTAAGTGCATATATTACAGGAAGTGATTTGTATTTACGGTTATGCATTTTATATCATAATCTTGTTGGTATGATTATGGTTATTATGTATGGTCTTCCTACCTTAACATCATCGTAATAACATATTAGGGACTAAACATGCATTTATAACTTCTTAGGGCGGCGACTGTAGCTTTGAGCTAATAAGATTACAGGCCAAGTTAGAATTTCCAAAAGCTAATTAATTACATTCTCAATAATGAATGTTTAAGCTATAGATTTACACTACTCCTAGAGTAGAGACTATCAAAATCATGTATCCTATGTCCATCTTGCTCCTCTTAGCTCACTGCCTCAACCCGACCCTAGGTCCTTCAGTCCAAAAGTGTACCTGCAGGAACAACCCATCATGAGCATGTACATCGTTACTTAACATCATAAGGTAATGGCATATAAATAAATGCATGAAAGTATTTGGTAACATATACTTCCTGGTTAATCGCATTAACCCTCTTTGGTTGTCCCTGTTACATAGTCATGCATATAATCATTAGTTCTAGACATAATGATCAAAATCGTACTTCATTCATAAGCTCATAATCAACATTGTTAATTAGAAATGGGGCTGTCCTGGTTCTATTATGACAGCGGTACAATTGGCCCCCCTCGCTCGACATAAAGCGGGATTGTGATACCCCTCGCTACACCTTGATAGCGGATGTATCTCCTCGCTTAGCGGAATTATGATACCCCTCGCTACGCCTTGATAGCGGATGTATCCCCTCGCTAGTTATGTGAGCGGCAAGTACCTTCCTCGCTTGCCCATAACAACCACCGGACATTCAACCATTCTTAATAACAATGTTAAACATACATCATCATCATCATATCATAAGCATCGTCATCTTATAAACATCATCATCTTATAAACATCATTATCTTGTAAACATTATCATCTTGTAAACATCATCATCTTATAAGCATCATCATCTCATAAACATCATTATCTCATAAGCATCATCATCTTGTAAACATCGTCATCTTATAAACATCATCATCTTTTATCATAACATCATCATCATAATTTACTTATCATAATCATCATCATAAACATCATAAATACTTATGCATCAATGCATAGTCATAGTTTAGGAATGTGTTACCGTCCGATGCCCGTACGCCTCTTACGTACCTTAATTCCAAAATGGAGAAGTTGTAGAACTTTATCTCCTTGAAGTTGTGGGTACCTGGGATGGTTCTACATAACCATACAAATCGATATTAGAAGCTAAATATAGTCCAATATCCAAAAATCCCACAAAAATAACAAAAACACATAATTGTGTGACTCGCGATCGATCGCTGAGATGCCCCGATCGATCGCCAACCTCGCCGATCGATCGCCCAAAAGTGGCGATCGATCGCCAAATGGTTCTGGAGCCTACTGCTGGCTCGCGATCGATCGCCAAAAACGGGCGATCGATCGCCAATCCCTGTACATCGAAAATTCGCCATTTTTGAGCATTTTTCAAGTTCCACTTCAAACCTTTCAAACCCAAACTTTTCTACAACATGAACATCATCATAACACACTAAAACCCACATAAAACACTTCAAAAATCATACCCCAAACATATAAAACATATACCCAAAACAAACCCACATAAAACACAAAATGCTAACCCATTTCAACACCAAACATCATAAAAACTTTAGGAAGGGTTCCATACCTCTTAAGGACTCCAAATCCTACAATAAATCTCACAAACAAAGGTTTTGTGAAGATTTCTCCTTCCACTTTTGCTCAAAAACGAAAATAGTGAAATGGGTAGGGATTGAGAGTGAATTGGGGATTTTTAAAAGAGTAAGGATAAAGTGGGGTTAAAGTGATGGGTAAAGGGTTAAAAGGGGTTGCGGATTAATTTAAAATTGCACCCCAAACTTAACATGATTCATAAAATACTTCAACATGGTATTTTTACAAGCATTTACAAAAATGCAATTAACTTCCACTAAAATCATGCTTTCCTCATAATTAACAATCAACATAATTAAATCATGTTAACACCTCATTTTCTAACATGCATAACATGCACCCTGAAATGCAACCCCGGGTCACGCCTATCATGTGACTAAGCATTTCAACACGATAATTAATTTCAACACATAAATCAATTATCAACATAATTCATCATATAAACATAATTAATGCCCAAATTGCATATAATTAATTTCGGGGCATCACATTACTCCCCTACTTATAAGATTTCGTCCTCGAAATCACATGCACTTACCCAAATGAAACTAAACATAAATCATACCAGAAATAGTGCCGGGTAATGTTGTAACATATGCCGTTCCGTCTCCCACGTAGCCTCCTTGACACCCCGACGATCCCACTGAACTTTAATCATCTGTATAACTTTACTTCGTAAATCTGTGATCCTCACGATCCAGAATTCTGACCGGTCGTTCAACGCAGGATACATCTGAGTCCAACTGCACTTCAGTAGGCTGCAATACATGAGACGGATCTGGCTCATATTTCTCAGGGATAACTTCCCCCGCTTACCAAAACGAATTACACCCTTGAAGGGTGAGATGTTCAAGAAGACCTTGTCTTCTACTTGGAATTCTAGCGGTCGCCGCCGCTTATTGGCATA
Source organism: Haberlea rhodopensis (assembly GCA_907163345.1). NCBI lineage: Eukaryota > Viridiplantae > Streptophyta > Magnoliopsida > Lamiales > Gesneriaceae > Haberlea > Haberlea rhodopensis. The sequence goes on from CAJQUN010000156.1 coordinate 145,112, forward strand.
GGCTGCTTGCCTATCCTGAGCCGCTTTCATCTTTTGGTGTATCATCTTAATCTTTTCTTCCATATCCTCAATCAATTCCGGCCCTCCGACCGTCTTACTAGTCAAGTCCTCCCAGCACAACGGTGACCTACAACGTCGACCGCCAAGGGCCTCGAATGGAGCCATCTGAATGCTCACCTAATAGCTGTTATCATAAGAGAACTTTACTAGTGGCACTGAATCTTGCCATGGAGTATTAAACTCCAAAACACATGCCCTCAACATGCCCTCAAGCGTCTGTATGGTACGCTTCGTCTGACCACCTGTCTGAGGGTGAAAATCTGTACTCAGTCTCACCTCTGTGCCCAAAGCTGTCTGAAGACCCTCCCAGAAATGTGGAGTAAACCTTGGGTCTCTGTCAGACACAAAATCAAGACTAGTTTCTTCCATGCATCCTCACTACATCTCGCACATATGATTGGGCCATCTTTAGGTTCGTGAAAGACACGCGATAAGGGATGAAGTGAGCCACCTTCGTCAGCCTATCTACGATCACCAAAAACATATCAAATCCTGAGGCCGTCCTTGGCAAGTGGGTCACGAAGTCCATAGATATGTGCTCCCACTCCCACTTAGGTACCTCCAAGCTCTTCAGCTCGCCAACAGGCCTCCGCCTTTCTGCCTTAACCTGATGGTAGATTAAACATCTTGACAAAGGTCATAACATTACGCTTCATGCGTCTCCACCAGAATTGACCGCATAGGTCCTTGTACATCTTTCTTCCTCCTGGGTGGATACTGAACCGACTACTGTGGGCTCGCTCCAATATTCCTCTACGCAACTCTGGTGAATCTGGGATTACCCATCGGTTGCCCAGCCTTAAGGAATCATCTTCTGCTATTCTGAACTTTGATGGTTGCCCTCGAAGTACTATCAATGACCATCTATGAACCTCATCATCCGATCTCTGGGCTTTCCTGATAGTCTCAAATGTGTCCGGCTCAGCCAACAAGGTTGACACTCGCACCGGTGACGTGTCCACATCTAAATCATAGCCCAGATGGCAATAAGAAGTCATTATCGTTGATAAACACATAGCGTCCTCAATAGTACTCTTCACCTTCCGATTTAAGGCGTCTGCTATCAAACTCACTTTACCAGGATGGTACTCAATTTCACAATCAAAATCTTTGAGTGAATCCATCCATCTTCCTTGCCTCATATTCAGTTCAGCCTGAGTGAATAGAAACTTCAGGCTCTTATGGTCCGAAAAATGGTAATGAAGTACCATATAGATAATGCCGCCAAATCTTCAAGGCGAAAATGATGGCCGCCAGTTCTAGATCATGAACTGTGTATCTTGTCTTATGAGGCTTCAACTGCCTCGAAGCATAAATCACCACGTGCTTATCTTGCATCAACACGCAGCCTCAGCCTTCTTGGGATCTACAGACATCCCTCAGCTAGACATAACATGACTCAAGAACACCATACTGCTCAACCAAAACTCGCACTTACTGAGCTTTGCATATAACCGATGATCCCTAAGGATCCGGAGTACTGTCCTCAAGCGCTTTACGTGTCCCTCTTCAGTTCGGGAGTAAATAAGTACATCGTCAATGAAAACAATGACGAACCGATCCAAATACGGTTGGAACCCCCTTGTTCATCAGACTCATAAACACAGTTGCGGCATTCGTCACCCCAAAGGTCATGACTAAGAATTCATAGTGCCCAAATCTAGTCTTGAAAGCTGTTTCTGAACATCAACACTCACAAAGCAGTCAAAATTTGACATTCCCCGATCAATCAAATCCGACCTTAGCTTGCTATCCTGAAAATAAATGAGGCCATCATAGACAATCCGATCAGCAATCAAACTTCTTCTAGCGGGTGTCGAGACTACTAGAGGCGTGGGCGACGGAGAAGTGCATATGTGGTACCCTTCCACAAAACTTGTCGACACAAAAGAGTGTGGCGCACCTGTATCTATCAATATAAAAGCAGGGTGCATAAATAAAAGATACGTACCCGCTATCACCTCTTCCGGAGCCGCTGTAGCCTGCTCCATCGTCAATGCATAAACCTGCCCTTGAGGTGGCCCCATAGGCTGACCTCCATGCTGCCTTGGTACAAACGGTGGCATGTGCTGCACTGCTCTGTCCGCAGGCCTCCCCGCAGAGTTCTGTTGTCCCTCCCGATTGGGACACTGCCGAGCAAAGTGGCCCTTATTGCCACAAACATAGCAACCTACGCAGTCTTTGGTCATATGTGATTGCCCACAAAGAGAGCACTGAACCTCCCCAAACCTGCCTCCCTGAGACTGGCCTCTCCCTGATGGGGCGTTATTCTTACGGTTTCCTATCCAACGATTCTCGGGCCTCATACCACTGAATCTCGAAGCCGAAGTATTTCCCTTTGGCTTGAATTGATCACCCCTTGGTTTCAAATTGTCAGAAGTGGACCTCTGAGGGGGTGCTGGAGGTGGCACGGCATCAGGATATGCACCAACTCCCAGCTCGGCTAACTCAGCCCTTGAAAGTGCATCATCAAAACAAGCAGGGCCATAAGTGACCACCCTGTCATACAGTTCAGGCCTCAAGCCTTTCATGAAGTTCCTCATCTTTGCCTGAGTACTTGCGGCGATGTGAGGCACATATCTGAGCAAGGAACAGTATTGGAGAGCATAATCTGACATCGGCATGTTACCTTGCTTGAGGTTAGTGAATTCATCTTCCTTGGCCTGCCGTGCAGCAGCTGAGAAATAGCGGGTCAGAAACCGAGTTCTGAACAGCTTCCAATTAACTTCATGACCTTGAGCCTCTTGCTTACTACTGTGGTCTTCCACCACATCAACACCTTCTTGGCCAACTGAAACTCCGCTAGTCTGATCCAGGCTGTCTTAGCACAAGGAGCTGCCACAAATATTTGCTCTATCCTTTCCAACCACTCTTCTGCCTGTTCCCCTGTCTCCGTTCCTTCAAATGTCGGAGGTCGGTATGCAAGAAATTGAGTCAAGCTCAGTTCCTCAGGAAGTAATTGCTGCTCAGACGGTTCTTCGCCAAAGGCTGGCGGGGGTAGGGGATTCGTACGTCCGGCACTTGCGTTGACACTCACAGCGTCACCCACTTCCACATTTGCTGCCATACTGCAACACAAGGGTTAACAAAAATACCCAAAAGCAGTTCATATAATACATCGTTAGAGAAACAAAACATGTTAGTGTAAGATCATATACTTCATACGCAACATATGCACAAAACATGTGTCAAAGTAAGCACCTAGCCAACTTATTGCTAAGGCTTGTTGGGATATGCCCTAAGACAAGTCATTAGATGATTATTTAAGACATACAATGTTTATGGTTTTATGAATGGCAATTCATTATTATATATTATTCTTTTAACTGTGCATTGTGAATTAATATATATGTTAATGTCCTTAGAATAATATTGTATTATTCTTAAAGATGTTCCTAGTCAAGTATTATCATGAAAGGGATAATGATAATACGTAGAGACTAGTATATGTTGATCGATGAATTGTTCATTGATATGAGATATCAAATCAACATATGGGTACATGTTAGAGAACGATGTACTGAACAGACCCACCATGAGAATGCAACATGGATAGTTATATGATCGTCATATGCAATTCTCATAGTGATAATAATGTATACAATCCTTACGACTTGTGATCATCAGAGATCCCAACATAAGGAGTTATGTATCTTGATATCGTCAAACGTTACCCGTAACAGGGTATACTATAAAGGCGACTATTGGATACACTACGAATTATGTAGCGGGATGTTGACTGATCGAGATAGGATTTGTCCCTCCTATATAACAGGAGATGTGTTTGGCCTTTGATCAAGTGAGAACTAAAATGCATGGCCATGCTCGAATGAGTCGATATGAGATATCGAGCTTATCGTTTATTCTAGTTCTACTTGGGGATCAAGAAATGAAGATTGAATATACGAGTATGACTATTCCATGACTCGTGTTCAATCTAAACACAAAGGACAAAGGGATTAAGTTACATGATTAATATTATCACAAGTTCTAAAGGTTATGTCGAGTCATTGACATTCTCGTAATTTGGGTAGCATCGATGTGTTGCTAGATACCGCTCGATGCTTGCGACATAAAATGAGATTTTATGTCACTGCCAACATTACGAGATCCTATCGGGTCGCACAAAAGATTAAATCGAGAAGGGAAATTAAATTCATGGGATGAATTAAATAATTAAGAGGAGTCTTAATTAATAATCATAAGGATTAATTAAATCATGGGCTTAAGCCCATGAAGCTTTAAGAAAGCCTTTAATTAATCATATTTAATATGATTGCAAGGTTTTTAATTGCAAGACAAGATCAAAAGAACAAAACCTAGCCACCCAAAGGAAGCTCTCGGCCGCACCAAGTTGAACTCTCGGCTCTATCATAGCCGTGTGGTTCTTGGTGGTTTTTCGTGCCATCTTTTCGATTGTGAATCGAGTTAGCTTCGTGTATCGGATTAATAACTTGTCTAGCAACGTGTTATTAATCCATCCCTTCATCCGATTTGATCGTGTGGATACCGTTGAGGCAAAACCAATCGAGTTTTGCTTAGTGACTCGGAGAAGGCGTAGGACGTGGTGCAGCTCCGTGGATTCTGCTTCAAACGCGCTACAAGGGTAAGACACTTGTAATTCTCTAATCCGATATGAATCCCTATGTATAGATCGCTGGTTTGTAATCCCAAAATTTTATTCCGCTGCGTTGTATGCTCATGGGGTTACTTACAAGGCTACCCTTCACTCATTCCCGAGTTATCTAACCACTGCTCTGATACCACTAATGTAGGGTCTTCCTACCTTAACATCATCGTAATAACATATTAGGGACTAAACATGCATTTATAACTTCTTAGGGCGCCGATTGTAGCTTTGAGCTAATAAGATTACAGGCCAAGTTAGAATTTCCAAAAGCTAATTAATTACATTCTCAATAATGAATGTTTAAGCTATAGATTTACACTACTCCTAGAGTAGAGACTATCAAAATCATGTATCCTATGTCCATCTTGCTCCTCTTAGCTCACTGCCTCAACCCGACCCTAGGTCCTTCAGTCCAAAAGTGTACCTACAGGAACAACCCATCATGAGCATGTACATCGTTACTTAACATCATAAGGTAATGGCATATAAATAAATGCATGAAAGTATTTGGTAACATATACTTCCTGGTTAATCGCATTAACCCTCTTTGGTTGTCCCTGTTACATAGTCATGCATATAATCATTAGTTCTAGACATAATGATCAAAACCGTACTTCATTCATAAGCTCATAATCAACATTGTTAATTAGAAATGGGGCTGTCCTGGTTCTATTATGACAGCGGTACAATTGGCCCCCTCGCTCGACATAAAGCGGGATTGTGATACCCCTCGCTACACCTTGATAGCGGATGTATCTCCTCGCTTAGCGGAATTATGATACCCCTCGCTACGCCTTGATAGCGGATGTATCCCCTCGCTAGTTATGTGAGCGGCAAATACCTTCCCCGCTTGCCCATAACAACCACCGGACATTCAACCATTCTTAATAACAATGTTAAACATACATCATCATCATCATATCATAAGCATCGTCATCTTATAAACATCATCATCTTATAAACATCATCATCTTGTAAACATTATCATCTTGTAAACATCATCATCTTATAAGCATCATCATCTCATAAACGTCATTATCTTATAAGCATCATCATCTTGTAAACATCGTCATCTTATAAACATCATCATCTTTTATCATAACATCATCATCATAATTTACTTATCATAATCATCATCATAAACATCATAAATACTTATGCATCAATTCATAGTCATAGTTTAGGAATGTGTTACCGTCCGATGCCCGTACGCCTCTTACGTACCTTAATTCCAAAATGGAGAAGTTGTAGAACTTTATCTCCTTGAAGTTGTGGGTACCTGGGATGGTTCTACATAACCATAAAAATCGATATTAGAAGCTAAATATAGTCCAATATCCAAAAATCCCACAAAAATAACAAAAACACATAATTTTGTGACTCGCGATCGATCGCTGAGATGCCCCGATCGATCGCGAGATCGCACTGCCCGTTGTTGACTTTTTGTGCCTTCGGCGATCGATCGCCACTTTTGGCGCGATCGATCCCCAACCTCGCCGATCGATCGCCTAAAAGTGGCGATCGATCGCCAAATGGTTCTGGAGCCTACTGCTGGCTCGCGATCGATCGCCAAAAACGGGCGATCGATCGCCAATCCCTGTACATCGAAAATTCGTCATTTTTGAGCATTTTTCAAGTTCCACTTCAAACCTTTCAAACCCAAACTTTTCTACAACATCAACATCATCATAACACACTAAAACCCACATAAAACACTTCAAAAATCATACCCCAAACATATAAAACATATACCCAAAACAAACCTACATAAAACACAAAATGCTAACCCATTTCAACACCAAACATCATAAAAACTTTAGGAAGGGTTCCATACCTCTTAAGGACTCCAAATCCTACAATAAATCTCACAAACAAAGGTTTTGTGAAGATTTCTCCTTCCACTTTTGCTCAAAACGAAAATAGTGAAATGGGTAGGGTTTGAGAGTGAATTGGGGATTTTTAAAAGAGTAAGGATAAAGTGGGGTTAAAGTGATGGGTAAAGGGTTAAAAGGGGTTGTGGATTAATTTAAAATTGCACCCCAAACTTAACATGATTCATAAAATACTCCAACATGGTATTTTTACAAGCATTTACAAAAATGCAATTAACTTCCACTAAAATCATGCTTTCCTCATAATTAACAATCAACATAATTAAATCATGTTAACACCTCATTTTCTAACATGCATAACATGCACCCTGAAATGCAACCCCGGGTCACGCCTATCATGTGACTAAGCATTTCAACACGATAATTAATTTCAACACATAAATCAATTATCAACATAATTCATCATATAAACATAATTAATGCCCAAATTGCATATAATTAATTTTGGGGCATCACATTACTCCCCTACTTATAAGATTTCGTCCTCGAAATCACATGCACTTACCCAAATGAAACTAAACATAAATCATACCAGAAATAGTTCCGGGTAATGTTGTAACATATGCCGTTCCGTCTCCCACGTAGCCTCCTTGACACCCCGACGATCCCACTGAACTTTAATCATCTGTATAACTTTACTTCGTAAATCGGCACAACTTCAGCGATCGATTGCGGAAGACAGATTTTTGGGCATTGAGGCAGTAGCATCTCGCGATCGATCGGGGCTTATTGGCGATCGATCGCGAGAAGCCAAATGTTGTGTTTTGATTAATTATTGTAGGATTTTTGGTATTGGGCTATTATTGGCATCTAATATTGTGTTGTACACTTGTGTAGAGCCTTCACAGATAGCCACACAACGCAGGGGATAGAGTCATGCAACATACCATATTTTGGAAAGGTACGTAAGCAACGTAGGGGCACCCAACGGTAACGTGTATTATATGTTTGTCGATTTGACATACGATAAATGCAAGTTTGTGCATTATGAGTACGATACATGTTGTTATGCATTGTTGTTGCATATGTATGTTGTGGAACATTTGGTGTGTATTCCACGAGTCATGGTTATCACAGTGATGATTTTAATGCTTACCGCTATTATACCGCTAAAAATGTGGAGCGAGGGGTGTAGGTCCGCTTGCACATGGAGGCGAGGTTTACCATACGAAGCGAGGATAGAAATACCGCTTGTATGAAGAGGCGAGGGGGGAGAGGTCCGCTTGTTCTAAAGTTATGAAGCGAGGGGCATTAAAATACACCGATGATAAACTGACTACGGATTGAAGTAAAGATTTAAGAAGTAAATTATGTCATGACATTTATTTAAGGAAACCATAATATCATATATTGATTTTGATTATGAGTTATGGTACAGGGACAACCAAAATGGGCATTTTAAATGCATTGGAATTCAGGAAGTATCCTATGCCTATGATTTATGCATTTATGCTTTACATTCATATTATGTTGTATATGAATTATGATGTGCTAACGTGTTGGGGGTTGTCTTTGTAGGTGCTTTTACTACGGAGAACCAGGGTCGGGGTTGATACTTTGAGCTGTAGAAAGTGCTACAAGGATAGCGGAATAGAGAAATTCCTTTTGTATAACTTCTACAAAGTATAGAGTAAAGCTATAGTTTAGTAAACTTTTGTTAGGAATATGTACAATTCCTTTTTGAACTTTTGGTACTGTAATCTCTTAAGCTCAGGATTATCAACACGGCATAATACTCTGATTTATGAATGATTAGTTCACTTAATTGCACCTTAGAATCTTGTATAGATAACGGGGTCTTACAGAATGTAATTAATATTTTTTGGAATTTTATTTTGGCACTGTAATCCTAATAGCTCAAGGCATCAACATGAACTTTATACTCTGTTAGATGTATGTTTATCTCTTCTTATGCCTTTAATCCGCACTTAAGGTAGATAGGACTTACATTAGTTGTATCAGAGCAGTGGTTAGAGAACCCGGGAATGAGTGAAGGGTAGACTTAGCAAACTTGTTGGCTAGGTGTTCACTTATGAGCATGTTTATGCATGTGGTGCATATAATTGTTACACTAACATGCTTATTGTTATTCATGTTATCTAACGGTGTAACCTATGAATTGTTTCTGGTATTGATGTTAACCCTTGTATTACAACATGGCAGCCAGAAACCTGGAACATCTAAATGAGGAGGTGGGTGATGTGGGGGTGTGGATGCTAGTATCACACAGACTAATCCCCTACCACCACCGGCTGTGGGTGTTGAACCTATTGCACAACCATTATTACCTGGGGAATTGAGCCTAACACAGTTTATGACTTTTCATCCGCCCCGCTTTGAGGGAACTGAGACACGGGAGGAAGCAAAAGAATGGCTAGAAAGGATTGAGTAGATATTTGTGTCTGCACCCTGTGCTAGGAATGCTTGGTTGAGACTAGCGGAATTTCAGTTAGCCAAGAAGTCTTCCATGTGGTGGAAGACGACAGTGATGGAGTTGATGGCTCAAGGCATGTGGTGGACTGAACTTTATTTAGGACCCGGTTTCTGAACCGGTACTTTTCTGCGGCTGCTAGGCAGATGAAAGAGGATGACTTCACCAACTTGAAGCAAGGCAATATGAATGCTCGGACTATGCTATGCAATATTCATCACTGTTGAGTTATGTCCCTCACATTGCTACCAATGGACATGCCAAGATGAGGCACTTCTTGAAAGGTTTGAGGCCGGAGCTATTTGTGACATCCCCGAAATGGTTAATTGCTATTGGGCTTTAATTGTGTTTACATGATTAATTATGTGGTAATTGATTATGTGTTGGGATTTATTTACCTTATGGAAAATGCATGGTCATATGGATAGGGTGACCCGGGGTTGCATTTCAGGGTGCATGTGGTGCATGTTGGGTAAATATTATTGGAAGCATGATTTATTTGCATTGGTTAGCAATTAATTGGGAATCATGTGTTTATTTGATATTTGGTGCATTTTGAGTAAATGCTTTGAAAATATCATGTTGGGGTGTTTTATACACCATGGAATTAATTGGTATGCATTTGATTTAATAAACCCACCCTTTTATTTCCAACTCTCACTTCACTTTACCAAAATCATTTCCAACACCCAAACCCTTCCCTCTTCTTCTCATTTTCGAGCTCAAGCCTAGGGTTGAGGAGAAACCTTTCAAAACTCTTGATTTGTGGAGCATATTGGGTGATTTGAGATCCCCAAGAGGTATGGGTACCTCATGCTTTAATTTTGTGAAGTTTGGTTTGAGTTTGGTTTGGTTTTGAATGGTTTTAAAATGGGTTTTGTTGGGTTGTTATGGGTTTGGTTAATGGCTGGATTTTGGTTGTTTTAAGGTGTATTTTGATGGTTTATGTTGTTATTTGAGTTGTTGGTTTGTTGGTTAAGAGTTGGAATGGGTTGGAATGGTTTTGAGATGCAAAAATGGAGGATTTTCGGGTTTCAGGGGATGGCGATCGATCGCCCATTCCAGGCGATCGATCGCGCCCAGGCAGTAGGCTTTTCAAGCCTTTGGCGATCGATCGCCACTCTTGGGCGATCGATCGGCGGGTCTGGCGATCGATCGCGCCAGGGGTGGCGATCGATCGCCGAAGGGTGCAATTTCATTTTTTCGGACAGTGGGTATTGGCGATCGATCGCCGTGAGGGGCGATCGATCGCGAAAGCCAAAATATGGTTTTTTTGGTTATATTGTGGGATTTTTGGTATTGGACTATTATTGGGTTCTAATATTGGTATTTGTGAATATGTAGAACAAACCCAGGTGGCAACGCAGCCAAGGAATTGAGGTCCAATCACATTCCACATTTTGGAAAGGTACGTAGTGGACGTACGGGCACCCAACGGTAACATGTATTTTATATGCTCATTGTTTATGCATTGTGGATGCGAGTATATATGTGGTATTGCATAGTGGATGCATATACATGTTTATTTATGCCATATGAGGTATTGCATAGTGGATGCATATACATGGTAATTTATGCACATTGATGTTAGATGCATATTATGATTATTGGATGCACATCCCTTGAGTCGTGGTCATCCTTTGATGATTTTAATGCTTGCCGCTTTTTGTATTGGTTCCGCTAAATGTGAAGCGAGGGGTGGGAGCGCCGCATGTCACATTTGAGCGTGGTTGTCATATGGGGCGAGGAAAGGGTATTTGCCGCTCTCTGTGAAGCGAGGGGTGGGAGCGCCGCATGTCCATTGTAGCGAGGTTATCCTATGCCGCCCATATGAATATAAGCGAGGGGCATTAAAATACACTGTGATGGACAGACTAGGGAATGGTGACCAATATTTGGTACAGTTGAGATGGTATATGATGTCATGACATGTTTGGCCATTAAAAATAATCTATTGATTATACTCATGAGTTATGGTACAGGGACAACCAAACGGGAAGCGTTTGAAATGCATGGGAAAACAGGAAGTGTTTTATATTGATTATGCATTTACGCTTTATCTTCATATTGTGTTGAATATGAATGATTATTATTGCTCATGTTTGGGGGTTGTCCTTGTAGGTACCTTTTTGGCATGATAGATGGGCTTGAACGGGTTGAGACAGTGAGCTTCTCGAGCATCTTTGGTAGATGAAAGGACAGGATTCTTTTGTATAGTTCCTACTCTAGGAGTAGCGTAAAACTATAGTGGACACATTCATTTGTTGGAATGTAATTAATCCTTTTTGGTAGTCCTTTATTTTGGCATGTAAATGCTTAAGCTCACAAACTCAACTTGTTTATTCTACTCTGATCATTTGTCTAGCTCTATTATGCCTTTATTCCGCACTTAAGGATTAGGGTCCTTACATTAGTGGTATCAGAGCAGTGGTTAGAGAACCCGGGAACGAGTGAAGGGTAGCCTTAGCATGGTTGGCTAGGTGCTTACATTTGGAGCATGTTTATGCATGTGGTGCATATTATTGTATATCCTGTTATACTAACATGCTTATATCACTCCTGTTATCTAACGACATGTTATATATTGCTTTGGATTGTTGTTAACATTTGTGTTACAGCATGGCTGCTAATGAGGAAGTCGGAGATGTTGGGAGTGTAAATGCGAGTATTGGACAGGCTAATCCTCTACCTCCACCGGCTATGGGAATGGAACCAGTAGTCCAGTTATTGCTACCGGGTGAGATTAGCTTGACGCAGTTTCTGTCTTATCATCCGCCCCGGTTTGAGGGGACAGAGTCCGGAGAAGAGGCTGAAGAGTGGTTAGAGAGACTTGAACAGATCTTTGTATCGGCTCCGTGTGCTATTACTGCTTGGCTGAGGCTGGCGGAGTTCCAGTTGGCTAAGAAACCATTGATGTGGTGGAGGAGCACAGTGATGGAGATGAGAGCACTGGGTGCTGTGATTGACTGGACGCTCTTCAGGACCAGGTTCTTGAACCGATACTTCTCCGCGGCAGCGAGACAGACAAAGGAGGATGAATTTGCAAGTCTGAGGCAGGGGAACATGACAGTGGCAGACTATGCCACACAGTACTCATCACTACTTAGGTATGTCCCCCACATTGCCTCTGATGGACGCGCCAAGATGAGAAATTTCATGAAAGGACTGCGACCGGAGCTCTATGACCGGGTTATCATCAATAACCCAACTTCATTTGATGATGCTCTCACAAGAGCGGAGCTTGCTGAGCTAGGAGTGGGAGCTTATGCCATGCCACCACCGGTACCGCAACAGAGGCAGACTAGTGACAGTTTGAGGCCTCGGGGTGAGCCATTTAAACCCCGTGGTGCCTCTTCATCTTCGCGGTATGGTGGAAAGAAATACTTTGGACAGAAGCAGGATAACAAGAAAGGAAATTGGTCGGCCAATCGAGGATCTTCACAAGGGGAGAGGCCGGGAGAGCCTAGGTGCAACAGGTGCAACAATTGTGGAGGACCGCATTCTTCAAATAAGTGTCCTGCATGTTATGTCTGTGGCAAGATGGGCCACATTGCTCGGTATTGTCCCACCAGGGGAGGCCAGTCAGAGTATCAGGGCAACAGGCCAAGGTTTGAGGACAGGACAGTGCAGCAGAGGCAACAGTTTGGGCCTCGTCCATCGGGAGGTCAGACAGTGGGACCACCCCAGGGACAGGTATATGCACTGACCAGGGAGCAGGCTCAGGCAGCTCCAGAGGAGGTGATTGCCGGTACGTGTCATTTATTTACGTACCCTGCTTTTGTTTTGATAGATACAGGTGCCTCCCATTCCTTTGTGTCTGTGGGATTTGTGGAAAGACACCATATGCGCACGTCTTCTTTGCCCACGCCTCTACTAGTCTCGACACCCACTGGAAGAAATGTTGTTGCTGATCAGTTTATGGCAGACTGCCTCATTTATTTTGAGGGCAACGAGTTGAGATCAGACTTGATTGTGCTGGGTATGTCAGACTTTGACTGCATCTTGGGAATTGATGTTCTGAACAGATACCAGGCAGTGGTAGATTGCCGGCAGAGAACAGTGAAGTTCAGACCTGAGTTGGGCAGTCAGTGGACTTTCTTTGGCAATGGGTCTCGTGCGAAGATTCCGTTGATTTCAGCGATCAAGATGTCTCAGCTGTTGGAACGTGGGCACACGGGCTATCTTATTTATGCCGTGGACACGTCTGGGAAGAGTAAAGAACTGAGAGTTGAGGATGTACCAGTTGTGGCAGAATTTGCTGATGTATTTCCAGAAGAGATCCCAGGATTTCCACCGGCCAGGGAAGTTGAATTTGGGATCGAGTTGCTGCCAGGGACATCCGCTATCTCTCGTGCACCTTATAGGATGGCACCGGCAGAGTTGAGGGAGTTGAAAGAGCAGTTGCAGGATCTCTTGGACAAGGGGTATATACGCCCGAGCGTGTCGCCATGGGGCGCACCAGTTCTCTTTGTGAAGAAGAAGGACGGTTCGATGCGGCTGTGCATCGATTACCGGCAGCTGAATAAGGCTACAGTGAAGAACAAGTATCCTCTCCCAAGGATTGACGACTTGTTTGATCAGTTGCAAGGTACCAGGGTGTATAGTAAGATTGATTTGAGATCCGGGTATCATCAGATTCGGGTCAGAGAGGAAGATGTGCAGAAGACAGCATTCCGGACTCGATACGGGCATTATGAGTTCTTGGTGATGCCGTTCGGTGTGACGAACGCCCCGGCCGTCTTTATGAGTCTGATGAACAGAGTGTTTCAGCCGTATCTTGATCAGTTCGTCATCGTGTTTATTGACGATATTCTTATCTACTCCCGGAGTGAGGAAGATCATGTGAAACACTTGAGGACAGTGCTTCAGATTCTCAGAGAGCATCAGTTGTATGCTAAGCTCAGTAAATGCGAGTTTTGGCTGAGCAGTGTAGTGTTTCTGGGGCATGTCATTTCGAGCAGCGGGATATCAGTGGACCCGAAGAAGATTGAGGCTGTGATGGAGTGGGCTGCCCCCACTTCTGTGCCTGAGATCCGGAGTTTTCTTGGTTTGGCCGGGTATTATCGGCGCTTTGTTGAGGGCTTTTCGAAGATTGCCAAGCCGCTGACTCAGTTGACTCAGAAGGGTGTGCCTTTCTTTTGGTCAGAAGCCTGTGAGGAGAGCTTCCAGGAGTTGAAGCACCGGTTGACGACGGCGCCAGTGTTAGTGATTCCGACAGAGAACTCCAGATTTGTTCTTTATACGGATGCATCACTGCAGGGCCTTGGATGTGTTCTGATGCAAGATAAGCATGTGGTAGCTTATGCATCGAGGCAGTTGAAGCCGCATGAGACCAGATATCCAGTTCATGACTTGGAATTGGCGGCTATCATCTTCGCCCTGAAGATCTGGAGGCACTACTTATATGGCACTTCATTCACCATATACACGGATCACAAGAGCCTCAAGTTTCTATTTACTCAGGCAGAGCTGAACATGAGACAGAGGAGATGGATGGACCTACTCAAGGACTATGATTGCGAGATAGAGTACCATCCGGGGAAGGCCAATTTGACAGCAGACGCTTTGAGCCGGAAAGTGAGGAGTTCTGCTGAGGACGTCATCCATTTGTCGGCTATGATGACCTCCTGTAAGGACCCCGTGCCCTTAACCCGTTATTAGTGCATTAAGCCATACCATGAGTGCATATAATCATACTATCAGGGGGAAACCCTATGCAAGTGCAACACCGTATGCTACCCAGAAAATTTCTTGCATTCAATTCCCAATATTCAAATTCCCCCTACCAATATTATTCACATAACATGCACCCACATAATACACTAATATGCTCTTAGTTCATTTAGCAATTCCATAATTAATTGCATGCAACCATAATGAACAGAAAGAGGCCATAGCCCATTTATACATCCCATATACACGTAAGGTGTACTCACATAAGAGTACTCAATGAATAAGTGTGTATTTGATGCATAAAACACTATACCGGATACCGTTACTGGTACTTCAATCCTGGAAGCATCTTCCAAGCACAACTCGATCTCAACACTGGATCTGTGCACTTCTTTGACCAGCTCTGGTACCTCGATCCTGGGAGTACCCCAATCAATAGCCTGAGCTCAACTTCAAAGCTACCGCTACACCTGTATTACCTGCCCCAACAGAGACAGCCCCCACACGGGGTGAGCATACCAATACCACCAATCCAATAAGCATAATATTGCAATTCAAATACAAAATGTAAATGCTTTAATTTAAATGATACTCCCTGGATGGCAATACCCTCATCCGGGATCCCCTGTATTGTCCCTGTTCTCAAAATAACCAAACTCATCAAATTCCCAAAGCCAGTTAATCGTCACATAGATTAACTAATACCGTTCTATTATACCAGTTCCATGATCAATGTAGTAAGAACACAATGTAAAAGACCATAGATATCACATATATCTACCTAATCATTCCATGTTCCTATTTCCTCGCTCGCTCCTCAATAGCGGTATAATAAACCTTGCGCACGCTCAACAATAGCGGCGTCATAACCGATGGTCGCCCAATGGCGACCGCATCCCGGATCATTACTCGCTCGAAGACGGCATCGTATGATTCCCAATATATATATCCATTTAAGGCAAATACCATTTACCATGCATATTATTATCCATTTGTAGTAAGTATCATGCACCATGCATTTCAATACTTATCCGATGTAATTACCACATGCCACATATTGCAATGTCCATACAATACAATTACCATACACCATGTATTTCAATGCCCATTTAATACCATTATCACAAACCATGCATTTTACAGTTGCAATACTATAATAGGCTATGCTCGTACGTCCCACGTACCTTAAGTCCCCGTAGTCCAAGCCAAACCTTGCTTGAGTTCCACGCCTCTAGAAATTTGTGCTAAAACACATAACAATTCACAATCAAGAATAAGCATGTGACCACGTGCCCAAGCACGTTCATAGCTCCCAAACATATCGTCAATCCATGACGATTACCAAAATAAAAGCTCCCCGGCTAAGCATGCGTAATACCCAAAATAAACCATTTTACAAGTTTAAAAGATTGCCAAGAATTCAACCGGGAATTCCTTTTAATTTAATTTGGCTCCAAACAACCCATTTTTAAAAGCAAAGCATTCCCATTGGAATGTAGACATTGCCCCGGAAACGGCCCCTTTAAACCTCGGTTCCAAAATCCCGACATTTTCCCAAAATTCCAAAAAAACACATTTCCTCGGGTGGCGATCGATCGCCGCATTTACCGCGATCGATCGCCACACTCCAGTGGCCATCCAGTGCACTCTCGCGATCGATCGCCCATCCTCGCGATCGATCGCCAACCCGCTCGCGATCGATCGCCGAGCCTCGCGATCGATCGCCATCACTGTTCATCGTCTACAAAATTTGGATTGCTCGTCACGATCGATCGCCCCACCTTGGCGATCGATCGCCACCTGCGATTTTTCCGAAAAATCGAGCTTCCATGGTGTTTTTCACACCCCAACTCAAAACCAACACCCCCAACCTCCTAAACACCACTCAAACACGAGTTAAGCTCCATAAAAACACTTAAAACCAACATTTTGATTTTAACCCAAAAATTTCCAAAACCCATAGCCAACTAAAACCCCAACCAAAAGCTACCAAACTACTATCAAATCGAAGCCAAGGACGAGGGGAAGATGAATACCTGATTATCTTCGAGGAACCGGCCTCCGATCCAAGCCACCCGCGATTTCTCTTCCAAGGGAGAAAGGGGAAAAGGGTTTGGGGCGATGGAGAGAGAGAGAGAGAGGGAGAGAAATGGATTCCAATGACGGAATCCCAAGTCTGACTGGTATATATAGCAAAATGCTCCGAAATACCAATACTCCCACAAATACATCATAACTCATAAAAAAATCATCTGTTTACAAAAATTCCCTCTCCAACACCAAGTCCCCAGACTGGCCCAAACATAAAGCACCCTGGACACCAAGTCCCATTAAAACCCAATTCATAGGTTTTCCACCGAAATGAGAATACAATCTCAACCTTTGGATCCAGCGATCCCAAATGCCCGATTAAGCAATCCCAGGGGATGCCAAACTGCAATTACTTCCTAATTGCCACAATTAAAAATCCATCAAGGATTATTACCATACCGGGATTAACACCATTAATCTCCGGACATCACAATTATCCCCCACTAATAAAATTTCGTCCCCGAAATTGCACCGGTGTACTCCACGTAACACCAGGACTACACCAACAAAACAAAGCAACAATCCCGATTCTGAACCATATTAGAATCGAATTAACAACCACGAGAACACCCATCTCGCACCAAGCTAAAAATAGAGCAAACGCCAAAACCAATACAAATCCAAAAGATAACGACATACCTCGACGTGAATCGTCCCAGAAATCAGTCCACCACGACTGCAAACCAACCAAATCTCCATTGGTTCTAACATAGGCATCATCCCGTGGTATACACCACCTGTCCACGATGCTCGACACGCATCGTCAAGATGGGGACCACTAGTATACAACAGTATACTCGCAGAAAAACCGGTTTCCGCTTTCCAGCCCATCTCTTCCAAAGGAGTAGTTGCACCACTTGCAACCCAGACCGGGTTACCCACGGTCACTGATCCACACAAAATACATCACCGAGGATGTTTACACCGGCGTGTTCCAAGAAATCATATCTTGGTCCCGACACACCATCAAGACTCCACCAAGTCTCAAGTTCCATAGGGGACATGGAAGGCAACCAATTGCATTCCTACACAAGTGTCAACCATGACACTAAACAAATCCGAATCTCGGCCATCCCTCATTTATCCTTGGATCTAACAATCCTAAAATAGGAAGGCTATCGAATTATCCAACAAGAACCACCATGATTCCAAATCACATCGATCCCTCCTCGGGGAATCAAACAACCCTCACGATCATTCATTAGAATGCATCGTGCCATCGAGATTACCGGTCTCGAGGTTCCACAATCTCACACCGGAGATCCACTAAACCAATTATACACACTCGGCGTTCCACAATGAACGAAATAAGGTTGGCATTCGTATACACACACGGCATACATGCCCATACACCACACAACATGCATACGCAATGCAATAGACTCGGGTGTCTCCAATCACACCCAAATCCCAAAACCAACTGTCAAACCCCGATTATTCTCGCCCCACGGAGAATGATGGTTGACAAACCAAAACCAAAGGGTGTGATTTCAACATCACCACCACACGAACCAAAATAACGAATCTCCCCAAAAGATTCAACCGGTAGGAATCACAATACCGTCTTCCTCTCAAGGAAGAAGTCATGAATCCATGATCCTCCAATCCTCGAATTACCGTTCGGAAAACCTGGTATATTAATACCAAAACATATCCCGGAACCCAGAAATATACAATTGGTTAGAGTAGTGCATCAATACTACCATTACCCAATCCAAAAATCCGTATACGCCATGTATACACCTTCCAACGATGCTCTGTACTAATACCATAGTACTCCAAAATCGAGCATCTCCCCGAAGACGTCTCCTCAAACGTCTCACCGAGGTAAGAAATCCATTACTCGGTCCAACATCAGTAATGCTTACCATGGCTGACTTACAATCAAACCACGACCGATGCAAGCTGTCTCCAAGACAGTACAATCCAAATCTCTCCAAGAGATAAAAAATCAATATAGTAGTGTCACCCCACTAACTATATCTCACAAACCATTGTGACTCCCATTGCATGCCATATGCAAGGATGCTCAACTAGAGCTAACTACGACTTGTTGACACTCACGTTGGTAATACCAACAAACTTGAGCTGTCCCAGCACAAGTCCCTCAAAACAATGACGTATAACGTCCCCGTGAGGTATTCCCTACCTCAAACACCATGCCACATAGAGACTACAAGAGTCTACCATAACCCTCATCGTATCACCATACGATTCACCAAACTCGAATCCAACGAGCATTATAATAGCTACCACAAGCACACTAAAGCACTGCAACAATACCTGGCTAGTGATTCGCTGGTCCCATAGGCTTATACCAACCTATTAACGCGACACACATTCCATCCCGGTATACCATACCGCCCAAACCATTAGAGTTGTGGGTCATTGCCCAACATATCTCTAAAACACCAAAGCACACTGGACAACCCGGCGTCCACGCTCAATTATCATGCAATCCTAATCCATTAGGACTTCTTCCACGCCCTTAGGGTGGGTGTAACCATGTTTACTCCTCATCACAATAACAAGCGAGTAGTTTCCTCAATGACTACTCTTACCACCATTCACTTGGCCTTAGCCATCCCAGCGAGCATACCCAAGGGTATCATTGCTCGTCAATAATATACCTCCATAATACGATGCGTACTCTCACCGGTACAATGCATCAATGATCCATCGAGCAAACCTGCTCGGCAAAAGGTCTCGTCAACTAAATACCCAGACCCTACCATGTGCCCACCATCGGCACTCAAACCATACAACCATATACATAAACATGAATGTATAAATCACCAAAATGACGCCAAGCGTCCACATAGTTATCCCAAATAACATCGTCGAACATATGACGGTACCTGTCGATACACGACATCCATAATCTCATCGTCAAACACATGACGGTAAATAATAATACACCATACTCACCATACTGATAACAAAAGTAATATGCCATACCTCATCGCTATCGAGATAGCGGAATACCTGTATCCATCGTCCACCAGCGGTACATAAGCAGCACCCATCGCTCGTAGGCGGCATAATCCAGTGCTACACACATAGCGGTATAACCCATCGCTATCGAATCAGCGGCATGATCCCTCGCCATGGAGTCAGCGGCATAAAATGTCGCTATAGATATCCGGCGGTATAAACCATCGCCAATAGAATACCCGGCGTAACCGTCGCCAATAAAATACCCGGCGTAACCATCGCCAACAAAATACCCGGCGTAACCATCGCCAACAAAATACCCGGCGTAACCATCGCCAACAAAATACCCGGCGTAACCATCGCCAACAAAATACCCGGCGTAACCATCGCCAATAAAATACCCGGCGTAACCATCGCCAACAAAATACCCGGCGTAACCATCGCCAACAAAATACCCGGCGTAACCATCGCCAATAAAATACCCGGCGTAACCATCGCCAATAAAATACCCGGCGTAACCATCGCCAATAAAATACCCGGCGTAACCATCGCCAACAAAATACCCGGCGTAACCATCGCCAACAAAATACCCGGATAATCGCGGACTCAAGAGGTACTCACACTCATGTAGTACTTTGTTCCCGATCACATCGCTACGTCATGACAACGGCATCATCGCTTCGACGTGACAGCGGCATGTATCATCGCTTCGACACGACAGCGGCATCATCGTTTCGACATGACGGTGGTACCATCGCTTCGACGTGACAGCGGCATTTACCATCGCTTCGACACGACAGCGGCATTTACCATCATTCCGGCATGACAGCGGAAATACCCTTCGCTTCGACGTATTAGCGGCATAATATCCCTCGCAATAATAATATGACAGCGGCATTTTCCTTCGCTTCGACATATTTGCGGCAAATATTCTTCATCGCTATAATACGACAGCGGCAAGTATTCATATCGCTACGCCATGCATGCAACCGTAATGCATAACCCGTATTTCAATAATTGTTTCGGCACGACAGCGGCATCATCGCTTCGACGTGACAGCGGCATTTACCATCGCTTCGACACGACAGCGGCATCATCGCTTCGACGTGCATGCAACCGAAATGCATAACCCGTATTCCAATAAACATCGCCATGAGTGCATTTTAATGCACATCGCTCCAACATATAGCGGCAAAGCATTAAGTTCATCACTCCGATGTATATCTATGCAACCGTAATGCATAGTCCATGTCTAATAAGACCCTGCAACCACCATGGTTAGCAACCCATATTCCAATTATGAACACATATCATAAACGCACATAAGCAATCATGCATAAGTATGTGCTTCTCATTCCTGATAACATGTTCCTAGGCCCTCAACAGCCCCAAAGAGCTAACCACTGCTCTGATACCACTAAATGTAAGGACCCCGTGCCCTTAACCCGTTATTAGTGCATTAAGCCATACCATGAGTGCATATAATCATACTATCAGGGGGAAACCCTATGCAAGTGCAACACCGTATGCTACCCAGAAAATTTCTTGCATTCAATTCCCAATATTCAAATTCCCCCTACCAATATTATTCACATAACATGCACCCACATAATACACTAATATGCTCTTAGTTCATTTAGCAATTCCATAATTAATTGCATGCAACCATAATGAACAGAAAGAGGCCATAGCCCATTTATACATCCCATATACACGTAAGGTGTACTCACATAAGAGTACTCAATGAATAAGTGTGTATTTGATGCATAAAACACTATACCGGATACCGTTACTGGTACTTCAATCCTGGAAGCATCTTCCAAGCACAACTCGATCTCAACACTGGATCTGTGCACTTCTTTGACCAGCTCTGGTACCTCGATCCTGGGAGTACCCCAATCAATAGCCTGAGCTCAACTTCAAAGCTACCGCTACACCTGTATTACCTGCCCCAACAGAGACAGCCCCCACACGGGGTGAGCATACCAATACCACCAATCCAATAAGCATAATATTGCAATTCAAATACAAAATGTAAATGCTTTAATTTAAATGATACTCCCTGGATGGCAATACCCTCATCCGGGATCCCCTGTATTGTCCCTGTTCTCAAAATAACCAAACTCATCAAATTCCCAAAGCCAGTTAATCGTCACATAGATTAACTAATACCGTTCTATTATACCAGTTCCATGATCAATGTAGTAAGAACACAATGTAAAAGACCATAGATATCACATATATCTACCTAATCATTCCATGTTCCTATTTCCTCGCTCGCTCCTCAATAGCGGTATAATAAACCTTGCGCACGCTCAACAATAGCGGCGTCATAACCGATGGTCGCCCAATGGCGACCGCATCCCGGATCATTACTCGCTCGAAGACGGCATCGTATGATTCCCAATATATATATCCATTTAAGGCAAATACCATTTACCATGCATATTATTATCCATTTGTAGTAAGTATCATGCACCATGCATTTCAATACTTATCCGATGTAATTACCACATGCCACATATTGCAATGTCCATACAATACAATTACCATACACCATGTATTTCAATGCCCATTTAATACCATTATCACAAACCATGCATTTTACAGTTGCAATACTATAATAGGCTATGCTCGTACGTCCCACGTACCTTAAGTCCCCGTAGTCCAAGCCAAACCTTGCTTGAGTTCCACGCCTCTAGAAATTTGTGCTAAAACACATAACAATTCACAATCAAGAATAAGCATGTGACCACGTGCCCAAGCACGTTCATAGCTCCCAAACATATCGTCAATCCATGACGATTACCAAAATAAAAGCTCCCCGGCTAAGCATGCGTAATACCCAAAATAAACCATTTTACAAGTTTAAAAGATTGCCAAGAATTCAACCGGGAATTCCTTTTAATTTAATTTGGCTCCAAACAACCCATTTTTAAAAGCAAAGCATTCCCATTGGAATGTAGACATTGCCCCGGAAACGGCCCCTTTAAACCTCGGTTCCAAAATCCCGACATTTTCCCAAAATTCCAAAAAAAACACATTTCCTCGGGTGGCGATCGATCGCCGCATTTACCGCGATCGATCGCCACACTCCAGTGGCCATCCAGTGCACTCTCGCGATCGATCGCCCATCCTCGCGATCGATCGCCAACCCGCTCGCGATCGATCGCCGAGCCTCGCGATCGATCGCCATCACTGTTCATCGTCTACAAAATTTGGATTGCTCGTCGCGATCGATCGCCCCACCTTGGCGATCGATCGCCACCTGCGATTTTTCCGAAAAATCGAGCTTCCATGGTGTTTTTCACACCCCAACTCAAAACCAACACCCCCAACCTCCTAAACACCACTCAAACACGAGTTAAGCTCCATAAAAACACTTAAAACCAACATTTTGATTTTAACCCAAAAATTTCCAAAACCCATAGCCAACTAAAACCCCAACCAAAAGCTACCAAACTACTATCAAATCGAAGCCAAGGACGAGGGGAAGATGAATACCTGATTATCTTCGAGGAACCGGCCTCCGATCCAAGCCACCCGCGATTTCTCTTCCAAGGGAGAAAGGGGAAAAGGGTTTGGGGCGATGGAGAGAGAGAGAGAGAGGGAGAGAAATGGATTCCAATGACGGAATCCCAAGTCTGACTGGTATATATAGCAAAATGCTCCGAAATACCAATACTCCCACAAATACATCATAACTCATAAAAAAATCATCTGTTTACAAAAATTCCCTCTCCAACACCAAGTCCCCAGACTGGCCCAAACATAAAGCACCCTGGACACCAAGTCCCATTAAAACCCAATTCATAGGTTTTCCACCGAAATGAGAATACAATCTCAACCTTTGGATCCAGCGATCCCAAATGCCCGATTAAGCAATCCCAGGGGATGCCAAACTGCAATTACTTCCTAATTGCCACAATTAAAAATCCATCAAGGATTATTACCATACCGGGATTAACACCATTAATCTCCGGACATCACACCTCCTATTGCCATATGGGCTATGACTTTGACATTGATGCATCACCTGTGTATGTATCGACTTTGCTAGCTGAGCCAGATATCTTTGAGAGTATCAGGAGAGCTCAGAGGTCAGATGCTGAGGTTCAGAGATGGTTGTCTATAGTGCATCTTGGTCAGCCGACGAAGTTCAGAGTGGCCGACGACGGATCTTTGAGATTGGGTAACCGCTGGGTAGTTCCGAGTACGCCGGAGTTGCGTAAGGGGATCTTGGAGCGAGCTCACAGTAGCAGACTTAGCATCCACCCAGGCGGGAAGAAGATGTACAGAGATCTGCGTGGTCAGTTTTGGTGGAAGAGAATGAAGTCCGATGTCGTCGCCTTTGTAAAGAGGTGTTTGATCTGCCAGCAGGTTAAGGCAGAGAGACAGAGACCTGGCGGCGAGTTGAGGAGCTTGGAGATACCGAAGTGGAAGTGGGAGCACATTTCCATGGACTTCGTGACTCATTTGCCGAGGAGTGCTTCAGGCTTCGATGCTATTTGGGTGATTGTGGACAGATTGACCAAGGTAGCCCACTTTATCCCCTATAGCATGACATTTACATTTTTGAGGATGGCGCAGTTGTATATTAGAGATGTGGTGAGATTGCATGGGATTCCCGTTTCTATTGTGTCAGATCGAGATCCGCGATTCACATCTCATTTTTGGGAAGGCCTTCAGTCAGCTTTGGGAACTGAGGTCAGATTGAGCACTGCTTATCATCCTCAGACGGATGGCCAGACCGAGCGCACTATTCAGACGCTCGAGGACATGTTAAGAGCTTGTGTTTTGGAGTTCGATGCTTCTTGGCAGGATTCAGTGCCTTTGGTAGAGTTTTCGTATAACAATAGCTACCAGGCCAGTATTCAGATGGCTCCGTTTGAAGCTCTTTATGGCAGACGATGTAGATCGCCCTTGTGTTGGGACGATTTGGACAGTAGATCAGTCGGAGGGCCTGAGTTGATCCGGGAAATGGAAGAGAAGATAAAGACTATTAGGCAGAAAATGAAAGCAGCCCAAGACAGACAGGCAGCTTATGCAAATAAACGGCGGAGACCGTTAGAGTTTCAGTTGGGAGATAAGGTTTTTGAAGATCTCGCCTTTCAGGGGCGTTGTGCGGTTTGGGATGCGCGGGAAACTGTCTCCGAGGTATGTTGGACCGTACGAGATCTTGCAGCGCATTGGCACATTGGCTTACCGACTGGCTTTGCCGCCTTCTTTATCTGGGATACATGATGTGTTTCATGTATCGATGCTGCGAAAGTATGAGCCGGATCCGTCTCACGTGTTACAGCCTTCCGAAGTTCAGTTGGAATCAGATATATCTTATGTGGAATGGCCTGTTAGAATTCTGGACAGAGCAGACCGTAGACTTCGGAACAAAGTGATACCGATGATCAAAGTTCAGTGGGATCGCAGGGGTGTCGAGGAGGCTACGTGGGAGACGGAGCAGCATATGGTGCAGCACTACCCGGAACTATTCTCTGGTATGAGTTTATGTTTAGTTTCTGTTGGGGTAAGTGCATGTGATTTCGAGGGCGAAATCTTATAAGTAGGGGAGTATTGTGACATCCCCGAAATGGTTAATTGCTATTGGGCTTTAATTGTGTTTACATGATTAATTATGTGGTAATTGATTATGTGTTGGGATTTATTTACCTTATGGAAAATGCATGGTCATATGGATAGGGTGACCCGGGGTTGCATTTCAGGGTGCATGTGGTGCATGTTGGGTAAATATTATTGGAAGCATGATTTATTTGCATTGGTTAGCAATTAATTGGGAATCATGTGTTTATTTGATATTTGGTGCATTTTGAGTAAATGCTTTGAAAAATATCATGTTGGGGTGTTTTATACACCATGGAATTAATTGGTATGCATTTGATTTAATAAACCCACCCTTTTATTTCCAACTCTCACTTCACTTTACCAAAATCATTTCCAACACCCAAACCCTTCCCTCTTCTTCTCATTTTCGAGCTCAAGCCTAGGGTTGAGGAGAAACCTTTCAAAACTCTTGATTTGTGGAGCATATTGGGTGATTTGAGATCCCCAAGAGGTATGGGTACCTCATGCTTTAATTTTGTGAAGTTTGGTTTGAGTTTGGTTTGGTTTTGAATGGTTTTAAAATGGGTTTTGTTGGGTTGTTATGGGTTTGGTTAATGGCTGGATTTTTGGTTGTTTTAAGGTGTATTTTGATGGTTTATGTTGTTATTTGAGTTGTTGGTTTGTTGGTTAAGAGTTGGAATGGGTTGGAATGGTTTTGAGATGCAAAAATGGAGGATTTTCGGGTTTCAGGGGATGGCGATCGATCGCCCATTCCAGGCGATCGATCGCGCCCAGGCAGTAGGCTTTTCAAGCCTTTGGCGATCGATCGCCACTCTTGGGCGATCGATCGGCGGGTCTGGCGATCGATCGCGCCAGGGGTGGCGATCGATCGCCGAAGGGTGCAATTTCATTTTTTAGGACAGTGGGTATTGGCGATCGATCGCCGTGAGGGGCGATCGATCGCGAAAGCCAAAATATGGTTTTTTTGGTTATTTTGTGGGATTTTTGGTATTGGACTATTATTGGGTTCTAATATTGGTATTTGTGAATATGTAGAACCAACCCAGGTGGCAACGCAGCCAAGGAATTGAGGTCCAATCACATTCCACATTTTGGAAAGGTACGTAGTGGACGTACGGGCACCCAACGGTAACATGTATTTTATATGCTCATTGTTTATGCATTGTGGATGCGAGTATATATGTGGTATTGCATAGTGGATGCATATACATGTTTATTTATGCCATATGAGGTATTGCATAGTGGATGCATATACATGGTAATTTATGCACATTGATGTTAGATGCATATTATGATTATTGGATGCACATCCCTTGAGTCGTGGTCATCCTTTGATGATTTTAATGCTTGCCGCTTTTTGTATTGGTTCCGCTAAATGTGAAGCGAGGGGTGGGAGCGCCGCATGTCACATTTGAGCGTGGTTGTCATATGGGGCGAGGAAAGGGTATTTGCCGCTCTCTGTGAAGCGAGGGGTGGGAGCGCCGCATGTCCATTGTAGCGAGGTTATCCTATGCCGCCCATATGAATATAAGCGAGGGGCATTAAAATACACTGTGATGGACAGACTAGGGAATGGTGACCAATATTTGGTACAGTTGAGATGGTATATGATGTCATGACATGTTTGGCCATTAAAAATAATCTATTGATTATACTCATGAGTTATGGTACAGGGACAACCAAACGGGAAGCGTTTGAAATGCATGGGAAAACAGGAAGTGTTTTATATTGATTATGCATTTACGCTTTATCTTCATATTGTGTTGAATATGAATGATTATTATTGCTCATGTTTGGGGGTTGTCCTTGTAGGTACCTTTTTGGCATGATAGATGGGCTTGAACGGGTTGAGACAGTGAGCTTCTCGAGCATCTTTGGTAGATGAAAGGACAGGATTCTTTTGTATAGTTCCTACTCTAGGAGTAGCGTAAAACTATAGTGGACACATTCATTTGTTGGAATGTAATTAATCCTTTTTGGTAGTCCTTTATTTTGGCATGTAAATGCTTAAGCTCACAAACTCAACTTGTTTATTCTACTCTGATCATTTGTCTAGCTCTATTATGCCTTTATTCCGCACTTAAGGATTAGGGTCCTTACACTATTTGATCGGGTTATCTCCAACAACCCCAGCTCTTTTGATGATGCTCTTACTAGAGCAGAGCTAGCGGAGATTGGAGTTAGTGCCTATACGGATGTTGTACTCCCGCAAGTTCCACCACAGAAGCCAGTATTTGATAATCTGAGGCCGCGAGGGAATCATTTAAACCTCATGGGGCTTCTTCTTCTTCTCGGTTTGGTGGAAGGCAAATTGATAATCGGAGGAGTAATGCCTCTACCAATAGAGGACAAACTCAAGCAAGTAGGATCGGGAAGTGAAATGTCATTTATGTGGAGGACCACACGTGATGCTTGACTGTACGACTTGTTACAAATGTGGCAAGATGGGCCACATTGCTCGGTTGTGTCAGAATCGTGATGGACAGGTAGATCTCAGAGAAGGCAGGGGGAGATTTACTAGTGGGACAGTACAACAGAGGCAACCAATGATGCCTCACCAATCGGGAGGTCAGGCGATGGGGCCACCTCAAGGGAAGGTATATGCTTTGACTAGGGAGCAGATCGAGGCAGCTCCAGAGGAGGTGATTGCTGGTACGTGTATTTTATTTACATATTCCACTTTTATTTTGATAGACATAGGTGCTTCGCACTCCTTTGTGTCTGTGAATTTTGTGGAGAGACATCTTATGTGCACGTATCCGTTACCCACACCTCTTATGGTCTCGACACCCAATGTTATTGCTGACCGGTTTCTTTCTGACTGCCTAATTTATTTTGAGGGCAATGAGTTGAAGACGGATTTGGTTGTTCTTGGTATGTCAGATTTTGATTGCATTGTGGGCTTCGATATCCTGAAC
Source organism: Haberlea rhodopensis (assembly GCA_907163345.1). Classification (NCBI taxonomy): domain Eukaryota; kingdom Viridiplantae; phylum Streptophyta; class Magnoliopsida; order Lamiales; family Gesneriaceae; genus Haberlea; species Haberlea rhodopensis. Next base: position 173,321 of record CAJQUN010000156.1, read on the forward strand.
ATATATCAGGCAGTGGTTGATTGACAGCAGAGGACGGTTCGTTTCCGATCTGATTAGGGGTTTCAGTGGACTTTCTATGGGAACGGTTCTCGTCCAAAAATCCCGTTGATATCGGCCGTTAAAATGGCACGGTTATTGGAACGTGGACATATGGGTTATCTTATCTATGCGGTGACATGGCGGAAAAGAATAAGGAATTGAGGATCGAGGAGATACCCGTGGTTGCAGAGTTGACGGACGTGTTTCTGGAGGAAATTCCAGGGTTCCCGCCTGTGATATCCCCGAAATGATTATGTGATTTTAATCATTTAATTTAAATTATGATGATTTGGGTGTTAATTCATGGGATTGAATTAATATTATTGGGGAGATTCATTTCAGGGTGCATGTGATATATGTTGGGATTTTGGGGTCGTGGCATGTTTATTTGGGGTGTGTGTTGTTTGTTTTGGTAAAGCATGTTAATGGGAATTGAAGTATTTTATTGAGAAAATACTATAGATATCGTGTGAGGATATTCTAATACATCGTGCTAAATACCGGGACCAAAACATAACACATCAAACCACCCAACACCCAACCACCCCCCAACCCATGCCAATCAGCCTGTACACATGCTGACTTTACTCACCACTTGGCTCAATCATTTCACCACTCTCAGCCATTCCAATTCTCGAGCCTTCTCTCCCATTTCTTCACCAGCACCTGCTAAGCAAAATTTTGAGGAGCTTTCCCTTTTTCATCGCCTGGAAGTCCTTCAAAAATCGGAGCAAAGTAGGGTGAGAAACCATGCTCTGTTTTTGCTTTAAACTTGTTTAAGTACATGTTTTTAGGTGGCGTGAAAACGGCATTTTAGATTAGGTTTCTTAAAACCTTCGATTTAAATGCTTACATGGTGTTGTTATGAAGCTCTCAGTATTTTTCCTTATGTATATTACATGTTTTATGTAGAGAAAATAAGCATGTAAAGTATGGTGTTCGAAAATCTGGGTAGGGTTGTGCCCTGTTTTCTGGAAAAAATATGAGTTGGGAGTGTTTTTATGAAGGCGTTATCATGCACGTTAGCTTAGGTTTTGGTAAACCTTTGATGTGAAAATATGCATGGTAGTTTTGTGAAGCCCTTGGCATGTTTGTTCGAGCATGCTTTATGTTACATGTTGTAGTTTCAATAGCATGAAATGAGGTGCTCAAGAAATCTGGAAATGAATATGTTGCCCTGTTTCCAGAAAAGTTGTAAGGACCCCAAGCCCTTAACCCTTGATTAGTGTATTAACCACTATGTGTGTCACATGCTTTCAATAAAAAGTCAATCGGGAAGCTCAGATGATACTTTATCATTGCATGGCAATTACAAAATTTCCATTAACACTCAATGTTATAAGATAATCAGCCTAACAACAAATAGACTCATAAAGTTCACCCATTACCATCCCCATTGTGCCACTTTTTACATTGTGGACTTTTATAAGGCAGAGTCTCCCCATAAATAGAGCTATCCTGAAATAAAAGCACAACACATAACATAATTCCCGGCCAGGGAAAACATAATACTCATCAGAATGCAGCAATACCAAGTAAATTCCCAGCCAGGGAAGACACCACACATATGACGACAAAAGTGGGTTTCAACACCCACATAATACACCAATGACTCTCATATCATTTAACAATTCTACCTCTAATTGCATGCAACATCAAATGAAAGAGAGAAAGGCTCATGCCTTTATATACAATCCATATACAAGTATAATCGTGCTCACATGCGAGCATCATGAATATGTATATAACCCTTAGGTGTATATAAGTACTCTATATGATACCGTGCTCCATCAAGCCCTGGTACCACGATCCTGGGAGTACATCCAATCAACAGCTCGAGCTCATCTCCAAAGCCATCGATGTACCTGTTCACCTGCCCCAACAGAGACAGCCCCCAACAGGGTGAGCATACCAATACACAAAATCCCATAATCACAGTAATGAAATTCATAATTTACAACAAAAGTAAATGCTAATGAATTTTAAATGATACTCCCTGGATGGCAACGTCCTCATCCGGGATTCCGTGTACTGTCCCTGTTCTCACAATCATCAAACTCATCAAATCTCAAAAATCAGTAAATCAACACATTGATTAACCCATCGCATGCCTAATTCTCGAGTATCAATAGATAGTGATTCCAAATTCATTATACATGCAAATATAGATATCTCAATATCTAATACTGATTTCACAACCTCGCTATCAATCATAGATAGCTCAAATGCCTAGCATTTATTTTACCAATCCTTCATTATACCTAGACATCTCAAATGTCTTATAATGAATACATGATTCTACGATCATCCTCAGGCATCTCAAATGCCCTACAATAGTCATATAAACCTAGTACCCCTTATATCTTGTAAGAGTTATCCTACTCTAGTGTCACGCACGCTACAAGCGGCGATATCAAGATTTGGTCGTTCCTTGGCTATATCAACATATATATATAACCATACGCACAATATTCAATGCAATCAAAAATACCTTATGCATTTCACAATGCTCTAATATATATAGTAATGCTCGTACGTCGCACGTACCTTAAATCTCCGAAGTCCGAGCCAAACCTTGCTCGAGTTCCATGCCCCGAGGAACGATGTGCTAACACGATAAATAATTCACAATTATTTACGAACATGCAACCCATGCTCAAGCACACCCATAACCCTCAAAATATTGTCAACACACGACAATTAACCTTTAAAAAGACCCGGGGCAGGGTACATGCAGGGAGGGAAACAAATGAGACAATATCGAAAATTGATCAAGAACACCCTACAAATTTTCGAACCCTTATCTCACAAATCGAACCCAATTAAACACCATAATTTATCTAAAATGTGAATTAAACTATCAAAGCAAGAATCAACACCCCTTGCCAAAAACCCCCAAATTTTCGAACTCAACCCTACAAATTTCGAAATAAATTCGAACCAATACCACCAAAATTAGCAGGGAAATACATGACAAGCATGGAAAAGGGGTAAGGAAGGTTACCCAAACGAAAATCGGAAGGAAAATTGACCGAAATTGAAGAACCCTAGAAATTGGGGATCGACGCTTTCCCGCAAAATCCGACTTCAAAACGCAACGAAACTCTCAATTGCTGGAGGGGATAGCTGCGCCTCGACGAGACGAAGCTCGTGGCGGGTCGCACGCGCCGAACGGCGGCGGGCGCACGGCCTGAAGCCCCGGGGGGTTGGGGAAATCGGGAAAGGCGCGGTCGGGGAGAGAGAGTGGCGGGTTGGAGGGCTAAATGATTTTTCCAATTAAAATCTCGGGTTCAACTGGTATTTATAGCAAAAATACCCCGAAATACTAATAGCCCCACAAATACATCATGATTCATTAAAAATCATCTGTTTTCAAAAATTCTCTCTCTAACTCCAAAACCCCCTACCGGTGTCCACACTAAGCACCCAGATCCCGAGTCACACTAAAAACCAAATCTTAGGTTTTTCACCAAAATGAGAATACAATCTCAACCTCTGGATCCAACGATCCCAACTACCCAAATAAACGAGCCCGAAGGCCCAACACCGCGATTAAACTCCAAATCGCCATGTAAAACAACTTTAGGGGATACTAACACTCCGGGATTAACATCTATAATCCCTGGTCATCACAAAAGTTGATCGAGTACTTGTTTGAATGGTCGACGTTTATGCATGTGGGCTTATGTTTGGGGTGTAAATTTGATATGAATACACTCAGGGTAGTGTGTTATAACTGCTAGCATGTTGGTCTTGGCATGTTGTATGTCTTACATGTTAGATTGAAGGGTATGAATATCGGTGTTAGGGAATTCTGGAAAACCTGGGTTGAAACGGAGCGACCGATCGATCGGTGAAGAACACCGATAGATCGGCAAAAGCCGTAGCATTTTTCCAAAATTCAAACAGTTCACCGATCGATCGGTGATGAGGACCGATCGATCGGTAGTGCCTTTTTTTTAAAATGTAGAAATTGTTAATTTTGATATTGGATTGTAATGAGACATCTAATATTGTGTTGTACACTGGTGTAGAGCCTTCACAGACAGCTACACAGCGCAGGGGATAGAGTCCCACAACACACTACATTTTGGAAAGGTACGTAAGCGACGTACGGGCATCCCAACGGTAACATGTACTTTATGTTTGTCTTTTGACACATGATGAATGCATGTGATGCATTAAGAGTGTGATACATGTTATTATGCATTGTTGTTGCATATTATGCATTGTTGTTGCATATTGTGATGTGGAATAAAGAGGTGTATTCCACGAGTCAAGAGAGATCACAGTGTATGTTTAATGCTTATGCTTGTTCTGTAGTAATGATGCGGGGAGGATTGTACCGCTCATTATGAGGTTCTGTAGTAATGAAGCGGGGAGGATTGTACCGCTCATTATGAGATTCTGTAGTAATGAAGCGGGGAAGATTGTACCGCTCATTATGAGTTTATGTAGTAATGAAGCGGGGAGGATTGTACCGCTCATTATGAGTTGTGGAAGCATGAAGCATTAACATAACTGTTGATATATAACTCAAAAGATATGAAAGAAAGAGGTGATATGTCATGACATTATTAAATGATCCATAATTTCATATAATGTGTTTTATTATGAGTTAGGTACAAGGACAACCAATGGGCGTTGTAAATGCTTGGAAATACAGGAAGTGCTTTGTATTTATGATTTGTGCATTTACGCTTTACATTCATATTATGTTGAATATGAATTATGATATGCTCATGTGTTGGGGGTTGTCTTTGTAGGTGCTTTTGTTGACGAGAACCAGGGTCAGGGTTGATATGCTGAGCTGTAAGGAGTGCTACAGGATTAGCATGTTAGAGAAAAATTTGTATAGCTTCTACTGAGTAGAGTAAGACTATAATGTAGTACCTTTGTAGGAATTCGTGTTATTCCTTTTGAAACATTTTGGTACTGTAATCTCTAAAGCTCAGGTTAATCAACACGGCACGTTACTCTGATATATTCGCATGAATGTTTAGTTCTCTAAATTGCACCTTAGTACCTGATAAGATAACGGGGTCTTACATTTTAGTGGTATCAGAGCCAGGTTAGATAACCAGGGAAGAGTGAAGGGTAGCCTTTAGAAACAAGTTGGCTAGGTATTCATTTGGGCATGCTTATGCATGTGATGCATATGGTTGTATAAGTATACTAACATGCTTTGAATATGATACTCTTGTTATCTAACGGCTTATATTATGAACTGCTTTTGGTATTGTTGTTAACTCTTGTGTTACAGCATGGCTGAGATTAACCCGGAGAACCCCAATGAGGAGGTAGGGGATATGGACAGTAGGAATGCCAGTATCGCTCAGCTGAATCCTTTACCACCACCTGTTGTGGGCGTGGAGCCCAGTGTACAGATGTTACTGCCAGGGGAGCTCAGTTTGAAGCAGTTCCTGAGTTTCCATCCGCCCATGTTTGAGGGGATTGAGTCTGGTGAAGTATCCGAGGAGTGGTTGGAGCGTATAGAGCAAATACTCGTGACTGCACCCTGTGCACGCACGGCATGGCTGAGGTTAGCCGAGTTTCAGATGGCTAAGAAGCCTGCTATGTGGTGGAAGACCACCGTGATGGAGCTGAGAGCTCTAGGTATGGCAGTTGACTGGACTGTATTCTGGACCCGGTTCCTTAACCGGTATTTATCTGCAGCTGCCAGACAATTAAAGGAAGACGAGTTCAATGCTTTAAAGCAGGTTAGCATGTCAGTGTCAGACTACGCTATGCAGTATTCCTCACTGCTGAGGTATGTACCTCATATTGCTGTCAGCAGTCATGCCAAGATGAGGAACTTGCTGAAGGGTCTGAGGCCAGAGCTGTTTGATCAGGTTATCTCCAACAACCCCAGCTCATTTGTTGACGCCCTGACACGGGCAGAGTTGGCGGAGATTGTGGTGGGCGCGTATAAGGATGATGTACCCCCTTCAGTACCACCACCGAGGCCTGTTGCTGATAGTTTGAGGCCACGAGGGGATCTGTTCAAGGATCGTGGGGCCTCATCATCTTCCAGATTTGGTGGGAAGAAGTCTCAGGGTCAGAAGCAGAACAATCGGGGACCCACACAGGGGAGGAAGACATGGGGAAGCAGGTGTAACAACTGTGGAGGATGGCACTCATCACCGGACTGCCAGGGTTGCTATGTTTGTGGCAAGGTGGGCCACTTGGCTCGAGGTTGCCCCGATCGGAGAGCACCACAGAGACAGGCAGACTCTGGGCCGAATAGGCCAAGGTTTGATGCTGGGAGGGCACCACAGAGACAGCAGTTCGCACCTTGACCGCAGGGAGGTCAGACGGCAGGACCGCCGCAGGGTCAGGTGTATACACTGACTAGGGAGCAGGCTGAGGCAGCCCCAGAGGAGGTCATTGCTGGTACGTGTCATTTATTTACATACCCTGCACTTATATTGATAGATACAGGTGCTTCCCATTCTTTTGTATCTACCGCTTTTGTGGAGAGGCACCGCTTGTGCTCGTCTCTGTTACCCACGCCTCTCATGGTCTCGACACCCACGGGAAAGCATGTGATTGCAGACCGACTGTTATCTGATTGCCTCATTTATTTTGAGGGCAATGATCTGAGGGCCGATCTGATTCAGTTAGAGATGGCAGACTTTGACTGTATTATCGGCATTGATGTGTTGAGCAGATACCGAGCTGTGGTAGACTGCCGACAGAGGATAGTACGTTTTCTGTCTGATCAGGGGTTCCCGTGGACTTTCTATTGGGATGACTCTCTTCCAAAGATTCCGGTAATATCAGCGGTTAAGATGGCGCGATTATTGGAGCACGGCCACACAGGTTACATCATTTATGCCGTGGTTGTATCTGAGGAAAAGGAAGTGAGAGTCGAAGACATACCGGTTGTGGCAGAGTTCATTGATGTGTTCCCAGATGAGATTCCGGGATTTTCGCCTATCAGGGATGTGGAGTTTGCTATTGAGCTGCTGCCAGGGACTTCTGCTATCTCCCGTGCTCCTTACAGTATGGCACCGGCAGAGCTGAGGGAGCTGAAGATACAGTTACAGGAGCTCCTCGACAAGGGATACATCCGTCCTAGTGTATCGCCTTGTGGTTCACCAGTCTTGTTCGTGAAAAAGAAGGATGGATCAATGCGTCTGTGCATTGACTACAGGCAATTGAACAAGGCCACAGTGAAGAACAGGTATCCACTTCCGAGGATTGATGACCTGTTCGATCAGCTTCAGGGTACAGAGGTTTACTCAAAGATAGATTTGAGGTCAGGCTATCACCAGGTGCGGGTTAGAGCTGGTGATGTCCAAAAGACGGCTTTTAGAACTCGGTATGGACACTACAAGTTCTTAGTGATGCCATTCGGGGTGACGAATGCCCCAGCTGTGTTTATGAGTCTGATGAACAGAGTATTTCAGGAGTACCTCGATCAGTTTGTGATCGTATTCATTGACGACATCCTTGTCTATTCAAGGAGTAAGGCGGATCATGCCGATCATCTGAGGATAGTGCTCCAGATCCTCAGAGATCATCAGTTGTACGCCAAACTCAACAAGTGTGAGTTCTGGCTGAGCAGTGTAGCATTCTTGGGCCATATCATATCACGAGAGGGGATATCAGTAGACCCGAGGAAGATAGAGGCAGTTATGGATTGGTCTGCCCCTACTTCAGTCAGTGAGATTCGAAGTTTTCTTGGTCTGGCTGGCTATTATCGACGTTTCGTCGAGGGTTTCTCAAAGATCGCCAAGCCACTTACACAACTGACTCAGAAGGGAGTCTCATTTTGTTGGTCAGAGGCTTGTGAGCAGAGTTTCAGGGAATTGAAGCACAGACTGACTACTGCACCAGTTCTAGTGATTCCCAAGGAGAACAAAGGATTTGTTCTTTATACCGACGCATCGCTACAGGGCTTAGGGTGCGTACTGATGCAGGACAGACATGTAGTGGCTTACGCTTCGAGACAGTTGAAGCCACACGAGACGAGGTATCCAGTCCATGATCTGGAGTTGGCAACTATAGTGTTCGCCTTGAAGATATGGCGACACTACTTATACGGTACCTCATTTACCATCTTCACTGATCACAAGAGCCTGAAGTTCTTGTTTACACAGGCTGAGCTGAACATGAGGCAGAGGAGATGGATGGACCTGCTGAAGGATTATGATTGTGAAATCCTATACCATCCCGGGAAAGCAAATCTGACAGCCGACGCTTTGAGTCGGAAGGTGAGGAGCACAGCAGAGGATGCCATGTGTCTATCAGCTATGTTGGGCTCCTACGGCCATTTGGGATTTGATTATGATGTGTCTGCTTCACCGGTACAGGTTTTGACCTTGTTAGCTGAACCTGTTATTTATGATCATATCAGGAAGGCTTAGGGGACCGATGCAGAAGTTCAGAGATGGATGTCAGTGGTTCATTCAGGTCAGCCATCGAGATTTAGAGTGGCTGAGGACGGTTCTCTGAGACTTGGCGACAGATGGGTGGTTCCAGATGCACCCGAGTTGCGTCAGGATTTATTACAGCGAGCTCATTGCACCAGGATGAGTATCCACCCAGGCGGGAAGAAGATGTATAAGGATTTATACAGCCAGTTCTGGTGGAGGCGAATGAAACGGGATGTTACTTCGTTCGTCAAGCGCTGTTTGATTTGTCAACAGGTAAAGGCCGAGAAGCAGAGGCCTGGAGGTGAGCTAAGGAGTTTGGAGATACCCGAGTGGAAGTGGCAGCACGTGTCTATGGATTTCGTGACCCACTTACCGAGGACTGTTTCGGGTTTTGATGCCATCTGGGTAGTCATGGACAGATTGACTAAAGTGGCTCACTTCATTCCCTACTGTATGACATATACGCACTTGAGGATGGCACATTTATATGTCCGAGATGTGGTGAGACTGCACGGGATCCCTGTTTCAATAGTGTCCGATCGAGATCCGCGGTTCACATCTCACTTCTGGGAGGGTATGCAGACAGCTCTAGGTACAGAGTTGAGGCTGAGCACAGTCTATCACCCTCAGACGTACGGACAAACTGAGCGTACGATACAGACGCTCGAAGATATGTTGAGAGCTTGTGTGCTAGAGTTTGACACTTCATGGCAGGACTCGATAGCCTTGGTGGAGTTCTCTTACAACAACAGCTACCAGGCAAGTATACAGATGGCTCCTTTCGAGGCCCTCTATGGTAGGCGTTGTAGGTCACCCTTGTGTTGGGATGACATGGACCGTAAGTCGGTTAGAGGACCAAAGTTGGTTCAGGAAATGGAAGAGAAAGTTAAGGTTATCAGAAGAAAGATGAAGGCAGCTCAGGACAGACAGGCAGCATATGCCAATCAGCGGCGTAGACCGTTGGAGTTTCAGTTAGGCGACAGAGTCTTTCTGAAAATCTTGCCTTCCAGAGGTGTAGTACGGTTTGGTATGCGGGGGAAGTTGTCTCCTAGATACGTGGGGCCGTATGAGATTTTACAGCGTGTTGGTACTCTGGCATACCGTTTGGCCTTACCATCTTCTCTGTCTGGTATACACGATGTATTCCATGTGTCTATGCTGAGGAAGTATGAGCCGGATCCTTCACATGTGTTGCAGCCTTCAGAGGTGCAGATTGAGTCCGATGTTTCCTACGTGGAGCGGCCTATCAGGATTCTAGATAGAGCAGACCGCAGGCTTCGGAACAAAGTTATTCCTATGATCAAGGTTCAGTGGGATTTTGGGGTCCTCGTTACTTAATCCATTATGTATTTCATTAAGCATACATATGTGAGTCTGAATTAAGTAAAAACATGCACTGTTTAAGAGTTTCTCACTAATAGGTTGTTACAGATGTACCAAAACCACTAGTACAAAAACCAAAGAACTTTTTCACATATACATTACATGTATAATTAACAACCTAATCCAGTACAACTCCTATGCAGTGGTTCACCTCGCAGCGGAATAAAACTCACGATTCCCACGTCTATGAAATCCTACAGAAACATTCACAAAACGTGAGTATAGATAAACAACTATCTCAGTGCGATATCAAAACACAATCTCAATATCAATGATAAAGCACAATAAATCATCTATCGTGAATGTTCTGTATCATGCATCCACAAATGCACTATGTCATGACATGTCTCAACAATCACCTTATTATCACGAGCCCCATATGATATGCCTATTCAGCTCAATATGTCAGTGGAACCACATCACATCTTCATATTAGCAGCACATATCATAGTACCATACTCATCTGTGATAATAGCCAGAGCATATACCCAAACCAGGCGTATATCTCTCAAGCCAAAGCATATGTAGTATATCTATCGTGGCAACGATCCCAGCCAAAGCATATACCACACCTGGCATATCTATCAAGGCAATGATCTCACCAAAGCATATACACATATCTATCAAGGCATCCATCTCAATCATATGAAATCCATGTATGCACATGCATATGATACTACCAATCATATGACACAAAGATAACATAAATCATATGATATCAAAACCATAACATCATCATCACATCATATCTATACTCCGTACGTCAACACGTACCTGTACGGCGACAAAAACGAGTTAAATTAGGCGTCACTGGCTAAGTGCCTCGTTGTCCCGTCCCCTGAGATGATGCTACAACAATGCCAACAATATATCATGTTATCATAGGCATTAAAATCAAATTCTACAAAAATATAACATTTTTCAACATTCTGGCTCTGGCGATCGATCGCTATTTCTCACCGATCGATCACCATACTGTTCTGCCCCCTCGCGATCGATCTCCATACCTCGCGATCGATCGCCAAAGTGTTCTGTTGCTCGCGATCGATCGCCACATTTTCACCGATCGATCGCTACTTGTATAAACCACCTTATATTTTGCCCTGTCTCGGCGATCGATCGCCACAAAGCTTGCGATCGATCGCCGATGTCCAGAAAGTTCAGAACATGGCGATTTTAAGCTTATCTTCCTAGCTCTTCTCCTACAACTCGAAATTTAACATGTAAATAAGTTTCATGCATTCTCTAATACCATAACAACATGTTTCCCCCATCTTACAATCCAATTACTAGCATATAAACATGTTATGATTCTTCACAAGAATATTTGATATGCTACTTCTCATACATCAACACCAATGACATAAATCAAGTATAAAACCATGAATTTCTTACCAAGATGGTACAATTTCACTTCACACACCCTCCTAGCTCAATTCACAAGTGAATCCCAAGCTCAACCAACAAGAACTTGAAAGAGATGGAGAGGAGCTTGTGTAGGATTTTAGTAGGTGTAAAATGAGAACTATGTGATTCTCCTCCCTAAATCACCTTGATATAAGGTCATTAGTTCCCTAAATCACTTATCATTTGGAATTAATGACATGTTATGTAATATGTACATGAAGATGAAATCCAAATTCACATGCAACTCTAATTTCAATTAAATTCCCATGCATATTATGTTTCATTCCTTTCCCTTGCCCTTGCCATATATCATTTCATACATGTATGAATTCATTCTTGGTTCCACCCGAACCTCCATTATCATACTGCCATTTGATATAATTACACCATAATCATATCACACGTGTATAACACAAATCGAGGCATTACAATTCTCCCCCACTCATTGAATTTCGTCCTCGAAATTTTATATACAAACATGCATGTATAGATACGCAAAATCCTACTACATGAAGCGAGGAAACATAATCATGTATGCAACAGTACAGTACGTATGTACCAACAGTATCATAAAACTGTAAAATCATACCAGAAAATAAATCCGGATACCGTTGCATCATATGCTGCTCCGTCTCCCACGTTGCCTCTTCGACACCCCGTCTGTCCCACTGTACTTTAACCATAGGAATCACTTTATTACGCAACCTGCGTTCAGCTCGATCCAAGATCATAACCAGTCGTTCCTCATACGACATATCGGTATCCAACTGTACATCAGGTAACTGTAATACATGACTCGGATCTGGTTCATATTTCCTCAACAGTGAAACATGAAAAACATCATGAATACTACTCAAGGCCGGTGGTAGTGCCAATCGATATGCCAACGTACCAATACGTTGCAATACCTCATACGGACCAACATACCGTGGAGACAATTTTCCACGCTTACCAAACCGTACTACACCTTTAAAAGGTGAGATTTTTAAGAATACACGGTCACCAATTTGAAATTCAAGTGGTCTACGTCGCTTATTGGCATAAGCAGCCTGTCTGTCCTGAGCAGCTTTAAGTTTTAATCGAATCATCTTTACTTTCTCTTCCATTTCATGAATCATATCCGGTCCATGTAAGGAAGACTGATCCACATCATCCCAATACAATGGCGATCTACATTCATCGCCCATACAAAGCCTCAAATGGTGCCATCTGTATACTAGACTGATAACTGTTGTTATAAGAAAATTCCACTAATGGCAACGACTCTTGCCAAGAGGTATCAAACTCTAATACACAGGCACGCAACATATCCTCAAGCGTCTGTATCGTACGCTCTGTTTGTCCATCTGTCTGAGGATGATATGCTGTACTCAACCGCACTTCAGTTCCCAACGTTGTTTGTAAACCTTCCCAAAAATGAGAAGTAAATCTCGGATCCCTATCCGATACAATGGAAACTGGAATACCATGTAGTTTCACTACATTTTGAATGTACAACTGTGCCATTATCAGATATGTAAATGTCATACAATATGGCACAAAATGAGATACTTTGGTGAGTCGGTCAACAATCACCCAAATAGCATCCCAACCAGAAGATGTCCGTGGTAAATGAGTCACAAAATCCATCGTGATACGTTCCCATTTCCACTGAGGAATTTCCAAACTATGTAATTCACCTCTTGGTCTCTGTCTTTCCGCTTTCACTTGTTGACAGATCAAACACCGTTTCACAAAGCTCAACACATCCTCTTTCATACGTTTCCACCAAAATTGGGTACGTAAATCATGATACATTTTCTTTCCTCCAGGATGTATACTGTATCTACTACAATGAGCACGTTGTAGTAGTTCTTGGTGTAGTCCCAATGAAGCAGGTACTACCCAACAGTTTTTGTACTTCAAAGTTCCATCACTTGTAAGTACAAATTGAGATGTTTGTTCTTGACTTATCCTTTCCTTCCACTGTTGTACATCATCATCAGTCAGTTGTGCCGTTCTGATTTTCTCAAAAATGTCGGGTTCAACCAAAAATGTTGATACCCGTACTGGCACTATTTCCACATCAAAATCATAACCCAAAGTACAACAAGAAGTCATCAATGCTGATAAATGAATCATCTCATCAGCCGTATGATGTACTTTTCGACTCAAGCCATCTGCTGTAAGATTAGCTTTTCCTGGATGATATGCAATCTCACAATCATAATCATTCAACAGATCCATCCATCTCCTTTGCCTCATATTCAACTCTGCTTGAGTGAATAGAATTTTAAACTCTTATGATCTGTATATATGGTAAACGACGTACCATATACATAATGGCGCCATATCTTCAAGGCAAAGACAATGGCAAGCTAATTCTAGATCATGTACTGGATATTTCATTTCATGTAGCTTCAACTGTCGTGATGCATAAGCCACTACATGTTTGCCCTGCATCAATACACAACCCAAACCAAGTAAAGATGCATCAGTATATAATGCAAACCTGTCATGCTCCGATGGAATGATCAAGACTGGAGCTGTAGTCAATCGATGTTTTAATTCCTGAAAACTACGCTCACAAGTCTCTGACCATCGAAACGGTACTCCTTTCTGTGTCAAGTATGTCAATGGTTTGGCAATCGCTGAAAATCCTTCAACAAACCGTCTATAATATCCAGCCAAACCCAAGAAACTACGAATCTCTGGCACAGAAGTAGGTGCTGACCAATTCAACACTGCTTCCACTTTCTTTGGATCAACTGATATACCTTCTTCTGAAATTACATGCCCCAAAAAGCCAACACTAGTCAACCAAAACTCACACTTACTGAGTTTGGCATACAACTGATGTGTCCTCAACAATTGCAATACCATATGCAAATGTTGAACATGTTCCGCATCACTCTGCGAATAGAAGTACCATTGATTTCCAGTATCAGACTGAAATCTCACAATCTTCTGACTACAATCCACAACAGACTGATATCTACTCAACACATCGATTCCAAGGATGCAATCAAAATCTGTCATATCTAACACAATCAAATCAGCTTGGAGTCCATACTCAGTCTCAAACTGAATATCACAATCAGACACACTCTGACAAGCCATCACAGTAGTTCCCATGGGTGTCGGGACATAAAGAGGCATCAACAGTGGAGACGAGCATATATGATACCGGTCAATAAAATTTTGTGCAACAAAAGAATGTGATGCACCAGTATCAATCAAAAGTAAAGCAGGATAAGTAAACAAAGTACACTTACCCGCTATCACAGCATCAGGAGCTGCCTCTGCTTCCTCCCTGTTCAGTGCATACACCTGAGCCTGAGGTGGTCCTGCCCTCTGTCCTCCACCAGACTGTGGTACACCCTGTGGTCTCTGCTGCACTGTATTCTCTGACATGGGTCCTCTCCTCTGTTGTCCACCCACTTGAGGACAATCACGGATCACATGTCCTGGCTTCCCACAACGGAAACAAACCACTGTATCAAACTGTGGACAATTTCTTTGATAATGTGGCCCTCCACATTTAAAACATTGTAATCCTCGTCCACTACTACTACTACTCCCTTGAGACTGTCCCTTCGCTCTTCGGTCATCCCCTTTCTGTGGTCCAAAACGTTTCCCACTAAACCTAGATGAAGATGCACCACCTCGTGGTGATTTAAATGGTTCTCCTCTAGGTCTCATATGATGTAGGGTTATTGGACATGACCCTATCAAACAATTCAGGCCTCAAACCTTTCACAAATTGTCTGATCTTGGCTTTTGTGTTTACAGCAATATGTGGCACATACCGGAGTAAGGAAGAATATTGTACCGCATAGTCCGATACTGTCATTGCTCCCTATCTCAAGTTTGTAAATTCATCCTCTTTCCTCTGCCTTGCAGCAACAAAGAAATAATGCTCCAAATATTCCAAATCCTAACATGCTATTACCATTCTCAACATGTTTTCAAGTGTGTAGGTAACTCCCTAAGACACTTCCACTACCCATGTTCACCCCGTTCTCGAACCACTGCTCTGATACCACTAATGTGGGGTCCTCGTTACTTAATCCATTATGTATTTCATTAAGCATACATATGTGAGTCTGAATTAAGTAAAAACATGCACTGTTTAAGAGTTTCTCACTAATAGGTTGTTACAGATGTACCAAAACCACTAGTACAAAAACCAAAGAACTTTTTAACATATACATTACATGTATAATTAACAACCTAATCCAGTACAACTCCTATGCAGTGGTTCACCTCGCAGCGGAATAAAACTCACGATTCCCACGTCTATGAAATCCTACAGAAACATTCACAAAACGTGAGTATAGATAAACAACTATCTCAGTGCGATATCAAAACACAAATATCAATATTAATGATAAAGCACAATAAATCATCTATCGTGAATGTTCTGTATCATGCATCCACAAATGCACTATGTCATGACATGTCTCAACAATCACCCTATTATCATGAGCCCCATATGATATGCCTATTCAGCTCAATATGTCAGTGGAACCACATCACATCTTCATATTAGCAGCACATATCATAGTACCATACTCATCTGTGATAATAGCCAGAGCATATACCCAAACCAGGCGTATATCTCTCAAGCCAAAGCATATGTAGTATATCTATCGTGGCAACGATCCCAGCCAAAGCATATACCACACCTGGCATATCTATCAAGGCAATGATCTCACCAAAGCATATACACATATCTATCAAGGCATCCATCTCAATCATATGAAATCCATGTATGCACATGCATATGATACTACCAATCATATGACACAAAGATAACATAAATCATATGATATCAAAACCATAACATCATCATCACATCATATCTATACTCCGTACGTCAATACGTACCTGTACTGCGACACGAACGAGTTAAATTAGGCGTCACTGGCTAAGTGCCTCATTGTCCCGTCCCCTGAGATGATGCTACAACAATGCCAACAATATATCATGTTATCATAGGCATTAAAATCAAATTCTACAAAAATATAACATTTTTCAACATTCTGGCTCTGGCGATCGATCGCTATTTCTCACCGATCGATCGCCATACTGTTCTGCCCCCTCGCGATCGATCGCCATACCTCGCGATCGATCGCCAAAGTGTTCTGTTGCTCGCGATCGATCGCCACATTTTCACCGATCGATCGCTACATGTATAAACCGCCTTATATTTTGCCCTGTCTCGGCGATCGATCGCCACAAAGCTTGCGATCGATCGCCGATGTCCAGAAAGTTCAGACCATGGCGATTTTGAGCTTATCTTCCTAGCTCTTCTCCTACAACTCGAAATTTAACATGTAAATAAGTTTCATGCATTCTCTAATACCATAACAACATGTTTCCCCCATCTTACAATCCAATTACTAGCATATAAACATGTTATGATTCTTCACATGAATATTTGATATGCTACTTCTCATACATAAACACCAATGACATAAATCAAGTATAAAACCATGAATTTCTTACCAAGATGGTACAATTTCACTTCACACACCCTCCTAGCTCAATTCACAAGTGAATCCCAAGCTCAACCAACAAGAACTTGAAAGAGATGGAGAGGAGCTTGTGTAGGATTTTAGTAGGTGTAAAATGAGAACTATGTGATTCTCCTCCCTAAATCACCTTGATATAAGGTCATTAGTTCCCTAAATCACTTGTTATCATATCATTTGGAATTAATGACATGTTATGTAATATGTACATGAAGATGAAATCAAATTCACATGCAACTCATGTTTCATTCCTTGCCCTTGCCCTTGCCATATATCATTTCATACATGTATGAATTCATTCTTGGTTCCACCCGAACCCCCATTATCATACTGCAATTTGATATAATTACACCATAATCTTATCACACGTGTATAACACAAATCGAGGCATTACAGGGATCGTAGGGGTGTCGAGGAGGCTACGTGGGAGACAGAGCGACACATGGTGCAGCACTATCCAGAACTGCTTTCTGGTATTGATGAGTGTGAAACGTACCACAAGTGTACGGTGTCAAGTTTTAGTATAGGAATTTGAAAGTACGGATGTCGAACCCACAGGGATTGAAAATTAAGTTACACCAAGTACTGTAATATCTCGACTTTATTTAGATAATCGAGAGCAATATTTATTAAACTAATCTACGAAAATAGAATAAAAGATTAACAAGATGGTAATTTAAGTGGAGAAAATCAATGAGAACGGATTCTAGAGGTTCGACTTCACTCAACTATCCACTATGTCGTGTTTTCCTAGTTTACTAGCCGAGAATTCTTATTTGTTTCTACTCCCCCTCCCGGGTGTTAAGCAGAAGTAATTATCTAACATTAATCTTGATATCCCTATCTAAGATTAATTATCAAACAATTGTAAAAGCGCAGTAATTCCTATGACGACTTCTATGGAGTTATAGGCCTTCCGAACAATATAACTACCACGATACGAATTCCTTCTTTCCTATTCACAACCCCCTCTCCCGAGTGATAGATCAGGAATATGGAATCATTCAATCCATGGCCAGTAGATTAGAAGCATTAAGAACAGGAAAACATAAATAAACCATATGAAAAACCAATGACATAGTTTCAAGTCAAGATCCGTCTAACCCTAGAATAATAAATTAGTTCATGAATACATTAAATAAACACATAGACATGTTCTTAATCATCATAAACATAAGGGAATAGATAATCAAACGAATTGGATGATGGCCCTCCGTCCCCGGTAGTCGACGTCTTCTTCTCCGTCGTCAAAATCTATATCCTTCGGTGTAAGCGCACCGCCTCGATCAATCTCCTCCTCTTTTCTGAATTTCCCTCGGTTGTTTTCTCGGCTGCTACTCTCACTCTTGTTCTTTTTTTAACCCTAGCCTCCTTCTCTCCAAAAATATGTCTAGGTCTTAATCCCCTGAATAATAATCCCCCCCCTTCGAAAATCCTTTTTTCCTTCCTTTAAACTCCCGTGTGCATCAGATAAGGAAGGTCTCCAAAATTACCAAAATTCCATAGGCGTAATTACGCCTCCGAAGTGGCGTAGTTACGCCTGTCGACGTGTCACAAAATCTGGCTTCCCGCGTGATAGGCGTAATTACGCCTCCAAAGTGGCGTAGTTATGCCACTTAAATTCTCAAAAGCCGTGGGCTAGGCGTAGTTACGCCTCAATGAGGCGTAATTACGCCTGTTGAAATTCTTTAAAAAAATCAAATGCCGTGAGTTAGGCGTAGTTACGCCTCAAAGTAGGCGTAATTACGCCTGTTGCCATGATTGATAGTGTAGATTTTTGGCTTCAATTCATCCGTTCCTTCCGTCATTTGCACCCTTTTAGTCCACAAAACATGTAATTACCTGGATTCCTGCAAAACAACACAGAACAAACCCAAAAGTGTAATTCTGATCGAAAACTAACACTAAACCATGCAAAATAAGAGGAAATATAAGTGTATAAAATACACTTATCAAACCCCCTAAACTTAAACTTTTGCTAGTCCCGAGCAAAATAGAAATGGAAAAAGACTAAGAAATAAAAGAGAAAAAGAAAACACACTACTAACGCAAGTCATGAAATGTTATAATTGCAAATTGGCCTCGAAGATCAATTGTCTAAAAATTTTAAGTCAAGTATGCATATCAGTCTACTCAAGAGTTCTCAAGTGTGTGTGTCACCACTTCCATTTAACCATTAAAGCAATCTTTACTCACACAAATCAATAGGACTTTGCAAGGTGTATTGGTTCATTTGCATTGTTCATAAAAAGGAGTATAACCTTGACAAACAGTGAACAATGCATCAAATCAAAGTAATGAGATGTGCGTGTGTGAATGTCAAAACCATATGCATTACAAGTGTTTCTCGAGAGTCCATAGGCTTACAATTCGTAACATTCTCCACTAATATATTAGAGGAATGTGGCTCGGTCAATAGGTCTTAATAGGCTTGTAACGTTAGGCTTCGGCTCATGGCTTCAATAAAAAGATCGGAATTTCAAAACAAGAGAGTAAGTTAAATATGACATTGTTGTGCACTCTCATCTCAATTTTCAACTTCTCTTATTGACAATTCATCATATATTTTTTTTTCCATATTTTGGATTCACCCTCCTTTCTCATCCGCCTCACCATTCACCTCAATATTTTTTTTTCTCATTCTTTCAATCACTTACTTTCTTCACCTCTTCAACATTTTTCTATGCATCCATGCCCTTTTTTCATTATTAAAGTGCAATATGGGTCTTACTCACTTGAGGGTAGAAAATAGTGTATAAGCTTTCATCAAGGTGGTCGATGTGGGATTTTTCAAATGATGCCGAATGGAGGTTATTATGTGCCTAAGCACATGCCATTCGATTTTCAATAAGCTCAAAAGGGTAGCTAGGGATAAAATGATGTATTTCGGTGGCTTCAAAGGCTCAAACGAATCAAAAATTGCCTAAATCCTTCCTAAGCCACGTAACATCCGTATTTCGCCTCAAAGGATACTAAAGCAAGTTCTCGACTACTCTCAATTCACAAATAAGTTATATGGTATGACCAATGTGCTCAAATAGTATCTCAAAACCAAGGTGATATAAGAAAGAAATTTGAATGAGATTCTAAAACTTAATGCAACAATTCAATCCTCATTCTTTTACGTTTAAGCTCAAAGGGGCTACTATGGCAAATTTATATCAATGAATAAATGCCCAAAATATTATCAAAAATTGCCTATATCATATTTGTGTTCATTCAAATCAACTTTAATTGGTCAAATGGTCATGGTCTCTAGTGCATGAATATGTAAGAAACTCAAGAGCAAAGCGAACAAAATTTTTAAAATTTTCACAAATAAGCTCAATTCTTCATCATCGGCCTTCACAATTACTTCAAATCACGACTTATGACACAAAAAGGAAAAAAAAAACGACTAAAAAAAAAAAAAAAAAACACAAAACACAACACACATAGGAATCCAGGAAACGAAACATCTCAGTGTTTAAACACCCCCCTAAACTTAAAATCGTGCATTGTCCTCAATGTACCATACAACGTATAAAATAAGGGACAACACACCAACCTGCGACGACGATCGTCAGTAATCGTCGCTGACCGCTTTATTTTTAAACAAAAGATATTTCAAAGAATGGTTTGAAGCGATTCTACCGCAAGTGCACGGTTGTCAAGTTTTAGTATAGTGAAAATTAAGTACAGGTTGTCGAATCCACAGGGACTAACGTATAAGTACCAAATAAGATTAATAAAATTATATTTAGCCTACGATAAAAGAGGTTTGATTAACTAAAGCTAAATTAAACTAAAGAATAAAGATTAAACTAGAAACAAAGAATAGAATGGTTCCGGAAATGCGAAGGTAAGTCACTCGAGAAAATTACCAAGCTCGTCGTTCAATTATATTATCTCTACTGATTCAACGGAATTCTCAAATTATCACTCAATTGATTTTAAAGGTGAAAGGTTTTCACTATTATTCGATACACTCTCTCGAGCTGTAACGAAACTAACAATAAATTAGAATAAGTCACTCTCGTGCACCTATTTACTAATTCAAAGTTGCTTAAATTATCAAAACCTTATAACTCTAAATCTTTCGATTTCAAGTTCTCACATATGCGATATCATCTCTCGATCTCAATCGTGACATATATCATAAATTAATGGAGCGTGTTACAACGTTATCTCTCGATCTCGGTTGTAAATCTCAAATTCAATCAAAGCTAGCTAGACTTTGATCTACACATGCAATCAATCTATGAACAATAAATATCAATGCGCTCAAATACCAATGAATCAATATATCAAACACAACGAACTAAAACTTCAATAATATAAACCAAATTCAATTCAAATCAAATACATATGAGTTTAATTGTCTCTCGACCTCAAAAACATCAAATGAAAATGAAAATCAAATAAATTAAGGTTCCGAAATACGATAAACGATGGATGAATCCGTGCGTTGCACCGTAATTTCTTCTCTTGTTCCTTCCTTGCACTCCGGAAGAGATTGGCTCGACTTTGGACGAAGAACGGAGATTGGATCTCCTTCTTCCGGCGTTGGGCGGCGGCTAGGGCGGCTGCTCTTGACCTAAAAACGTCTGATAAATGGTCTAATATCCTGTCTCCCCGAAATGGATCAAGCCTCCCGCTTAAAAGCCCCACAATCTCGATAAATAAGGAAAATAAAATCTTCAGATTTCGCGTCTCGATCGATCGAGATTTTCACCGATCGATCGGTGCACTGTTCACGTTAGCCCTTTTGCACTCACTGCCTCGCTCGATCGATCGAGAATTTCCACCGATCGATCGAGATTTCTCAAATTTGTTGCTGAAGTTACTGCCTCGCTCGATCGATCGAGATTTCCACCGATCGATCGAGCCTTCAAAAAATCTGATTCTCGCTTCTGGCTGGCTCGATCGATCGAGAATAAATCTCGATCGATCGAGATTTGGGAAATCCATCTTCTTTCATTTTCTCTTCTTTTACGCCTCGATTTCGTCCGTTATCTTCATGTAAGCTCATTTCTTCCACTTCCGGTCTAATTTCCTGAAACAAACGAATAAACACCAAAAAGCATAATATCATCCAGGAAAAAAGTACGGAAAATGGGAAGAAATTACAGTTAAAATCACTCAAAATCTAAGCCTATCAACTCCCCCAAACTTAGACTTGATCGTCCTCGAGCAAGCAATAAACTCAAAAAGAAAAGTTAAACTCGATACTAAGCATGAATCATCTTTACAACATACGTAACAACCCAGAAATCCTACTTACACATCAATAGAAGTCAATCAACATTTAACAAGAAGCAATTTCTCCTAAGTTAAACAATACATCGCAACATCGGAACGTGCGTGTGTGCTATTGTCAAACATGAGTTACATATATATCTTTAACATCGACATGTGCCATATTAACTCCTAGTCAAGATTACTTTGAATTACTCTACAAGTTTACTATCCAGCACTTCTCCACTAATGTAATTGTTCCCTAGACTTGGATCAAAAGGTCTTGAAAGCTTATAACGTTAGGCCTTTTGGTGTCGGCTTCAAAGAAAAGGTAGGATGAATTCAAAGAAGAGAGTATAACAAAATCAGTTCAACTATTTTTGAGCTTCTCTTCAACTTTTTTCTAGCCTTGGCCACTTTGGGTCTTATTTTGAATTTTTCTTTTCAAGGCTTTTCTCTACATCTTTTCTTTTTCTTTGCTCATTCTTTTGTTCCTTTTGAACTCATTTGCATATAACAATTCTGTGCAATGAATGAGATTCATTATACTCTCCTAGGGGTAGGTAAAAATTTTCTTTTAGGCTCAAACCAAGGTGGGTATAATGAGTTGTCAAGAATGTCGAATGGGGGTCTAATCATATGCAATGCATATACCATTCTTTTTTCAATAAGGCTCAAAAGGGGACACTAAGGAATAATATATAACAGGTAGGCTTGAAAGGCTCAAACGGTCCAAAGATCGCCTAAATCATCTCCAAGTCTAGTTCCTAATTATAAATTTCGCCTCAAAGTGCTTTCAACTAAACTGTAAAGTTATCTAAGATACTCAAGACTCATCATAGTTAACACAAGTTTTCAATTTAATCAATACATACTTCACTCAATCATGACTCAATAAGTGCTCAAATTATTCCTCAGTTTTGACATGTAGTTAACAAAGGATATATACAAACAAGTTAAGCATTTCCATGACTCCTATCTAGATGAGGATTAATTTCATCATGTATTACCGTTGCAATTCCAACTCATCAATTCTCAAGAATAACTCAATCAATAGAAAAAAAATTTTGTTGGTAATGCTCAAGGACGAATTAGTCTCAACATCATGCAGTCATGCTAGGAAAAGAAACAAGACAAGTAGCAATATGTGCAAAAGCAAGATATATACAAATAATCAAAAACCCCCCCAAACTTAGCATGTGAATTGCCCTCAATGAACAAGAAAAATAAATGCAAAGGCAAAGACACATACCATGACGACGATCGTCACTGATCGTCGTCCTCATCATGCTCCGGAGGGGGAACTGGGTCGTGGTGCTCCTCACCCTGATATGGCGGAAAATGTGGGTACTCAGAAGGTGGAGGTGCATGCGGATGATAGGGTGCAAAGTGTGGCTCCGGCGGGAACTGGAAACCTGGAAAGCCCTGGGCCATGGCAGTGTTCCATGCACTCTGATAGTGCATGAACTCCATCTGTCTCTGAGCTACCTGCTCATGGTCCATCTGCAATGCTCTTTGCATGCTATGAATGTCCCGCTGCATGCTGTGAATGCTCTGCTGCTCCAGGCGAATATCTTGGAGATCCCTATGAAGAGAATCCAAAGTAACTCGTGTATGCTCTGCAGCAGAGGATGATGCTCCAGCTTGTGTAGTGTCCGAGGGTCTTCGTCGGTTCGTAGGATCGGCTACAATGATTGGTGTCTTCGGCGGGAGTAGCTCCTCGTCTTCCCCCCATGTCACTCCGTATCGCTGACATAAAGCAGTGATCGTGGATGGAAACGGTAGTGCGGAGGTCGGTGGGCTACTTCCAATCTCTTGAATATGATCACTGATGATCTCACCGAAGTCCACATCCTTCCCTGAGAGGATGGCATAAACCAGGACCGCTCTATCTTTTGTCACCTCAGAAGTGTGGGTCGATGGCATGACCCGCAAGGCGACAAATGAAAACCATGCTTGGGCCTCTGGCTTCAAATTTTTCTTTAGAACCAACTGTGGCTCTGCTTTATCATTCCTTTGCCAATCCACTCCTGGCTTGCCAATGACTGTCAATACCTCATCGTAGTCGATCCTGCTGTTCTTGAAAGATTGGTATTCACAGTTGTGAATGAAAGGCATCCGGTGAATATTATTGATTGTGGCTCGATCCGCCAACACATCTTTCCCTCGAACATAAACACTTACTCGGTGCCCTGGTTGAACAGCTCGAAGATTTGTATAGAACTCCCTCACCAATGGCACCACAGCATCAATCGGTGCCTGAACGAATTGAAACCACCCTTTTCGGCGTACTGTCCTAATGACAGGACACTCCAATTTATCCAAGCTCATTCCCCTTTCACGGCTCAGGGGTTTCTTATGGTAGATGGGGTATAACTCAGCAATCTTGGCATTGAGAAACTTCTGTTCATCATAAACTGGCTCAGAAACAGTGGCATCTGCCTGCTTTTGCTTCTGGGAAGCTTCCGCCTGCTTTGACCTCTTTCTGGATGACATTTTCTTGCCAACTGATTCCCAACTAATACAATTCAATTCAACTAACACCCCACAACACTGTCAATCCGACACCCTTCAATACCACAAAACTTCCTCCAAATTTCAATCTTTCCTAACCCACTTCTACTACAATTCAAAACTTAGCACCAAAAGATAAAATCTTTGAGAATTAGAGACCAATTACCGCTTAAAAATCCGATCTTGGAAAGTTTGGCACTTGGCTTGGAATTCCCTTCTTTATGCGCTTCTACCCAATTTGCCTTGCAAGTCTTCAAATCTGCAATGAAAATCTCATTAGGATGAATATTACTTCTTAGAGTTGAAGTAATTTGAAATTTGATGAACAAAATGAGGAGATTAGATGAAGGGATTTGAAAGAGGCGGCTAGGGCTTTTGTTGTGGAGAGGAGAAAGATTGAAGTTTGAAAGTGATGGATGCTGCGTCTGTGCCCTTATTTTTTTTCAAAATTTTCTCTCGCTCGATCGATCGGAAAAATTCTCGATCGATCGAGCGAGGCAGTAGGCACAATGTCATTTTAAAAATTCGGTCGATCGATCGAGATTTCCACCGATCGATCGCCAGCAGCAGCAAGCAAAATTTGAATTTTTTTTTTTCAACATCTTTCTATCGGATTGCCTCGCCTATAACCAACTTGCTCTTGCTTTCACATCTGCAATAGAAAATACACGAATTCATTCCCAGACAAACTCAAAAACAAACAAACTAACAAAAACTCAACAAAACAAGAAATCAAAAACAAAACTCAAGGAAGGAAAAACGGAAGTTCTTAATTTATAGTCCCAAGCTGGACTGTCACCTCCTCGTCTTCATCAATTTGATGGCTCCTTCGGATTCTTTACAGAATCACTCGGGAGCGTACCTTGCGTCCTCCCAGATATCAACGTGGCCAACTGCCCTATCTGCACTTCCAAATTTTTAATAGATGCATCCTGATTCTGCATCCTCACCTCCGTTGATGAAATCAGCTTTGCCATCAATTCCTCCATACTCGGCTTTTGTGTGAACCCGGCCTGCGGTTGAGGGTTCAACACATTTTCTTGATTCGACCACCTCAAATTCGGTTGGTTCCTCCACGGTTGGTTGTAATTCGAGTAGGAATTATTGGGTGACCTGTTACCTACAAAATTAACAGCTTCAACGGATTGGTTAAATTGATTACCTGCCTGGCACTCGATGCTAGGATGACCGCCTCCACACAGCTCACAGAAAATAATTTGGGCATGCATTGCTGCTGCTCCCATGCTGTCTATCTTCCGGTTCATGGCTTCTAATTGAGCCGAAAGAGCAGTGATCTCGTCCACTTGATGGACTCCCATTGGTTTCTGTGGCGTGCTCCTCTCTGATTGCCACTGATAACTGTTGCACGCCATTTCCTCCAACAAGCTATATGCCTCTTCCGGCGTCTTTCTCATTATGGATCCCCCAGATGCTGCATCAATCATGGAACGGTTAGCAGAAAATAAACCGTTATAGAACGTTTGTACATGCAGCCATATGGGTAGACCATGGTGTGGGCATCTCCTCAACAACTCCTTAAACCGATCCCACGCTTCGTATAAAGTCTCGGGGTCAAACTGACCAAAAGTTGTGATATCATTCCGCATCTTTGCCGTCTTGGAGGGGGGAAAGTACTTTGACAAAAACGCCTTTGTCATCCCCTCCCATGTTGTTATAGAACCTGCAGGTAGAGAATTCAACCATGCCTTAGCTTTGTCTCGTAATGAAAAGGGGAAAAGTCTTAACCTGATGGCGTCGTCAGAGACGCCATTGTGTTTGAATGTATCACAAATCTCCAAAAAGTTGGAGATGTGATTGTTCGGATCATCTGTAGCTGCTCCCCCGAACATCACTGAGTGTTGAATCATTTGTATGATTGCCGGCTTGATCTCAAAATTGTTTGCTTGAATCGTCGGCCTTGTAATACTCGACAGCGATCCATGAAATGCGGGTTGTGCAAAGTCCATCATCGATCTAGGGTGCTGTGCTTCGTTATTGTCAGCCATTTCTCGAGCTTCTCGTAATCTTTTTAGTAACGTTCTCTCTATCTCTGGATCAAACGGCTCGAGAAAGGGTTCCTCTCTTCTATGCATGCACTAAAGAACCGATTCCTGTACAAAATAGACAAAAGGAGACAACAAAATGCACAAAGAAAATATTAACAAAGATCGACAAAAGAAAACAAAGATAATAAAAACAAAAATGCAATAATAAAAGAATTGGCTAAATTAACTAATCTCGTATGATATTATACAGATTAGTCCCCGGCAACGGCGCCAAAAACTTGACCGCTTTATTTTTAAACAAAAGATATTTCAAAGAATGGTTTGAAGCGATTCTACCGCAAGTGCACGGTTGTCAAGTTTTAGTATAGTGAAAATTAAGTACAGGTTGTCGAATCCACAGGGACTAACGTATAAGTACCAAATAAGATTAATAAAATTATATTTAGCCTACGATAAAAGAGGTTTGATTAACTAAAGCTAAATTAAACTAAAGAATAAAGATTAAACTAGAAACAAAGAATAGAATGGTTCCGGAAATGCGAAGGTAAGTCACTCGAGAAAATTACCAAGCTCGTATTTCAATTATATTATCTCTACAGATTCAACGGAATTCTCAAATTATCACTCAATTGATTTTAAAGGTGAAAGGTTTTCACTATTATTCGATACACTCTCTCGAGCTGTAACGAAACTAACAATAAATTAGAATAAGTCACTCTCGTGCACCTATTTACTAATTCAAAGTTGCTTAAATTATCAAAACCTTATAACTCTAAATCTTTCGATTTCAAGTTCTCACATATGCGATATCATCTCTCGATCTCAATCGTGACATACATCATAAATTAATGGAGCGTGTTACAACGTTATCTCTCGATCTCGGTTGTAAATCTCAAATTCAATCAAAGCTAGCTAGACTTTGATCTACACATGCAATCAATCTATGAACAATAAATATCAATGCGCTCAAATACCAATGAATCAATATATCAAACACAACGAACTAAAACTTCAATAATATAAACCAAATTCAATTCAAATCAAATACAGATGAGTTTAATTGTCTCTCGACCTCAAAAACATCAAATGAAAATGAAAATCAAATAAATTAAGGTTCAGAAATACGATAAACGATGGATGAATCCGTGCGTTGCACCGTAATTTCTTCTCTTGTTCCTTCCTTGCACTCCGGAAGAGATTGGCTCGACTTTGGACGAAGAACGGAGATTGGATCTCCTTCTTCCGGCGTTGGGCGGCGGCTAGGGCGGCTGCTCTTGACCTAAAAACGTCTGATAAATGGTCTAATATCCTGTCTCCCCGAAATGGATCAAGCCTCCCGCTTAAAAGCCCCACAATCTCGATAAATAAGGAAAATAAAATCTTCAGATTTCGCGTCTCGATCGATCGAGATTTTCACCGATCGATCGGTGCACTGTTCACGTCAGCCCTTTTGCACTCACTGCCTCGCTCGATCGATCGAGAATTTCCACCGATCGATCGAGATTTCTCAAAATTTGTTGCTGAAGTTACTGCCTCGCTCGATCGATCGAGATTTCCACCGATCGATCGAGCCTTCAAAAAATCTGATTCTCGCTTCTGGCTGGCTCGATCGATCGAGAATAAATCTCGATCGATCGAGATTTGGGAAATCCATCTTCTTTCATTTTCTCTTCTTTTACGCCTCGATTTCGCCCGTTATCTTCATGTAAGCTCATTTCTTCCACTTCCGGTCTAATTTCCTGAAACCAACGAATAAACACCAAAAAGCATAATATCATCCAGGAAAAAGTACGGAAAATGGGAAGAAATTACAGTTAAAATCACTCAAAATCTAAGCCTATCAGTCGCACATCTCATGCTCATGGGTATGGTGAGAAGATGATGATAGGGACCTCCGCATCAGTATAGACCCTGCAATGGGTAAAATAATGATCAATCGGCTATGAATAAGACATGCTACTAAAATGCAATACTAAAATTAAAAACTGAAATAAAATAAAAAGGATACAGGGCTTGGGTTGCCTCCCAAGAAGCGCTTTGTTTAAAGTCATCAGCTAGACTATGCGAAGCAACCATCAAATAGCGGCTTCCGCCCATAGTAAGTATCATATGACACTACATGTGGGTCTTGGTTGTGTATGCCCTCAACAATGCTCTAAACTTCATCTAAAATCACATCTTCCTCATATTTAATAATTAACACAATTAAATCATGTTAATATCTTAATACCCCACACATAAATTCATTAACACATGATTCATCATATAAACATAATTAATGCATTACTTGCAATTAATTAATTTCGGGGCATCACACATCTGATTCTAACTGAACTTCGGAAGGCTGTAACACGTGAGATGGACCCGGCTCATACTTCCGCAGCATCGATACATGAAACACATCATGTATACCAGATAAAGAAGGCGGCAAAGCCAGTCGGTAAGCTAAGGTGCCAATGCGCTGCAAAATCTCGTACGGTCCAACATACCTCGGAGACAGTTTTTCGCGCATCCCAAATCGCACAACGCCTCTGAAAGGCGAGATCTTCAAAAAGACCTTATCTCCCAACTGAAATTCCAACGGTCTCCGCCGTTTATTTGCATAAGCTGCCTGTCTGTCCTGGGCCGCTTTCATTTTCTGCCTATCGTCTTTATCTTTTCTTCCATCTACCGAATCAACTCCGGTCCTCCGACCGATCTGCTGTCCAAATCATCCCAACACAAGGGTGATCTACACCGTCTGCCATAAAGAGCTTCAAACGGAGCCATCTGAATACTCGCCTGGTAGCTATTGTTATAAGAAAACTCTACCAAAGGTACTGAATCCTGCCAAGAGGCATCGAACTCCAAAACACAAGCTCTCAGCATGTCCTCGAGCGTCTGAATAGTGCGCTCGGTCTGGCCATCCGTCTGAGGATGATAAGCAGTGCTCAATCTGACTTCAGTTCCCAAGGCTGACTGAAGGCCTTCCCAGAAATGAGATGTGAATCGCGGATCTCGATCCGACACTATGGAAACGGGGATCCCATGCAAACTCACCACATCTCTAATATACAACTGCGCCATCCTCAAAAAGGTGAAATTCATGCTATAGGGGATAAAATGAGCTACCTTAGTCAATCGATCCACAATCACCCAAATAGCACCAAAGCCTGAAGCACTCCTTGGCAGGTGAGTCACGAAGTCCATGGAAATGTGTTCCCACTTCCACTTCGGTATCTCCAAGCTTTTCAACTCGCCGCCAGGTCTCTGCCTCTCTGCCTTAACCTGCTGGCAGATCAAACACCTCTTTACAAAAGCGACAACATCAGATTTCACTCTCTTCCACCAAAACTGACCACGCAGATCTCTGTACATTTTCTTCCCGCCTGGGTGGATGCTAAGTCTGCTACTATGAGCTCGCTCCAAGATTCCTTTACGCAACTCCGGCGTACTCGGAACCACCCAGCGGTTCCCCAATCTCAAAGATCCGTCATCGGCCACTCTGAACTTCGTTGGCTGACCAAGATGCACTAAAGACACCCATCTCTGAATCTCACCATCTGACCTCTGAGCTCTCCTGATGTTCTCATAGATATCTGGCTCAGCTAATAAGGTCGATACATACACAGGTGATGCATCAATGTCAAAATCATAGCCCAGATGGCAATAGGAGGTCATCAAGGCTGACAAATGGATGACGTCCTCAGCAGAACTCCTTACTTTCCGGCTCAAAGCATCTGCTGTCAAATTGGCTTTCCCCGGATAGTACTCTATCTCGCAATCATAGTCCTTGAGTAGGTCCATCCACCTCCTCTGCCTCATGTTCAGCTCTGCCTGAGTGAATAAAAACTTGAGGCTCTTGTGATCCGTGTATATGGTAAATGAAGTACCATACAAATAATGCCTCCAAATCTTCAGGGCGAAGATGATAGCCGCCAATTCCAAGTCATGAACTGGATATCTGGTCTCATGCGGCTTCAACTGCCTCGATGCATAAGCTACCACATGCTTATCTTGCATCAGAACACACCCAAGGCCCTGAAGTGATGCGTCAGTATACAGAACAAATCTGGAGTTCTCCGTAGGGATCACTAACACTGGCGCCGTCGTCAACCGGTGCTTTAACTCCTGGAAGCTCTCCTCACAAGCTTCTGACCAAAAGAAAGGTACTCCTTTCTGGGTCAACTGTGTCAACGGCTTGGCAATCTTCGAAAAGCCCTCGACGAAACGTCGATAATATCCGGCCAAACCCAGAAAACTCCGTATCTCCGGCACAGAAGTGGGGGCAGTCCACTCCATCACAGCCTCAATCTTCCTGGGATCCACTGATATCCCGCTGCTCGATATGACATGGCCCAGAAATACTACACTGCTCAACCAAAACTCACACTTACTGAGCTTGGCATACAATTGGTGATCTCTGAGGATCTGGAGCACTGTCCTCAAGTGTTTCACATGATCTTCCACGCTCCGGGAGTAGATGAGAATGTCGTCAATAAATACAATGACGAACTGATCAAGATACGGCTGAAACACTCTGTTCATCAGACTCATAAAGACTCTGGAGCATTCGTCACGCCGAACGGCATCACTAGGAACTCATAATGTCCATATCGGGTCCGGAATGCTGTCTTCTGCACATCTTCCTCTCTGACTCGAATCTGATGATACCCGGATCTCAAATCAATCTTGCTATACACCCTGGTACCTTGCAACTGATCAAACAAGTCATCTATCCTTGGGAGAGGATACTTGTTCTTTACTGTGGCTTTATTCAGTTGACGGTAATCGATACACAACCGCATCGAACCGTCCTTCTTCTTCACAAAGAGAACTGGTGCGCCCCAAGGCGATACGCTCGGGCGTATATATCCCTTGTCAAGGAGATCTTGCAACTGTTCTTTCAACTCTCTCAACTCAGCCGGTGCCATCCTATAAGGTGCACGAGAGATAGCGGATGTCCCTGGCAACAGCTCGATCCCAAACTCAACTTCCCTAGCCGGTGGGAATCCTGGGATCTCTTCTGGGAATATATCAGCAAACTCTGCCACTACTGGCACATCCTCAACTCTTAGTTCTTTATTCTTCCCAGACGTGTCCACGGCATAGATGAGATAACCCGTGTGTCCACGTTCCAACAACTGAGTCATCTTGATCGCTGAAATCAACGGAATCTTCGCACGAGAACCGTTGCCATAGAAAGTCCACTGACTGCCCAACTCAGGTCTGAACTTCACTGTCCTCTGCCGGCAATCTACCACTGCCTGATATCTGTTCAGAACATCAATACCCAAGATGCAGTCGAAGTCTGACATGCCCAATACGATCAAGTCTGCCTTCAACTCGTTGCCCTCAAAATAAATGAGGCAGTCTGCCATAAACTGATCAGCAACGACATTTCTTCCAGTGGGTGTCGAGACCAAAAGAGGCGTGGTTAAAGAAGACGTGCGCATATGGTGTCTTTCCACAAAACCCACCGATACAAAAGATTGGGAGGCACCTGTATCGATCAAAATAAAAGCACGGTACGTAAATAAATGACACGTACCGGCGATCACCTCCTCTGGGGCTGCCTGGGCCTGCTCTCTGGTCAGTGCATACACCTGTCCCTGGGGCGGTCCCACAGTCTGACCTCCCGATGGTCGAGGCCCAAACTGCTGCCTCTGGTGTACAGTCCTGTCGTCAAACCTCGGCCTGTTGCCCTGGAACTCTGACTGTCCTCCCCGGGTTTGGCAATACCGAGTGATGTGGCCCATCTTGCCACAGATATAACAGGCAGGACACTTGTTTGAAGAATGTGGCCCTCCACAATTGTCGCACCTAGGCTCTCCCGGCCTATTCCCTTGTGAAGACCCTCGATTGGCCGACCAATTCTTCTTGTTATCCTGTTTCTGACCAAAGTACTTCTTTCCACCAAATCGCGAAGATGAAGAGGCACCACGAGGTTTAAATGGCTCTCCTCGGGGCCTCAAGCTGTCATTAGTCTGCCTCTGTTGCGGTACTGGTGGTGGCATAGCACTAGGATAAGCTCCCACCCCAAGCTCGGCAAGATCCGCCCTTGTGAGAGCATCATCAAAAGAAGTTGGGTTATTGGTGATAACCCGGTCATAGAGCTCCGGTCACAACCCCTTCATAAAGTTCCTCATCTTTGCGTGCCCATTGGTGGCAATGTGGGGAACACACCTCAGCAACGAAGAGTACCGCGTGGCATAGTCTGACACTGTCATGTTCCCCTGTTTCAAACTTGTAAACTCGTCCTCCTTTGTCTGTCTCGCCGCTGCGGAGAAATACCGGTTCAGAAACCTAGTCCTGAAGAGTGTCCAATCAATCACAGCACCTAGTGCTCTTAGCTCCATCACCGTGCTCCTCCACCACATGAGAGGTTTCTTTGCTAACTGAAACTCCGCCAGCCTCAGCCAAGCTGTAACAGCACAAGGAGCCGATACAAAGATCTGTTCAAGTCTTTCCAACCACTCTTCAGCCTCCTCTTCGGACTCTGTCCCCTCAAACCGGGGCGGATTGTAAGACTGAAATTGCGTCAGACTGAACTCACCCGGTAGTAATAACTGAGCTACGGGTTCCAAGCCTACTGCTGGTGGAGGTAGAGGGTTCACTTGTCCAATACTTGCGTTCACACTACCAACATCTCCAACCTCCTCATTAGCAGCCATGCTGTAACACAAATGTTAACAACAATTCCAAAGCAATATATATGTTATGCCATTAGATAATAGGAATGAGAATAAGCACGTTAGTATAACATGATATACATTAATATTCACCACATGCATAAACATGCTTCAAATGTAAGCACCTAGCCAATCATGCTAAGGTTACCCTTCACTCGTTCCCGGGTTCTCTAACCACTGCTCTGATACCACTAATGTAAGGACCCTAATCCTTTAGAGCTATCATAGTAATCAGAGTGTAAAAGAACGTG
Organism: Haberlea rhodopensis; assembly: GCA_907163345.1. NCBI lineage: Eukaryota > Viridiplantae > Streptophyta > Magnoliopsida > Lamiales > Gesneriaceae > Haberlea > Haberlea rhodopensis. The sequence continues at coordinate 206,706 of CAJQUN010000156.1, forward strand.
TTGAGTTTATGAGCTTAAGCATTACATGCCAAAAATAAGGACTACTAAAATGGATTAATTACATTCCAATCAAAAGAATGTGTTTAACTATAGTTCAAGCTACTCCTAGAGTAGACACTATAGGAAGCAATCCCGTCCTTCAAGTCCCAAAAGCATCCTCAACAAGCTCACCATCTCAACCCGTCTAGCCCTTCTAACATGCCAAACGTGTACCTACAAGGACAACCCCCAAACATGAGCAATAATAATCATTCATATTCAATACAATATGAAGATAAAGCGTAAATGCATAATCATAATAAAACACTTCCTGTTTTTCCCATGCATTTCAAACGCTTCCCGTTTGGTTGTCCCTGTACCATAACTCATGAGTATAATCAATAGATTATTTTTAATGGTCTAAACATGTCATGACATATACCATCTCATCAATACCAAATACTGATCACCAATCCCTAGTCTGTCCATCACAATGTATTTTAATGCCCCTCGCTTATTTACATATAGGCGTCATAGGATAACCTCGCTTCAATGGACATGCGGGACTCCCACCCCTCGCCTCACATTGAGCGGCAAATACCCTTTCCTCGCCCTATATGATAACCACGCTCAAATGTGACATGCGGCGCTCCCACCCCTCGCTTCACATTTAGCGGAACCAAACAAATAGCGGCAAGCATTAAAATCATCAAGGGATGACCACGACTCATGGGATGTGCACCAATAATCATCATATGCATCTATAAACATCATGCATAACATGTAATTGCATCCACAATGCAATACCACATATATACTCGCATCCACAATGCATAAACAATGAGTATATAAGATACATGTACCGTTGGGTGCCCGTACGTCCACTACGTACCTTTCCAAAAGTGGAATTGATCTGGCTTCAGTTCCTCGGTTGCGTTGCTACCTGGGATGGTTCTACACAATCACACAACCCCATATTAGAAGCCAAATAATAGCCAAATACCAAAAATTTGACAAAAGAAACCATTTTCCAAAATTCCACAGGCGGCGATCGATCGCTTCTTTCAGGCGATCGGTCGCCTCAAATTTTCCACTGCGGCGATCGATCGCGCCAAACATGGAGATCGATCGCCTATCCTTTGATTTGGCTACTACCTCTCGGCGATCGGTCGCCTCATTTTAGGCGATCGATCGCCTAACCTTCGAAAAGCCTACTGTCCCATGGCGATCGGTCGCCTCTTTTCAGGCGATCGATCGCCTCGCGCAGAGGCGTGATTTCTGCCATTTTTGCACCAAAATTTTCATCCAATCCATCCCAACACTTACACAATCAAACAACATCATAAATAACAACTTAAACCACCAAAATATACTTCAAAACAAGTATAAATCCAACCCTCAATCTCAACTACAACAACCCAACACAAACCCATTTTAAAACCCTTCAAAATCAACCCAAACTTAAATAAAACACAACAAAATTAACCATGAGGTATCCATACCTCTTGGGGACCTCAAATCACCCAATATACTCCACAAATCAAGATTTTTGAAAGGTTTCTCTTCACCCCAAAGCTGGAACTCGAAAATGGAGAGAAAGGGGAAGGGTTTGGGTGATGTTTGGTAAAGGTAAAGTGAGAGTGGATGAGGTGGGGTTTTGGTATAAAAGTTGAGTTAATTAAAAATGCAATCCACAACCCATGGTGTATAAAACACCCCAACATGATATTTTCCAAAGCATTAAACCAAATGCACCAAAATATCAATTAAACACATGATTTCTAATTAATTGCTAACCAAGGCAAATAAATCATGCTTCCAACCATAATTCCCAACATACCCAACATGCACCCTGAAATGCTATTCCGGGTCACTCTAACACGTGACTAAGCATTTCCACATAATAATTCCAACACATAATTAATTACCACATAATTAATCATATAAACTTAATTAATGCACCAGATTGCAATTAATCATTTCAGGGATATCACACAGTTAACGCTCGTCGCTCCAACAACGTCCTTCGAAAATTGATAAGCATGGGAGAAAGATTCTAGACTTGGCTTCATCTCGTGGAGATCATAATATGGTGAAGTTGGCATCGATGGGAAGAACGGATCCACATATGACATATAGGACATCACCATCGATGAGTGCTCATCACTATGTTCAAAAATATGCTCATCTTCCAACGTCACGCTAGGCTCATCTTGACACGGGAATTCATCAGATAACTCTTCCACAGTAGGCTCAACCACTTGAAAATGCTCATATTCCCTTGAATCTTCCGCATGAGTAGGATCACTCTCCCAAACTTGGTTGGTTGAATGATCATCATCATGTGACCACACCTGGTTTGTCACCCCTTGATTATATCTCATCTCAACCTCTTTGCATCTCGCTACAAATGTCTCTATCAGCTGCTCAAGGCTACTTCCGGTGTGATTTTCGATCTTTGGTTCAAATGATGGACAGAATTTGCGCAAAATATCCTCCAACCGAGAGACTTTATCAGAACTATACTCATCCTCTGCTTGATGATCGAATGGTTGGTGTGTAAAATGAGGGTAATGATGCCCTGGTGGATATTGGTGACTCCAACCCAGCATTGAAGGATCATATTGCCACTGATAGTCGAAATTCGCCATATGGTTATACAGGTGCACCCTGTCATCATCTATACCATTTATGGGACGACCAACTGCCAAAGCTCCATTAAATACCCATTCTCGTGTGTCTGCATCCAATCCAATATAGAAAGATTGAAGAGGAGCGTAGTTTGAAAAGTCGTGGTTGAATCTGTCCCAAGCTGCATAGAATGGTTCATACGGTTGTTGGGCAAAGCTTGTGGAAACTTGTTGATGAAACATCTCCAAGTACCTCACAAGAAAAACATCAAAAAAGAATAAAATTAAACAAAAAATAAAATTCTAAATTAAAATCAAGACTACTTGGTAACAGTATCAGTAAACAAAATTATATCAATCCCCGGCAACGGCGCCAAAACTTGATGCGTGTGAAACGTACCGCAAGTGTACGGTGTCAAGTTTTAGTATAGGAATTTGAAAGTACGGATGTCGAACCCACAGGGATTGAAAATTAGGTTACACCAAGTACTGTAATTAGAATAGTCTCGACTTTATTTAGATAATCGAGAGCAATATTTATTAAACTAATCTACGAAAATAGAATAAAAGATTAACAAGATGGTAATTTAAGTGGAGAAAATCAATGAGAACGGATTCTAGAGGTTCGACTTCACTCAACTATCCACTATGTCGTGTTTTCCTAGTTTACTAGCCGAGAATTCTTATTTGTTTCTACTCCCCCTCCCGGGTGTTAAGCAGAAGTAATTATCTAACATTAATCATGATATCCCTATCTAAGATTAATTATCAAACAATTGTAAAAGCGCAGTAATTCCTATGACGACTTCTATGGAGTTATAGGCCTTCCGAACAATATAACTACCACGATACGAATTCCTTCTTTCCTATTCACAACCCCCTCTTCCGAGTGATAGATCACGAATATGGAATCATTCAATCCATGGCCAGTAGATTAAAAGCATTAAGAACAGGAAAACATAAATAAACCATATGAAAAACCAATGACATAGTTTCAAGTCAAGATCCGTCTAACCCTAGAATAATAAATTAGTTCATGAATACATTAAATAAACACATAGACATGTTCTTAATCATCATAAACATAAGGGAATAGATAATCAAACGAATTGGATGATGGCCCTCCATCCCCGGTAGTCGTCGTCTTCTTCTCCGTCGTCAAAATCTATATCCTTCGGTGTAAGCGCACCGCCTCGATCGATCTCCTCCTCTTTTCTGAATTTCCCTCGGTTGTTTTCTCGGCTGCTGCTCTCACTCTTGTTCTTTTTTTAACCCTAGCCTCCTTCTCTCCAAAAATATGTCTAGGTCTTAATCCCCTGAATAATAATCCCCCCCCCCCCTTCGAAAATCCTTTTTTCCTTCCTTTAAACTCCCGTGTGCATCAGATAAGGAAGGTCTCCAAAATTACCAAAATTCCATAGGCGTAATTACGCCTCCGAAGTGGTGTAGTTACGCCTGTCGACGTGTCACAAAATCTGGCTTCCCGCGTGATAGGCGTAATTACGCCTCCAAAGTGGCGTAGTTACGCCACTTAAATTCTCAAAAGCCGTGGGCTAGGCGTAGTTACGCCTCAATGAGGCGTAACGCCTGTTGAAATTCTTTAAAAAAATCAAATGGCGTGAGTTAGGCGTAGTTACGCCTCAAAGTAGGCGTAATTACGCCTGTTGCCATGATTGATAGTGTAGATTTTTGGCTTCAATTCACCCGTTCCTTCCGTCATTTGCACCCTTTTAGTCCACAAAACATGTAATTACCTGGATTCCTGCAAAACAACACAGAACAAACCCAAAAGTGTAATTCTGATCGAAAACTAACACTAAACCATGCAAAATAAGAGGAAATATAAGTGTATAAAATACACTTATCAGGTATGCGTTTATTTATTGTGTTACTTCATGTTGGTGAGCATGTTTGATTTCGGGGATGAAATCTTATAAGTAGGGGAGTATTGTGATATCCCCGAAATGATTATGTGATTTTAATCATTTAATTTAAATTATGATGATTTGGGTGTTAATTCATGGGATTGAATTAATATTATTGGGGAGATTCATTTCAGGGTGCATGTGATATATGTTGGGATTTTGGGGTCGTGGCATGTTTATTTGGGGTGTGTGTTGTTTGTTTTGGTAAAGCATGTTAATGGGAATTGGAATATTTTATTGAGAAAATACTATAGATATCGTGTGAGGATATTCTAATACATCGTGCTAAATACCGGGACCAAAATATAACACATCAAACCACCCAACACCCAACCACCCCCCAACCCATGCCAATCAGCCTGTACACATGCTGACTTTACTCACCACTTGGCTCAATCATTTCACCACTCTCAGCCATTCCAATTCTCGAGCCTTCTCTCCCATTTCTTCACCAGCAACTGCTAAGCAAAATTCTGAGGAGCTTTCCCTTTTTCATCGCCTGGAAGTCCTTCAAAAATCAGAGCAAAGTAGGGTGAGAAACCATTCTCTGTATTTGCTTTAAACTTGTTTAAGTACATGTTTTTAGGTGGCGTGAAAACGGCATGTTAGATTAGGTTTCTTAAAACCTTCGATTTAAATGCTTACATGGTGTTGTTATGAAGCTCTCAGTATTTTTCCTTATGTATATTACATGTTTTATGTAGAGGAAATAAGCATGTAAAGTATGGTGTTCAAAAATATGGGTAAGGTTGTGCCCTGTTTTTTGGAAAAAATATGAGTTGGGAGTGTTTTTATGAAGGCTTTATCATGCACGTTAGCTTAGGTTTTGGTAAACCTTTGATGTGAAAATATGCATGGTAGTTTTGTGAAGCTCTTGGCATGTTTGTTCGAGCATGCTTTATGTTATATGTTGTAGTTTTAATAGCATGAAATGAGGTGCTCAAGAAATCTGGAAATGAATACGTTGCCCTGTTTCCAGAAAAGTTGATCGAGTACTTGTGTGAATGGTCGAGTTTATGCATGTGGGCTTATGTTTGGGGTGTAAATTTGATATGAATACACTCAGGGTAGTGTGTTATAACTGCTAGCATGTTGGTCTTGGCATGTTGTATGTCTTACATGTTAGATTGAAGGGTATGAATATCGATGTTAGGGAATTCTGGAAAACCTGGGTTGAAACGGAGCGACCGATCGATCGGTGAAGAACACCGATCGATCGGCAAAAGCCGTAGCATTTTTCCAAAATTCAAACAGTTCACCGATCGATCGGTGATGAGGACCGATCGATCGGTAGTGCCTTTTTTTTAAAATGTAGAAATTGTTAATTTTGATATTGGATTGTGTAAGGACCCTGAACCTTAACAGTGAATTCAAGATATAAATAGGGCTAATATGCATTAAAGACATCTTAGGGTTCTGGTTTGATGTGAGCTCAATTAGGTTACAGGCCAAAATAAAACTTCAACATTTAATTAGTTACATTCTCGATCATGAATGTTTAAGTAATAGCATTAGACTACTTCTCGAGTAGAGACTATCCAAAATTTCCTGTACTCTATCTTCATTTATGCTTTCAACAGCTCACAGTTCAACCCATCCTCAGCCCCCTTGATTCAAAGTGTACCTACAGGAACAACTCACCATGAGCATATATATATATATATATATCATCACTTAACACAATTTAACTTAATAAAGTAATTAAGCGTATGAAACGATTAATTGATATGCTCCTCGATTACCACATTAGCACATTTCATTGTTGTTCCTGTTTCACAAGCTTATACACAAAATCATTAGTTCACGATATAATGATCGATAACGCGTTTCCAATTATAATCACAATAATTCACTTTAACCACTAGAATTGTGACTGTTCCGGTCACAATACAACAGCGGAATTTTAGGACCCCTCGCTTCGACATATAGCGGCATCATATGATATCCCTCGCTTCGACGATGACAGCGGCATGTTACCTCGCTTAGACATGACAGCGGCAAATATCATACTACCATCGCTTCATATGACAGCGGCAAGTACCTCCCTCGCTCGGAGATAAAGGCTACCGGAACATTCATCAATTCCCATCACATTAATCAATCACAATAGTTGATTCCATTATCACAGTAAATCATAATCATTTCATATATATCATCACGTGTAAGGATTCACTATCCACAATGTACATAATTAAATGTATGGCACGTTTTACCGTCCGATGCTCGTACGTCTCACTACGTACCTTGGTTCCAAAAGTGGAGATATCGTGGACTTTATCTCCTAGGCTGTGTGGCTACCTGGGATGGTTCTACATAAACACATGAATCCATATTAGAAACCAATAAAGGAACCATTATCAAAAACATCACCATTTAGAACAAAATCTCAAAATCCAAAATTTAAGCCTTGCGATCGATCGGTCCCAAGCCCCGATCGATCGCCAAGTTGAGAAAAAATAAGCATCTGAATACTGCCTCTACCGATCGATCGGGCCATTTTACCGATCGATCGAGACATCACACCGATCGATCGGTAAAAATCGCCGATCGATCGGTAAGCTCTTTTTACGCCTGGCTTAGGTACTGTCTTGCTCGATCGATCGGACCAAATTTCCGATCGATCGAGAAACCCTGTTTCAGCGAGAAACATCCAAGTATGAGCTTCTAACCACACCTATACTCAAGCACAACCAAAAGCAACCACCAAGCTCAACATATAACCACAAAACAACATGAAAATACATCCCCCAAGTATAACAACATGATGGAACAAGATCCACCCCTTTTTAACCCCAAAATATGACACAAGAATGATTAAGAACCAACAAAACTTCATTACATTGATAGCTTACCCCTTAGGCTTCAAGATTTTTGCAAGGAATCACCAAAAGGACTCTTTCTCAAACTTTTCTCCTTCTCCTCTTGCCAAGAAACGAAAATGGGGTTTTCTTGCAAGAAATAAGGTGGAGGGATGGGGTCTTGGGGACAAAGGCTGGTAGAGAAAAAGGTGATGGGATGTAAAGATGTGAGCAAGTGGCTCATGCCATGTTATGGTTTAAAATGTGCATCAAGACCCAAGCATGATATTTTTAAAACCATTTTACCACAATGGATCAAAGTCCCTATTAAAATCATGCTTTACCAAATGAACACAACTCATTACATTTAAACCATTAAAACACCCAAACACCCAACATGAATAACATGCACTCCGAAATGCTCTACCGGGTCACTCTATCATGTGACTAAGCATTTTACCAAGATAATTTACGCCAACACAGAATTAATTATCACCATTAATCACATAAACATGCCCAAATTGCATATAATTATTTCGGGGATATCACAATACTCCCCTACTTATAAGATTTCGCCCTCGAAATCACATGCACTTACCCAACCAAAACTAAACATAAATCACATACCAGAGAATAGTTCTGGGTAGTGCTGCACCATATGCCGTTCCGTCTCCCACGTGGCCTCTTCGACACCCCGACGATCCCACTGAACCTTGACCATCGGTATGACCTTGCTTCGAAGTCTGCGATCCTCTCGATCCAGAATTCTGACTGGCCGTTCAACATAGGATACATCTGAACTCAACTGAACCTCAGAAGGCTGCAACACATGAGACGGGTCCGGCTCATACTTCCTTAACATAGAAACATGGAAGACATCATGTATACCGGATAATGACGGTGGCAGGGCTAGACGGTAAGCCAAAGTGCCTATGCGCTGCAATATCTCGTATGGCCCAACGTACCTCGGAGACAACTTCCCCCGCATACCAAAACGAACTACACCTCTGAAAGGTGAGATTTTCAGAAAGACCTTGTTTCCTACTTGGAATTCCAATGGTCGCCGTCGTTTATTAGCATAGGCCGCTTGTCTATCTTGAGCCGCTTTCATTTTCTGACGGATCACTTTGATTTTCTCTTCCATTTCACGAATCAATTCCGGTCCTCCGACCGTCTTACTAGTCAAATCTTCCCAGTATAACGGTGACCTACAACGTCGACCGTAAAGGGCCTCAAATGGAGCCATCTGTATGCTCGCCTGATAACTGTTGTTGTAAGAGAATTCTACAAGTGGTATTGAATCTTGCCACGGAGTATCGAACTCCAATACACATGCCCTCAATATGTCCTCAAGCGTCTGCATGGTACGCTCTGTCTGACCATCTGTCTGAGGGTGGTAAGCTGTACTCAGTCTCACCTCTGTACCCAAAGCTGATTGAAGACCCTCCCAAAAGTGCGATGTGAACCGCGGGTCTCTATCGGATACAATCGAGACTGGAATGCCATGCAATCTTACTACGTCCCGAACATATAACTGAGCCATCTTTAAGTATGTGAAAGTCATACTATATGGAATGAAGTGAGCCACTTTCGTCAGTCGATCTACAATCACCCAGATCGCATCAAATCCCGAGGCAGTCCTTGGCAAATGGGTCACGAAATCCATAGAGATGTGCTCCCACTTCCACTCTGGTATCTCTAAACTCTTCAACTCGCCTCCGTGCCTCTGCCTTTCTGCTTTCACTTGTTGGCAAATTAGGCACTTCTTAACGAATGACATAACGTCTCTCTTCATCCGTCTCCACCAAAATTGATTACACAAGTCCTTGTACATCTTTCTCCCACCTGGATGGATGCTAAATCTGCTACAATGAGCACGATGCAAGATTCCTTGGCGTAACTCTGGTGTCCTCGGCACTACCCAACGGTTACCAAGCCTCAAGGAACCATCTTCTGCTACTCTGAACTTCGATAATTGACCCATTCGTAAATATGACAACCATCTCTGTACCTCAACGTCTGACGTCTGAGCTTTCCTGATAAGTTCAAAGATGTCCGGTTCTGCCAATAAGGTCGACACCAGCACCGGCGATACATCTAAATCAAAATCATATCCCAATTGACAACAAGAGGTCATCAAAGCCGATAGTTGAATCACATCATCTGCTGTATACTTCACCTTCCTGCTTAAGGCATCAGCGGTCAGGTTCGCCTTCCCTGGATGGTACTCTATCTCGCAATCATAGTCCTTGAGTAAATCCATCCACCTCCTTTGCCTCATATTCAGTTCCGCTTGAGTAAATAGAAACTTCAAGCTCTTATGATCCGTATAAATGGTAAAGGATGTACCATAGAGATAATGTCGCCAAATTTTCAAAGCGAAAATAATGGCCGCCAGTTCCAAATCATGAACCGGGTACCTGGTCTCATGAGGTTTCAACTGCCTCGATGCATAAGCCACCACATGCTTATCCTGCATCAGTACACAACCCAATCCTTGCAGTGATGCATCCGTGTACAAAGCAAACCGCTCGTTCTCCGAAGGAATTACCAGAACAGGTGTTGTAGTCAGTCGGTGCTTCAACTCTTGGAAGCTCTGCTCGCATGCCTCAGACCATGAAAACGGAACACCCTTCTGAGTCAACTGCGTCAACGGCTTAGCGATCTTAGAGAATCCCTCGACGAAACGTCGGTAGTAACCCGCTAAACCGAGGAAGCTACGGATCTCGGGCACAGATGTAGACGCAGACCAATCCATCACTGCTTCCACTTTCCTGGGATCCACAGAAATCCCATCACTAGAAATCACATGCCCCAAAAATACAACGCTGCTCAGCCAAAATTCACACTTGCTCAGCTTTGCATACAACTGATTGTCCCGCAGAATCTGGAGCACTGTCCTCAAATGATTCCTGTGTTCATCCTCGCTCCGAGAATAGATAAGTATATCGTCAATAAATACGATGACGAACTGATCCAAATAGGGTTGGAACACTCGATTCATTAAGCTCATGAATACAGCCGGGGCGTTTGTCACTCCAAACGGCATAACCAAAAACTCATAATGACCATAACGGGTCCGGAAGGCCGTCTTCTGTACATCATCCTCTCTAACTCGAATCTGGTGGTACCCCGACCTCAAATCAATCTTACTGTACAACCTCGTGCCCTGCGACTGATCAAATAAGTCATCGATCCGCGGAAGAGGGTATTTATTCTTCACTGTGGCCTTATTCAATTGCCGGTAGTCGGTGCACAACCGCATTGACCCATCCTTCTTTTTCACAAATAACACAGGCGCACCCCAAGGTGATACGCTGGGGCGTATGTAACCCTTATCAAGGAATTCCTGTAGTTGCTCTTTCAACTCCCTCAACTCTGCCGGTGCCATCGGTAAGGGGCACGAGAAATAGCGGATGTCCCTGGTAATAATTCGATCCCGAACTCGACTTCCCTAATCGGCGGAAATCCGGGAATCTCTTCCGGAAATACATCGGCAAACTCGGCAACTACTGGAATATCTTCGACCCTTAATTCTTCTTTCTTTCCAGTAATGTCAATGGCATAAATAAGGTAACCTTCATGCCCACGTTCCAATAACTGAGTCATCTTTAAGGCCGATATCAATGGGATTCTTGAGCGGGAACCATCCCCATAAAAAGTCCACTGAATCCCCAAATTAGATCTGAACCGCACTGTTCTCTGTCTGCAGTCCACCACTGCCTGATACCTGTTTAGCACATCAATCCCCACGATGCAATCAAAATCTGACATCTCCAAAACGATCAAATCTGACTTCAACTCGTTGCCCTCGAAATAAATGAGGCCGTCATCAATGAATCGATCTGCAATCACACTTTTTCCAGCGGGTGTCGAAACCACAAGAGGCGTGGGTGACGGAGTCGTGCATATACGGTGCCTCTCCACAAAACTTGTCGACACAAAGGAGTGTGACGCACCTGTATCTATCAAAATATAAGCAGGATGCGTAAATAAATGACACATACCCGCTATCACTTCCTCTGGAGCTGCTGTAGCCTGCTCCCTGGTTAGGGCGTACACTTGCCCTTGAGGTGGCCCCAACGGCTGTCCTCCCAATGGCCTCGGTGCAAATGGTGGTCTCTGCTGTGCTGGCCTGTCTGAAGGTCTCCCCATCGTATTCTGTGATCCTCCCCGGTTAGGACAATTCCGGGCCAAGTGGCCATGTTTACCACATTCGTAACAAGCGGAGCATCCTTTCACTGAATGAGGTCCTCCGCACAGAAAACACTTAACCTTTTCAAAACTGCTAGACTGAGACTGTCCCCTATGAGACGGAGCATTACTTCCACGACCACCCCTTCCACGAGCATCATGCCATCTACCACTGAATCTGGAAGATGATGAGTTTCCCTTTGATTTAAAATGGTCGCCCCTTGGTTTCAAGTTTTCAGGAGTCGGCCTCTGTAATGGTGCTGGAGACGGTGCCACAGTCGGATATGCACCCACTCCTAACTCTGCCAGTTCAGCTCGTGCTAGGGCATCATCAAAACAAGTAGGGCCATAAGTGATCACCCTATCATACAACTCCGGCCTCAAGCCTTTCATGAAGTTCCTCATCTTTGCTTGGGTGCTAGTGGCGATATGAGGTACATATCGAAGTAAGGAACAGTACTGGAGGGCATAGTCGGACACCGGCATAGTACCTTGCCTCAAGCTAGTGAATTCATCCTCTTTAGCTTGCCGTGCCGCCGCTGAGAAGTACCGGGTCAGAAATCGAGTCCTAAACAACTTCCAGTTTATTTCCTGACCCTGAGCCTCCTGTTCAATCACTGTGGTCTTCCACCAAATCAACGCCTTTTTGGCCAACTGAAATTCTGCTAGCCGTATCCACGTTGTCTTTGCGCACGGGGCAGCCACAAATATCTGCTCCAACCTCTCTAGCCATTCCTCGGCCTTCTCCCCTGTTTCAGTCCCTTCAAAAGTCGGGGGCCGATAAGCTAGAAACTGCGTCAAACTCAGTTCTCCCGGCAATAACTGTTGTTCGGACGGCTCTTCGCCCAAGGCTGGCGGCGGTAGGGGATTTGTATGTCTAGCACTAGCATTTACACTTATCGCATCACCAACATCAACATTCGCTGCCATACTGCAACACAAGGGTTAGCAACAATATACAAAACAGTTCACATAATACATCGTTAGAAAACCATAACACGTTAGTATAACAGTCACATGCTTCATATGCGTACAACATATTTAAAAGTAGACGCCTAGCCAACTTATTGCTAAGGCTACCCTTCACTCGTTCCCGGGTTCTCTAACCACTGCTCTGATACCACTAAATGTAAGGACCCTGAACCTTAACAGTGAATTCAAGATATAAATAGGGCTAATATGCATTAAAGACATCTTAGGGTTCTGGTTTGATGTGAGCTCAATTAGGTTACAGGCCAAAATAAAACTTCAACATTTAATTAGTTACATTCTCGATCATGAATGTTTAAGTAATAGCATTAGACTACTTCTCGAGTAGAGACTATCCAAAATTTCCTGTACTCTATCTTCATTTATGCTTTCAGCAGCTCACAGTTCAACCGACCCTCAGCCCCCTTGATTCAAAGTGTACCTACAGGAACAACTCACCATGAGCATATATATATATATATCATCACTTAACACAATTTAACTTAATAAAGTAATTAAGCGTATGAAACGATTAATTGATATGCTCCTCGATTACCACATTAGCACATTTCATTGTTGTTCCTGTTTCACAAGCTTATACACAAAATCATTAGTTCACGATATAATGATCGATAACGCGTTTCCAATTATAATCACAATAATTCACTTTAACCACTAGAATTGTGACTGTTCCGGTCCCAATACAACAGCGGAATTTTAGGACCCCTCGCTTCGACATATAGCGGCATCATATGATATCCCTCGCTTCGACGATGACAGCGGCATGTTACCTCGCTTAGACATGACAGCGGCAAATATCATACTACCATCGCTTCATATGACAGCGGCAAGTACCTCCCTCGCTCGGAGATAAAGGCTACCGGAACATTCATCAATTCCCATCACATTAATCAATCACAATAGTTGATTCCATTATCACAGTAAACCACAATCATTTCACATATATCATCACGTGTAAGGATTCACTATCCACAATGTACATAATTAAATGTATGGCACGTTTTACCGTCCGATGCTCGTACGTCTCACTACGTACCTTGGTTCCAAAAGTGGAGATATCGTGGACTTTATCTCCTAGGCTGTGTGGCTACCTGGGATGGTTCTACATAAACACATGAATCCATATTAGAAACCAATAAAGGAACCATTATCAAAAACATCACCATTTAGAACAAAATCTCAAAATCCAAAATTTAAGCCTTGCGATCGATCGGTCCCAAGCCCCGATCGATCGCCAAGTTGAGAAAAAATAAGCATCTGAATACTGCCTCCACCGATCGATCGGGCCATTTTACCGATCGATCGAGACATCACACCGATCGATCGGTAAAAATCGTCGATCGATCGGTAAGCTCTTTTTACGCCTGGCTTAGGTACTGTCTTGCTCGATCGATCGGACCAAATTTCCGATCGATCGAGAAACCCTGTTTCAGCGAGAAACATCCAAGTATGAGCTTCTAACCACACCTATACTCAAGCACAACCAAAAGCAACCACCAAGCTCAACATATAACCACAAAACAACATGAAAATACATCCCCCCAAGTATAACAACATGATGGAACAAGATCCACTCATTTTTAACCCCAAAATATGACACAAGAATGATTAAGAACCAACAAAACTTCATTACATTGATAGCTTACCCCTTAGGCTTCAAGATTTTTGCAAGGAATCACCAAAAGGACTCTTTCTCAAACTTTTCTCCTTCTCCTCTTGCCAAGAAACGAAAATGGGGTTTTCTTGCAAGAGATAAGGTGGAGGGATGGGGTCTTGGGGACAAAGGCTGGTAGAGAAAAAGGTGATGGGATGTAAAGATGTGAGCAAGTGGCTCATGCCATGTTATGGTTTAAAATGTGCATCAAGACCCAAGCATGATATTTTTAAAACCATTTTACCACAATGGATCAAAGTCCCTATTAAAATCATGCTTTACCAAATGAACACAACTCATTACATTTAAACCATTAAAACACCCAAACACCCAACATGAATAACATGCACTCCGAAATGCTCTACCGGGTCACTCCTATCATGTGACTAAGCATTTTACCAAGATAATTTACGCCAACACAGAATTAATTATCACCATTAATCACATAAACATGCCCAAATTGCATATAATTATTTCGGGGATATCACAGATTGTAATGAGACATCTAATATTGTGTTGTACACTAGTGTAGAGCCTTCACAGACAGCTACACAGCGCAGGGGATAGAGTCCCACAACACACTACATTTTGGAAAGGTACGTAAGCGACGTACGGGCATCCCAACGGTAACATGTACTTTATGTTTGTCTTTTGACACATGATGAATGCAATGTGATGAATTAAGAGTATGATACATGTTATTATGCATTGTTGTTGCATATTGTGATATGGAATAAAGTGGTGTATTCCACGAGTCAAGAGAGATCACAGTGTATGTTTAATGCTTATGCTTGTTCTGTAGTAATGATGCGGGGAGGATTGTACCGCTCATTATGAGGTTCTGTAGTAATGAAGCGGGGAGGATTGTACCGCTCATTATGAGATTCTGTAGTAATGAAGCGGGGAAGATTGTACCGCTCATTATGAGTTTATGTAGTAATGAAGCGGGGAGGATTGTACCGCTCATTATGAGTTGTGGAAGCATGAAGCATTAACGTAACTGTTGATATATGACTCAAAAGATATGTAAAGAAAGAGGTGATATGTCATGACATTATTAAAGGATCCATAATTTCATATAATGTGTTTTATTATGAGTTATGGTACAGGGACAACCAATGGGCGTTGTAAATGCTTGGAAATACAGGAAGTGCTTTGTATTTATGATTTGTGCATTTACGCTTTACATTCATATTATGTTGAATATGAATTATGATATGCTCATGTGTTGGGGGTTGTCTTTGTATGTGCTTTTGTTGACGAGAACCAGGGTCGGGGTTGATATGCTGAGCTGTAAGGAGTGCTACAGGATTAGCATGTTAGAGAAAAATTTTGTATAGCTTCTACTGAGTAGAGTAAGACTATAATGTAGTACCTTTGTAGGAATTCGTGTTATTCCTTTTGAAACATTTTGGTACTGTAATCTCTAAAGCTCAGGTTAATCAACACGGCACGTTACTCTGATATATTCGCATGAATGTTTAGTTCTCTAAATTGCACCTTAGTACCTGATAAGATAACGGGGTCTTACACCACCGACTAGAGAGGTCGAGTTTGGGATTGAGTTGTTACCGGGAGCGTCTGCTATTTCTCGTGCCCCATATAGGATGGCACCGGCGGAGTTAAGAGAATTGAAGGAGCAGTTACAGGAACTCCTTGATAAGGGATACATATGCCCTAGCGTATCGCCTTGGGGCGCGCCGGTTCTATTCGTTAAGAAGAAAGATGGTTTGATGCGTTTGTGCATCGACTACCGGCAACTGAATAAGGTAACAGTGAAGAATAAGTATCCTCTTCCACGGATTGACGATCTTTTTGATCAGTTACAGGGCACGAAGCTGTATAGCAAGATTGATTTGAGGTCTGAGTACCATCAGATTCGGGTCAGATAGGAGGATGTTCAGAAGACAGCATTTCGGACTCGGTATGGACACTATGAGTTCTTGGTTATGCCGTTCGGTGTGACGAACGCCCCAGCTGTCCTTATGAGTCTGATGAATCGGGTGTTCCAACCGTATCTTGATCAGTTCGTCATTGTGTTCATTGACGACATACTTATCTACTCTCGGAGTGACGAGGAGCACATGAGACATCTGCGGACAGTGCTCCAGGTCCTCAGAGATAATCAACTGTTTTCCAAGCTCAGCAAGTGTGAATTCTGGTTGAGCAGCGTAGTGTTTCTGGGGCATGTCATCTCTAGCAATGGGATATCAGTAGATCCCAGGAAAGTAGAGGCAGTGATGGAATGGTCTGCACCTACTTCTGTGCCCGAGATACGGAGATTCCTTGGTTTAGCTGGTTATTATCGACGTTTTTCGAGGGATTCTCGAAGATTGCTAAGCCTTTGACACAGTTGACTCAGAAGGGAGTACCAATCTATTTGTCTGAGGCTTGTGAGCAGAGCTTCCAAGAGTTGAAGCACCGGTTGACAACAGCGCCTGTGTTGGTGATCCCCGCGGAGAACAAGAGGTTTGTTCTATATACTGATGCATCACTACAGGGCTTGGGTTGTGTGCTAATGCAAGATAAGCATGTGGTAGCTTATGCATCGAGACAGTTAAAGCCGCATGAGACCAGATATCCAGTCCATGACTTGGAGTTGGCAGTTATCATTTTTGCCTTGAAGATTTGGTGGCATTACTTGTATGGTACGTCGTTTACCATCTATACGGATCACAAGAGCCTGAAGTTTCTATTTACTCAGGCGGAGCTGAATATGAGGCATAGGATATGGATGGACTTACTCAAGGACTATGATTGTGAAATAGAGTACCATCCTGGAAAGGCGAACTTGACAGCAGACGCTTTGAGTCGGAAGGTGAAGTGTAAGGACGCCATGCATTTATCTGCTATGATGACTTCTTACTGGCATCTGGGCTATGACTTCGATATGGATACATCACTAGTACGTGTATCAACTTTATTGGCGGAGCCGGATATTTTTGAGAATATCAGGAGGGCTCAGAAGGCAGATGATGAGATTCAGAGATGGTTATTGTGATATCCCCGAAATAATTATATGCAATTTGGGCATTAATTATGTTTATGTGATTATTTATGGTGTTAATTAATTTAATGTGTGGGAATTAATTATTATGATGGAATGCTTAGTCACATGGTGGGCGTGACCCGGTGGTGCGTTTCAGGGTGCATGTTATGCATGTTGGGAAATTGGGTGTAAACATGGTTAATTGTGATGGTTGATAATTATTTGGCAAAGCATGTATTTAATTGAGGTTTTGGTGCATTTTGGGAAAATGCTTTTAAAATATCATGTTGGGGTATTTTATACATCATGCTAATTATTAGGGTACATGTTTTTAATTAAAACCCCCCACTACCCCACTCACCCCCCATCACTCTTTACCAATCAATTTCACCCCCAAACCCTATCCCCAAACCCATTTTCGATTTTGGCAAAAAGAGGAGGGAAAAATCTTTGCAAAAGCTTGGTTTGTGGGATTCTTGGTGAGATTTAGAGTCCATAAGAGGTATGGATCCCTCCTTGATGTTTTTTATGGCTTTTGGTTTGGATTTGAAATGGTATTTTGAGTTTTGAAATGGGTTTGTTTTGGGTGGTGTTGTTTTTGGTTTGGTGTTAGATTTTTGGTTGTTTTGAGGTGTATATTGAAGGTTTATGGTGTTTTTATGTTATTGGTTTGACGGTATTGTGTTGGTGTGGATTGGGAAGAGTTGGAGGAGCAAAAATGGTGTTTTTTTCGAAGTGCAGACAACGACGATCGATCGCCCGAAATGAGCGATCGATCACGCGCAGGCAATGCGCTCCAGGGACGCTTGGCGATCGATCGCCATGTTTGGGCAATCGATCGGCGGGGCTGGCGATCGATCGCGCCAAATGTGGTGATCGATCGCCGAGAGCAGAAATTTTCGGGTTCAGGCAGTGTGATCTCGCGATCGATCGGGGCCTTGTGGCGATTGATCGTGAGTCACCAAAAAGTGTGATTTTGGTTATTTTTGTTGGATTTTTGACAGGCTATCCCGGATATGTGACAGTTGATGTATGCCCCAATCAGCGATGCCACCATGTAAGACCATGCTTACTATAAATCAGAATTAACAATATACTGGCGATATGACTCTAAAATGGTGATGTGGATTCTATAAAAATTTATGTAGAGTCCCCCGTAAATTGGACAAATAAAAAAAAAGCACCAACCATAAATCCACAATCAACATGACCCAAAATCTAAATCTAATCTATCTTCACTACCCATCATCGACATAATCATAAATCAATCAAAATAAAAGTGTATAGCTAGTTCAAGGGCGTAAAAAGGGGACGATATACAATTCCATAACAAAAATACATCTCAAGAAATATTCCTCAATCTTAATGAATTATTCTAGCTATAGGTATCTAGCTCAAGGTCGTCAGTGTCAACCTCCTAGACGTATAAGTATTAACTTCCAAGCCCTTCATAACTAGACCTGTCACCTGTTTCCCATGGAAACAGTCCCCACCGAGGTGAGCATAACCACAATTTAACAACATGATAAAGGATGTACAGTTCATGATTTATGGAATGAAATACCGTAAATTAATCAATACTCCCAGAGCATATTATAACGAGGAGCAACGCTTCTCAAATTGTCCATGTTCTCACAATTCCATATAATCATAACATTATATTCGATAACAACTCACGTCATGGTAACACATCGCGCGCTCTGGCGGTGTGATACTCGAGAAAAAGTCATTAATGCTTGTTGTCTAATTTAAGTAATTAGCGATTAGTTATTGTATTGTGGACTCGATTTTGTGATGAACCGGGTGTGGTTGAATACATGGATTTATTAAATTACATGATTTTGAGGATTTAAAATCTAATTGGGTTTTGTTGCAAACAAGTTATGGCATGTAAATGTTGGAATGCTTAAATATTGCATTGACTAGCAAAACTCATACATGCACACTTTTTCACACACAAATCTCTACAAATTTCCAAACTCTTGTTTTTCCCCTCTTTTTCTTCAAGCATTTGGTGAACTTGTGAGGCTTGAATCTTGCCTTCAAAACATGGATTTGTTGCTTTAAAGGTGAGATGAAAATTTAGGGAATGATATTTTGATGTTGATATGTACTTAGAAGGGTGGGTTGTTGAAATGGATGCATTAGGGATTTGTTAGATTAAACTTAAATGAGTTTGTTTTGAAGTGTTTGAGTATGCTTTATTGAGTCTTTAGTGGGTTAATCGGTATTGTATGTGTTGGTGGGAGTGTTTGCACCAAAATCACCATTTTTGGCTGAAAAGGGATGACGATTGATGTGACTAGAAAAAAGACACATCTATTGCGCTTAATTATCTACGATTTGGTATGTTTTGATAGATAAAATGATACATATGCTACCTAATCGTACATTTGTGTAAATGTAGGTGGAATGAAAGAAATCGAGCTAATAACAATAAATAAAGATCAAGAAATGCATTGGAGTTGACAAAAGATCAAAATAGACCAAGAAAAATGCATAAAAGTGAATAACGAGCCGCGATTGATCGTCAAAAGAGCCCCTATCGATCGCCAAACGAGAAAAATCCGAGCAACAAAAGTTAAGTCTCGGCGATCGATCGGCACTTTTCCGGGAACGATCGCCGCCAGACAATGTTTGAGGCAGAAATAATTGGCGATCGATCGCCACATTTTCCCGATCAATCGCGAATGAAGAAATTCTAAAAAATAAGAATAGTAAGGTCTGGCAATCAGTCGCCAAACAGCCGCGATCGATCGCCAGAGGAGTTCGAGCAAAAGTAAAAGACTTGGTTTCTTTCCATCATACAAGGACTCTAGCCCCTTCCTCATTTTCCTATAAATACCCCACGACCATCAGACCTTGGGGACCTCTTTTTACATACTTTTACAGGCTTTCGTAGATAATTAGCATCTAGTTCATCATAGTTCAAAGGCACGCTACGAAGATCGAAGCAAAGGCGGGTGTGACAACCTCGACAAGTGAAGATCTACATAGTTTGTCTAGTTTGTGTTTCTTTTATGTTGTTTTTATTTAATTTTTAATTTTTTTGCATTAGTCATGAGTGGCTAAACTATTTTAGTTATTCTTGGTTAAGGAAGACAATACATTGAGATTTATTTTTCTTATGAAATTCATGTGATTTTTAATCAATTTTTTAATGAATAATGATTGTTTTTCTATACTTGATTGATATGATTGTTGTATCTAATTATTGGATTGATCACCTAGTAATTGTGCATGCAATCTAATGCTTGTTAGATGAAGCAACTAAGATTAATAAATTTTGCGCGTGTGAGATTGTTAACTCCTTAGGGAAAACATTCTACTAGGGCGTGTATTTGAATTAATTGATTGATAAGGGTTAGAATAGAACGTGTGTGCTACCTAACTACGATTAAGGTGAGATATGAATTAATTTTCCAAGGCGTATGCAAATTGAATCTTTGTGAGAATTGATGATTAAGATAATAAACTCAAATGTAAAGTCGACCAAAATCCAAGAATCGTTTTTCTCTGATAATCTAATCACTCTTATTTTAATCTGGCATATTAGTTATTTCATAATTTTCTTAAGATTTTTGCATCATAGTTTACTCATTTTCACAACCCCCTTTTATTTTGTTTGCTTTAATTAACACAAAATTCATCATTCCTCATCGGATTGATCCCTACTCACGCTACTACGTACTTATTGCTATTTTATGTTAATTTTTTATTACTTTACACTACTATTCTGGTTTGTTCATCAGTGCTGGTCAGTCATCTAATTACGAAGAATTCACATACGATCCTGAGATCGAGAGGACTTTGCACCAAAGAAGAAGAGAAAATCGAGGCACAGTGGAAGAATTTCAATCCGATATTGACTCTCAATTTGAGGAAGAGGAGAAATTAACAATGGCGGAGAACCAAAGTCTAAGACAGCTAGCGAATCCTATCTTGGATCAGCAGCCCCTCTGCATCACTTTCCCTGCTTTAGCAACTAATATTAATTTTGAATTAAAATATGGATTAATACATCTCTTACTCTCTTTCCATGGCCTTGCAGGTGAGGATCCCTACAAGCACTTGATGGAGTTTCTTATAGTCTGCACTACCAAGAAACCCCTGGAATAACGGAGGAGCAAATTAAACTACGAGCCTTTCCTTTCTCTTTGAAGGATGCTGCTACATATTGGTTATTCTATCTACCTGTAATACCCCCGAAATGTTATATGAGTATGTGCTACGATGATGATTTACGATGTGTTTAGGAGGGTTGTGGTACTTTAATTGGGGGTTATAATTATGATATGATGATATGGTTTAGGGGGCATGTTAGGTGTTTTTTAATTGTTGTATTGATGTAGTAAAATTATAAAATATCAAGGGGAGATATTTTTATACATCGTATGAAATACCGGGACACAATTAAACACCACAAAACCACCCTACATGCAACCACCCTCCCCCCACTTGCATGCAACCCACGCCCCCCTCCCCTGTTTTCTGGAAACTGATTGACCAAATAGGCATGTTGGAACTAAGATATTTTCACTCTTGTCTCTTCCAAAAACCTCCTTCATCCTCCCTTCTTTCGTCTGTAATTTGAATTGCTACTAGGAGGAAAGTGATCGGATTTTACTAATCCCTTCTGGACAAAAATCGAGGAGCAAAAGTGGTGAGGAATCACGCTGGTTCACCAGCTTTTTCGTTTTATGCATGTATGTTCTTCATAGCAGTTTTGGCATGTTAGTGATAGGTTTGTTGAAACCTTGTTATGAACACTTGTAGGTAATGTTTATGAAGTCCCTAGCATGTTTTATTAAGTAACTTACATGCTTTACGTATTAGATTTTCGGTTGTAAAAAGGGCTCCTCGAAAATCTGGGCAAGGAAGTGCCCTGTTTGTATGTTGAGTAGGGCTTTTATTATGAAGATTTGAAGAATGCTAGCTTAGGCTATGGGTAAACCTTTGACGTGGATACATACATGGAAGTTTGGTGAAAATGCCAACATATTTGTTTAAGCATGAACTATGGGCTATGTAGTAGTTTCGTTGCTATAAAGATGTATGTTCAAGAATTCTGGGCTGTGTAGTTATGCCCTGTTTTTCAGAAAAGTTGATCGAGTACTGATAAAAAGGGGTAGTTTTAATGCATGTCGGTTTAAGTTATGAGTGAACCTTTAATTTTAATACATGCATGGAAGTATGATGAAACTATTGATATGCTTGTTCAGGCATTTTATGTGTGTTATGATGTGGTTTGATGGTATGAAATGAGGCGCTCAAAATCTGGGGAAGTCCCGATTTTTCAGAGCTCTCGATCGATCGAGATTTTGGTCCCGGTCGATCGAGTGAGGCAGAAAGTTTAAGGCATGGTTTGAATTTCAGGTGCCGATCGATCGAAGGATTTCTCGATCGATCGGTGAAGCTCCTCGATTGATCGGTAAAATGTTTCGATCGATCGATCGAGGCAGAATGTTTGGGCACTATTTGTGCACAGTTTCTCGATCGATCGAGACCTTGGGGCCGATCGATTGAGAGAGACAGAAAATTGAAAAATAAGATGATGTTTTATTTTGTTAAGTTTATGATGTGAGATGGTATTGAGGCATCTAATATGGTATTGTGTGGTCTTGTAGAACCATCACAGGTACCGGCACCATCAAGGAGATAAAGTCTGTTGACTCCTCCTCCTTTTAAAAAGGTACGTAAGAGACGTACGGGCATCGGACGGTAAAACACATCTTTACACTATGACTATGCTTTTATTGCATGAGTATTCATGATGAAATGATGATGTTTATAAGATGTTTACGATGTTTATAAGATGTCTACGATGTTGATAAGATGTTTATATATATTCATACGATGTTATTTGTGGTAAGATGCCACGGGGTAAGATGTCCCATATGGTAAGAGGCCATACGATGTTATTTGTGGTAAGATGCCACGGGTTAAGATGCCCCATATGGTAAGAGGCCATACGATGTTATTTGTGGTAAGATGCCACGGGGTAAGATGCCCCATATGGTAAGAGGCCATACGATGTTATTTGTGGTAAGATGCCACGGGGTAAGATGCCCCCACATGGTAAGAGGCCATGCGATGTTTATAATGTGGTAAGATGCCACAGGGTAAGATGCCCATATGCATGATTATGAATCAGGGACAACAATAAGAAGTTAATGAATAACCAGCATATTTACTTAACCAATAATTCATGCATTTACTATGATGTTAAGTAAGATTGTATATGCTTATGATGTGTTGTCCCTGTAGGTACGCTTTTGGGCTAAAGGACTAAGGGTCGGGTTGAGGCAGTGAGCTACGAGGAACACAGGAATGTATAGGATTCGATTCACGATTAGTATCTACTCTAGGAGTAGTATAAATCTAAATATTAACATTCTTTTGGGAATGTAATGAATTATTTTTGAAGTCTTTTATTTTGGCCTGTAATCCTGTTAGCTCATGTAACAACCAGAACCTTAAGAGGTTATTAATGCATGATTAGTCCTTCTTATGTCTATTAATCACTGTTAAGGTGGGAAGACCCCACATTACCCTCCGGATCTATCACTACGTGGAACGAGCTAAAACAGACTTTTTTGGAGAAATAATTCCCAGCATCTAGAGTTACAAATATAAGGAACGAGATTTATGGAATCAAGCAATACCACGGAGAAACACTTCATGAATATTGGGAATGCTTCAAGAAGTTGTGTGCAAGCTGCCCACAACATTAGATAAGTGAACATCTCCTTATTCAATACTTTTATGAGGGTCTTCTTTATTGTGATATGAACCTAGTAGATGCATAAGTGGAGGTGCTTTTATTGACAAAATATCGGAGGATGCAAGGAATTTAGTTGCAAACATGACTGCTAACTCGCAACAATTCGGAAGCACTCGGCATGACCACACACCCAAAGGACATAATGAGGTAAACGTATCTAACACCAACTAATTAGTTTAACCTCTCTTGTTTGACATATATCAGATGGGAATGGGAAAAATGTTAAGCCATATGGGATTTGCTTAGAGATGAGCCATACAACCGACGCATGTCCCTCACTTCAAGAGACACCAGTGAGCAAGCAAATGCCACGGGGCAGCCACAAAGGAAATATGATCCTTTTTCTAACACCTACAATCCTGGATTGCGAGATCATCTGTAAGGACCTTCGTGCCCTTAACCCATTATTAGCGTACTAACCCATGCAATTAGTGCATACAATTGTGTTATCGGGGGAAAAGACTACATGCAATGATAAGTGTGAATTTTACACTTATTTTGCTGTGTTTTTGTTTTGATTTTCGTGTTGATTCCTGGATGATTTTACGCTTTTTTGGTATTTATTTGTGTATTTCAGGAATCTAGGTCCAACGGGATAAAAGTAGAGGAAATAAGCTAAAAATGTTGAAAAAGGACCAAACCGAGCGAAGACGTTAAAATGTGGACTAAATTCTCGAAGATTTAAAGTTAATCAGCTCGGCGATCGACCGGCATCAACACCGCGATCGATCGCGGAGTTATATTTTGAGAAGCTGAGCATAGTACATTGGCGATCGATCGGCAAGTATTCATGATCGATCGCCAATATACAGTGAAGTCTCGCGATTGATCGGCAGAGAACGAAGATCGATCGTGGATATGATAATTTTGGCCATCACGTCCAGTATGAACTCGTGGTCGAATAGGCATAGATTGAAGATCGATCACCGCGAAGAATTTTAAGAAAAAAAAAGACTTTCCATGTTTGGTTGAAGGTGGACTCCTTCCTACTTGTTTTTACCCTATTTATCAGACCTAGGGACAAAATTATTGGACCTTTGCACAATTTTGTGAACCTTAAGAGCAACCACTCCTCCATCCAAAGAATCATACCACAAATCATTGAAGAGCAAGAACAACGCAAGGAACGGAAGAACGGAGCGACGCACGGAGCGACATCCTCGTTATCTTAGTATTTCTAAACTTAATTAATTTTTAATTCAGATTTTGATGTTGAATTTTTTAAAGACATATTTTTGCATTATAATTTGATTATGATTGTTGGCTAAGTTGTTTATCAAGACATAGGGGATCCCATGTTTGAACCCTTGAGTTAATTATTGGTTTTGAGTTAATTTCTATAATCTTTGCGCGTAATTTATGTTTTCAATGCTTGTAAAAGATTAGCTAGCTTTTGCATGATTTTGATAATCGTGGTTGAATTGACCATAGGAGATTACAATACGACGTAGTAAATTAGGCAGTTGGGTTTTAGGTTGAGACGGACCAAGTAAAATCTAGCACACATGTGATAGCAATAGATTTACCAAAATCGAAGGCTAGTAGTTTTCACAAAGCATTTTTCGGAATTAATCATTCAATAAAGACACGGGAGTGGTTTATTGTAGATTAATGCTAGACTTGTTATAACCGGACCAAGGTATAACGAATGAAATAGGAAAACTCGTCACCTTAGAACATAGAACTTTGAGTCTTAATTAATAGACAACTTTTGGGGGATTACATGGGTGAACCGACGTATTGATAATTCATTTATAATATCTCTTCAGTTATCCATCACAGCTGTTTAGGTTAATTTTTGTGTTTAAGTTAATTTAGTTTGATAATCATTCCGTAATCGTATGTTAAATATAGTAATTCTAATCGAACGTGGTACTTACTTTCTAATCCCTGTGGGTTCGACACTTGTACTTCTAATTTCATTATACTAAAACTTGACACCGTGCACTTGCGGTAGAGAATAGCTACACTAGAAAATACTGTTTAAAATAATAGCGATCATGCAACCATGGCATAACATACTATCTATAAAATTTATTGCATCCTTTCATTAATATTAAGCTTTTCCCATCCAAGTACATTTAACATATCATTCACCCTTGTAATACACTAACACGTTCTCAATTAATTTGCAATTCCTAAATAATTGCATGCATCACATAAATGAAAAGAGAAAGGCCCTTGCCTTTTTATACAAACCATATACACATAATAGTGCTCACATACGAGCATCAAATAAGTATATATGTATCAAATGTAAAAAACACTGTGCTCAATACCGTCACTAGTACTTTGATCCTGGAAGCACCTCCAATCCATAGTTCGAGCTCAACTCCAAAGCCGTGAATGTACCCTATTCACCTGCCCCAACAGAGACAGCCCCCACACTGGGTGATCATACCAATACCACCTGTGAATGCCCCGAAATTAATTATATGCGATCTGGGCATTAATTATGTTTATATGATGAATTATGTTGATAATTGATTTATGTGTTGAAATTAATTATTATGTGGAAAAGCTTAGTCACTTGATAGGCGTGGCCCGGGGTTGCATTTCGGGGTACATGTTATGCATGTTAGAAAATGGGGTGTTAACATGATTTAATTGTATTGGGTGTTAATTATGAGGAAGATGTGAATGTAGTAGATGTTCGGTGCATTTTTGTAAAAATGCTTTTAAAATAACATGTTGGAGTATTTTATACATCATGTTAACTTTGGGGTACAATTTTAATATTAACCTTTATAACCCCCTTTTCCCCCTATACCCACTTACTTTACCAATCACACTTTAAATCCCCAACTCACTCTCAAACCCTACCCTTTACCCCATTTTTGAAATTCTTCAAAGGAGGAAGGAGGAAGCTCCACAAAACTTTTGTTTGTGTGATTTTTGTTAAGATTTGGAGTCTTCAAGAGGTATGGAACCCTTCCTAAAGTTTTTATGATGGTTGGTTTTAAATGGGATGATTTTGAAGTGATTTGTGTGGGTTTGTTTTGAGTATGTGTTGTATGTTGTTGGGGTATGATTTATGAAGTGTTTTATGTGGGTTTTAGTGAGTTTTGATGATGTTGATGTTGTAGGAAAGTTTGGATTTGTAGGGTATGAGGATGGAGCTTGAAAAATGCTCAAAAATGGTGAAAAATCGCGCACCAGCAGGTGGCGATCGATCGCCATATATGAGGCGATCGATCGCCGATGGCCAGTGGCGATTTACACAGCAGGCAATCGATTGCCTCAATTGAAGCGATCAATCGCCGCGAAGCGAACAATCAGGCGATCGATCGCCTTGTTTTAAGCGATCGATCGCCACTGTTTAAAAAGTGGAAAATGATGATTTTTGATGAATTTTTGGTATTTGGCTATTATTTAGCTTCTAATATTGATTTGTATGGTTGTGTAGAACCATCCCATGTACCAACGACATCAAGGAGATAAAGTTCTCCAATTTCTCCACTTTTGGGAATTAAGGTACGTAAGAAGCGTACGGGCACCAGACGGTAAAACACACTCCTACATTAAGACTATGATATGATTACATAAGTATATTTGATGATGATGTTTATGATGAGTAAAGATGATATGATGTTATGATGATGATTATGATAAGTAAGTTTATGATGATGATGTTTATGATATGGTAAGATGTCATACGATAGGGTAAGATGCCCATATGGTAAGATGCCATACGATGTTTATGATGTGGTAAGATGCCATATGATGTTTATGATATGGTAAGATGCCATACGATAGGGTAAGATGCCCATATGGTAAGATGTCATACGATGTTTATGATATGGTAAGATGCCATACGAAAGGGTAAGATGCCCATATGGTAAGATGACATACGAAAGGGTAAGATGCCCATATGGTAAGATGCCATGCGATAGGGTAAGATGCCCATATGGTAAGATGCCATACGATGTTTATGATATGGTAAGATGCCATACGATAGGGTAAGATGCCCATATGCATGAATGTGAATCAGGGACAACAACAAAAAGAAGTTAACGAATAACTAGCAAGTTTACTTAACTAAGATTTCATGCATTTACTGTTATTTCTTTATGATGTTAAGTAAGTATGAATATGCTCATGATGTGTTATCCCTGTAGGTACGCTTTTGGTCTGAAGGAGCCTCAGGGTCGGGTTGAGACAGTGAGCTATGAGGAGCATGAAAGAAATTAGGATACAGGATTTTTGCATAGTCTCTACTCTAGGAGTAGTATAATTCTATCGCTTTAACATTCATTTGAGAATGTAATTAATTAAGTTTTGAAATTTCATTTTGGCCTGTAATCTTATTAGCTCAAAACTACAACCGGAACCCTAAGATGTCATTAATGCATTTTTAGTTCAGCATACGTTATTAATATGATGTTAAGGTAGGAAGACCCTACATTAGTGGTATCAGAGCAGTGGTTAGATAATCCGGGAATGAGTGAAGGGTAGCCTTAGCAATAAGTTGGCTAGGTGTTTCTTTTTAAACATGTTTTGTGCATGTGTTGCATATGAAGTATATGATGTTATACTAACATGTTTTGTTTCTCTAACGATGTATTATATGAACTGCTTTTGGGTATTGTTGTTAACCCTTGTCTTGCAGCATGGCAGCAAATGTTGAAGTGGGTGATGCAGTAAGTGTTAATGCAAGTGCTGGCGTACCAATCCCCTACCACCGCCAGCCTTGGGCGAGGAACCTTCTGAGCAACAGTTACTACCCGGGGAGCTAAGTTTGGCTCAGTTCCTGACATACCGACCCCCAATGTTCGAGGGAACTGAGACAGGGGAACATGCTGAGGAGTGGTTAGAGAGGATCGAGCAAATATTTGTGGCAGCCCCTTGTACTAAGACAGCCTGGATAAGGCTAGCAGAGTTCTAATTGGCCAAGAAGGCGCTGATGTGGTGGAAGACCACGGTGAGCAAGAGGCTCAGGGTCAGGAAATAACTTGGAAGCTATTTAGAACTCGCTTTCTGACCCGCTACTTTTCAGCGGCTGCACGACAGGCTAAAGAGGATGAATTTACTAATCTTAAGCAAGGTAACATGCCTGTGTCGGATTATGCTCTTTATTACTGTTCCTTGCTCAGATATGTACCCCACATCGCCGCAAGTACTCAAGCAAAGATGAGGAACTTCATGAAGGGCTTGAGGCCTGAACTGTATGACAGGGTGATCACTTATGGCCCTGCTTGTTTTGATGACGCCCTTTCACGGGCTGAGCTAGCTGAACTGGGAGTTGGTGCATACCCTGATACCGTACCACCTCCAGCACCCCCTCAGAAATCTACTTCTGACAATTTGAAGCCCAGGGGTGATCAGTTTAAGCCTAGGGGGAACACTTCAGCGTCGAGATTCAGTGGTAAGAAGCCCAAAAATTGATGGAAAGGAAGCCGTAGGAACGATGCCCCATCTGGAAGAGGGCAGTCTCAGGGAGACAGATTTGGGAAGGTCCAGTGCACTCTTTGTGGGCAACCACATTTGGCAAATGACTGTGTAGGATGTTATGTTTGTTGCGACAAAGGCCACTTTGCTCGACAGTGTCCCAACAGGGGAAGACAACAGAACTCTGCGGGGAGGCCTGCGGACAGAGCAGCACAACACAGACCACCTTTTGCACCGAGGCAGTATGGAGGTCAGCCCATGGGGCCGCCTCAGGGGCAGGTTTATGCTTTGACGAGGGAGCAGGCTACAGCGGCTCCGGAGGAGGTTATAGCGGGTACGTGTCTTTTATTTACGCACCCTGCTTTATATTGATCAACACAGGCGCGTCACACTCTTTTATGTTGGCAAGTTTTGTGGAAAGGAACCACATATACACTTCTCCGTCGCCCACACCTCTTATAGTCTCGACCCCCGCTGGAAGAAGTTTGATTACTGATCAGATTGTCTATGATGGCCTCATTTATTTTGAGGATAACGAGCTAAGGTCAGATTTGATTGTTCTGGGGATGTCAGACTTTGACTGCATTGTAGGAATTGATATCCTGAACAGGTATCAGGCAGTTGTGAACTGCAGGCAGAGGACTGTCCGATTCAGATCTGATATGGGAGTCCAATGGACATTCTTTGGGGATGGTTCTCGTTTTAAGATCCCGTTGATATCTGCTGTCAAGATGGCGCAGTTGTTGGAACGAGGCCATACAGGATATCTCATCTATGCTGTTGATATTACTGAAAAGATGGAAGAATTAAAGGTTGATGATGTGCCCGTAGTGGCGGAGTTTCCTGATGTCTTTCCGGAAGAGATTCCCGGATTCCCACCGACGAGAGAGGTCGAGTTTGGGATTGAGTTACTACCGGGGACGTCTGCCATTTCTCGTGCCCCATATAGGATGGCACCAGCGGAGCTAAGGGAGTTAAAGATTCAGTTGCAAGAGCTCCTTGATAAGGGCTATATACGCCCTAGCGTATCGCCCTGGGGTGCACCAGTTTTTATTTGTCAAGAAGAAAGATGGTTCGATGCGTCTGTGCATCGATTACAAACAACTGAACAAAGCTACAGTGAAGAATAAGTATCCGCTTCCAAGAATTGATGATTTGTTTGACCAGCTACAGGGTACGAGGCTCTACAGTAAGATCGATCTGAGGTTGAGGTATCATCAGATTCGAGTAAGAGAAGATGATGTTCAGAAGACAGCCTTCAGGACTAGATATGGGGACTATGAATTCCTAGTCATGCCTTTTGGAGTGACGAATGCCCCAGCTATTTTTATGAGCCTGATGAACAGGATGTTCCAACCGTATTTGGATCAGTTCATCATTGTTTTCATTGACGATATACTCATTTACTCACGGACTGAAGAAGATCATGTAAGGCACTTGAGGACAGTACTCCAGATCCTTAGGGATCATCAGTTATATGCAAAGCTCAACAAGTGCGAGTTCTGGTTGAGCAGTGTGGTGTTCTTGGGTCATGTTATATCTAGCAGCTGGATATCTGTAGACCCCAGGAAGGTTGAAGTTGTGATGGAGTGGGTTGCACCCACTTCTGTACCCGAGATACGGAGCTTTCTTAGCTTAGCAGGTTATTACCGACGTTTCGTCGAGGGATTTTCTAAGATCGCTAAGCCGCTAACACAGCTGACTCAGAAAGGAGTCCCGTTCTATTGGTCCGAAGCTTGTGAGGAAAGCTTCCAAGAATTGAAGCGTCGTTTGACGACAGCGCCAGTGTTGGTGATTCCTTCTGAGAATAAGAGGTTTGCCTTGTACACAGATGCATCACAGCAGGGTTTGGGCTGCGTGTTAATGCAAGATAAGCACGTGGTGGCTTATACTTCGAGGCAGTTGAAGCCTCATGAGACCAGATACCCAGTTCACGATCTGGAACTGGCGGCCATCATTTTCGCCTTGAAGATTTGGCGACATTATCTTTATGGTACGATGTTTACCATCTATACAGACCATAAGAGTCTGAAGTTTCTATTCACTCAGGCTGAATTGAATATGCGCCAAAGGAGGTGGATGGATTTACTCAAGGATTATGACTGTGAGATTGAGTACCATCCTGGTAAAGCAAATTTGATAGTAGACGCCTTAAGTCGGAAAGTGAAGAGTACTGCTGAGGATGTTATGAGTTTATCAGCTATGATGACTTCTTATTGCCATCTGGGCTATGATTTCGATGTGGACACGTCGCCGGTGCTAGTGTCAACCTTATTGGCTGAGCCAGACATATTTAGGATATCAGGAAAGCCCAGAGGCCGGATGATGAGGTTCAGAGATGGTCATCGATAGTACTTCAAGGACAGTCATCAAAGTTCAGAGTGGCAGAAGATGGTTCCTTGAGACTTGGTGACCATTGGGTAGTGCCGAGGGCACCAGAGTTACGTCAAGGGATCTTGCACCGTGCTCATAGCAGCAGGTTTAGCATCCACCCAGGAGGAAGAAAGATGTATAAGGACCTATGTAGTGTGTTCTGGTGGAGACGGATGAAGCATGACGTGATCGCTTTTGTCAAAAGATGTTTAATCTGCCAGCAAGTAAAGACAGAGAGGCAGAGGCCTGGTGGCGAGCTGAAGAGTTTGGAAGTATCTAAGTGGAAGTGGGAGCACATATCTATGGACTTCGTGATCCACTTGCCACGAACGGCCTATGGATTTGATGCGATCTGGGTGATTGTGGATAGGCTGACGAAAGTGGCTCATTTCATCCCTTACTGTATGACTTTCACATACCTGAAGATGGCCCAATTATATGTACGGGATGTGGTGAGGTTGCATGGTGTTCCAGTCTCGATTGTGTCTGACAGAGACCCAAGGTTTACTTCGCATTTCTGGGAGGGTCTCCAGACAGTTTTGGGCACAGAGGTGAGACTGAGCAGCGTATCACCCTCAGACTGATGGCCAAATAGAGCGTACCATTCAGACGCTCGAAGACATGTTGAGGGCATGTGTTTTGGAGTTTGATACTCCTTGGCAGGATTCATTACCACTGGTAGAGTTCTCCTATAATAACAGCTATCAGGCGAGCATTCAAATTGCCCCATTTGAAGCTCTTTACGGACGACGCTGTAGGTCACCGCTGTATTGGGAGGACTTGACTAGTAAAGCGGTCGGAGGACCGGATGTGATTAAGGATATGGAAGAAAAGATTAAGATGATACGCCAAAAGATGAAAGCGGCCCAGGATAGGCAAACAGCCTATGCCAATAAGCGACGACGATCGCTAGAATTCCAAGTAGGAGACAAGGTTTTCTTGAAAATCTCACCCTTCAGGGGTGTAGTTCGTTTTGGTATGCGGGGGAAGTTATCTCTGAGGTATGTTGGGCCGTATGAGGTATTGCAGCGTATCGGTACATTGGCCTACCGTTTGGCTCTACCGTCGTCTTTATCTGGTATTCATGAAGTTTTCCACGTCTCTATGTTACGGAAGTATGAGCCAGACCCGTCTCATGTATTACAGCCTACTGAAGTGCAGTTGGACTCAGATGTATCCAACGTAGAACGACCGGTCAGAATTCTGGATCGTGAGGATCGCAG
Source organism: Haberlea rhodopensis (assembly GCA_907163345.1). NCBI lineage: Eukaryota > Viridiplantae > Streptophyta > Magnoliopsida > Lamiales > Gesneriaceae > Haberlea > Haberlea rhodopensis. The sequence continues at coordinate 239,633 of CAJQUN010000156.1, forward strand.
ATTACGAAGCAAGGTTATACCGATGGTCAAAGTTCAGTGGGTTCGTCGGGGTGTCGAGGAGGCTATGTGGGAGACGGAACGGCATATGATGCAGCATTACCCGGAACTATTTTATGGTATGATTAGTTTCATTTTGGGTAAGTGCATGCAATTTCGAGGACGAAATCTTATAAGTAGGGGAGTATTGTGATGCCCCGAACTTAATTATATGCGATCTGGGCATTAATTATGTTTATATGCTAAATTATGTTGATAATTGATTTATGTGTTGAAATTAATTATCATGTGGAAATGCTTAGTCACTTGATAGGCGTGGCCCGGGGTTGCATTTCGGGGTACATGTTATGCATGTTAGAAAATGGGGTGTTAACATGATTTAATTGTATTGAGTGTTAATTATGAGGAAGATGTGAATGTAGTAGATGTTCGGTGCATTTTTGTAAAAATGCTTTTAAAATACCATGTTGGAGTATTTTATACATCATGTTAACTTTGGGGTACAATTTTAATATTAACCTCTATAACCCCCTTTTCCCGCTATACCTACTTACTTTACCAATCACACTTTAAATCCCCAACTCACTCTCAAACCCTATCCTTTACCCCATTTTCGAAATTCTTCAAAGGAGGAAGGAGGAAGCTCCACAAAACTTTTGTTTGTGTGATTTTTGTTAAGATTTGGAGTCTTCAAGAGGTATGGAACCCTTCCTAAAGTTTTTATGATGTTTGGTTTTGAAATGGGATGATTTTGAAGTGATTTATGTGGGTTTGTTTTGAGTATGTGTTGTATGTTGTTGGGGTATGATTTATGAAGTGTTTTATGTGGGTTTTAGTGAGTTTTGATGATGTTGATGTTGTAGGAAAGTTTGGATTTGTAGGGTATGAGGATGGAGCTTGAAAAATGCTCAAAAATGGTGAAAAATCGCGCACCAGCAGGTGGCGATCGATCGCCGATGGCCAGTGGCGATTTACACAGCAGGTGATCGATCGCCTCAATTGAAGCGATCGATCGCCGCAAAGCAAACAATTAGGCGATCGATCGCCTTGTTTTAAGCGATCGATCGCCACTGTTTAAAAAGTGGAAAATGATGATTTTTGATGAATTTTTGGTATTGGGCTATTATTTAGCTTCTAATATTGATTTGTATGGTTGTGTAGAACCATCCCAGGTACCAACGACATCAAGGAGATACAGTTCTCCAATTTCTCCACTTTTGGGAATTAAGGTACGTAAGAAGCGTACGGGCATCGGACGGTAAAACACACTCTGTAAGGACCCCATATACTTAACCCTTGATTAGTGTATTAATCATTATGTGTGGCACATGCTTTCCATAAAATCATTCGGGAAACTCAGATGATACTTTACCATTGAATGGCAATTGCAAAGTTTTCTTTAACATACAATGTTATAAGTTCATCATCCTAATAACAAGAGACTCATAGAGTTCGCCCATTACATCACTTTTTGCATTGTGGACTTTTATAAAAATTTGGGCAGAGTCTCCCCATAAATAGAGCTATCCCGAAATAAAAGTACAACACATAATATAATTCCCGGCCAGGGAAAACATAATACTCATCAGAATGCAGCAATATCAAGTAAATTCCCAGCCAGGGAAGACACCACACATATGGCAACAAAAGTGGGTTTCAACACCCACAATACACCAATGACTCTCAGACCCTTTAGCAATTCTACCTCTAATTGCATGCAACATAGAAAGGAAAGAGAGAAAGGCTCATGCCTTTATATACAACCCATAAACAAGTATAATCGTGCTCACATACGAGCATCATAATTATGTGTATAACCATCATGGGTATATATATATATAGGTACTCTATACGATACCGTGCTCCATCAAGCCCTGGTACCACGATCCTGAGAGTACATCCAATCAACAGCTCGAGCTCATCTCCAAAGCCATCGATGTACCTGTTCACCTGCCCCCAACAGAGACAGCCCCCAACGGGGTGAGTATACCAATTCCACAATTTCATAATCATAATGACATAATACATAATTTACGAAATTGTAAATATTGTGGAACATATGTGACACTTCCTGGATGGTATCATCCTCATCCTAGCGTACCCCTGTAATAACCCTGTTCTCAAAACAGATAAATCATCAAATCCTGAATATGCAGTTAATCATCATATTGGTTAACCCTAACCAGTTTCGAATTAACAACATTTCATAACATCTTTCTTTATCTAGCAATTATCATAATTCTAGATATCATATTGAGATTTCCTTAACTTCCGATACTAGTTAATCACTTCTCTGATTAACTACGTCTTTGTTCCTATTCATTACCAATAGGGAATAAAATACAGATATCCTAGATATCTAATCAATACCACATTTTCATTTCTTACTTCAAAGTAGCGTCATACTACTGGTGTTCGCTCCGTAGCGACCACACCCATCATTTGCTCGCTTCATAGCGGCACCAAGCATTTCACCATGTGAATCAAAATAACGTAACCAAGTCTCGGTGCCATCATAGTAAAACATTTCATGTATTTTAAATCATGCATCGTACTTATAAAACATCATTTAAGCTATGCTCGTACGCTAAACGTACCTTAAATCCTCGAAGTCCGAGCCAAACCTTGCTCGAGTTCCATGCCCCGAGGAATGATGTGCTAACACGATAAATAATTCACGATTATTTACGAACATGCAACCCATGCTCAAGCACACCCATAACCCTCAACATATCGTCAACACGCGACAATAAATCATTTAAGAGACCCGGGGCAGGGTACATGCAGGGAGGGAAAACGAATGCGACATATCGAAAAAATCGCCCAAGAACACCTTCAATAATTCGAACCCTAGCATCACAATTCGAACCCAACCAAGCATCATAAATCATCTAAAACATGAATTGATCGATTAACAACAAGAATCATCAACCCATAGCCAAAACCCCCAAAATTCGAAATCACACCCTACAAAATTCGAAATAATTTTCGAACTAATCCAACACAAAAAGCAGGGAAATAACTTCACAAACATGGAAAAGGGGTAAGGAAGGTTACCCAATCGAAAATCGGAAGAAATCGGACGAAAATCGAAGAACCCTAGAAATTGGGGATCGGCGCTTTCTGCCAAAATCCGAACGAGAAACGCGACCAAACTTCAAATTGCCGGAGGGGATAGCTGCGCCTCGACGAGACGAAGCCGACGGCGGGTCGCACGCGCCGAACGGCGGCCGGACGGCGGCGAGCGAGGCGTTTTCGTGCGCGGGGCTGGGGGAGAAACGGGAATCGGCGGGAGAGAGAGAGGGAGGCGGGTTGGAGGCTAAAATGGGATTTTTAATAAAAATCTCGGGTTCAACTTGTATTTATAGCAAAATACCCCGAAATACTTATAGCCCCACAAATACATCGTGATTCATTAAAAATCATCTGTTTTCAAAAACTCTCTCTCTAACCCCAAAACCCCCTACCGGTGCTCACACAAGCACCCGAGATTCCGAGACACATTAAAAACCCAACTCTTAGGTTTTACACCGTAATGTGAATACAATCTCAACCTCGGGATCCAACGATCCCAACTACCCAAATAAACGAGCCCAGAAGGCCCAACATCGCGATTAAACTTCAAATCGCCACGTAAAACAACTTTAGGGGTTATTAACACTCCGGGATTAACATCTCCAATCCCAGGTCTTCACACACTCCTACATTAAGACTATGCTATGATTACATAAGTATATATGATGATGATGTTTATGATGAGTAAAGATGATATGATGTTTATGATGATGATTATGATAAGTAAGTTTACGATGATGATGTTTATGATATGGTAAGATGCCATACGATAGGGTAAGATGCCCATATGGTAAGATGCCATACGATGTTTATGATGTGGTAAGATGCCATACGATGTTTATGATATGGTAAGATGCCATACGATAGGGTAAGATGCCCATATGGTAAGATGTCATATGATGTTTATGATATGGTAAGATGCCATACGAAAGGGTAAGATGTCCATATGGTAAGATGCCATACGAAAGGGTAAGATGCCCATATGGTAAGATGCCATGCGATAGGGTAAGATGCCCATACGGTAAGATGTCATACGATGTTTATGATATGGTAAGATGCCATACGATAGGGTAAGATGCCCATATGCATGAATGTGAATCAGGGACAACAACAAAAAGAAGTTAACGAATAACTAACAAGTTTACTTAACTAAGATTTCATGCATTTACTGTTATTTCTTTATGATGTTAAGTAAGGATGTATATGCTCATGATGTGTTATCCCTGTAGGTACGCTTTTGGTCTGAAGGAGGCTCAGGGTCGGGTTGAGACAGTGAGCTATGAGGAGCATGAAAGAAATTAGGATACAGGATTTTTGGATAGTCTCTACTCTAGGAGTAGTATAATTCTATCGCTTTAACATTCATTTGTGAATGTAATTAATTAAGTTTTGAAATTTCATTTTGCCTGTAATCTTATTAGCTCAAAACTACAACCGGAGCCCTAAGATGTCATTAATGCATGTTTAGTTCATAATACGTTATTAATATGATTTTAAGGTAGGAAGACCCTACACCACCAATCCAATAAGCACAATATTACAATTCATAATTTACATAATGTGATATCCCTGAATAATTAATTGCAATTTGGACATTAATTGTGTTTATATGATTAATTATGGTGGTAATTAATTATGTGCTGGATTTATTTATCATGTTGAAATGCTTAGTCACATGGTAGGCGTGACCGGGAATGCATTTCGGGGTGCATGTTATGCATGTTGGGTAATTGGGTGTTTTAATGACTTACATGTGTTGGTAGTCATTTATTTGGTGAAACATGCATTTATTTGAGATTGTGGAGCATTGTGGTGTTATGCTTTTAAAATATCATGTTGGGGTGTTTTATACACCATGGTATTATAGAATGCACTCTATTTTAAATAACCCACTTTTATACCCCAACCCCCCCCCCCCCCCCCCCCCCCACCACCATACCTTCACTCTTACTTTTAACTTTCCCAAAATATCACCTCCCAAACCCTTCCTCTCTTATTTTCGAGTTTGAGCTTAGGGGTGAAGAGAATCCTTCCAAAAACCTTGATTTGTTGAGTTTATTGGGAGATTTGAAGTCCCCAAGAGGTATGGATACCTCATTGTTGATTTTTGTGATGCCCCGAAATTAATTAATTGCAAGTAAGGCATTAATTATGTTTATATGATGTATCATGTGTTGATGGATTTATGTGTTGGGTGTTAAGATGTTAACATGATTATGTTGTGTTAATTATTAAATATGAGGAGGATGTGATTTTAGATGAAGTTTGGAGCATTCTTGTAAAATGCCTTTAAAATACTATGTTGGAGCATTTTATACATCATGTTAAGTTTGGGGTACAATTTTAATTAAGTTTAAGTCACCCTTTTTAAAATCCCCTACCCATCACTTTAACCCCTTTACCTTTCACTTTATTAAAATCCCCAAATCACTTCCCAAACCCCAAACCCTACCCATTTTCGAGTTCCACCAAAAGAGGAGAAGAAAAGTTCCACAAACACTTTGTTTGTGTGATTCTTGCTAGGATTTGGAGCCTACAAGAGGTATGGAACCATTCCTATAAGTTTTATGATGTTTGGTGTTGAAATGGGTGAAGTTTTTGATGTTTTATGTGGGTTTGTTTGGGTATGTGTTGTTTATGGTTGGGGTATGATTTTTGAAGTGTTTTATGTGGGTTTTAGTGGGTTATGATGTTATTGAAGTTGTTAAGAAGTTTGGTTTTGGGTGGCATGTGGAAGAGCTTGAAATATGAGCATTAATGGCGAAAATTCGTAGCACAGCACTCGGCGATCGATCGCCCGTTCTTGGCGATCGATCGCGAGCCTCCAGTGCCCGCCAGTAGCATTTGGCGATCGATCGCCACTCTTGGGCGATCGATCGGCGAGGCTGGCGATCGATCGCGCCAAAAGTGGCGATCGATCGCCAAGGAAGGGATTTTGCCCCCTCGTCCAGTGCGATCTCGCGATCGATCGCGCCTGGGCAGCGATCGATCGCGAGCTGTAAAAAGATGGATTTTTTATATTTACGTGGGATTTTTGGATATTGGACTATATTTAGCTTCTAATATCAATTTGTATGGTTATGTAGAACCATCCCAGGTGCCCACGACTTCAAGGAGATAAAGTCTACGATTTCTCCTTCTTTTGGAATTAAGGTACGTAAGAGACGTACGAGCATCGGACGGTAAACCATACCCTTACATATTATGATGATGTTTAAGATGATGTTATGATGATGATGTCTATAATGATAATTATGATGATAAAGTCTATGATGATATTTACGATGATGATGCTTATGATGATGTTACGATGATGATGCTTATGATGATGTTACGATGATGATGCTTATGATGATGTTTATGATAATGATGTTTATGAGGACGTCTATAATGACGAAGTTTATGATAAGGTCATACGACGTGTATGATTGGGTAAGACGCCCATGTGGTAGGATGCCACCCCAAAGTACGTGAGTGGGTAAGATGCCCCGTGGTAAGATGCCACGTGATGTTTATGATATGGTAAGACGCCATATGACTGGGTAAGATGCCCACGTGGTAAGATGCCACACGATGATTATGACGTGGTAAGATGCCACACGATAATGATGATATGGTAAGATGCCATACAATGGGGTAAGACGCCCTAATGTATGAATAAGAGTCAGGGATAACAAGGAAGTCGAAGGACGACCAATAACCTTTACTTAACTAAGATGTTATGCATTATTGTATGCTTTTATATAATGTTAAGTAAATATGTGTATGCTCACGATGTGTTATCCCTGTAGGTACACTTTTGGACCAAGGCCTAGGGTCGGGTTGAGGAAGTGAGCTAAAGGGAGCATGATGAACGTAGGATGCAGGATTTTGATAGTCTCTACGCTAGGAGTAGTGTAAATCTATAGCTTTAACATTCTTTATTGGGAATGTAATTAAATAGCTTTTGAAAACTTTATTTTGGCCTGTAATCTCCTTAGCTCAAGCTACAATCGGCACCCTTAAGAGGTTATAAATGCATGTTCTGACCCATTTTTGTGTACTAAATGTCATTAAGGTAGGAGGATCCTACAATTTTGTAGTGTTTTATTTGAGTTTGAAATGGTTTTGAAGGGTTTTGAAATGGGTTTGTTGGGGTTGGTATTATTTTGGTTGAATGTTGAATTTTTGAGATGTTTAAAGTATATATGGAAGATTTTTAGTGGTTTGGTATGGTTGGTATTTTGATTTTGAGTTTGTTTGAGTTGGGGAAGGAGATGGGTGAATAGTGCCCGAAAATCGGGTGTGCAGGACTCGGCGATCGATCGGCGCCTTCCACCGATCGATCGCGAGTTGCAGGGCTGAAGGCAGTAGCCTTCAGCGATCGATCGCGAGTTTGGCGCGATCGATCGGCGAGGCCGTGATCGATCGGCACAAACTCGGCGATCGATCGCGAATTGAAAGATTTTGTTGGGCGAGGCAGTGTAGTCTCGCGATCGATCGGGGCTATATGGCGATCGATCGCGAGACACCAAAATTGGTGTTTTTGGATATTTTTGTGGGATTTTTGGTATTGGACTATTATTGGGTTCTAATATTGATTTGTGTGAATGTGTAGAACCATCCCAGGTGGCAACACAGCCAAGGAATTGAAGTCCTACCACATCCTACTTTTTGGAAAGGTACGTAGAAGACGTACGGGCACCCAACGGTACATGTATCTAATATACTCATTGTTTATGCATTGTGGATGCGAGTATATATCGGATTATGCATTGTGGATGCAAATACATGTTGAATTATGCATGATGATTGTATATGCATATGATGATTATTGGTGCACATCCCATGAGTCGTGGTCATCCCTTGATGATTTTAATGCTTGCCGCTATTGGATTTATTGCCGCTAAATGTGAAGCGAGGGGTGGGAGCGCCGCATGTCACATTTGAGTGTGGTATCATATAGGGCGATTAAAGAATATTTGCCGCTCAATGTGAAGCGAGGGGTGGGAGCGCCGCATGTCCATTAGCGAGGTTATTCTATGCCGCCTATATGTAAATAAGCGAGGGGCATTAAAATACATTGTGATGGACAGACTAGGGATTGGTGACTGGTATTTGGTGTTGATGAGATGGTATTATGTCATGACATGTGTAGACCATTAAATAATCTATTGATTATACTCATGAGTTATGGTACAGGGACAACCAAACTGGAAGCGTTTGAAATGCATGGGAAAACAAGAAGTGTTTTATTGTGATTTATGCATTTACGCTTTATATTCATATTGTGTTGAATATGAATGTTATCATTGCTCATGTTTGGGGGTTGTCCTTGTAGGTACTTTTGGCATGATATAAAGGGGCTAAAGCGGGTTGAGGCAGTGAGCTTGTGAAGAGCACTTTTGGTAGATGAAGGACGGGATTACTTTGTATAGTGTCTACTCTAGGAGTAGTGTAAAGCTATAGTAAATACATTCATTTGATTTGGGAATGTAACTAATCCATTGATGGTCCTTATTTCTTGGCATGTAATTCTTAAAGCTCATAGTCTCAACACGATCATTTTACTCTGATAAATTATGTTAGCTCTAATTATTCCTTTAATCCGCACTTAAGGAACTAGGGTCCTTACACATAACTTAAATATTATGAATATTAAAAGACACTCCTTGGATGGCAGCATCCTCATCCGGGATCCACTGTGCTGTTCTTGTTCTCAAAGTAACCGAAACCATCAAATTCCCAAAAGCCAGTTAATCATTACATTGATTAACGAATCCGTTCCCATATACTGATACCATAATCAATAAAATCAAATCATTAAACAATGATTACATATATTCCATATATCCCACTAATAGTTCCATAGTTCTATTTCATCGCTCGCTCTACAATAGCAGCATTGTAATCTCACGCACGCTCAACAGCGACGACGTCATAACCGATGTCCGCTCAACAGCGACATCATCCCAATCGTTGCTCGCTCAAAAGCGGCACCATTTACTTCCCAATATCTATCCATTTATTGCAAACATAATATACCATGCATTCAACAATTGCAATAATATAAAAGGCTATGCTCGTACGTTATATGTACCTTATGATTCCGTAGTCCGAACCAACCATTGACTTGGTCCCGTGACCCGATGAATTACGTGATAAGCACAATTAATAATCCACTATTAATTACAAGTGTGCACCCACGTGCCCAAGCACGTTTACAATCCCCAAATATATCATCATTTAATGACGATTAACCATTTTAAAAATACCCCGGGCGAAGCATGCATCGAAAACCCAACACGAAATAATTCCCCAAAAATAGGCACTGGCAATCGATCGCTTCATCCCAGGCGATCGATCGCCTAAAAAAAAAGGCTTGGCGATCGGTCGCTCCATTCCAGGCGATCGGTCGCCTCTCAGTGTATTTGGCTACTACCTCCTGGCGATCTATCGCTTCATTTGAGGCGGTTGATCGCCTCACTGTACAAAAAAGGTCACTACCCCTTGGCGATCGATCGCTTCATTTGAGGCGATCGATCGCCTCACTGTTCATCTTCCTCAAAAATTTACCAACGTCACGGCGATCGATCGCCCCTCCCTAGGGATCGATCACCTCGACCTGTACCAGCCAAAAAATGGCGTTTTTCTTGCAAAATTTTCCAAAACAATAATCATCACACCCCATACACCATAAATCCTTAACAAGGAGCTATCAATCCTCCCCAAAACACAACAACCCAAAAATCTTCAAAAACCAAAAACTTAAACCTATCTCCATCCTCAACCAAACACTACAATGCTACTATCAAATCGAAGATAAATGCGAGGGGAAGAATTACCTTATTATCTTCGAGAAATCTTGCTCCGAGATCGAGCCTTGCTCGATTCTTCCATGGGAGGAGAAAAGGGGTGAAAGGGCGGAGAGGGGAATCGCAGGGAGAGAGGGGAGAGAGAGGAAAGAGGAAACAAATGACTGAAAACCGAGTCCACTTGGTATATATAGCACCAAGGCTCCAAAATCCCGAGTCCTCCATAAATACATCATGACTCATTAAAAATCATTTGTGTTCAATAATTACCTCTCAATCTCAATTTCCATTATCATCCACAACTCAAGGTACCCCAGATGTAAGGCCCCAATGCTAATTAGTCCGGATTAACGATGATTAAGCGAACCCGGATAATAAAAAGTATAGACTTTGAATTAAGGTGTTCCGGACCACGATGGGTCAACCAACTAGTGGAACATGTTTTAGTGCATGAGCACATGGTACTTGGAGAACACATGCCATTAATTAATTTAACTCATGTTTAATACATGATTTTGGAGCTTTAACCTTGCAAGATAGTGATGTATTGACACATGGATTCCACAATACATCAAATGAATTAAAAATAATGCCAAAGATGATAAGTAACTCACGCATATACCATGCAAAAATCAGATTTTACTTCATTTTCCAACACCATCTTCTCTCTTCCTTCACCATCACTCCTCCTCCTTCTCTCTTCTACCATTTTCGAAAATGGCAGCTCATTTCCTACCAAAATCCTTTTTAATTTTCAAGTGCATGTCACATGCAAAGATATATTTGAATGCTACTAAGCTTGAGGAACAAGATGCACCAAGAATTTTCAAGTTTGGAGAAAGTACATACAAGATTTTCGAGTAGCAGCAGTTTTGGTGTAGGATTTTCGATCTTGGCTTGGTCTTGTGGATGATCAAGCTTCAAATCTTGAAGATAAATGAAGGTATATCATCATCCTTGAGTTTTATCAACATGCATGTATGATTGAGGGTCGAACCATGGTGTTCATTTACGAAGAAGTTGCTGTCAAATTGTAGTCTGCTAAGACCAATGCATAAACCGTCTGATATGTCGAGTTTTTGGCATAGTTATGTTTCGAATTTGAAGATGACTCCCCTAATAGAAGTTGTAGTGTTTTGTGTTAGCTTTAATTGGCCACAAGAATCAGCTAATTTGGATTTAAGATGAAAACGTCATGAATTTTGTTCTTCGTATTATGGGAATAAATGGCTATGAATTTGAAGTTTTAGGCTCTAATAAGTGTTGTAGTATTCGAGGTTAGCTTGCATTTGGAATTGGCCTCACTCAATTTGGAGCTCATATGAAAGAATTATGCTAATTTTACCACATATTGCTCAATCTGGAAAAGGATTTCATACGAGTTTCTAGGCTTGTACGTTTTTCAATTAATGTACATGAAGATGAATTGTTTAGCTTAAAGCTCATAAGAGATGTTTTGTTTTATGTTGGGTTATCTTGCATTAGAAACTGGCCTTACATGATTTGGAGTTTCCGTGTGTAATATGCACTTTTCCCTAGAACCGCTCACTCTGTCAAAACAAAATATGAGTATTTTTAAATCAGGCATACTTTGCTTTGCATGTGCCTCAAGATGAGTGAACTAGCTTCTGGACTTGAAGAAGACTCTAGTACATTAAGTTTTCGTGATTTTCCCACTAGCCTCAAGTCTTTTGGACATCATATGAATTTATTATGATTTTTATACGAAAATGGGTCAAGCTGAAAATTAAGAAAATCATTAAGGGTCATATGTTAAGTTGCATTTGATGCAATGCACTATTTGAACACTTAGTGTCATTTTGGAATTTACATGACCAGGTTAACAGATCTCGATGTTGTTCGAGGAGTACTCGGTAGATATAGCATTGGTCCGAGGTACGTTGAAATGAGTTTTATCATGACGTCTGGCAAAGACATGTAATGATGCTAATGTATGGCCTTATATGTCATTATTTGATTTATATGACTTATTTGTCACTATATGATTCTTATGTGACTATATGACATGATGAATGTCTTGGATTACATGATATGTGAAATTACATGATTTGTATATACTTTCACATGAGATTGCATGATATATTGAGTTGCATATGTCATTAATGCATAATGATTCATGGGCATATCATATTGAGCTATCGTCTCCTTCATATCCATGATTTTGACTGAGTTGACTTACTCTGAGTGTCGGGTACGACGAGCATGGCGATGACAGGCAGTATAGGTAGTAACTGTTGTCACGTGCAGGTGCGACCGGACCTAGACACGAGGGCTGGATGCAGTAACGTACATAGGATGAGTTTTCCTAGCGCAATGTACGTATACTGTCACCCTCTGCTCGAGCTTTGATGATACCTTCCTTTGGACTCCGATTTTTGGTATCTTGATATTCGATTCCTTGTACCCATTCATACATCGCATTCATACATGGTATGCATTGCATGATCTTTGTCACTTGACATGATTTATTTATTTCTCGTACTGGGGTACTGACCCCCTTTGTGGGGGCTGTCATATCTTTTGTTGTTCGGACATGACAGGCTTTACAGGAGGACATATTGACGATGCTTACAGCGACGCATCGAGAGATACCAGAGCTCCTTGAGAGCGAGCTCAGGTTTATATTTTATGTTTTGCGTCCCAGTAGTTGTTAGAATATTTTTACTTATGTTTTAAATTACCGGGGTATGCCCCGAGTATCTGTATTTTAATTATTCTACTACTGGTTGATGATATACTTGATAACTTATGTTATGATCAACATGTTGAATTGGAAACCGGAATTACATAATTTAAGTATCAGTATATATGTATCACCTAAAAGCGAAAACTTTTTAGGGCCGTTTGATAAGACCGTTGAAATAAATCTTCCGCTGTTTACACAAATTAATCAGTATGTGTTAATTAAATACCACATTAGGATCGAGCCCTCACACCAGACCCCAGATCCCACCAAAAGTGAAATTTCAAGGTTATCACCACGATGAGAATAAAGTCTCAACCCTTGGATCCAATAACTCCAAATACAGGATTTAAAATCCTCGAGAGTCTCAACACCGCAATTAATTCATAATTGCCACAATTAAAATTCCATGAAGGATAATTACCACACCGGGATTAATGCCATTAATTCCCGGGCATCACAATTATCCCCTACTAATAAAATTCCGTCCCCAAAATTTGCACGGGCGTACTACACGTATCATCGAGACCACACAATCCACACGGATCTACATCGTCGAGTCATGAACATATCATGAACGACACCCCAACCGCGAGGACACCGACCTCGCACCAAAACCTCCCAGATCGTCACCATCTCCAAGGAACGTCGGCATAACTCGATGCTCACCACCCAAAAGCAGTCGGTCAACCCTAACTGCTAACCAAACGAATCATTTGTGATTACAAAATAGATATTGCCCCGATGGTATCTCTAAGACATAACCAACGATGTTAAACATACATCGTTACCAAATAAACCACCCGTACACAACAGTGTACCTAAACTACATCCGGTTTCCACTTTCCAAAATTATCTCCGATAGAGGAGTAGTTGCACCACTTCGCAACATGGATCGGCAACATCACGGCTACCGATCAACACAAAACACATCTCCAAAGATGTCTACATCCGTGTGTTTCAAGAAATCACATCTTGGTCCAAACACACTATCGAGACTCCACAAGGTCTCAAGTCCCCATAGAGAACATGCAATACCTCACGTGTCAACAATGACACCCGACAGATCTAATCCTGGACATTCCTCTTTTACCCTAGGATTCAACAATCCTAACACAATGATACTATCAGATTACCCAATAAAGATCTACCATGATCCCAATTGTGATATCCCCGAAATGGTTAATTGCATTTGTGCATTAATTATGATTATTATGATTAATTATGTGGTAATTAATTGTGTGTTGGAATTTATTTACCTTATGGAAATGCATGGTCATGTGGATAGGATGACCCGGGGTTGCATTTCAGGGTGCATGTGGTGCATGTTGGGTAAATATTATTGGGAGCATGATTTATTTGCCTTTGGTAGCAATTTATTAGAAATCATGTGTTTAAATGGTATTTGGTGCATTTTGAGTAATTGCTTTGAAAAATATCATGTTGGGATGTTTTATACACCATGGAATTGTTGGTATGCATTTTAATTAAAACCCACCTCTTATATACCCAAACCCCACCTTTATCATCCATCACTTTACCTTTACCAAAAATCAAATCCACAAACCCTTCCCCTCCAAATTTTCGAGCTCAAGCCTTGGGTGGAAGAGGAACCTTTCAAAAATCTTGATTTGTGGAGCATTTGGGTGATTTGAGGTCCCCAAGAGGTATGGATACCTCATTATTGCTTTTTGTAAGGTTTTATTTGAGTTTGGGTTGATTTTGAAGGGTTTTAAAATGGGTTTTGTTGGGTTGTTGTGGGTTTGTTTAAAGGTTGGATTTATACTTGTTTTGAAGTATGTTTTGGTGGTTCATGTTGATATTTATGTTGTTGGTTGGTTGGTTTGAGTATTGGGATGGATTGGAAGGTTTTGGTATGCAAAAATGGTGAAAAATCGCGAGTCTGTGCGAGGCGATCGACCGCCTGAAATGGGGCGATCGATCGCCGCAAGGCAGTACCAAAATTTCGGGTTAGGCGATCGATCGCCTGTTATGAGGCGACCGATCGCCGAGAGGCAGTAGGTTTTTCAAAGGAATGGCGATCGATCGCCATGTTTGGGGCGACCGATCGCCGCTGTGTAAATTTTGAGGCGATCGATCGCCTATGGGAAGCGATCGATCGCCGCCTGTGGAATTTTGGTAAATGGTTTATTTTGTCAAATTTTTGGTATTTGGCTATTATTTGGCTTCTAATATGGGGTTGTGTGATTGTGTAGAACCATCCCAGGTAGCAACACAACCGAGGAATTGAAGCCGGACCAATTCCACTTTTGGAAAGGTACGTAGAAGACGTACGGGCACCCAACGGTAACATGTATTTTATATACTCATTGTTTATGCATTATGGATGCGAGTATATATGTAGTATTGCATTGTGGATGCATATACATGTTGATTTATGCCATATGTGGTATTGCATTGTGGATGCATATACATGGTAATTTATGCATATTGATGATAGATGCATATGATGATTATTGGATGCACATCTCATGAGTCGTGGTCATCCTTTGATGATTTTAATGCTTGCCGCTATTTGTTTTGGTTCCGCTAAATGTGAAGCGAGGGGTGGGAGCGCCGCATGTCACATTTGAGCGTGGTTATCATATAGGACGAGGAAAGGGTATTTGCCGCTCAATGAGAGGCGAGGGGTGGGAGTCCCGCAGTCCATTGAAGCGAGGTTATCCTATGCCGTCTATATGTAAATAAGCGAGGGGCATTAAAATACACTGTGATGGACAGACTAGGGAATGGTGACCAATGTTTGGTATTGTTGAGATGGTATGATGTCATGACATGTTTTGGCCATTAAAAATAATCTGTTGATTATACTCATGAGTTATGGTACAGGGACAACCAAACGGGAAGCGTTTGAAATGCATGGGAAAACAGGAAGTGTTTTTATATTGATTATGCATTTACGCTTTATCTTCATATTGTGTTGAATATGAATGATTATTATTGCTCATGTTTGGGGGTTGTCCTTGTAGGTACCTTTTTGGCATGATAGAAGGGCTTGAACGGGGTGAGGTCGTGAGCTTTGTGAAGCATTCTTTTGAGGATGAAAGGACAGGATTATTTCGTATAGTGTCTACTCTAGGAGTAGTTTGAACTATAGCTAAACTCATTCATTGATTGGAATGTAATTAATCCTTTTGGTAGTCCTTTATTTTGGCATGTAAATGCTTAAGCTCATAGACTCCACTTGTTTATTATACTCTGATCATTGTTATTAGCTCTATTATGCCTTCTTTCCGCACTTAAGGATTAGGGTCCTTACATTAGTGGTATCAGAGCCAGGTTAGATAACCCGGGAACGAGTGAAGGGTAGCCTTAGCATGATAGGCTAGGTGCTTACATTTGAAGCATGTTTATGCATGTGGTGCATATTGGTGTATATTTGGTTATACTAACATGCTTATATCACTCCTGTTATCTAACGACATGATATATATATTGCTTTGGATTGTTGTTAACATTTATGTTACAGCATGGCTGCTAATGAGGAAGTCGGAGATGTTGGGAGTGTTAATGCAAGTATCGGACAGGCAAATCCTCTACCTCCACCGGCCGTAGGCATGGAACCCGTGGTTCAGTTATTGCTGCCGGGTGAGATTAGCTTGACGCAATTTCTATCTTATCATCCGCCCCGGTTTGAGGGGACAGAGTCCGGAGAAGAGGCTGAAGAGTGGTTAGAAAGACTTGAGCAGATCTTTGTATCGGCTCCTTGTGCTGTGACAGCTTGGCTGAGGCTAGCGGAGTTTCAATTAGCCAAGAAACCTCTGATGTGGTGGAGGAGCACAGTAATGGAAATGAGAGCACTGGGTGCTGTGATTGACTGGACACTCTTCAGGACTAGGTTTTTGAACCGGTATTTCTCCGCTGCAGCAAGACAGACAAAGGAGGACGAGTTCACAAGTTTGAGGCAGGGGAACATGTCAGTGGCAGACTATGCCACACGGTACTCTTCATTGCTGAGGTACGTCCCCCACATTGCCACCAGTGGACACGCTAAGATGAGGAACTTTATGAAGGGATTACGACCGGAGCTCTATGACCGGGTTATCACTAATAACCCAACTTCTTTTGATGACGCTCTCACAAGAGCGGAGCTTGCCGAGCTAGGAGTGGGAGCTTACGCTATGCCACCACCGGTACCGCAACAGAGGCAGACTAGTGACAGTTGAGGCCTCGGGGTGAGCCATTTAAGCCCCGTGGTGCCTCTTCATCTTCGCGATATGGTGGAAAGAAACACTTTGGACAGAAGCAGGATAACAAGAAGGGTAATTGGTCGGCCAATAGAGGATCTTCACAAGGGGACAGACCGGGAGAGCCGAGGTACAACAATTGTGGAGGGCCACATTCGTCAAACAAGTGTCCTGCATGCTATATCTGTGGCAAGATGGGCCACATTGCTCGGTATTGCCCCACTCGGGGAGGACAGTCAGAGTATCAGGGCAACAGGCCGAGATTTGATGACCGGACAGTGCAGCAGAGGCAGCAGTTTGGGCCTCGACCATCGGGGGGTCAGACAGTAGGACCACCCTAGGGGCAGGTATATGCACTGACCAGGGAGCAGGCCCAGGCAGCCCCAGAGGAGGTGATTGCCGGTACGTGTCATTTATTTACGTACCCTGCTTTTATTTTGATCGATACAGGTGCCTCCCATTCTTTTGTATCGGTGGGTTTTGTGGAAAGACACCATATGCGCACGTCTTCTTTACCCACGCCTCTCCTTGTCTCGACACCCACTGGAAGAAATGTCGTTGCTGATCAGTTTATGGCAGACTGCCTCATTTATTTTGAGGGCAACGAATTGAGATCAGACTTGATTGTGCTGGGTATGTCAGACTTCGACTGCATCTTGGGTATTGATGTTCTGAACAAATATCAGGCAGTGGTAGATTGCCGGCAGAGAACAGTGAAGTTCAGACCTGAGTTGGGCAGTCAGTGGACTTTCTTTGGCAACGGGTCTCGTGCGAAGATTCCGTTGATTTCAGCGATCAAGATGACTCAGTTATTGGAACGTGGACACACGGGCTATCTCATTTATGCCGTGGACACGTCTGGGAAGAGTAAAGAACTCATAGTTGAGGATGTACCAGTAGTGGCAGAGTTCGCCGATGTATTTCCAGAAGAGATCCCAGGATTCCCACCGGCTAGGGAAGTTGAGTTTGGGATCGAGCTGTGGCCAGGGACATCCGCTATCTCTCGTGCACCTTATAGGATGGCACCGGCTGAGCTGAGAGAGTTGAAAGAACAGTTGCAGGATCTCTTGGACAAGGGATATATACGCTCGAGCGTGTCGCCATGGGGCGCACCAGTTCTCTTTGTGAAGAAGAAGGACGGTTCGATGCGGTTGTGTATCGATTACCGGCAACTGAACAAGGCTACAGTGAAGAACAAGTATCCTATTCCAAGGATCGATGATCTGTTTGATCAGTTGCAAGGTACCAGGGTGTATAGTAAGATTGATTTGAGATCCGGGTATCATCATATTCGGGTCAGAGAGGAAGATGTGCAGAAGACAGCGTTCCGGACCCGATATGGACATTATGAGTTCCTAGTGATGCCGTTCGGCGTGACGAATGCTCCAGCAGTCTTCATGAGTCTGATGAACAGAGTGTTTCAGCAGTATCTTGATCAGTTCGTCATCGTGTTCATAGACGACATTCTTATCTACTCCCGGAGCGATGAGGAGCATGTGAAACACTTGAGGACAGTGCTTCAGATTCTCAGAGAGCATCAGTTGTATGCTAAGCTCAGTAAGTGTGAATTTTGGCTGAGCAGTGTGGTGTTTCTGGGGCATGTCATTTCGAGCAGTGGGATATCTGTAGATCCCAAGAAGATTGAGGCTGTGATGGAGTGGGCTGCCCCCACTTCTGTGCCTGAGATTCGGAGTTTTCTTGGTTTGGCCGGGTATTATCGGCGCTTCGTCGAGGGCTTTTTGAAGATTGCCAAGCCGCTGACTCAGTTGACCCAGAAGGGAGTGCCTTTCTTTTGGTCAGAAGCTTGTGAGGAGAGCTTCCAGGAGTTGACGCACCGGTTGACGACGGCGCCAGTGTTAGTGATCCCGACGGAGAACTCCAGATTTGTTCTGTATACTGATGCATCACTGCAGGGCCTTGGGTGTGTTCTGATGCAAGATAAGCATGTGGTAGCTTATGCATCGAGGCAGTTGAAGCCGCATGAGACCAGATATCCAGTTCATGACTTGGAATTGGCGGCTATCATCTTCGCCCTGAAGATCTGGAGGCATTATTTGTATGGTACTTCATTCACCATATACACGGATCACAAGAGCCTCAAATTTTTATTCACTCAGGCAGAGCTGAACATGAGGCAGAGGAGGTGGATGGACCTACTCAAGGACTATGATTGCGAGATCGAGTACCATCCGGGGAAAGCCAATTTGACAGCAGACGCTTTGAGCCGGAAAGTGAGGAGTTCTGCTGAGGACGTCATTCATTTGTCAGCTATGATGACCTCTTATTGCCATCTTGGCTATGACTTCGACATTGATGCATCGCCTGTGTATGTATCGACCTTGTTAGCTGAGCCAGATATCTATGAGGACATCAGGAGAGCTCAGAGGTCAGATGACGAGGTTCAGAGGTGGTTATCTTTAGTGCATCTTGGTCAGCCAACGAAGTTCAGAGTGGCCGATGACGGGTCTTTGAGATTGGGTGACCGATGGGTGGTTCCGAGTACGCCGGAGTTGCGTAAAGGAATCTTGGAGCGAGCTCACAGTAGCAGACTTAGCATCCACCCAGGCGGGAAGAAGATGTACAGAGATTTGCGTGGTCAGTTTTGGTGGAAGAGAATGAAATCAGATGTCGTCGCTTTTGTAAAGAGGTGTTTGATCTGCCAGCAGGTTAAGTAGAGAGACAGAGACCTGGCGGCGAGCTGAGAAGCTTTGAGATACCGAAGTGGAAGTGGGAGCACATTTCCATGGACTTCGTGACTCATTTGCCGAGGAGTGCTTCAGGCTTCGATGCTATTTGGGTGATTGTGGATCGATTGACCAAGGTGGCTCATTTTATCCCCTATAGCATGACTTTCACATTTTTGAGGATGGCGCAGTTGTATATTAGAGATGTGGTGAGATTGCATGGGATCCCCGTTTCTATAGTGTCAGATCGAGATCCGCGATTCACATCTCATTTCTGGGAAGGCCTTCAGTCAGCTTTGGGAACTGAAGTCAGATTGAGCACTGCTTATCATCCTCAGACGGATGGCCAGACCGAGCGCACTATTCAGACGCTCGAGGACATGCTGAGAGCTTGTATTTTGGAGTTCGATGCCTCTTGGCAGGATTCAGTGCCTTTGGTAGAGTTTTCGTATAACAATAGCTACCAGGCAAGTATTCAGATGGCTCCGTTTGAAGCTCTTTATGGCAGACGGTGTAGATCACCCTTATGTTGGGATGATTTGGACCGCAAATCGGTCGGAGGACCGGAGTTGATTCGGGAAATGGAAGAAAAGATAAAGACAATAAGGCAGAAAATGAAAGCGGCTCAGGACAGACAGGCTGCTTATGCAAATAAACGGCGGAGACCGTTGGAATTTCAGTTGGGAGATAAGGTCTTTTTGAAGATCTCGCCTTTCAGAGGCGTTGTGCGATTTGGGATGCGCGGGAAACTGTCTCCGAGGTATGTTGGACCGTACGAGATTTTGCAGCGCATTGGCACTTTAGCTTACCGACTGGCCTTGCCGCCTTCTTTATCTGGTATACATGATGTGTTTCATGTATCTATGCTGCGGAAGTATGAGCCGGATCCGTCGCATGTGTTACAGCCTTCCGAAGTTCAGTTAGAATCCGATGTATCTTATGTGGAGTGGCCTGTTAGAATTCTGGACAGAGCAGACCGTAGACTTCGGAGTAAAGTGATACCTATGATCAAGGTTCAGTGGGATCGCAGGGGTGTCGAGGAGGCTACGTGGGAGACAGAGCAGCATATGGTGCAGCACTACCCGGAACTATTCTCTGGTATGAGTTTAGGTTTAGTTTCCTTTTGGGGTAAGCGCATGTGATTTTGAGGACGAAATCTTATAAGTAGGGGAGTATTGTGATATCCCCGAAATGGTTAATTGCATTTGTGCATTAATTATGATTATTATGATTAATTATGTGGTAATTAATTGTGTGTTGGAATTTATTTACCTTATGGAAATGCATGGTCATGTGGATAGGATGACCCGGGGTTGCATTTCAGGGTGCATGTGGTGCATGTTGGGTAAATATTATTGGGAGCATGATTTATTTGCCTTTGGTAGCAATTTATTAGAAATCATGTGTTTAAATGGTATTTGGTGCATTTTGAGTAAATGCTTTGAAAAATATCATGTTGGGATGTTTTATACACCATGGAATTGTTGGTATGCATTTTAATTAAAACCCACCTCTTATATACCCAAACCCCACCTTTATCATCCATCACTTTACCTTTACCAAAAATCAAATCCACAAACCCTTCCCCTCCAAATTTTCGAGCTCAAGCCTTGGGTGGAAGAGGAACCTTTCAAAAATCTTGATTTGTGGAGCATTTGGGTGATTTGAGGTCCCCAAGAGGTATGGATACCTCATTATTGCTTTTTGTAAGGTTTTATTTGAGTTTGGGTTGATTTTGAAGGGTTTTAAAATGGGTTTTGTTGGGTTGTTGTGGGTTTGTTTAAAGGTTGGATTTATACTTGTTTTGAAGTATGTTTTGGTGGTTCATGTTGATATTTATGTTGTTGGTTGGTTGGTTTGAGTATTGGGATGGATTGGAAGGTTTTGGTATGCAAAAATGGTGAAAAATCGCGAGTCTGTGCGAGGCGATCGACCGCCTGAAATGGGGCGATCGATCGCCGCAAGGCAGTACCAAAATTTCGGGTTAGGCGATCGATCGCCTGTTATGAGGCGACTGATCGCCGAGAGGCAGTAGGTTTTTCAAAGGAATGGCGATCGATCGCCATGTTTGGGGCGACCGATCGCCGCTGTGTAAATTTTGAGGCGATCGATCGCCTATGGGAAGCGATCGATCGCCGCCTGTGGAATTTTGGTAAATGGTTTATTTTGTCAAATTTTTGGTATTTGGCTATTATTTGGCTTCTAATATGGGGTTGTGTGATTGTGTAGAACCATCCCAGGTAGCAACACAACCGAGGAATTGAAGCCGGACCAATTCCACTTTTGGAAAGGTACGTAGAAGACGTACGGGCACCCAACGGTAACATGTATTTTATATACTCATTGTTTATGCATTATGGATGCGAGTATATATGTAGTATTGCATTGTGGATGCATATACATGTTGATTTATGCCATATGTGGTATTGCATTGTGGATGCATATACATGGTAATTTATGCATATTGATGATAGATGCATATGATGATTATTGGATGCACATCCCATGAGTCGTGGTCATCCTTTGATGATTTTAATGCTTGCCGCTATTTGTTTTGGTTCCGCTAAATGTGAAGCGAGGGGTGGGAGCGCCGCATGTCACATTTGAGCGTGGTTATCATATAGGACGAGGAAAGGGTATTTGCCGCTCAATGAGAGGCGAGGGGTGGGAGTCCCGCAGTCCATTGAAGCGAGGTTATCCTATGCCGTCTATATGTAAATAAGCGAGGGGCATTAAAATACACTGTGATGGACAGACTAGGGAATGGTGACCAATGTTTGGTATTGTTGAGATGGTATGATGTCATGACATGTTTTGGCCATTAAAAATAATCTGTTGATTATACTCATGAGTTATGGTACAGGGACAACCAAACGGGAAGCGTTTGAAATGCATGGGAAAACAGGAAGTGTTTTTATATTGATTATGCATTTACGCTTTATCTTCATATTGTGTTGAATATGAATGATTATTATTGCTCATGTTTGGGGGTTGTCCTTGTAGGTACCTTTTTGGCATGATAGAAGGGCTTGAACGGGGTGAGGTCGTGAGCTTTGTGAAGCATTCTTTTGAGGATGAAAGGACAGGATTATTTCGTATAGTGTCTACTCTAGGAGTAGTTTGAACTATAGCTAAACTCATTCATTGATTGGAATGTAATTAATCCTTTTGGTAATCCTTTATTTTGGCATGTAAATGCTTAAGCTCATAGACTCCACTTGTTTATTATACTCTGATCATTGTTATTAGCTCTATTATGCCTTCTTTCCGCACTTAAGGATTAGGGTCCTTACACCAATTATGCCAATCCCTCCTCAGAGGGAGTCAACCCGACATCACGATATTTCCTCAGAATATACCGTGTCATTGAGATTACTAATCTCAAGGTGCCACAATCTCTCGCCGGGGATTCATTCACCCAAGCATACTAATCCAATGCTCGACAGGTACCAAGAAAATGCTGGCATTTCTATACACACACCGGTATACATGCCTAAGCACAATATAACATGCATACTCAATGCAATCGACTCGGGTATCACCAATCATACCCAGAAATCCCAATTACAACTGTCAATCCCCAGCTATTCTCACCCCGCGGAGAATAATGATTGACGGACCAACGACCAATGATGTGATTCCAACATCAACACCACACAAACCGACTCATCAGATCTATTAAAGATTCTCATTAGGTATATCAATGAGAATGACCCTCCAATCTCGAACCACCATTCGGAAAATTTAGATACATTTATACCAAAATATATCTCGGAACCAATAAATACACAACTGGTTCAGAATAGTGCATCAATGCCACTATTACCAAATCAAAACCCGTATACACCACGCATACTCATTCTAACGATGCTCTGTACTAATGTCATAGTACTTGACCGCTTTTATTTTAAACAATATTTCTCAATGTAGCGATTCTACCGCAAGTGCACGGTTGTCAAGTTTTAGTATAGTTAAATGCAAGGGTTGTCGATCCATAGGGACTAACGTATAAGTACCAAATAAAACTAGTAAAATTATATTTAGCCTACGATTAAAAAGGGGGGTAGATTAACTAATGCAAAATTAAATCTAAAGAACCC
The DNA here is from genome assembly GCA_907163345.1 of Haberlea rhodopensis. NCBI lineage: Eukaryota > Viridiplantae > Streptophyta > Magnoliopsida > Lamiales > Gesneriaceae > Haberlea > Haberlea rhodopensis. The sequence continues at coordinate 263,195 of CAJQUN010000156.1, forward strand.
AAATAAAAACAAGAATAAATAAATTGAATGGCTTCCGGATATGCAAAGGAATTTCGCTTGAGAAATTTATCTAGCTTTTCGTTCAACTGTGTTTTCTTCAATGATTCGTTTGAATAAGCAATTACTAAACAATTGATTCTTAAGGTGAAAGGCTTTCGCTGTTATTCAATACACTCTCTCGAGCTGTAAAGAAACTAATATCAAATTAGAACAAGTACCTCTCGTTCACTTATTTACTAATCCGATATTGCAAAAATCTTCAAAACCTCGTTCTTTAAATCTCTCGATTCAAAGCTCACGTATGTGATTTTATCTCTCGATCTCAATCTTAAACATACATCATGAATTATTATAGCGTATTAAAACGTTATCTCTTGATCTCGGTTTTAACTCACAATTTAATCAAAGTTAGCTAGGCTTTGATATCTTTAGGCATATAATTCATGAACAATAAGAAATCAATCCACTCAAACACATTTGAATCAATAACTGAAACACAATTATATTCAAACTCGATAAAATAAACTCAATTCAATTCAAATCAAATAAATGAGATGTTTAATTGTCTCTCAACCTCAAAAACATCAAATCAATATGAAAATCAAATAAATAAGAGTTTAGAAATACGATAAACGTGGAACAAATCCGTGCGTTGCACCGTAATCTCTTCTTGCTCCTTCCTTGCCCTCCGGAAACGTCTCGCTCAAGCTCGGACGAAGAACGGAGGAAGATGACTTTTCCTCGGGTTCTTCTCGGCGGCGGCTAGGGTTCTCCTTCTCTATTTTCGGCTCTCTAGCTCTCTGATATGATATCCCTTTGATATGGAATAGATCCTCCATTTAAACCACTGAGAATCATTCAAATATGGAAGATAAGATTTTTTAAAATTCGCGTATCAATCGATCGAAAATATTGTCCGATCGATCGGTGCACTGTTCACTTCAGTGTTTTAAATTCTCTGCCTCGATCGATCGATCGAGAATTGCTGAGTTCTCTGCCTCGACCGATCGTCGAGAAATATTCTCGATCGATCGGTGATTCTCAAAATCTGAATTCTTCACTTTTTTCTCTTTTTCGCCTCGATTTCACACGTTTTCTTCATTTTAGCTCATTTCTACCATTTCCGACCTATTTTCCTTAAACAAGCAAATAAACACCAAAAAGCGTAATTTCATCCAGGAAAAAGCACAAAAAACGGTAAGAAATTACAGCTAAAAACACGTAATATCTAAGCCTATCAACTCCCTCAAACTTGGACTTGATCGTCCTCGAGCAAGGAATAACCTCAAAAAGTAGAGTTAAACTTAATACTTTGAATGAATCATCTTTACAACTCAAAGTACAAGCTCAGCAATCCTACTTACACATCAATAAGAGTCATTCAAAGTTCAACAGGGAGCGTTTTCTCCTAAGCTAAACAATACATCGCAACATCGGAATGTGCGTGTGTGCTATTGTCAATCATGAGGTATAATCATATCTTTAAGATCAAAATGTGCCATAAAAACTCAAAGTCAAGATTACTTTGGATTACTCTACAAATCTACTATCCAACACCTCTCCACTAATGTAATTATTCCCTAGACTTGGATCAGAAGGTCTTTAAAAGCTTATAGCGTTAGGCCTTTTGGTGTCTGCTCCAAATAAAAGGTAGGATGAATGCAATGAAGAGAGTATAATAGAATCAGTTCAAAAAAAAATTTTCGCACAATATTGAGCTTTTCTTCAACTTTTTCTAGCCTTGGCCACTTTGGGTCTTATTTGAATTGAATTTTTCAAGGCTTTTCTCTACATCTTTTCTTATTGCTCATTCTTTTGTTCATTTTGTTTTTCACAATGAACTCATCTACAAATACAATTCAGTGCAATGAATGAGATTCATTATACTCCCTTAGGGACGGATAAAATTTTTTCTTTAGGCTCAATCCAAGGTATGTATAATGAGTTAGCCAAAAATGTCGAATGGAGGTCTAATTCTATGCAATGCATATACCATTCTTTTTCAATAAGGCTCAAGAGGGGACACTAAGGAATGATGTAGACAAGGTAAGCTTGAAAGGCACAAACGGTCCAAAGATCGCCTAAATCATCTCCAAGTCAAGTTCCTAATTATAAAATTTCGCCTCAAAGTGCTTTCAACTAAATTGTAGAGTTTTCTAAGATGCACAAGACAAATCATAGTTAACACAAGTTTTCACTTTATTCAATACATATTTCACTCAATCATGACTCAAAATGTGCCCAAACTATTCCTCAATTTTGACATAAGCTCAACAAAGGATATATACAAACAAGTTAAAAATTTTCATGAATCTTATCTAGATGGGGATTAATTTCATCATGTAGTACCGTTGCAAATCCAACTCATCATTTCTCAAGAATAACTCATTTTTTTAAAAAAAAAAAATTTGTTGATAGTGCTCAAGGACGAATTAGTCTCATAAGAGTGCAGTCATGCAAGAAAAAAAACAAGACAAGTAGCAAAAATGCAAAAACAACAAAATTTCTACACATATAAACAAACCCCCCCCAAACTTAATATGTGCATTGCCCTCAATGGATAAGAAAAATAAACGTAAAAGCAAAACACATACCATGACGACGATCGTCACTGATCGTCGTCCTCATCATGCTCCGGAGGGGGAACTGGGTAGTGATGCTCCTCACCCTGGTATGGTGGAAATGGTGGGTAATCAGCAGGTGGGGGTGCATGCGGCTGATATGGTGGGAAGTATGGCTCTGGCGAGAACTGGAATCCTGGGAAGCCCTGGGCCATGGCAGTGTTCCATGCACTCTGGTATTGCATGAACTCCATCTGACGCTGAGCTACTTGCTCATGGTCCAACTGCAATGCTCTCTGCATGTTGTGTATGTCCCGCTGCATGCTATGGATGCTCTGCTGCTCCAGGCGAATGTCTTGGAGATCCCTGTGAAGGGAGTCCAAAGTGATGCGTGTACGCTCTACAGTAGAGGATGATGATGCTCCGGCATGTCTGGTGTCCGAGGGTTGTGGCTCATCCGTTCTTCGGCCTGTAGGGGGTGGTGGACCATCTACAACAATCGGAGTCTTCGGTGGAAGTAACTCCTCGTCTACCCCCCATTGCACTCCGCATCTCTGGCATAAAGCAGTGATGGTAGATGGAAACGGTAGTGCGGAGGTAGGTAGTCTGCTACCGATATCATAAATGTGAGCACTAATAATCTCGCCCAAATCCACGTCTTGCCCTGTGAGAATGGCAAATACCAGGGCCGCTCTGTCCTTTGTCACCTCAGAAGTGTGGGTCGAGGGCATGACCCGTGAGGCGATAAATGAGAACCATGCTTGGGCCTCTGGTGTCAAATGCTTCTTGAGAACCACATGTGGCTCTCCCTTATCGTTCCGCTGCCAATCTGTTCCCGGCATGCCAATAACTGCGAGTACCTCATCATAATTAATCGTACTCTTTCGGAAGGATTGGTACACAAAGTTATGTATGAATGGCATCCGGTAAACATTATTAATTGCTGCCTGATCAACAAGCACATCCTTCCCTCGGACAAAAACATTCGCTCTGTGTCCCGGTGGGATAACTCGGAGATTCGTGTAGAATTCCCTCACCATCGGAACCACATCATCCATTGGTGTTTGAAAAAACTGAAACCACCCTCGTCGCCTTACTGCCCTTATGACAGGACATTCAATCTTGTCCATACTCATACCCCTTTCACGACTGAGGGGTTTCTTGTGATAACTGGGATACAACTCAGCTGCCGTGGCATTTTCAAACTTCTGTTTGTCATGCTCTGGCTCAGAAGTGGTGGCCTCCGCCTGTTTTTGCTTTTGTGAGGCCTCCACCTGCTTTGACCTCTTTCTTGGAGCCATTTTCTTGCTAAGTTCTTCTTAGTTATTCCGATTTACTGCAATAAAACACCACACCCAAAACACAACAATACCAACACCTCGCAATACAACAACAACTCCCCAAACTTCAATTCTTCTTGACCCAAATTTAACAACAATAGAGTAAATGCACCAAAGGATGAAAAGATACGAAATTGAAAACCAATTACCAAGAAAAATCTGATCTTTGATGAATTTGGCGCTTGGCTTGGAATTCTCTTTTGGATGCAATTCTACCCAATTCGGTTTGCAATACTTCAGATCTGCAAATAAAATCTCATCAGAAACAATTCTTACTTCAAAGATTTTAAGTAATTAGAATTTTGGAGAGAAAATTGATGAGAGATGATGAAAAATTAGAAGAGGCGATTTGGTTTTTTGTTGGAGAAGAGAGGAAAAACTTGAATGTGTGGTGCAGACTGTGCGGCGTGCCTTTTTTTTCAAAATTTTATCTCGATCGATCGATCGAGAAAAATTCTCGATCGATCGGTCGAGGCAGTGAATCGCTTCGCCTTTAAAAATTCGGGCGATCGATCGAGATTTTGTCTCGATCGATCGCCAGCACCAAACTACCAAATTTTAATTTTTTTTTCTCAAAAAATCTTTTCCTCTCGGGTTGCTTCGCCTACATCTTTACTGATCTTGTTTTTACACCTGCAACAAAATCGCACGGATTCATTCACGGAACATCTAAAAAAACAAATTGAAAACAACCAAACTACAAATAAAAAGAAGGGGAAGAAAGTTCTTAATTTATAGTCCCAAGCTGGACTGTCACCTCCTTCTCTGTTAACTTGATTGCTCCTTCGGATTCTTCACAGAATCACTCGAGAGCGTACCTAGTGTCCTTCCAGAAATCAACGTTGCCAGCTGCCCTATCTGCACTTCCAGGTTCTTAATCGATGCATCCTGATTCTGCATCCTCACCTCAGTCGACGAAATTAGTTTGGCCATCAGCTCCTCCATACTCGGTTTTTGTGTGAACCCCGACTGTGGTTGTGGATTCAACACATTCTCTTGGTTTGACCACCTCAGATTTGGGTGGTTCCTCCACCCCGGGTTGTATGAGTTCGAGTATGGATTGTTTTGCTGCCTGTTCCCTATGAAATTCACAGCTTCAGTAGTTTGATTAAATTGGTTACCTGCTTGGCACTCAATGCTCGGATGACCGCCTCCACATAAATCACAGAAGACAGCTTGGGCTTGCATCGCTGCTGCACCCATGCTATCTATCTTCCGGTTCATAGCTTCCAACTGAGCCGAAATGGCAGTAATCTCGTCCACTTGATGGACTCCTATTGGTTTCTGTGGAGTGTTCCTTTCCGATTGCCACTGATAGCTATTGGATGCCATTTCCTCGAATAAGTCATACGCTTCTTCCGGTGTCTTCCGCATGATCGATCCCCCAGATGCTGCATTATCATTGATTGGTTAGTAGAAAACAAACCATTGTAAAAAGTCTATACCTGCAGCCAGATGGGTAGACCGTGATGTGGGCATCTCCTCAATAAATCTTTGAAACGATCCCACGCCTCATATAAACTCTCGGGGTCGAATTGCCCGAACGTGGTGATATCGTTCCGCATTTTTGCCGTCTTGGAAGGGGGCAAATACTTTGATAGGAATGCTTTAGTCATCCCCTCCCATGTTGTAATCGATCCTGCAGGTAATGAATTTAACCAAGATTTAGCTTTGTCTCTTAATGAAAAAGGGAAGAGCCTTAACCTGATGGCGTCGTCGGAGACTCCATTATGCTTAAAAGTGTCACAGATCTCGAAGAAGTTGGAGATGTGAGTGTTTGGATCGTCAGTGGCAGCTCTCCCAAACATTACAGAGTGCTGTATCATTTGGATAATTGCAGGCTTGATATCAAAGTTATTCGCCTGGATTGTCGGCCTAGTGATGCTGGATAAAGATCCTTGGAATGCTGGCTGTGCAAAGTCCATCATCGATCTCGGGTTTCGTGCTTCGTTATTGTCGGCCATTGCTCGAGCTTCTCGTAGTCTTCTAAGTAGAGTTCTCTATATTTGTTAGGACCCTAGTCCCTTAAATGCGGATTAAAGGCATAATTAGAGCTAACATACATCATCAGAGTTTAAATGTTTGTGTTGAGACTATGAGCCTTAAGAATTACATGCCAATTAAAGGACTATCAATGGATTAATTACATTCACAATCAACAAATGAATGTTATCAACTATAGCTTTACTCTACTCCTAGAGTAGACACTATACAAAAGTAATACTGTCCTTCATTTCTCAAAAGTGTTCTTCACAAGCTCACCGTCTCAACCCGCCTTAGTCCCTTTTTCATGACAAAATGTACCTACAAGGACAACCCCCAAACATGAGCAATAATATTATTCATATCCAACACAATATGAATATAAGGCGTAAATGCATAAATCATAATAAAACACTTCCTGTTTTTCCCATGCATTTTAAACGCTTCCTGTTTGGTTGTCTCTGTACCATAACTCATTAGTATAATCAAATAGATTATTTAATGGTCCACACATGTGATTACACAATACCATTTCATCATCACCAATTACCAATCACCAATCCCTAGTCTGTTCATCACAATGTATTTTAATGCCCCTCGCTTTTCATATAGGCGGCATAGAATAATCTCGCTTCAATGGACATGCGGCGCTCCCACCCCTCGCTTCACATTGAGCGGCAAATATTCTTTCCTCGCCTCATATGACAACATGCTTCAATGTGACATGCGGCGCTCCCACCCCTCGCTTCACATCGAGCGGCACCAAACAAATAGCGGCAAGCATTAAAATCATCAAAGGATGACCACGACTCATGGGATATGCACCAACAATCATCATATGCATATATATTCATCATGCATAAATTCCACATGTATTTGCATCCACAATGCACATTTCCACATATACTCGCATCCACAATGCATAATCAATGAGTATAATAGATACATGTACCTTTGGGTGCCCGTACGTCCTCTACGTACCTTTCCAAAAGTGGAATTTGATATGGCTTCACTTCCTTGGTTGCGTCGCCACCTAGGATGGTTCTACATTATCACACAACCTCATATTAGAAGCCAAATAATAATCAAATACCAAAAATTCATCAAAAGAAACCATTTTCCAAAACTCTGCTGCTGGCGATCGATCGCTTCGCTGAGGCGATCGATCGCCTCAATTTTTTGCTTCGCGGCGATCGATCGCGCCATACATGGCGATCGATCGCCTACCTTACGTTTTGGACACTGCCCCTCGGCGATCGATCGCGCCATTTCAGGCGATCGATCGCCTACCCTACGATTTCGATACTGCCTGTTGGCGATCGATCGCGCCATTTTAGGCAATCGATCGCCCCACACAGACTCGCGATTTTCACCATTAATGCACACCAAAACCATCCCAAACCATACCAATACTCCTTCCACCAACCCAACAACATAAGAACACAATAAACCAACAAAATACACCTCAAGCAACACAAAATCCAACACCCAACCAAAAATAATACCAACTCAAAATAACCCATTTCAAAACCCTTCAAAACTATTTCAAACTCAATCCAAACACAATAAAAACAACATGGAGGTATCCATACCTCTAGGTGACTTCAAATCTCACACCAAATCCCACAAATCAAGTTTTTGGAAGGATTTCTCTTCACCTCTTTGCTCAAACTCGAAAATGAAGGAGGGAAGGGTTTGGAGGAGTAATTGGGGAAAGTAGTGATGGGTGTAGAGGGGTTGGGGTATTAGTGGGTTATTTTAAAATAAATTGTACTCCACAATCACCATGGTGTATAAAACACCCCAACATTATATTTTAAAGGTATTTTCCAAAATGCATCAAATCCCAATTAAAATCATGCTCGACCAAATAATTATCGATTACCATAAACAACCATGATAACCCTTAAACTCCCAACATGCATAACATGCATGCCAAAATGCATCCCCGGTCACACCTATCATGTGACTAAGCATTTCAACATGATAATTAAATCCAGCACATAACTCAATTATCGCCATAATTAATCATATAAACATAATTAATGCCCAAATTGCAATTAATTATTTCGGGGATATCACAATACTCCCCTACTTATAAGATTTCGTCCTCAAAATCACATGCACTTACCCCAACAAGAAACTAAACATAAATAACATACCAGAAAATAGTTCCGGGTAGTGCTGCACCATATGCAGCTCCGTCACCCACGTAGCCTCTTCGACACCCCTGCGATCCCACTGAACCTTGATCATAGGTATCACTTTGTTCCGAAGTCTGCGGTCTGCCCGATCCAGAATCCTAACAGGCCGTTCCACATAGGATATATTGGATTCTAACTGAACCTCGGAAGGCTGGAACACATGAGACGGATCCGGCTCATACTTCCGCAACATAGACACATGGAACACATCATGTATACCAGACAAAGAAGGTGGCATAGCTAGTCGGTAAGCCAACATACCTCGGAGACAGTTTTCCGCGCATCCCAAAATGAACAACGCCTCTGAAAGGCGAGATCTTCAAGAAGACCTTATCTCCCAACTGAAATTCCAACGGTCTCCGCCGTTTATTCGCATAAGCTTCCTGTCTGTCCTGGGCTGCTTTCATTTTCTGCCTTATCATCTTTATCTTTTCTTCCATTTCTCGGATCAGTTCCGGTCCTCCAACCGATTTACGGTCCAAATCGTCCCAACACAAGGGTGATCTACACCGTCTGCCATAAAGGACTTCAAAAAGGAGCCATCTGTATGATTGCCTGGTAGCTATTATTATAAGAGAATTCTACCAAGGCCACTGAATCTTGCCAAGAAACGTCGAACTCCAATACACAAGCCCTCAACATGTCCTCGAGCGTTTGGATAGTACGCTCGGTCTGGCCATCCGTCTGAGGATGATATGCAGTGCTCAATCTAACTTCAGTTCCCAAGGCGGACTGAAGACCCTCCCAAAAAATGAGATGTGAATCGTGGATCTTGATCAGACACTATGGAAATGGGGATCCCATGCAATCTCACCACATCTCGAATATACAGCTGAGCCATCCTCAAAAAGGTGAAGGTCATGCTATAGGGAATGAAACGAGCTACCTTAGTCAATCGATCCACAATTACCCAAATAGCATCAAAACCCGAAGTGCTCCTCGGCAAGTGAGTCACGAAGTCCATGGAAATGTGTTCCCACTTTGACTTCGGTATCTCCAAGCTTTTCAACTCGCCGCCAGGTCTCTGTCTCTCTGCCTTAACCTGCTGGCAGATCAAGCACCTCTTAACAAAAGCGACGACATCACACTTCATTCTTTTCCACCAAAACTGATCACGTAGATCTTTATACATCTTCTTCCCGCCTGGGTGGATGCTAAGTCTGCTACTATGAGCTCGCTCCAAGATCCCTCTACGCAACCCCGGCGTACTCGGAACCACCCAACGGCTACCCAATCTCAAAGATCCGTCCTCGGCCACTCTGAACTTCGATGGTTGACCAAGATGCAATAAAGATAACCATCTCTGAATCTCATCATCTGACTTCTGAGCTTTTCTAATATTCTCATAGATATCTGGCTCAGCTAACAAGGTCGATACATACACAGGTGATGCATCTATGTCGAAATCATAGCCCAGATGGCAATAGGAGGTCATCATGGCTGACAAATTGATGACGTCCTCAGCAGTACTCCTCACTTTTCCGCTCAAAGCGTCTGCTGTCAAGTTAGCCTTTCCAGGATGGTACTCAATCTCACAATCATAGTCCTTGAGTAAGTCCATCCACCTTCTCTGCCTCATGTTCAGCTCCGCCTGAGTGAATAAAAACTTGAGGCTCTTGTGATCCGTGTAAATGGTAAACGAAGTACCATACAAATAATGTCTCCAAATCTTCAGGGCGAAGATGATAGCCGCCAATTCCAAGTCATGGACTGGGTATCTAGTCTCGTGCGGCTTCAATTGCCTCGACGCATAAGCCACCACATGCTTATCTTGCATCAATACACACCCAAGGCCCTGAAGTGATGCATCGATATACAAAACAAACATGGAGTTTTCCGTAGGAATCACTAATACCGGCGCCGTCGTCAACCGGTGTTTCAATTCCTGGAAGCTTCTGACCAAAAGAATGGTACTCCCTTCTGGGTCAACTGTGTCAACGGCTTGGCAATCTTCGAAAAACCCTCGATGAAAGGTCGGTAATATCCCGCCAAACCAAGAAAGCTCCGTATCTCAGGTACAGAAGTGGGTGCAGCCCACTCCATCACAGCTTCAATATTCCTGGGATCTACAGATATCCCGCTGCAAGATTTGACATGGCCCAGAAATACTACACTGCTCAACCAAAATTCACACTTGCTGAGCTTGGCATACAACTGGTGATCTCTGAGAATCTGGAGCACTGTCCTCAAGTGTTTCACGTGCTCTTCCTCGCTCCGGGAGTAGATGAGAATGTCGTCGATAAATACAATGACGAACTGATCAAGATAAGGCTGAAACACTCTGTTCATCAGGCTCATAAAGACAGCGGGGGCATTTGTCACCCCAAAAGGCATGACTAAGAACTCATAGTGCGCATACCGAGTCCGAAATGGTGTCTTCTGCATATCTTCCTCCCTGACTCGAATCTGGTGATACCCGGATCTCAAATCGATCTTGCTATAAAGTCTGGTACCTTGCAACTGATCAAACAAATCATCAATCCTTGGAAGAGGATACTTGTTCTTCATTGTGGCTTTATTCAGCTGCCGGTAATCGATGCACAACCGCATCGAACCGTCCTTCTTTTTCACAAAGAGAACCGGTGCGCCCCAAGGCGATACGCTAGGGCGTATATATCCTTTGTCAAGGAGCTCCTGCAACTGTTCCTTCAATTCCCTCAACTCCGCCGGTGCCATCCTGTAAGGTGCATGAGAGATAGCGGATGTCCCCGGTAATAACTCGATCCCAAACTCGACTTCTCTAGCCGGTGGGAAACCTGGGATCTCCTCTGAAGATACATCAGCAAACTCTGCTACCACTGGTACATCCTCAACTCTCAATTCTTTATTCTTCCTTGACGTGTCCACGGCATAGATGAGATAGCCCGTGTGTCCACGTTCCAACAACTGAGACATTTTGATTGCCGAAATCAACGGAATCTTCGCACGAGAACCGTTGCCATAAAAAGTCCACTGTATCCCCAAATCAAATCTGAACCTTACTGTTCTCTGTCGACAATTTACCACTGCCTGGTATCTGTTCAAAATGTCAATACCCACGATGAAGTAAAAGTCTGACATGCTCAACACAATCAAATCGGCCTTCAACTAGTTTCCCTCAAAATAAATGAGGCAATCTGCAAGAAACTGATCGGCAACAACATTTGGGTGTCGAGACCATGAGAGGCGTGGGTAAAGAAGACGTGCGCATATGGTGTCTTTCCACAAAGCCCACAGATACAAAAGAGTGGGAGGCACCTGTATCTATCAAAATAAAAGCAGGGTACGTAAATAAATGACACGTACTGGCGATCAACTCCTCTGGGGCTGCCTGGGCCTGCTCTCTAGTCAGTGCATACACCTGCCCCTAGGACGCTCCCACCGTCTGACCTCCCGATAGTCGAGGCATATTCTGCTGCCTCTGGTGCACTGCCCTGTCATCAAATCTCGGCATGTTTCCTTGAAACTCCGACTGTCCTCCCCGAGTGGGGCAATACCGAGAGATGTGGCCCATCTTGCCACAACTATAACAAGCAGGGCAATTATTCGAAGAATGCGGCCCTCCATAATTGTCGCACCTTGACTCCCCCGATCTATTTCCTTGCACAGGCCCTCGGTTGGTCGACCAATTGTTCTTTTGCTCTCTTGCTTCCGACCAAAAGATTTCTTTCCACTGAACCGTGAGGATGAAGAGGCACCACGGGGCTTAAATGACTCCCCTCGGGGCCTCAAGCTATCAGTAGCTTGCCTCTGTTGTGGCATGTGTGGGGGTACAGCATTAGGATAGGCCCCAACTCCGATCTCCGCAAGTTCTGCTCTAGTAAGAGCATCATCAAAGGAAGTGGGGTTATTGGTGATAACCCGGTCAAATAGTTCCAGCCGTAATCCCTTCAGAAAGTTTCTCATCTTTGCATGTCCATTGGTGGCAATGTGTGGAACATACCTCAACAACGAAGAGTAGTGCATAGCATAGTCTGACACTGACATGCTTCCTTGTTTCAAGTTTGCGAACTCATCTTCCTTCATCTGTCTTGCCGCCGCAGAGAAGTACTAGTTCAGAAACCGGGTTCTGAAGAGCGTCCAATCGATCAATGCACCCTGTGCCCTTAGTTCCATGATTGGTCCAGCCATGGTCGCTAATGGTTCGAACCATGATGGTTCGTAATTTAATCTCTTAAGTTCGTGGCATGTGATGTCCCGAGCGTACAATAATTTTTCAAAATTTATTTTACAGTTTTAGTTAGAATTAAATTTTAAAATGTTTAGAATTTAATTAATTAAATGTTAAAGCATGTTTTATGTGTTGTTTGAGCATGGTGCATGGTTATAGCCCTTTTGACCTATTAGATAGGATTTGTGAATATTTGTAATTTATAATACGGCCTGCGAGTCGTGCCTTCTCTATTTTTCTCTAAATGTTATCCCTCCCCTATGTTCCCCTCGAATGTGAATCGAGGAATTCTATATTTGTAAATGTTATATAGTATAGATTATTTTATTGATGGTGATCAATGAAGATGGAGCTTGGTGCTGGGAGAGGAGGCCATTCACAACTTGGAGCCATTGGAAGGTGCTTATGAAGTTACCTTAGGTTGACTCTTAGGATTTTCTCATTGGCTTGAGAAAATCGCTAGTAGGGGCTATAACCATGTCACGTTTAATTATGTATGTTGATGCATGATTTATCTTATGTTTTAGATTGATAATTGTATTACACATATATGTAGATATGTATACACCTATATGTAGTGGACATATTTTAAATTATCAAACTAATCATGAGATCAATAAATCCCTCTAAAATATTAAGTTTTAGATGCCTTCCAAAATAAAAGTACTCGTCAAAACTTCGATTGTACATGAGTGGGTTTGCCAAAGCAAAGCACCGTGGCAATCTTAGTAAGCCGCGAAAGGATAAAAGTGATATCCGTTATACTTTAAATTGGGTACGACTTAACTAGGTTATCTCAATAGGATTGGGAACCTAGAGGCATGGGTTGAATAATAATTCATTTGATGAATTGAACAAAGTGTTGTTCGTCCAACTATCCAAGAATTACATGTGATGTAATTGACAAAGTGTTGTCTACCTAAATAACCGAGTCTTGGGCGATTAGCCAAAGCTAACTCAAGATTAGGCGAAATATGGATCTTGGCCCACTAAAGGTTTCGAGGGTTGATATTTTTAAACAAAATAGTGGGAGTATCATTTAATATAAGACCATGTTAAATGATTATGTAAGGACCCTAGTTCCTTAAATGCGGATTAAAGGCGAAAATAAAATTTTTATGCATAAACGGAGTATAAAATCGTGTTGATGCCTTGAGCTATTAGATTACAATGCCAAAATAAAGTTCCAAAAGGGATTAATTACATTCCCAACTAATGAATGTTAATCATATAGCTTTACACTACTCCTAGAGTAGATACTATACAAAAGAATGTGCTTGCTACCAAGAGCACTCCTCACTAGCTCACCGCATCAACCCGCCTTAACCTGTCCGCCCAAAAGTACCTACAGGAACAACCCCAAAACCATGAGCATGTATATAAATCATATTCCCAAAAATATGATTGTAATTTAAATGCATAAACCGTAAATACAATTCACTCCCTGTATTTAATACGTTTAAAAGCTCCATTGGTTGTCCCTGTATCACAATCTGTAAGACCCCAACACTTAAACTCGTCATTAGTTCATTTATGACGTCGTATGTGTATAAATTTTTCATTTTCTTTTCATTCTTTAAAAAGGAATCATTTCATGTTTCCCATAATCCCATGACATAACCAATGTTCAACATTATACGATCATCTCGACCAACAAATAGACTCAGGGATTTCACCCAATACCATCCCCATTACACCACTTTTACATTGTGGGTTTTTATAAAAATTTGGGCAGAGTCTCCCCACAAACTGAGCTAACTGGAAATAAAAACACATCACAACATAACTCCCGACCAGGGACAACAGAATACAGAAACACTAAGTAAATTCCCAGCCAGGGAAGACACCACACTAATAAGATAACAAAAGTGGGTTTCAACACCCTTATACAGTCCATATACAGATACAAGTGCTCACAGAAGAGCAACGAATAACGGATATTCATCCGGATGCATAATTAGTATATATACCAACCGCTCAACCTCGTATATTGGCTCAATCTCATACTACGCTTCTGGAAGCATCATCCAACAAGGTTCGAGCCTAGCACTCCAAGGCCGCATCGTACCTGTTGTACCTGTTTCAACAGAAACAACCCCCACACAGGGTGAGCACACTCCCACTCAATATTCGATCACAAATCAGTTATACAAAATCATAATGCAATAATTTAGATTATTCAAAACTCATAAAATATACTCCCTGTACAATTCCGAATTTGTATAGCTTCCACACACTGTTCCTGTTTCAAACTCACGCACCTTCATAATGTCAAGTTTAGTATTATAACTGAAAATGTGATACTCAACAACGCTTATGAATTCAATACAACGACAATATATTATGCTCAAACATAAATAGTTCAATATCAATGTAAACCTGGTTATCCCAATGTAAACCTGGTTATCCCACCATCTCATTCTCGATACTTTCTCATATCGCTCATGCCCACGGCATCACTACTTAATAAGTATAATCGGATCACGTACCACTATGTGTCCCCCATAACTCGTATATGAAACTCAATTATTAAAGTCAAACACTTACCTGAAACATCATGTATACATGAATGTATAGATACTAGATATGTGAGACCCCGTTATCACATCAAGATATTAAGGTGCAATTTAGAGAACTAAACATACATGTGATTATATCAGAGTAATGTGCCGTGTTGATTAACCTGAGCTTTAGAGATTACAGTACCAAAATGTTCCAAAAGGAAAGACGTACTTCCTACAAAGGTACTACATCATAGTCTTACTCTACTCAGTAGAAGCTATACAAAAACTCTTAACATGCTAATCCTGTAGCACTCCTTACAGCTCAGCATATCAACCCCGGCCCTGGTTCTCGTCAACAAAAGCACCTACAAAGACAACCCCCAACACATGAGCATAACACAATTCATATTTAACATAATATGAAAGTAAGGCATAAATGCAAATCTTAAACACAAGTCCTTCCTGTATTTCCAGCATTTATATCGCCCATTGGTTGTCCCTGTACCATAATTCATAATAGAAACACATTATATGAATGTATGGATATGCAATGTCATGACATTCCTTTTTCCTTAAATCCTTATTTCATCCTGAGCCCTTATCATTAGTACATTTTAATGCTTCTTGCTACTCCATGTAAGCGGAATTCTTCATCGCTTCCAATGGACTTTAGCGTTGCTACTCCATGTAAGCGGAATTCTTCATCGCTTCCAATGGACTTTAGCGTAAGCCATTAAAATCCTTACTAAGATAACTTTGACTCGTGAAATACACCTCTTATATTTCACAACATACATATGCAAAAACAATGCATAAAAACATGTATCATAATCTTAATGCACCACATTGCATTCATCATGTGTCATAAAGACAAACATAAAGTACATGTTACCGTTGGGATGCCCGTACGTCGCTTACGTACCTTTCCAAAAGATAGAGGAGTCAATCGACTTTATCTCTTCGGTTGTGCTGGCACCTGGGATGGTTCTACATAGCCACACAACACAATATTAGACACCTCATAATAATCCGGAAGCAAAACCAAATTAAAAACCAAATTAATCCTTCAATATCATCTCGCGATCGATCGCCCATGAGCCCCGATCGATCGCGAGATGCTACTGCCTCGCATACCAAAAAAAAAACATTCAGCGATCGATCGCCCCAATATTGGCGATCGATCGCCAAAACCTACTGGAACGTCGAGATCGATCGCGCCTCCTTGGCGATCGATCGCCAACCTTGTTCCTTCGGCGATTTTCCAGAATTGCTTAACACCGATATTCATACCCTTAAATCTAACATGTAGGACAATATACATACCAAGACCATCATGCTAGCATTTGAACTACACTACCCTGAGTGTATTCAAACCAAATATACACCCTAAGCATAAACCTACATGCATAAACATCGATCATTTAAACAAGTACTGGATCAACTTTTTCTGGAAACAGGGCACATTTCATTTCCAGAATTCTTGAGCACCTCTTTACATGCTATTAAAACTAACACATATAACATAAACCGTGCTCAACTAAACATGCCATGGGTTTCACAAAACTACCAAGCATATTTTTACATCAAAGGTTCAACCAAAACCTAAGTTAGCATGCTTCGAAACATCATGGTAAAACCCTTCCTAACTTGGAAAACAGAGTACTTCTCTGCTCGGATGTTCGAGGAGCCCTTTTCTCTACCACAAATCTAGCACATAAAGCATGCAAGTTTCTTAACTAAACATGCTAAAGGCTTCACAAACATTCCAAAAAGGTATTCATAACAAGATAACATCATACCCTAAACTATCATGCCAAATCTGCTACAAAGAACAAGCATGCCAGGAAACTTGAAAACTGGGAAAAAATGTGACTCCTCACCACTTTTGCCCTTCGATTTTCTATATGAAAAGAAGCATGAAACCCGATCACTTTTCTCCTGGAACTCGACCAAGTTGCAGAGAAAAGAAGGGAAAAAGGAAGGAAGCTTTTGGAAGAGGCAAGACCCAAAATATCTAAGTCCAAACATGCCTACAAGTCAAACTGCTTTCCCAGAAAACAGGGGTGGGCGTGGGTTTGGCTGCAAGTGGGGGTTGGGTGGTTGCATGTGGGGTGGTTTGTGGTGTTTAATTGTGTCCCGGTATTTCATACGATGTAATAAAAATATCCCTCCTCGATATTTTATTATTCTACCACATCAACACAACAATTAAAAACACCTAACATGCTTCCTAAACCACATCATCAAATTAAATAAATTAATCCCACATACAAACGCTTTAAACATATAGGTTCATAATTAACCACCCTTAAATGCATGATTACCCACATAATCTTTTCGGGGATATCACAATACTCCCCTACTTATAAGATTTCGTCCCGAAATCAAACATGCTACTAACCAGAAATAAAACAGTATATAAACGCATACCAGAAAATAACTCTGGATAGTGCTGCACCATGTGTCGCTCTGTCTCCCACGTGGCCTCCTCGACACCCCTACGATCCCACTGAACCTTGATCATAGGAATAACCTTGTTCCGAAGTCTGCGGTCTGCTCTATCCAAAATCCTGATAGGCCGCTCCACATAAGAAACATCGGACTCAATCTGCACCTCTGAAGGCTGCAACACATGTGAGGGATCTGGCTCATACTTCCTCAGCATAGACACATGAAAAACGTCGTGTATGCCAGACAGAGAGGGCGGTAAAGCCAACCGGTACGCCAGAGTACCAATACGCTGTAAGATCTCATACGGCCCTACGTACCTCGGGGATAACTTCCCTCGCATCCCAAACCGTACTACGCCTCTGAAGGGTGAGATCTTTAAAAACACTCTGTCGCCTAACTGAAACTCCAACGGTCTACGCCGCTGATTGGCATATGCTGCCTGTCTATCCTGAGCTGCCTTCATCTTTGTTCTGATAACCTTAACTTTCTCTTCCATTTCCTGAACCAACTCAGGTCCTCCAACCGACTTACGGTCCATGTCATCCCAACACAAGGGTGACCTACAACGCCTACCATAGAGGGCCTCGAAAGGAGCCATCTGAATACTTGCCTGGTAGCTGTTGTTGTAAGAAAATTCCACCAAGGCTATCGAGTCCTGCCATGAAGTGTCGAACTCCAGCACACAAGCCCTCAACATATCTTCGAGCGTCTGTATCGTACGCTCGGTCTGTCCGTCCGTCTGGGGATGATAGGCTGTGCTCAACCTCAACTCTGTACCTAGAGCTGTCTGCAGACCCGCCCAAAAGTGAGATGTAAACCGCGGATCTCGATCTGACACAATCGAAACAGGGATCCCGTGCAATCTCACCACATCTCTGACATATAACTGCGCCATTCTGAAGTGCGTGAAGGTCATACAGTAGGGAATGAAATGAGCACTCTTAGTCAATCTGTCCACGACTACCCAGATGGCATCAAAACCCGAAACAGTCCTCGGCAAGTGGGTCACGAAATCCATAGATACGTGCTGCCACTTCCACTCGGGTACCTCTAAACTTCTTAGTTCACCTCCAGGCCTTTGTCTCTCAGCTTTCACTTGCTGACAAATCAAACAACGCTTGACAAAAGAGGTGACATCCTGTTTCATACGCCTCCACCAGAACTGGCTGCGTAGATCCTTATACATCTTCTTCCCACCTGGATGGATACTCATCCTGCTGCAATGAGCTCGCTGTAATATACCTTGGCGCAACTCGGGTGTATCTGGAACCACCCATCTGTCTCCGAGCCTCAGAGAACCGTCATCAGCCACTCTGAATCTCGACGGCTGTCCTGAATGCACCACTAACATCCATCTCTGAACCTCTACATCGGTCCCCTGAGCCTTCCTGATGTGATCAAATATAATAGGCTCAGCTAGCAAGGTCAAAACCTGTACTGGTGAAGAAGATACATCATAATCGAATCCCAAATGGCAGTAGGAGCCAAACATAGCTGACAGAGACATAGCATCCTCTGCTGTGCTCCTCACCTTCCGACTCAAAGCGTCGGCTGTCAAATTTGCTTTTCCCGGGTGATATTCGATTTCACAATCGTAGTCCTTCAGCAGGTCCATCCATCTCCTCTGCCTCATGTTCAGCTCAGCCTGTGTAAACAAGAATTTCAGGCTCTTGTGATCAGTGAGATGGTAAATGAGGTACCGTATAAGTAGTGTCGCCATATCTTCAAGGCGAACACTATAGCTGCCAACTCCAGATCATGGACTGGATACCTCATCTCATGTGGCTTCAACTGTCTTGAAGCGTAAGCCACTACATGTCTGTCCTGCATCAGCACGCACCCTAATCCCTGTAGAGATGCATCGGTATAAAGAACAAATCCTTTGTTCTCCTTGGGTATCACTAGAACTGGCGCAGTAGTCAGTCTGTGCTTTAATTCCCGGAAGCTCTGCTCACAAGCCTCTGACCAACAAAATGGGACTCCCTTCTGAGTCAGCTGTGTAAGTGGCTTGGCGATCTTTGAGAAACCCACGACGAAACGTCGATAATAGCCAGCCAGACCAAGAAAACTTCGAATCTCACTGACTGAAGTAGGGGTAGACCAATCCATAACTGCCTCTATCTTCCTCGGGTCTACTGATATCCCCTCTCGTGATATGATATGGCCCAAAAATGCAACACTGTTCAGCCAAAACTCACACTTGCTGAGTTTGGCGTACAACTGATGATCTCTGAGGATCTGGAGTACTATCCTCAGATGATCGGCATGATCCTCCTCATTCCTCGAATAGACTAGGATGTCATCAATAAACACGATCACAAACTGATCGAGGTACTCCTGAAATACTCTGTTCATCAGGCTCATAAAGACTGCAGGTGCATTTGTCACACCGAACGGCATCACCAAGAACTCATAGTGCCCATACCGAGTTCTAAAAGCCGTCTTTTGGACATCACCAGCTCTAACCCGTACCTGGTGATAGCCTGACCTCAAATCTATCTTGGAGTACATCTCCGTACCCTGAAGCTGGTCGAACAGATCATCAATCCTCGGAAGCGGATATCTGTTCTTCACTGTAGCCTTGTTCAGTTGCCTGTAGTCAATGCACAGACGCATTGATCCATCCTTCTTTTTCACGAACAAGACTGGCGCACCCCAAGGCGATACACTAGGACGGATGTATCCCTTGTCGAGGAGTTCCTGTAACTGTACCTTCAGCTCCCTCAGCTCTGCCGGTGCCATCCTGTATGGGGCACGAGAAATGGCTGATGTCCCTGGCAGCAGCTCAATAGCAAACTCCACATCCCTGACTGGCGGAAATCCCGGAATCTCATCTGGAAACACATCACTGAACTCTGCCACAACTGGAATGTCCTCGGCTCTCACTTCCTTCTCCTCTGAAGCATCCATAGCATAAATAAGGTACCCAGTATGGCCACGTTCCAATAACCGCGACATCTTAACCGCCGAGATTACTGGTATCCTTGGACGAGAGCCGTCCCCATAAAAAGTCCACTGGAACCCCTGATCAGACAGAAAACGAACCATCCTCTTTTGGCAATCTACCATAGCTCGGTATCTGCTCAACACATCAATGCCGATAATGCAGTCAAAGTCTGCCATCTCTAACTGAATCAAATCGGCCCTCAGATCATTGCCCTCAAAATAAATGAGGCAATCAGATAACTGTCGATCCGCAATCACATGCTTCCCCGTGGGTGTCGAGACCATGAGAGGCGTGGGTAACAGAGACGAGCACAAATGGTGTCCTTCCACAAAGGCAGTAGATACAAAGGAATGGGAAGCACCTGTATCTATCAATATAAGTGCAGGGTACGTAAGTAAATAACACGTACCAGCAATGACCTCCTCTGGGGCTGCCTCGGCCTGCTCCCTGGTCAGTGCATACACCTGTCCCTGCGGCGGTCCTGTCATCTGACCTCCCAGGGGTCGTGGTGCAAACTGCTGCCTCTGTGGTGCCCTCCCAGCATCAAACCTTGGCCTATTCGGCCCTGAATCTGTCTGAACTGCCCGATTGGGGCAACCCCGAGCTATGTGGCCCATCTTGCCACAGATATAGCAACCTCGACAGTCACGTAACAAATGCCATCCTCCACAGTTGGTACACCTGGTTACCTCTGTCCTGCTTCCCTGTGTGTGCCCCCGGGTGTTCTGCTTCTGTCCATGAGACTTCTTCCCACTAAACCTGGAAGATGATGAGGCCCCACGAGCCTTAAACTGATCCCCTCGTGGCCTCAGACTATCAGTAGTAGGCCTCTGTGATGGTACAAAAGGGGGTACAACATCCTTGTATGCGTCTACGGCAATCTCTGCCAACTCTGCCCGTGTCAGGGCGTCGTCAAACGAGCTGGGGTTGTTAGAGATAACCCTATCGAATAGCTCCGGCCTCAGACCTTTCAGAAAGTTCCTCATCTTGGCATGGCTGCTGACAGCAATATGAGGTACATACCTCAGCAGTGAGGAATACTGCATAGCGTAGTCTGCTACGGACATGCTACCCTGCTTCAAACTGTTGAACTCATCTTCCTTCAATTGTCTGGCAGCTGCAGAGAAATACCGGTTAAGGAACCGGGTCCGGAATACAGTCCAGTCAACTGCCATACCTAGAGCTCTCAGCTCCATCACGGTGGTCTTCCACCACATAGCAGGCTTCTTAGCCAGCTGAAACTCTGCTAACCTCAGCCATGCCGTGAGTGCACAAGGTGCAGTCACAAGTATCTGCTCTATACGTTCCAACCACTCCTCAGCTACTTCACCAGACTCAGTCCCCTCAAACATGGGCGGATGGAAACTCAGAAACTGCTTCAAACTGAGCTCCCCTGGCAGTAATATCTGTACACTGGGCTCCACGCCCACAGCAGGTGGTGGTAAAGGGTTCGGCTGAGCAATACTTGCATTTCTACTGTCCACATCTCCTACCTCTTCATTGAGGTTCGCCATGCTGCAACACAATAGTTAACAACAATACCAAAAGCAGTTCATAATATAAGCCGTTAGATAACAAGAGTAAAATATTCAAAGCATGTTAGTATATCACGTATACAACCATATGCATCACATGCATAAGCATGCCTAAATGAATACCTAGCCAACTTGTCTCTAAAGGCTACCCTTCACTCTTCCCTGGTTATCTAACCACTGCTCTGATACCACTAAATGTGAGACCCCGTTATCACATCAAGATATTAAGGTGCAATTTAGAGAACTAAACATACATGTGATTATATCAGAGTAATGTGCCGTGTTGATTAACCTGAGCTTTAGAGATTACAGTACCAAAATGTTCCAAAAGGAAAGACGTACTTCCTACAAAGGTACTACATCATAGTCTTACTCTACTCAGTAGAAGCTATACAAAAACTCTTAACATGCTAATCCTGTAGCACTCCTTACAGCTCAGCATATCAACCCCGGCCCTGGTTCTCGTCAACAAAAGCACCTACAAAGACAACCCCCAACACATGAGCATAACACAATTCATATTTAACATAATATGAAAGTAAGGCATAAATGCAAATCTTAAACACAAGTCCTTCCTGTATTTCCAGCATTTATATCGCCCATTGGTTGTCCCTGTACCATAATTCATAATAGAAACACATTATATGAATGTATGGATATGCAATGTCATGACATTCCTTTTTCCTTAAATCCTTATTTCATCCTGAGCCCTTATCATTAGTACATTTTAATGCTTCTTGCTACTCCATGTAAGCGGAATTCTTCATCGCTTCCAATGGACTTTAGCGTTGCTACTCCATGTAAGCGGAATTCTTCATCGCTTCCAATGGACTTTAGCGTAAGCCATTAAAATCCTTACTAAGATAACTTTGACTCGTGAAATACACCTCTTATATTTCACAACATACATATGCAAAAACAATGCATAAAAACATGTATCATAATCTTAATGCACCACATTGCATTCATCATGTGTCATAAAGACAAACATAA
The DNA here is from genome assembly GCA_907163345.1 of Haberlea rhodopensis. Classification (NCBI taxonomy): domain Eukaryota; kingdom Viridiplantae; phylum Streptophyta; class Magnoliopsida; order Lamiales; family Gesneriaceae; genus Haberlea; species Haberlea rhodopensis. The sequence goes on from CAJQUN010000156.1 coordinate 285,863, forward strand.
AGTACATGTTACCGTTGGGATGCCCGTACGTCGCTTACGTACCTTTCCAAAAGATAGAGGAGTCAATCGACTTTATCTCTTCGGTTGTGCTGGCACCTGGGATGGTTCTACATAGCCACACAACACAATATTAGACACCTCATAATAATCCGGAAGCAAAACCAAATTAAAAACCAAATTAATCCTTCAATATCATCTCGCGATCGATCGCCCATGAGCCCCGATCGATCGCGAGATGCTACTGCCTCGCATACCAAAAAAAAAACATTCAGCGATCAATCGCCCCAATATTGGCGATCGATCGCCAAAACCTACTGGAACGTCGAGATCGATCGCGCCTCCTTGGCGATCGATCGCCAACCTTGTTCCTTCGGCGATTTTCCAGAATTGCTTAACACCGATATTCATACCCTTAAATCTAACATGTAGGACAATATACATACCAAGACCATCATGCTAGCATTTGAACTACACTACCCTGAGTGTATTCAAACCAAATATACACCCTAAGCATAAACCTACATGCATAAACATCGATCATTTAAACAAGTACTGGATCAACTTTTTCTGGAAACAGGGCACATTTCATTTCCAGAATTCTTGAGCACCTCTTTACATGCTATTAAAACTAACACATATAACATAAACCGTGCTCAACTAAACATGCCATGGGTTTCACAAAACTACCAAGCATATTTTTACATCAAAGGTTTTCCAAAACTTAAGTTTATCATGCATGATAACACCTTCATAAAAGTACTCTTCGCACATATATTTCCAGAAAACAGGGCACTTGAACCTTGCCCAGAATTTTCGAACACTACCTTTCACATGATTAAATCTTTCACATAACACATGCAACATGCTCAAGGAAATATACTGGTACCTTCAACAAGTTACCATACATAAAAACACATCAAAGGTTCAACCAAAACCTAAGTTAGCATGCTTCGAAACATCATGGTAAAACCCTTCCTAACTTGGAAAACAGAGTACTTCTCTGCTCGGATGTTCGAGGAGCCCTTTTCTCTACCACAAATCTAGCACATAAAGCATGCAAGTTTCTTAACTAAACATGCTAAAGGCTTCACAAACATTCCAAAAAGGTATTCATAACAAGATAACATCATACCCTAAACTATCATGCCAAATCTGCTACAAAGAACAAGCATGCCAGGAAACTTGAAAACTGGGAAAAAATGTGACTCCTCACCACTTTTGCCCTTCGATTTTCTATATGAAAAGAAGCATGAAACCCGATCACTTTTCTCCTGGAACTCGACCAAGTTGCAGAGAAAAGAAGGGAAAAAGGAAGGAAGCTTTTGGAAGAGGCAAGACCCAAAATATCTAAGTCCAAACATGCCTACAAGTCAAACTGCTTTCCCAGAAAACAGGGGTGGGCGTGGGTTTGGCTGCAAGTGGGGGTTGGGTGGTTGCATGTGGGGTGGTTTGTGGTGTTTAATTGTGTCCCGGTATTTCATACGATGTAATAAAAATATCCCTCCTCGATATTTTATTATTCTACCACATCAACACAACAATTAAAAACACCTAACATGCTTCCTAAACCACATCATCAAATTAAATAAATTAATCCCACATACAAACGCTTTAAACATATAGGTTCATAATTAACCACCCTTAAATGCATGATTACCCACATAATCTTTTCGGGGATATCACAAGATATACCTGCTCGTACGTCACCACGTACCTTATAGTAGACAACATGAACAAGCTATCATCAACGTCCGAAGTTTCCTGTAGAGTCCACAAAAATATTGGAAGAAAATCGTCCCAAAATCGGACGAATTTGAAAATCCGAATCGCTGCGCTTCCTCGCAAGATCCGAACGAAATCCGCGACAAAAATTCATGTTCTTGGTATGGAAAGATGCGCCTGGAAGAGACGAAGATGATGGTGGTTTGGACGCGCCGGAAGGAGGTCCGACGGCGGCGGGCGCACGCGATTTACAGGAGGTGGTCAGGCATCGCGCGGGAGGAGAGAAAAGAGGGGAGAGTTCGGATCTGATGTGTGTGCATTTTCACACTTTTAGTGTGTGAAAATAGGCTGAAACATTTTAATATAAATGTATTTCCAATCCAGTTATGTACATCGGAGTGTCACCGGTGCACTGATATATTATTTATAGACAACGATTGGGATTTATACACACCCCAAAAACCCAAAACTTAAATTCTTCATTTTAATTAGCTTATCTCTAAAATATTATCGGAGTATATTTTACAATCTCAAAATATTTTATGATCCGATTAATTTGCCAGTTGACCTTCACTCGGTCAATCCCACTTCTAATTAATTAATTCTAAAATTAATTATCAATAAAATCTAAATCATATTTAGTCCAACAAATGATTATAATAAATCTGGACATCACACAATCATAACCAATAGATTATATTACCAATAATGTATGTCATGACATGCACCGGTTTACATATATACCGTGTTCAATTCCCGGGTCTTATTATATCAGTGGCATAATACCCCTCGCGTTAACATGACAGCGGAAATACCCCTCGCTTAGACAATACCAGCGGCACTAATATCCCTCGCTATAAATATGACAGCGGTCGTGTTCTTCGCTTCATATTAGCGGTAAATATTCTCTCATCGCTACGGTATGACAGCGGCAAGTATTCACATCGCTACGCCACTGGCGGCAAGTATTCTCCATCACTGGAATATAAATCCCGACTCACAATCACATGCAACAATGCATCCAATGTACACATGCAACCAAAATGCATGACCAAACTATGTATGCAATCCATGATGCATAAACAAGACCACATATGCAACCACAATGCATAATCAATTCCATGTGTGCAACCATAGTGCATAACCAATTCAAAGCGTAATAAATACGTTTTACCGTCCGATGCCCGTACGTCTCACTACGTACCTTAGTTCCAAAAGTGGAGATATCGTGGACTTTATCTCCTAAGCTGTGTGGCCACCTGGGATGGTTCTACACATTCACACAAATCAATATTAGGAGCCAATAATAGTCCAATATCAAAAATCCCACAAAAATATCCAAAAACACCAAATTTTGCCTTTCGCGATCGATCGCCTGGGGCGGGCGATCGATCGCGAGACCCTACTGCCCGATTCTGAAATTTCCTTGCTTTGGCGATCGATCGCCAGCCTCGCCGATCGATCGCCCAAGAGTGGCGATCGATCGCCATGCGCTCCAAAAGCGCACTGCCAGCGCGCGATCGATCGCCTGAAATGGGCGATCGATCGCCAATGTCTGTAACCCGAAAAACAACCATTTTTACTCCAAAATTCTTTTCCAATCCATACCAACTCTCCTACCTTCAAACCAACAACATCAAACACATAATAAACTTCAAAATACACTTTAAACATCCCAAAAATCCATCATTCAACCAAAATAATACCAACCCATAAAACCCATTTCAAAACCATACAAAACCACAACAAATCCAATCCAAACACAACAAAAACAACAAGGAGGTATCCATCCAATTCTCCCAACAAACTCCACAAATCAAGCTTTTGGAAGGATTTCTCTTCACCTCTTTGCCCAATTTCGAAAATTTAAGGAGGAGAAGGGTTTTGGATGAGTTATTTGGGAAAGTAGAAAAATGATGGTATATTGGGGATTGGTGAGGGGGGGGGGGGGGGGGGGTATATAGTGGGTTGTTTTAAAATAAATTGCACTCCACAATTTCCATGGTGTATAAAACACCCTAACATGATATTTTAAAAGTATTTTCCAAAATGCATCAAAACCATAAATAATACATGTTTCACCAAGAATTACAAACCAACACATTTAAACCATCACCCAATTTCCCAACATGCATAACATGCACCCCGAAATGCACTACCGGGTCACGCATACCATGTGACTAAGCATTTCACCAAGATAATTAATTCCAACACATATATTAATTATCATCATAAAAATCACATAAACATAATTAATGCCCAAATTGCATATAATTATTTCGGGGATATCACAGATTAAATCATAAACTTATTTTACATATTTATATTGTAGATATCCATGGCAACTAACAATACAACAAGCACATTATCACTGCGATCGGTCCTTGAGAAAGACAAATTAAATGGGACAAACTTCCTAGACTGGTATAGGAATCTGAGGATAGTCCTCAAACAAGAAAAGAAGCAATATGTCCTAGAGGAACCCTTACCTGTTGAGAACCTCCCATGACGGCTACTAGAGCCGATAAAGATGCTTACAAGAAGCATCAGAATGATGCACTTGATGTTGGCTGCCTTATGCTTGCCACCATGAACTCTGAGCTTCAGAAGCAACATGAGGAAATGGAGGCGTTCGATATGATCGAACACTTAAAGCAATTGTACCAACATCAAGCTAGACAAGAGAGGTATGACGTCTCTAAAGCGTTGTTCCAGTGCAGGATGGTAGAGGGAAGCCTAGTTGGAACTCATGTACTCAAGATGATTGGGTACATTGAGAATCTGGAGGCTGGGTTTTCCATTGGACCAAGAGTTGGCCACCGATGTGATCTTGCAATCGTTGCCTGAGAGCTTCAGTCAATTTGTAGTAAATTACAATATGACTGACATGGAAAAGACTCTACCACAATTGCTTGGTATGTTGAGAACATATGAATCAAATACAAAGAAGACTAAGGCCACAAATGTTCTTATTGTGAATAAGAGCAAAGGAAAGGCCAAAGCTAAGGGCAATAAGAAAGCAAAGAAGGTCTTTGTTAAATCTAAGCCAAAGTCTTCTGCACTGAAGCCAAAGGGAGGGATAGCAAAGGAAGGGAACTGTTTCCATTGCGGTGAGACCCGTCATTGGAAAAGGAACTGCAAAGTATATTTGGAGGATCTCAAGAACGGAAGTGTGACTTCCACTTCAGGTATTTTTGTTATAGAAGTCAATTTATCTACTTCTTCATCATGGGTATTAGATACTGGATGTGGATCTCACATTTGTGTAAATGTGCAGGACCTCAAAAAGAGTAGATTGTTGGCAAAAGGCGAAGTTGATCTCCGAGTTGGAAATGGAGCAAGAGTTGCTGCATTAGCTGTAGGGGATTATCATTTATCTTTGCCTTCTGGTTTATCGTTGATTTTAAAAGATTGTTATTTTGTGCCTTCAATTACCAAAAACATTATTTCTATTTCTTGTTTGGACAAGTATGGATTTTCATTTATTATAAAGGACAACTGTTGTTCCATTTATCTAAATGATATGTTTTATGCTAGTGCACAAATGATGAATGGTCTTTATTTATTAAATCTTGATATGCCTATCTATAACATAAATACTAAAAGGATTAAAAATAATGATTGTAATCCGACTTATCTCTGGCATTGTCGCTTGGGCCACATAAACGAGAACCGCATATCTAAACTTCATAAGGATGGAGTATTAGATTCATTTGATTTTGAATCATATGAAACATGCGAATCTTGTTTAATGGGCAAGATGACTAAAGCCCCTTTCAAGGGACATGTTGAAAGGGGAAATGTTTTATTGGGACTAATACATAGTGATGTATGTGGGCCAATAAGTACACAAGCTAGAGGTGGTTTTTGTAAGGACCCTAGTTCCTTAAGTGCGGATTAAAGGCATAATTAGAGCTAACATATATTATCAGAGTAAAATGATCGTGTTGAGACTATGAGCTTTAAGGATTACATGCCAAAAATTAAGGACTATCAATGGATTAATTACATTCCCAATCCAATGAATGTTATCAACTATAGTTTTACACTACTCCTAGAGTAGACACTATACAAAAGTAATCCGTCCTTCAATTCCCAAAAGTGTTCTTCACAAGCTCACTGCCTCAACCCGCCTTAGCCCCTTTTTCATGCCAAAAACGTACCTACAAAGACAACCCCCAAACATGAGCATATAATAATTCATATACAACACAATATGAGTTTAAGGCGTAAATGCATAAACCGTAATAAACACTTCCTGTTTTTCCCATGCATTTTAAACGCTCCCTTTTTTGTTGTCCCTGTACCATAACTCATGAGTATAATCAAATAGATTATTTAATGGTCCACACATGTCATGACATAATACCATTCCATTATCACCAATTACCAATCAACAATCCCTAGTCTGTTCATCACAATGTATTTTAATGCCCCTCGCTTTTCATATAGGCGGCATAGAATAACCTCGCTTCAATGGACATGCGGCGCTCCCACCCCTCGCTTCACATTCAGCGGCAAATATTCTTTCCTTGCCTCATACGATAACCACGCTTAAATGTGACATGCGGCGCTCCCACCCCTCCCTTCACATTTAGCGGCAACAAATCAAATAGCGGTAAGCATTAAAATCATCAAGGGATGACCACGACTCATGGGATACGCACCAATAACCATCATATGCATATACAATCATCATGCATAATTCAACATGTATTTGCATCAACAATGCATAATTCCATATATACTCGCATCCACAATGCATAAACAATGAGTATATTAGATACATGTACCGTTGGGTGCCCGTACGTCTTCTACGTACCTTTCCAAAAGTGGAATTTGATATGGCTTCACTTCCTTGGTTGCGTTGCCACCCTGGGATGGTTCTACATAATCACAAAACCCCATATTAGAAGCCAAATAATAGTCGAATATCAAAAATTCGTCAAAAAAAATCCATTTTCCAAAATTCCACTGCTGGCGATTGATCGCTTCGCTGAGGCGATCGATCGCCTCAATTTTTGCTTCGCGGCGATCGATCGCGCCATACATGGCGATCGATCGCCTACTTTATATTTTGGACACTTCCCCTCGGCGATCGATCGCGCCATTTCAGGCGATCGATCGCCTACCCAGCGATTTTGGTACTGCCTGTTGGCGATCGGTCGCCTCATTTCAGGCGGTCGATCGCCTCGCACAGACTTGCGATTTTCCACCATTAATGCACACCAAAACCATCCCAACTCATACCAATACTCCTCCCACCAACCCAACAACAATATAACACAATAAATCAACAAAATACACCTCAAGCAACACAAAAATCCAACACCCAAACAAAATGATACCAACCCAAAATAACCCATTTCAAAACCCTTCAAAACTATTTCAAATCCAATCCAAACACAACAAAAACAATAGGGAGGTATCTATACCTCTTGGGGACTCCAAATCTCCCAACAAACTCCACAAATCAAACTTTTGGAGGGATTTCTCTCCACCTTTTTGCACAAAATCGAAAATGAAGGGGGAAAGGGTTTGGGTGGTTGATTTGGGGAAAGTTAAAAGTGATGGTGTGGTGGGGGGTTTGGGGGGTATAAAGTGGGTCATTAAAATCAATTGCACTCCACAATTACCATGGTGTATAAAACACCACAACATGATATTTTAAAAGCATTATACCAAAATTCAACAAAATACCAATTAATCTCATGCTTGACCAAATAATTATCGATTACCATAAACAACCATGATAATCCTTAAACTCCCAACATGCACAACATGCATCCCGAACTGCATCCTCGGTCACACCTATCATGTGACTAAGCATTTCAATATGATAATTAAATCCAGCACATAATTAATTATCACCATAATTCATCATATGAACATAATTAATGCCCAAATTGCAATTAATTATTTCGGGGATATCACAGTTTTCAATACTTCGTTACATTTACTGATGACCTCAGTGGATATGGGTATGTGTACCTAATGAAGCATAAGCATGAAACCTTTGAAAAGTTCAAAGATTTCAAGAATGAAGTACAAAACCAACTTGGCAAAAGTATCAAAATCCTTCGATCAGATCGAGGAGGTGAATACTTAAGCCAAGAATTTCATGACTATCTAAAGGAGTGTGGGATAGTCCCACAACTCACTCCTCCGTATACTCCACAATGGAATGGTGTATCCGAGATGAGAAATCGAACTTTATTGGACATGGTTCGATCAATGATGAGTCATGCAGATCTTCTGATATCCTTTTGGGGACATGCTTTAGAAACAGCAATATTCTTACTGAACCGTGTTCCATCTAAATCAGTGGAAAAGACACCATATGAGATATGGACTGGGAAGCGTCCTAGTATGTCTTTTATGAAGATTTGGGGTTGTGAGGCTTTCGTTAGACGTCACGCCACTAACAAACTTGGACCCAAATCTGATAAGTGTTTATTTGTGGGGTATCCTAAGGAAACGAAAGGATACTATTTCTATTATCCCACCGAGAACAAAGTAGTTGTTGCTCGGACTGGTGTATTTCTTGAAAGAGAATTTATTTCTAGAAAAACCAGTGGGAGAAAAATAGAACTTAGTGAAGTTCAACCACAAGAAAACACTGAACCTGAGATTGAGATGGAAACAGAGCAGGCACCGCAAATTGTTGTGGAAGAAGTACCTGCTCACGAGACACAAACCCAGCGTAGGTCTGTAAGAGAACACCGGGAGCCAAGAGATATGGATATCTTGTGACTCAACAAGGTGACTTACTACTTATTGATGAGGATGAGCCGTCATCTTATCAAGAAGCTATAATGGGGACTGATTCTGAGAAATGGCAAGAGGCCATGAAATCTGAGATGGAATCCATGTATTCAAACCAAGTATGGACTTTGGTTGATCCACCTGAAGGGGTACGACCCATAGGGTGCAAATGGATTTTCAAGAGAAAGACCGATATGGATGGTAATGTACAAACCTATAAAGGTCGACTGGTTGCAAAAGGTTTCAAACAAATTCATGGTATTGACTATGATGAAACATTTTCACCAGTTGCCATGGTTAAATCATAAGGATCTTACTTGCAATAGCTGCATTTCATGATTATGAAATCTGGCAGATGGATGTCAAAACAGCTTTCTTTAATGGAAATCTGCTCGAGGATGTGTACATGACACAGCCCGAGCGTTTTGTCGATCCAAAGGATGCTGGAAAGATATGCAAGCTACAACGATCCATTTATGGATTGAAGCAAGCTTCTCGGAGTTGGAATCTTCGTTTTGATGATGCAGTCAAAGAGTTTGGTTTCATCAAAAAAGTAGATGAACCTTGTGTCTACAAGAAGGTCAGTGGGAGCATAATTATCTTCCTAATATTGTATGTAGATGGCATACTTCTAATTGGGAATGATATCCCCGCCTTACAATCTGTAAAGATTTGGCTAGGGATTGCTTTTCTATGAAAGACTTGGGTGAAGCCACCTATGTATTAGGAATCAAGATCTATAGAGATAGATCGAGAAGGCTTCTTGGCCAAAGTCAAAGTACATACATAGACAAAGTGCTAAAACGGTTTAGCATGCTAGAATCAAAGAAAGGATTCGTGCCTATGACACATGGTATATATCTCTCGAAGGAACAGTGTCCTTCAACACCATATGAGAGACAACGCATGAGTAAGATTCCATATGCGTCAGCTATTGGATCTATCATGTATGCCATGATATGTACTCGTCCCGATGTATCGTATGCTTTGAGCATGACGAGCAGATATCAAGTTGATCCAGGTGAGGGTCACTGGATTGCTGTCAAGAATATCCTGAAGTACTTGAGAAGACCTAAGGATACATTCTTGATTTATGGAGGTGAGGAAGAGCTCAATGTAATGGGTTACACTGATGCAAGCTTCCAAACCGACAAAGATGATTTTCGATCGCAATCTGGATATGTGTATTGCCTAAATGGAGGCGCTGTGAGCTGGAAGAGTTCAAAGCAAGAGACAGTAGCCGATTCTACAACGGAAGCTGAGTATATTGCTGCCTCAGATGCAGCAAAGGAAGCTGTTTGGATCAGGAAGTTCATTTCTGAACTTGGAGTGGTGCCTAGCATTAAAGATCCGATAGAACTCTATTGTGACAACAATGGAGCGATCGCATTGGCTAAGGAACCTAGATCTCACCAAAGATCCAAGCACATACTTCGGCGCTTTCATTTCATTCGAGAAATCGTTGAAAGGGGAGATGTTAAAATATGCAAAGTACCAACAGATGATAATGTATCTGACCCATTGACGAAGCCACTGTCACAGCAGAAGCATGATCGTCATACTAGATCTCTAGGCATTAGGTATATGTCTGAGTGGTCTTAGTGCAAGTGGGAGATTTGTTGGGATATGCCCTAAGACATGTCATTGGATGATTGTTTTGACATACAATGTTTATGATTTTATGAATGGCAATTCATTATTATATATTATTCATTTAACTGTGCAATGTGAATTAATATATATGTTAATGTCCTTAGAATAATATTGTATTATTCTTAAACATTGTCCCTAGTCAAGTATTATCATGAATCAGGATAATGATAATACATAGAGACTAGTATGTATTGATTGATGAATTGTTCATTGATATGAGATATCAAATCAACACATGGGTACATGTTAGAGAACGATGTACTGGACAGACCCACCATGAGAATGCAACATGGATAGTTATATGATTGTCATATGCAATTCTCATAGTGATAATAATGTATGTAATCGTTACGACTTGTGATCATCAGAGATCCCAACATAAGGAGTTATGTATCTTGATATTGTCAAACGTTACCCGTAACAGGGTAAACTATAAAGGCGACTACTGGATACACTACGAATTATGTAGAGGGATGTTGACTGACCGAGATAGGATTTGTCCCTCCTATATAACAGGAGAAGTGTTTGGCCCTTGATCAAGTGAGAACTAAAATGCATGGCCATGCTCGAATGAGTCGATATGTGATATCGAGCTTATTCGTTTATTCTAGTTCTACTTGGGGATCAAGAAATAAAGATTGAATATACGAGTATGACTATTCCATGACTCGTGTTCATTCTAAACACAAAGGACAAAGAGATTAAGTTACATGGTTAATATTATCACAAGTTCTAAAGGTTATGTCGAGTCAAAGACATTCTTGTAATTTGGGTAGCCTTGATGTGTTGCTAGACACCGTTCTTTGCTTGTAACGTAAAATGAGATTTTATGTCACTGCCAACATTACAAGATCCTATCGGGTCGCACAAAAGATTAAATCGATAAGGAAAATTAAATTCATGGGATGAATTAAATAATTAAGAGGAGTCTTAATTAAATGATTTTAAGGATTTAATTAAGTCATGGGTGCGCACATAAGACTTTAAGAAAGTCTTGAACCTTAACTAAAGTCTTATAATATAAATACAAGGTTTTGATTAATTGTTAATCATACTTTATATCAAAACCTAGCCACCATCCTATTGAAGCTCTCGGCCACCTCTCAGTAAAAGGTTCTCGGCCGCCGCCTTGATCTTGTGGTGTTTCCGGCCATCTTCATACGATTTGGAATCGTGTGGTGTTATTGTTCCGGTTTAAGAACGAGTCTGGCAACTTGTTCTTAAATCCCCTTTTTGATTTGATCGTGTGGATACCGTTGAGGCAAGACCTTGGAGGTGTTGCTCGTGACTCGGAATCGTTGGACGTGGTGCTCCGTGGAATCTGCTCAAACACGCTACAAGGGTGAGACTTTTGTAATCCCTAATCCGATATGACAACCTATGTATAGATCCGGTGTCTTGTAATCCATAAAATTTTATTCTGCTGCGTTTCTGTGCATGATGGATTACTAACATACTCCACAATCTCGAGCATTTTCCCGGAGGCGTCTCCTCGTACGTCTCTCGAAAGAAAAAAAGCCATTACTCAGTCCAACACCAGTAATACTTACCATGGCTGATTCACAATCAACCCACGATCGATACCAGCTGTCTCCATGATAGTATATCTAAATCTCTGAGATACAATCAACATAGTAGTGTCATCCTACTAACTATATTCCACAATTCAGATTGTGTTTCCCCATTGCATTCCATATGCAAGGATGCTCAACCAGAGCCAATAACGACTTGTTGACACTCAAGTTGGTACTCCCAACAAAATTGAGCTGTCCCGATACAAGCCCCTCAAAACAGTTGACGTAAAAAGTCCCTGTGAGGTATTCTCTGCCTCAAACCTCATGCCACGAGGTGACTACCGAGTCTACCATAAGTCCTCATCGTATCATCATACGATTTCCCCCAAATTCGGTTCCAACGAGCAGTATATTGACTACATCAAGCTCACTATCGCACTGCTACAATACCGGGCTAGCAATTCGCTGCCTCCTTAGGTTTTCTAAACCTACCAACGTATCATACGTTCCATCCCGGTATACCGTACCGTACAATCAATTAGAGTATTGGGTTATCATCCAATATTTCTCTAATACCAATGCATAACGGACATCTCGGTGTCCTCACTCAACCACAAGGCAATCCTACTCCCTTAGGATTTATTCCACACCCTCATGGGTGGGTGTGACAATGTCTACCACACGTCACATCGACAAGAGCGAGTAGTTTTCTCAATAACTACTCCTACTAACAGTCACTTGGCCAATAGCCATCTCAACGAGTATACCCAAGGGTACCACTACTCGTAAGATGTTTACCTCCAATATGCGGTTCACTCACCTGTACAGTGCATCATAATTCATCGAGCAAACCTGCTCGGCATAATTGTCCCGTCAACCGGTGACATAGAAACCACCTTGTGCTCATCATCGGCACTCAGACCATACGACTTAATACATACACCTAACTGTATTTTTCATCGTATTGACGGCACCCGTCCACGTAGAACATCCTCTAAATCATCGTCATCCTGTGACGGTACATGACATCCACAATAACATCGTCAACTCGTGATAGTATATGTCAATACATGACATCCATAATCTCATCGTCAAACACTTGACATTACATGTCAACATATGACATCAACAATAACGCTAACAAAACAGTAATATACCCTAACTCATCGCTAATAAGTTAGCGGCATACCTGTCTTCGTCATCCAACAACGGTACACGATCAGCATCCATAGCTCGTGGGCGGCACAATCCTGTGCTATGTTCACAGCGGCATAACCCATTGCTATAAATCAGCGGCATGATTCCTCGCTATAGAGTCAGCGGCATAAAACATCGCCATATATATCCAATGGTATGAACCATCACCTAAGAACTAATGGAATGAACCATCGCTATATGAATACCCGGCGGCATAAACCATCGCCAATAGAATAGCGGATTGAATCATCGCTATATATAATACCCGATGGCATAAACCATCACCAATAGAATAGCGGAATGAACCATCGCTATATATGATACCCAGCGGCATAAACCATCGCCAATAGAATAACGGAATGAACCATTGCTATATAGATACCCGGCGGCATGAACCATCGCCAATAGAATAGCGGAATGAACCATCGCTATATAGATGCCCGATGGCATGAACCATCGCCAATAGAATAGCCAATCCCTAGCCTTGTTATAGCATTGTATTTTAATGCACCTCACTTGTCATGACAACGACACTAATACCCCTCGCTTTGACATATGGGCGGCATTGAATAACCTCGCTCAAATGCGACATGCGGCAATACCCTCGCTTCAACATTTGGCGACAAATATTCTTTTCTCGCTACGATATGACAGCGACAAGAATTCAATCATCGCTTCAAATGACAGCGGCAAAGCATTTAAAATCATCACTCGTCTATAACAACAACTCATTGGAGATGTACCAAGCATCCAATGTGATATCCCCGAAATGATTAATTGCAATTTGGGCATTAATTATGTTTACGTGATTAATTATGGTGATAATTGATTTATGTGTTGGAATTAATTATCTTGTGAAATGCTTAGTCACAGGGTAGGCGTGACCTGGGGGGTTGCATTTCAGGGTGCATGTTATGCATGTTGGGAAATGGGGAGTTAACATGATTAAATTGTATTGGTTATTAATTATGCGGAAATATGGATTTAGTGGAAGTTTGGTGCATTTTTGTAAAATGCTTTTAAAATACCATGTTGGGGTATTTTATACATCATGTTAATTAATGGGGTGCAAATTTAATTAACAACTCTTATAACCCCACTATACCCCTTTTTATTTCACTTTACCCCTCACTTTATTAAATCCCCAACACACTCTCCAAACCCTACATTTTCCTTCCATTTTCGAGTTGGGCTTCAAGGTGGAAGAGAAGTCCTTGCAAAAAACTCCATTCTTGTGATTCTTGGTAAGATTTGAGGCCTAGGAAGAACATATATCATTCCTTGTTGTTTTAGTGTGGATTTATTTTGTTTTGGGTTGATATTTGGGTTTTGAAAATGGGTTTGTTTGGGGTTGGTATGATTTTTGGTTGGGTGTAGGATTTTTGGTTGTTTAATGGTGTGAATTGAAGGTTTAAAGTGTTTTTATGTTTTTGAGTTGTTGGTATAAGTGTTGTTGAGGTTGGTGAAGAATTTAATGTGCAAAAATGGTGTTTCCCGCAACACAGGCAGCGGCGATCGATCGCCCGTTTTTGGCGATCGATCGCGCGCAACCAGTAGGCTCCAGAAGCCATTGGCGATCGATCGCCACATTTGGGCGATTGATCGGCGAGGCTGGCGATCGATCGCGCCAAAAGTGGCGATAGATCGCCAAGGGCTGAAATTTTTAAAAACGGCCAGTATGATCTCGCGATCGATCGGGCCTGGGTGGCGATCGATCGCGAGATGCAAAAATGTGTGTTTTTGGTTATTTTTGTGGGATTTTTGGTATTGGACTATAATTGGCTTCTAATATTGATTTGTATGGTTATGTAGAACCATCCCAGGTACCAACAACGTCAAGGAGATAAAGTCTTCAACTTCTCCACTTTTGAGACTAAGGTACGTAGTGAGACGTATGGGCATCGGACGGTAAAATGTATTCTTATGCTTTTGGCGACATATATATATATCGTGGACAAGTGTGGATTACAAAATGTGTTGATATATATTGAGATAATGGTGATGCATTATGATTGTGGACTCAAGTGTTATGTTTATATATGTGGTTAGAAATGCTTGATTGTTCCGGTGGTTGTTATATACGAGCGAGGGAGGTACTTACCGCTGTCATATGAAGCGACGGTAATATGATATTTGCCGCTGTCATGTCGAAGCGATGTACATGCCGCTGTCATTGTCGAAGCGAGGGATATCATATGATGCCGCTATATGTCGAAGCGAGGGGTCCTAAAATTCCACTGTTGTAACAGGACCGGAACAGTCACATTTCTAGTGATTAATGTGGATTATTGTGGTTATAACTGGAACGTGGTAACGATCATTATATTGTGAACTAATGATTCGTGCATGAGTTATGCAACAGGAGCAACCATGAAAATGTGCTAATGTGGTAAATCAGGGAGCATACATACATACATATCTCATGCAATTAATTATGTTATTGTGCTTGGATTTTGTTGAATGGTGATGTACATGCTCATGGTAAGTTGTTCCTGTAGGTACACTTTTGGACTTGGAGGGCTATGGGCCGGGTTGAGGCAGTGAGCTACGAGGAGCATTACTGAATTAGGATACATGATTTTTGGATAGTCTCCACTCCAATAGTAGTGTAAATCTATAGTATTAATATTCATTATTGGGAATGTAACTAATTAACTTTGGAAGTTTATTTTTGGCCTGTAATCCTGTTAGCTCAAGGCTACAACCGGAACCAAAACTTGTCTTTTAGTACGTGTTAGCCCTATTTAAATGTTTTATTACACTGTTAAGGTAGAGAGGCCTTACATCCAATCCTATACCTGCTGTAAGGCCCCGATGCTAATTAACCCGGATTAACCACGATTAAGCGAACCGGATAATAAAAAGTATAGACTTTGAATTAAGGTGTTCCGGACCACGATGGGTCAACCAACTAGTGGAACATGTTTTAGTGCATGAGCACATGGCATTTGGAAAACGCACGCCATTAATTAATTTAACTCATGTTTAATACATGATTTTGGACCAATTATCTTGCAAGGTAGTGATGTATTGACACATGGATTCCACAATACATCAAATGAATTCAAAATAATGCCAAATGGGCATAGAAACCCACGCCCCATGCATGCCATTTCAGATTTTGGGTTTAAATTTTTTTAGCTAACTCTCTCTCTCTTAAACTAGAACACTCCATCATCTCCCACCTTGTGTTTCGAAAATTCCAGCACCTTTTTCCCCCATATTTCTCTTGAAATTGTTAGTGCATGTCACATGCAAAGATGGATTTGAGTGCTACTCATCTTGAGGAACAAGATGCACCAAGAAATTTCAAGTTTTGTGAAAGTACATGCAAGATTTTCGAGTAGCAGCAGTTTTGGTGTAGGATTTTCGATCTTGGCTTGGTTTTGTGGATGATCAAGCTTCAAATATTGAAGATAAATGAAGGTATATCATCATCCTTGAGTTTTATCAACATGCATGTAGGATTGAGGGTCGAACCATGGTGTTCATTCATGAAGAAGTTGCTGTCAATTGTAGTCTGCTAAAACCAGTGCATAAACCGTCTGATATTTCGCGTTTTTAGCATAGTTACGTTTCGAATTGGAAAATATAGCTCTTATAACAAGTTGTATTATTATGTGTTAGCTTTAACTGTCCACCGAAATCAGCTAATTTGGATTTAAGATGGAAAAGTTATGGTCGTTCTACCAACATGTGTCAAATCTGGAAATTCACTGCATGCGAGTTTCATGCATTTTGTTATTCGTATTTTTGGGAATAAATGGCTACGAATATGAATTTTTAGGCTCTAATAAGTATTGTAGTATTCGAGGTTATCTTGCATTTGAAATTGGCCTCACTCAATTTGGAGCTCATATGAAAGAATTATGATAATTTTACCAGCAACTATACAATCTGGAAGCAGGGGATATACGAGTTTTTAGGCTGTACGTTTTTCACATAATGTACATGAAGATGAATTGTTTAGCTTAAAGCTCATAAGAGATGTTTTGTTTTATGTTGGGTTATATTGCATTAGAAACTGGCCTTACATGTTTTGGAGTTTCCATGTGTAAGATATGCAATTTTCCCTAGAACCGCTCACTCTGTCAAAACAGAATATGAGTATTTTTAAATCTGGCATACTTTGCTTTGCATGTGCCTCTAGATGACCGACCTAGCTTCTGGACTTCAAATATGAACTGTAGTACTTTGAGTTTTCGTGATTTCCCCACTAGCCTCAAGTCATTTGGACATCATATGAATTTAATATGAATTTTATACAAAATTGGGTCAAGCTGAAATTTGGTAAATTGTCCTGTTTTTCTAGCAGATTGTCCTTGGCCATTTTACCTAGGCTAAATGAACGAATTTGAAGATGAGTTGAACTGATGAAATGTTCATGTTTGAGTTAGCTTTGAAAATAAATTGGACCCATATGAGTTTATTAGGTATCGGACAAGTTATGAGCCGATCTCTACAGTTGCGCAGACTGAAATTTAGAGAATTGGTTTTGGGTCTAAGTTTGAGTTTTATTTTGATAAGTTTAAGACTAGTATGTGACATTATGTTGTATTTGGAACTGTTATGACCAGGTTAATAGATTCCGGTGTTGACTCGAGAAGTCTCGGTAGATTAGCTTGGGTCGAGGTACGTTGAAATGAGTTTTATCATGACGTCTGGCAAAGGCGTGTAATGATACTACTGTATGACCTTGTCATTATTTGATTTATATGACTTATTTGTCACTATATGATTCTTATGTGACTATATGACATGATGAATATCTTGGATTACATGATATGTGAAATTACATGATTTGTATATACTTTCACATGAGATTGCATGATATATTGAGTTGCATATGTCATTTGATGCATAAATGATTCATGGGCATATCATATTGATCTATCATTCCTTTGATATCCATGATTTGACTGAGTTGACTTACTCTGAGTGTCGGGTACGACGAGCATGGCGATGACAGGCAGTATAGGTAGTAACTGTAGTCACGTGCAGGTGCGACTCGACCTAGACACGAGGGCTGGATGCAGTAACGTACATAGGATGAGTTTTCCTAGCGCAATGTACGTATACTGTCACCCTCTGCTCGAGCTTTGATGATTTGATGATACCTTCCTTTGGACTCCGATTTGGTATCTTGAGATTCGATTCTTTGTACCCATTCATACATCGCATTCATACATGGTATGCATTGCATGATACTTTGTCATTCTTGACGTGATTCTATTTATTTCTCGTACTGGGTTCTGACCCCCTTCGCGGGGGGCTGTCATGTCTTTGTTGTATGAGCATGGCAGGTGGTACAGGTAGACGTACTGCGGATGCTCGAGGTTAAGCATCGATGAATACCGGAGCTCCTTGAGAGCGAGCTCAGGTTATGCTTTATGTTTTGAGTCCCAGTAGTTGTTAGAGTATTTTGACTTCTGTTTTAAATTTACCGGGGTATGCCCCGAGTATCTGTATTTTAATTATGCTACTAACGGTTGATGTTATACTTGGTAATTATGTGATGATCAACATGTTAAATTTGAAACTGGAATTATATATTTTCAGTATCAGTATATATGTATCACCTAAAAGCGAAAAATTTTTAGGGCCGTTTGACAAGACATTTGAAATAAATCTTCCGCTGTTTACGCAAATTAATCATTATATGTTAATTAAACACCACATTAGGATCGGGCCCTCACATTATGGTATCAGAGCATATATCTGGGATATGCTCGAACTAGAGTTAGGACACTGAGTATAGACACAAAGGAATTGTTTGTGCATGTGTCTGACTATCTGATTTATATGCTCTTGCCTGCTATGTTTACATGTTCGATAATGAGATTTTATGCATGTACTGGATTAGGGAGCAGGAATAACGAGATGTCATATCTCTGAATATTTTAATATGATGAGTCGCATATCATCTAGAGATTTTGAATGCTGAGTTGCAGACAATCTAGAGAAATTGAGAATTTTATTTGTTAGCACTGATAGTTGCTGACCGGATGATGATGTAGAATAAGTGATGAGAACATCTCTGACTTGAGATTATATATGATGTTTTGATTTTATGATGAACAGTTAGTGTTTGGACAGGTAGCAACGATACAGACTTTAAGAGCTATCTATTGTACCTGTAGGCACTGTAAACTGTTAATTGAATTATAACATAGTGATAACTTTTGAGACTTCTATTTATCACTTTGGGACTTAATCCTTGTGAATAGTGGGATGACACTAGAACTAGTTAAAACGCTTTGTGTCGATTGACATCAGGAATTTAAGTCTGAAAGACCAAGGTTATACGTATGAGTTTACGTCAAAATGTACGCCAAGATGATAATTTAGAACTTGAGAATATTGAAACTATCGATTTTTTTCAATTGAATGATCGAGTATAGTTGTTGTGAGAAACAACGAGAATTGTTTGACTGAGGACTTGGATTGGGGGACTGTCGTAATTCAGTTCTAGTTTATATGTCCAACTTATGAATAAATACTACATGATTAACTCTTCTAGATGAGAGTATCTAGAGTAATGGTAGTGATGGAAGAAGAGTTTTCCCTCTTGTTGACACAGGAAAGAATATTTACGAGAAAATATGTTTACGAGAATGCTATGTTGATGACATAGAAAACGTTAATTGATTATCGTGGACTTGAGAAATGGAAATATCTGCTTAATCTCAATAGCTATTCACTAGTGGAGAGATTAGATTTTGACTAAGGAATAAGACACCAATGTGGTGCGAAGTAATTAGAACTGGATTAAAGATTAATGAAGTGACTATCATTGGGATAATCCAAGTAGTCCTGGAAAAGTTTCAGAAGTATCACTCAAATTTATCCAGCTCTAGTAGTTCTTAAGGGACTATGAGATTGTAGAATACCAAATCTTTTGAGGTCACTGTGGATGTAAATATCTACTGATCTATTTGAAAGAATAATAAGAACTGATATTGATTGTGGCCAATCAGAGCATGTCCGTTACGTGCTCAGGAACAGATGCAGCCATAACAACAAATACCCTGAGCTAGGGGTAGATATCATAGTTGTTATTCTTTTCGACTACTCAGTATCAGCAGCAGTTAATTATCTGTAGACCAGAGAGTATACATTGACAATGGGATTGAGATATCTCTAGGATATAGAACCATTTCGATTTCGGCAATGATAGAGATGCTATAGGAGTAGTGATCACAGATACATGTTGTGTATCCGATCACACTGCACGAGTTTGATTTGAGATAACATCATTGGTTTCATATATTGCATCAAATGTGCGTTGATAATGATGATTGGGAAAATACACCAGCAGTGATAATTATTCTATCCACACTTGAAATAGTGAACTGCAGATTACAATTTGTTGATAGTGTTGTGGATTTGAATTAAATGATGTTGTCGAAATATAGTTTTGATTGTATCAAGTGTATGGATACTCTGATAAATTTTGAGACATAGGAAGTTGATTTTATGGTGTAATGAATTTTCGACTGTTTTGTGACCCCAAAATGAAATATTGATAGCCACAAATAGTAAGCTAAGATACTGATAGTATCAGCTATGAAAGTATTATGGTTGCAATACTTGGAAAACGATGGATATTTGATAATAAGCAGTTGATGCTTATAAAAAAGAGTCGAGGTTGACTGATATTATAGAGGTAAGAAAACCTACCAAGATTTTCCTGAGGAAATGAAAGAATTTTCACTAAAGAAGGAAATTGATTTTAACTATTCGTTGATGACAAAGAATAGATTTGATATCGAAAGCATTGTACGAACTGCCATCAACAGATTTGACAGATGCAGAAGAATAATTGCAGAATCTCCTTGATACGAGTACATATGTTTGAGTATGTCACTTGAGGAAACATCAGCATTGTTCTTGAAGAAGAAAAATGATATTATGAAGATGTGTATCGACCAAAGACAATTGAATCGGGCTACTGTCAAGAATAAATACTCACTACCTAAGTTCTATAAGTATTTGATCAGTTGTAAGGAACTTCGACGTATAAGAAGAACGAGTTTTACTCTGGTTGCCATCAGTTTGAGTCATAAGAGAAAATATTCTCTAGGCAATTGGTCAAACCAGATATACACATTTTGAATTTTTGGAAATGTCGTGTGGTCTGACAATTATACCGGTAGAGTTATGAATTTGATGAAGAAAATATTCCGTAACTTTTGGGCGGAAGTGTAATCATATTCATCAGTGGTATACTAGTGTATACGAGATCCGGAAGGAACCACACAGAACACATGTGATTAGATTTTTCAGACGCTTCGTGAAGCTCAAAGGGTGTACCAAGTTATTGAAATGTAAATCTTGGTTGAATCAAGTGTTGTTTTGGGATAGGTGATATAATCTCACCAGATACCTGTTGATTCCAGTAAAGTAAAGATAGTACTAATTTGGCCAAGACCAATCATTGTACTCAAGATGAAAAGTTTTATGAATTTTGACAGATACTACAGGCTTTTACGGAAGGATATTCTAGGATAGCCTGTCTTATGAACTAATTGACCAAGAAGAAATTTGATATTCGTTTGGTCAGATAAATGAGAAGGCAGTTTTCATAACTGAAAATGAAATGGACTACAGCCCCAATGTCGATGTGGTTAACTGGTTCAAGGAGATATGTAGTTGTGCAAATACGTATGTCAAAGATTTGAAGATATGTTCTAATGTATCATGAAAAGATGATTGCATATTCTTGAGATATAAGCGATGACTGGATTTATTAAAGAATTTGACTTTGATAGTCAATATAAATCAAGGAAAATGAAACTAATAGCAGATGCACTGAACCTAAAAGTGCAAGGTGCAATGGTAGCATCGATGTTTGCTTTGCAGTTTGATAACCTCTATTTTTGACGATCGGAAGGACTCGAATGACAGACCCATACAGATATTGATTGAAGAAATTGGTTCTGTCTCATCAACCAACTAAATTTAGTATGCCATTTAGTGGTTGCTGCGAATGAAAAATCAGTATATATAGCATCGAATTTTACTGATTTGAAAGATGTATTACAACAAAAAGCACACTATAGAGAACATAGTGTTATTCTGGGAATGATGAGATGTATCATTCTCGAGATCCTATTTTATGATGAGATTGTATAAAGAAAGAATTTTTTTTAATTTTGTGGCAAATTGTTTGACATGCCAGCAGGTCAAGATAAAAATACGAGACCTAATGGGATAGTACAGAAATTGTAAGTACCACAATGAATTTGGGAAATTTCTATGTTTTGAATTTTATAGCTCAAATATTTACGAACAGAGATTGTGAAACAAGTTGAATTGGAATTGATTGACTATTCAATACAAGATATTGATTTCATATGATAGTCTATGTGTCTATGAGAAGACGACATGTTTAAGATATGGATAATGTGGTTTAGTTACAGTGAGTTTCTGTAATAGATGTATCTGATTGACATCCGAGGATAATATCAGAATTCGAAACTATTTTCAGAATGTAATGGATACTAAGTTAGCAATGAGTATTGCTTAGCATACCCATACAGATTTATCAACTGAGAAAATATCCAGACTTTGGAAGTTATGTCTCAATTAATGGTGGTGATTTAGTGGGAATTGACAGAAATCACTATTCACCAGTAGAATTTTTCTATAATTTAAGTTTCAGACAACTTTTGGGATGGTATCGGTTCAGGTTTTGTAGAGCCAGAATTACTGATAGCTGATATGATGATAGAAAATTGATAAGGAATTTTGGCATAACTTAAGATTTTTGAGAAATATGCCAGGAACGATACAATTTTATGCGGAAACGATTGAAATTTGGCTTAAGGTGAGCAGATTTGCTACGCCAAAGAGAAATATATCGTTAGACTTCGAGTTGAATCAGAAAAATATGAAGATATTACCTTTGCGATGATCAATATGATTCGTTAAGTGAGGTATGTTGTTGCTTGGAATCTTAGAGAAGTTGATTCAGTGGTATATCATTGACACGATCACATCAGTTGTTATTGATACATGATGATTCTTATTTATCTATGAATGAGATTGAGACATCTCATATGATTAAATTTATTGAGTTATACGCAGTTTTGAGATTTCGAGGACGAAATCATTTTTAAGAGGGGAAGAAGTGTAAGGCCCCGATGCTAATTAACCCGGATTAACCACGATTAAGCGAACCGGATAATAAAAAGTATAGACTTTGAATTAAGGTGTTCCGGACCACGATGGGTCAACCAACTAGTGGAACATGTTTTAGTGCATGAGCACATGGCATTTGGAAAACGCATGCCATTAATTAATTTAACTCATGTTTAATACATGATTTTGGACCAATTATCTTGCAAGGTAGTGATGTATTGACACATGGATTCCACAATACATCAAATGAATTCAAAATAATGCCAAATGGGCATAGAAACCCACGCCCCATGCATGCCATTTCAGATTTTGGGTTTAAATTTTTTTAGCTAACTCTCTCTCTCTTAAACTAGAACACTCCATCATCTCCCACCTTGTGTTTCGAAAATTCCAGCACCTTTTTCCCCCATATTTCTCTTGAAATTGTTAGTGCATGTCACATGCAAAGATGGATATGAGTGCTACTCATCTTGAGGAACAAGATGCACCAAGAAATTTCAAGTTTTGTGAAAGTACATGCAAGATTTTCGAGTAGCAGCAGTTTTGGTGTAGGATTTTCGATCTTGGCTTGGTTTTGTGGATGATCAAGCTTCAAATATTGAAGATAAATGAAGGTATATCATCATCCTTGAGTTTTATCAACATGCATGTAGGATTGAGGGTCGAACCATGGTGTTCATTCATGAAGAAGTTGCTGTCAATTGTAGTCTGCTAAAACCAGTGCATAAACCGTCTGATATTTCGCGTTTTTAGCATAGTTACGTTTTGAATTGGAAAATATAGCTCTTATAACAAGTTGTAGTATTATGTGTTAGCTTTAACTGTCCACCGAAATCAGCTAATTTGGATTTAAGATGGAAAAGTTATGGTCGTTCTACCAACATGTGTCAAATCTGGAAATTCACTGCATGCGAGTTTCATGCATTTTGTTATTCGTATTTTTGGGAATAAATGGCTACGAATATGAATTTTTAGGCTCTAATAAGTATTGTCGTATTCGAGGTTATCTTGCATTTGAAATTGGCCTCACTCAATTTGGAGCTCATATGAAAGAATTATGATAATTTTACCAGCAACTATACAATCTGGAAGCAGGGGATATACGAGTTTTTAGGTTGTACGTTTTTCACATAATGTACATGAAGATGAATTGTTTAGCTTAAAGCTCATAAGAGATGTTTTGTTTTATGTTGGGTTATATTGCATTAGAAACTGGCCTTACATGTTTTGGAGTTTCCATGTGTAAGATATGCAATTTTCCCTAGAACCGCTCACTCTGTCAAAACAGAATATGAGTATTTTTAAATCTGGCATACTTTGCTTTGCATGTGCCTCTAGATGACCGAACTAGCTTCTGGACTTCAAATATGAACTGTAGTACTTTGCGTTTTCGTGATTTCCCCACTAGCCTCAAGTCATTTGGACATCATATGAATTTAATATGAATTTTATACAAAATTGGGTCAAGCTGAAATTTGGTAAATTGTCCTGTTTTTCTAGCAGATTGTCCTTGGCCATTTTACCTAGGCTAAATGAACGAATTTGAAGATGAGTTGAACTGATGAAATGTTCATGTTTGAGTTAGCTTTGAAAATAAATTGGACCCATATGAGTTTATTAGGTATCGGACAAGTTATGAGCCGATCTCTACAGTTGCGCAGACTGAAATTTAGAGAATTGGTTTTGGGTCTAAGTTTGAGTTTTATTTTGATAAGTTTAAGACTAGTATGTGACATTATGTTGTATTTGGAACTGTTATGACCAGGTTAATAGATTCCGGTGTTGACTCGAGAAGTCTCGGTAGATTAGCTTGGGTCGAGGTACGTTGAAATGAGTTTTATCATGACGTCTGGCAAAGGCGTGTAATGATACTACTGTATGACCTTGTCATTATTTGATTTATATGACTTATTTGTCACTATATGATTCTTATGTGACTATATGACATGATGAATATCTTGGATTACATGATATGTGAAATTACATGATTTGTACATGAGATTGCATGATATATTGAGTTGCATATGTCATTTGATGCATAAATGATTCATGGGCATATCATATTGATCTATCATTCCTTTGATATCCATGATTTGACTGAGTTGACTTACTCTGAGTGTCGGGTACGACGAGCATGGCGATGACAGGCAGTATAGGTAGTAACTGTAGTCACGTGCAGGTGCGACTCGACCTAGACACGAGGGCTGGATGCAGTAACGTACATAGGATGAGTTTTCCTAGCGCAATGTACGTATACTGTCACCCTCTGCTCGAGCTTTGATGATTTGATGATACCTTCCTTTGGACTCCGATTTGGTATCTTGAGATTCGATTCTTTGTACCCATTCATACATCGCATTCATACATGGTATGCATTGCATGATACTTTGTCATTCTTGACGTGATTCTATTTATTTCTCGTACTGGGTTCTGACCCCCTTCGCGGGGGGCTGTCATGTCTTTGTTGTATGAGCATGGCAGGTGGTACAGGTAGACGTACTGCGGATGCTCGAGGTTAAGCATCGATGAATACCGGAGCTCCTTGAGAGCGAGCTCAGGTTATGCTTTATGTTTTGAGTCCCAGTAGTTGTTAGAGTATTTTGACTTCTGTTTTAAATTTACCGGGGTATGCCCCGAGTATCTGTATTTTAATTATGCTACTAACGGTTGATGTTATACTTGGTAATTATGTGATGATCAACATGTTAAATTTGAAACTGGAATTATATATTTTCAGTATCAGTATATATGTATCACCTAAAAGCGAAAAATTTTTAGGGCCGTTTGACAAGACATTTGAAATAAATCTTCCGCTGTTTACGCAAATTAATCATTATATGTTAATTAAACACCACATTAGGATCGGGCCCTCACACCTGCAATCACAATGCATAATCTATATCCCAAAATACATCGCTATGAGTGTATTTTAATGCACCTCGCTTCAAATGTGACATGCGGAATTTACCATCACTTCAACATTTAGCAGGAAAACATTAAAACCATCACTCAAATATATATGCAACCACAATGCATAATCCATATTCCAATATACATCGCTATGAGTGTATTTTAATGCACCTCGCTTCAAATGTGACATGCGGAATTTACCATCGCTTCAACATTTAGCGGCAAAGAATTTAAATCACCACTCAAATATATATGCAACCACAATGCATAATCCATGATGTATATACAATACGTGTTACCGTTTGGTGCCCATCAACCCTGGCCTTAGCCCTCCATGCCAAAGCCTCCCTACAGGAACAACACCAAACCATGAGCATATAATAATCCATATTCACCACAATATTATTATAATACGTAAATGCATAAACCATAAGTACAAAATACTTCCTGTATTCCAATGCATTTAAAGATGCTCCTCTTGGTTGTCCCTGTATCACAACTCATAATCAACAGATTATATTACGGTTCTATAAATGTCCCTGTATCACAACTCATAATCAACATATCATAACACACATAAGAAAAATAGTTGTGTCACTCAACACTAACTACCATCATGCATATATATATATATGTGCTACCCATTTCCATCTACATGTTCCTAGGCCCTCAACAGCCCCAAAGAGCAAACCACTGCACTGATATCACTAATGTAAGGATCCCCGTGCCCTTAACCCATTATTAGCGTATTAACCCATGCAATTAGTGCATACAATTATGTTATCAGGGGAAAAGACTACATGCAACCATGGCATAAAATACCATCTATAAAATTTCTTGCATCCTTTCATTAATATTAACCTTTTCCCAACCAAGTCCATTTAACATATCATGCACCCTTGTAATACACTAACACGTTCTCAATTCATTTGCAATTCCTAAATAATTGCATGCATCACATAAATGAAAAGAGAAAGGCCCTTGCCTTTTTATACAAACCATATACACATAATAGTGCTCACATACGAGCATCAAATAATTATATGTGTATCAAATGTATAAAACATTATGCTCAACGCCGTCACTAGTACTTCGATCCTGGAAGCACCTCCAATCCATAGTTCGAGCTCAACTCCAAAGCCATCAATGTACCCTATTCACCTGCCACAACAGAGACAGCCCCCACACTGGGTGATCATACCAATACCACCAATCCAATAAGCACAATATTACAGTTCATAATTTACATAACGTAAAGACTATGAATATTAAAAGACACTCCTTGGATGGCATCATCCTCATCCGGGATCCCCTGTGCTGTTCATGTTCTCAAAGTAACCGAAACCATCAAATTCCCAAAAGCCAATTAATCATTACATTGATTAACGAATCCGTTCCCATATACTGATACCATAATCAATAAAATCAAATCATTAAACAATGATTACATATATTCCATATATCTCACTAATAGTTCCATAG
Organism: Haberlea rhodopensis; assembly: GCA_907163345.1. Classification (NCBI taxonomy): domain Eukaryota; kingdom Viridiplantae; phylum Streptophyta; class Magnoliopsida; order Lamiales; family Gesneriaceae; genus Haberlea; species Haberlea rhodopensis. The sequence goes on from CAJQUN010000156.1 coordinate 313,249, forward strand.
TTCTATTTCATCGCTCGCTCTACAATAGCGGCATTGTAATCTCACGCACGCTCAACCGCGGCGACGTCATAACCGATGTCCGCTCAACAGCGACATCATTCCAATCGTTGCTCGCTCAAAAGCGGCACCATATACTTCCCAATATCTATCCATTTATTGCAAACATAATATACCATGCATTCAACAATTGCAATAATATAAAAGGCTATGCTCGTACGTTATACGTACCTTATGATTCCGTAGTCCGAACCTTGACTTGGTCTCGTGACCCGATGAATTACGTGATAAACACAATTAATAATCCACTATTAATTACAAGTGTGCACCCACGTGCCCAAGCACGTTTACAATCCCCAAATATATCATCATTTAATGACGATTAACCATTTTAAAAATACCCCGGGCGAAGCATGCATCGAAAACCCAACACGAAATAATTCCCCAAAAACAGGCACTGGCGTTTCATCCCAGGCGATCGATCGCCTAAAAAAAAAAGGCTTGGCGATCGATCGCTCCATTCCAGGCGATCGGTCGCCTCTCAGTGTATTTGGCTACTTCCTTCTGGAGATCGATCGCTCATTTGAGGCGATCGATCGCCTCACTGCTCATCTTCCTCAAAAATTTACAAATGTCACGGCGATCGTTCGCCCCGCCCTAGGGATCGATCGCCTCGACCTGTACCAGCCAAAAAATGGCATTTTTCTTGCAAAATTTTCCAAAACAATAATCACCACACCCCATACACCATAAATCCTTAACAAGGAACTATCAATCCTCCCCAAAACACAACAACCCAAAAATCTTCAAAAACCAAAAACTTAAATCTATCTCCATCCTTAACCAAACACTACAATGCTACTATCAAATCAAAGATAAATGCGAGGGGAAGAATAATACAATATTATCTTCGAGAAATCTACTCCGAGATCGAGCCTTGCTCAATTTTTCCATGGGAGGAGAAAAGGGGTGAAAGGGGGGAGAGGGGAATCACAGGGGAGAGAGGGGAGAGAGAGGAAAGAGGAAACAAATGACTGAACACCGAGTCCACTTGGTATATATAGCACCAACGCTCCAAAATCCCGAGTCCTCCACAAATACATCATGACTCATTAAAAATCATTTGTGCTCAATAATTACCTCTCAATCACAATTTCCATTATCAGCCACAACTCAAGGTACCCCAGACCCCAGATCCCACCAAAAGACAAATTTCAAGGTTATCACCATGAGGAGAATACAATCTCAACCCTTGGATCCAACAACTCTAAATACAGGATTTAAAATCCTTGGGAGTTTCAACACCGCAATTAATTCATAATTGCCACAATTAAAATCCATGAAGGATCATTACCACACCGGGATTAACGCCATTAATTCCCGGGCATCACATCATCCAAACCTGAGATATGGGAATCAAGCGGAACCACAGATGCAGTCTAATCCACCACCCTACCGACTGTAAGGAATCCGAAAAGCATACAACGCAGCGGAATAAAAATTCGGATTTCCACCGAGGAACTATACGAAGTTATCCGATGTCGAGAGTTATACCTTTGTATCGTGTTTGATGCAGAATCCTCGAAGCAAGACGTCCACGAGTCACGAGCAAAACTTTTCAGTTTTGCCTCTACGATATCCACACGATCAAATAGAAAGGGATGTTGAATTTATGAGGTTGCTAGACTTGATAAATCAACTGGGACAAAGAGCACGAAAAGTCGAAGCGAGGTGACGGATGTGTCTCTTTCGAATGGTCTGCTAGGTTTAGCTTTTAAGTTAATTTTGAATTAACGTCTACCTCTGCTTTAACCTAATGAACATATATATAGACATAAAAGAAACGGCGAATATCAGAATAGGTTTTCGCAAAACCTTTGGCCCATTTTAATCTTGTATCCGTCTATATATATATATAGCATATTAATATATATATATATATCTCTCTATATATATAATTGGCCCATTAATATATGCGTAGGACTCTTCGTAAACAACTTTAATTCATCCAATGAATTTAACTCCCTTTATTGATTTAATCTTTTGTGCGACCCGTTAGGATGTTGCAACGTTGGCAGTGACATAAAATCTAATTTATGTCACAAGCAATGAGCGGTATCTAGCAACACATCAAGACTACCCAAGTTACAAGAATGTCATTGACTCGACATAACATATGGCATGCGATAATATTCACCATGTAACTTAATCCTTTTGTCCTATGTGTTTAGATTAAACACGAGTCATGGAATAAGTCATACTCGTATAGTTCAATCTTATATTTCTTAATCCCCAAGTAGACTAGAGTAAACGAATAAGCTCGATATCACATATCGACTAATTCGAGCATGGCCATGCATTTTAGTCTCACTTGATCAAGGGCCCAAACACTTCTCCTGTTAAATAGGAGAGACAAATCCTATCTTGATCACTCAACATCCCTCTACATAATTCGTAGTGTATCCAATTGTCTTTATGTAAGGACCCCAAGCCCTTAACCCTTGATTAGTGTATTAACCACTATGTGTGGTACATGTTTTTAATAAGATTGTTCGGGAAACTCAGATGATACTTTACCATTGAATGGCAATTACAAAATTTTCTTTAACATACAGCGTTATAAGCTCGTCTTCCTAACAATAATAGACTCATAGAGCTCGCCCATTACACCACTTTTTACTTGTGGACTTTTATGAAAATTTGGGCAGAGTCTCCCCATAAATAGAGCTATCCCGAAATAAAAGCACAGCACATAACATAATTCCCGGCCAGGGAAAACATAATACTCATCAGAAAGCAGTAATACAAGTAAATTCCCAGCCAGGGAAGACACCACACATATGACATCAAAAGTGGGTTTCAACACCCACATAATACACTAATGACTCTCTTATCATTAAGCAATTCTACCTCTAATTGCATGCAACATGGAATGAAAGAGAGAGAAAGGCTCATGCCTTTACATACAACCCATATACAAGTATAATCGTGCTCACATGCGAGCATCATGAACATGTATATAATCATCATGGGTATATAGGTACTCTATACGATACCGTGCTTCATCAAGCCCTGGTACCACGATCCTGGGAGTACATCCAATCAACAGCTTGAGCTCATCTCCAAAGCCATCGATGTACCTGTTCACCTGCCCCAACAGAGACAGCCCCCCAACGGGGTGAGCATACCAATTCCACAATTTCATAATCATAATGACATAATACATAATTTACGAAAATGTAAATATTGTGGAACATATGTGATACTTCCTGGATAGTATCATCCTCATCATAGCGTACCCCTGTAATAACCCTGTTCTCAAAACAGATAAATCATCAAATCCTGAATATGCAGTTAATCATCACATTGGTTAACCCTAGCCAGTTTCAAATTAACAACATTTCATAACATCTTACTTTAACTAGCAATGATTAGCAACATTCCATAACATCTTACTTTACCTAGCAATGATTAGCAACATTTCATAACATCTTACTTTATCTAGCAATGATTAGCAACATTTCATTTCATAACATCATTTCATAACATCGTTTCATAACATCTTTTCATAACATCGTTTCATAACATCGTACTTAATCTAGTAATGATTAGCAACATTTCATGACATCATTTCATAACATCGTTTCATAACATCTTTTCATAACATCTTACTTAATCTAGCAATTATCATAATTCTAGATATCATGTTGGTATTTCCTTAACTTCCGATACTGGTTAATCACTTCTCTGATTAACTACGTCTCTGTTCCTATTATTACCAATAGGGAATAAAATACAGATATCCTAGATATCTAATCAAATACCACATTTTCATTTCTTACTTCAAGGTAACGTCATACTATGGGTGTTTGCTCCGTAGCAACCACACCTCATCATTGGCTCGCTTCATAGCGGCACTGAACATTCCACTATGTGAATCAACATATCGTAACCGAGTCCCGATACCATCATAGTAAAACATTTCATATATCTTAAATCATGCATCATACTTGTAAAACATCATTTAAACTATGCTCGTACGTTAAACGTACCTTAAATCCTCGAAGTCCGAGCCAAACCTTGCTCGAGTTCCATGCCCCGAGAAACGATGTGCTAAAACGATAAATAATTCACAATTATTTACGAACATGTAACCCATGCTCAAGCACATTCATAACCTTCAAAATATTGTCAACACTCGACAATAAATCATTTAAAAGACCCGGGGCAGGGTACATGCAGGGAGGGAAAACGAATGCGACATATCGAAAAATTGCCCAAGAACACCTTCAATAATTCGAACCCTAGCATCACAATTCGAACCCAACCAAGCGTCATAAATCAGTTAAAACATGTAATGAACGATCCTTAACATGAATCATCAACCCATAGTCAAAATCCCCAAATTCGAAATCAACCCTCACCAATTAGGGCAAAATCGACCCATAACATCTTAATTCGATCCCAATTAAGCTTCATAATTCATTTAAACATGAATAAATCGAATCCTAACAAGAATTATCATCCTCATGCCAACAATCCCCAAAATCGAACATAAATCCCCCACACATCATGAAATTCGAACCAACCTCCACAAATTCGAACTCAATCCTCAAAATTCGAACACAATAATTCACAATAGGTAGGGAAAATACATCATAAGCATGGAAAAGGGGTAAGGAACGTTACCCAACGAAATCGGAAGCAAAATCGGACGAAATCCGATGAACCCTAACTTTTGGGGATCGACGCTCTTTCTCAAAATTCGACCTCAAATCGCGATGAAACTTTCAATTGCCGGAGGGGAAATGAGCGCCTGGACGAGACGAGGCCGTGGGTAGGTCGGACGCGCCGATCGGCGGCGGGACGGCGGCGGCCGAAGCGCTTTTGCGCGCGGGCAGGGGCTGGCAGCGGGAGAGGGTCGCGGGAGAGGAGAGAGGAAATGAAGGGGTTGAAATGAAATTTCCTTTAAAATTTTGGGTTCAATTGGTATTTATAGCAAAAATACCCCGAAAAATTAATAGCCCCACAAATACATCATGATTCCTTAAAAATCATCTGTTTTCAAAAACTCTCTCTCTAACTCCAAAACCCCCTACCGGTGCTCACACAGCACCCGAGATTCCGAGACACATCAAAAAAACCAACTCTTAGGTTTTACACCGTAATGTGAATACAATCTCAACCTCTGGATCCAACGATCCCAACTACCCAAATAAACGAGCCCAGAAGGCCCAACATCGCGATTAAACTCCAAATCGCTACGTAAAACCACTTTAGGGATTATTAACACTACGGGATTAACACCTATAATCCCTGATCATCACAATATCCCCCACTAAAAGAATTTCGTCCTCGAAATTAGCACTGGTGTATCACGTAACACCCAGGCTACACAACAACATGAAGCCATAACCTCGATTCCTGACCATATCAGAATCGTATTAATAAACGCGAGGATGCTTACCTATCATCAAACTCTGAAACAGAGCGACTTACCAAAACCAACATATCACCTAAGAGGCAAAACGTACCTCGATGCGGGTCATCCTAAAAGTCAGTCCCTCATGACTGCAAAACAACCGATACTTACGACTGTAGATCGGACAGTCATCCTGAATGACACCTCAACCGTGAGAACGTTGACCTCGTGTCAAACTCTGGAGTGGAATAGACTTCCAAATCCATCATAACGTCAAAGAGCGTCAGCACAGCTCAACGCTAATAATCCAAAAGCAGTTAGTCAACTGAAACTGTAAGGATTCGAATCGTTCCTGATTCCATCGTAGATTTCATTCCTTGACATCTCTTATCATGACTCACGATGTCCAACATACATCGTTACGAGGGAAACACCAGTATTCCACGGTGTACACATACCAAACCTGGTTTCCACTTTCAAACATCCTCTATCGAAGGAGCAGTCGCATCATTGCAACTCAAATACTTGGATTCTCAGATCGAATCAACGACGACTTGACGACTCTCTCGTTGGTACTTCACATCATGAGCTGTCCCAGACAAGTCTCACCAAGATTTAAACATAAACATATATACGTTTCAGTGAGGCATACTCAACCTCAACTTCAAATGACGTGGTGACTACCAGAGTCCACCACAATCCACTTCGTATCACCTTACGATTTGCCAAACTTGGTTCCAACGAGCAGTATAACGGCTCTAGCAAGCCCATCATGGTGCTGCACACACGCGGCAGACAAACTAATCGCTGTCTCACTAGGTTCACCTCAAACCTACCAATCAGATGGACGTTTCCACACGGCATACCATACCATGGGAAGAACAATCAATAGAGTAGTGGGTCTTTACCCAACATTCCTCCAATGCTGACATACCTTGGACACTTCAATGTCCCCATGTACCTAACATAACCTGATCCTATTCCCTTAGGACCCATCTTACACCCTCATGGGTGGTGTGACCATGTCTACCACATGTCATATCAATGGAAGCGAGAAATTCCTCCACGATTACTCCTGTCGTCAAAAACATGGCCAAAAAGCCAATCCAACGAGCATACCTCAAGGGTATCACCACTCGTAATATGATTGCCTCAAACAATATCTGCGGTACAATCACATGTACAACGCGTCCATCCATTCCTCGAGCAACCCGCTCGGTATAAGGGTCACGTCAATCGGTGACGCACACGCCACCTTGTGCCCGACACTGGCACCCAAGGCATACAACTAAAAACGTATACTCAACGCACCGATCATCGTAACGATGATGCGTGTCTAATAAGACATCTCCTGCACTATCGTCATCGCCATCCCGTGACGACACATGCCCACTCATGACATCTAAGGTATCGTCAACTAGTGACGATACAAGTCAACAATGACATCTAAATAACCTAGTCAACTCGTGGCGGTCCATGTATATCAACATATGTCATCCATCATCATGCTAGTAAATAGTCATAATAAAACATGCATATCAACGCATACCAGCAATAATAATGCTAATAAAATAGCAATATCTCATACCTCATCGCTAACAAGATAGCGGCATACCTATCTCCGTCGCTCCATAATAATACGTAATCAGCACCCATCGCTCGAAGGCGGCCAAAATCCTGTGCTGAATATATAGCGGTACAGTCCATCGCTATAGAATCGACGGCATGATACCTCGTCATATAATAGGTGGCATGAAACCTCGCTATACACCTGAGTATGAATCATCGTCACATAATAGCTGTGAGGGCCCGTTCCTAATGTGGTGTTTAATTAACACATAATGATTAATTTGCGTAAACAGCGGAAGATTTATTTCAAAGGTCTTATCAAATGGCCTAAAAAAAAATTTTCGCTTTTAGGTGATACATATATAGTGATACTGAAAATACGTAATTCCAGTTTCCAATTTAACACGTTGAGCATAACATCCATATCAAGTATAAATCAACCAGTAGTAGAATACTTAAAATACAGATACTCGGGGCATACCCCGGTAATTCAAAACATAATTAAAAATATTCTAACAACTACTGGGACTCAAAATAAAACATAAACCTGAGCTCGCTCTCAAGGAGCTCTGGTATCTCTCGATGCGTCGCTGTAAGCATCGTCTCCATGTCCTCCTGTAAAGCCTGTCATGTCCGGACAAAAAAAGACATGACAGCCCCCACAAAGGGGGTCAGTACCCCAGTACGAGAAATAAATAAATCATGTCAAATGACAAAGTATCATGCAATGCATACCATGTATGAATGCGATGTATGAATGGGTACAAGGAATCGAATATCAAGATACCAAAAATCGGAGTCCAAAGGAAGGTATCATCAAATCATCAAAGCTCGAGCAGAGGGTGACAGTATACGTACATTGCGCTAGGAAAACTCATCCTATGTACGTTACTGCATCCAGCCCTCGTGTCTAGGTCGAGTCGCACCTGCACGTGACTACAGTTACTACCTATACTGCCTGTCATCGCCATGCTCGTCGTACCCGACACTCAGAGTAAGTCAACTCAGTCAAATCATGGATATCAAAGGAATGATAGATCAATATGATATGCCCATGAATCATTTATGCATCAAATGACATATGCAACTCAATATATCATGCAATCTCATGTGAAAGTATATACAAATCATGTAATTTCACATATCATGTAATCCAAGATATTCATCATGTCATATAGTCACATAAGAATCATATAGTGACAAATAAGTCATATAAATCAAATAATGACATATAAGGCCATACATTAGCATCATTACACGTCTTTGCCAGACGTCATGATAAAACTCATTTCAACGTACCTCGACCCAAGCTAATCTACCGAGACTTCTCGAGTCAACACCGGAATCTATTAACCTGGTCATAACAGTTCCAAAATACAACATAATGTCACATACTAGCCTTAAACATATCAAAATAAAACTCAAACTTAGACCCAAAACCAATTCTCTAAATTTCAGCCTGCGCAACCGTAGAGATCGGCTCATAACTTGTCCGATACTTAATAAAATCACATGGGTCCAATTTATTTTCAAAGATAACTCAAAAATGAACATTTCATCAGTTCAACTCATCTTCAAATTCGTTCATTTAGCCTAGGTAAAATGGCCAAGAACAATCTGCTAGAAAAACAGGACAATTTACCAAATTTCAGCTTGACCCATTTTTGTATAAAATTCATATTAAATTCAGATGTTGTCCAAATGACTTGAGGCTAGTGGGGAAATCACGAAAACTCAAAGTATTACAGTTCATATTTGAAGTCCAGAAGCTAGTTCGGTCATCTAGAGGCACATGCAAAGCAAAGTATGCCAGATTTAAAAATACTCATATTCTGTTTTGACAGAGTGAGCGGTTCTAGGGAAAATTGCATATCTTACACATGGAAACTCCAAAACATGTAAGGCCAGTTTCTAATGCAATATAACCCAACATAAAACAAAACATCTCTTATGAGATTTAAGCTAAACAATTCATCTTCATGTACATTATGTGAAAAACGTACAGCCTAAAAACTCGTATATCCCCTGCTTCCAGATTGTATAGTTGCTGGTACAATTATCATAATTCTTTCATATGAGCTCCAAATTGAGTGAGGCCAATTTCAAATGCAAGATAACCTCGAATACTACAATACTTATTAGAGCCTAAAAATTCATATTCGTAGCCATTTATTCCCAAAAATACGAATAACAAAATGCATGAAACTCGCATGCAGTGAATTTCCAGATTTGACACATGTTGGTAGAACGACCATAACTTTTCCATCTTAAATCCAAATTAGCTGATTTCGGTGGACAGTTAAAGCTAACACATAATACTACAACTTGTTATAAGAGCTATATTTTCCAATTCGAAACGTAACTATGCTAAAAACGCGAAATATCAGACGGTTTATGCACTGGTTTTAGCAGACTACAATTGACAGCAACTTCTTCATGAATGAACACCATGGTTCGACCCTCAATCCTACATGCATGTTGATAAAACTCAAGGATGATGATATACCTTCATTTATCTTCAAGATTTGAAGCTTGATCATCCACAAAACCAAGCCAAGATCGAAAATCCTACACCAAAACTGCTGCTACTCGAAAATCTTGCATGTCCTTTCTCCAAACTTGAAATTTCTTGGTGCATCTTGTTCCTCAAGCTTAGTAGCATTCAAATATATCTTTGCATGTGACATGCACTTGAAAATTTAAGAGGATTTTGGTAGGAAAATTAGCTGCCATTTTCGAAAATGGTAGAAGAGAGAAGGAGGAGGAGTGATGGTGAAGGAAGAGAGAAGATGGTGTTGGAAAATGAAGTAAAAATCTGATTTTTGGCATGGTATATGCGTGAGATTCAATGCCATGCATGATTTTATTTATTTAATTGATGTATTGTGGAATCCATGTGTCAATACATCACTCTCTTGCAAGATTATTGGTCCAAAATCATGTATTAAACATGAGTAAAGTTAATTAGTGGCATGTGTTCTCCAAGTGCCATGTGATCATGCACATGCTCATGCACTAAAACATGCTCCACTAGTTGGTTGACTCATCGTAGTCGGAACACCTTAATTTAAAGTTTGCACTTTTAATTATCCGGGTTTGTTTAATCATCGTTAATCCGGATTAATTAGTATCGGGGCCTTACAATAGCGAAAAGAGGCATCGTCATCAATACATCTGGCGGAAAGAACCATCGCCAATCAATATAGCGGAATGAGGCATCGCTATCATACATCTGGCGGAAAGAACCATCGCCCATCAATATAGCGGAATGAAGCATCGCTATCATACATCTGGCGGAAAGAACCATCGCCCATCAATATAGCGGAATGAGGCATCGCTATCATACATCTGGCGGAAAGAACCATCGCCAATCAATATAGCGGAATGAGGCATCGCTATCATACATCTGGCGGAAAGAACCATCGCCCATCAATGTAGCGGAATGAGGCATCGCTATCATACATCTGGCGGAAAGAACCATCGCCAATCAATATAGCGGAATGAGGCATCGCTATCATACATCTGGCGGAAAGAAACCATCGCCAATCATCATAAAAGAATGAGTCATCGTATGGGGCACCTTACCCCGTGGCACCTTACCACAATAACATCGCATGGCTACTTACCATGTGGGGCACCTTACCCCGTGGCACCTTACCACAATAACATCGCATGGCTACTTACCATGTGGGGCACCTTACCCCGTGGCACCTTACCACAATAACATCGCATGGCTACTTACCATGTGGGGCACCTTACCCCGTGGCACCTTACCACAATAACATCATGTAAACATTATCATATAAGCATCGTATAATCATCATCATAATCATTATCATAAACATCATATCATCTTTACTTATCATAAGCATTATCATAACTTACTTATCATTATCATCATAAACTTATTTGTAATAACATCATCGTAAACATCTTGTCATCTTTATTCATCATAGACATCATCATCATAAACATCGTAATTACTTCTGTAATCATAGCATAGTCATAGTGTAAGAATATGTTACCGTCCGATGCCCGTACGCGTCTTACGTACCTTCCTCGCTTGAACATTACATGAACAAACGCATTAGTATATTCAATAATAATTGAGACCATACCGAAGTATTCCACTGTCGGTTGTCTACCCAGTCTGTCCTCAGACTATACATCATATCTTTCTTTTCCCTGATTTTCTTCCAAAATCAGATTCCTTGGCACGTAGCATATAGAGTGTTAGACATCGCTATTAATGCCATCCTATCGTGTTCCACACGATTCCTGCAACCACAATGGTTAGCAATACCACTTTTCATATCATATAATCACATAAACAATTAGTCATGTCGTATAACATTAATGCCATCATGCATAAATATGTGCTATCAATATCTTCCTAGGCCCTTAACAGCCCCAACGAGCAACCACTGCTCTGATACCACTAATGTAAGGACCCCAAGCCCTTAACCCTTGATTAGTGTATTAACCACTATGTGTGGTACATGCTTTTAATAAGATTGTTCGGGAAACTCAGATGATACTTTACCATTGAATGGCAATTACAAAATTTTCTTTAACATACAGCGTTATAAGCTCGTCTTCCTAACAATAATAGACTCATAGAGCTCGCCCATTACACCACTTTTTACTTGTGGACTTTTATGAAAATTTGGGCAGAGTCTCCCCATAAATAGAGCTATCCCGAAATAAAAGCACAGCACATAACATAATTCCCGGCCAGGGAAAACATAATACTCATCAGAAAGCAGTAATACAAGTAAATTCCCAGCCAGGGAAGACACCACACATATGACATCAAAAGTGGGTTTCAACACCCACATAATACACTAATGACTCTCTTATCATTAAGCAATTCTACCTCTAATTGCATGCAACATGGAATGAAAGAGAGAGAAAGGCTCATGCCTTTACATACAACCCATATACAAGTATAATCGTGCTCACATGCGAGCATCATGAACATGTATATAATCATCATGGGTATATAGGTACTCTATACGATACCGTGCTTCATCAAGCCCTGGTACCACGATCCTGGGAGTACATCCAATCAACAGCTTGAGCTCATCTCCAAAGCCATCGATGTACCTGTTCACCTGCCCCAACAGAGACAGCCCCCCAACGGGGTGAGCATACCAATTCCACAATTTCATAATCATAATGACATAATACATAATTTACGAAAATGTAAATATTGTGGAACATATGTGATACTTCCTGGATAGTATCATCCTCATCATAGCGTACCCCTGTAATAACCCTGTTCTCAAAACAGATAAATCATCAAATCCTGAATATGCAGTTAATCATCACATTGGTTAACCCTAGCCAGTTTCAAATTAACAACATTTCATAACATCTTACTTTAACTAGCAATGATTAGCAACATTCCATAACATCTTACTTTACCTAGCAATGATTAGCAACATTTCATAACATCTTACTTTATCTAGCAATGATTAGCAACATTTCATAACATCATTTCATAACATCGTTTCATAACATCTTTTCATAACATCGTTTCATAACATCTTTTCATAACATCGTTTCATAACATCGTACTTAATCTAGTAATGATTAGCAACATTTCATGACATCATTTCATAACATCGTTTCATAACATCTTTTCATAACATCTTACTTAATCTAGCTTTTATATTAATTCTAGATATCATGTTGGTATTCCTTAACTTCCGATACTGGTTAATCACTTCTCTGATTAACTACGTCTCTGTTCCTATTATTACCAATAGGGAATAAAATACAGATATCCTAGATATCTAATCAAATACCACATTTTCATTTCTTACTTCAAGGTAACGTCATACTATGGGTGTTTGCTCCGTAGCAACCACACCTCATCATTGGCTCGCTTCATAGCGGCACTGAACATTCCACTATGTGAATCAACATATCGTAACCGAGTCCCGATACCATCATAGTAAAACATTTCATATATCTTAAATCATGCATCATACTTGTAAAACATCATTTAAACTATGCTCGTACGTTAAACGTACCTTAAATCCTCGAAGTCCGAGCCAAACCTTGCTCGAGTTCCATGCCCCGAGAAACGATGTGCTAAAACGATAAATAATTCACAATTATTTACGAACATGTAACCCATGCTCAAGCACATTCATAACCTTCAAAATATTGTCAACACTCGACAATAAATCATTTAAAAGACCCGGGGCAGGGTACATGCAGGGAGGGAAAACGAATGCGACATATCGAAAAATTGCCCAAGAACACCTTCAATAATTCGAACCCTAGCATCACAATTCGAACCCAACCAAGCGTCATAAATCAGTTAAAACATGTAATGAACGATCCTTAACATGAATCATCAACCCATAGTCAAAATCCCCAAATTCGAAATCAACCCTCACCAATTAGGGCCAAATCGACCCATAACATCTTAATTCGATCCCAATTAAGCTTCATAATTCATTTAAACATGAATAAATCGAATCCTAACAAGAATTATCATCCTCATGCCAACAATCCCCAAAATCGAACATAAATCCCCCACACATCATGAAATTCGAACCAACCTCCACAAATTCGAACTCAATCCTCAAAATTCGAACACAATAATTCACAATAGGTAGGGAAAATACATCATAAGCATGGAAAAGGGGTAAGGAACGTTACCCAACGAAATCGGAAGCAAAATCGGACGAAATCCGATGAACCCTAACTTTTGGGGATCGACGCTCTTTCTCAAAATTCGACCTCAAATCGCGATGAAACTTTCAATTGCCGGAGGGGAAATGAGCGCCTGGACGAGACGAGGCCGTGGGTAGGTCGGACGCGCCGATCGGCGGCGGGACGGCGGCGGCCGAAGCGCTTTTGCGCGCGGGCAGGGGCTGGCAGCGGGAGAGGGTCGCGGGAGAGGAGAGAGGAAATGAAGGGGTTGAAATGAAATTTCCTTTAAAATTTTGGGTTCAATTGGTATTTATAGCAAAAATACCCCGAAAAATTAATAGCCCCACAAATACATCATGATTCCTTAAAAATCATCTGTTTTCAAAAACTCTCTCTCTAACTCCAAAACCCCCTACCGGTGCTCACACAGCACCCGAGATTCCGAGACACATCAAAAAACCAACTCTTAGGTTTTACACCGTAATGTGAATACAATCTCAACCTCTGGATCCAACGATCCCAACTACCCAAATAAACGAGCCCAGAAGGCCCAACATCGCGATTAAACTCCAAATCGCTACGTAAAACCACTTTAGGGATTATTAACACTACGGGATTAACACCTATAATCCCTGATCATCACACTTTATAGTTTACACTGTTACAAGTAACGTTTGACAGTATCAAGATACATAACTCCTTATGTTGGGATCTCTTGTGATCTCAAGTCGTAAGGATTACATACACTATTATCACTATGAGAATTGCTTATGACATTCATATAACTATCCATGTAGCATTCTCATGGTGGGTCTGTCCAGTACATAGTTCTCTAACATGTATCCATGTGTTGATTCGATATCTCATATCCATGAACAAATTCATCAATAATACATACTAGTCTCAATGCATTATCATTATCCTAATTCATGATAAAACTTGACTAATGACAATCTTTAAGAATAATACAATTGTATTTATATATATATATATATATATATATATATATATATATATTCATAGGACACAAATACTGGAATAATATATAATAATGAATTGCCATTAATAAAATCATATTACATTGTATGCCAAAATCAATCATCTAATGAGTTGTCTTATGGCATATACCAACAAATATACTCAGCTTCAGTTGTAGAATCGGCTACTGTCTCTTGCTTTGAACTCTTCCAGCTCACAACACAGCCATTTAGGCAAAACACATATCCTGATTGCGATCGGAAATCATCCTTGTCGGTTTGGAAGCTTGCATCAGTGTAACCTATTACATTGAGTTCTTCCTCACCTCCATAAATCAAGAATGTATCCTTAGTTCTTCTTAAGTACTTCAGGATATTCTTGACAGCGATCCAGTGACATTCACCTGGATCAACTTGATATCTGCTCGCCATGCTTAAATCATACGAAACATCAGGACGAGTACATATCATGGCATACATGATAGATCCAATAGCTGACGCGTATGAAATCTTTCTCATGCGTTCTCTCATCTTGTGTTGAAGGACACTGATCCTTCGAGAGATGTATCACATGTGTCATAGGCACGAATCATTTCTTTGATTCTTGCATGCTAAACCGTTTTAGCACTTTATCTATGTACGTACTTTGACTTAGGCCAAGTACTTTTCTTGATCTATCTCTATAGATCTTGATACCTAACACATAGTTGGCTTCACCCAAGTCTTCATAGAAAAGCAATTCCCTAGCCAAATCTTTACAGATTGCAAGGCAGGGATATCAGTTCCAATGAGAAGTATGTCATCTACATACAACACTAGGAAGATAATTATTCTCCCATTGACCTTCTTGTAGATACAAGGTTCATCTACGTTCTTGATGAAACCAAACTCTTTGATTGCATCATCAAAATGAAGATTCCAACTCCGAGAAGCTCGCTTCAATCCATAAATGGATCTTTGTAGCTTTCATATCTTTCCAGCATCCTTTGGATCGACAAAACCTTCGGGTTGTGTCATGTACACATCCTCAAGTAAGTTTCCATTAAAGAAAGCAGTTTTGACATCCATATGCCAGATTTCATAATCATGAAATGCAGCTAGTGCAAGTAAGATCCGAATGGATTTAACCATAGCAACTGGCAAAAAAGTTTCATCATAGTCAATACCATGAATTTGTTTGAAACCTTTAGCAACCAGTCGTCCTTTAAATGTACATTACCATCCATGTCAGTCTTCTTCTTGAAAATCTATTTGCACCCTATGGGTCTTACCCCTTCAGGTGGGTCAACCAAAGTCTATACTTGGTTTACATACGTTGATTCCATCTCATATTTTATGGCCTCTAGCCATTTCTCAGAATCAGGGCCCATTATAGCTTCTTGCTAGGATGAAGGTTAATCCTCATCAATGAGTAGTAAGTCACCTTGTTGAGTCACAAAAAATCCATATCTCCGTAGCTCCCGGTGTACTCTTACAGACCTACACTCGACTTGTGTCTCTTGAGCAGGCATTTCGTCCACAACAACTTGCGGTGACAGCTATGTTTCCATCTCATCTTCATGTTCAGTGTTTTGTTGTGGTTGTACTTCACTAAGTTCTATTTGTCTCCCACTTTCTATAAATAAATTCGCTTTCAAGAAAGCATCTGTCTGAGTAATAACTGATTGGGTTTTATTTAAACAATAAACTATCAAAGCGACACGATTATACCGTAAATGTACGGTGTCAAGTTTTAGTATAATGAAATTAGAAGTACGAGTGTCGAACCCATGAGGACTAGTAGCAATTACCAGAATAAATTAGCCTATCTATATTTATCCTATGAATATTGAGTGAAATTAAATTATTACAAACCCAGAAATTTCTCCAATCCAAACAATCAAGCAATGAAAAGATATAGAAATTAATAGAGATGAATATCAAGACTTCAGTTCACCCATGTAATACCCCACAATTCTCCTTTTAGTTACGACTTTAAATTCTACGTTCTAAGGTGACGAGTTTTCCGATTTCATCAAATATACTATGGTCAAGTTATATTGAACCTAATATTGAATCGTAACAAGCCAATGGTCATGTACTCATTTAACATCCAACATTGCATACGCTCTATGAAAACATCTAGCTTTCGATCTTGGTAGATCTATAGCTATCACAATGTGCTAGATTTCACGTGATCAGTCTCAATCTAAAGCCCAATGTATGAATTATCATGTCAAATTATAATATCGTATGGTCAAGTCAATTATAATTGCTAAAATCAATTAAAATGTAGCTAATCCTTGAAAAGCATTAAAAAATTATCATACTCAAAGAATTGTAGAAAAATCAATCAAAAACTCCAAATTAAATCATGGGTTCATACAAAGGATCACATAGTCTTGATAGAAAACTTAGCCAACTACTATCATCAAATAATAATGCAAAAATATGTCTTGCAACAATATTAACATCAAAATCTGAAATTCAAATTTAAATAAGTTCAGAAATACTAAATAAGCGTGGGTGTCACTCCGTGCGTCGCTCCGTAAATCCGTCTCTTGCGTTGTTCTTGCTTCTTCAATGAATTGTGATATTTTTGGTGTGAATGGTAGAGAAGGAGATGCTCTTAGGTCTGATAAAAGTGGTGCCAAGGTCCCATTTTTCGTGCATTAGGTCTTCTATATATAAGGAAGGAGGTGCATGGAGGAGTCCATCTTAAACCAAACTCAAAAAGTATTTTTTTTCATCAAACTCCTATCCGCGATCGATCTTCATTACTTCCCGATCGATCGCTGATCCCTACTAGACGCTGACCACCAAAAATCACATATCAGCGATCGATCTTCATTCCTTACCGATTGATCGCGAAATATTTCTGCACATTGGCGATCGATCGCGGCTGGTTACCGATCGATCACAAATATAATCTGTTTGGTTCCTTGATTTATAGCTCCGCGATTGATCGCGGCTGGTTATACCGATCGATCGTCGAGCTGTATAATTTTAATCTTTGAGATTCCGGTCCATTCTTCAATGTCTTCGCTCGGTTTGGTTCCTTTTCGACATTTTTAGCTCGTTTCCTCCACTTTTACCCCCTTGGACCTAGATTCCTGAAATACACAAAAATATACCAAAAAGTATAAAATCATCCAGGAATCAACACGAAAATCCATATAAACTCATAGCAAAATAAGTTTAAAATTCACACTTATCAACTCCCCCAAACTTAGACTTGATCGTCCTCGAGCAAGCAATAAGATCAAAAAGTAGAGTTCATCATCAATACTTTACAAGAATTAACTTAGCAACGCAAATGTAGAAGCTCAGAAATCCAATCACATCAACAAGAGTCAATCCAAAAATCAACAAGAGGTGGTTTCTACTAAGCCAAGCAATACATCACAAAATCAGAACGTGCGTGTGTGCTATTGTCAATCTTGAGTTTCATACATATCTTATAGATCAAATAATGCTAATTAACTCAAAGTCAAGATTACTGTCAAGCACTCCATAAGCCTACTTTCGAGCACTTCTCCACTAATATAACTATTCCCTATTATTGGATCATAAGGTCTTTTTAAGCTTATAATGTTAGGTCTTTGGTGTCGGTTTCAAAGAAAAGGTAGGGAAATCAAAGAAGACAGTATAATTTGTAAATTTCATTTCAGCACATCTTCAACTTCCTAAATTTTTTCTTTTTTTTTAATCTCGATGAACCATGGGCTTCGTTAGATTTCACCGAATGTAGTCATTGTCGAATCTCCACATGGTTCATGATCACAAAACTATGCTATTTTCACTATGCCTTTCTTTTTCCTCTTTCATTAGGCATTGAATTTTTGTCTTGTAATATGTGATACCCCCGAAATAATTATATGCAAATTGGGCATTAATTTCGATTATGAGATTTTAATGGTGGTGATTAAATTAATTAATGGAATTAATTATCTTGATGAAATGCTTGGTCACCTGGTAGGAGCGACCCGGTAGAGCATTTCGATGTGCATGTTATTCATGTTGGGTAATTGGGGATTTTGATGGTTTAATTGTACTGGTTTGTGATTAATTGGATGAATCATGTTTTATTTGGGATTTTGGTGCATTATGGTAAAATGCCTTTTAAATATCATGTTGGGGTGTTTTATACACCATGGTAAATTGTGGAAGGCAATTGGTTTAATTAAATCATTTATACCCCATTCCCCTTTAATTCCCATTACTTTACAACTTTCCCCAAAACCACCACCAAACCCTTCCTTTTCCCCATTTTCGAAATTGTGCTCAAGGTTGGAGAGAAAACCTTCAAGAAGCTTGCTTTGTGGGTTTTGGTGTGAGTTTTGGAGTCCCCTAGAGGTATGGATACCTCCCCATTGCTTTTATTGTGTTTGGTTTAAGATTGAAATGGTTTTGAAGGGTTTAAAATGGGTTTGGGTTGGATTGTTGTGGTTTTGTTTGGGGGTTGGTTTTATGGTTGTTTTAAGGTGTATTTTGAAGGGTTATGATGTTATTTGAGTTGTTGGTTTGTTGGTTATGTGTTGGAATGGGTTGGAATGATTTTGAGGTGCAAAAATGGAGATTTTTCGGGTTACAGGGGTCGGCGATCGATCGCCCATTTCAGGCGATCGATCGCGCCCAGGCAGTAGGCGTTGGAAGCTTTTGGCGATCGATCGCCACTCTTGGGCGATCGATCGGCGGGTCTGGCGATCGATCGCGCCAAGTGTGGCGATCGATCGCCGAAGGATGAAAAATTTGGGGCTCGGGCAGTACGTTTGGGCGATCGATCGCCGTGATGGGCGATCGATCGCGAAGGTTAAAATATTGGATTTTTGGACTTTTTTGTGGAATTTTTGATATCGGACTATTATTGGCTCCTAATATTAATTTGTGTGAATGTGTAGAACCATCCCAGGTGGGCACACAGCATAGGAGATAAAGTCCACGATAATCTCCACTTTTGGAATCAAGGTACGTAGTGAGACGTACGAGCATCGGACGGTAAAACGTATTTATTACGCTTTGAATTGGTTATGCATTGTGGTTGCATACATGGTCTTGTTTATGCATTTTGGTTGCATATGTGATTGGATGTGCATTACGGTTGCATATATATATATTGTGAGTCGAGATTATATCGTAGTGACGATAGAATACTTGCCGCTGTTATGTCGAAGCGATGATAGAATACTTGCCGCTGTCATATTTAGCGATGAAGAATATTTGCCGCAAATATGTCGAAGCGAAGGATAATGCCGCTGTCATATTGATGCGAGGGATATTATACCGCTAATATGTCGAAGCGAGGGGTATTAATGCCGCTGTCATATAAACGCGAGGGGTATTATGCCACTGATATAATAAGACTGGAAATTGGAAATTGGTATACACGGAATGAGTTCATGTCATGACATGCATATTGGTATTATAATCTTTGATTATTATTGTGATACAGGGACAACCAATGGAGCTTTTAAATATGTTAAACACAGGAAGTGAATTGCATTTATGGTTTATGCATTTAATTGTGATCATATTATTGTGGATATGATTTATATACATGCTCACGGTTTGGGGTTGTTCCTGTAGGTACTTGGGCGGAAGGGGCTAAGGCGGGTGATGCAGTGAGCCAGTGAGGAGTGCTCTTGTTAGCAGGCCAAATCCTTTTGTATAGAATCTGCTCTAGGAGTAGTGTAAAGCTATAGGATTAGTATTCATTGGTTGGGAATGTAACTAATCCCTTTTGAAACTTTATTTGGCACTGTAATTTAATTAACTCAGGGCATCAACTTGACCTTCAAACCTTATTTTGTATGGAAAAATTTAATTATGCCTTTAATCCGCACTTAAGGAACTAGGGTCCTTACATTAGTGGTATCAGAGCAGTGGTTAGAGAACCCGGGATTGAGTGAAGGGTAGCCTTAGCATGGTTAGCTAAGTGTTTAAATTTGAGCATGTTTATGCATGTGGCGCATATTGGAGTATGAACTGTTATACTAACATGCTTATTTTCATTCATGTTATCTAACGGCATAACATATATATCTTGTTTTGGAATTGTTGTTAACATTTGTGTTACAGCATGGCTGCTAATGAAGAGGTCGGGGATGTTGGGAGCGTGAATGCTAGTATTGGACAGGCAAATCCCTTACCCCCACCTGCTGTGGGCGTGGAACCGGTTGCCCAGATGCTACTACCAGGGGAACTTAGTCTGACACAGTTCCTGACCTTTCACCCACCGATGTTTGAGGGAACAGAGACTGGAGAAGAAGCCGAAGAGTGGCTGGAAAGATTGGAACAAATATTTGTATCCGCGCCGTGTGCTAGGACGGCTTGGTTAAGACTGGCGGAATTCCAACTGGCCAAGAAGTCTTCCATGTGGTGGAGGACGACTGTTATGGAACTGCGAGCACAAGGCATGGTGATAGACTGGACTCTATTCAGGACTCGGTTTTTGAACCGATACTTTTCAGCTGCGGCAAGGCAATCCAAGGAGGATGAGTTTTCAAATTTGAAACAAGGAAGCATGACGGTTTCGGACTACGCCATGCACTACTCGTCTTTATTGAGGTATGTCCCTCACATTGCCACAAATGGACATGCGAAGATGAGGAATTTCTTGAAGGGGTTAAGACCAGAATTATTTGATCGGGTGATTTCTAACAACCCGACATCCTTTGATGACGCACTTGTGAGGGCAGAGCTGGCAGAGATAGGGGTGAGTGCTTATCCTGATGTTGCACCCCCACCGGTTTCATCTCAAAGATCCACACCTGAAAATCTGAGGCCCCGGGGAGGATCTTTTAAATCAAGAGGAACTTCTTCTTCTTCTTCTTCCCGGTTTAGTGGAAGGCGACCGGATGGCCGGAAACAGGGTGACCGGAGAGGCGGTGCATCCACTTTTGGAGGACCTGGCAGAGCTGGTGAAGTTAAGTGCCACTTTTGTGGAGGGCCGCATCTGATGCGTGACTGTTCTGCTTGTTATATATGTGGCAGGTCGGGCCACATTGCTCGGCGTTGTCCTAATCGGGAGGGACAGACGGACCTCAGGGAAGGCAGAGGAAGGTTTTCTACCGGGACAGTACAGCAGAGGCCACCGGTGGCGCCTCGACATATGGGAGGACAGGCGATGGGACCGCCTCAGGGTCAGGTCTATGCATTGACCAGGGAGCAGGCCGATGCAGCTCCAGAGGAGGTTATAGCTGGTACGTGCCTATTATTTTCATATTCCGCCTTTATTTTGATAGACACAGGTGCTTCGCACTCCTTTGTGTCTGCGGACTTTGTGGCGAGACATCATATGTGCACGTCTCCGTTGCCCACGTCTCTATTGGTCTCGACACCCACCGGAAAGAAAGTTGTTGCGGATCAATTTCTGATGGACTGCCTCATTTATTTTGAGGGCAATGAAGTCAAGGCCGATTTGATTGTTCTGGGTATGTCAGATTTCGACTGCATTGTGGGCATCGACATTCTGAACAGATATCAGGCAGTGGTGGATTGCCGACAGAGGACAGTACGGTTCAGATCTCAGTTAGGAGTTCAGTGGATTTTCTATGGTAACGGTTCTCGTGCGAAGGTTCCGTTGATTTCGGCAATCAAGATGTCTCAATTATTGGAGCGTGGACATACGGGCTATCTCATTTATGCCGTGGATCTGTTGGGAAAGGGCAAGGAGTTAAGAGTCGAGGATATACCAGTTGTAGCAGAATTTGCTGATGTGTTCCCGGAGGAGATTCCAGGATTCCCACCGACTAGGGAAGTCGAGTTTGGGATTGAGTTATTACCGGGGACGTCCGCTATTTCTCGTGCTCCTTACCGCATGGCGCCGGCAGAATTGAGGGAACTGAAGGAACAGTTGCAAGAGCTTCTGGATAAAGGATATATACGCCCTAGCGTATCGCCTTGGGGCGCGCCGGTTCTTTTTGTGAAGAAGAAGGATGGTTCGATGCGTTTGTGCATCGATTATCGGCAACTGAATAAGGCCACGGTAAAGAACAAGTATCCTCTTCCGAGGATTGATGATTTATTTGATCAATTGCAAGGGACGAAGCTATATAGCAAGATTGATTTGAGATCCGGATACCATCAGATACGGGTCAGGGAGGAGGATGTACAGAAAACAGCATTCCGGACTCGGTATGGACACTACGAGTTCCTAGTGATGCCGTTCGGTGTGACGAACGCCCCAGCTGTTTTTATGAGCTTGATGAATCGGGTGTTCCAACCCTACCTGGACCAGTTCGTCATTGTGTTTATTGACGATATACTTATTTATTCCCAGAGCGAGGAAGAGCACGTGAGACATTTGAGGACAGTGCTCCAGATCCTTAGAGATCACCAGTTATACGCCAAGCTCAGTAAGTGTGAGTTTTGGTTGAGCAGTGTGGTATTTCTGGGGCATGTCATATCAAGCAGTGGGATTTCGGTAGACCCCAGAAAGATTGAGGCTGTGATGGAGTGGGCTGCACCCACTTCGGTGCCCGAGATTCGGAGTTTCCTTGGTTTGGCGGGCTATTATCGACGTTTCGTCGAAGGATTTTCTAAGATTGCTAAGCCGCTGACTCAGTTGACTCAGAAAGGAGTACCGTTTTATTGGTCTGAGGCTTGTGAGCAGAGCTTCCAGGAACTGAAGCACCGGTTGACCACAGCACCTGTTCTAGTGATTCCTTCAGAGAATAAGAGGTTTGTTCTGTACACTGATGCGTCACTTCAGGGCTTGGGATGTGTATTGATGCAAGATAAGCACGTGGTAGCTTATGCATCGAGGCAGTTGAAGCCGCATGAGACTAGGTACCCAGTCCACGATCTGGAGTTGGCAGCTATCATTTTTGCTCTGAAGATTTGGAGGCATTATCTGTATGGTACCTCCTTCACCATTTATACAGATCATAAGAGCTTGAAATTCTTGTTTACTCAGGCGGAATTGAACATGCGTCAGAGGAGATGGATGGATCTACTTAAGGATTATGACTGTGAAATAGAGTACCATCCGGGGAAAGCCAATTTGACAGCAGACGCCTTGAGTCGGAAGGTGAGGAATACTGCTGAGGATGTCATGCATTTGTCGGCTATGATGACTTCTTGTTGCCATCTGGGCTATGACTTCGATGCGGACGCATCACCGGTTTGGGTATCGACCTTATTGGCTGAGCCAGATATTTATGAGCATATCAGGAGAGCTCAGAAGTCTGATGGTGAGATTCAGAGATGGTCAGCATTGATTCTTCAGGGTCAGCCATCAAAATTCAGAGTGGCTGAGGATGGTTCCCTGAGACTCGGTAACCGATGGGTGGTTCCATGTACGCCGGAATTGCGTAGAGGAATCTTGGAACGGGCTCATAGTAGTCGATTCAGCATCCACCCAGGAGGGAGGAAGATGTATAAGGACTTGTGTGATCAGTTCTGGTGGAAGCGGATGAAGCGAGATGTAATCTCATTTGTCAAGAAGTGTTTGATCTGTCAGCAGGTGAAAGCAGAGAGGCAGCGACCCGGTGGCGAGCTAAGGAGCTTGGAGATACCGGAGTGGAAGTGGGAGCACATATCTATGGACTTTGTGACCCACTTGCCGAGGACTACTTCGGGTTGTGATGCCATTTGGGTGATCATTGACAGGCTGACGAAGGTAGCTCACTTCATTCCCTACAGTATGACGTACACATACTTGAGGATGGCTCAGCTGTATGTCCGGGACATAGTGAGGCTGCATGGGATTCCAGTGTCTATTGTGTCCGACAGAGACCCGCGGTTTACGTCTCATTTCTGGGGAGGTCTTCAGTCAGCTTTGGGTACTGAGGTGAGATTGAGTACGGCATATCATCCCCAGACGGATGGGCAGACAGAGCGTACTATACAGACGCTCGAGGACATGCTGCGGGCTTGCGTGTTGGAGTTTGATGCCTCATGGCAAGATTCCTTGCCCTTGGTGGAGTTTTCATACAACAATAGCTACCAGGCGAGTATTCAGATGGCGCCGTTTGAGGCTTTGTATGGTAGGCGTTGTAGGTCGCCATTGTACTGGGATGACTTGACCAGTAAAGCTGTGGGAGGACCCGAATTGATTCGGGAGATGGAAGGTAAGGTGAAGGTTATCCGTCAGAAAATGAAGGCAGCCCAGGACAGGCAGGCAGCCTATGCGAACAAACGGCGGAGACCGTTAGAGTTTCAGACGGGAGACAGGGTCTTTTTAAAGATTTCACCTTTCAGGGGTGTAGTACGGTTTGGTATGCGTGGCAAACTGTCCCCGAGGTATGTGGGACCGTATGAGATTTTGCAGCGCATCGGTACCTTGGCTTACCGTCTGGCACTACCACCGTCGTTGTCTGGTATTCACGACGTGTTTCATGTATCGATGCTACGGAAGTATGAGCCGGATCCGTCTCATGTATTGCAGCCATCTGAGGTTCAGCTAGATTCTGATGTATCTTATGAGGAACGACCAGTCAGAGTTTTGGACAGGGCTGATCGCAGGCTACGGAACAAAGTGATACCAATGGTAAAGATTCAGTGGGATCGCAGAGGTGTCGAAGAGGCCACGTGGGAGACGGAGCGGCATATGATGCAGCACTACCCGGAGTTATTTTCTGGTATGTGAGTTATGTTTGGTTTTGGTTGGGTAAGTGCGTGTGATTTCGAGGGCGAAATCCTATAAGTAGGGGAGTATTGTGATACCCCCGAAATAATTATATGCAAATTGGGCATTAATTTCGATTATGAGATTTTAATGGTGGTGATTAAATTAATTAATGGAATTAATTATCTTGATGAAATGCTTGGTCACCTGGTAGGAGCGACCCGGTAGAGCATTTCGATGTGCATGTTATTCATGTTGGGTAATTGGGGATTTTGATGGTTTAATTGTACTGGTTTGTGATTAATTGGATGAATCATGTTTTATTTGGGATTTTGGTGCATTATGGTAAAATGCCTTTTAAATATCATGTTGGGGTTTATACACCATGGTAAATTGTGGAAGGCAATTGGTTTAATTAAATCATTTATACCCCATTCCCCTTTAATTCCCATTACTTTACAACTTTCCCCAAAACCACCACCAAACCCTTCCTTTTCCCCATTTTCGAAATTGTGCTCAAGGTTGGAGAGAAAACCTTCAAGAAGCTTGCTTTGTGGGTTTTGGTGTGAGTTTTGGAGTCCCCTAGAGGTATGGATACCTCCCCATTGCTTTTATTGTGTTTGGTTTAAGATTGAAATGGTTTTGAAGGGTTTAAAATGGGTTTGGGTTGGATTGTTGTGGTTTTGTTTGGGGGTTGGTTTTATGGTTGTTTTAAGGTGTATTTTGAAGGGTTATGATGTTATTTGAGTTGTTGGTTTGTTGGTTATGTGTTGGAATGGGTTGGAATGATTTTGAGGTGCAAAAATGGAGATTTTTCGGGTTACAGGGGTCGGCGATCGATCGCCCATTTCAGGCGATCGATCGCGCCCAGGCAGTAGGCGTTGGAAGCTTTTGGCGATCGATCGCCACTCTTGGGCGATCGATCGGCGGGTCTGGCGATCGATCGCGCCAAGTGTGGCGATCGATCGCCGAAGGATGAAAAATTTGGGGCTCGGGCAGTACGTTTGGGCGATCGATCGCCGTGATGGGCGATCGATCGCGAAGGTTAAAATATTGGATTTTTGGACTTTTTTGTGGAATTTTTGATATCGGACTATTATTGGCTCCTAATATTAATTTGTGTGAATGTGTAGAACCATCCCAGGTGGGCACACAGCATAGGAGATAAAGTCCACGATAATCTCCACTTTTGGAATCAAGGTACGTAGTGAGACGTACGAGCATCGGACGGTAAAACGTATTTATTACGCTTTGAATTGGTTATGCATTGTGGTTGCATACATGGTCTTGTTTATGCATTTTGGTTGCATATGTGATTGGATGTGCATTACGGTTGCATATATATATATTGTGAGTCGAGATTATATCGTAGTGACGATAGAATACTTGCCGCTGTTATGTCGAAGCGATGATAGAATACTTGCCGCTGTCATATTTAGCGATGAAGAATATTTGCCGCAAATATGTCGAAGCGAAGGATAATGCCGCTGTCATATTGATGCGAGGGATATTATACCGCTAATATGTCGAAGCGAGGGGTATTAATGCCGCTGTCATATAAACGCGAGGGGTATTATGCCACTGATATAATAAGACTGGAAATTGGAAATTGGTATACACGGAATGAGTTCATGTCATGACATGCATATTGGTATTATAATCTTTGATTATTATTGTGATACAGGGACAACCAATGGAGCTTTTAAATATGTTAAACACAGGAAGTGAATTGCATTTATGGTTTATGCATTTAATTGTGATCATATTATTGTGGATATGATTTATATACATGCTCACGGTTTGGGGTTGTTCCTGTAGGTACTTGGGCGGAAGGGGCTAAGGCGGGTGATGCAGTGAGCCAGTGAGGAGTGCTCTTGTTAGCAGGCCAAATCCTTTTGTATAGTATCTGCTCTAGGAGTAGTGTAAAGCTATAGGATTAGTATTCATTGGTTGGGAATGTAACTAATCCCTTTTGAAACTTTATTTGGCACTGTAATTTAATTAACTCAGGGCATCAACTTGACCTTCAAACCTTATTTTGTATGGAAAAATTTAATTATGCCTTTAATCCGCACTTAAGGAACTAGGGTCCTTACATAATAGCCCCGAACATAGTTCGTGAAAACATAATAGCCCAGAACATTGTTTGTGAAAAACATAATAGCCCAGAACAAAGTCGCTCATGAAATTCATTATACTCCCTTAAAGCAAGGATAAAATTTTTTAGGCTCAATTAAAGGTAGATATAATGAGTTTCATCAATAAAAGTCGAATGATGGTTAATTTCCATTCTTGTTTATTTAAGCTCAAAAGTGGACACTAATGGTAAATATAAACAAGGTAGGCTTGAAAGGCTCAAACGTTGCAAAGATCGCCTAAATCATGTCCAAGTCAAGTTCATAATTATAAATTTTTACCTCAAAGTGCCCTCAAATAGGTTATAGAGTGCTCTAAGATGCTCAAGACAAATCATAGTTAACAAATTTTTTCACTTTCCAATATATACTTCACTCAATCATGACTCAAAAGTGCCCAAAATGTTCCTTACATATTAAGATATTCACAAACAAGTCAAAAATTTCAAGACTCTAGTTGAGATGGAGGTTATTTTCATCATATAATATAGTTGCAAGTTTAATTCATGAATTTCTTAACGATGAACTCATTTTCCAAATTTTATTTTTTTTTGAAATATGCTCAAGAACAACTTAGTCCTAAGTATAAGCATTCAAGAATAGCAACAACACAAGAATAGTAACAACAGAACAACAGCTACCAGGAAACACACCCTCAAACTTAGTACGTGCATTGCCCTCAATGTACAGTAAACAGTAAGTGCAGTAGCAAAACACATACCTCGACGACGATCATCAGTGATCGCCGTCCTCGTCGTCATGCTCCGGTAGGCGGGGGGGGGGGGGGGGCTGGGTAGTATGGCTCATCCGGTTGGTATTGTGCAAAAGCTGGCTGTGGTGGGAAGTCCGGCTGTGGTGGAAAGTTGATAGCAAGGAAACCCTGGGCCAAAGCAGTGTTCCATGCACATTGATATTGCATGAACTCCATATGTCGCTGATTCATTTGCTGTTGGTCCCAGGGAATTTCCCTTTGCTCATTTCGTATCTCCCTCTGCTCAAGTCGGATATTCTGAAGATCACAGTTGAGGGAGTCGAGTGTGATGGCAGTAGGTACTGCACCCAATGATGATGGTGGTCCAGTATGAAGGGTGCTGCCAAGTCGTGGTGGTGCTGTCTGTCGGCCTGTGGGTGGTGTTGGGTGAGCAACCACAATGAAAGATTTAGGTGGAATCACCTCGGCGGGGTCCAGACAACCTCCACATAATTCCACAACGATGTAATTATGGAAGGGCAAGGCAGGCCAGAAGGGGGAGGTCCACGAGTATAGTTCCGGATGGATGCCTCGACAATGCGTCCAAGATCAACAGTTAATCTGGTAACTATGGCATAAACTAGAGTGGCTCGATCTTTCGTGACTTCAAATGTATGAGTCGATGGCATGCCTCGAGCTACTATAAATGAGAACCAAGCCTTGGCCTCCTCCTTTAACTCAGAAATCAATACAAGGTGGCTTTCCATCGGCTGCCAGTCGCCATTCAGTGTCCTCAATACAGATGGTGGAAAGAATTGCATCATAGTCAATGTGTGACTTACATTACACTGTATAGTCATCCTCCGTGATATTGGGCATGTGGTATAAGGCATTGATGGCCGTGGAATCGAAATTAACAGACTGTTGCCGGACAGTGACTATGCTTGTTTCATGATGGGTTTGTATCCGCGGATTAGAGTAGAACTCCCTAACAAGAGGGACCACAACATCAAGTGGTTGGCGGACAAACGTGAACCAATCATGTTGTATTGCTTCCGTAATCACCATGCATCCAAGACTACTGGTGTCCATTCCACGCTCTCTAATGATATGTTTTTTCCGGTACACCTCATAAAACTCAGCAGCAGCCTCATTACGAAATTTGAATGCATCAAAATATTGAGAGGATGAAGCTACTTGCTTTTGTTTCCTTTTGGGTGCCATACCTTAACAAAGTATCCACCACAATTCCCACCACAACAATATCCAATTCAAGTCCAATATTCTAACACCACCCAATTTAATACCAATATTACTACCCCAAACCACACTCTCCAAAAATTAGCTTTTCTACTTTCCCCTAAACTTATCAAGAACAACAATCCCAATTTCACCCAATCGAAATTTAAATTCTTATTTTTTTTCACACCCCAAACACTAACCTAAGCACATTTCATAGCTCATGTAGAACCAAGCTAAAATACCTCAAAAATTTGAAGCTTGGAGATGTGGTAGTTCTTAGCTTTCCATGGCTTCCTATTGAAGTGTAGGGTGCTTCTCCCTTTACAATACTTGTGAAAAATTTAAATTTGATGTTAGATTTGAGGATTATTTTCGAAAATTGGAAGAAAAAGGGAAGAATTTGGGGAGTATTGGTGAAGAGGGGATGGAAATTGGGGAAAATAGGGGAGGGTTTCTGTTGGGTTTTGGAAACCCGAATAATCTTGGTTTTTGTAAGACCCCGTTATCTAAACAAGATACTAAGGTGCAATTAAGAGAACTAATCATTCATGTGTATATATCAGAGTAGTAAGTCGTGTTGATTAACCTGAGCTTAAGAGATTACAGTACCAAAAGTTCAAAAAGGAATTTCACATATTCCTACAAAAGGTACTACATTATAGTCTTACTCTACTTCTTGTAGAGGCTATACAAAAGAATTCTCTAATATGCTAATCCTGTAGCACTCCTTACAGCTCAGCATTTCAACCCCAACCCTGGTTCTCATCATCAAAAGCACCTACAAAGACAACCCCCAACACATGAGCATATCATAATTCATATTCAACATAATATGAATGTAAGACGTAAATGCATAATCATAAATACAAAACACTTCATATATTCCCATCGCATTTACAACGCCTATTGGTTGTCTCTGTACCATAATTCATAATCAAAACACTATATGAACATATGGCTTCATAAATAAATATCATGACATATCATCACTTTTTCTTGAGTCAGTCATCATCAGTTATTTTAATGCTTCTTCGCTTCATAATCTCAAAACAAGCGGTATCTCATCCTCGCTTCTTCATACAAGCGGTATCTCATCCTCGCTTAGTATGGTATACCTCGCCTCCATGTGCAAGCGAGCCTCCCCCCTCCCGCTCCACATATTTAGCGGTAAAGCGTAAGCATTAAAATCTTCACTGTGATCACCCCTGGCTCGTGGAATACACCTCTTTTATTCCACATCACAATATGCAATCACAATGCATAATAACATGTATCATAATCTTAATGCATCACATTGCATTCATCATGTGTCAAATAGACAAACATAAAGTACATGTTACCGTTGGGATGCCCGTACGTCGCTTACGTACCTTTCCAAAATGTGGTGTGTTGCAGGACTCTATCCCTGTGCTGTGTAGCTATCTATGAAGGCTCTACACCAGTGTACAACACAATATTAGATGTCTTATCATAATCCAATACCAAATTTAAACAAATTCCACATTTTAAAAAAAATCAGGCACTACCGATCGATCGGCCCTCATCACTGATCGATCGGTGATCACTACGAATTTAATAAAAAAGCTACGGCTTTTGCCGATCGATCGATGTTCTTTACCGATCGATCGGTCGCTCTGTTTCAGTGCGATTTTTCCAGAATTCTCTGACACTGATTTTCATACCCTTCGATCTAGCATGTAAGACATACAACATGCCTAACCCAACATGCTAGCAGCTACAAGACACTACCCTTAGTGTATTCATAACAAATTCATACCCCAAACTCAAACCCACATGCATTAAAAATACCAATTTACATCAGTACTCAACCAATCTTTCCGGAAACAGGGTAACATATTTCATTCCAGATTTCTTGAGCACCTCATTTCATACTATTAAAGCTACAACATATAACATAAAATATGCTCGAACAAAAACGCCATGGGCTTTACAAAACTACCATGCATGTACTCAAATCAAAGGTTTACCAAAAACCTAGCTAACATGCATGATAACACCTTCACAACATCACTCCCAACCCATATTTTCTAGAAAAACAGGGCATACACCTTACCCAGATTTTCGAACACCATATTTTACATGCTTAAATCCTTCACATAAAACATGTAACGTGCTTAAGGAAAAATACTGGAAGCTTCATAACAACACCATGTAAGCATTTAAATCGAAGGTTTTAAGAAACCTAAGCTAACATGCCATATTCACACCACTTAAAACATGAACTTAATCAAGCTTAAATAAAAAACAGAGCATGGTTTCTCACCCTACTTTGCTCCGATTTTTGGGGGGTCTTCAAGCAATGAAAATGGAAGGGCTCCACACGATTTTGCTTAGCAGATGCTGGAGATTATTTGGGAGAGAAAGGGCGAGATTTGGAGTGGAGGAGAAGGGTGAAATGATTGTGCCAAGTGGGGTGGATAGTCAGCTACTTGCACAGCTGATTGGTATGGGTTGGGGGGGTGGTTGGGTGTTGGGTGGTATGATGTGTTTGTTTTTGTCCCTGTATTTAGCACGATGTATTAAAATATCCTCACATGATATTTATAGTATTTTCTCAATAAAATACTTCGATTCCCATTTAAACATGCTTCACCAAAACAAATAACACACACCCCAAATAAACATGCCACAACCCCAAAATCCCAACATATATCACATGCACCCTGAAATGTATATCCTCAATAATATTAATTCAATCCCATGAATTAACACCCAAATCATCATAATTTAATTAATGATTAAAATCACATAATCATTTCGGGGATATCACAATACTCCCCTACTTATAAGATTTCGCCCTCGAAATCAGCATGCACTTACCCAATATAAAACAAAACATAATTCACATACCAGAAAACAGTTCTGGATAGTGCTGCACCATGTGTCGCTCTGTCTCCCACGTGGCCTCCTCGACACCCCTACGATCCCACTGAACTTTGATCATAGGAATAACTTTGTTCCAAAGCCTGCGATCTGCCCTATCCAAAATCCTGATAGGTCGCTCCACATAGGAAACATCAGACTCAAACTGCACATCTGAAGGCTGCAACACATGCGAAGGATCTGGCTCGTAGTTCCTCAGCATAGACACATGGAATACATCGTGTATACCAGACAGAGAGGGCGGTAAAGCTAACCGGTAAGCCAGAGTACCAACACGCTGCAAGATCTCGTACGGCCCTACATATCTTGGGGATAACTTTCCCCGCATCCCAAACCGTACCACACCTCTGAAAGGTGAGATCTTCAGAAAGACTCCGTCGCCCAACTGAAACTCCAACAGTCTTCGCCGCTGATTGGCATACTGTGCCTGTCTGTCCTGAGCTGCCTTCATCTTTCTCTTGATAACCTTTACCTTTTCTTCCATATCCTGGACCAACTCTGGTCCTCCGACTATTTTACGGTCCACATCATCCCAACACAAAGGCGACCTGCATCGCCTGCCATATAGGGCTTCGAATGGAGCCATCTGTATGCTAGCCTGGTAACTGTTATTATAAGAAAATTCCACCAAGGCTACTGAGTCCTGCCAAGAAGTGTCGAACTCCAGTACACAAGCCCTCAACATATCTTCGAGCGTCTGTATCGTACGCTCGGTCTGTCCGTCCGTCTGGGGATGATAGGCTGTGCTCAACCTTAACTCTGTGCCTAAGGCTGACTGAAGACCCTCCCAGAAGTGAGATGTAAACCGCGGATCTCGATCAGACACAATCGAAAAAGGGATCCCATACAGTCTTACCACATCTCTGACATATAACTGAGCCATCCTCAAGTACGTGAAGGTCATACAATAGGGAATGAAATGAGCACTCTTAGTCAATCTGTCGACGACCACCCATATGGCATCAAAACTCGATACAGTCCTCGGTAAGTGGGTCACAAAATCCATAGACAAGTGCTGCCACTTCCACTCGGGTATCTCCAAACTCCTTAGCTCACCACCGGGCCTCTGCCTCTCAGCCTTCACCTGCTGACAAATCAAGCAGCGCTTGATGAATGAGGTAACATCCTGTTTCATTCGCCTCCACCAGAACTGGCTACATAAATCCTTATACATCTTCTTCCCGCCCGGGTGGATACTCATCCTGCTGCAATGAGCTCGCTGTAATATACCCTGTCGCAACTCGGGTGTACCTGGAACTACCCATCTGTCGCCAAGCCTCAGAGAACCGTCCTCAGCCACTCTGAATCTCGATGGCTGACCCGAATGAACCACTGACATCCATCTCTGAACCTCTATGTCGGTCCCCTGAGCCTTCCGGATGTGTTCATAAATGATCGGCTCAGCTAGCAAGGTCAACACCTGTACCGGAGAAGAAGATACATCATAATCAAACCCTAACTGACAGTAGGAGCCCATCATAGCTGATACATACATGACATCCTCTGCCGTGCTCCTCACTTTCCGACTCAAAGCGTCGGCTGTCAAGTTTGCTTTTCCCGGGTGGTATTCGATTTCACAATCATAATCCTTCAGCAGATCCTTCCATCTCCTCTGTCTCATATTCAGCTCAGCCTATGTAAAAAGAACTTCAGGCTCTTGTGATCAGTGAAGATGGTAAATGAGGTACCATATAAGTAGTGTCGCCATATCTTCAAGGCGAACACTATAGCTGCTAACTCCAGATCATGGACTGGATACCTCGTCTCGTGTGGCTTCAACTGTCTCGAAGCATAAGCCACTACATGTCTGTCCTGCATCAGTAGGCATCCTAGGCCCTGTAGCGATGCGTCAGTATAAAGAACAAATCCTTTGTTCTCCCTGGGAATCACCCAAACTGGTGCAGTAGTAAGTCTGTGCTTTAATTCCCGGAAACTCTGCTCGCAAGCCTCTGACCAACAAAATGGGACTCCCTTCTGAGTCAGCTGTGTAAGTGGCTTGGTGATCTTTGAGAAACCCTCGACGAAACATCGATAATAGCCAGCCAACCCAAGAAAACTTCGAATCTCACTGACTGAAGTAGGGGCGGACCAATCCATAACTGCCTCAATCTTCCTGGGATCTACTGATATCCCCTCTCGAGAGATAATGTGACCCAAGAATGATACACTGCTCAGCCAAAACTCACATTTGCTGAGTTTGGCGTACAACTGGTGATCTTTGAGAATCTGTAGTACTGTCCTCAAATGATCGGCATGTTCCTCCTCACTCATTGAGTAGACAAGGATGTCATCAATGAACACGATGAACTGATCGAGGTACTCTTGAAATACTCTGTTCATCAAACTCATAAAAACTGCAGGTGCATTTGTCACACCGAAAGGCATCACCAAGAACTCATAGTGTCCATACCGAGTTCTAAAAGCTGTCTTCTGGACATCATCAGCTCTAACCCGCACTTGGTGATAGTCTGACCTCAAATCTATCTTTGAGTAAACCTATGTACCCTGAAGCTGATCGAACAAATCATCAATCCTCGGAAGTGGATACCTGTTCTTCACTGTGGCCTTGTTCAGTTGCCTGTAGTCAATGCACACACGCATTGAGCCATCCTTCTTTTTCACGAACAAGACTGGTGCACCCTAAGGTGATACACTAGGACGCATGTATCCCTTGTCAAGGAGCTCTTGTAGCTGTACTTTCAGCTCTCTCAGCTCTGCCCGTGCCATCCTATATGGGGCACGAGAAATGGCTGATGTCCACGGCAGTAGCTCAATGGCAAACTCCACATCTCTGATCGGCGGAAACCCTGGAATCTCATCCGGGAATACATCAATGAACTCCGCCACAACTAGAATGTCCTCGGCTCTCACTTCCTTCTCTTCTGATGCATTCACGGCATAAAAAAGGTAGCCCATGTGGCCGCGTTCCAATAACCGCGACATCTTAACCGCTGAGATCACTGGAATCTTTGGACGAGAGCCGTCCCCATAAAAAGTCCACTGGAACCCCTGATCAGACAGAAAACGTACCATCCTCTGTCGGCAATCTACCACAGCTCGGTATCTGCTCAACACATCAATGCCGATAATGCAGTCAAAATCATCCATCTCTAACTGAATCAGATCGGCCCTCAGATCATTGCCCTCAAAATAAATGAGGCAATCAGATAACAATCGGTCTGCAATCACATGCTTCCCCGTGGGTGTCGAGACCATGAGAGGCGTGGGTAACAGAGACGAGCACAAGCGGTGTCTCTCCACAAAAGCAGCAGACACAAAGGAGTGGGAAGCACCTGTATCTATCAATAAAAATGCAGGGTACGTAAGTAAATGACA
The DNA here is from genome assembly GCA_907163345.1 of Haberlea rhodopensis. Lineage (NCBI taxonomy): Eukaryota > Viridiplantae > Streptophyta > Magnoliopsida > Lamiales > Gesneriaceae > Haberlea > Haberlea rhodopensis. The sequence goes on from CAJQUN010000156.1 coordinate 348,740, forward strand.
CGTACCAGCAATGACCTCCTCCGGGGCTGCCTCAGCCTGCTCCCGAGTCAGTGCATACACCTGACCCTGGCACGATTGTGATGACCAGGAATTATAGATGTTAATCCAGGAGTGTTGATAACCCCTAAAGTTGTTTTACGTGGCGATTTGGAGTTTAATCGCGGTGTTGGGCCTTCTGGGCTCGTTTATTTGGGTAGTTGGGATCGTTGGATCCCGAGGTTGAGATTGTATTCTCAATTGGGTGAAAAACCTATGAGTTGGGCTTTTAGTGTGACTCGGGATGATTATTTGTGGCATGATTATTTGGGGTGTGTGTTATTTGTTTTGGTAAAAGCATATTTAAATGGGAATTGAAGTATTTTATTGAGAAAATACTATAAAATATCATGTGAGGATATTTTAATACATCGTGCTAAATACCGGGACCAAAACATAACACATCACTTAACCCACCACTCAATCACCCCCCTTGACCCATACCCTGCTGCCAGCTGCCAGCTGCTCACCCATACCTCTTGGCCCATCTCCCACTCCACCTTTCCATAGCTGAAACTCCTCCATCTCTCTCCCATTTTTCGTCCAACATCTGGTAAGTGAGAAAAGGAGGAGATCCACCATTTTTATTTCTTGGAAAGCTTGTAAAAATCGGAGCAAAAAGGGGTGAGAAACCATGTTCTGGTTTTGAATTTAAGTTGTTGGGTTCATGCTTTTTGTTGGTGTAAAAATGGCATGTTAGATTTGGTTTCTTAAAACCTTAGATTTAAATGCTTACATGGTATTGTTATGAAGCTCTCAGTATTTTTCCTTATGTATATTACATGTTTTATGTAGAGGAAATAAGCATGTAAAGTATGGTGTTCGAAAATCTGGGTAAGGTTGTGCCCTGTTTTCTGGAAAAATATGAGTTGGGAGTGTTTTTATGAAGGTGATATCATGCACGTTAGCTTAGGTTTTGGTAAACCTTTGATGTGAAAATATGCATGGTAGTTTTGTGAAGCCCTTGGCATGTTTGTTCGAGCATGCTTTATGTTATATGTTGTAGTTTTAATAGCATGAAATGAGGTGCTCAAGAAATCTGGAAATGATTATGTTGCCCTGTTTCCAGAAAAGTTGATCGAGTACTTGTGTGAATGGTCGACGTTTATGCATGTGGGCTTATGTTTGGGGTGTAAATTTGATATGAATACACTCAGGGTAGTGTGTTATAACTGCTAGCATGTTGGTCTTGGCATGTTGTATGTCTTACATGTTAGATTTAAGGGTATGAATATCGGTGTTAGAGAATTCTGGAAATCTGGGCTGAAACAGAGCGACCGATCGATCGGTGAAGAACACCGATCAATCGGCAAAAGCCGTAGCATTTTTCCAAAATTCAAACAGTTCACCGATCGATCGGTGATGAGGACCGATCGATCGGTAGTGCCTTTTTTTTTAAAATGTAGAATTTGTTTAAATTTTAATATTGGATTGTAATGAGACATCTAATATTGTGTTGTACACTGGTGTAGAGCCTTCACAGACAGCTACACAGCGCAGGGGATAGAGTCCCACAACACACTACATTTTGGAAAGGTACGTAAGCGACGTACGGGCATCCCAACGGTAACATGTACTTATGTTTGTCTGTTTGACACATGATGAATGCAATGTGATGCATTAAGAGTTGATACATGTTATTATGCATTGTTGTTGCATATTATGCATTGTTGTTGCATATTGTGATGTGGAATAAAGAGGTGTATTCCACGAGTCAGGGGTGATCACAATGAAGGTTTTAATGCTTACGCTTGACCGCTAAAAATGTGGAGTGGGAGGGGGGAGGCTCGCTTGCACATGGAGGCGGGGTATACCATACTAAGCGAGGATGAGATACCGCTAGTATGAAGAAGCGAGGATGAGATACCGCTTGTTTTGAGATTGTAAAGCAAAGAAGCATTAAAATAACTGATGATGACTGACTCAAGAAAAAGAGATGATATGTCATGACATTTATTGGTGAAGCCATATATTCATATAGTGTTTTGATTATGAATTGTGGTACAGGGACAACCAATGGGCATTGTAAATGCGATGGAAATACAGGAAGTGCTTTGTATTTTATGATTATGCATTTACGTCTTACATTCATATTTTGTGGTATATGAATTATGTTATGCTCATGTGTTGGGGGTTGTCTTTGTAGGTGCTTTTGATGATGAGAACCAGGGTCGGGGTTGAAAAGCTGAGCTGTAAGGAGCGCTACAGGATTAGCATGTTAGAGAAAATTTTTGTATAGCTTCTACATGTGGTAGAGTAAGACTATAGTGTAGTACCTTTTGTAGGAATTTGTGAAATTCCTTTTGAAACTTTTGGTACTGTATCTCTTAAGCTCAGGTTAATCAACATGACTCATTACTCTGATTTATTCATATGAATGTTTAGTTCTCTTAATCGCACCTATTAGTATCTTGAGATATCGGGGTCTCACATTTAGTGGTATCAGAGCAGTGGTTAGATAACTAGGGAAGAATGAAGGGTAGCCTTTAGAGACAAGTTGGTTAGGTATTCATTGTTGGGCATGTTATGCATGTGGTGCATATTTTTGTATAAGTGTTATACTAACATGCTTTGAATATGATACTCTTGTTATCTAACGGCTTATGGTATTGTTGTTAACTCTTGTGTTGCAGCATGGCGGCTATTAACCCGGAGAACCTCAATGAAGAGGTAGGGGATATGGGCAGTATGAATGCTAGTGTTGCTCAGATGAATCCTTTACCGCCACCTGCTGTGGGAGTGGAGCCCAGTGCACAGATGTTATTACCAGGGGAGCTCAGTTTGACACAATTTCTGAACTTCCGTCCACCCATGTTTGAGGGGACCGAGTCTGGAGAAGGGGCCGAAGAGTGGCTAGAACGGATAGAGCAGATACTTGTGACTGCGCCCTGTGCACGTACCGCATGGCTGAGGTTAGCCGAGTTTCAAATGGCGAAAAAGCCTTCTATGTGGTGGAAGACCACTGTGATGGAGCTGAGGGCTCAGGGTATGGTAGTAGACTGGACTGTATTCAGGACCCGGTTTCTTAACCGGTATTTTTCTGCAGCTGCCAGACAAGTAAAGGAGGACGAGTTCACTAATTTGAAGCAGGGCAGCATGTCAATTTCAGACTTCGCTATGCAGTATTCCTCACTGCTGAGGTATCTACCTCATATCGCTGTGAGCAGCCATGCAAAGATGAGGAACTTTCTGAAGGGATTGAGGCCAGAGCTATTTGATCGGGTTATCTCCAACAACCCCAGCTCATTTGATGACGCCCTGACACGGGCAGAGTTGGCGGAAATTACGGTGGGCGCGTATAAGGATGATGTACCCCCTTTAGTACCACCACCGAGGCCTGTTGCTAATAGTCTGAGTCCACGAGGAGATCAGTTCAAGGCTCGTGGAGCCTCATCATCTTCCAGATTTAGTGGGAAGAAATCTCAGGGTCAGAAGCAAAGCAATCGAGGACCTACGCAGGGGAGTAAGGCAGGAGGGGACAGGTGTGACCGCTGTGGAGGATTTCACTTGTCACGTGACTGTCGAGGCTATTATGGTTGTGGCAAGGTGGGCCACTTAGCTCGGAACTGCCCCAATCGGGCAAGTCAGGCCGACTCAGGGCCGAATAGGCCAAGATTTGACGCTAGGATGGCACCACCGAGACAGCAGTTTGCGCCTCGACCGCAGGGAGGTAAGGCGGCGGGACTGCCGCAGGGTCAGGTGTATGCACTGACTAGGGAGCAGGCTGAGGCAGCCCCGGAGGAGGTCATTGCTGGTACGTGTCATTTATTTACGTACCCTGCATTTATTTTGATAGATACAAGTGCTTCTCATTCTTTTGTATCTGTTGCTTTTGTGGAGAGACACCGGTTGTGCTCGTCTTTGTTACCCACGCCTCTCATGGTCTCGACACCCACGGGAAAGCATGTGATTGCGGACCGACTGTTATCTGATTGCCTCATTTATTTTGAGGGCAATGATCTGAGGGCCGATCTGATTCAGTTAGAGATGGCAGATTTTGACTGCATTATCGGCATTGATGTGTTGAGCAGATACCGAGCTGTGGTAGATTGCCGACAGAGGATGGTACGTTTTCTATCTGATCAGGGGTTCCAGTGGACCTTTTATGGGGACGACTCTCGTCCAAGGATTCCAGTGATCTCAGCGGTTAAGATGTCGCGGTTATTGGAACGCGGCCACACGGGCTACCTTATTTATGCCATGGATGCATTGGACGAAAAGGAAGTGAGAGCCGAGGACATTCCAGTTGTGGCGGAGTTCATTGATGTGTTCCCAGATGAGATTCCGGGGTTTCCGCCTATCAGGGTGTTGAGTTCGCCATTGAGCTGCTGCAAGAGACTTCTGCTATTTCCCGTGCCCCGTACAGGATGGCACCGGCAGAGCTGAGAGAGCTGAAGGTACAGTTACAAGAGCTCCTCGACAAGGGATACATTCGTCCTAGTGTATCGCCTTGGGGTGCACCAGTCTTGTTCGTGAAAAAGAAGGATGGATCAATGCGTATGTGCATTGACTACAGGCAATTGAACAAGGCCACAGTGAAGAACAGGTATCCACTTCCGAGGATTGATGACATGTTCGATCAGCTTCAGGGTACAGAGGTGTACTCAAAGATAGACTTGAGGTCAGGCTATCATCAGGTGCGGGTTAGAGCTGGCGATGTCCAAAAGAAGGCTTTTAGAACTCGGTATGGGCACTACGAGTTCTTAGTGCTGCCATTCGGGGTGACAAATGCACCTGTAGTTTTTATGAGCCTGATGAACAGAGTATTTCAGGAGTACCTCAATCAGTTTGTGATCGTATTCATTGATGACATCCTTGTCTATTCAAGGAGTGAGGACGATCATGCCGATCATCTGAGGATAGTGCTCCAGATCCTCAGAGATCATCAGTTGTGCGCCAAACTCAGCAAGTGTGAGTTCTGGCTGAGCAGTGTAGCATTCTTGGGCCATATCATTTCACGAGAGGGGATATCAGTAGACCCGAGGAAGATAGAGGCAGTTATGGATTGGTCTACCCCTACTTCAGTCAGTGAGATTCAGAGTTTTCTTGGGTTGGCTGGCTATTATCGACGTTTCGTCGAGGGTTTCTCAAGGATCGCCAAGCCACTTACACAGCTGACTCAGAAGGGAGTCCCTTTTTGTTGGACAGAGGCTTGTGAGCAGAGCTTTAGGAAATTAAAGCACAGACTGACTACGGCACCAGTCCTAGTGATTCCCAAGGAGAACAAGGGGTTTATCCTTTATACTGACGCATCGCTACAGGGCCTAGGATGCGTACTGATGCAGGACAGACATGTAGTGGCTTATGCTTCTAGACAGTTGAAGCCACACGAGACGAGGTATCCAATCCATGATTTGGAGTTAGCAGCTATAGTGTTTTCCTTGAAGATATGGCGACACTACTTATACGGTACCTCATTCACCATTTTCACTGATCACAAGATCCTGAAGTTCTTGTTTACACAGGCTGAGCTGAACATGAGGCAGAGGAGATGGATGGATCTGCTGAAGGATTATGATTGTGAAATCCTATACCATCCCGGGAAAGCAAATTTGACAGCTGACGCTTTGAGTCGGAAGGTGAGGAGCACATCAGAGGATGCCATGTGCTTATCAGCTATGTTGGGCTCCTACTGTCAGTTGGGGTTTGATTATGATGTGTCTGCTTCACCGATACAGGTTTTGACCTTGTTAGCTGAGCCTTTCATTTATGATCACATCAGGAAGGCTCAGGGACCGATGCAGAAGTTCAGAGATGGATGTCAGTGGTTCATTCAGGTCAGCCATCGAGATTCAGAGTGGCTGAGGACGGTTCTATGAGACTTGGCGACAGATGGGTGGTTCCAGATGCACCCGAGTTGCGTCAGGGTTTATTACAGCGAGCTCATTGCCGCAGGATGAGTATCCACCCGGGCGGGAAGAAGATGTATAAGGATCTACACAACCAGTTCTGGTGGAGGCGTATGAAACAAGATGTCACCTCATTCGTTAAGAGATGTTTGATCTGTCAGCAGGTGAAGGCCGAGAGGCAGAGGCCTGGAGGTGAGCTAAGGAGTTTGGAGATACCGAGTGGAAGTGGCAGCACATGTCTATGGATTTCGTGACCCACTTACCGAGGACTGTTTCGGGTTTTGATGCCATCTGGGTAGTCGTGGATAGATTGACTAAAGTGGCTCACTTCATTCCCTACTGTATGGCATATACGCACTTGAGGATGGCACAGTTATATGTCAGAGATGTGGTGAGACTGCACGGGATCCCTGTTTCGATAGTGTCCGATCGAGATCCACGATTCACATCTCACTCTGGGAGGGTCTGCAGATAGCTCTAGGTACAGAGTTGAGGCTGAGCACAGCCTATCACCCTCAGACGGACGGACAAACTGAGCGTACGATACAGACGCTCGAAGATATGTTGAGAGCTTGTGTGCTAGAGTTCGACACTTCATGGCAGGACTCGATAGCCTTGGTGGAGTTCTCTTACAACAACAGCTACCAGGCAAGTATACAGATGGCTCCATTCGAGGCCCTCTATGGTAGGCGTTGTAGGTCACCCTTGTGTTGGGATGACATGGACCGTAAGTCGGTTGGAGGACCAGGGTTGGTTCAGGAAATGGAAGAGAAAGTTAAGGTTATCAGAAGAAAGATGAAGGCAGCTCAGGATAGACTGACAGCATATGCCAATCAGCGGCGTAGACCGTTGGAGTTTCAGTTAGGCGATAGAGTCTTTCTGAAGATCTCACCTTTCAGAGGTGTAGTACGGTTTAGTATGCGGGTGAAGTTGTCCCCGAGATATGTGGGGCCGTATGAGATCTTACAGCGTGTGGGTACTCTCGCGTACCGTTTAGCTTTACCGCCTTCTCTGTCTGGTATACACGATGTATTCCATGTGTCTATGCTGAGGAAGTATGAGCTGGATCCTTCACATGTGTTGCATCCTTCAGAGGTGCAGATTGAGTCCGATGTTTCCTATGTGGAGCGACCTATCAGGATTTTTGATAGGGCAGATCGCAGACTGAGAAACAAAGTTATTCCTATGGTCAAAGTTCAGTGGGATCGTAGGGGTGTCGAGGAGGCCACGTGGGAGACGGAGCGACACATGGTGCAGCACTATCCAGAACTATTTTCTGGTATGTGATTTATGTTTTGTTTATTTTGGGTAAGTGCATGCTGATTTCGAGGGCGAAATCTTATAAGTAGGGGAGTATTGTGATATCCCCGAAATGATTATGTGATTTTAATCATTTATTTATATTATGATGATTTAGTGTTAATTCATGGGGTTGAATTAATATGGTTGAGGAGTTACATTTCGGGGTGCATGCGTCATATGTTGGGATGTTGGGGTTGTGGCATGATTATTTGGGGTGTGTGTTATTTGTTTTGGTAAAAGCATATTTAAATGGGAATTGAAGTATTTTATTGAGAAAATACTATAAAATATCATGTGATGATATTTTAATATATCGTGCTAAATACCGGGACCAAAACATAACACATCACTTAACCCACCACTCAACCACCCCCCTTGACCCATACCCTGCTGCCAGCTGCTCACCCATACCTCTTGGCCCATCTCCCACTCCATCTTTCCATCGCTGAAACTCCATCTCTCTCCCATTTTTCGTCCAACATCTGATAAGTGAGAAAAGGAGGAGATCCACCATTTTAATTGCTTGGAAAGCTTGCAAAAATCGGAGCAAAAAGGGGTGAGAAACCATGTTCTGGTTTTGAATTTAAGTTGTTGGGTTCATGCTTTTTGTTGGTGTAAAAATGGCATGTTAGATTTGGTTTCTTAAAACCTTCGATTTAAATGCTTACATGGTATTGTTATGAAGCTCTCAGTATTTTTCATTATGTATATTACATGTTTTATGTAGAGGAAATAAGCATGTAAAGTATGGTGTTCGAAAATATGTTGGTCTTGGCATGTTGTATGTCTTACATGTTAGATTTAAGGGTATGAATATCGGTGTTAGAGAATTCTGGAAATCTGGGCTGAAACAGAGCGACCGATCGATCGGTGAAGAACACCGATCGATCGGCAAAAAGCCGTAGCATTTTTCCAAAATTCAAACAGTTCACCGATCGATCGGTGATGAGGACCGATCGATCGGTAGTGCCTTTTTTTTTTAAAATGTAGAATTTGTTTAAATTTTGATATTGGATTGTAATGAGACATCTAATATTGTGTTGTACACTGGTGTAGAGCCTTCACAGACAGCTACACAGCGCAGGGGATAGAGTCCCACAACACACTACATTTTGGAAAGGTACATAAGCGACGTATGGGCATCCCAACGGTAACATGTACTTATGTTTGTCTGTTTGACACATGATGAATGCAATGTGATGCATTAAGAGTTGATACATGTTATTATGCATTGTTGTTGCATATTATGCATTGTTGTTGCATATTGTGATGTGGAATAAACCACGAGTCAGGGGTGATCACAGTGAAGGTTTTAATGCTTACGCTTGACCGCTAAAAATGTGGAGCGGGAGGGGGGAGGCTCGCTTGCACATGGAGGCGGGGTATACCATACTAAGCGAGGATGAGATACCGCTAGTATGAAGAAGCGAGGATGAGATACCGCTTGTTTTGAGATTGTAAAGCGAAGAAGCATTAAAATAACCGATGATGACTGACTCAAGAAAAAGAGATGATATGTCATGACATTTATTGGTGAAGCCTTATATTCATATAGTGTTTTGATTATGAATTGTGGTACAGGGACAACCAATGGGCATTATAAATGCGATGGAAATATAGGAAGTGCTTTGTATTTTATGATTATGCATTTACGTCTTACATTCATATTTTGTGGTATATGAATTATGTTATGCTCATGTGTTGGGGGTTGTCTTTGTAGGTGCTTTTGATGATGAGAACCAGGGTCGGGGTTGAGAAGCTGAGCTGTAAGGAGTGCTACAGGATTAGCATGTTAGAGAAAATTTTTGTATAGCTTCTACATGTGGTAGAGTAAGACTATAGTGTAGTACCTTTTGTAGGAATTTGTGAAATTCCTTTTGAAACTTTTGGTACTGTATCTCTTAAGCTCAGGTTAATCAACATGACTCATTACTCTGATTTATTCATATGAATAGTTCTCTTAATCGCACCTATTAGTATCTTGAGATATCGTGGTCTCACAGTATCCTTCCATGAGATGGAAGAAGGGGAGATGTAGATGCGTTGTGCTTCGAACTTCCAGAAACAAATGCTTGTGTTATTTACTTTACTGCATTTATTTACCTAACTGTTTTTACATACTTTCTTGCATATCTTTAAAATATCTTTCAAATGGTTAGAGTGGGTTATGTCGAGTGTCTTCCGCTCGGCTTTGTAACCGAACTCGATATAATCTCTCGGTGCAATTAGTTCAGGAACACGAGCTATTGAAGCTCAAGTTTGTTAAACTCACGTGTGGAATGGCAACCCACCGCCGGAATCGATCCTAACAGTTTCGGAAAAAAAATTTACTGTGTGTAAAGTGTGTGTTTGAATCTGATAAACGAAAATTTCACCTCGCGATCAATCGCGAATTTGTTGCCGATTGATCGCAAGAATTTTCTGGAAGGGCGCGATCGATCGTCGTGTTTTGCCGATCGATCGCGATAACCTTCTGTTTTTTTTTCTTTTTTTTCCGAAAGCCGCGATCGATCGCAAAAATACACTGCCTGAAATTTTTTTTATTATTATTATTACTTTTTTATTTTTTTAAAAAAACCAACACTTCTTCTCCCGGGAGTAGTTCTTCTCCACCCACTCTGCAAAATCAACACACAGAGTAAATCCTTGGAAAAAATTAGCAAATAAAACAAAAACTAACTAAAAATTAAAAACGAAAGAAAAGGAAAAAAATTAATTCTTGATTTATAGTCCCAAACTGGACTTTTTGCCCAATCACTTTTAGGAGTCAAAATGGACCGCGGTGGACGGACTGAAATCATGCCCATTATAGTGCTTCAGTCTTTGTCTATTGGCTGTGAATGTTCCCTTAGTCGGATCGTTGATCTTGATGGCACCGGATGGGAATACTCTAGTTACCGTAAAAGGGCCATACCATCTAGATTTTAACTTACCTGGGAAGAGGCTCAATATGGAATTGAATAGCAGAACCAGGTCTTCTTCTTGGAAATCTCGCTGACTTAGCCGAGCATCGTGCCAGATCTTGGCATTCTCATAAGCTTGGTTCCTAAACTCTTCCATTTTGTTTAAGTGTAGAAGACGTGCGATGCCCGGGAATTAATGGTGTAAATCCTGGTGTGGTAATGATCCTTAATGGATTTTAATGGGGTTTTGGACGGTCATGTTATTATTGATGAGTATATCAATTGTGTATTGATATGAAATTATATTTTGTGGAATATTTATATTGAGAACAGGGGCAGTTTAAAGGATCGAGTGTGGATCCACTGTGTACAGTAAGTGTTATTACATCTTATTATTTTAAGAATGTAATTTTATTCATTGTGATTATGGATATAATATGGATGCCAGTAGTGGCGATGATATTGTGCATGCCCGTAGTGGCGATGAGATTATGCATGCCAGTGTTGGCGATGAGTATTGATATATTGTTATTGTGTTAGCAATGAATATTAGGGTGCCGTCATTGGGCGATGAATATTGATGTGCTGCTATTATGTTAGCATGAGTATTAGTGTACTGTTATTGTGCTAGCGATGTATATTGATGATGTGTTCATTTCAGATAGCTATGGACATTGTGTTATTGTTGTTCCTTGGGTACATGAGATGTAGGCCCAAGAGGATATTGGAATGTTCCAGAGGTACAAGAAGTTGAGGTAAACTATTACGTTTGAGTTTATTTTGTACTTGTCCCATGACAGATGATAGTTGGGTGATGTAGTGCGGAAGTTGATGCTTAAGAGCATGTGAGTACTGTGATGAGCATGATACTATGATGCTATTGTGTATTGTAGATGATTCCATCTACAAAGGTATGATACGAATTATTCGATATTGATGTTGACGCCTTGTTTTAGATGGAGTATAATCGTGACTTAGGAATATTGATGTTAGGCCATTCATGTAAGGACCCCCGTGCCCTTAATCCATTATTAGTGTATTAACCCAAGCATTTAGTGCATGTGATTATATATGTAGGGGAAAATCCCACTTGACATCTGTGATATCCCCGAAATAATTATATGCAATTTGGGCATGTTTATGTGATTTATGGTGATAATTAATTCTGTGTTGGCGTAAATTATCTTGGTAAAATGCTTAGTCACATGATAGGAGTGACCCGGTAGAGCATTTCGGAGTGCATGTTATTCATGTTGGGTGTTTGGGTGTTTTAATGGTTTAAATGTTAAGGGTCGTGTATTTTGGTGAAGCATGATTTTAAATGGTGATTTTGGTGCATTGTAGTAAAATGCTTTTAAAATATCAAGTAGAGGTATTTTATATATCATGCTTGTAATTTATCATACATTAAAAGATTTGAAATTGATAGCATGACAAAGGAGGACAACTTGCATGCTTTACATCCCATCACCCCATCCCTCTCAGATTTTTGTCTCTAAACCTCATCCATTCACTCCTTGAACTCCCATTTTCGTTTCTAAATCAAGAGGAGAGGAGGGAGATTTGAAAAGGAGGAGTTTTTGTGTCTTCTTGCCAAAAACTTGAAGCTCAAGTGGTAAGCTTCCTTTATGGTAGAGTCTTGTTGAGTTTTGGTTGATTTATAGCTTCTTTTTGAGGTTAAGTGGATGGATCTTGGTTCATCTTGTTGTCCATGTTGGGAGATGTCTTTTAAGGTTGTTTTGGTGGTTAAATATTGTGTTGGATGGTTGATCTTGATGGTACATGAGTGTAGGTGTTGTTGGAAGCTCATTTAAAGGAATTTCTCGCAGGAACAGGACATCTCGATCGATCGGAAAATGGGTCCGATCGATCGAGCAAGGCAGTGTCTGTACAAGGCGAGGAATGAGCTTACCGATCGATCGAGATTTTGTCCCGATCGATCGGTGTGTGTAATCTCGATCGATCGAGATAAACTCTCGATCGATCGGCGGAGGCAGTACTTGGATGCCTGTTTACCTTCACTTGGCGATCGATCGGGACTTGGGGCCGATCGATCGGGACTTGGGGCCGATCGATCGGAAGGCTTAAATTTTGGATTTTTGAGATTTTGTTCTAAATGGTGATGTTTTTGATAATGATTCCTTTATTGGTTTCTAATATGGATTCATGTGATTATGTAGAACCATCCCAGGTAGCCACACAGCCTAGGAGATAAAGTCCACGATATCTCCACTTTTGGAACCAAGGTACGTAGTGAGACGTACGAGCATCGGACGGTAAAACGTGCCATACATTTAATTATGTATATTGTGGATAGTGAATCCTTACACGTGATGATATATGTGAAATGATTGTGATTTACTGTGATAATGGAATCAACTATTGTGATTGATTAATGTGATGGGAATTGATGAATGTTCCGGTAGCCTTTATCTCCGAGCGAGGGAGGTACTTGCCGCTGTCATATGAAGCGATGGTAGTATGATATTTGCCGCTGTCATGTCTAAGCGAGGTAACATGCCGCTGTCATTGTCGAAGCGAGGAGATATCATATGATGCCGCTATATGTCGAAGCGAGGGGTCCTAAAATTCCGCTGTTGTATTGGGACCGGAACAGTCACAATTCTAGTGGTTAAAGTGAATTATTGTGGTTATAATTGGAAACGCGTTATCGATCATTATATCGTGAACTAATGATTTTGTGTATAAGCTTGTGAAACAGGAACACCAATGAAATGTGCTAATGTGGTAATCGAGGAGCATATCAATTAATCGTTTCATACGCTTAATTACTTTATTAAGTTAAATTGTGTTAAGTGATGATATATATATATATATGCTCATGGTGAGTTGTTCCTGTAGGTACATTTTGAATCAAGGGGGCTGAGGGTCGGTTGAACTGTGAGCTGTTGAAAGTGTAAATGAAGATAGAGTACAGGAATTTTGGATAGTCTCTACTCGAGAAGTAGTCTAATGCTATTACTTAAACATTCATAATCGGGAATGTAACTGATTAATTGTTGAAGTTTTATTTTGGCCTGTAACCTAATTGAGCTCACATCAAACCAGAACCCTAAGATGTCTTTAATACATATTTAGCCCTATTTATATCTTGAATTCACTGTTAAGGTTTAGGGTCCTTACATTTAGTGGTATCAGAGCAGTGGTTAGAGAACCCGGGAACGAGTGAAGGGTAGCCTTAGCAATAAGTTGGCTAGGCGTCTACTTTTAAATATGTTGTACGCATATGGAGCATGTGACTGTTATGCTAACGTGTTATGGTTTTCTAACGATGTATTATGTGAACTGTTTTGTATATTGTTGTTAACCCTTGTGTTGCAGTATGGCAGCAAATGTTGATGTTGGTGATGCGATAAGTGTAAATGCTAGTGCTAGACATACAAATCCCCTACCGCCGCCAACCTTGGGCGAAGAGCCGTCCGAACAACAGTTATTGCCGGGAGAACTGAGTTTGACGCACGTTTCTAGCTTATCGGCCCCCGACTTTTGAAGGGACTGAAACAGGGGAGAAGGCCGAGGAATGGCTAGAGAGGTTGGAGCAGATATTTGTGGCTGCCCCGTGCGCAAAGACAGCGTGGATACGGCTAGCAGAATTTCAGTTGGCCAAAAAGGCATTGATGTGGTGGAAGACCACAGTGATTGAACAGGAGGCTCAGGGTCAGGAAATAAACTGGAAGTTGTTTAGGACTCGATTTCTGACCCGGTACTTCTCAGCGGCGGCACGGCAGGCTAAAGAGGATGAATTCACTAGCTTGAGGCAAGGTACTATGCCGGTGTCCGACTATGCCCTCCAGTACTGTTCCTTACTTCGATATGTACCTCATATCGCCACTAGCACCCAAGCAAAGATGAGGAACTTCATGAAAGGCTTGAGGCCGGAGTTGTATGATAGGGTGATCACTTATGGCCCTACTTGTTTTGATGATGCCCTAGCACGAGCTGAACTGGCAGAGTTAGGAGTGGTTGCATATCCGACCGTAGCACCGCCTCCAGCACCATTACAGAGGCCGACCCCTGAAAACTTGAAACCAAGGGGCGACCATTTTAAATCAAGGGGAAACTCATCATCTTCCAGATTCAGTGGTAGATGGCATGATGCTCGTGGAAGGGGTGGTCGTGGAAGTAATGCTCCGTCTCATAGGGGACAGTCTCAGGCTAGCAGTTTTGAAAAGGTTAAGTGTTTTCTGTGCGGAGGACCTCATTCAGTGAAAGGATGCTCCGCTTGTTACGAATGTGGTAAACATGGCCACTTGGCCCGGAATTGTCCTAACCGGGGGGGGGGATCACAGAATACGATGGGGAGACCTTCAGACAGGCCAGCACAGCAGAGACGACCATTTGCACCGAGGCCATTAGGAGGACAGCCGTTGGGGCCACCTCAAGGACAAGTGTACGCCCTAACCAGGGAGCAGGCTACAGCAGCTCCAGAGGAAGTGATAGCGGGTACGTGTCAATTACTTACGCATCCTGCTTATATTTTGATAGATACAGGTGCGTCACACTCCTTTGTGTCGACGAGTTTTGTGGAGAAGCACCGTATATGCACGACTCCGTCACCCACGCCTCTTGTGGTTTCGACACCCGCTGGAAAAAGTGTGATTGCAGATCGGTTCATTGATAACAGCCTCATTTATTTTGAGGGCAACGAGTTGAAGTCAGATTTGATCGTTTTGGAGATGTCAGATTTTGACTGCATCGTGGGGATTGATGTACTGAACAAGTATCAGGCAGTGGTGGACTGCAGACAGAGAACAGTGCGGTTCAGATCTGTTTTGGGGATTCAGTGGACTTTTTATAGGGATGGTTCCCGCTCAAGAATCCCATTGATATCAGCCTTAAAGATGACTCAGTTATTGAAACGTGGGCATGAAGGTTACCTTATTTATGCCATTGACATTGCTGGAAAGAAAGAAGAGTTAAGGGTCGAAGATATTCCAGTAGTTGCCGAGTTTGCCGATGTATTTCCGAAAGAGATTCCCGGATTTCCACCAATTAGGGAAGTCGAGTTCGGGATCGAATTATTACCAGGGACATCCGCTATTTCTCGTGCCCCTTACCGTATGGCACCGGCAGAGTTGAGGGAGTTGAAAGAGCAACTACAGGAACTCCTTGATAAGGGTTACATACGCCCCAGCGTATCACCTTGGGGTGCGCCTGTGTTATTTGTGAAGAAGAAGGATGGGTCAATGCGATTGTGCATCGACTACCGGCAATTGAATAAGGCCACAGTGAAGAATAAATACCCTCTTCCACGGATCGATGACTTATTTGATCAGTTGCAGGGCACGAGGTTGTACAGTAAGATTCATTTGAGGTCGGGGTACCACCAGATTCGAGTTAGAGAGGATGATGTACAGAAGACGGCCTTCCGGACCCGTTATGGTCATTATGAATTTTTGGTTATGCCGTTTGGAGTGACAAACGCCCCGGCTGTATTCATGAGCTTAATGAATCGAGTGTTCCAACCCTATTTGGATCAGTTCGTCATCGTATTTATTGACGATATACTTATCTATTCTCGGAGCGAGGATGAACACAGGAATCATTTGAGGACAGTGCTCCAGATTCTGCGGGACAATCAGTTGTATGCAAAGCTGAGCAAGTGTGAATTTTGGCTGAGCAGCGTTGTATTTTTGGGGCATGTGATTTCTAGTGATGGGATTTCTGTGGATCCCAGGAAAGTAGAAGCAGTGATGGATTGGTCTGCGCCTACATCTGTGCCCGAGATCCGTAGCTTCCTCGGTTTAGCGGGTTACTACCGACGTTTCGTCGAGGGATTCTCTAAGATCGCTAAGCCGTTGACGCAGTTGACTCAGAAGGGTGTTCCGTTTTCATGGTCTGAGGCGTGTGAGCAGAGCTTCCAAGAGTTGAAGCACCGACTGACTACATCACCTGTTCTGGTAATTCCTTCGGAGAACGAGCGGTTTGCTTTGTACACGGATGCATCACTGCAAGGATTGGGCTGTGTACTGATGCAGGATAAGCATGTGGTGACTTATGCATCGAGGCAGTTGAAGCCTCATGAGACCAGGTACCCGGTTCATGATTTGGAACTGGCGGCCATTATTTTCGCTTTGAAAATTTGGCGACATTATCTCTATGGTACATCCTTTACCATTTATACGGATCATAAGAGCTTGAAGTTTCTATTTACTCAAGCGGAACTGAATATGAGGCAAAGGAGGTGGATGGATTTACTCAAGGACTATGATTGCGAGATAGAGTACCATCCAAGGAAGGCGAACCTGACCGCTGATGCCTTGAGCAGGAAAGTGAAGTATACAGCAGATGATGTGATTCAGCTATCGGCTTTGATGGCCTCTTGTTGTCAATTGGGATATGATTTTGATTTAGATGTATCGCAGGTGCTGGTGTCGACCTTATTGGCAGAACCGGATATATTTGAACTTATCAGGAAAGCTCAGACGACAGACGTTGAGGTACAGAGATGGTTGTCATATTTACGAATGGGTCAATTATCGAAGTTCAGAGTAGCAGAAGATGGTTCCTTGAGGCATGGTAACCGTTGGGTAGTGCCGAGGGCACGAGAGTTACGCCAAGGAATCTTGCATCGTGCTCATTGTAGCAGATTTAGCATCCATCCACGTGGGAGAAAGATGTACAAGGACTTGTGTAATCAATTTTGGTGGAGACGGATGAAGAGAGACGTTATGTCATTCGTTAAGAAGTGCCTAATTTGCCAACAAGTGAAAGCAGAAAGGCAGAGGCCCGGAGGCGAGTTGAAGAGTTTAGAGATACCAGAGTGGAAGTGGGAGCACATCTCTATGGATTTCGTGACCCATTTGCCAAGGACTGCCTCGGGATTTGATGCGATCTGGGTGATTGTAGATCGGCTGACGAAGTGGCTCACTTCATTCCATATAGTATGACTTTCACATACTTAAAGATGGCTCAGTTATATGTTCGGGACGTAGTAAGATTGCATGGCATTCCAGTCTCGATTGTATCCGATAGAGACCCGCGGTTCACATCGCACTTTTGGGAGGGTCTTCAATCAGCTTTGGGTACAGAGGTGAGACTGAGTACAGCTTACCACCCTCAGACAGATGGTCAGACAGATGGTCAGACAGAGCGTACCATACAGACGCTTGAGGACATATTGAGGGCATGTGTATTGGAGTTCGATACTCCGTGGCAAGATTCAGTGCCACTTGTAGAATTCTCTTACAACAACAGTTATCAGGCGAGCATACAGATGGCTCCATTTGAGGCCCTTTACGGTCAACGTTGTAGGTCACCGTTATACGGGGAAGATTTGACTAGTAAGACGGTCGGAGGACCGGAATTGATTCGTGAAATGGAAGAGAAAATCAAAGTGATCCGTCAAAAAATGAAAGCGGCTCAAGATAGGCAAGCGGCCTATGCTAATAAACGACGGCGACCATTGGAATTCCAAGTAGGAGACAAGGTCTTTCTGAAAATCTCACCTTTCAGAGGTGTAGTTTGTTTCGGTATGCGGGGGAAGTTGTCTCCGAGGTATGTTGGGCCATACGAGATATTGCAGCGCATAGGCACTTTGGCTTACCGACTAGCCCTACCGCCGTCATTATCCGGTATACATGATGTCTTCCATGTTTCTATGTTGAGGAAGTATGAGCCGGACCCGTCTCATGTGTTGTAGCCTTCTGAGGTTCAGTTGAGTTCAGATGTATCCTATGTTGAACGGCCAGTCAGAATTCTGGATCGAGAGGATCGCAGACTTCGAAGCAAGGTCATACCGATGGTCAAGATTCAGTGGGATCGTCAGGGTGTCGAAGAGGCCACGTGGGAGACGGAACGGCATATGGTGCAGTACTACCCAGAACTATTCTCTGGTATGTGATTTATGTTTAGTTTTGGTTGGGTAAGTACATGTGATTTCGAGGGCGAAATCTTATAAGTAGGGGAGTATTGTGATATCCCCGAAATAATTATATGCAATTTGGGCATGTTTATGTGATTTATGGTGATAATTAATTCTGTGTTGGCGTAAATTATCTTGGTAAAATGCTTAGTCACATGATAGGAGTGACCCGGTAGAGCATTTCGGAGTGCATGTTATTCATGTTGGGTGTTTGGGTGTTTTAATGGTTTAAATGTTAAGGGTCGTGTATTTTGGTGAAGCATGATTTTAAATGGTGATTTTGGTGCATTGTAGTAAAATGCTTTTAAAATATCATGTAGAGGTATTTTATATATCATGCTTGTAATTTATCATACATTAAAAGATTTGAAATTGATAGCATGACAAAGGAGGACAACTTGCATGCTTTACATCCCATCACCCCATCCCTCTCAGATTTTTGTCTCTAAACCTCATCCATTCACTCATTGAACTCCCATTTTCGTTTCTAAACCAAGAGGAGAGGAGAGAGATTTGAAAAGGAGGAGTTTTTGTGTCTTCTTGCCAAAAACTTGAAGCTCAAGTGGTAAGCTTCCTTTATGGTAGAGTCTTGTTGAGTTTTGGTTGATTTATAGCTTGTTTTTGAGGTTAAGTGGATGGATCTTGGTTCATCTTGTTGTCCATGTTGGGAGATATCTTTTAAGGTTGTTTTGGGGGTTAAATATTGTGTTGGATGGTTGATCTTGATGGTACATGAGTGTAGGTGTTGTTGGAAGCTCATTTAAAGGAATTTCTCGCAGGAACAGGACATCTCGATCGATCGGAAAATGGGTCCGATCGATCGAGCAAGGCAGTGTCTGTACAAGGCGAGGAATGAGCTTACCGATCGATCGAGATTTTGTCCCGATCGATCGGTGTGTGTAATCTCGATCGATCGAGATAAACTCTCGATCGATCGAGATAAACTCTCGATCGATCGGCGGAGGCAGTACTTGGATGCCTGTTTACCTTCACTTGGCGATCGATCGGGACTTGGGGCCGATCGATCGGAAGGCTTAAATTTTGGATTTTTGAGATTTTGTTCTAAATGGTGATGTTTTTGATAATGATTCCTTTATTGATTTCTAATATGGATTCATGTGATTATGTAGAACCATCCCAGGTAGCCACACAGCCTAGGAGATAAAGTCCACGATATCTCCACTTTTGGAACCAAGGTACGTAGTGAGACGTACGAGCATCGGACGGTAAAACGTGCCATACATTTAATTATGTATATTGTGGATAGTGAATCCTTACACGTGATGATATATGTGAAATGATTGTGATTTACTGTGATAATGGAATCAACTATTGTGAGTGATTAATGTGATGGGAATTGATGAATGTTCCGGTAGCCTTTATCTCCGAGCGAGGGAGGTACTTGCCACTGTCATATGAAGCGATGGTAGTATGATATTTGCCGCTGTCATGTCTAAGCGAGGTAACATGCCGCTGTCATTGTCGAAGCGAGGGATATCATATGATTCCGCTATATGTCGAAGCGAGGGGTCCTAAAATTCCGCTGTTGTATTGGGACCGGAACAGTCACAATTCTAGTGGTTAAAGTGAATATTGTGGTTATAATTGGAAACGCGTTATCGATCATTATATCGTGAACTAATGATTTTGTGTATAAGCTTGTGAAACAGGAACAACAATGAAATGTGCTAATGTGGTAATCGAGGAGCATATCAATTAATCGTTTCATACGCTTAATTACTTTATTAAGTTAAATTGTGTTAAGTGATGATATATATATATATATATATGCTCATGGTGAGTTGTTCCTGTAGGTACATTTTGAATCAAGGGGGCTGAGGGTCGGTTGAACTGTGAGCTGTTGAAAGTGTAAATGAAGATAGAGTACAGGAATTTTGGATAGTCTCTACTCGAGAAGTAGTCTAATGCTATTACTTAAACATTCATAATCGGGAATGTAACTGATTAATTGTTGAAGTTTTATTTGGCCTGTAACCTAATTGAGCTCACATCAAACCAGAACCCTAAGATGTCTTTAATACATATTTAGCCCTCTTTATATCTTGAATTCACTGTTAAGGTTTAGGGTCCTTACAACATCATAACAAACCGTGCCAAAAATAAAATTTCTTTACATTATTCCATATAATGTCTAGTTCCCCCCCTCCCCCCCCCCCCCCCTCCCCCCCAAGGCCACATGAGTATCATGCACCATTATAATACACTAACATGTTCTCAGTTCATTTAGCAATTCAATAAATAATTGCATGCATCACATAAATGAAAAGAGAAAGGCCCTTGCCTTCTTTATACAACCCATATACACATCATAGTGCTCACATGCGAGCATCGAATAAGTATGCGTGTATCTAATGTATAAAGTATCATGCTCAATACCGTCGCTGGTACCCTCGACCCTGGAAGCACCTCAAATCCACAGCTCGAGCTCAACTCCAAGCCATCGATGTACCTAATAAACTGCCCAACAGAGATAGCCCCCACACGGGGTGAGCATACCAATATCCCAAGTCCAATAACCACAATAACACAATTCATAATTTACAAAAATGTAAATACTATGAAATATAAAGGATGCTCCCTGGATGGTATCATCCTCATCCGGGATTCCCAGCACTGTCCCTGTTCTCAAATTACTGAAACCATCAAATTCCCAAATGCCAGTTAATCATTACATTGATTAACAAATTCATTTGCCACATACCGATATCATAATCAATAATATCAAATTATTAAATAATGATTACAAGAATCCCATATATCTCATTTATGGTTCCATAGTTCTGTTTCATTGCTCGCTCTATGTAAGGACCCCAAGCCCTTAAAACCTTGATTAGTGTATTAACCACTATGTGTGGTACATGCTTTCTATAAAATGTCAATCGGGAAGCTCTGATGATACTTAATCATTGCCTGTCAATAAAAGACTCATATGTTTGCCCTTTACCAACCCCTTGGTGCCGCTTTTCACATTGTAAACTTTTACAAAAATTTGGGCAGAGTCTCCCCATAAATAGAGCTATCCCAAAACAGAGTACAACACATAACAAAATTCCCGGCCAGGGAACACATAATACTCAACAGAAAGCAGTAATACAAGTAGATTCCCAGCCAGGGAAGACACCACACATACGTCAACAAAAGTGGGTTCCAACACCCACATAATACACCAATGACTCTCATATCATTCTAGCAATTCAACCTAATTGCATGCAACCTTAAATGAAAGAGAGAAAGGCTCATGCCTTTATATACAATCCATATACAAGTATAATCGTGCTCACATGCGAGCATCATGAATATGAATATGTATAAATCCTCAGGTGTATATATAGGTACTCTATACGATACCGTGCTCCATCAAGCCCTGGTACCACGATCCTGGGAGTACCTCAAATCAACAGCTCGAGCTCAGCTCCATAGCCATCGATGTACCTGTCCACCTGTCCCAACAGAGACAGCCCCCAACGGGGTGAGCATACCAATACACAAAATCCCATAATCATAATAATGAAATTCATAATTTACAACAAAGGTAAATGCTAATGAATTTAAATGATACTCCCTGGATGGCAACATCCTCATCCGGGATTCCGTGTACTGTCCCTGTTCTCACAACATCAAACTCATCAAATCTCATAAATCAGTAAATCAACACATTGATTTACACATCGCATGCCTGATCCTCGAATATCAACATATAGTGATTACAAATTCATTAAACATGCAATTACAGATATCACAATATCTAATACTGATTTCACAACCTTGCTATCAATCACAGATAGCTCAAATGCCTTAGCATTTATTTTACCATTCCTTCATTATACTTAGACATCTCAAGTGTCTTATAATGAATACATGAGTCTACAAACTTAGACATCTCAAATGTCTCATAATGAATACATGATTCTACGAACCTAGACATCTCAAATGTCTTACGAAGAATGCATGATTCTACAAACCTAGACATCTCAAATGTCTCATAATATAGTCATATAAACCCAGTACCCCATATATCATGCAAGAGTCATCCTACTCTAGTGTCACGCACGCTACAAGCGGCGATATCAAGATTTGGGTCATTCCTTGGCTATATCAACATATATGTATAACCATACGCAAAACATTCAATGCAATCAAAAACACCTTATGCATTTCACATATATATAGTAATGCTCGTACGTCGCACGTACCTTAAATCTCCGAAGTCCGAGCCAAGCCTTGCTCGAGTTCCATGCCCCGAGGAATGATGTGCTAACACGATAAACAATTCACCATTATTTACGAACATGTAACCTATGTTCAAGCACACCCATATCCCTCACAACATTGTCAATACACGACAATTATCCTCTTAAAAGACCCGGGGCAGGGTACATGCAGGGAAGGAAATAAATGAGACAATCGAAATTTGTTCAAGAATGCCCTACAAAAATCGAACCTTAATCTCACAATTTCGAACCCAAATAATTCCATAATTCATCT
Organism: Haberlea rhodopensis; assembly: GCA_907163345.1. Taxonomy (NCBI): domain Eukaryota; kingdom Viridiplantae; phylum Streptophyta; class Magnoliopsida; order Lamiales; family Gesneriaceae; genus Haberlea; species Haberlea rhodopensis. The sequence continues at coordinate 371,221 of CAJQUN010000156.1, forward strand.
AAAATGTGAATTAATCAATCCATAGCATGAATAATCATCCTACATGCCAAACCCCCAAATTTGAAATCCAAATCCCTAAAATTCGAAATCCAAGAAGCATCATAATGCATCTACAACATGAATTTATCAATCCATAACAAGAATCACCACAACCCTTCCAAAACCCCCAAAATTCGAACCCACTTCATGCATACAACCAAAATTTCGAACCAATCCCACCAACAACAATAATCCGAACAAATCGAACACAAAAATGGCAGGGAATTGCACGAAAATAACGAAAAAGGGGTTAGGAAGATTACCCAAACGAAATCGGAAGAAAAATCGACCAAAATCGATAAACCCTAGAATTTGGGGATCGCCGCTCTTTCTCAAAATCCGACTTCCACACGCGATGAAACTTCGAATTGATGGAGGGGAAAGGAGCGCCTCGTCGAGACGAAGCCGGCGGCGGGTCGCACGCGCCAATCGGCGGCCGGACGGCGGCGGGCGCACCGCTTGAAGCCGCGGGGGCAGGGGCTGACGGGAGTGGCGCGCGGGGGGGGGGGAGAGAAGAATAAAGGGGCTGAAATGAATTTTTGTGTAAAATTTTGGGTTTAATTGGTATTTATAGCAAAAATACCCCGAAAAAATAATAGCCCCACAAATACATCATGATTCCTTAAAAATCATCTGTTTTCAAAAACTCTCTCTCTAACTCCAAAATCCCCTACCGGTGCTCACCCAGCACCCGAGATCCCGAGACACATTAAAAACCCAACTCTTAGGTTTTACACCGTAATGTGAATACAATCTCAACCTCTGGATCCAACGATCCCAACTACCCAAATAAACGAGCCCAGAAGGCCCAACACCTCGATTAAATCCCAAATCGCCACGTAAAACCACTTTAGGGATTATTAACACTACGGGATTAACACCTATAATCCCTGGTCATCACAATATCCCCCACTAAAAGAATTTCGTCCTCGAAATTAGCACTGGTGTATCACGTAACACCCAGGCTACACAACAACACGAAGCCATAACTTCGATTCCTGACCATATCAGAATCGTATTAATAAACGCGAGGATACTTACCTCTCATCTAACTCTGAAACAGAGCGACATACCAAAACCAACATAACACCCAAGAGGTAAAACGTACCTCGATGCGGGTCATCCCAAAAGTCAGCCTCTCATGACTGCGAAACAACTGATACTTACGACTGTAGATCAGACAGTCATCCTTCGTTCTAATACAACAGTACGAACACATCCTGAATGACACCTCAACCGTAAGAACGTTGACCTCGTGTCAAACTCTGGAGTGGAATAGACTTCCAAATCCATCATAACGTCAAAGAGCGTCAGCACAACTCAACGCTAACAGTCCAAAAGCAGTTAGTCAACTGAAACTGCAAGGATTCGAATCGCTCCTGATTCTATCGTAGATATCATCCAATGATATTTTACTATGACTTACGATGTCTAACATACATCGTTACGAGGGAAACACTAGTACAACCACGGTGTACACATATCAAACCTGGTTTCCACTTTCAAACTTCCTCCATCGAAGGAGTAGTCGCCTCATTGCAACTTAATTTGGGCAACTCACGGCCACAAATTCAAACAAAAGACATCTCACAAGATGTCCACCTCCGGATGTTCCAAGAATCACGTCCTGATCATAAATAACAACCGAGACTCCGCAGAGTTTAAATTTCTTAAGGGGCATGCAATAAACCCATTGCATCCTCAACGCTTGTGTCGTCAGCGACACTCAACCAATCCGAAATCCTGCCATCCCTTGAAAATCCTCGGATTTAACAATCCAAACTTGGGAAGGCTGTCGCATAACTCGAAAGAAAACACTAGCAAGGGAAATACCTTAACCCTCACAAGAAAATCCCTCTTCAAGGGAGTCAACTAACTTTACGATTGTTCCTCATAAACATCGTGCCATGGAGATTCCCAATCTCAAGGTGTTCCATATCTCTCATCAGAGATTTAACCATCCAAAAATAGCATAACTCTATGCTTAACAGAGAGGAAATCAATAACTGGCATCCGTATACTCACCGGTATACCTGCCTAAGCACTGATGTCGCATGCATACTCAATGCACTCGGCTCGGGTATCTACCACATATCCCTAAGCCCCAAACACAACCGTCAATTCTGAGTCATTCCTTACTCAGTGGAGGATGAAAATCGACGATTAACAATACACGGTGTGATTCCCAAAATCAACACCACTTGTACCAACTTACCGAATCTTTCAAAGATTCCCAAATAGGTATAATACTACCTCCTTCCTCGCAAGGGAAATGCCATCGAACTCGAGATCCACAAGTCTCGAACCATCGTTCGGAAAAACTGGATATAATAACACCCATTGTATCCCAATACACGGGTTCCTTTAGATTGAGTCAATAACAACCTGATGACTCTCTTGTTGGTACTTCCAACATCCTGAGCCGTCCCAGACAAGTCTCCAAGATTTAAACATAAACGTATACACGTTTCAGCGAGGCACGAACAACCTTAACCTCAATGACATGGTGACTACTAGAGTCCACCACAATCCACATCGTATCACCTTACGATTTGCCAAACTTGGTTCCAACGAGCAGTGTAACGGCTCTAGCAAGCCCATCATGGTGCTACACACACGCGGCAGACAACCTAGTCTCTGCCTCTTTAGGTTTACCTCAAACCTACCAATAAGACGGACGTTTCCACATGGTATAACATACTATGGGAGAAAACTCAATAGAGTAGTGGGTCTTTATCCAACATTCCTCAATGCCGATACACCCTGGACAACCCAATGTCCCTATGTACTTAACATAACCTGATCCTACTCCCTTAGGACCCATCCTACACCCTCAAGGGTGGTGTGACCATGTCCACCACATGTCACATCGACAGAAAGCGAGTACTTTCCTCCATGATTACTCCTGTCGTCAAATCACATGGCCAAAAGCCATTCCAACGAGCATACTTCTAGGGTATCACCACTCGTAAAATGATTACCCCCAAACATAAGCTGCGGTACAATCACATGTACAGCGCATCCATCCATTCCTCGAGCAACCCGCTCGGTATATGGGTCACGTCCATCGGTGTCGCACACACCACCTTGTGCCCAGTACTGGCACCCAAGGCATACTACTGAATACGTATACTCAACGCATCGATCATCGTAACGATGATGCATGTCTAATAAGACATCTCCTACACCATCGTCATCGTCATCCCGTGACGACACATGCCAACTCATGGCATCTAAAACATTGCCCACTAGTGACGATACATGTACCTCAGCGTATGTCATCCACTATCATGCTAGTAAAATAGGCATAATAAAACATGTATATCAATGCATGCCAGCTACAATAAAGCTAATAAAATAGCAATATCTCATACCTCATCGCTAGTGATATAGCGTCATACCTGTCTCCGTCGCTCAATAATAGTGCGTAATCAGCACCCATCGCTCGAAGGCGGCAAAATCCTGTGCTGAGTACATAGCGGCAAAATCCCTCGCTATAGAATCGACGGCATGACACCTCGTCATATAATAAGTGGCATGAAACCTCGCTATACACCTGAGTATGAATCATCGTCCACATAGTAGCGGAAAGAGGCATCGCTATCAATACACCTGGCGGAATGAACCATCGCCAATAGATATAGCGGAATGAACCATCGCTATAAATACTCCTGGCGGAATGAACCATCGCCAATCAATATAGCGGAATGAACCATCGCTATCAATACACCTGGCGGAATGAACCATCGCCAATAGATATAGCGGAATGAACCGTCGCTATAAATACACCTGGCGGAATGAACCATCGCCAATAGATATAGCGGAATGAACCATCGCTATCAATACACCTGGCGGAATGAACCATCGCCAATAGATATAGCGGAATGAACCGTCGCTATAAATACGCCTGGCGGAATGAACCATCGCCAATAAATATAGCGGAATGAACCGTCGCTATAAATACGCCTGGCGGAATGAACCATCGCCAATAAATATAGCGGAATGAACCGTCGCTATAAACCGTGTCCTCATAGAGAAATGAATATAAATCGACACAGCGGGACACATCACCGCTATCATCCGTGTCATCACATAGGAATGAATCATCATCCTAACAAGCGGCATCTCATCCTCGCTTCTTCATACAAGCGGTATCTCATCCTCGCTTCGTATGGCATACCCCGCCTCCATGTGCAAGCGAGCATCCCTGCCCGCTCCACATTTTTAGCGGTACAAGCATAAGCTTCTTCATACAAGCGGTATATCATCCTCGCTTCGTATGGAATACCCCGCCTCCATGTGCAAGCGAGCATCCCCGCCCGCTCCACATTTTTAGCGGTCAAGCATAAGTATAAAAATTCTCACTGTCATAAGCAGGACTCCTGGAATGCATAATCATCATTCCTTTTTATACTCCATATTTCCTGTAACCTGCAACCATCAGGGTTAACAACAATAGCCATATACGCTATGCATCCACATTCAATTCATAATAAAAACACATTATGAGAATGTATGGTTTCACAAATAAATGTCATGATATCCTTCTTTAAATCCTTATTTCATCCTGAGCCCTTATCATTAGTACATTTTAATGCTTCTTGCTACTCCAGGAAAGCGGAATTCTTCCTCGCTTCCACTGGACTTTAGCGTTGCTACTCCATGTAAGCGGAACTCTTCATCGCTTCCAATGGACTTTAGCGTTGCTACTCCATATAAGCGGGACTCTTCATCGCTTCATATGGACTTTAGCATAAGCCATTAAAATCCTTACTAAGATAACTTTGACTCAAGACATGCATATGCAAAAACAATGCACAATAACATATATCATAACCTCAATGCACCACTTTGCATTCATCATGTGTCAACAAGACAACGTAAAATACATGTTACCTCGGAAATATCCCTTTATCTGATTTTCTTAAAACCAGCTTCCTTGGCACATAACACACGGAGTGCCAGACATCCCCATAAATGTCATCCTATCGTGTTCCACACGATTCCTGCAACCACAATGGTTAGCAATACCACTTTTCATATCATAAGAGCACATAAACAATGTGTTATGTCATACAACATTAATGCCATCATGCATAAATATGTGCTATCAATAACTTCCTAGGCCCTTAACAGCCCCAATGAGCAACCACTGCTCTGATACCACTAATGTAAGGACCCCAAGCCCTTAAAACCTTGATTAGTGTATTAACCACTATGTGTGGTACATGCTTTCTATAAAATGTCAATCGGGAAGCTCTGATGATACTTAATCATTGCCTGTCAATAAAAGACTCATATGTTTGCCCTTTACCAACCCCTTGGTGCCGCTTTTCACATTGTAAACTTTTACAAAAATTTGGGCAGAGTCTCCCCATAAATAGAGCTATCCCAAAACAGAGTACAACACATAACAAAATTCCCGGCCAGGGAACACATAATACTCAACAGAAAGCAGTAATACAAGTAGATTCCCAGCCAGGGAAGACACCACACATACGTCAACAAAAGTGGGTTCCAACACCCACATAATACACCAATGACTCTCATATCATTCTAGCAATTCAACCTAATTGCATGCAACCTTAAATGAAAGAGAGAAAGGCTCATGCCTTTATATACAATCCATATACAAGTATAATCGTGCTCACATGCGAGCATCATGAATATGAATATGTATAAATCCTCAGGTGTATATATAGGTACTCTATACGATACCGTGCTCCATCAAGCCCTGGTACCACGATCCTGGGAGTACCTCAAATCAACAGCTCGAGCTCAGCTCCATAGCCATCGATGTACCTGTCCACCTGTCCCAACAGAGACAGCCCCCAACGGGGTGAGCATACCAATACACAAAATCCCATAATCATAATAATGAAATTCATAATTTACAACAAAGGTAAATGCTAATGAATTTAAATGATACTCCCTGGATGGCAACATCCTCATCCGGGATTCCGTGTACTGTCCCTGTTCTCACAACATCAAACTCATCAAATCTCATAAATCAGTAAATCAACACATTGATTTACACATCGCATGCCTGATCCTCGAATATCAACATATAGTGATTACAAATTCATTAAACATGCAATTACAGATATCACAATATCTAATACTGATTTCACAACCTTGCTATCAATCACAGATAGCTCAAATGCCTTAGCATTTATTTTACCATTCCTTCATTATACTTAGACATCTCAAGTGTCTTATAATGAATACATGAGTCTACAAACTTAGACATCTCAAATGTCTCATAATGAATACATGATTCTACGAACCTAGACATCTCAAATGTCTTACGAAGAATGCATGATTCTACAAACCTAGACATCTCAAATGTCTCATAATATAGTCATATAAACCCAGTACCCCATATATCATGCAAGAGTCATCCTACTCTAGTGTCACGCACGCTACAAGCGGCGATATCAAGATTTGGGTCATTCCTTGGCTATATCAACATATATGTATAACCATACGCAAAACATTCAATGCAATCAAAAACACCTTATGCATTTCACATATATATAGTAATGCTCGTACGTCGCACGTACCTTAAATCTCCGAAGTCCGAGCCAAGCCTTGCTCGAGTTCCATGCCCCGAGGAATGATGTGCTAACACGATAAACAATTCACCATTATTTACGAACATGTAACCTATGTTCAAGCACACCCATATCCCTCACAACATTGTCAATACACGACAATTATCCTCTTAAAAGACCCGGGGCAGGGTACATGCAGGGAAGGAAATAAATGAGACAATCGAAATTTGTTCAAGAATGCCCTACAAAAATCGAACCTTAATCTCACAATTTCGAACCCAAATAATTCCATAATTCATCTAAAATGTGAATTAATCAATCCATAGCATGAATAATCATCCTACATGCCAAACCCCCAAATTTGAAATCCAAATCCCTAAAATTTGAAATCCAAGAAGCATCATAATGCATCTACAACATGAATTTATCAATCCATAACAAGAATCACCACAACCCTTCCAAAACCCCCAAAATTCGAACCCACTTCATGCATACAACCAAAATTTCGAACCAATCCCACCAACAACAATAATCCGAACAAATCGAACACAAAAATGGCAGGGAATTGCACGAAAATAACGAAAAAGGGGTTAGGAAGATTACCCAAACGAAATCGGAAGAAAAATCGACCAAAATCGATAAACCCTAGAATTTGGGGATCGCCGCTCTTTCTCAAAATCCGACTTCCACACGCGATGAAACTTCGAATTGATGGAGGGGAAAGGAGCGCCTCGTCGAGACGAAGCCGGCGGCGGGTCGCACGCGCCAATCGGCGGCCGGACGGCGGCGGGCGCACCGCTTGAAGCCGCGGGGGCAGGGGCTGACGGGAGTGGCGCGCGGGGGGGGGGAGAGAAGAATAAAGGGGCTGAAATGAATTTTTGTGTAAAATTTTGGGTTTAATTGGTATTTATAGCAAAAATACCCCGAAAAAATAATAGCCCCACAAATACATCATGATTCCTTAAAAATCATCTGTTTTCAAAAACTCTCTCTCTAACTCCAAAATCCCCTACCGGTGCTCACCCAGCACCCGAGATCCCGAGACACATTAAAAACCCAACTCTTAGGTTTTACACCGTAATGTGAATACAATCTCAACCTCTGGATCCAACGATCCCAACTACCCAAATAAACGAGCCCAGAAGGCCCAACACCTCGATTAAATCCCAAATCGCCACGTAAAACCACTTTAGGGATTATTAACACTACGGGATTAACACCTATAATCCCTGGTCATCACACTCTACAATGGCGGCATTTCATTACGCATGCTCAACAGAGTGGCATCCCAACCGATGTTCGCTCAAATGCGACAACATCTCAACCATTGCTCGCTCAAAAGTGGCATCATATAATTCCCAATGCACATATATCCATTTGTAGCAATTACCATAAACCATGTATTTTCATATACATTTATTGCAGTACAGTATACCTTGCACTCAACAATTGCAATTATAATACAGGTCTATGCTCGTACGTCATACGTACCTTATGATTCCGTAGTTCGAGTCCAACCTTACCTGAGTCCCACGACCCGATGAGTTAAGTGCTAACATGCAAATAACTCCCAATTAAACATAGGCATGCAATCACGTGCACAAGCACGTTCACAACTTCCAAACCTATCATCCATCCACGACGATTACCAAAATAAAAGCCCACCGGCTAAGCATGCATAATACCCAAAATATTCCATTTTATATGTTTAAAAGATAGCCAAAAACTCAATCGAGAAATCCGTTATTTAACTTTGGCTGCAACCAATCCATTTAAAAGTATGGCACTCCCATTGGAATGTAGACATTGCCCCGGAAACGGGCCATTTAAACCTCGATTTCAAAATCCCAACATTTTCCAAAATTTTCAAAAAAAAAATAAAAATCTGCAAGCGACAATCGATCGCCTAAAATATCGCGATCGATCGCCTCCATCCAGCGGCCAAACCAGTGCTCATTCGCAATCGATCGCCAACCCGCTCGCGATCGATCGCCGAGGCCACGCGATCAATCGCCCGCACTATTCATCGTCACCAAAAATCGAGCTGCTCGTCGCGATCGATCGCCCCTCCTCGGTGATCGATCGCCAACGGCGATTTTTCAAAAAATTCGAGCTTCCATGGTGTTTTTCACACCCAAACTCAAAACCAACACCCCATACACCTTCAACACATCAAATACACCCTTAAAACTCAATAAAAACTCCAACAACAAACTTTAAGATTTTTACCCAAAATCCACAAATCCAAATCTAACATTCATACTCAACCAAAATCAACAATACTACTACCAAATCGAAGACAATGACGAGGGGAAGACTAATACCAGATTATCTTCGAGAAAACCGGCTCCCGAGCCAAGCTACCAACGATTTTCTTCCAAGAGCAAAAGAGTGGAAATGAGGGAAAGGGTTTGGGCGTGGAGAGAGGGGAGGGAGAGAAGGGTTCCATGCCAAATGACGGAATACCGAGTCCACTTGGTATATATAGTACCAAAACTCGAAAATACCAATCTCTTCACAAATACATCATGATTCATTAAATATCATCTATTTTCAAAAATCATCTCTCTAACCTCAATTCCCATTACCAGCCCTAGTACAAAGTACTCCGGACCCCAAATCCCACCAAAGACCAAATTCCAAGGTTATCACCACAATGAGGATACAATCTCATCCCTTGGATCCAACGACTCCAACAGGATTTAAAATCCCCGGGAGTCCCAAAGCCACAATTAATACACGATAGCCACAGTTAAAATCCATTAAGGATTATTACCACACCGGGATTAGTACCAATAATTCCCGGGCATCACAATTTGTAATACCCCCGAAATGTAATATGATTATGTTCTACGATGATGAATTATGATGTGTTTAAGGGTTATGGTGTATTTAAATTGGGGGCCACGATTTATGATATGATGATATGATGTGGGGAGCATGTTGGGTGTTTTAAAGGATGTATTAATTAATGAAGTCAGAAAACATCGAGTAAGGATTTTTAATACATCGTACAAAATACCGGGATACAATTAAACACCACAAGGCACCCCAACCACACCACCCCAATCGGTCACCTCACCCCTTTTCCCACTTGTCAAAGCCCATACCCCCCACTTGCCCCAACCCATGCCATCACTCATTCTTGCATTCACTTTCCCTCCATCTCTTTCTCCCTCTCATTTTCGTCCCTGTAAGCTGCAGAAAGGAAGGGGGATTAGCTTGTGATTTCTTGTCTAAAACTTTGCAAGATTAGGGGAGCAAAAGTAGAGGGGTAAGCCTTACTCTGTTTTTCTAGGTTTGTGTTTGAGCTTGGGTTTGGTGGGTTGTTTTAATGCATGCTAAGTGTAGGCTTGGGTGAAACCTTGGTATGAATACTTACATGGTAGTTTTATGTAACTACTAGCATGTTTGTTTGAGCATGTTACATGTTTTATGTAATAGACTTCTTGTTATGAAACTATGTGCTCGAAAATCTGGAAAAGATAAGCATACTCTGTTTCTGTTAAAGTTGGTTGATGATGAAGATTATGATGATGTTATGATGCATGTTAGCTTAGGTTTTGTTAAACCTTTGATTTAAGAGCTTACATGGATATTTTATGAAGTTCTTCACATGTTTGTTTCAGCATGAAAGATGTGTTATGAAGTAGAAAAGATGGTGTGAAAAGAGGTGCTCAAAAATCTGGGGAAAATCCCGATTTTTCAGAGCTCTCGATCGATCGAGATTTGGTCCCGATCGATCGAGCGAGACAGAAGGTCTAATGCATGTTTTCAAAATTTTGGTGCCGATCGATCGAAGGTTTTCTAGATCGATCGGTGAAGCTCCTCGATCGATTGGTAAAATGTTCGATCGATCGAGCGAGGCAGGATGCTAAGGCACTGTTTGTGCACAGTGTCTCGATCGCTCGAGACCTTGGGCCGATCGATCGAGAGAGGCAGAACGTTGAAAAATATAATGATGTTTTATTTTGTTAAGTTTATGATGTGAGATGGTTTTGAGGCATCTAATATGGTATTATGTGGTCTTGTAGAACCATCCCAGGTACCGGCACCATCAAGGAGATAAAGTCGGTTGACTCCTCCTCCTTTTGAAAAGGTACGTAAGAGGCGTACGGGCATCGGACGGTAACACACATCTTTATACTACAACTATGCTTTTATTGCATGAAGTTTATACGATGTTTATATGATGATGTTTATACGATGCTTATATGATGATGTTTACATGATGTTATTGTGGTAAGATGCCACGGGGTAAGATGCCCCACATGGTAAGAGGCCATGCGATATTATTTGTGGTAAGATGCCACGGGGTAAGATGCCCCACCTGGTAAGAGGCCATGCGATACTATTTGTGGTAAGATGCCACGGGGTAAGATGCCCCACATGGTAAGAGGCCATGCGATGTTATTGTGGTAAGATGCCACGGGGTAAGATGCCCCACATGGTAAGAGGCCATACAATGTTTATAATGTGGTAAGATGTCATAGGGTAAGATGCCCATATGCATGATTACGAATCAGGGACAACGATAAGAAGTTAATGAATAACCAGCATATTTACTTAACCAATGTTTCATTCATTTACTATGATGCTTTATGATGTTGAATGAGATTGTATATGCTTATGATGTGTTGTCCCTGTAGGTACGCTTTTGGACTAAAGGACTAAGGGGTCGGGTTGAGGCAGTGAGCTATGAAGAACATAGGAATGTATAGGAATCAAGCCTTGATTAGTATCTACTCTAGGAGTAGTATAAATCTAAACATGAACATTCTTTTGAAAGTGTAATGAATTTATTTTTGAAGTCCTTTATTTTGGCCTGTATTTCTGATAGCTCATGTAACAACCAGAACCTTAGAATGTTATTAATGCATGATTAGTCCTTCTTTGTCTATTAATCACTGTTAAGGTGGGAAGACCCCACATTAGTGGTATCAGAGCAGTGGTTAGATAACTCGGGAATGAGCGAAGGGTAGCCTTAGCAATAAGTTAGCTAGGTGCTTACTTTTGAACATGTTTATATGTATGTTATTCATAAAGAAGAAGATGTTATGCTAACATGTTCAATTATCTAACGATGAGTTTTATGAACTGCTTTTGGTATTGTTATTAACCATTGTGTTGCAGCGGCATGGCAGCAAACATAGAAGTGGGTGACGCCATTAGTGTAAATGTAAGTGCTGGGCGTACGAATCCATTGCCACCACCAGCCTTGGGCGAAGAACCCTCCGAACAGCAGTTGCTACCTGGGGAATTGAGCTTGGCTCAGTTTATGATGTATCGACCTCCGATGTTCGAGGGAACTGAATCATGAGAGAAAGTTGAGGAATGGTTAGAGAGGATCGAACAGATATTTGTGGCAGCACCTTGTGCAAAGACGGCCTGGATCAGATTAGCAGAATTTCAGCTGTCCAAGAAGGCACTGATGTGGTGGAAAACCACAGTGATTGAGCAAGAGGCTCTGGGACAGGAAGTGAATTGGAAGATGTTCCGAACGCGGTTTCTAAACCGCTATTTCTCAGCCGCTGCAAGACAGGCCAAGGAGGATGAGTTTACCAGTTTAAGACAAGGTACCATGCCTGTATCTGACTATGCTCTACATTACTGTTCCTTACTGCGATATGTGCCACACATTGCTGCAAGCACTCAAGCGAAGATGCGGAACTTCATGAAGGGCTTGAGGCCTGAACTATATGACAGAGTAATTACCTATGGCCCTGCCTGTTTTGATGATGCACTCTCACGAGCTGAGCTAGCTGAACTGGGAGTTGGCGCATATCCCGATGCAGTGCCACCTCCAGCACCCCCTCAGAGATCCACTTCTGACAATTTGAAGCCCAGGGGTGATCAGTTTAAGCCTAGGGGGAACACTTCAGCATCGAGATTCAGTGGCAAGAGGCCCGAGAATCAATGGAAAGGGAAAGGTAGGAATGATTGTAGGGTCTTCCTACCTTAACGTCATATTATACACGTATTATGGACTAAACATGCATTCATAACCTCTTAAGGGTTCCGGTTGCAACTTTGAGCTAATAAAATAACGGGCCAAAAATGAAATTTCAACCTCAATTAATTACATTCTCAATACGAATGTTAAAGCGATAGAAATATGCTACTACTTGAGTAGAGACTATCCAGAAATCCTGAATCCTAACATCTTTCATGCTCCTCATAGCTCACTGCCTCAACCCGGCCCTTAGTCCTTTAGTCCAAAAGTGTACCTACAGGAACAACCCATCATGAGCATGTATATCGTTACTTAACATCATAGGGCAATGGCATATAAATGAATGCATGAAAGTAATTGGTAACGTATACTTCCTGGTTAATTGCATTAACCCCTTTTTGGTTGTCCCTGTTTCATAGCCATACATAAAATCATTAATTCTCGACATGAATGATTAAAATCGACGTCTTATAAATATCGTCGTCTTACAGCATCATCATCATATAAGCATCATCATCTTATACATATCATCATTTATGACATCATCATCATATAAGCATCATCATCTTATAACTTCATCATCTTATAACGTCATCATCTTATAACATCATCATCATTTAAGCATCATAACAAGATACAACAGTAAATGTACGAAGTCTCGGTTAAGTAATTTACTGGTTATTCGTTAACTTCTTCTTGTTAACCCTGTTTTACCTTCATACATATGGGCATCTTACCCCGTGGTATCTTACCACACAATAACATCGTATGGCCTCTTACCATATGGGCATCTTACCCCGTGGCATCTTACCACACAATAACATTGTATGGCATCTTACCATATGGACATCTTACCCCGTGGCGTCTTACCACATTATAACATTGTATGGCATCTTACCATATGGGCATCTTACCCCGTGGCATCTTACCACATAATAACATCGTATGACATCTTACTATATGGGCATCTTACCCCGTGGCGTCTTACCACCTTATAACATTGTATGGCATCTTACCATATGGGTATCTTACCCTTTTATAAACATCGTATAACATTGTTATAAATTTACTTATCGCAATCATCATCATAAACATCATCATCATATACATCATCATCATAAACTTACTTATCATAATCATCATCATAAACATCATCATCATAAACATCATCGTAAACATCATCATCATAAACATCTTCGTAAACATCATCATCATAAACATCATCGTAAACATCATCATCGTAAACATCATCATCATAAACATCTTCGTAAACATCATCATCATAAACATCATCGTAAACATCATCATCGTAAACATCATCATCGTAAACATCATCATCATAAACATAAACATCATCGTAAACATCATCATCATAAACATCTTCGTAAACATCATCATCATAAACATCATCGTAAGCATCATCATCATAAACATCATCATCATAATCATCATCGTAAATATCATCATAATATGTAAGGGTATGGTTTTCCGTCCGATGCTCGTACGTCTCTTACGTACTGTAAGGACCCCAAGCCCTTAAAACCTTGATTAGTGTATTAACCACTATGTGTGGTACATGCTTTCTATAAAATGTCAATCGGGAAGCTCTGATGATACTTAATCATTGCCTGTCAATAAAAGACTCATATGTTTGCCCTTTACCAACCTCTTGGTGCCACTTTTCACATTGTAAACTTTTACAAAAATTTGGGCAGAGTCTCCCCATAAATAGAGCTATCCCAAAACAGAGTACAACACATAACAAAATTCCCGGCCAGGGAACACATAATACTCAACAGAAAGCAGTAATACAAGTAGATTCCCAGCCAGGGAAGACACCACACATATGTCAACAAAAGTGGGTTCCAACACCCACATAATACACCAATGACTCTCATATCATTCTAGCAATTCAACCTAATTGCATGCAACCTTAAATGAAAGAGAGAAAGGCTCATGCCTTTATATACAATCCATATACAAGTATAATCGTGCTCACATGCGAGCATCATGAATATGAATATGTATAAATCCTCAGGTGTATATATAGGTTCTCTATACGATACCGTGCTCCATCAAGCCCTGGTACCACGATCCTGGGAGTACCTCAAATCAACAGCTCGAGCTCAGCTCCATAGCCATCGATGTACCTGTCCACCTGTCCCAACAGAGACAGCCCCCAACGGGGTGAGCATACCAATACACAAAATCCCATAATCATAATAATGAAATTCATAATTTACAACAAAGGTAAATGCTAATGAATTTAAATGATACTCCCTGGATGGCAACATCCTCATCCGGGATTCCGTGTACTGTCCCTGTTCTCACAACATCAAACTCATCAAATCTCATAAATCAGTAAATCAACACATTGATTTACACATCGCATGCCTGATCCTCGAATATCAACATATAGTGATTACAAATTCATTAAACATGCAATTACAGATATCACAATATCTAATACTGATTTCACAACCTTGCTATCAATCACAGATAGCTCAAATGCCTTAGCATTTATTTTACCATTCCTTCATTATACTTAGACATCTCAAGTGTCTTATAATGAATACATGAGTCTACAAACCTAGACATCTCAAATGTCTCATAATGAATACATGATTCTACGAACCTAGACATCTCAAATGTCTTACGAAGAATGCATGATTCTACAAACCTAGACATCTCAAATGTCTCATAATATAGTCATATAAATCCTGTACCCCATATATCATGCAAGAGTCATCCTACTCTAGTGTCACGCACGCTACAAGCGGCGATATCAAGATTTGGGTCATTCCTTGGCTATATCAACATATATGTATAACCATACGCAAAACATTCAATGCAATCAAAAACACCTTATGCATTTCACATATATATAGTAATGCTCGTACGTCGCACGTACCTTAAATCTCCGAAGTCCGAGCCAAGCCTTGCTCGAGTTCCATGCCCCGAGGAATGATGTGCTAACACGATAAACAATTCACCATTATTTACGAACATGTAACCTATGTTCAAGCACACCCATATCCCTCACAACATTGTCAATACACGACAATTATCCTCTTAAAAGACCCGGGGCAGGGTACATGCAGGGAAGGAATAAATGAGACAATCGAAATTTGTTCAAGAATGCCCTACAAAAATCGAACCTCAATCTCACAATTTCGAACCCAATAATTCCATAATTCATCTAAAATGTGAATTAATCAATCCATAGCATGAATAATCATCCTACATGCCAAACCCCCAAATTTGAAATCCAAATCCCTAAAATTCGAAACCCAAGCCCCTAAAATTCGAAATCCAAGAAGCATCATAATGCATCTACAACATGAATTTATCAATCCATAACAAGAATCACCACAACCCTTCCAAAACCCCCAAAATTCGAACCCACTTCATGCATACAACCAAAATTTCGAACCAATCCCACCAACAACAATAATCCGAACAAATCGAACACAAAAAATGGCAGGGAATTGCACGAAAATAACGAAAAAGGGGTTAGGATGATTACCCAAACGAAAATCGGAAGAAATCGGACCAAAATCGATAAACCCTAGAATTTGGGGATCGCCGCTTATCTGCAAAATTCGACTCCAGGACGCGACGAAACTTCGAATTGATGGAGGGGAAAGAAGCGCCTCGTCGAGACGAAGCCGTGGGTAGGTCGCACGCGCCGATCGGCGGCCGGACGGCGGCTGGCGGAGCGCCTGAAACGGCGGGGCAGGGGAGGCGACGGGAAATCGCGCGGACGGGAAAGAGAGAGGAAGGAGAGGGCTGAAATGATAATTTCCTAAAATCTTGGGTTCAAATGGTATTTATAGCAAAAATACCCCGAAAAATTAATAGCCCCACAAATACATCATGATTCCTTAAAAATCATCTGTTTTCAAAAACTCTCTCTCTAACTCCAAAACCCTCTACCGGTGCTCACACAGCACCCGAGATTCCGAGACACATCAAAAACCCAACTCTTAGGTTTTACACCGTAATGTGAACACAATCTCAACCTCTGGATCCAACGATCCCAACTGCCCAAATAAACGAGCCCAGAAGGCCCAATACCTCGATTAAATCCCAAATCGCCACGTAAAACCACTTTAGGGATTATTAATACTCCGGGATTAACACCTATAATCCCTGGTCATCACAATATCCCCCACTAAAAGAATTTCGTCCTCGAAATTAGCACTGGTGTATCACGTAACACCCAGGCTACACAACAACATGAAGCCAGAACCTCGATTCTTGACCATATCAGAATCGTATTAATAAACGCGAGGATACTTACCTCTCATCTAACTCTGGAACAGAGCGACATACCAAAACCAACATAACACCCAAGAGGTAAAACGTACCTCGATGCGGGTCATCCCAGAAGTCAGTCCCTCATGACTGCGAAACAACTGATACTTACGACTGTAGATCAGACAGTCATCCTTCGTTCTAATACAACAGTACAAACACATCCTGAATGACACCTCAACCGTAAGAGCGTTGACCTCGTGTCAAACTCTGGAGTGGAGTAGACTTCCAAATCCATCATAACGTCAAAGAGCGTCAGCACAACTCAACGCTAACAGTCCAAAAGCAGTTAGTCAACTGAAACTGCAAGGATTCGAATCGCTCTTGATTCTATCGTAGATATCATCCAATGATATTTTACTATGACTTACGATGTCTAACATACATCGTTACGAGGGAAACACTAGTACAACTACGGTGTACACATACCAAACCTGGTTTCCACTTTCAACTTCCTCCATCGAAGGAGTAGTCGCCTCATTGCAACTTAATTTGGGCAACTCACGGCCACAAATTTAAAACGAAAGACATCTCGCAAGATGTCCACTTACGGATGTTCCAAGAATCACGTCCTGATCATAAATAACAACCGAGACTCCGCAGAGTTTACATTTCTTAAGGGGCATGCAATAAACCCATTGCATCCTCAACGCTTGTGTCGTCAGCGACACTCAACCAATCCGAAATCCTGCCATCCCTTGAAAATCCTCGGATTTAACAATCCAAACTTGGGAAGGCTGTCGCATAACTCGAAGGAAAACACCAACAAGGGAAATACCTTAACCCTCACAAGAAAATCCCTCCTCAAGGGAGTCAACTAACTTCACGATCATTCCTCATAATCATCGTGCCATGGAGATTCCCAATCTCAAGGTGTTCCATATCTCTCATCAGAGATTTAACCATCCAAAAATAGCATAACTCTATGCTTAACAGAGAGGAAATCAATAACTGGCATCCGTATACTCACCGGTATACCTGCCTAAGCACTGATGTCGCATGCATACTCAATGCACTCGGCTCGGGTATCTACCACATATATCCCTAAGCCCCAAACACAACCGTCAATTCTGAGTCATTCCTTACTCAGTGGAGGATGAAAATCGACGATTAACAATACACGGTGTGATTCCCAAGATCAACACCACTTGCACCAACTTACCGAATCTTTCAAGATTCCCAAATAGGTATAATACTACCTCCTTCCTCGCAAGGGAAATGCCATCGAACTCGAGATCCACAAGTCTCGAACCATCGTTCGGAAAAACTGGATATAATAACACCCATTGTATCCCAATACACGGGTTCCTTTAGATTGAGTCAATAACAACCTGATGACTCTCTTGTTGGTACTCCAACATCCTGAGCTGTCCCAGACAAGTCTCCAAGATTTAAACATAAACGTATACACGTTTCAGCGAGGCACGCACAACCTCAAATGATGTGGTGACTACTAGAGTCCACCACAATCCACATCGTATCACCTTACGATTTGCCAAACTTGGTTCCAACGAGCAGTGTAACGGCTCTAGCAAGCCCATCATGGTGCTACACACACGCGGCAGACAACCTAGTCTCTGCCTCTTTAGGTTTACCTCAAACCTACCAATAAGACGGACGTTTCCACATGGTATAACATACTATGGGAGAAAAACTCAATAGAGTAGTGGGTCTTTATCCAACATTCCTCAATGCCGATACACCCTGGACAACCCAATGTCCCTATGTACTTAACATAACCTGATCCTACTCCCTTAGGACCCATCCTACACCCTCAAGGGTGGTGTGACCATGTCCACCACATGTCACATCGACAGAAAGCGAGTACTTTCCTCCATGATTACTCCTGTCGTCAAATCACATGGCCAAAAGCCATTCCAACGAGCATACCTCAAGGGTATCACCACTCGTAAAATGATCCCCCAATCGTAAGCTGCGGTACAATCACACGTACAGCGCATCCAACCATTCCTCGAGCAACCCGCTCGGTATAAGGGTCACGTCCATCGGTGTCGCACACACCACCTTGTGCTCGGTACTGGCACCCAAGGCATACCACTGAATACGTATACTCAACGCATCGATCATCGTAACGATGATGCATGTCTAATAAGACATCTCCTACACCATCGTCATCGTCATCCCGTGACGACACATGCCAACTCATGGCATCTAAAACATTGCCCACTAGTGACGATATATGTACATCAGCGTATGTCATCCACTAACATGCTAGTAAAATAGGCATAATAAACATGTATATCAATGCATGCCAGCTACAATAAAGCTAATAAAATAGCAATATCTCATACCTCATCGCTAGTGATATAGCGTCATACCTGTCTCCGTCGCTCAATAATAGTGCGTAATCAGCACCCATCGCTCGAAGGCGGCAAAATCCTGTGCTGAGTACATAGCGGCAAAATCCCTCGCTATAGAATCGACGGCATGACACCTCGTCATATAATAAGTGGCATGAAACCTCGCTATATACCTGAGTATGAATCATCGTCCACATAGTAGCGGAAAGAGGCATCGCTATCAATACACCTGGCGGAATGAACCATCGCCAATAGATATAGCGGAATGAACCATCGCTATAAATACACCTGGCGGAATGAACCATCGCCAATCAATATAGCGGAATGAACCGTCGCTATAAATACACCTGGCGGAATGAACCATCGCCAATAAATATAGCGGAATGAACCGTCGCTATCAATACACCTGGCGGAATGAACCATCGCCAATAGATATAGCGGAATGAACCATCGCTATCAATACACCTGGCGGAATGAACCATCGCCAATAGATATAGCGGAATGAACCATCGCTATCAATACACCTGGCGGAATGAACCATCGCCAATAGATATAGCGGAATGAACCGTCGCTATAAATACGCCTGGCGGAATGAACCATCGCCAATAAATATAGCGGAATGAACCGTCGCTATAAATACGCCTGGCGGAATGAACCATCGCCAATAAATATAGCGGAATGAATATAAATCGACACAGCGGGACACATCACCGCTATCATCCGTGTCATCACATAGGAATGAATCATCATCCTAACAAGCGGCATCTCATCCTCGCTTCTTCATACAAGCGGTATCTCATCCTCGCTTCGTATGGCATACCCCGCCTCCATGTGCAAGCGAGCATCCCCGCCCGCTCCACATTTTTAGCGGTACAAGCATAAGCTTCTTCATACAAGCGGTATATCATCCTCGCTTCGTATGGAATACCCCGCCTCCATGTGCAAGCGAGCATCCCCGCCCGCTCCACATTTTTAGCGGTCAAGCATAAGTATAAAAATTCTCACTGTCATAAGCAGGACTCCTGGAATGCATAATCATCATTCCTTTTTATACTCCATATTTCCTGTAACCTGCAACCATCAGGGTTAACAACAATAGCCATATACGCTATGCATCCACATTCAATTCATAATAAAAACACATTATGAGAATGTATGGTTTCACAAATAAATGTCATGATATCCTTCTTTAAATCCTTATTTCATCCTGAGCCCTTATCATTAGTACATTTTAATGCTTCTTGCTACTCCAGGAAAGCGGAATTCTTCCTCGCTTCCACTGGACTTTAGCGTTGCTACTCCATGTAAGCGGAACTCTTCATCGCTTCCAATGGACTTTAGCGTTGCTACTCCATATAAGCGGGACTCTTCATCGCTTCATATGGACTTTAGCATAAGCCATTAAAATCCTTACTAAGATAACTTTGACTCAAGACATGCATATGCAAAAACAATGCACAATAACATATATCATAACCTCAATGCACCACTTTGCATTCATCATGTGTCAACAAGACAACGTAAAATACATGTTACCTCGGAAATATCCCTTTATCTGATTTTCTTAAAAACCAGCTTCCTTGGCACATAACACACGGAGTGCCAGACATCCCCATAAATGTCATCCTATCGTGTTCCACACGATTCCTGCAACCACAATGGTTAGCAATACCACTTTTCATATCATAAGAGCACATAAACAATGTGTTATGTCATACAACATTAATGCCATCATGCATAAATATGTGCTATCAATAACTTCCTAGGCCCTTAACAGCCCCAATGAGCAACCACTGCTCTGATACCACTAATGTAAGGACCCCAAGCCCTTAAAACCTTGATTAGTGTATTAACCACTATGTGTGGTACATGCTTTCTATAAAATGTCAATCGGGAAGCTCTGATGATACTTAATCATTGCCTGTCAATAAAAGACTCATATGTTTGCCCTTTACCAACCTCTTGGTGCCACTTTTCACATTGTAAACTTTTACAAAAATTTGGGCAGAGTCTCCCCATAAATAGAGCTATCCCAAAACAGAGTACAACACATAACAAAATTCCCGGCCAGGGAACACATAATACTCAACAGAAAGCAGTAATACAAGTAGATTCCCAGCCAGGGAAGACACCACACATATGTCAACAAAAGTGGGTTCCAACACCCACATAATACACCAATGACTCTCATATCATTCTAGCAATTCAACCTAATTGCATGCAACCTTAAATGAAAGAGAGAAAGGCTCATGCCTTTATATACAATCCATATACAAGTATAATCGTGCTCACATGCGAGCATCATGAATATGAATATGTATAAATCCTCAGGTGTATATATAGGTTCTCTATACGATACCGTGCTCCATCAAGCCCTGGTACCACGATCCTGGGAGTACCTCAAATCAACAGCTCGAGCTCAGCTCCATAGCCATCGATGTACCTGTCCACCTGTCCCAACAGAGACAGCCCCCAACGGGGTGAGCATACCAATACACAAAATCCCATAATCATAATAATGAAATTCATAATTTACAACAAAGGTAAATGCTAATGAATTTAAATGATACTCCCTGGATGGCAACATCCTCATCCGGGATTCCGTGTACTGTCCCTGTTCTCACAACATCAAACTCATCAAATCTCATAAATCAGTAAATCAACACATTGATTTACACATCGCATGCCTGATCCTCGAATATCAACATATAGTGATTACAAATTCATTAAACATGCAATTACAGATATCACAATATCTAATACTGATTTCACAACCTTGCTATCAATCACAGATAGCTCAAATGCCTTAGCATTTATTTTACCATTCCTTCATTATACTTAGACATCTCAAGTGTCTTATAATGAATACATGAGTCTACAAACCTAGACATCTCAAATGTCTCATAATGAATACATGATTCTACGAACCTAGACATCTCAAATGTCTTACGAAGAATGCATGATTCTACAAACCTAGACATCTCAAATGTCTCATAATATAGTCATATAAATCCTGTACCCCATATATCATGCAAGAGTCATCCTACTCTAGTGTCACGCACGCTACAAGCGGCGATATCAAGATTTGGGTCATTCCTTGGCTATATCAACATATATGTATAACCATACGCAAAACATTCAATGCAATCAAAAACACCTTATGCATTTCACATATATATAGTAATGCTCGTACGTCGCACGTACCTTAAATCTCCGAAGTCCGAGCCAAGCCTTGCTCGAGTTCCATGCCCCGAGGAATGATGTGCTAACACGATAAACAATTCACCATTATTTACGAACATGTAACCTATGTTCAAGCACACCCATATCCCTCACAACATTGTCAATACACGACAATTATCCTCTTAAAAGACCCGGGGCAGGGTACATGCAGGGAAGGAATAAATGAGACAATCGAAATTTGTTCAAGAATGCCCTACAAAAATCGAACCTCAATCTCACAATTTCGAACCCAATAATTCCATAATTCATCTAAAATGTGAATTAATCAATCCATAGCATGAATAATCATCCTACATGCCAAACCCCCAAATTTGAAATCCAAATCCCTAAAATTCGAAACCCAAGCCCCTAAAATTCGAAATCCAAGAAGCATCATAATGCATCTACAACATGAATTTATCAATCCATAACAAGAATCACCACAACCCTTCCAAAACCCCCAAAATTCGAACCCACTTCATGCATACAACCAAAATTTCGAACCAATCCCACCAACAACAATAATCCGAACAAATCGAACACAAAAAATGGCAGGGAATTGCACGAAAATAACGAAAAAGGGGTTAGGATGATTACCCAAACGAAAATCGGAAGAAATCGGACCAAAATCGATAAACCCTAGAATTTGGGGATCGCCGCTTATCTGCAAAATTCGACTCCAGGACGCGACGAAACTTCGAATTGATGGAGGGGAAAGAAGCGCCTCGTCGAGACGAAGCCGTGGGTAGGTCGCACGCGCCGATCGGCGGCCGGACGGCGGCTGGCGGAGCGCCTGAAACGGCGGGGCAGGGGAGGCGACGGGAAATCGCGCGGACGGGAAAGAGAGAGGAAGGAGAGGGCTGAAATGATAATTTCCTAAAATCTTGGGTTCAAATGGTATTTATAGCAAAAATACCCCGAAAAATTAATAGCCCCACAAATACATCATGATTCCTTAAAAATCATCTGTTTTCAAAAACTCTCTCTCTAACTCCAAAACCCTCTACCGGTGCTCACACAGCACCCGAGATTCCGAGACACATCAAAAACCCAACTCTTAGGTTTTACACCGTAATGTGAACACAATCTCAACCTCTGGATCCAACGATCCCAACTGCCCAAATAAACGAGCCCAGAAGGCCCAATACCTCGATTAAATCCCAAATCGCCACGTAAAACCACTTTAGGGATTATTAATACTCCGGGATTAACACCTATAATCCCTGGTCATCACACGTACCTTAATTCCAAAAGAAGGAGAAATTGTAGAACTTTATCTCCTTGAAGTTGTGGGTACCTAGGACGGTTCTACATAACCATACAAATTGATATTAGAAGCTAAACAATAGCCCAATACCAAAAATTCAACAAAAATCATCATTTTTCAACTTTTGAACAGTGGCGATCGATCGCTCAAAATGAGGCGATCGATCGCCCGATTTTTCACTTAGCGGCGATCGATCGCTTAAAATGAGGCGATCGATCGCCTGATGCTCATTTGGCTACTGGACGTTGGCGATCAATCGCGCCATTTGAGGCGATCGATCGCCTATCCTCATCTTCGCGTACTGCCTCTCGGCGATCGATCGCTGCTTTTGTAGCGATCGATCGCCACTTACAGTGGCCGCGATTTCTCCATTTTTATGTGCATTTTCCAAGCTTATTCTCATACCTTTCAACACCAAACTTCCCAACAATAACAATAACTTCATAACCCACTAAAACCCACTTAAAACACTTCAAAAATCATACCCCAACAACATACAACATATACCCAACCAAACCCACTTAAATCACTTCAAAATCATCCCATTTCAAATCCAAACTTCATAAAAACTTAAGGAAGAGTTCCGTACCTCTTGAAGACTCCAAATCTTAACAAAGATCACACAAACACAAGTTTTGTGGAGTTTCCTCCTTCCTCCTTTGAGGGATTTCGAAAATGGGGTGAGGTTAGGGCTTTGGGAGAGAATTGGGGGTTTTTGAGTGGTGGGGAAGAAGTTAAGGGAAAATGGGATAAAAGGGGAATATAGTGGGGTTATTAAAATTGTACCCCAAATTAACATGATGTATAAAATACCCCAACATGGTATTTTAAAAGCATTTACAAAGATGCATTAAACTTCCACTAAATCATGCTGTCCTCATAATTAACCATCAACATAGTTAAATCATGTTAACACCTCATCTTCTAGCATGCATAACATGTACCCTGAAATGCAACCCCGGATCACGTCTATCATGTGGCTAAGCATTTCAACATGATAATTAATTTCAACACGTAAATCAATTATTCACATAATTAATCACATAAACATAATTAATGCCTTAATTGCAATTAATCGTTTCGGGGACATCACATTACTCCCCTACTTATAAGATTTCATCCTCGAAATCGCATGCACTTACCCCAAAAGAAACTAAACATAAATCACATACCAGAGAATAGTTCCGGGTAGTGCTGTACCATATGCCGCTTTGTCTCCCACGTAGCCTCCTCGACACCCGACGATCCCACTGAACTTTGACCATCGGTAAAACTTGACTTCGTAAATCTGCGATCCTCACGATCCAGAATTCTGACCGGTCGTTCAACGCAGGATACATCTGAGTCCAACTGCACTTCAGTAGGCTGTAATACATGAGACGGGTCTGGCTCATACTTCCGTAGCATAGAAGCATGGAAAACATCATGAATCCCAGATAAAGACAGCGGTAGAGCCAAACAGTAAGCCAAAGTACTGATACACTGCAATACTTCATATGGACCAACATACCTCGGGGATAACTTCTCCCGTATACCAAAACGAACTACACCTCTGAAGGGTGAGATTCTCAAGAAGACCCTGTCTCCTACTTGGAATTCTAGCGGTCGTCGCCGCTAGTTGGCATAGGCTGCTTGCCTATCCTGGGTCGTCTTCATCTTTTGGCGTAGCAACTTAATCTCGTCTTACATATCCTTAATCATATCCGGTCCTCCGACCGCCTTACTAGTCAAGTCCTCCCAATACAGCGGTGACCCACATCGTCGTCCGTAAAGAGCTTCAAAAGGAGTTATTCGAATGCTCGTCTGATAGCTGTTAATATCGGAGAACTCCATCATTGGCACTGAATCTTGCCACGGAGTATCAAACTCCAAAACATATGCCCTCAACATGTCCTCGAGCGTCTGAAGGTACGCTCTGTCCGGCCATCTGACTGAGGGTGATAGGCCGTACTCAGTCTCACCTCTGCGCCTAAAGTCGTCTGGAGACCCTCCCCGAAATATGAAGTAAACCTTGGGTCTCTGTCAGACACAATCGAGACTGGAACTCTATGCAACCTCACTACATCCCGCACATATAATTAGCCATCCTTAGGTGCGTGAAAGACACATGACAAAGGATGAAGTGGGCTACTTCGTCAGCCTATCCACGATCACCCAGATCGTATCGAATCCAGAGGCCGTTCTTGGCAAGTGGGTTACAAAGTCCATAGGTACATGTTCCCACTTCCATTGGGGTACTTCCGAGCTCTTCAACTCGCCATCAGGCCTCTGTCGTTCTGTCTTTACCTGCTGACAGATCAAACATCTTTTGACAAGGCCATAACATCACGCTTCATACGTCTCCACTAGAATCGACAACTTAGGTCCTTGTACAACTTTCTTCTTCCTGGGTGGATACTGAACTGGCTATGGTGAGCTTGCTCCACGATTCCTTTACGCAACTCCGGCGTATTTGGGACTACCCATCGGTGGCCCAATCTCAATGAATCATCTTCTGCCACTCTGAACTTTGATGGCCATCCTTGAAGTACTATAAATGACCATCTTTGAAACTCATCATCCGTCCTCTGGCTTTCCTGATAACCTCAAATATGTCTGGCTCGGCCAACAAGATCGACACTCGCACCGGCGACGTGTCCACATCAACATCGTAGCCCAGATGTCAATAAGAAGTCATCATCGCTGATAAACACATAGTGTCCTCAGCAGTACACTTCACTTCCAACTTAAGGCGTCTGCTATCAAATTTGCTTTACATATGTAGTCCATCTATCTTCTTTGTTGCCTATTCAACTCAGCCTGTGTGAACAAAACTTCAGGTTCTTATAGTTCGTGTAGATGGTAACGACGTACCATGCAAGTAACGCCTCCAAATCTTCGAGGCAAATATAATGGCTGCCAGCTCCAAATCATGGACTGGGTACCTAGCCTCATGTGGTTCAACCGCCTCGATGTATAAGCCACCACATGCTTATCTTGCATCACACACAGTCCAAACCCTGCAGTGATGCAGTCGTGTACATAGTAAACTTCTTATCCTCAGAAGGAATTACCAATATAGGTGTCGTAGTCAAACGACGCTTCAATTCTTGGAAGCTTTCCTCACAAGCTTCGGACCAATAGAACGGCACTCCTTTCTGAGTCAGCTGTGTCAGGGGCCTGTCAATCCCTAAGGATCTGGAGTACTGTTCTCAAGTGCTTCACGTGTTCCTCTTCAGTTCGAGAGTAAATGATCATATCGTCAATGAAAACTATGACGAACTGATCCAAATATGGTTGGAGCACCCTGTTCATCAGGCTCATAAAATAGTTGGGGCATCCGTCACCCCAAAGGGCATGACTAAGAATCCGTAGTGCCCACATAAGGTCCTGGAAGCTGTCTTCTGTACATCGTCCTCTCAAACTCGGATCTGATGATCCCCGATCTCAGATCGATCTTACTGTAGAGCCTCGTACTCTGCAGCTGATCAAGCAAATCGTCGATCCCCCGGACGCGGATACTTATTCTTCACTATGGCTTTGTTCAGTTGTCTGAAATTGGTGCACAACCGCAACGAACTATCTTTCTTTTTGACAAATAGGACTGGTGCATCCCAAGGCGATATGCTAGGGTGTATATAGTCCTTGCCAAGGAGCTCTTGCAACTGAACCTTTAATTCCCTTAACTCCGCTGGTGCCATCCTATACGGGCACGAGAAATGGTAGGCGTCCCTGGTAGTAACTTAATCCCAAACTCGACCTCTCTCGTCGGTGGGAATCCAGGAATCTCTTCCGGAAATGCATCAGGAAACACCGCCACTACGGGCACATCCTCCACCTTTAACTCTTTCCTCTTTTCAGTAATAACAACAGTATAGTTGAGATATCCTTTGTGGTCTCGTTCCAATAACTGTGCCATCTTGACAACAGATATTAACGGAATCCTTGAACGGAAATCATCCCCATAGGATGTCCTTCGGACTCCCATATCAGACCTGAATCGGACAGCCCTTGTCTGCAGTCCACAACTGCCTGATACCTGTTCAGAACATCAATGCCTACGAACTGACATCCCCAGAACAATCAAGTATGTCCTCAGTTCGTTATCCTCAAAATAAATGAGGCCGTCTTAACTAATCTGACCAGTTATCAAACTTCTTCCAGCGGGGGTCGAGACTACAAGAGGCGTGGGCGACGGAGAAGTACATATGCGGTGCCTTTCCACAAAACTTGTTGACATTTGCTGCTATACTGCAAGATAAGGGTTAACAACAATACCCAAAAGCAGTTCATATGATACATAGTTAGAGAAACAAAACATGTTCGTACAACATCATATACTTCATATGCAACTTATGCATAAAACATGTTTAAAAGTAAGCACCTAGCCAACTTATTGCTAAGGCTACCCTTCACTCATTCCCTGGTTATCTAACCACTGCTCTGATACCACTAATGTAGGGTCTTCCTACCTTAACGTCATATTATACACGTATTATGGACTAAACATGCATTCATAACCTCTTAAGGGTTCCGGTTGCAACTTTGAGCTAATAAAATTACGGGCCAAAAATGAAATTTCAACCTCAATTAATTACATTCTCAATACGAATGTTAAAGCGATAGAATTATGTTACTACTAGAGTAGAGACTATCCAGAAATCCTGAATCCTAACATCTTTCATGCTCCTCATAGCTCACTGCCTCAACCCGGCCCTTAGTCCTTTAGTCCAAAAGTGTACCTACAGGAACAACCCATCATGAGCATGTATATCGTTACTTAACATCATAGGGCAATGGCATATAAATGAATGCATGAAAGTAATTGGTAACGTATACTTCCTGGTTAATTGCATTAACCCCTTTTTGGTTGTCCCTGTTTCATAGCCATACATAAAATCATTAATTCTCGACATGAATGATTAAAATCGACGTCTTATAAATATCGTTGTCTTACAGCATCATCATCATATAAGCATCATCATCTTATACATATCATCATCATATAAGCATCATCATCTTATAACTTCATCATCTTATAACGTCATCAT
Source organism: Haberlea rhodopensis (assembly GCA_907163345.1). NCBI lineage: Eukaryota > Viridiplantae > Streptophyta > Magnoliopsida > Lamiales > Gesneriaceae > Haberlea > Haberlea rhodopensis. The sequence continues at coordinate 399,924 of CAJQUN010000156.1, forward strand.
CTTATAACATCATCATCATTTAAGCATCATAACAAGATACAACAGTAAATGTACGAAGTCTCGGTTAAGTAATTTACTGGTTATTCGTTAACTTCTTCTTGTTAACCCTGTTTTACCTTCATACATATGGGCATCTTACCCCGTGGTATCTTACCACACAATAACATCGTATGGCCTCTTACCATATGGGCATCTTACCCCGTGGCATCTTACCACACAATAACATTGTATGGCATCTTACCATATGGGCATCTTACCCCGTGGCGTCTTACCACATTATAACATTGTATGGCATCTTACCATATGGGCATCTTACCCCGTGGCATCTTACCACATAATAACATCGTATGACATCTTACTATATGGGCATCTTACCCCGTGGCGTCTTACCACCTTATAACATTGTATGACATCTTACCATATGGGTATCTTACCCTTTTATAAACATCGTATAACATTGTTATAAATTTACTTATCGCAATCATCATCATAAACATCATCATCATATACATCATCATCATAAACTTACTTATCATAATCATCATCGTAAACATCATCATCATAAATATCATCGTAAACATCATCATCATAAACATCTTCGTAAACATCATCATCATAAACATCATCGTAAACATCATCATCGTAAACATCATCATCATAAACATCTTTGTAAACATCATCATCATAAACATCATCGTAAACATCATCATCATAAACATCATCGTAAACATCATCATCGTAAACATCATCATCATAAACATCTTCGTAAACAACATCATCATAAACATCATCGTAAACATCATCATCATAAACATCTTCGTAAACATCATCATCATAAACATCATCGTAAACATCATCATCATAAACATCTTCGTAAACATCATCATCATAAACATCATCGTAAGCATCATCATCATAAACATCATCATCATAATCATCATCTTAAATATCATCATAATATGTAAGGGTATGGTTTACCGTCCGATGCTCGTACGTCTCTTACGTACCTTAATTCCAAAAGAAGGAGAAATTGTAGAACTTTATCTCCTTGAAGTTGTGGGTACCTAGGACGGTTCTACATAACCATACAAATTGATATTAGAAGCTAAACAATAGCCCAATACCAAAAATTCAACAAAAATCATCATTTTTCAACTTTTGAACAGTGGCGATCGATCGCTCAAAATGAGGCGATCGATCGCCCGATTTTTCACTTAGCGGCGATCGATCGCTTAAAATGAGGCGATCGATCGCCTGATGCTCATTTGGCTACTGGACGTTGGCGATCGATCGCGCCATTTGAGGCGATCGATCGCCTATCCTCATCTTCGCGTACTGCCTCTCGGCGATCGATCGCTGCTTTTGTAGCGATCGATCGCCACTTACAGTGGCCGCGATTTCTCCATTTTTATGTGCATTTTCCAAGCTTATTCTCATACCTTTCAACACCAAACTTCCCAACAATAACAATAACATCATAACCCACTAAAACCCACTTAAAACACTTCAAAAATCATACCCCAACAACATACAACATATACCCCAACCAAACCCACTTAAATCACTTCAAAATCATCCCATTTCAAATCCAAACTTCATAAAAACTTAAAGAAGAGTTCCGTACCTCTTGAAGACTCCAAATCTTAACAAAGATCACACAAACACAAGTTTTGTGGAGTTTCCTCCTTCCTCCTTTGAGGGATTTCGAAAATGGGGTGAGGTTAGGGCTTTGGGAGAGAATTGGGGGTTTTTGAGTGGTGGGGAAGAAGTTAAGGGAAAATGGGATAAAAGGGGAATATAGTGGGGTTATTAAAATTGTACCCCAAATTAACATGATGTATAAAATACCCCAACATGGTATTTTAAAAGCATTTACAAAGATGCATTAAACTTCCACTAAATCATGCTTTCCTCATAATTGACCATCAACATAGTTAAATCATGTTAACACCTCATCTTCTAGCATGCATAACATGTACCCTGAAATGCAACCCCGGATCACGTCTATCATGTGGCTAAGCATTTCAACATGATAATTAATTTCAACACGTAAATCAATTATTCACATAATTAATCACATAAACATAATTAATGCCTTAATTGCAATTAATCGTTTCGGGGACATCACAATGCTGCTCCATCTGGGAGAGGACAGCCTCAGGGAGACAGATCTGGAAGAGTTCAGTGCCCTATATGTGGACTACCACATTTGGCAAAGGATTGTGTAGGCTGCTATGTCTGTGGCGACAAAGGCCACTTCGCTCGGCTGTGTCCCAACAGGGGAAGACAGCAGAACTCTACGGGGAGACCTGCGGACAGAACGGCACAACACAGGCCACCTTTTGTGCCAAGACAGTATGGAGGTCAGCCCACGGGGCCACCTCAGGGACAGGTGTATGCTTTGACGAGGGAGCAGGCTACAGCGGCTCCGGAGGAAGTTATAGCGGGTACGTGTCTTTTATTTACGCACCCTGCTCTTATATTGATAGACACAGGTGCGTCACACTCTTTTGTGTCGACGAGTTTTGTTGAAAGGCACCACATATGCACTTCTCCGTCCCCCATGCCTCTTATGGTCTCGACCCCCGCTGGAAGAAGTTTGACTACGGATCAGAGTGTCTATGATGGCCTCATTTATTTTGAGAATAATGAGTTAAGATCAGATTTGATTGTGCTGGGAATGACAGACTTTGATTGCATTGTGGGCATCGATGTTCTGAACAAGTATCAGGCAGTGGTAGACTGCAGGCAGAGGACTGTCCGATTTAGATCTGTATTGGGAGTCCAGTGGACATTTTATGGGGATGGTTCCCGCCCGAAGATTCCGTTAATATCTACTGTCAAGATGGCACAGCTATTGGAACGAGGTCATGCAGGATATCTTATCTATGCTGTTGATATGACGGAAAAGAGGAAAGAGCTAAAGGTTGAAGATATGCCCGTAGTGGCAGAGTTTGCCGATGTCTTTCCGGAGGAAATTCCCGGATTCCCACCGACGAGAGAGGTCGAGTTTGGGATTGAGTTGCTGTTGGGATATGCCCTAAGACAAGTCATTAGATGATTGTTTAAGACATACAATGTTTATGGTTTTATGAATGGCAATTCATTATTATATATTATTCTTTTAACTTTGCATTGTGAATTAATATATATGTTAATGTCCTTAGAATAATATTGTATTATTCTTAAAGATGTCCCTAGTCAAGTATTATCATGAAAGGGATAATGATAATACGTAGAGACTAGTATCTGTTGATCGATGAATTGTTCATTGATATGAGATATCAAATCAACATATGGGTACATGTTAGAGAACGATGTACTGGACAGGCCCACCATGAGAATGCAACATGGATAGTTATATGATCGTCATATGCAATTCTCATAGTGATAATAATGTATGTAATCCTTACGACTTGTGATCATCAGAGATCCCAATATAAGGAGTTATGTATCTTGATATCGTCAAACGTTACCCGTAACAGGGTAATCTATAAAGGCGACTATTGGATACACTACGAATTATGTAGAGGGATGTTGATTGATCGAGATAGGATTTGTCCCTCCTATATAACAGGAGATGTGTTTGGCCCTTGATCAAGTGAGAACTAAAATGCATGGCCATGCTCGAATGAGTCGATATGAGATATCGAGCTTATTCGTTTATTCTAGTTCTACTTGGGGATCAAGAAATAAAGATTGGATATACGAGTATGACTATTCCATGACTCGTGTTCAATCTAAACACAAAGGACAAAGGGATTAAGTTACATGATTAATATTATCACAAGTTCTAAAGGTTATGTCGAGTCATTGACATTCTCGTAATTTGGGTAGCATCGATGTGTTGCTAGATACCGCTCAATGCTTGCGACATAAAATGAGATTTTATGTCACTGCCAACATTACGAGATCCTATCGGGTCGCACAAAAGATTAAATCGATAAGGGAAATTAAATTCATTGGATGAATTAATTAATTAAGAAGAGTCTTAATTAAGTGATTAAAGGGTTTTAATTAAATCATGGGTTTGGGCCCATAAGACTTTAAGAAAGTCTTGAACCTTAATTAAAAGCCTTATAATATAAATAAGAGGTTTTGATTAATTGTTAATCATACTTTCATATCATTGTTTTGATATCAAACCCTAGCCTCCACCTCAAGCTCTCTCTCGGCCGAACCCTAGAAGCCGTGAGCTTCTCCATCGCCGCCGTCTTTCCTTGGTGGTTCATGGTGGTCGTTGATCGGTTATTGTAACCGTGAGCCTTGTTTGTTCAAGAATAAGTCTAGCAACTTGTTCTTGAACGTCCCTTTCGATTTGATCGTGTGGATACCGTAGAGACGAAGGTGAAAACTTTCGTTTGTGACTCGGAGTTCGTTGGACGTGCTGCTCCGTGGAATCTGCTTCAAACACGCTACAAGGGTGAGACCTTCGTATACCTTAATCCGATATGATAACCTATGTATAGATCCGGTGTTAGTAATCCATAAAAATTTTATTCCGCTGCGTTGTATGCTCATGGATTACTTACAGTGGTATCAGAGCCGTGTACAAGGCTCATATCGGATATATGTGATTAAATTGTGTTAATCATATTAGAATTACTATTTCATGCTATTAAAACTGTTTAAATTCATATATGATATGAAATTAATTTTAGTTTATGAAAATCATCGTAGTAATTGTATTTGATATAATTGGCGAATAAAAATATTTATTGAGCATCAATTTTCGGCCATCACCATCACAAATGTCACCACGGCTAGCCACATGAGGGCTAGGGTTTTCGAACCCTTGGATCGAGATGGCTTAGTCGTTGTGGCTAATAATTGTGCATGGAAGTGTCGAAAATTAATTAGGGTTTGGAACCCATTGGACGTGACGGCTAGCTCATGATGGCTAGGGTTTCGAACCCTAATAGCCGTGCATGGCTCGGCCATCATCGCCTTATTTTCTATAGTTTTGATGCTTGGATGAGTTTTGAACTCCTTGACTCGATAATGGTTCACGCATGCATGGATTAGTAACTTTACCACATGAGAGCAAGGTTTTTCGAACCCTTAGCTCGAGATGGTTGAGCGAACCCCGTGCATGGCATGACCGTGAATCGTGGCTAACAAATTCCAGCGTTTAAAACAAGATGGCTCGATAAAAGTGCATAAAGGTGCGAGGCGGCTAGGGTTGGAACCCTAGCGCCGCCACCGCATGAGCCATGGCTCGGCCATGGGCTAGGGTTTCGAACCCTAGGCCCACTATTGGTCCAGCCGTGTGCTTCATGGTTCGAACCATGGTGGTTCGTGTCTTAGTCGCTTTCGTTCGTGGCATGTGATGTCCCGAGCGTACGATAATTTTTCAAAAATTATATTACAGTTTTAATTAGAATTAAATTTAAAATGTTTAGAATTTAATTAATTAAATGTTAATGCATGCTTTATGTGTTGTTTGAGCATGGTGCGTGGTTATAGCCCTTTGACCTATTAGATAGGATTTGTGGATGTTTGTATTTATAATACGACCTGCGTGTCGTGCCTTTCTCTATTTCATTCTAAATGTAATCCCTCCCCTATGTTCCCCTCGAATGTGAATCGAGGAATTCTATATCTTGTAAATAGTGTAGTTTATTTTATTGATGGTGATCAATGAAGATGGAGCATCGTGCCGGGATGAGGAGGCCATTCACAAATTGGAGCCATGGGAAGGTGCTTGTGAAGTTACCTTAGGTTGACTCATAGGATTTTCTCATTGGCTTGAGAAAATCATTAGTAGGGGCTATAACTATGTCACGTTTAATTATGTATGTTGATGCATGATTTATCTTATGTTTTAGTTTGATAATAGTATTACACATATATGTAGATATGTATACAACTATATGTAGTGGACATATTTTAAATTATCAAATTAATCATGAGATCAATAAATCCCTCTATAATATTAAGTTTTAGATGCCTTCCAAAATAAAAGTACTCGTCAATAACTTCGATTGTACATGTGTGGGTTTGCCAAAGCAAAGCACCGTGGCAATCTTAGTAAGGCGCAAAAGGATAAAAGTGATATCCGTTATACTTTAATTGGGTACGACTTAACTAGGTTATCTCAATAGGATTGGGAACCTAGAGGCATGGGTTGGATTATAATTCATTTGATGAATTGAACAAAGTGTTGTTCGTCCAACTATCCAAGAATTATATGTGATGTAATTGACAAAGTGTTGTCTACCTAAATAACCGAGTCTTGGGCGATTAGCCAAAGCTAACTCAAGATTAGACGAAATATGGATCTTGGCCCACTAAAGGTTTCGAGGGTTGATATTTTTCAAACAAAATAGTGGGAGTATCATTTAATATAAGACCATGTTAAATGATTTAAATCATAAACTTATTTTGCATATTTATATTGTAGATATCCATGGCAACTAACAACGTTACTAGCACTTTATCACTGCGATCGGTCCTTGAGAAGGACAAATTAAATGGGACGAATTTCCTAGACTGGCATAGGAACTTGAGGATAGTCCTCAAACAAGAAAAGAAACAATATGTCCTAGAGGAACCCTTACTCGCTGAGGAACCTCCCCTAACAGCTACAAGAGCTGAAAAAGATGCTTACAAAAAGCATCAGAGTGACGCACTTGATGTTGGGTGCCTCATGCTTGCCACCATGAACTCTGAGCTTCAGAAGCAACATGAGGAAATGGAGGCGTTCGATATGATCGAACACTTAAAGCAGTTGTACCAACAGCAAGCTAGACAAGAGAGGTATGATGTCTCCAAAGCGTTATTCCAGTGCAGGATGGTAGAGGGAAGCCTAGTTGGAACTCATGTGCTCAAGATGATTGGGTACATTGAGAATCTGGACAAGCTGGGTTTTCCATTGGACCAAGAGTTGGCCACCGATGTGATCTTGCAATCGTTGCCTGAGAGCTTCAGTCAATTTGTAGTAAATTACAATATGACTGACATGGAAAAGACTCTACCACAGTTGCTTGGTATGTTGAGAACATATGAAGCAAATACTAAGAAGACTAAGGCCACAAATGTCCTTATTGTGAATAAGGGCAAAGGAAGGGCCAAAGCTAAAGGCAACAAGAAAGCAAAGAAAGTCTTTGCTAAATCTAAGCCAAAGTCTTCTGCACTAAAGCCAAAGGTAGGGATAGCAAAGGAAGGGAACTGTTTCCATTGCGGTGAGACCGGCCATTGGAAAAGAAACTGCAAAGTATATCTGGAGGATCTAAAGAAAGGAAGTGTGACTTCCGCTTCAGGTATTTTTGTTATAGAAGTCAATTTATCTACTTCTTCATCATGGGTATATGGTGGATCTCACATTTGTGTAAATGTGCAGGATCTCAAAAGGAGTAGGACATTGGCGAAAGGTGAAGTTGATCTCCGAGTTGGAAATGGAGCAAGAGTTGCTGCATTAGCTATAGGAGATTATCATTTAGCTTTACCTTCTGGTTTATCATTGATTTTGAAAGATTGTTATTTTGTGCCTTCTATTACTAAAAACATAATATCTATTTCTTGTTTGGACAAGTATGGTTTTTCATTTATAATAAAGGACAATTGTTGTTCTATTTATTTAAATGATATGTTTTATGCTAGTGCACAAATGGTGAATGGTCTTTATGTATTAAATCTTGATATGCCTATCTATAACATAAATACTAAAAGGATTAAAAATAATGATTGTAATCCGACTTATCTCTGGCACTGTCGCTTGGGCCACATAAACGAGAACCGCATATCTAAACTTCATAAGGATGGAGTATTAGATTCATTTGATTTTGAATCATATGAAACATGCGAATCTTGTTTAATGGGCAAGATGACTAAAGCCCCTTTCAAGGGACATGTTGAAAGGGCAAATGTTTTATTGGGACTAATACATAGTGATGTATGTGGACCAATAAGTACACAAGCTAGAGGTGGTTTTCAATACTTTGTTACATTTACTGATGACCTCAGTAGATATGGGTATGTGTACCTAATGAAACATAAGCATGAAACCTTTGAAAAGTTCAAAGATTTCAAGAATGAAGTACAAAACCAACTTGGCAAGAGTATCAAAATCCTTCGATCAGATCGAGGAGGAGAATACTTAAGCCAAGAGTTTCATGACTATCTAAAGGAGTGTGGGATAGTCCCACAACTCACTCCTCCGTATACTCCGCAATGGAATGGTGTATCCGAGAGGAGAAATCGAACCTTGTTAGACATGGTTAGATCAATGATGAGTCATACAGATCTTCCGATATTGTTTTGGGGACACGCTCTAGAAACAACGATTTTCTTACTGAACCGAGTTCCATCTAAATCAGTGGAAAAGACACCATATGAGATATGGACTGGGAAGCGTCCTAGTATGTTTTTTATGAAGATTTGGGGTTGTGAGGCTTTCGTTAGACGTCACGCCACTAACAAACTTGGACCCAAATCTGATAAGTGTTTATTTGTGGGGTATCCTAAGGAAACAAAAGGATACTATTTCTATTATCCCACCGAGAACAAAGTAGTTGTTGCTCGGACTGGTGTATTTCTTGAAAGAGAATTTATTTCTAGAAAAACCATTGGGAGAAAAATAGAACTTAGTGAAGTTCAACCACAAGAAAACACTGAACCTGAGATTGAGATGGAAACAGAGCAGGCACCACAAACTGTTGTGGAAGAAGTACCTGCTCAAGAGACACAAGCCCAGCGTAGGTCTGTAAGAGAACACCGGGAGCCACAGAGATATGGATTTCTTGTGACTCAACAAGGTGACTTACTACTTATTGATGAGGATGAGCCGTCATCTTATCAACAAGCTATTATGGGCAATGATTCTGAGAAATGGCAAGAGGCCATGAAATCTGAAATGGAATCCATGTATGCAAACCAAGTATGAACTTTGGTTGATCCACCTGAAGGGGTACGACCCATAGGGTGTAAATGGATTTTCAAGAAAAAGACCGATATGGATGGTAACGTACAAACCTATAAAGGTCGGCTGGTTGCAAAAGGATTCAAACAAATTCATGGTATTGACTATGATGAAACCTTTTCACCAGTGGCCATGGTTAAATCCATAAGGATCTTACTTGCAATAGCTGCATTTCATGATTATGAAATCTGGCAGATGGATGTCAAAACAGCTTTCCTTAATGGAAATCTGCTCGAGGATGTGTACATGACACAGCCCGAGGGTTTTGTCGATCCAAAGGATGCTGGAAAGATATGCAAGCTACAACGATCCATTTATGGATTGAATCAAGCTTCTCGGAGTTGGAATCTTCGTTTTGATGATGCAATCAAAGAGTTTGGTTTTATCAAAAATGAAGATGAACCTTGTGTCTACAAGAAGGTCAGTGGGAGCGTGATCATTTTCCTACTGTTGTATGTAGATGACATACTTCTTATTGGAAATGATATCCCTGCCTTGCAATCTGTAAAGATTTGGCTAGGGAACTGCTTTTCGATGAAAGACTTAGGAGAAGCCACCTATGTATTAGGAATCAAGATCTATAGAGATAGATCGAGAAGGCTTCTTGGTCTAAGTCCAAGTACATACATAGACAAGGTGCTTAAAAGGTTTAGCATGCAAGAATCCAAGAAAGGATTCGTGCCTATGACACATGGTATTTATCTCTCGAAGGAACAGTGTCCTTCAACACCAGATGAGAGACAACGCATGAGTAAGATTCCATACGCGTCAGCTATTGGATCTATCATGTATGCCATGATATGTACTCGTCCCGATGTATCGTATGCTTTGAGCATGACGAGCAGATATCAAGTTGATCCAGGTGAAGGTCACTGGATTGCAGTCAAGAATATCCTAAAGTACTTGAGAAGGACTAAGGATACATTCTTGATTTATGGAGGTGAGGAATAGCTCAATGTAATGGGTTACACTGATGCAAGCTTCCAAACCGACAAAGATGATTTTCGATCGCAATCTAGATATGTGTATTGCCTAAATGGAGGTGCTGTGAGCTGGAAGAGTTCAAAGCAAGAAACAGTAGCCGATTCTACAACGGAAGCTGAGTATATTGCTGCCTCGGATGCAGCAAAGGAAGTTGTTTGGATGAGGAAGTTCATTTCTGAACTTGGAGTGGTGCCTAGCATTAAAGATCCGATAGAACTCTATTGTGACAACAATGGAGCGATCGCATTGGCTAAGGAACCAAGATCTCACCAAAGATCCAAGCACATACTTAGGCGTCTCCATTTCATTCGAGAAATCGTTGAAAGGGGAGATGTTAAATTATGCAAAGTACCAACAGATGATAATGTATCTGACCCATTGACGAAGCCGCTGTCACAGCAGAAGCATGATCGTCATACTAGATCTCTAGGCATTAGGTATATGTCTGAGTGGTCTTAGTGCAAGTGGGAGATTTGTTGGGATATGCCCTAAGACAAGTCATTAGATGATTGTTTAAGACATACGATGTTTATGGTTTTATGAATGGCAATTCATTATTATATATTATTCTTTTAACTGTGCATTGTGAATTAATATATATGTTAATGTCCTTAGAATAATATTGTATTATTCTTAAAGATGTCCCTAGTCAAGTATTATCATGAAAGGGATAATGATAATACGTAGAGACTAGTATCTGTTGATCGATGAATTGTTCATTGATATGAGATATCAAATCAACATATGGGTACATGTTAGAGAACGATGTACTGGACAGACCCACCATGAGAATGCAACATGGATAGTTATATGATCGTCATATGCAATTCTCATAGTGATAATAATGTATGTCATCCTTACGACTTGTGATCATCAGAGATCCCAACATAAGGAGTTATGTATCTTGATATCGTCAAACGTTACCCGTAACAGGGTAATCTATAAAGGCGACTATTGGATACACTACGAATTATGTAGAGGGATGTTGACTGATCGAGATAGGATTTGTCCCTCCTATATAACAGGAGATGTGTTTGGCCCTTGATCAAGTGAGAACTAAAATGCATGGCCATGCTCGAATGAGTCGATATGAGATATCGAGCTTATTCGTTTATTCAAGTTCTACTTGGGGATCAAGAAATAAAGATTGGATATACGAGTATGACTATTCCATGACTCGTGTTCAATCTAAACACAAAGGACAAAGGGATTAAGTTACATGATTAATATTATCACAAGTTCTAAAGGTTATGTCGAGTCATTGACATTCTCGTAATTTGGGTAGCATCGATGTGTTGCTAGATACCGCTCAATGCTTGCGACATAAAATGAGATTTTATGTCACTGCCAACATTACGAGATCCTATCGGGTCGCACAAAAGATTAAATCGATAAGGGAAATTAAATTCATTGGATGAATTAATTAATTAAGAAGAGTCTTAATTAAGTGATTAAAGGGTTTTAATTAAATCATGGGTTTGGGCCCATAAGACTTTAAGAAAGTCTTGAACCTTAATTAAAAGCCTTATAATATAAATAAGAGGTTTTGATTAATTGTTAATCATACTTTCATATCATTGTTTTGATATCAAACCCTAGCCTCCACCTCAAGCTCTCTCTCGGCCGAACCCTAGAAGCTGTGAGCTTCTCCATCGCCGCCGTCTTTCCTTGGTGGTTCATGGTGGTCGTTGATCGGTTATTGTAACCGTGAGCCTTGTTTGTTCAAGAATAAGTCTAGCAACTTGTTCTTGAACGTCCCTTTCGATTTGATCGTGTGGATACCGTAGAGACGAAGGTGAAAACTTTCGTTTGTGACTCGGAGTTCGTTGGACGTGCTGCTCCGTGGAATCTGCTTCAAACACGCTACAAGGGTGAGACCTTCGTATACCTTAATCCGATATGATAACTTATGTATAGATCCGGTGTTAGTAATCCATAAAAATTTTATTCCGCTGCGTTGTATGCTCATGGATTACTTACAGTTGCTACCAGGGACGTCTGCAATTTCTCGTGCCCCGTATAGGATGGCACCAGCGGAGCTAAGAGAGCTAAAGATTCAGTTGCAAGAACTCCTTGACAAGGGCTACATACGCCCTAGCGTATCGCCATGGGGTGCGCCTGTCTTATTTGTTAAGAAGAAAGATGGATCGATGCGTCTATGCATTGACTATAGGCAGCTGAACAAAGCTACAGTAAAGAACAAGTATCCACTTCCGAGGATCGATGACTTGTTCGATCAGTTGCAGGGTACGAGGCTCTACAGTAAGATCGATCTGAGGTCGGGGTACCATCAGATTCGAGTAAGAGAAGATGATGTTCAGAAGACGGCTTTCCGGACTAGATATGGGCACTATGAATTCCTGGTCATGCCTTTTGGGGTGACGAATGCCCCAGCTGTCTTCATGAGTTTGATGAACAGGGTGTTCCAGCCATATTTGGATCAGTTCGTCATAGTCTTCATTGACGACATACTTATTTACTCTCGGACTGAAGAAGAGCATATAAGGCACTTGAGGATAGTACTTCAGATCCTTAGGGATCATCAGTTATATGCAAAGCTTAGCAAGTGCGAGTTCTGGTTGGACAGCGTGGTATTCTTAGGCCATATCATATCTAGCCATGGGATATCTGTGGATCCCAGGAAGATTGAAGCTGTGATGGAGTGGGCTGCACCCACTTCTGTACCTGAGATAAGGAGTTTTCTCGGTTTGGCAGGTTATTACCGACGTTTCGTCGAAGGTTTTTCGAAGATTGCCAAACCCCTGACACAGCTGACTCAGAAAGGAGTCCCCTTCTTTTGGTCTGAGGCTTGTGAGGAAAGCTTCCAAGAGCTGAAGCATCGTTTGACTACAGCGCCTGTGCTGGTGATTCCGTCTGAGGATAAGAGGTTTGCCTTGTATACGGATGCGTCATTACAGGGTTTGGGTTGCGTGTTAATGCAAGATAAGCATGTGGTGGCTTATGCATCAAGGCAACTGAAGCTACACGAGGCTAGATATCCAGTGCATGATTTGGAACTGGCGGCCATCATATTTGCCTTGAAGATCTGGAGGCATTACTTGTATGCCACGTCTTTTACTATATACACGGACCATAAGAGCCTGAAGTTCTTATTCACTCAGGCAGAGTTGAATATGAGGCAAAGAAGGTGGATGGATTTGCTCAAAGACTATGATTGTGAAATTGAGTACCATCCAGGTAAAGCGAACTTGATAGCAGACGCCTTAAGTCGGAAGGTGAAGAGTACTGCAGAGGATGTCATGTGTTTGTCAGCTTTGATGACTTCGTATTGCCATCTGGGCTATGATTTCGATGTAGACACGTCGCCTGTGCGAGTGTCGACCTTATTGGCGGAGCCAGATATATTTGAGGCAATCAGGAAGGCCCAGAAGTCGGATAGTGAGGTTCAGAGATGGACATCATTGATACTTCAGGGTCAGCCATCCAAGTTCAGAATGGCTGAGGATGAATCTTTGAGACTGGCCAACCGATGGGTAGTCCCAGATACACCAGAACTGCGTAGAGGAATATTGGAGCGAGCTCACAGTAGTCGTTTCAGTATCCACCCAGGGGGAAAGAAGATGTACAAAGATCTATGCGATCAATTCTGGTGGAGACGCATGAAGCGTGAGGTGATCACGTTTGTGAAAAGATGTTTGATCTGCCAACAAGTAAAGGCAGAGAGGCAGAGGCCTGGTGGTGAGCTGAAGAGCTTAGAGGTGCCTGAATGGAAGTGGGAGCATATATCTATGGACTTCGTGACCCACTTACCGAGGACGGCCTCAGGATTTGACGCGATCTGGGTAATCGTGGATAGGCTGACGAAGACGGCTCATTTCATCCCTTACAGTATGTCATATACATACTTGAAGATGGCCCAGTTGTATATACGGGATGTGGTGAGATTGCATGGTATTCCAGTCTCGATAGTGTCTGATAGGGACCCGAGGTTTACTTCACATTTCTGGGAGGGTCTCCAGGCAGCTTTGGGCACAGAGGTGAGACTGAGTACGGCCTATCACCCTCAGACAGACGGCCAAACGGAGCGCACCATTCAGACGCTCGAGGACATGTTGAGGGCATGTATTCTGGAGTTTGATACTCCATGGCAGGATTCAGTGCCACTGGTAGAATTCTCCTATAATAACAGTTATCAGGCGAGCATTCAAATGGCTCCTTTTGAAGCTCTGTATGGACGACGATGTAAATCACCGCTGTATTGGGAGGATTTGACTAGCAAAGCGGTCGGAGGACCGGATCTGATCAGGGATATGGAAAGTAAGATAAAATTGATACGCCAAAAGATGAAAGCAGCCCAGGATAGGCAGGCAGCCTATGCAAATAAGCGGCGACGACCGCTGGAATTCCAGTTAGGAGACAGGGTCTTCTTAAAGATCTCGCCCTTCAGGGGTGTGGTTCGTTTTGGGATGCGGGGGAAGTTATCTCCGAGGTATGTTGGGCCATATGAAGTTTTACAGCGTGTCGGTACTTTGGCATATCGCTTGGCTTTACCGCCATCCTTGTCTGGCATACATGATGTTTTCCATGTCTCCATGTTACGGAAGTATGAGCCAGACCCGTCTCATGTCTTACAGCCTTCAGAAGTTCAGTTAGACTCAGATGTGTCCTACGTAGAACGACCAATCAGAATTCTTGATCGTGAGGATCGCAGACTACGAAGTAAAGTTATACCGATGGTCAAAGTTCAGTGGGATCGTCGGGGTGTCGAGGAGGCTACGTGGGAGACGGAACGGCATATGGTGCAGCACTATCCGGAACTATTCTCTGGTATGTTTTTATGTTTAGTTTCGATATGATGATGCATGTGGATTTCGAGGACGAAATCTTATAAGTAGGGGAGTAATGTAATACCCCCGAAATGTAATATGATTATGTTCTACGATGATGAATTATGATGTGTTTAAGGGTTATGGTGTATTTAAATTGGGGGCCACGATTTATGATATGATGATATGATGTGGGGAGCATGTTGGGTGTTTTAAAGGATGTATTAATTAATGAAGTTAGAAAACATCGAGTGAGGATATTTTAATACATCGTACAAAATACCGGGATACAATTAAACACCACAAGGCACCCCAACCACACCAACCCAATCGGTCACCTCACCCCTTTTCCCACTTGTCAAAGCCCATAGCCCCCACTTGCCCCAACCCATGCCATCACTCATTCTTGCATTCACTTTCCCTCCATCTCTTTCTCCCTCTCATTTTCGTCCCTGTAAGCTGCAGAAAGGAAGGAGGATTAGCTTGTGATTTCTTGTCTACAACTTTGCAAGATTAGGGGAGCAAAAGTAGAGGGGTAAGCCTTACTCTGTTTTTCTGGGTTTGTGTTTGAGCTTGGGTTTGGTGGGTTGTTTTAATGCATGCTAAGTGTAGGCTTGGGTGAAACCTTGGTATTAATACTTACATGGTAGTTTTATGTAACTACTAGCATGTTTGTTTGAGCATGTTACATGTTTTATGTAATAGACTTCTTGTTATGAAACTATGTGCTCGAAAATCTGGAAAAGATAAGCATACTCTGTTTCTGTTAAAGTTGGTTGAGGATGAAGATTATGATGATGTTATGATGCATGTTAGCTTAGGTTTTGTTAAACCTTTGATTTAAGAGCTTACATGGATATTTTATGAAGTTCTTCACATGTTTGTTTCAGCATGAAAGATGTGTTATGAAGTAGAAAAGATGGTGTGAAAAGAGGTGCTAAAAAATCTGGGGAAAATCCCGATTTTTCAGAGCTCTCGATCGATCGAGATTTGGTCCCGATCGATCGAGCGAGACAGAAGGTCTAATGCATGTTTTCAAAATTTTGGTGCCGATCGATCGAAGGATTTCTCGATCGATCGGTGAAGCTCCTCGATCGATAGGTAAAATGTTCGATCGATCGAGCGAGGCAGGATGCTAAGGCACTGTTTGTGCACAGTGTAATCGATCGAGAGAGGCAGAACGTTGAAAAATATAATGATGTTTTATTTTGTTAAGTTTATGATGTGAGATGGTTTTGAGGCATCTAATATGGTATTATGTGGTCTTGTAGAACCATCCCAGGTACCGACACCATCAAGGAGATAAAGTCTGTTGACTCCTCCTTTTGAAAAGGTACGTAAGAGGCGTACGGGCATCGGACGGTAACACACATCTTTATACTACAACTATGCTTTTATTGCATGAAGTTTATACGATATTTATATGATGATGTTTATACGATGCTTATATGATGATGTTTACATGATGTTATTGTGGTAAGATGCCACGGGGTAAGATGCCCCACATGGTAAGAGGCCATGCGATATTATTTGTGGTAAGATGCCACGGGGTAAGATGCCCCACATGGTAAGAGGCCATGCGATACTATTTGTGGTAAGATGCCACGGGGTAAGACGCCCCACATGGTAAGAGGCCATGCGATGTTATTGTGGTAAGATGCCACGCATGGTAAGAGGCCATGCGATGTTATTGTGGTAAGATGCCACGGGGTAAGATGCCCCACATGGTAAGAGGCCATGCAATGTTTATAATGTGGTAAGATGCCACAGGGTAAGATGCCCATATGCATGATTACGAATCAGGGACAACGATAAGAAGTTAATGAATAACCAGCATATTTACTTAACCAATGTTTCATTCATTTACTATGATGCTTTATGATGTTGAATGAGATTGTATATGCTTACGATGTGTTGTCCCTGTAGGTACGCTTTTGGACTAAAGGACTAAGGGGTCGGGTTGAGGCAGTGAGCTACGAAGAACACAGGAATGTATAGGAATCAAGTCTTGATTAGTATCTACTCTAGGAGTAGTATAAATCTAAACATGAACATTCTTTTGAAAGTGTAATGAATTTATTTTTGAAGTCCTTTATTTTGGCCTGTATTTCTGATAGCTCATGTAACAACCAGAACCTTAGAATGTTATTAATGCATGATTAGTCATTCTTTGTCTATTAATCACTGTTAAGGTGGGAAGACCCCACACAATTCATCATGATTTGATATTGATGATCTAAGCTGTTGGTGTGTATAATGTGGATATATGTATGTGAGAATTACTAATGGGTTTTCTAGTAATTACTTTGCACCAGATAATAGCCAGGAGATGATATATGAGAGGTTGATGTGTAAGGACTCTAGAGTACCGCTACTTCATACAGACAATGGTGGTGATGTTGGTATAAGTTGCATACAATTGCAACCACACAGGTATGAGGTTATTTATATGATAAAAAGTTGGTGTATTGTCATACATTTTGATATACACATGATATGTATAGATTGATGATTTAGTGATTATATGGTGTGTACTATGATGAAAGTGTACTATGACGGATTTAGACCTTGTGCGAGGAATACCGATGCGAGTACACAGGTACTGAAGTATGACAAGAAGTGCTTGATTTCTAAACACTGTAAGTGTTGGCTTTTATGAACTATTAGCAAAGTACTCCGGATCCCAAATCCCACGAAAGACCAAATTCCAAGGTTATCACCACGATGAGGATACAATCTCATCCCTTGGATCCAACGACTCCAAAAACAGGATTTAAAATCCCCGGGAGTCCCCAAACCACAATTAATACACGATTGCCACAGTTAAAATCCATTAAGGATTATTATCACACCGGGATTAGTACCAATAATTCCCGGGCGTCACAATTATCCCCCACTAATAAAATTTCATCCTTGAATTTTGCAAGGCGTACTCCATGTGTAAGGACCCTAGTTCCTTAAGTGCGGATTAAGGGCATAATTAGAGCTAACATACAACATCAGAGTAAAAATGTTCGCGTTGAGACTATGTGCCTTAAGAATTACATGCCAAGTTAAGGACTATCAATGGATTAATTACATTCCGAATCAAAAATGAATGTTATCAACTATAGCTTTACACTACTCCTAGAGTAGACACTATACAAAAGTAATCCTGTCCTTCATTTCTCAAAAGTGTTCTTCACGAGCTCACCGCCTCAACCCGCCTTAGCCCCTTTTTCATGCCAAAATGTACCTACAAGGACAACCCCCAAACATGAGCAATAATATTATTCATATCCAACACAATATGAATATAAGGCGTAAATGCATAAATCATAATAAAACACTTCCTGTTTTTCCCATGCATTTTAAACGCTTCCTTTTTTGTTGTCCCTGTACCATAACTCATGAGTATAATCAAATAGATTATTTAATGGTCCACACATGTCATGACATAATACCATTTCACTATCACCAATTACCAATCACCAATCCCTAGTCTGTTCATCACAATGTATTTTAATGCCCCTCGCTTTTCATATAGGCGGCATAGAATAACCTCGCTTCAATGGACATGCGGCGCTCCCACCCCTCGCTTCACATTGAGCGGCAAATATTCTTTACTCGCCTCATATGATAACCACGCTTAAATGTGACATGCGGCGCTCCCACCCCTCGCTTCACATTTAGCGGCACCAAATCAAATAGCGGCAAGCATTTAAATCATCAAGGGATGACCATGACTCATGGGATATGCACCAATAACCATCATATGCATATACAATCATCATGCGTAATTCAACATGTATTTGCATCCACAATGCATAATTCTATATATACTCGCATCCACAATGCATAATCAAAGAGTATATTAGATACATGTACCATTGGGTGCCCGTACGTCCTCTACGTACCTTTCCAAAAGTGGAATTTGATATGGCTTCACTTCCTTGGTTGTGTCGCCACCTGGGATGGTTCTACACAATCACACAACCCCATATTAGAAGCCAAATAATAATCAAATACCAAAAATTTGCCAAAAAAAAAACCATTTTCCAAAATTCTGCTGCTGGCGATCGATCGCTTCGCTGAGGCGATCGATCGCCTCAATTTTCGCTTCGCGGCGATCGATCGCGCAATACATGGCGATCGATCCCCTACCTTACGTTATGGACACTGCCCCTCGACGATCGATCGTGCCATTTCAGGTGATCGATCGCCTACCCTGAGATTTCGATACTTCCTGTTGGCGATCAATCGCGCCATTTCAGGCGATCGATCGCCACATATAGACCCGCGATTTTCACCATTAATGCACACCAATACCATCCCAAACCATACCAATACTCCTTCCACCAACCCAACAACATAAGAACACAATAAATCAACAAAATACACCTCAAGCAACACAAAAATCCAACACCCAACCAAAAATGATACCAACCCAAAATAACCCATTTTAAAACCTTACAAATCTATCTCAAACTCAATCCAAACACTATAAAACGTTAGGGTGGTATCCATACCCCTTGGAGACTCCAAATCTCCCAACAAACTCCACAAATCAAGCTTTTGGAAGGATTTCTCTTCACCCCTTTGACCAAAATCGAAAATGAAGGAGGGAAGGGTTTGGAGGAGTAATTGGGGAAAGTAGGAGTGATGGGTGTAGAGGGGTTGGGGGTATTAGTGGGTTATTTTTAAAATAAATTGTACTCCACAATTACCACGGTGTATAAAACACCCCAACATGATATTTTAAAGGCATTTTCCAAAATGCATCAAATCCCAATTAAAATCATGCTCGACCAAATAATTATCGATTACCATAAACAACCATGATAACCCTTAATTTCCCAACATGCATAACATGCATCCCGAAATGCATCCCCGGTCACGCTTACAATGACTAAGCATTTCAACATGATAAATAAATCCAGCACATAATTAATTATCACCATAATTAATCATATAAACATAATTAATGCCCAAATTGCATATAATTATTTCGGGGATATCACAATACTCCCATACTTATAAGATTTCGTCCTCGAAATCACATGCACTTACCCCGAAAAGAAACTAAACATAAATAACATACCAGAAAACAGTTCCGGGTAGTGCTGCACCATATGCCGCTCCGTCTCCCACGTAGCCTCCTCGACACCCCTGCGATCCCACTGAACCTTGATCATAGGTATCACTTTGTTCCGAAGTCTGCGGTCTGCTCGATCCAGAATTCTAACAGGCCGTTCCACATAAGACACATCGGATTCTAACAGAACCTCAGAAGGCTGCAACACATGAGATGGATCCGGCTCATACTTCCGCAGCATAGACACATGGAACACATCATGTATACCAGACAAGGAAGTTGGCAAAGCTAGTCGGTAAGCTAAGGTGCCAATGCGCTGCAAAATCTCGTACGGTCCAACGTACCTCGGAGACAGTTTTCCGCGCATCCCGAATCGCACAACGCCTCTGAAAGGCGAGATCTTCAAGAAGACCTTATCTCCCAACTGAAACTCCAACGGTCTCCGTCGTTTATTAGCATAAGCTGCCTGTCTGTCCTGGGCTGCTTTCATTTTCTGCCTTATTATCTTTATCTTTTCTTCCATTTCTCGGATCAGTTCCGGTCCTCCGATCGATTTACGGTCCAAATCGTCCCAACACAAGGGTGATCTACACCGTCTGCCATAAAAGGCCTCAAAGGGAGCCATCTGAATACTTGCCTGATAGCTATTATTATAAGAGAACTCTACCAAGGCCACCGAATCCTGCCAAGAAGCATCGAACTCCAATACACAAGTCCTCAACATGTCCTCGAGCGTTTGGATAGTTCGCTCGGTCTGGCCATCCGTATGAGGATGATATGCGGTGCTCAATCTAACTTCAGTTCCCAAGGCTGACTGAAGACCCTCCCAAAAATGAGATGTGAATCGTGGATCTCGATCCGACACTATGGAAATGGGGATCCCATGCAATCTCACCACATCTCGAATATACAACTGAGCCATCCTCAAAAAAGTGAAGGTCATGCTATAGGGAATGAAATGAGCTACCTTAGTCAATCGATCCACAATCACCCAATAGCATCAAAACCTGAAGCACTCCTCGGCAAGTGAGTCACGAAGTCCATGGAAATCTGTTCCCACTTCAACTTCGGTATCTCCAAGCTTTTCAACTCGCCGCCAGGTCTCTGTCTCTCTGCCTTAACCTGCTGGCAGATCAAGCACCTCTTAACAAAAGCGACGACATCACACTTCATTCTTTTCCACCAAAACTGATCACGTAGATCTTTATACATCTTCTTCCTGCCTGGGTGGATGCTAAGTCTGCTACTATGAGCTCGCTCCAAGATCCCTCTACGCAACTCCGGCGTACTCGGGACCACCCAACGGCTACCCAATCTCAAAGATCCGCCCTCGGCCACTCTGAACTTCGATGGTTGACCAAGATGCAATAAAGATAACCATCTCTGAATCTCATCATCTGACTTCTGAGCTCTTCTAATATTCTCATAGATATCTGGCTCAGCTAACAAGGTCGATACATACACAGGTGATGCATCTATGTCGAAATCATAGCCTAGATGGTAATAGGAGGTCATCATAGCCGACAAATGGATGACGTCCTCAGCAGTACTCCTCACTTTCCGGCTCAAAGCGTCTGCTGTCAAGTTAGCTTTTCCGGGATGGTACTCAATCTCACAATCATAGTCCTTGAGTAAGTCCATCCACCTTCTCTGCCTCATGTTCAGCTCCGCCTGAGTGAATAAAAACTTGAGGCTCTTGTGATCCGTGTAAATGGTAAACAAAGTACCATACAAATAATGTGATATCCCCGAAAAGATTATGTGGGTAATTATGCATTTAAGGGTGGTTAATTATGAACCTATATGTTTAAAGCGTTTGTATGTGGGATTAATTTATTTAATTTGATGATGTGGTTTAGGAAGCATGTTAGGTGTTTTTAATTGTTGTGTTGATGTGGTAGAATAATAAAATATCGAGGAGGGATATTTTTATTACATCGTATGAAATACCGGGACACAATTAAACACCACAAACCACCCCACATGCAACCACCCAACCCCCACTTGCAGCCAAACCCACGCCCTTCCCCTGTTTTCTGGGAAAGCAGTTTGACTTGTAGGCATGTTTGGACTTAGATATTTTGGGTCTTGCCTCTTCCAAAAGCTTCCTTCTTTTTCCCTTCATTTCTCTGCAACTTGGTCGAGTTCCAGGAGAAAAGTGATCGGGTTTCATGCTTCTTTTCATATAGAAAATCGAAGGGCAAAAGTGGTGAGGAGTCACATTTTTTCCCAGTTTTCAAGTTTCCTGGCATGCTTGTTCTTTGTAGCAGATTTGGCATGATAGTTTAGGGTATGATGTTATCTTGTTATGAATACCTTTTTGGAATGTTTGTGAAGCCTTTAGCATGTTTAGTTAAGAAACTTGCATGCTTTATGTGCTAGATTTGTGGTAGAGAAAAGGGCTCCTCGAACATCCGAGCAGAGAAGTACTCTGTTTTCCATGTTAGGAAGGGTTTTACCATGATGTTTCGAAGCATGCTAACTTAGGTTTTGGTTGAACCTTTGATGTGTTTTTATGTATGGTAACTTGTTGAAGGTACCAGTATATTTCCTTGAGCATGTTCCATGTGTTATGTGAAAGATTTAATCATGTGAAAGGTAGTGTTCGAAAATTCTGGACAAGGTTCAAGTGCCCTGTTTTCTGGAAATATATGTGCGAAGAGTACTTTTATGAAGGTGTTATCATGCATGATAAACTTAAGTTTTGGAAAAACTTTGATGTAAAAATATGCTTGGTAGTTTTGTGAAACCCATGGCATGTTTAGTTGAGCACGGTTTATGTTATATGTGTTAGTTTTAATAGCATGTAAAGAGGTGCTCAAGAATTCTGGAAATGAAAATGTGCCCTGTTTCCAGAAAAAGTTGATCCAGTACTTGTTTAAATGATCGATGTTTATGCATGTAGGTTTATGCTTAGGGTGTATATTTGGTTTGAATACACTCAGGGTAGTGTAGTTCAAATGCTAGCATGATGATCTTGGTATGTATATTGTCCTACATGTTAGATTTAAGGGTATGAATATCGGTGTTAAGCAATTCTGGAAAATCGCCAAAGGAACAAGGTTGGCGATCGATCGCCAAGGAGGCGCGATCGATCGCGACGTTCCAGTAGGTTTTGGCGATCGATCGCCAATATTGGGGCGATCGATCGCTGAATGTTTTTTTTGGTATGCGAGGCAGTAGCATCTCGCGATCGATCGGGGCTCATGGGCGATCGATCGCGAGATGATATTGAAGGATTAATTTGTTTTTTTTTAATTTGGTTTTGCTTCCGGATTATTATGAGGTGCCTAATATTGTGTTGTGTGGCTATGTAGAACCATCCCAGGTGCCAGCACAACCGAGGAGATAAAGTCGATTGACTCCTCTATCTTTTGAAAGGTACGTAAGCGACGTACGGGCATCCCAACGGTAACATGTACTTTATGTTTGTCTTTATGACACATGATGAATGCAATGTGGTGCATTAAGATTATGATACATGTTTTTTATGCATTGTTTTTGCATATGTATGTTGTGAAATATAAGAGGTGTATTTCACGAGTCAAAGTTATCTTAGTAAGGATTTTAATGGCTTACGCTAAAGTCCATTGGAAGCGAGGAAGAATTCCGCTTACATGGAGTAGCAACGCTAAAGTCCATTGGAAGCGAGGAAGAATTCCGCTTACATGGAGTAGCAAGAAGCATTAAAATGTACTAATGATAAGGGCTCAGGATGAAATAAGGATTTAAGGAAAAAGGAATGTCATGACATTGCATATCCATACATTCATATAATGTGTTTCTATTATGAATTATGGTACAGGGACAACCAATGGGCGATATAAATGCTGGAAATACAGGAAGGACTTGTGTTTAAGATTTGCATTTATGCCTTACTTTCATATTATGTTAAATATGAATTGTGTTATGCTCATGTGTTGGGGGTTGTCTTTGTAGGTGCTTTTGTTGACGAGAACCAGGGCCGGGGTTGATATGCTGAGCTGTAAGGAGTGCTACAGGATTAGCATGTTAGAGTTTTTGTATAGCTTCTACTGAGTAGAGTAAGACTATGATGTAGTACCTTTGTAGGAAGTACGTCTTCCCTTTTGGAACATTTTGGTACTGTAATCTCTAAAGCTCAGGTTAATCAACACGGCACATTACTCTGATATAATCACATGTATGTTTAGTTCTCTAAATTGCACCTTAATATCTTGATGTGATAACGGGGTCTCACATTTAGTGGTATCAGAGCAGTGGTTAGATAACCAGGGAAGAGTGAAGGGTAGCCTTTAGAGACAAGTTGGCTAGGTATTCATTTAGGCATGCTTATGCATGTGATGCATATGGTTGTATACGTGATATACTAACATGCTTTGAATATTTTACTCTTGTTATCTAACGGCTTATATTATGAACTGCTTTTGGTATTGTTGTTAACTATTGTGTTGCAGTATGGCGAACCTCAATGAAGAGGTAGGAGATATGGACAGTAGACATGCCAGTATTGCTCAGCCGAACCCCTTACCACCACCTGCTGTGGGCGTGGAGCCCAGTGTACAGATATTACTGCCAGGGGAGCTCAGTTTGAAGCAGTTTCTGAGTTTCCATCCGCCCATGTTTGAGGGGACTGAGTCTGGTGAAGTAGCTGAGGAGTGGTTGGAACGTATAGAGCAGATACTTGTGACTGCACCTTGTGCACTCACGGCATGGCTGAGGTTAGCAGAGTTTCAGCTGGCTAAGAAGCCTGCTATGTGGTGGAAGACCACCGTGATGGAGCTGAGAGCTCTAGGTATGGCAGTTGACTGGACTGTATTCCGGACCCGGTTCCTTAACCGGTATTTCTCTGCAGCTGCCAGACAATTAAAGGAGGATGAGTTCAACAGTTTGAAGCAGGGTAGCATGTCCGTAGCAGACTACGCTATGCAGTATTCCTCACTGCTGAGGTATGTACCTCATATTGCTGTCAGCAGCCATGCCAAGATGAGGAACTTTCTGAAAGGTCTGAGGCCGGAGCTATTCGATAGGGTTATCTCTAACAACCCCAGCTCGTTTGACGACGCCCTGACACGGGCAGAGTTGGCAGAGATTGCCGTAGACGCATACAAGGATGTTGTACCCCCTTTTGTACCATCACAGAGGCCTACTACTGATAGTCTGAGGCCACGAGGGGATCAGTTTAAGGCTCGTGGGGCCTCATCATCTTCCAGGTTTAGTGGGAAGAAGTCTCATGGACAGAAGCAGAACACCCGGGGGCACACACAGGGAAGCAGGACAGAGGTAACCAGGTGTACCAACTGTGGAGGATGGCATTTGTTACGTGACTGTCGAGGTTGCTATATCTGTGGCAAGATGGGCCACATAGCTCGGGGTTGCCCCAATCGGGCAGTTCAGACGGATTCAGGGCCGAATAGGCCAAGGTTTGATGCTGGGAGGGCACCACAGAGGCAGCAGTTTGCACCACGACCCCTGGGAGGTCAGACGACAGGACCGCCGCAGGGACAGGTGTATGCACTGACCAGGGAGCAGGCCGAGGCAGCCCCAGAGGAGGTCATTGCTGGTACGTGTCATTTACTTACGTACCCTGCACTTATATTGATAGATACAGGTGCTTCCCATTCCTTTGTATCTACTGCCTTTGTGGAAGGACACCATTTGTGCTCGTCTCTGTTACCCACGCCTCTCATGGTCTCGACACCCACGGGGAAGCATGTGATTGCAGATCGACAGTTATCAGATTGCCTCATTTATTTTGAGGGCAATGATCTGAGGGCCGATTTGATTCAGTTAGAGATGGCAGACTTTGACTGCATTATCGGCATTGATGTGTTGAGCAGATACCGAGCTATGGTAGATTGCCAAAAGAGGATGGTTCGTTTTCTGTCTGATCAGGGGTTCCAGTGGACTTTTTATGGGGACGGCTCTCGTCCAAAGATACCAGTAATCTCGGCGGTTAAGATGTCGCGGTTATTGGAACGTGGCCATACTGGGTACCTTATTTATGCTATGGATGCTTCAGAGGAGAAGGAAGTGAGAGCCGAGGACATTCCAGTTGTGGCGGAGTTCAGTGATGTGTTTCCAGATGAGATTCCGGGATTTCCGCCTGTCAGGGATGTGGAGTTTGCTATTGAGCTGCTGCCAGGGACATCAGCCATTTCTCGTGCCCCATACAGGATGGCACCGGCAGAGCTGAGGGAGCTGAAGGTACAGTTACAGGAGCTCCTCGACAAGGGATACATCCGTCCTAGTGTATCGCCTTGGGGTGCGCCAGTTTTGTTCGTGAAAAAGAAGGATGGATCAATGCGTCTGTGCATTGACTACAGGCAACTGAACAAGGCCACAGTGAAGAACAGATATCCGCTTCCGAGGATTGATGATCTGTTCGACCAGCTTCAGGGTACGGAGGTGTACTCCAAGATAGATTTGAGGTCAGGCTATCACCAGGTACGGGTTAGAGCTGGTGATGTCCAAAAGACGGCTTTTAGAACTCGGTATGGGCACTATGAGTTCTTGGTGATGCCGTTCGGTGTGACAAATGCACCTGCAGTCTTTATGAGCCTGATGAACAGAGTATTTCAGGAGTACCTCGATCAGTTTGTGATCGTGTTCATTGATGACATCCTGGTCTATTCGAGGAATGAAGAGGATCATGCCGATCACCTGAGGATAGTACTCCAGATCCTCAGAGATCACCAGTTGTACGCCAAACTCAGCAAGTGTGAGTTTTGGCTGAACAGTGTTGCATTTTTGGGCCATATCATATCACGAGAGGGGATATCAGTAGACCCGAAGAAGATAGAGGCAGTTATGGATTGGTCTACCCCTACTTCAGTCAGTGAGATTCGAAGTTTTCTTGGTCTGGCTGGCTATTATCGACGTTTCGTCGAGGGTTTCTCAAAGATCGCCAAGCCACTTACACAGCTGACTCAGAAGGGAGTCCCATTTTGTTGGTCAGAGGCTTGTGAGCAGAGCTTCCGGGAATTAAAGCACAGACTGACTACTGCGCCAGTTCTAGTTATACCCAAGGAGAACAAAGGATTTGTTCTTTATACCGATGCATCTCTACAGGGATTAGGGTGCGTGCTGATGCAGGACAGACATGTAGTGGCTTACGCTTCGAGACAGTTGAAGCCACATGAGACGAGGTATCCAGTCCATGATCTGGAGTTGGCAGCTATAGTATTCGCCTTGAAGATATGGCGACACTACTTATACGGTACCTCATTCACCATCTTCACTGATCACAAGAGCCTGAAGTTCTTGTTTACACAGGCTGAGCTGAACATGAGGCAGAGGAGATGGATGGACCTGCTGAAGGACTACGATTGTGAAATCGAATATCACCCGGGAAAAGCAAATTTGACAGCCGACGCTTTGAGTCGGAAGGTGAGGAGCACAGCAGAGGATGCTATGTCTCTGTCAGCTATGTTTGGCTCCTACTGCCATTTGGGATTCGATTATGATGTATCTTCTTCACCAGTACAGGTTTTGACCTTGCTAGCTGAGCCTGTTATATTTGATCACATCAGGAAGGCTCAGGGGACCGATGTAGAGGTTCAGAGATGGATGTTAGTGGTTCATACAGGACAGCCATCGAGATTCAGAGTGGCTGAGGACGGTTCTCTGAGGCTCGGCGACAGATGGGTGGTTCCAGATACACCCGAGTTGCGCCAAGGTATATTACAGCGAGCTCATTGCAGCAGGATGAGTATCCATCCAGGTGGGAAGAAGATGTATAAGGATCTACGCAGCCAGTTCTGGTGGAGGCGTATGAAACAGGATGTCACCTCTTTTGTCAAGCGTTGTTTGATTTGTCAGCAAGTGAAAGCTGAGAGACAAAGGCCTGGAGGTGAACTAAGAAGTTTAGAGGTACCCGAGTGGAAGTGGCAGCACGTATCTATGGATTTCGTGACCCACTTGCCGAGGACTGTTTCGGGTTTTGATGCCATCTGGGTAATCGTGGACAGATTGACTAAGAGTGCTCATTTCATTCCCTACTGTATGACCTTCACACACTTTAGAATGGCGCAGTTATATGTCAGAGATGTGGTGAGACTGCACGGGATCCCTGTTTCGATTGTGTCAGATCGAGATCCGCGGTTTACATCTCACTTTTGGGCGGGTCTGCAGACAGCTCTAGGTACAGAGTTGAGGTTGAGCACAGCCTATCATCCCCAGACGGACGGACAGACCGAGCGTACGATACAGACGCTCGAAGATATGTTGAGGGCTTGTGTGCTGGAGTTCGACACTTCATGGCAGGACTCGATAGCCTTGGTGGAATTTTCTTACAACAACAGCTACCAGGCAAGTATTCAGATGGCTCCTTTCGAGGCCCTCTATGGTAGGCGTTGTAGGTCACCCTTGTGTTGGGATGACATGGACCGTAAGTCGGTTGGAGGACCTGAGTTGGTTCAGGAAATGGAAGAGAAAGTTAAGGTTATCAGAACAAAGATGAAGGCAGCTCAGGATAGACAGGCAGCATATGCCAATCAGCGGCGTAGACCGTTGGAGTTTCAGTTAGGCGACAGAGTGTTTTTGAAGATCTCACCCTTCAGAGGCGTAGTACGGTTTGGGATGCGAGGGAAGTTATCCCCGAGGTATGTAGGGCCGTATGAGATCTTACAACGTATTGGTACTCTGGCGTACCGGTTGGCTTTACCGCCCTCTCTGTCTGGCATACACGACGTTTTTCATGTGTCTATGCTAAGGAAGTATGAGCCAGATCCTTCACATGTGTTGCAGCCTTCTGAGGTACAGATTGAGTCCGATGTTTCTTATGTGGAGCGGCCTATCAGGATTTTGGATAGAGCAGACCGCAGACTTCGGAACAAGGTTATTCCTATGATCAAGGTACAGTGGGATCGTAGGGGTGTCGAGGAGGCCACGTGGGAGACAGAGCGACACATGGTGCAGCACTATCCAGAGTTATTTTCTGGTATGCGTTTATATACTGTTTTATTTCTGGTTAGTAGCATGTTTGATTTCGGGACGAAATCCTATAAGTAGGGGAGTATTGTGATATCCCCGAAAAGATTATGTGGGTAATTATGCATTTAAGGGTGGTTAATTATGAACCTATATGTTTAAAGCGTTTGTATGTGGGATTAATTTATTTAATTTGATGATGTGGTTTAGGAAGCATGTTAGGTGTTTTTAATTGTTGTGTTGATGTGGTAGAATAATAAAATATCGAGGAGGGATATTTTTATTACATCGTATGAAATACCGGGACACAATTAAACACCACAAACCACCCCACATGCAACCACCCAACCCCCACTTGCAGCCAAACCCACGCCCTTCCCCTGTTTTCTGGGAAAGCAGTTTGACTTGTAGGCATGTTTGGACTTAGATATTTTGGGTCTTGCCTCTTCCAAAAGCTTCCTTCTTTTTCCCTTCATTTCTCTGCAACTTGGTCGAGTTCCAGGAGAAAAGTGATCGGGTTTCATGCTTCTTTTCATATAGAAAATCGAAGGGCAAAAGTGGTGAGGAGTCACATTTTTTCCCAGTTTTCAAGTTTCCTGGCATGCTTGTTCTTTGTAGCAGATTTGGCATGATAGTTTAGGGTATGATGTTATCTTGTTATGAATACCTTTTTGGAATGTTTGTGAAGCCTTTAGCATGTTTAGTTAAGAAACTTGCATGCTTTATGTGCTAGATTTGTGGTAGAGAAAAGGGCTCCTCGAACATCCGAGCAGAGAAGTACTCTGTTTTCCATGTTAGGAAGGGTTTTACCATGATGTTTCGAAGCATGCTAACTTAGGTTTTGGTTGAACCTTTGATGTGTTTTTATGTATGGTAACTTGTTGAAGGTACCAGTATATTTCCTTGAGCATGTTCCATGTGTTATGTGAAAGATTTAATCATGTGAAAGGTAGTGTTCGAAAATTCTGGACAAGGTTCAAGTGCCCTGTTTTCTGGAAATATATGTGCGAAGAGTACTTTTATGAAGGTGTTATCATGCATGATAAACTTAAGTTTTGGAAAAACTTTGATGTAAAAATATGCTTGGTAGTTTTGTGAAACCCATGGCATGTTTAGTTGAGCACGGTTTATGTTATATGTGTTAGTTTTAATAGCATGTAAAGAGGTGCTCAAGAATTCTGGAAATGAAAATGTGCCCTGTTTCCAGAAAAAGTTGATCCAGTACTTGTTTAAATGATCGATGTTTATGCATGTAGGTTTATGCTTAGGGTGTATATTTGGTTTGAATACACTCAGGGTAGTGTAGTTCAAATGCTAGCATGATGATCTTGGTATGTATATTGTCCTACATGTTAGATTTAAGGGTATGAATATCGGTGTTAAGCAATTCTGGAAAATCGCCAAAGGAACAAGGTTGGCGATCGATCGCCAAGGAGGCGCGATCGATCGCGACGTTCCAGTAGGTTTTGGCGATCGATCGCCAATATTGGGGCGATCGATCGCTGAATGTTTTTTTTTTGGTATGCGAGGCAGTAGCATCTCTCGATCGATCGGGGCTCATGGGCGATCGATCGCGAGATGATATTGAAGGATTAATTTGTTTTTTTTTAATTTGGTTTTGCTTCCGGATTATTATGAGGTGCCTAATATTGTGTTGTGTGGCTATGTAGAACCATCCCAGGTGCCAGCACAACCGAGGAGATAAAGTCGATTGACTCCTCTATCTTTTGAAAGGTACGTAAGCGACGTACGGGCATCCCAACGGTAACATGTACTTTATGTTTGTCTTTATGACACATGATGAATGCAATGTGGTGCATTAAGATTATGATACATGTTTTTTATGCATTGTTTTTGCATATGTATGTTGTGAAATATAAGAGGTGTATTTCACGAGTCAAAGTTATCTTAGTAAGGATTTTAATGGCTTACGCTAAAGTCCATTGGAAGCGAGGAAGAATTCCGCTTACATGGAGTAGCAACGCTAAAGTCCATTGGAAGCGAGGAAGAATTCCGCTTACATGGAGTAGCAAGAAGCATTAAAATGTACTAATGATAAGGGCTCAGGATGAAATAAGGATTTAAGGAAAAAGGAATGTCATGACATTGCATATCCATACATTCATATAATGTGTTTCTATTATGAATTATGGTACAGGGACAACCAATGGGCGATATAAATGCTGGAAATACAGGAAGGACTTGTGTTTAAGATTTGCATTTATGCCTTACTTTCATATTATGTTAAATATGAATTGTGTTATGCTCATGTGTTGGGGGTTGTCTTTGTAGGTGCTTTTGTTGACGAGAACCAGGGCCGGGGTTGATATGCTGAGCTGTAAGGAGTGCTACAGGATTAGCATGTTAGAGTTTTTGTATAGCTTCTACTGAGTAGAGTAAGACTATGATGTAGTACCTTTGTAGGAAGTACGTCTTCCCTTTTGGAACATTTTGGTACTGTAATCTCTAAAGCTCAGGTTAATCAACACGGCACATTACTCTGATATAATCACATGTATGTTTAGTTCTCTAAATTGCACCTTAATATCTTGATGTGATAACGGGGTCTCACAAATAATGTCTCCAAATCTTCAGGGCGAAGACGATAGCCGCCAATTCCAAGTCATGGACGGGGTATCTAGTCTCATGCGGCTTCAACTACCTCGACGCATAAGCCACCACGTGCTTATCTTGCATCAATACACACCCAAGGCCCTGAAGCGATGCATCAGTATAAAGGACAAACCGAGTGTTCTCCGAAGGAATCACCAATACCGGTGCCGTCGTCAACCGGTGCTTCAACTCCTGGAAGCTCTCCTCAAAAGCTTCTAACCAAAAGAATGGTACTCCCTTCTGGGTCAACTGTGTCAAGGGCTTGGCGATCTTTGAGAAACCCTCGACGAAACGTCGGTAATATCCTGTCAAACCAAGAAAGCTCTGTATCTCAGGTATAGAAGTGGGTGCAGCCCACTCCATCACAGCTTCAATTATCCTGGGATCCATAGATATCCCGCTGCTAGATATTACATGCCCCAGAAACACTACACTGCTCAACCAAAATTCACACTTGCTGAGCTTGGCATACAACTGGTGATCTCTGAGAATCTGGAGCACTGTCCTCAAGTGTTTCACGTGCTCTTCCTCGCTCCGGGAGTAGATGAGAATGTCGTCGATAAATACAATGATGAACTGATCAAGATATGGCTGAAACACTCTGTTCATCAGACTCATAAAGACAGCGGGGGAATTTGTCACCCCAAAAGGCATGACTAAGAACTCATAGTGCCCATACCGAGTCCGAAATGCTGTCTTCTGCACATCTTCCTCCCTGACTCGAATCTGGTGATACCCGGATCTAAAATCGATCTTGCTATAAAGTCTGGTACCTTGCAACTGATCAAACAAATCATCAATCCTTGGGAGAGGATACTTGTTCTTCACTGTGGCTTTATTCAGTTGCCGGTAATCGATGCACAAACGCATCGAGCCATCCTTCTTTTTTCACAAAGAGAACCGGTGCGCCCCAAGGCGATACGCTAGGGCGTATATATCCTTTATCAAGGAGCTCCTGCAACTGCTCCTTCAATTCCCTCAACTCCGCCGGTGCCATCATGTAAGGTGCACGAGAGATACCGGATGTCCCCGGTAATAACTCGATCCCAAACTCGACTTCTCTAGCTAGTGGGAAACCTGGGATCTCCTCTGGGTATACATCAGCAAACTCTGCTACCACTGGTACATCCTCAACTCTCAATTCTTTACTCTTCCCCGACGTGTCCATGGCATAGATAAGATAGCCCGTGTGGCCACGTTCCAACAACTGAGACATTTTGATTGCCAAAATCAACGGAATCTTCGAACGAGAACCGTTGCCATAAAAAGTCCACTGTGTCCCCAAATTAGATCTGAACCTTACTGTTCTCTGTCGACAATTTATCACTGCCTGGTATCTGTTCAAAATGTCAATACCCAAGATACAGTCAAAGTCTGACATGCCCAATACAATCAAATCTTCCTTCAACTCGTTGCCCTCAAAATAAATGAGGCAATCTGCAAGAAGCTGATCGGCAACAACATTTCTTTTAGTGGGTGTCGAGACCATGAGAGGCGTGGGTAAAGAAGACGTGCGCATATGGTGTCTCTCCACAAAGCCCACATATACAAAAGAGTGGGAGGCACCTGTATCTATCAAAATAAAAGCAGGGTACGTAAATAAATGGCACGTACCGGCGATCACCTCCTCCGGGGCTGCCTGGGCCTGCTCTCTGGTCAGTGCATACACCTGCCCCTGGGACGGTCTCACTGTCTGACCTTCCGATGGTCGAGGCACAAACTGCTGCCTCTGGTACACTATCATGTCCTCAAATCTCGGCCTGTTCCCTTGAAAATCTGACTGTCCTCCCCGAGTGGGGCAATAACGAGAGATGTGGCCCATTTTGCCACAACTATAACAAGCAGGGCAATTACTCGAAGAATGTGGCCCTCCACAATTGTCGCACCTTGACTCCCCCGATCTATTTCCTTGAACAGGCCCTCGGTTGGTCGACCAATTGTTCTTCTTGTTCTCTTGCTTCCGACCAAAAGATTTCTTTCCACTGAACCGTGAGGATGAAGAGGCACCACAAGGTTTAAATGACTCCCCTAGGGGCCTCAAGCTATCAGTAGCTTGCCTCTGTCGTGGCACGTGTGGGGGTACAGCATTAGGATAGGCCCCATGTGATGTCCCCGAAATGATTAATTGCAATTAAAGCATTAATTATGTTTATATGATGAATTATTACGATGATTAAGTTGTGCGTGGAAAATGAAGTGTTAGCATGATTTAATTGTGTTGATTTTAATTATGAGGAAAGTATGGATTTAATGAAGTTGGTTACATTTTTGTAAAAATGCTTTTAAAATACCAAGTTGGGATGTTTTATACATCATGTTAATTTGGGGTACAATTTTAATAACCCCACTATATTTCCCCTTTTATTCCATTTCCCTTCACCTCTTCCCCACCACTCTAAAATCCCCAAATCATCCCAAAGCCCTAACCTCACCCCATTTTCGAAATCCTTCAAAGGCGGAAGGAGGAAGCTCCACAAAAACTTGAGTTTGTGTGATTTTTACCAAGATTTGGAGTCTTGGAACTCTTCCTAAAGTTTTGATGATGTTTGGATTTGAAATGGGGTGATTTTTGAAGTGATTTATGTGGGTTGTTTTGATGTATGTATTGTATGGGTTTGGGGTATGGTTTTATGAGGTTTTTGTGGTGATAAGTTGTTGGGATGTAGTTGGTTTAAGATGCATTGGTTTTGGTAGTTTTGTGCCAAAAAATGGAGTTTACCCGAAAAAGTCGCAGCGACCGATCGATCGGTAGCAGGGCAACGATCGATCGGTGCATGTGCGAAGCGAGGGGTGAAATCTCTTTGTTTACCGATCGATCGGTGGAAGTGACTGATCGATCGGTGGATGACTAACGATCGATCGGTAGCTTGGACCGATCGATCGGTGAAAGGTCGTAGCTTAAATTTAAATTATGAACAGTTACCGATCGATCGGTGAGGGTGACCGATCGATCGGTAAAGCGATTTTGCTGAAGATGATTTTCTTGGCTTAATTGATGGAATTTTTGGTATTAGGATATTATTTAGCTTCTAATATTGATTTGCATGGTTGTGTAGAACCATCCCTGGTACCCACAACATCCAGGAGATAAAGCTCTCCAAATTCTCCACTTTTGGGAATTAAGGTACGTAAGAAACGTACGGGCATCGGACGGTAAACCATGCTCCTACATATGATGTTTATAATGATGATGTTTATGATGATGATGATTATGATGATGATGTTTACGATGATGTTTATGATAAGTAAGTTTATGATGATGATGTTATGATGATGATGTTTATGATAAGTAAGTTTATGATGATGATGTTATGATGATGATGTTTATGATAAGTAAGTTTATGATGATGTGATACGATGTTTATTATGTGGTAAGATGCCACGGGGTAAGATGCCCATATGGTAAGAGGCCATACGATTTTATTATGTGGTAAGATGCCACAGGGTAAGATGCCCATATGGTAAGAGGCCATACTCCTATATTATGATCATACTATGATTGTATAAGAATTTACGATGCCATGATGATGTGTATAATGAATAAAGATGAGAAGATGTTTAAGATGATGTTATGATAAGTAAGTTCACGATGAAGATGATTTTATAATGAATAAAGATGATAAGATGTTTAAGATGATGTTATGATAAACGAAGATGATTTTATAATGAATAAAGATGATAAGATGTTTAAGATGATGTTATGATAAATAAAGATGATTTTTATGATGAATAAAGATGATAAGATACTTACGATGATGTTATGATGAATAAAGATGATTTTTATGATGAATAAAGATGACAAGATGCTTACTATGATGTTATGATAAAAGAAGATGATATGACGTTACTATAACGATTATGATGAGACGTTGATGTCTATAAGATGATAATGCTTATATGATAATGATGTTTACAAGATGATGATGCCTATGAGATGTTATGATGTTTATGATGAATATGAAACTATGTTATTAAGAATGGTTGAATGTCCGGTGGTCATTATGGGCAAGCGAGGAAGGTCTTGCCGCTCACATAACTGAGCGATGGGGTACATACGCTATCAAGGTGTAGCGAGGGGTATCATCCGCTGAGCGATGGGGTACATCCGCTATCAAGGCGTAGCGATGGGTATCATCCGCTGAATAAAGAGATACATCCGCTATCAAGGCGTAGCGATGGGTATCATACGATGTGTTATGTCGAGCGAGGGGGCCAATTGTGCCGCTGTCATAATAGAACCGGGACAGTTCCACATCTAGTTAACATAGTTTGATGTGATCATATATGTGAAGTATGATTTTAATCATTTATGCCGAGAACTAACGATTATATGCATGACTATGAAACATGGACAACCAAAGAGGGTTAATGCGATTAACCAGGAAGTATACGTTACCCATTTACTTCATGCATTTATTTATATGCCATTACCCTATGATGTTGAGTAATGATGTACATGCTCACGATGGGTTGTTCCTGTAGGTACACATTTGGATTTGGAGGGCTATGGGCAGGGTTGAAGAAGTGAGCTTCGAGATGCCTTATGAATTAGGATTCAGGATTTGGTATAGTCTCTACTCCAGGAGTAGTATAATTCTATAGCGCCATCCATTTGAGAATGTAATTAATTTGCTTGAAGTTTTATTTTGGCCTGTAATCCTAATAACTCACGTAATAACCGGAGCCCTAAGCTGTCTGTGATGCATGTTTAGCCCTAATTATTTCTTACTTATGATGTTAAGGTAGGAAGGCCCTACACCCCAACTCCGATCTCCGCAAGTTCTGCTCTAGTAAGAGCATCGTCAAAGGAAGTGGGGTTATTGGTGATAACCCGGTCAAATAGTTCCGGCCGTAATCCCTTCAGAAAGTTTCTCATCTTTGCATGCCCATTGGTGGCAATGTGTGGAACATACCTTAGCAATGAAGAATAGTACATTGCATAGTCTGACACTGGCATGCTTCCTTGTTTCAAGTTTGCGAACTCATCTTCCTTCATCTGTCTCGCCGCCGCATAGAAGTGCCGGTTCAAAAACTGGGTTCTGAAGAGCGTCCAATCGATCAATGCACCCTGTGCTCTCAGTTCCATTACCGTGCTCTTCCACCACATGGAAGGTTTCTTTGCTAGCTGGAACTCCACCAGCCTCAGCCATGCCGTTCTAGCACAAGGAGCGGATACAAATATCTGTTCAAGTCTCTCTAGCCACTCTTCGGCCTCCTCCCCTGATTCTGTCCCCTCAAACCGGGGCGGGTGGTAAGTCAGAAACTGAGTTAAACTGATCTCACCAGGTAGTAACAACTGAACCACTGGTTCCATGCCTACAGCTGGTGGAGGTAGAGGGTTTGTCTGACCAATGCTCGCATTAACACTGCCAACGTCACCCACTTCTTCATTGAGGTTTCCCAAGTTCATAGCCGCCATGCTGTAACACAAGGGTTAACAACAATTCCAAAACAAATATATATGTTATGCCGTCAGGCTTCAAATGTAAGCACCTAGCCAATCATGCTAAGGCTACCATTCACTCGTTCTCGGGTTCTCTAACCACTGCTATGATACCACTAATGTAAGGACCCTACTTCCTTAAGTGCATAATTAGAGCTAACATACAACATCAGAGTATAAATGTTCGCGTTGAGACCATGAGCCTTAAGAATTACATGCCAAGTTAAGGACTATCAATGGATTAATTACATTCCCAATCAAAAATGAATGTTATCAACTATAGCTTTACACTACTCCTAGAGTAGACACTATACAAAAGTAATCCTGTCCTTCATTTCTCAAAAGTGTTCTTCACAAGCTCATCGCCTCAACCCGCCTTAGCCCCTTTTTCATGCCAAAATGTACCTACAAGGACAACCCCCAAACATGAGCAATAATATTAGTCATATACAACACAATATGAATATAAGGCGTAAATGCATAAATCATAATAAAACACTTCCTGTTTTTCCCATGCATTTTAAACGCTTCCTTTTTGGTTGTCCCTGTACCATAACTCATGAGTATAATCAAATAGATTATTTAATGGTCCACACATGTCATGACATAATACCATTTCACTATCACCAATTACCAATCACAAATCCCTAGTCTGTTCATCACAATGTATTTTAATGCCCCTCGCTTTTCATATAGGCGGCATAGAATAACCTCGCTTCAATGGACATACGGCACTCCCACCCCTCGCTTCACATTGAGCGGCAAATATTCTTTCCTCGCCTCATCTGATAACCACGCTTGAATGTGACATGTGGCGCTCCCACCCCTCGCTTCACATTTAGCGGCACCAAATCAAATAGCGGCAAGCATTAAAATCATCAAGGGATGACCATGACTCATGGGATATGCACCAATAACCATCATATGCATATACAATCATCATGCATAATTCAACATGTATTTGCATCCACAATGCATAATTCCATATATACTCGCATCCACAATGCATAATCAATGAGTATATTAGATACATGTACCGTTGGGTGCCCGTACGTCCTCTACGTACCTTTCCAAAAGTGGAATTTGATATGGCTTCACTTCCTTGGTTGTGTCGCCACCTGGGATGGTTCTACACAATCACACAACCCCATATTAGAAGCCTAATAATATTCAAATACCAAAAATTCGCCAAAAAAAAACCGTTTTCCAAAATTCTGCTGCTGGCGATCGATCGCTTCGCTGAGGCGATCGATCGCCTCAATTTTTGCTTCACGGCGATCGATCGCGCCATACATGGCGATCGATCGCCTACCTTACGTTTTGGACACTGCCCCTCGACGATCGATCGCCATTTCAGGCGATCGATCGCCTACCCTGAGATTTTGATACTGCCTGTTGGCGATCGCTCGCGCCATTTCAGGCGATCGCTCGCCACATACAGACTCGTCGATTTTCACCATTAATGCACACCAAAACCATCCCAAACCATACCAATACTCCTTCCACCAACCCAACAACATAAGAACACAATAAATCAACAAAATACACCTCAAGCAACACAAAAATCCAGCACCCAACCAAAAATGATATCAACCCAAAATAACCCATTTTAAAACCTTACAAATCTATCTCAAACTCAATACAAACACTATAAAAACGTTAGGAGGTATCCATACCCCTTGGAGACTCCAAATCTCCCAACAAACTCCCCAAATCAAGCTTTTGGAAGGATTTCTCTTCACCCCTTTGCCCAAAATCGAAAAATGAAGGAGGGAAGGGTTTGGAGGAGTAATTGGGGAAAGTAGGAGTGATGGGTGTAGAGGGGTTGGGGGTATTAGTGGGTTATTTTTAAAATAAATTGTACTCCACAATTACCACGGTGTATAAAACACCCCAACATGATATTTTAAAGGTATTTTCCAAAATGCATCAAATCCAAATTAAAATCATGCTCGACCAAATAATTATCGATTACCATAAACAACCATGATAACCCTTAATTTCCCAACATGCTTAACATGCATCCCGAAATGCATCCCGGTCACGCTTACAATGACTAAGCATTTCAACATGATAAATAAATCCAGCACATAATTAATTATCACCATAATTAATCATATAAACATAATTAATGCCCAAATTGCATATAAATTATTTTGGGGATATCACACCATGTATCGCCGAGACCACACAATCCAAATGGATCTATATCGCCGAATCATGAACATATCATGAACGACATTCCAACCTCGAGGACACTGACCCCGCACCAAAATCCGGAATGGAGTAAACCTCCCCAAACCATCATAAACTTAAAGAAAGACGTCAGCTTTCCCAGTGCTAACCATCTCAAAGCAGTCAGCCAACTATAACTGCTAACCAAACGAATCATTCGAGATTCTAAAATAGATATCGTCACAATGATATCTTCAAGACCTGGTCACTGATGTTAAACATACATCGTTATCAAAATGACCATTAGTACACCACAGTGTACCTGAACTACACCCGATTCCTAATTTCCAAATCCATCTCCAACAGGGGAGTAGTTGAACCACATTGCAACACGGATCGGACAACTCACGGTCACCGATAGACACCAACACATCTCCAAAGATGTCTACATCCATGTGTCCCAAGAAATCACATCTTGGTCCCAAACACACTATCGAGACTCCAAAAGGTCTCAAGTTCTCGAAAGGACATTGTAAGACCCCAACGACCCAACACGTCAATAATGCCATTATGACGTCATTTGTGTATAAAAAATTTGTTCTTTAAAGGAATTATTACATGCTTCACATAATCTCCATGACATAAATAATAATCAGCATGAAATGATCACTTTTACCAGCAATAGGCTCAAGGTTCACCCATTATCATCACCATTGCACCACTTTTACATTGTGGGTTTTTATAAAAAAATTGGGCATAGTCTCCCTATGATATCCCCGAAATGATTAATTGCAATTTGAGCATTAATTATGTTTATATGATTAATTATGGTGATAATTAATTTATGTGCTGGATTTATTTATCATATTGAAATGCTTAGTCGCATGGTAGGCGTGACCGGGGATGCATTTCGGGATGTATATTATGCATGTTGGGAGAATTGAGTATTAGCATGATTTATTTGTTAAGGTGGCAAATAATTGGAAATCATGAGTTTAATTGAGGTTTTGGTGCATTTTGGTAAAATGCTTTTAAAATACCATGTTGGGGTATTTTGTACATCATGTTAATTGTTGGGGTACAATTCTATTTGACCTATATAAACTATTACCCCACTTTATCACCCAACTTTACCATTCACTCTTTAAATCCCCAAACACTCTCCCAACCCTAACCCTTTCCCCATTTTTTATTTTTGCCTCAAGGTAGAAGAGAAATCTTTGCAAAAACTCCATTGGTGTGATTCTTGGTAAGATTTGAGGCCTAGGAAGTGCATATATCATTCCTTGATGTTTTTGTATGGGTTTACTTGGTTTTGGATTGATATATTGGAGTTTTGAAATCGGTTTGTTGGGGTTGATATTATTTTGGTTGAGTGTTAGATTTATGGGTGTATGAGGATGTTTATTGAAGATTTTTAGTGGTTTTGTATTGATGATGTATTAATATTTGAGTTTGTTTGATTTGGGGAAGAAGAAGGGTGAATAGTGCCCAAAAATCGGGTGTACAGGACTCGGCGATCGATCGGGACATTCTCCCGATCGATCGCGAGCTGCAAGGGAGAAGGCAGTAGCCTTCCGCGATCGATCGCGAGTTTGGTTCGATCGATTGGCGAGGTCGCGATCGATCGGCGCAAACTCGGCGATCGATCGCGGATTGAATTTGTTTTGTTGAACGAGGCAGCGTAGTCTTGCGATCGATCGGGGCTATATGGCGATCGATCGCGAGACACCAAAATGGGTGTTTTTGATTATTTTTGTGGGATTTTTGGTATTGGACTATTATTGGGTTCTAATATTGATTTGTGTGAATGTGTAGAACCATCCCAGGTGGCAACACAGCCAAGGAAGTGAAGTCCTACCACATCCTTGTGATGACCAGAGATTATAGATGTTAATTCCGGAGTGTTAATAACCCATAAAGTTGTTTTACGTGGCAATTTGGAGTTTAATCGCGGTGTTGGGCCTTCGGGGCTCATTTATTTGGGTAGTTGGGATTGTTGGATCCCGAGGTTGAGATTGTATTCTCATTACGGTGTAAAATCTAAGAGTTGGGTTGTTGAAGTGTCTCGGAATCTCGGATGCTTGGTGTGGGCACCGGTAGGGGGTTTTTGAGTTAGAGAGAGAATTTTTGAAAACAGATGATTTTTAATGAATCATGATGTACTTGTGGGGCTATTAGTATTTCGGGGTATTTTTGCTATAATTACCAGTTGAACCCGAAATTTTAATTATTTGGAAGCTTTTTCAGCACCTCACCCTTCTCTCTCTTCCCTTTCCCGTCAGCCCCGATTCCCTTGACCCAAGCAGCTTCAAGCGCCGAGCCCGCCGCCGTGCGGCCGCCGTTCGGCGCGTCCGACCCGCCGCCGGCTTCGTCTCATCCAGGCGCTCCTTTCTACACCATCAATCGAAGTTTGGTCGCGATTTGAGTTCGGATTTTACAGGAAAGCGCCGATCCCCAATTTTCTAGGGTTCTTCGATTTTCGTCCGATTTCCTTCCGATCTTCGTATGGGTAACCTTCCTTACCCCTTTTTCGTCCCTCTCGTGTTATTCCCTGCTATATTTGGTGGTATTGTGTTCGAATTTAAGGATTTGTATTCGAATTTGTGGATTTTGGTTCGAATTTCATGATGTTTGAGGGGTTGAGTTCGAAAATTGGGGTTTTGGCATGTGAGGCGATTATTCATGTTGCTGATTGGTTAATTCATGTTTTAGATGAATTATAGTGATTATTTGAGTTCAAATTGTTATGATAGGGTTCGAATTATTGAAGGTGTTCTTGAGCAATTTTTGATAATGGTTGATTGTTGTGTGTTGACAATATTTTTGAGGGTTATGGGTGTGCTTGAGCATGGGTTGCATGTTCGTAAATAATTGTGAATTATTTATCGTGTTAGCACATCGTTCCTCGACGCAGGGAACTCGAGCAAGGTTTGGCTCGGACTTCGGAGATTTAAGGTACGTGCGACGTACGAGCATTGCTTTATATAAGAGCATTTGTGAAATGCATAATGTGTTTTAATTGCATTAGATGGTTGTGGGTATGGCTATATATGTATGTGTTGATATGACTATGGATCGACCTAGTCTTGACATCGCTGCCACAAGTGTGCGTAATACTAGAGTAGTATAACCTTACATGAGATATGGGGTACTGGGTTTATATGACTATTGTAGGGCATTTGAGATGCCTGAGAATGATCGTGGAATCATGTATTCATTGTAGACATGTGAGATGTCTAAGATGAAATGGAGAATTGGTAAAATAAAATAAATGCTAGGCATTTGAGCTATCTGTGATTGGTAGCAAAGTCGAAAAATCAGTATTAGATATCGAGATATCTATATTTGTATGTGTAATGAATTTGGAATCATTAATTATTGATACTTGAGAACCAGGCATGCTATGAGTTAAATCAATGTGTTGATTTACTGATTTTTGAGATTTGATGAGTTTGATGATTGTGAGAACAGGGACAGTACACGGAATCCCGGATGAGGACGTTGTCATCCAGGGAGTATCATTTAAAATTCATTAGTATTTACTTGTGTTGTAAATTATGAATTTCATTATTGTGATTATGAGATTTTGTGTATTGGTATGCTCACCCCGTTGGGGGCTGTCTCTGTTGGGACAGGTGAACAGGTACATCGATGGCTTTGGAGTTGAGCTCGAGCTGTTGATTGGATGTACTCCCAGGATTGTGGTACCAGGGCTTGATGGAGCACGGTATCGTATAGAGTACTTATATACACCTGAGGATTATATACATATTCATGATGCTCGCATGTGAGCACGATTATGCTTGTTATATGGATTGTATATAAAGGCATGAGCCTTTCTCTCTTTCATTTTGTGTTGCATGCAATTAGAGTAGAATTGCTAATGATATGAGAGTCATGGGTGTATTATGTGGGTGTTGAGACCCATTTATGTCGTCTTATGTGTGGTGTCTTCCCTGGCTGGGAATTTACTTAGTGTTGATGTGTTCTGTTGAATATGTGTTTTCCCTGGCCGGGAACTATATATTGTGATGCGCTTTTATTTCGGGATGGCTCTATTTATGGGGAGACTCTGCCCAAATTTTTATAAAAGTCTATCATGTGAAAAGTGGTGTAATGGGGATGTAAATGGGCGGAATCTATGAGTCTAATTGTGGGTAGAGATGATCTTAATGTTGAATATTAAAGAAATTTTGTAATTGCCATTCAATGGTAAAGTATCATCTGTGTTTCCCGATTGAATATATTGAAATCATGTACCACACATAATGATTAATACACTAATTAAGGGTTAAGGGCTTGGGGGTCCTTACAATCCTACTTTTTGGAAAGGTACGTAGAAGACGTACGGGCACCCAACAGTACATGTATCTACTATACTCATTGATTATGCATTGTGGATGCGAGTATATATGGAATTATGCATTGTG
Organism: Haberlea rhodopensis; assembly: GCA_907163345.1. NCBI lineage: Eukaryota > Viridiplantae > Streptophyta > Magnoliopsida > Lamiales > Gesneriaceae > Haberlea > Haberlea rhodopensis. The sequence goes on from CAJQUN010000156.1 coordinate 443,263, forward strand.
GATGCAAATACATGTTGAATTATGCATGATGATTGTATATGCATATGATGGTTATTGGTGCACATCCCGTGAGTCGTGGTCATCCCTTGATGATTTTAATGCTTGCCGCTATTTGATTTGGTGCCGCTAAATGTGAAGCGAGGGGTGGGAGCGCCGCATGTCACATTTAAGCGTGGTTATCATATGAGGCGAGGAAAGAATATTTGCCGCTCAATGTGAAGCGAGGGGTGGGAGCGCCGCATGTCCATTGAAGCGAGGTTATTCTATGTCGCCTATATGAAAAGCGAGGGGCATTAAAATACATTGTGATTAACGGACTAGGGATTGGTGATTGGTAATTGGTGATAGTGAAATGGTATTATGTCATGACATGTGTGGACCATTAAATAATCTATTTGATTATACTAATGAGTTATGGTACAGGGACAACCAAAAAGGAAGCGTTTAAAATGCATGGAAAAAACAGGAAGTGTTTTATTATGATTTATGCATTTACGCCTTATATTCATATTGTGTTGGATATGAGTAATATTATTGCTCATGTTTGGGGGTTGTCCTTGTAGGTACATTTTGGCATGAAAAAGGGGCTAAGGCGGGTTGAGGCGGTGAGCTTGTGAAGAACACTTTTGAGAAATGAAGGACATGATTACTTTTGTATAGTGTCTACTCTAGGAGTACTGTAAAGCTATAGTTGATAACATTCATTTTTTATTGGGAATGTAATTAATCCATTGATAGTCCTTAACTTGGCATGTAATTCTTAAGGCTCATAGTCTCAGCACGAACATTTATACTCTGATAATGTATGTTAGCTCTAATTATGCCTTTAATCTGCACTTAAGGAACTAGGGTCCTTACATTAGTGGTATCAGAGCAGTGGTTAGAGAACCCGGGAACGAGTGAAGGGTAGCCTTAGCATGATTGGCTAGGTGCTTACATTTGAAGCATGTTTATGCATGTGGTGCATATTGTTGTATATACTGTTATACTAACATGCTTATTATCATTCCTGTTATCAAACGTCATAACATATATATATTTGTTTTGGAATTGTTTTAACCCTTGTGTTATAGCATGGCGGCTATGAACTTGGGAAACCTCAATGAAGAGGTGGGTGACGTTGGCAGTGTTAATGCGAGCATTGGTCAGGCAAACCCTTTACCTCCACCAGCTGTAGGCATGAAACCAGTGGCTCAGTTGTTACTACCTGGTGAGATTAGTTTGACTCAATTTCTGACTTACCACCCGCCCCGGTATGAGGGGACAGAATCAGGGGAAGAGGCTGAAGAGTGGCTAGAGAGACTTGAGCAGATATTTGTATCCGCTCCTTGTGCTAGAACGGCATGGCTGAGGCTGGCGGAGTTCCAGCTAGCAAAGAAACCTTCCATGTGGTGGAAGAGCACGGTAATGGAACTGAGAGCACAGGGTGCATTGATCGATTGGACGTTCTTCAGAACCCGGTTTCTGAACCGGTACTTCTATGCGGCGGCGAGACTGATGAAGGAAGATGGGTTCGCAAACTTGAAACAAGGAAGCATGTCAGTGTCAGACTATGCTATGCACTATTCTTCGTTGCTGAGGTATGTTCCACACATTGCCACCAATGGACATGCTAAGATGAGAAACTTTCTGAAGGGATTGCGGCCGTAACTGTTCGACCGGGTTATCACCAATAACCCCACTTCCTTTGATGATGCTCTTACTAGAGCCGAACTTGCGGAGATCGGAGTTGAGGCCTATCCTAATGTTGTACCCCCACACGTGCCACAACATAGGCAAGCTACTGATAGCTTGAGGCCCCGAGGGGAGTCATTTAAGCCCCATGGTGCCTCTTCATCCTCACGGTTCAGTGGAAAGAAATCTTTTGGTCGGAAGCAAGAGAACAAGAAGAACAATTGGTCGACCAACCGAGGGCCTATGCAAGGAAATAGATCGGGGGAGTCAAGGTGCAACAATTGTGGAGGACCACATTCTTCGAGTAATTGCCCTGCTTGTTATAGTTGTGGCAAGATGGGCCACATCTCTCGATATTGCCCCACTCGGGGAGGACAGTCAGATTTTCAAGGGAACAGGCCGAGATTTGAGGACAGGACAGTGCACCAGAGGCAGCAGTTTATGCCTCGACCATCGGGAGGTCAGACAGTGGGACCGCCCCAGAGACAGGTGTATGCACTGACCAGAGAGCAGGCCCAGACAGCCCCGGAGGAGGTGATCGCCGGTACGTGCCATTTATTTACGTACCCTGCTTTTATTTTGATATATACATGTGCCTCCCACTCTTTTGTATCTGTGGGCTTATTGCAGAGACACCATATGCGCACGTCTTCTTTACCCACGCCTCTCATGGTCTCGACACCCACTGGAAGAAATGTTGTTGCCGATCAGTTTCTAGCAGATTGCCTCATTTATTTTGAGGGCAACGAGTTGAAGGCAGACTTGATTGTGTTAGGCATGTCAGACTTCGACTGCATCATTGGTATTGACATTCTGAACAGATACCATGCAGTGGTGAATTGTCGACAGAGAACAGTAAGGTTCAAGTCTGAATTGGGAATACAGTGGACTTTTTATGGCAACGGTTCTCGTGCGAAGATTCCGTTGATTTCGTCAATCAAAATGTCTCAGTTGTTTGAACGTGGTCACACGGGCTATCTCATCTATGCCGTGGACACGTCTGGGAAGAATAAAGAACTGAGAGTTGAGGATGTACCCGTAGTAGCACAGTTTGCTGATGTATTTCCGGAGGAGATTCCCGGATTCCCACCGGCTAGAGAAGTCGAGTTTGGGATTGAGTTATTACCGGGGACGTCCGCTATTTCTTGTGCTCCTTACACGATGGCACCGACAGAGTTGAGAGAATTGAAGGAGCAATTACAGGATCTCCTTGACAAGGGATATATACGCCCGAGCGTATCGCCATGGGGCGCACCGGTTCTCTTTGTGAAAAAGAAGGATGGCTCGATGCGTTTGTGCATCGATTACCGGCAACTGAATAAAGCCATAGTGAAGAACAAGTATCCCCTCCCAAGGATTGATGATCTGTTTGACCAATTGCAAGGTACCAGACTTTATAGCAAGATTGATTTGAGATCCGGGTATCACCAGATTCGAGTCAGGGAGGAGGATGTACATAAGACAACATTTCGGACTCGGTAGGGGCACTACGAGTTCTTAGTGATGCCGTTCGGTGTGACGAACGCCCCGGCTGTCTTTATGAGTTTGATGAATCGGGTGTTCCAACCCTATCTAGATCAGTTCGTCATTGTATTTATTGACGATATACTCATCTACTCCCGGAGCGAGGAAGAGCACGTGAGACACTTGAGGACAGTGCTCCAGATCCTCATAGATCACCAGTTATATGCCAAGCTCAGCAAGTGTGAGTTTTGGTTGAGCAGTGTAGTATTTCTGGGGCATGTCATATCTAGCAGTGGAATTTCAGTGGACCCCAGGAAGATTGAGGCTGTGATGGAGTGGGCCGCACCCACTTCTGTTCCCGAGATACGGAGCTTTCTTGGTTTAGCTGGTTATTACCGACGCTTCGTCGAGGGATTTTCTAAGATCGCTAAGCCGCTGACACAGCTGACTCAGAAGGGAGTCCCGTTCTTTTGGTCCGAAGCTTTTGAGGAAAGGTTCCAAGAGTTGAAACACTCATTGACGATGGCGCCTGTATTGGTGATTCCTACGGAGAATAAGAGGTTTGTCCTTTATACTGACGCATCACTGCAGGGCTTGGGATGTGTATTGATGCCAGATTAGCATGTGGTAGCTTATGCATCGAGGCAGTTGAAACCGCATGAGGCTAGATACCCAGTCCATGATTTGGAGTTGGCAGCTATTATCTTTGCCGTGAAGATTTGGAGGCATTATTTGTATGGTACTTCGTTTACCATTTACACGGATCACAAGAGCCTCAAGTTTTTATTCACTCAGGCGGAGCTGAACATGAGGCAGAGAAGGAAGGTGGATAGACTTACTCAAGGACTATGATTGTGAGATTGAGTACCATCCCGGAAAAAGCTAACTTGACAGCAGACGCTTTGAGCCGGAAAGTGAGGAGTACTGCTGAGGACGTCATACATTTATCAGCTATGATGACCTTCTACTGCCATCTGGGCTATGATTTCGACATAGATACATCACCTGTGCATGTATCAACTCTTTTAGCTGAGCCAGATATCTATGAGAACATCAGGAGAGCTCAGAAGTCAGATGATGAGATTCAGAGATGGTTTTCTTTAGTACATCTTGGTCAGCCAACGAAGTTCAGAGTGGACGATGACGGATCCTTGAGATTGGGTAACTGTTGGGTGGTTCCGAGTACGCCGGAGTTGCGTAGAGGGATCTTGGAGCGAGCTCATAGTAGCAGACTTAGCATCCACTCAGGCGGGAAGAAGATGTATAAAGATCTACGTGATCAGTTTTGGTGGAAAAGAATGAAGTGTGATGTCGTCGCTTTTGTTAAGAGGTGCTTGATCTGCCAGCAGGTTAAGGCAGAGAGACAGAGACCTGGCGGCGAGTTGAAAAGCTTGGAGATACCGAAGTGGAAGTGGAAACACATTTCCATGGACTTTGTGACTCACTTACCGAGGAGTGCTTCGGGTTTTGATGCTATTTGGGTGATTGTGGATCGATTGACTAAGGTAGCTCATTTCATTCCCTATAGCATGACCTTCACCTTTTTGAGGATGGCTCAATTGTATATTCGAGATGTGGTGAGATTGCATGGGATCCCCATTTCCATAGTGTCGGATCGAGATCCACGATTCACATCTAATTTTTGGGAGGGTCTTCAGTCAGCCTTGGGAACTGAAGTTAGATTGAACACCGCATATCATCCTCAGACGGATGGCCAGACCGAGCGAACTATACAAACGCTCGAGGACATGTTGAGGGCTTGTGTGTTGGAGTTCGATGCTTCTTGGTAGGATTCAGTGGCCTTGGTAGAGTTCTCTTATAATAATAGCTACCAGGCGAGCATTCAGATGGCTCCCTTTGAGGCCCTCTATGGCAGACGGTGTAGATCACCCTTGTGTTGGGATGACTTGGATCGTAAATCGGTCGGAGGACCGGAACTGGTACGAGAAATGGAAGAGAAGATAAAGATGATAAGGCAGAAAATGAAAGCAGCCCAGGACAGACAAGCAGCTTATGCAAATAAACGGCGGAGACCGTTGGAGTTTCAGTTGGGAGATAAGGTCTTCTTGAAGATCTCGCCTTTTAGAGGCGTTGTACGATTGGGATGCGCGGAAAACTGTCTCCGAGGTATGTTGGACCGTACGAGATTTTGCAGCGCATTGGCACCTTAGCTTACCGACTAGCTCTGCAACCTTCTTTGTCTGGTATACATGATGTGTTCCATGTGTCTATGTTGCGGAAGTATGAGCCGGATCCATCTCATGTGTTGCAGCCTTCTGAGGTTCACTTAGAATCCGATGTGTCTTATGTGGAACGGCCTGTTAGAATTCTGGATCGAGCAGACCGCAGAATTCGGAACAAAGTAATACCTATGGTCAAGGTTCAGTGGGATCGTAGGGGTGTCGAGGAGGCTACGTGGGAGACGGAACGGCATATGGTGCAGCACTACCCGGAACTATTTTCTGGTATGTTATTTATGTTTAGTTTCATTTGGGGTAAGTGCATGCGATTTTGAGGACGAAATCTTAAAAGTAGGGAAGTATTGTGATATCCCCGAAATGATTAATTGCAATTTGAGCATTAATTATGTTTATATGATTAATTATGGTGATAATTAATTTATGTGCTGGATTTATTTATCATATTGAAATGCTTAGTCGCATGGTAGGGTGACCGGGGATGCATTTCGGGATGTATATTGTGCATGTTGGGAGAATTGAGTATTAGCATGATTTATTTGTTAAGGTGGCAATTAATTGGAAAGCATGAGTTTAATTGAGGTTTTGGTGCATTTTGGTAAAATGCTTTTAAAATACCATGTTGGGGTATTTTGTACATCTTGTTAATTGTTGGGGTACAATTCTATTTGACCTATACAAACTATTACCCCACTTTATCACCCAACTTTATCATTCACTCTTTAAATCCCCAAACACTCTCCCAACCCTAACCCTTTCCCCATTTTCGATTTTTGCCTCAAGGTAGAAGAGAAATCTTTGCAAAAACTCCATTGGTGTGATTCTTGGTAAGATTTGAGGCCTAGGAAGTGCATATATCATTCCTTGATGTTTTTGTATGGGTTTACTTGGTTTTGGATTGATATATTGGAGTTTTGAAATGGGTTTGTTGGGGTTGATATTATTTTGGTTGAGTGTTAGATTTATGGGTGTATGAGGATGTTTATTGAAGATTTTTAGTGGTTTTGTATTGATGATGTATTAATAGTTGAGTTTGTTTGATTTGGGGAAGAAGAAGGGTGAATAGTGCCCGAAAATCGGGTGTAAAGGACTCGGCGATCGATCGGGACATTCTCCCGATCGATCGCGAGCTGCAAGGGAGAAGGCAATAGCCTTCCGCGATCGATCGCGAGTTTGGCGCGATCTATCGGCGAGGTCGCGATCGATCGGCGCAAACTCGGCGATCGATCGCGGATTGAATTTTTTGTTGTTGAACGAGGCAGTGTAGTCTTGCGATCGATCGGGGCTATATGACGAACGATCGCGAGACACCAAAATGGGTTTTTTGATTATTTTTTTGGGATTTTTGGTATTGGACTATTATTGGGTGTGAATGTAGAGAACCATCCCAGGTGGCAACACAGCCAAGGAAGTGAAGTCCTACCACATCCTACTTTTTGGAAAGGTACGTAGAAGACGTACGGGCACCCAACGGTACATGTATCTAGTATACTCATTGATTATGCATTGTGGATGCGAGTATATATGGAATTATGCATTGTGGATGCAAATACATGTTGAATTATGCATGATGATTGTATATGCATATGATGGTTATTGGTGCACATCCCATGAGTCGTGGTCATCCCTTGATGATTTTAATGCTTGCCGCTATTTGATTTGGTGCCGCTAAATGTGAAGCGATGGGTGGGAGCGCCGCATGTCACATTTAAGCGTGGTTATCATATGAGGCGAGGAAAGAATATTTGCCGCTCAATGTGAAGCGAGGGGTGGGAGCGCCGCATGTCCATTGAAGCGAGGTTATTCTATGCCGCCTATATGAAAAGCGAGGGGCATTAAAATACATTGTGATGAACAGACTAGGGATTGGTGATTGGTAATTGGTGATAGTGAAATGGTATTATGTCATGACATGTGTGGACCATTAAATAATCTATTTGATTATACTCATGAGTTATGGTACAGGGACAACAAAAAAGGAAGCGTTTAAAATGCATGGAAAAAACAGGAAGTGTTTTATTATGATTTATGCATTTACGCCTTATATTCATATTGTGTTGGATATGAATAATATTATTGCTCATGTTTGGGTGTTGTCCTTGTAGGTACATTTTGGCATGAAAAAGGGGCTAAGGCTGGTTGAGGCGGTGAGCTTGTGAAGAACACTTTTGAGAAATGAAGGACAGGATTACTTTTGTATAGTGTCTACTATAGGAGTAGTGTAAAGCTATAGTTGATATCATTCATTTTTGATTGGGAATGTAATTAATCCATTGATAGTCCTTAACTTGGCATGTAATTCTTAAGGCTCATAGTCTCAACACGAACATTTATACTCTGATAATTTATGTTAGCTCTAATTATGCCTTTAATCCGCACTTAAGGAACTATGGTCCTTACACTCCCCCTAAATCGAGCTATCCGAAAATGAAACACATCAAAAAATAACTCCCAGCCAGGGAAAAACACAATACTTAAAAGAAACCAAAACCCTAAGTAAGTTCCCAGCCAGGGAAAACACCATATTAAGAAGACATCAAAAATGGGCTTCAACACCCTTATACAATCCATATACATGCATCCATGTGCTGACACCCGAGCAACGAATAATTGAATTAATTCTCAATGCATAAGTAGGATGTGCCATCAATCAATACTTGTACCGTAATCCTGCGAGCACTATTTTCCATGGGCTTTAGCTTTCTTCTTGAGGCAACGTCGTACATGTTATACCTGTTTCAACAGAAACAGCCCCCACATAGGGTGAGCATACTCCAACTCAATAATCATTCACGCATCAATAGACAAAATTGTAATGCAACAATTAAGGTTAGTGAAAATCTATAAAATATACTCCATGTACAATTCCAAACCTGTATAGCCATCACGAACTGTTCCTGTTTCAATCTTATACACTTTCATAAACATCAACTTTAGTATCATTATTCAAAACATGATACTCATCAATGCAATAAATTCAATATAATCACAATTCATCCTTTATGCTCAATCATAACGAATCTCATATCGAAGGCAACTCTGCCTATCAATTAATCTCGCTCTCAACCATTTCTCATCTCGATCATGCCAAAGGCATCAATATTCAACTCGTATACCAGGATCACGTACATCTATGTATCCACCATTTCACGTGTATTAACTCAATCCTCATGCTCAAATACTTAATCTTAAACATCACGTTTAACAATACATGTAGTCATGAATATATAAGTACTGGGTATACCTGCTCGTACGTCACCACGTACCTTATAGTCGACAACATGAACAAGCTACCATCGACTTCCAGAAGTTCATGGAGTATCTATATTGAATATCAATTCAATATTAGCGCATTAATAATACAGTTGTTATCAGTAGGTATTTCCAACTCCCAATCTAATACCGTGAATCGATAGTTCAATAAAATGGACATTGTCACATAATCAAGACAATCTATATTAGGCAAATCAACTACACTGTTAATTCATACACTTGCCATTCAAATACTCAATAAAGTATCCAATTCATGCTATTGCACACATGCAATTATATTCATTAATATACACTTTAATACATGTTTATAACAGACATTATCATGTATCTAATTCACTATTACCCAACGACACATGCTCTAAGTTATTAGCATCTTTAACCATAGCCCAATACTCTCAAAAACTCTATCATGATCTGAGCCATAAAAGTAGACTTTCTCACTACACAATTAGTAGAACTTTTGCCAACACTTGAACACCATTTAGACATATTATCAAACACCTCATGAGCATGATTTTGTCTTCATCTTTTAACCAATAATAATACTAAGCCAATACATAATTCCACAATTTATTTTCAACAATCAACCATTCAATAAAGTGAGTCACAATTAACTTTCAACAATCAATAACATTTCTCATGCTATCCAATTCCAAATTATAATGTTCATACTCAAATTATAGTCACATAATCGCCTTAACCCATTACTCAAACCAAGCTAGCCTTCCACATTATCAAAACACCATTCCACCCCAAGCCACAACACATACACACATATATAGAAGTCTTGTACCTATACCAATACATGTTGGAATACACATTTTCTTGTATAAACTTCACCTACACACACTGATACACGTTGAATACACACACATGCCTTTACACACTGAGACACACGCACACACACCTGTACAGCTGCTGGAACCTTAAAAAACACAGTAAATTTCGACTTGTACACACATTCCTACACTGATTTCATATATCCCAACAGCTGGAAATCGAAATTAGACAAGAAAAATACAAAGTGAAGATAAACTCAATAATGGCAGCAGTTCACGCATAGACAGTAGCAGGGAGATGAATAGAAATTGAAGAGTCTTATCAGCAAGAAATCGAGCCAGGGAAAACAGCAAGGAAGATTAATCAGTATTTCTAACTCACGCACGCATACAACCAGTACACACACACAGAGAGTAGGGAAAAGATTGAAAAATGTAGAAACTTTGAAATCATCTCTTAACCAACAAGAAAACGTCGGACAAGCTTCAAAAATTCAGTGAAACAATCGAGTAAACTACAAGGCAAAATATATACATACAAACCTGTGTGAAAATCGCACAAAGACCAAGCCTTTCAATCGCCTCACGGCTTGGGGAAAGGGGCGATGGGAAAAGGGTGAGTGGGTCATGATAGAAGAGTGTGTTTTTCATTTAACCCTAAAATTTATCCCAACCCTTGAAGTATTATACCATCTCAATAATATGTTAGATCTCTTCCCTGCAATAATTATCTCAAGGATTATTATTTCTAGAATCTCTTTTAATTCAAATACACCATAATCAACCCGGGATAATTTTATTCAAATTCGGATCCAACACGATTCCCAAAATTTAAGAATCTCATTGAATTAATTCAAGTTTTAACCCAATTAATTTAAACTATTCAATGTAGATAATTTTCCCCAAAATAAAACCCAAAAAAATCGCCCCAATACCACCAAAATTCCATGAAAAATCGATACACAAAAATTAAATCCCGAGATATCATAAAAATAACATATTAAATCAATTTGACAATTAATAATTATTCTGGACATCACAATTCTCCCCAACTAATAAAATTTCGACCTTGAAATTTAAATACATGCTTACCATAAAATCCAACTGTAAAATTTACGTACCATTATACAGATCAAGATAGTGATTTGACCATCTGTAGGATGACAGTCATTCGAATTATCACGGCCCACTCATGTGCCCCCATCACATCACTTTAGTCTATCCCAACATTAGTATTTAATAATCTAACATATGAATTCCTCTATTCATATAAATCAATACGAGGGTAACATCATACTCGCCCTGTTCAATTTTGTTTACATTTCAACAGCTCATTCCTATAATTAACTTATCAAGAAAATTGCTAACAGTTCATAAAAGCCAACACTTACAGTGTTTAGCAATCAAGCACTTCTTGTCATACTTCGGTACCTGTGTAGTCGCATCGGTACAGTTTCCTTGCACAAGATCTAAATCCGTCACAGTTTACTTTCATCATAGTACACATCATGAAATTGCTAAATCATGCAATCCATGCATATCATGTGTATATAAGAATGTATGACAATACACCAACATTTATCGTATAAATAACTTCATACCTGTGTTGTTGCAAATGTATGCAACTTATACCAACATCACCACATCACCACCATTGTCCATATCAAGTAGCGGTACTCTAGAGTCATTACACATCAACCTCTCATATATCATCTCCTATCTATTATCTGGGGCAAAGTAATAACTAGAAAACCTATTAGTAATTCTCACATACATATATCCACATTATACGCACCAACAGCCACAGATCGTCAATATCGAATCATGATGAATGGCCTAACATCAATATTCCTATGTCACGATTATACTCCGTCTAAACAAGGCATCAACATCAATACCGAATAATTCGTATCATACCTTTGTAGATGGAATCATCTACAATACACAATAGCATCACAGTCACATGCTCTTAAGCATCAACTTCCGCACTTCATCACCCAACTATCATCTGTCACGGGACAAGTACAAAATAAACTCATTAGTATTTCTCAAATACTCATAACATAACCACGTACCTTGTCCCCTACGCATTTTGATATTCATAATGTTTCCATCATCGAACATTAATTCCCTGCGTCAAAATTTTCACGCAATCCTATACACAACATGCTACAGCACACTATGACATATCTGGATTATTGAAATTCAACATAAGAATCAATTGCATGCCTCAATGACCCAATTCATTTCAATCTTTAACTCTTCCTCGAAACATATTAATTTGTTAACCATGAATGTTCACAAAGATCATATGTCTATACATGACATTCATAGTAATCCCCCGTCATCCCGTGACGTACCAGTTAATCTCATGTCAACATGATCACGTTCACCTACTACTCCTACAATATATCAATCTAGCATGCTTTTCACAGTAATAAATACAATCTCAAGCGATTATCATTTCCTGTTATTCCATCTGTACAATCGATTCTCATAATTAATATAACTCACTGAGATAATGCAATCAGCATCTATCAACATATATAACATATATTCACATGCCAAACCAGACGTAATAGTTTACCTCAACTCCTTGTTCCTCTGGAACATTTCAATATCCTCTTGGGCCTACATTTCAAGTACCCAAGGAACAACAATAACAATGCCCACAGCTGTCTGAAATGAACACATCATCAATATACATTGCTAGCACAATAACAGTACACTAATACTAAGGACCCCGTGCCCTTAACCCACAATTAGTGCATTAAGTCATGCATTTGGTGCATTCAATCACGTGTAAAGGGACACTACATGTAAACGTGGCACACAATACCACCTATAAAATTTTCTTGCTTCATCTATTCCATTCCATGCAATATCCGATTTCCCAAACCGAGTTCTAAACAGTTTCCAATTTATTTCCTGACCCTGAGCCTCTTGCTCTATCACTGTGGTCTTCCACCACATCAGCGCCTTCTTAGCCAATTGGAACTCCGCTAGCCTTATCCAGGCTGTCTTAGCACAAGGAGCTGCCACAAATATCTGTTCTATCCTCTCTAACCATTCCTCAGCCAGTTCCCCTGTCTCATTTCCTTCGAACATTGGGGGTCGGTATGTCAGAAACTGAGCCAAACTTAGCTCCCCAGGTAGTAACTGTTGCTCAGACGGTTCTTCGCCCAAAGCTGGCGGTGGTAGAGGATTTGTACGCCCAGCACTTGCATTCACACTCACCGCGTCTCCTATGTCGATATTTGCTGCCATGCTGCAACACAAGGGTTAACAATAATACCCAAAAGTAGTTCATAAAATACATCGTTAGAAATCATAACATGTTTGTATAATAGTCATATACTTCATATGCAACATATGCACAAAACATGTTTAAAAAGAAGCACCTAGGCAACCTATTGCTAAGGCTACCCTTCACTCATTCCCGGGTTTTCTAACCACTGCGCTGATACCACTAATGTAGGGTCTTCCTACCTTAACATCATTATAATCACGTATTATGGACTAAACATGCATTAATAACATCTTAGGGTTCCGGTTGTAGCTTTGAGCTAATAGAATTACAGGCCAAAAATAAAATTTTAAAACATAATAATTACATTCCCAAAAATGAATGCTAACATTTTAGATTTACACTACTCCTAGAGTAGAGACTATCAAAATCCTGTATCCTATATTCTTTCATGCTCCTTTTAGCTCACTGCCTCAACCCGACCCTTAGCCCCAGGAACAACCCATCATGAGCATGTACATCATTACTTAACATCATAAGGTAATGGCATATAAATAAATGCATGAAAATAATCGTAACATATACTTCCTGGTTAATCGCATTAACCCACTTTGGTTGTCCCTGTTTCATAGTCATGCATATAATCATTAGTTCTTGACATAAATGATTAAAATCATACTTCACATATATGCTCATAATCAACAATGTTATTTAGAAATGGGGATGTTTCTGGTCTTGTTATGTCCGCGGAACAATTGTCCCCCTGGCTTCGACATATAGCGGTACTGTGATACCCCTCGCTACACCTTGATAGCGGATGTATCTCCTCGCTAGCTATGTCAGCGGTAAGTACCTTCCTCGCTTTCCCATAACAACTACCAGAACACTCTACCATTCTCAATAACATAGTTAAACATACATCATCATCATCATATCATAAACATCATCATCTTATAAACATCATCATCTTGTAAACATCATCATCTTGTAAACATCATCATCTTATAAACATCATCATCTTATCATAAACGTCCTCATAAACATCATATCATCTTTACTCATCATAAACATCATCATCATAAACTTACTTATCATAATCATCATCATAAACATCGTAAATACTTATGCAATCATTGCGTAGTCATAGTATAGGAATGTGTTTTACCATCCGATGCCCGTACGTTTCTTACGTACCTTAATTCCCAAAAGTGGAGAAGTTGGAGAACTTTATCTCCTTGATGTTGTTGGTACCTGGGATGGTTCTACACAACCATACAAATCAATATTAGAAGCTAAATAATAGCCAAATACCAAAAATTCAACAAAAAAAAACATCATTTGCCATTTTTAAGCAGCTGGCGATCGATCGCTGCACGAGGCGATCAATCGCCTGACTTTTTGCCTCGCGGCGATCGATCGCTTCGAATATGGCGATCGATCGCCTGTAGCATTTTTTTGCTACTGGCCTTCGGCGATCGATCACCTCATATATGGCGATCAATCGCCTCATATATGGCGATCGATCGCCACCTGCTGGTGCGCGATTCTTCACCATTTTTGAGCATTTTTCCAAGCTCCATCTCATACCCTTCAAACCCAAACTTTCCAACAACACAAACATCATCGTAACTCACTAAAACCCACATAAAACACTTCAAAAATCATACCCCAACAACATACAACACATACTCAAAACAAACCCACATAAAAACTCAAAATGCTAACCCATTTCTAAATCAAACATCAATAAAACTTTAGGAAGGGTTCCATACCTCTTTAGGACTCCAAATCTTAACAAAAATCCCACAAACAAAAGTTTTGGGAAGATTTATCCTTCCTTCCTTGCCAAAATTCAAAAATGGGAAATGGGTAGGGTTTGAGAGTGAAATTGGGGATTTTAGAGTGATGGGGAAAAGTGAGGTAAAAAGGAGGGTATAGTGGGGTTAAAAGGGGTTATGAAGATTAATTAAAATTGTACCCCACCAATTAACATGATGTATAAAATACCCCAACATGGTATTTTAAAAGCATTTTACAAAAATGCAACAAACTTCCACTAAATCCATATTTTCCACATAATTAACACATAATTAACAACCAATACAAATAAATCATGTTAACACCCCATTTTCTAACATGCATAACATGCACCCTGAAATGCAACCCCCAGGTCACGCCTACCATGTGACTAAGCATTTCAACAAGATAATTAATTTCAACGCATAAATCAGTTATCATCATAATTGATCATATAAACATCATTAATGGACAAATTGCATATAATTAATTTTGGGGCATCACATGTGAGATCTTCAAAAAGACCTTATCCCCCAACTGAAATTCTAACGGTCGTCGTCGTTTATTTGCATAAGCTGTCTGTCTATCCTAGGCTGCTTTAATTTTCTGCCTTATCACCTTTATCTTTTCTTCCATTTCCCGAACCAGTTCCTGTCCTCCGACTGATTTACGGTCCAAGTCATCCCAACACAAGGGTCATCTACACCGTCTGCCATAAAGGGCCTCAAAAGGAGCCATCTGAATGCTTGCCTGGTAGCTATTGCTATATGAAAACTCTACCAAAGCCACTGAATCCTGCCAAGAAGCATCGAACTCCAATACACAAGCCCTCAACATGTCCTCGAGCGTTTGGATGGTACGCTCGGTCTGGCCATCCGTCTGAGGATGATATGCAGTGCTCAACCTAACTTCAGTTCCCAAAGCTGACTGAAGACCCTCCCAAAAATGAGATGTGAATCGTGGATCTCGATCCGACACTATGGAAATGGTGATCCCGTGCAATCTTACCACATCTCGAATATACAACTGAGCTATCCTCAAATAGGTGAAGGTCATGCTATAAGGAATGAAGTGGGCCACTTTGGTCAATCTGTCCACAATCACCCAAATAGCATCAAAACCCGAGGCACTCCTCGGCATGTGGGTCACAAAGTCCATGGATATGTGCTCCCACTTCCATTTCGGTATCTCCAAACTCTTCAACTCACCACCAGGTCTCTGGCTCTCTGCCTTAACCTGTTGACAGATCAAACATCTCTTAACGAAAGCGATAACATCACGCTTCATTCTTTTCCACCAGAACTGATCACATAGATCCTTGTACATCTTTTTCCCGCCTGGGTGAATACTAAACCTGATGCTATGAGCTCGCTCCAAGATCCCCTTACGCAAGTGTACTCGGAACCACCCAACGGTTACCCAACCTCAGGGATCCGTCCCCAGCCACTCTGAACTTCGATGGCTGTCCAAGATGTACTAGTGATGACCATCTCTGAATCTCATCATCTATCTTCTCAGCTCTCCTGATATTCTCATAGATATCTGGCTCAGCTAATAAGGTCGATACATACACTGGTGATGTATCTATGTCGAAGTCAAAGCCTAGATGGCAATAGGAAGTCATCATGGCTGACAAATGTATGACATCCTCAGCAGTACTCTTCACTTTCCGGCTCAAGGCGTCTGCTGTCAAGTTAGCTTTTCCAGGATGGTACTAAATTTCACAATCATAGTCCTTGAGTAAGTCCATCCATCTCCTCTGCCTCATATTCAGTTCTGCCTGAGTAAACAAGAACTTCAGGCTCTTGTGATCTGTGTAAATGGTAAACGACGTACCATACAAATAATGCCTCCAAATCATTAGGGCAAAAATAATAGCCGCCAATTCCAAGTCATGGACTGGATATCTAGTCTCATGCGGTGTGATATCCCCGAAATGATTATGTATAATTGAACATGAATTACGTTATGTGAGGATTATGGTATTAATTTATTGATGATGATTTATTAATATTGGGAAATGCTTAGTCATGTGGTGGTCATGGCCTAGTAATGTATTTTAGGGTCCATGTGATATATGTTGGCAATTTGGGTTATGGAATGATTATTTGGGGTGGGTGTTGGTCATTGTGGTATAGCATGTTTAATTGGAATTTGAAGTATTTTATTGAATAAATACTATAAAAATATCATGTGAGGATATTTTAATACATCATGCTAAATACCGGGACCAAAACATAACACATCACATAACCCACCATCCAACCACCCCCCCCCCCCCCCCAACCCATACCTATCTGCAGCTGCCCCCTTACCCCCACTTGCCTACCTTTTAACTCAACCTCCATAACTCCTTCTCCCCCAATCTTTCCCCATATTTTCGTCCAACATCCAGCAAGCAAGAAGGAGGAGGAGATCTGTCATTTCAAGGCTTGTAGCCTTGCTAAAAGTTGGAGCAAAGAGGGGTGAGGAACCATATCCTATTTTTGGTTAATGTTTAGTTGAGTTTTGATAAAGTGGTGTGTAGAAATGGCATGTTAAGTAGCCTTTTGTTGCGATGCTTGTTTTGGGTAGCTACATGGTAGTATATGGGTGTATTTTGCATGATAACTTGTTGGGGAATGATGATTTATGGTGTATTTTATGATAGCTTTGGGTATGTGTTCGAAAATGGCGATTTCTAGCGATTGCAGGTATTGGCGATCGATCGATCGATCGGCGCGTTTTCCCGATCGATCGTGAGCACCAGGGTACAAGGCAGAACACTTCAGCGATCGATTGCGAGTTTGGCGCGATCGATCGGCGATGCCGTGATCGATCGGCACAACTTCAGCGATCGATCGCGGAAGATAGAATTTTGAATGTTGAGGCAGTAGCATCTCGCGATCGATCGGGGCTTATTGGCGATCGATTGCGAGAAGCCAAATTATGTGTTTTGGTTAATTATTGTGGGATTTTTGGTATTGGGCTATTATTGGCATCTAATATTGTGTTGTACACTTGTGTAGAGCCTTCACAGATAGCCACACAACGTAGGGATAGAGTCCTACAACATACCATATTTTGGAAAGGTACGTAGAAGACGTACGGGCACCCAACGGTAACATGTAATTTATATACGCATTGGGATATGCATTGTAGATGCAAGTGTGTATTGATTGGTGCATGGTAGATGCAAATACATGTTGATCCATACATTATGATTGCATATGTACATGTTGATTGATTGATGCGCATCCCATGAGTCATGGTTATCACCTTGATGATTTTAATGCTTGCCGCTATTTGTTTTTGTGCAGCTAAATGTGAAGCGAGGGGTGGGAGTACCGCATGTCACATTGAAGCGAGGTTGTCATATGAAGCGAGGAAAGAATATTTGCCGCTAAAATGTGAAGCGAGGGGTGGGAGTACCGCATGTCCATTGAAGCGAGGTTATTCTATGCCGCTTGTATGTGAAGCGAGGGGCATTAAAATACATTGTGATAAACAGACTAGGGATTGGTTTGATGATTTGAGGAATTAAAATATGTCATGACATTTGTTTAAAAACCATAATATCATTCATTGATTCGATTATGAGTTATGGTACAGGGACAACCAAAAAGGGGGCATTTTAAATGCATTGGAATGTAGGAAGTATTTTATATTTATGGTTTACGCATTTACGCTCTTATTCATACTGTGTTGAATATGAATTATTATGTGCTCATGTGTTGGGGGTTGTCCTTTTTGGTGCATTTGGCATGGAGAACCAGGGTCGGGGTTGATGCGTGAGCTGTAAGGAGTGCTTCAGGGATAGCAAAACAAAATCTCCCTTTTTGTATAGTTTCTACATAGAGTATAGTAAAACTATAGTTTCACATTCTTTTGTTAGGAATGTAACTAATTCCTGTTTGAAATTTTTGGTACTGTAACTCTTAAGCTCAGGGCATCAACACGGTCAATTACTCTGATTTATGCATGATTAGTTCTCTTAATTGCACCTTATAACGGTGTTAGTTAACGGGGTCTCACATTTAGTGGTATCAGAGCAGTGGTTAGAGAACCAGGGAACGAGTGAAGGGTAGCCTTTAGAAACAAGTTGGTTAGGTATTCATTGGTGGGCATGTTTATGCATATGGTGCATACTTTGCTTATAATTTGTTATACTAACATGCTTATGAATATTATTACTCGTTATCTAACGGCTTATCTTATGAACTGTTTTTGGTATTGTTGTTAACCCCTATGTTACAGCATGGCGGCTATTAATCTGGAGAACCTCAATGAAGAGGTGGGAGATGTAGGCAGTGTCAATGCCAGTATTGCTCAGACAAATCCTCTGCCGCCACCTGTTGTAGGCGTAGAGCCTAGTGCACAGATACTGCTACCAGGGGAGCTTAGTTTGACCCAGTTCTTGAGCTACCATCCGCCGCTTTTCGAGGGAACTGAGACAGGGGAAGAAGCAGAGGAGTGGCTAGAACGACTTGAGCAGATATTTGTATCAGCGCCCTGTGCAAGGACTGCCTGGATGAGGTTGGCAGAGTTTCAGTTAGCAAAGAAGTCTTCCATGTGGTGGAAGACAACAGTTATGGAAATGAGGGCTCAGGGCATGTTGGTGGACTGAACTGTGTTTAGAACCCGATTCCTTAATCGGTACTTCTCTGCAGCTGCCAGACAATTGAAGGAGGACGAGTTCACTAACTTGAGACAGGGTAGCATGACTGTATCAGAATATGCCATGCAATATTCTTCACTGCTGAGGTATGTGCCTCACATCGCTATAAATGGTCACGCCAAGATAAGGCATTTCCTAAAGGATCTGAGACCAGAGATTTTTGACCGGGTTATTTCCAACAACCCCAACTCGTTTGATGATGCTCTGACTAGAGCGGAGCTGGCAGAGATTGGAGTGAGTGTGTACAAGGAATCTATACCACCACAAAGACCAATTGCAGACAGTCTGAAGCCACGAGGGGACCAGTTTAAGCCTCGTGGGGCTTCTTCATCTTCTCGATTTAGTGGGAAGAGGTTTCAGAATCAGAAGGAAGGAAATAGGAGGAATAATGTGCCAAGTAATCGAGGACCAGCGCAAGGAAATAGGACATGAGAAAGCAAGTGTAACAACTGTGGAGGACCGCACTTGCCACGTGATTGTCCAGCCTGTTACAGTTGTGGCAAGATGGGCCACATCGCTTGGTATTGCCCCGGTCAGGGAAGTTAGACGGACTTTGGACCAAGTAGGTCGAGATTTGATTCCGGGACAGTACCTCACAGACAGCAGATTGTGCCCCGACCACCGGGAGGTCCGGCAGTGGGACCACCGTAGGGTCAAGTGTACGCACTGACTCGAGAGCAGGCAGAGGCAGCCCTAGAGGAGGTTATTGCTGGTACGTGCCATTTATTTGTAAGTAATCCAACAAGCATACAACGCAGCGGAATTTAAAATTTGGATTACTAAAACCGCGGATCTATACATAGGGATTCATAACGGATAAAGGAATTACAAAAGTCTCACCCTAGTAGCGTGTTTGAGCAGTTTCCACGGAGCAGCACCACGTCCAACGCCTCCTTCGAGTCACAAGCAAACTTATCAAGTTTTGCCTCAACGGTATCCACACGATCAAACCGGGAGAAGGGTATAGTCTAAGAACAAGTTGCTAGACTCGTTCTTAGACCGGAACAAGAAGCACACTCGATTCCAAATCGATTGATGGCACACAATATGTGATGACCAGGGATTATAGGTGTTAATCCCGTAGTGTTAATAATCCCTAAAGTGGTTTTACGTGGCGATTTGGAATTTAATCGAGGTGTTGGGCCTTCTGGGCTCGTTTATTTGGGTAGTTGGGATCGTTGGATCCAGAGGTTGAGATTGTATTCACATTACGGTGTAAAACCTAAGAGTTGGGTTTTTGATGTGTCTCGGAATCTCGGGTGTTGTGTGAGCACCGGTAGGGGATTTTGGAGTTAGAGAGAGAGTCTTTGAAAACAGATGATTTTTAAGGAATCATGATGTATTTGTGGGGCTATTAATTTTTCGGGGTATTTTTGCTATAAATACCAATTGAACCCAAAAATTTGTGGAAATTATCATTTAAGCCCCAAAGTTTTCCTCCCTCTCTCCCGCGCGATTCCCGTCTGCTACAGCACCCCCGCCGCTTCAAGCGGTGCGCCTGCCGCCGTCCGGCCGCCGATCGGCGCGTGCGACCTACCCACGGCTTCGTCTCGACGAGGCGCTCCTTTCCCCTCTGCCAATTGAAAGTTTCGTCGCGTGTGGAAGTCGGATTTTGCTGGTAAGCGTCGATCCCCAATTTCTAGGGTTCTTCGATTTTCGTTTGATTTTGCTTCCGATTTCGTTGGGTAATCTCCCTTAACCCTTGTTCGTCTTTTTCGTGCATTTCCATGCTTTATTCGGTGGTTAAGGTTCGAAATTATTTTCGAAAATTGGTAGGGTTTGGTTCGAATTTTTGGGGGTTTTTGGCAGGGGTATTATTTCGTGCAATTGATCGATTATTGCATGTTTTAAGAGTATTATGATGCTTGATTGAGATCGAATTGAGAAGCTTTGGTTCAAATTTGAAGAATTTTAAGAGTTGGGATTTAAAGGCTTGTTTGGGTTCGATTTTAAGGGGGTTGAGTTCGAAAATGGGGAGTTTTTGTCAAGGGATGTTGATTCTTGCTTGGATAGCTTAATTGACATTTTAGATGAATTATGGTATTTTATTGGGTTCGAAATTGTGCGATTAAGGTTCGATTTTTGTAGGGCATTCTTGAACAAATTTCGATTGTCTCATTTATTTCCTTCCCTGCATGTACCCTGCCCCGGGTCTTTTAAGAGGATAATTGTCGTGTATTGACAATGTTGTGAGGGATATGGGTGTGCTTGAGCATAGGTTACATGTTCGTAAATAATTGTGAATTATTTATCGTGTTAGCACATCATTCCTCGGGGCATGGAACTCGAGCAAGGCTTGGCTCGGACTTCGGAGATTTAAGGTACGTGCGACGTACGAGCATTTCTATATTTTAAGGCATATGTGAATGCATAATGAAAATTTGATTTCATTGAATAATCGCGCATGAGGATTATATATATATATGTTGATATAGCCAAGGAATGACCCAAATCTTGATATCGTCGCTTGTAGCGTGCGTGACACTAGAGTAGGATGACTCTTGCATGATGTATGGGGTACTGGGTTTATTTGACTATATTAGGGCATTTGAGATGCCTGGGAATGATCGTAAAATCATGTATTCTTCGTAAGACATTTGAGATGTCTAAGTTCGTAGAATCGTGTATTCATTATAAGACATTTGAGATGTCTAGGTTTGTAGACTCATGTATTCATTATAAGACACTTGAGATGTCTAAGTATAATGAAGGATTGGTAAAATAAATGCTAAGGCATTTGAGCTATCTGTGATTGATAGCAAGGTTGTGAAATCAGTATTAGATATTGTGATATCTGTAATTGCATGTTTAATGAATTTGTAATCACTATATGTTGATATTCGAGGATTAGGCATGCGATGAGTTAATCAATGCGTTGATTTACTGTTTATGAGATTTGATGAGTTTGATGTTGTGAGAACAGGGACAGTACACGGAATCCCGGATGAGGATGTTGCCATCCAGGGAGTATCATTTAAATTCATTAGTATTTACTTGTGTTGTAAATTATAAATTTCATTATTATGATTATGGGATTTTGTGTATTGGTATGCTCACCCCGTTGGGGGCTGTCTCTGTTGGGACAGGTGGACAGGTACATCGATGGCTATGGAGCTGAGCTCGAGCTGTTGATTTGAGGTACTCCCAGGATCGTGGTACCAGGGCTTGATGGAGCACGGTATCGTATAGAGTACCTATATATACACCTGAGGATTTATACATATTCATGATGCTCGCATGTGAGCACGATTATACTTGTATATGGATTGTATATAAAGGCATGAGCCTTTCTCTCTTTCATTTAAGGTTGCATGCAATTAGGTTGAATTGCTAGAATGATATGAGAGTCATTGGTGTATTATGTGGGTGTTGGAACCCACTTTTGTTGACATATGTGTGGTGTCTTCCCTGGCTGGGAATCTACTTGTATTACTGCTTTCTGTTGAGTATTATGTGTTCCCTGGCCGGGAATTTTGTTATGTGTTGTACTCTTTTTTTGGGATAGCTCTATTTATGGGGAGACTCTGCCCAAATTTTTATAAAAGTTTACAATGTGAAAAGTGGCACCAAGGGGTTGGTAAAGGGCAAACATATGAGTCTTTCATTGACAGGCAATGATTAAGTATCATCAGAGCTTCCCGATTGACATTCTATAGAAAGCATGTACCACACATAGTGGTTAATACACTAATCAAGGTTTAAGGGCTTGGGGCCCTTACACAATACCAAGAGCACTCTTCGGTTATCAAGAAAAACCGAGAGCACCTTGAGAAGAGGCGGCCGTGAGCTTCAAAGTGTAGGTTAGTATGATATGAATTGTGTTGCCAACAATTAATCATAACCTTGTATTTATATTATAAGATTTAATTAAGGTTTAAGGCTTTCTTAAAGCCTCATGGGCCCAAACCCATGATTTAATTAAATCCTTATAATCTTTTAATTAAGACTATTCTTAATTAATTAATTCATCCAAT
This sequence comes from Haberlea rhodopensis, assembly GCA_907163345.1. Classification (NCBI taxonomy): domain Eukaryota; kingdom Viridiplantae; phylum Streptophyta; class Magnoliopsida; order Lamiales; family Gesneriaceae; genus Haberlea; species Haberlea rhodopensis. Next base: position 466,326 of record CAJQUN010000156.1, read on the forward strand.
GAATTTAATTTCCCTTATCGATTTAATCTTTTGTGCGACCCGATAGGATCTTGTAATGTTGGTAGTGACATAAAATCTCATTTTATGTCGCAAGCATTGAGCGGTATCTAGCAACACATCAATGCTACTCAAATTACAAGAATGTCAATGACTCAACATAACCTTTAGAACTTGTGATAATATTAACCATGTAACTTAATCCCTTTGTCCTTTGTGTTTAGATTGAACACAAGTCATGGAATAGTCATACTCGTATATTCAATCTTTATTTCTTGATCCCCAAGTAGAACTAGAATAAACGAATAAGCTCGATATCTCATATCGACTCATTCGAGCATGGCCATGCATTTTAGTTCTCACTTGATCAAGGGCCAAACACTTCTCCTATTATATAGGAGGGACAAATCCTATCTCGATCAGTCAACATCCCTCTACATAATTCATAGTGTATCCAATAGTCGCGTTTATAGTTTACCCTGTTACGGGTAACGTTTGACAATATCAAGATACATAACTCCTTATGTTGGGATCTCTGATGATCACAAGTCGTAAGGATTACATACATTATTATCACTTTGAGAATTGCTTATGACACTCATATAACTATCCATGTAGCATTCTCATGGTGGGTCTGTCCAGTACATCGTTCTCTAACATGTACCCATGTGTTGATTTGATATCTCATATCAATGAACAGTTCATCAATCAACACATACTAGTCTCTATGTATTATCATTATCCCTATTCATGATAATACTTGACTAGGGACATCTTTAAGAATAATACAATATTATTCTAAGGATATTAACATATATATTTATTCACATTGCACAGTTAATCGAATAATATATGATAATGAATTGACATTTCATAAAATCATAAACATTGTATGTCCAAACAATCATTCAATTATTTGTCTTAGGGCATATCCCAACATTATTTATGTACCCTGCCTTTATTTTGATAGATACAGGTGCTTCCCACTCTTTCATATCTTCTGCCTTTGTTGAGAGACACCATATGTGCCCGTCTCCGTTGCCCACGCCTCTCATGGTCTCGACACCCACCGGAAGGCATGTGATTGCGGATCAACTGCTATCTGACTGCCTCATTTATTTTGAGGGCAATGATTTGAGGGCTGATCTGATTTTGCTGGATATGACAGACTTTGATTGTATTGTGGGCATTGATGTGCTGAATAGATATCAGGCCGTGGTTGATTGACGTCAGAGGATTGTACGTTTCCAATCCGATCAGGGATTGCAGTGGATCTTCTATGGGGACAGTTTCCGTCCAAAGATTCCATTAATTTCAGCAGTTAAGATGACACGTTTGTTGGAACGGGGTCACACTGGCTATCTTATTTATGCCGTGGACGTATCGGAGAAAAAGGAAGAGTTGAGGATTGAGGATATACCGATAGTCGCAGAATTTACCAACGTGTTTCCGGATGAAATTCCAGGATTCCCTCCGATCAGAGATGTTGAGTTTGGGATTGAGTTACTACCAGGGACATCTGCTATTTCTCGTGCTCCTTATAGGATGGCACCGGCGGAATTGAGGGAGCTGAAAGTACAATTGCAGGAACTTTTCGACAAGGGATACATACGTCCTAGTGTATCGCCTTGGGGTGCGCCAGTTCTGTTTGTAAAGAAAAAGGATGGTTCGATGCGCTTGTGCATCGATTACCGTCAGTTGAATAAGGTGACGATTAAGAATAAGTACCCTCTTCCGCGGATTGACGATCTATTTGATCAACTTCAGGGAACATAACTGTATTCCAAGATTGACTTGAGGTCAGGATACCATCAGATACAGGTTAGAGCTGATGACATTCAAAAGACAGCGTTTTGGACTCGGTATGGGCACTACGAGTTCTTAGTTATGCCGTTCGGTGTGACTAACGCCCCGGCTGTCTTTATGAGCAAGATAAATAGAGTGTTTCAGAAGTATGTTGATCAGTTCGTGATCGTATTTATTGATGACATTCTTGTCTATTCGAGAAGTAAGGAGGAGCATGCCAATCATTTGAGGATGGTGCTTCAGATCCTCAGAGATCATCAGTTGTATGCCAAACTCAGCAAGTGTGAGTTCTAGCTGAACAGCGTAGCTTTTCTGGGTCATATTATCTCTACAGATGGGATATCGGTAGATGATAGGCGTAGATATTACGTGTTTTTAGCTGTAATTTCTTACCGTTTTTCGTACTTTTTCCTGGATGAAATTACGCTTTTTGGTATTTATTTGCTTGTTTCAGGACAATAGGTCGGAAATGGTAGAAATGAGCTAAAATGAAGAAAACGGGTGAAATCGAGGCGAAAAAGAGAAAAAGAGAAGAATTCAGATTTTTCAAAGCACCGATCGATCGAGAATAATTCTCAATCGATCGATTCGGGCAGAGAATTCAGCAACAAGTTTATCGAAGTGTCGATCGATCGGAACCAAAATTTTGATCGATCGATCGAGGCAGAGAGTTTAAAACGCTGAAATGAACAGTGCACCGATCGATCGGACAATCTTTTCGATCGATCGATACGCGAATTTTTAAAAATCTTATCTTCCATATTTGATGGATTCTCGGTGGTTTTAAAGGGGAGATCATTTTCCATATAAAAAAATCATATCAGAGAGGGAAAGAGCCGAAGAAAATTAGGAGGATAGAACCCTAGTAGCCGCCGAGAAGAACCCGAGGAAAAGCCATCTTCCTCCGTTCTCCGTCCGAGCTTGAGCGAGTCATTTCCGGAGTGCAAGGAAGGAGCCAGAGAAGAGATTACGGTGCAACGCGCGGATTTGTTCCCACATTTATCGTATTTCTAAACTCTGATTTATTTGATTTTCATATTCATTTGATGTTTTTGAGGTTGAGAGACAATTAAACATCTCATTATTTGATTTGAATTGAATTGAGTTTATTTTATCGAGTTTGAGTAAAATTGTGTTTGAGTTATTGATTCGAATGTGTTTAAGTGGATTGATTTATTATTGTTCATGAATTATATGCTTAATGATATCAAAGCCTAGCTAACTTTGATTGAATTTGTGAGTTATAACCGAGATCGAGAGATAACGTTATAATACGCTACAATAATTCATGATGTATGTTTAAGATTGAGATCGGGAGATAAAATCACATACGTGAGCACTTTGAATCGAGAGGTTTAGAGTAACTAGGTGTTAGGATTGGTCCGGAGTGTTTAGAGGGGGGGTGAATGAACACTCCTTCTAAAATTTAATCCCTTGTGATTTCTTTCGGATTAGTGAAAGAAATCTGTTTCTTAATCAACTCTTTTATTGAACAGACCACTGAATGTATAAGTGCGGAACGGTCTGTTTATATATTTGTAAGAACGGCTCGATGGCTTGAATGAAAGAACGAGTGCAGAAAGATAAGAACACAGAATATGTTTCTGGAAGTTCGAAGGTGGTGTAATCCTTCTACGTCTCCCATTCTTCCAATTAAGGAAGGTTTCTACTAGAAGACTTTGATTTATACAATCCTGCTGTACAAACCCGATTCAGGCTGGATTTACCCCACTACCAGACTGAAACTCCTAGTCACTCGATCTGTTCAGACACTCTCTGTCTGACAGTTACAATTTGTTTCTCACTTCTATTTTTCAATACATAATACACAAGATGCGTACAATGATCCTAAATGATCAAATATTACAATGTAATCGTGCTTAAGAATAATTTCATCTCGAGAGCTTCTGAGCTTAAAAGCTTGTGCTGTTTTTGATTGATCAGCGAGAGTCTTGTTTATCTGTATTGTTATTGTCTTTTTTCGTCATTTTTCTGTATTGTTGTTGCATCCTTTTATTGTTGCATGTACCAACGACATTATTTCCCTTAATGTGCAACTCTTGACTCTGCTTAATCTCTGAGTGAGCTACAGTCTTCTTCTTCAGGATACTTGCCGTTCTGGTTCATCCGTTCGGCGACTGTCAGGTAAGCTCTTCTTTGTCTTCTTACCTTTTATGGTAATCTTCAGTCTTTGGTCCTTTGTAGCATTAATTACAACATTAAATGCTACAATAAATAGACGTTAATGATTCGGACTGAAGAACCAATCTTTATACATCCTTGACTGCTCTGATCTAATTTAGGTTGAGATCGATCTGAAGCTTCGATCTAGTCAGTCTGATATCTATCGATTCGGTCTGATATGTGATATGCCTTATCAGCTTGTTCTGTTTTGAGCTATCGATCTGGTCAATCTGATTACCCTCAATCCGGTCTGATATGCTTTGTCATCTTATCAGCTTGATCTGTTTTGGGCGTTCGATCTGGTTAGTCTGATTTCTCTCGATCCGGTCTGATATGTTTTGTCAACTTTAAAATCTCATCGATAAAGTTCGGAACTAACAAATTCCCCCTTTTTGATGATGACAAAACCTAGCTTCTAAGTCTTTTTAACCAGTCTGATAAGAACTCTGAAGCGTATACTTTCGGATCGATTAAGTCTTTTTGTTCAAAATAAATGAACCTTATTAAGTTGGATCGATTAAGCCTTTTATTATTAAGCCTTTTATTTTAGTTCAAAATAAATGAACAAGGACTTAACAAAGAAGGATTTCTTTATTGATCACCAACAATCTTGCATACAGACAGTCTGAATATTTAAGCAAACTATTTTCTTGAAGACTGAGACTGATGCGGCTTGAAGTCTTTTTTCTTTTCCCCCTTTTTGTCAGCAGCAATCTCTTGGAGAAAATCTACAACTTGTGCGAGCTGAGCGCTGATAGCGTCAAGACAAGTATCTTGAGCGCGAAGGGAGTTGGCGACGGATGCTCTGACTTCAGTGGCCAGCTCGATCTGCTTTTTTCTCTGGCTGTTCTTATAAGTGGCTTGCTGAGAGAACAAATCGTTCAGTCCTCGCTGAAGGCTGCCGATACTGGCTGTCATATTCTCTTTGAATGAATCAAAGTCCAAAGCTGTAAGCCTCTGACCTTGATGAACTTCTATAACACGTTGAGAGAGTGACAAGCAGTTGTCAGATAGGTGCTGAAGGGTCCTTGCCAGGAATGGAGGTGCATCAGATAGTCGGCTTGGAGAGTGATCTGATGATGACAATGCTTGATAATCTTCTTCAGCAATCGGCATAATTGAAGATACAGCAGCTTGGTGACTTTCGGACCGGATCAAGGTGACCAGATCCGAAGAAAATGCTTGTATGAAAGCTATATTTTAATCTGATTGGACTGGAGGTGTGCTGGGTCTTTATCTCGATGACTGATAATTAAAAAATTCAAAATAAACGGTCAGGATAAAAGAAAGATACGGCGGTTGAATTTTGCAATCAGTCTGGGCTTTTTTTGTTTCAAATAAATACAAAATAAAGGATTTATTGTCCAGACGGATCATAGGATAACATCAGATTGACATAGATCGGTCTGAAAGTTCGGACCGGTCTATGTCTTTCTGAACATTGTATTATCGATCTGTGCCAACAAAAATCTTTAAACGCGAAAAGAAGAAAACATCTAAACTATCAAGATAAGTCAATTAAACCAAGAATTTGACGGAAATAATTAAACTTAGCCTCAGGAGTGGTTTGGTGCAGATGTCTGCTGCTTGCTGCTCTGTTGAGATGTGCTCGATCCGAATCTCCTTTTTGCCAACATGATCTCGAATAAAATGATGTCTTATATCAATATGCTTTGTTCGAGAGTGCAGAACTGGATTATATGTGATAGCGATTGCACTTGTGTTGTCGCAAAATATCGGAGAGTCAACAGCTTGGATGCCATAGTCTTTGAGCTGGTGTTGAATCCAGAGCATTTGAGCGCAACAGCTTCCAGCGGCAAGATACTCTGCTTCAGCTGTAGATGTGGCAATTGATTTTTGCTTCTTACTGAACCAAGAGATCAATCTTTCACCTAGAAATTGACATGTTCCACTGGTGCTTTTACGATGAATCTTACAGCCAGCGTAGTCTGCGTCTGAATATCCGATCAAGCTGAAGTTAGAATCTTTGGAGTACCAAAGACCATCGTTCTGAGATCCTTTCAAGTTTTTCAGAATACGCTTAGCAACAATAAAATGTGATTGCTTTGGTTCTGACTGAAATCTGGCGCACATACAGACTGAGAACATAATATCAGGCAGGCTTGCTGTAAGATATAGGAGCGATCCGATTAGTCCTCTATACATAGTCACTTCGACTGTCGTTCCCCCTTCGTCTTTGTCTAACTTGATTGTAGGACTCATTGGAGTGGATGCAGTTGAGCATGTTTCCATTCCGAATCTCTTAAGCAGCTCTTTGGTATACTTGGTTTGGTTGATGAAAATACCATTGCTGAGCTGTTTGACTTGGAGACCCAAAAAGAATGAGAGTTCTCCCATCATGCTCATCTCAAACTGTATCTGCATCAACTTGGAAAATTTCTCGCATAATTTGGGGTTAGTTGACCCAAATATTATATCATCAACATAAATCTGAACTAACAGGGTATGTTCCCCCTTAATAAATTTAAAGAGAGTTTTATCTACTGAGCCGATCTGAAAATCATGGTTCTGCAGAAATTGAGATAGAGTGTCATACCAGGCTCTTGGTGCTTGTTTCAGACCATATACTGCTTTATTCAGTAGGTATACATGATTAGGGAATGAGTGGTTCTGAAATCCAGGAGGTTGCTCAATGTAAACTTCCTCCTGAAGCTTACCATTAAGAAAGGCGCTCTTGACGTCCATCTGATATACCTTGAAGTCTTTAAAGGCAGCATATGCAGGAAAGATTCTGATTGCTTCAAGTCTGGCGACTGGTGCAAAAGATTCATCGAAGTCAATTCCTTCTTCTTGTCGGAATCCTTGTGACACCAGTCTGGCCTTGTTTCTAACCACAGTTCCATCTGCGTCCATCTTGTTTCTGAAAACCCATCTGGTTCCAATAACAGGCAGATCGCTTGGTCTGGGGGTTAGACTCCAAACTTGATTTTGTTCGTGTAAGGCCCCGATATTTTGATTACGGTTAATTAAATATAATTTGGTAATTTATTAATAATTAATTTGTGATTAAATAATTAGAAGTGAAATTGACAATATAAATGTCAACTGACAATTTAATCGGTACATGATATATTTTTGACTTGGTAAAATAATTCCGATAATAAATTTAAAATATTTGATTAAAATTAAGAATTTAATTTTGTTAGTATATTAGTGGATAAATCCCAAGTGTGGTCTGTACATCTAATATATCAGTACACCGATGACACACTGATGTACATAACTGGACTGGAAACAATGTTATAAATACATAGCCAGCCCATTTTTCACATACAAAAACGTGTATCAACACACATATCAGACGCGATTCTTTCTCCTTCACATGCATCCTGCGCTCGCGTCTGACCACCGCGCGTAAAAGAGCTGCGCCCGGCGCCGTCCGGCCGCCTCCCGGTGCTTCCTACATACCACCATGTAGCCAACTCACCGGCGGTCATTTCCACACCAAGAATCCACGGTGAGAGTTTCTGAATCTTCCGAATTTTTCTCTGAGACGTTCGAAACCGATTTTTAGGGTTCTTGAGTTTTCCGTTCGATTTCTTCGATTTGATCTTCAATTGTTTCGATTATGAATGTCTAATCCCTTCCCCTCACCTAGACCGACTTTTCCCCTCCGGTCGCTGACCCTCCCGCCTCCCTGAGTCGCCGGAAAACGTGCATTCAACCGCGGTTACTGTTCAGTCGATGGTAAATTCGAAATTCCAGCTTCTAATTTCGAAAAGTGGCTTTAATTTAAATGTTGATGTTAGTCCCTGCAATTTTTGTGGATGCTGGTTCGATTTTTCCGATGCATGTCTACGGAAGCCGATTGATTTTTAGAGTTGGAAGTGAAAATGCTTAAATTGTTTTCTAATTCACATTTAAACCATTTTAGTCATGTTTAAGCTGATGAATCATGTATGCGAGGCTTGCATGAAATTTCCTTGTCAGTATTGGATTGGTTCGATGGTTTTATGCTGTTTGGGGGAGATTTGTAGCTTTTGAGTTGATGTTGGGTCTCTTGATCGATTAAGCTGCTACACTTCATGCTAGTTTTGATTTACATTGCATGATAGTTAGGGATTTGGGTTTTGTCATCATTGTTGGGACTTGAGGTTGAGAGTTTAGATCTTATGAGTTTAGTTTCCAAGTGACGGATAAGATTGAAGGATATAATTGAAAATTATAATATGAGAACATGTGAATTGTGTTCAATGAAATAAAATGCATTCTTAGGATGTTATGATGATTAGACACCTTAATTACTCTAGAAATCAAGAAATGGTAAGGATGAGTATACAAGAATCAAAATACTTCTATCTTACATAAATTAGATATGTTTAAACGCCTCAAGTTAAAGAATATAAAATAAGTATGTTGAGGTCATTGTAGTGTTAAAGAAGTAATGAAATGGTGTTTTATGAAATTGATAGATTAATACACTACATTGGTACTCCTCGAGCTTCAAGGACGATATTCATCCTTTAGAAGGAAAGATTGGGTATGTTGCGGTCGGTAACATACGACAGGTATCTGTATTATTTGATATTTGATTTGCTGAACTTACGTGAATTACGTGAAGCTACTTGGCTATGTGAAATTACTTGGCTATGTGGAATTACTTGGCTATGTGAGTTAAATTGACTGATGGAGCATTCATAGCATTCATAATTGACATATCAATGTATGAAAATAAATGTTTTGTTAACATACATCATTTTGATAATATACATTGATATACATTGACATATGACATATACATGGACATATCATATTGAGCTATCCATTTCTTTGATATCCATGTTGATAATGACTGAGTTGATTCACTCTGAGTGTCGGGTACGACGAGCATGGCGATGACAGGCAGTATAGGTAGTAACTGTAGTCACGTGCAGGTGCGACCGGACCTAGACACGAGGGCTGGATGCAGTAACGTACATAGGATGAGTTTTCCTAGCGCAATGTACGTATATTGTCACCCTCTGCTCGAGCTTTGATGATTTGATGATACCTTTCTTTGGACTCCGATTTGGTATCTTGAGATAGAATCTATTGTACCTTACATGCATTGCATTACATTGCACTGCATTACATCACATATCACATTTTATAGATGCATGTTGTATTTACCTGATAGTTTCATATTGGGCTTTGGCTCACCCCGTAGGGGGCTGTTGTTGTCTTTGTGTGTGGACAATGGCAGGTATTACAGTAACCAGGATCCCGAAGAGGGAATACTCGTTGAAGTCTTACTTGAGGTTGTAACTTTTGTCTTTTTCCCAGTCGTAGGATAGCTAAATTATACCAGGGTGTGTCCTGGATCGTATAATTATGTAATTTGAGTTTATTTTCAGTTCAGTCACTGATGGTATTATGTAAATATTTTGAGTATAAAATTTGTGCTGGAGACTTATTGTGCATGCTATGGTATTATGTAAATATTTTGAGTAAGGATTATGTGCTGGATGCCTATGATGCATGTTATGGTATTATGTACTGCATTGGGATATTATTTTATGCTTTTCATTTTTCTGGTATGTCCCTCGTGCGCGGAGGTCATGCCGAAATTTGAGAGCCACTTGTTGGCAGGACTTTTAAAAAAAAAAAAAAAATCTTCCGCTGTTTACACATAAATAATCATTGTGTGCTAATTAAACACTTGATTAGGAACGGGTCCTCACAGTTGGTATCAGAGCATAAACTGGGAATGCTCTAGTCTTGAGTCTTGTGTACACTTTGAATAGGCACGAATGAACATGTGCGTATGTGTTTGAAACTTATTTGACTTATTTGCTCTTACATGATTTGGGGTGAAATAGTCGATGTCGATATGTGGTTTATTCTTGAGTATGCTGAGTCGTGTCGTATTGATATTGACCACGATATCGATACATTATTGTTTATGTTTGATAAAACTTAGTAGGGAAAGAGTTTACACTCGAACACCTACGAAACCTGTTATTATTGAACGAATACTGCATTAGATTGAATAAATGAAGAATATGCATATCAAATGAGACATTCAAATTCTTTTATGAAATTTTAATAAGTATGAGGCATGAAGTTGCTCTGGAACCTGTTGAGAATAACATTATCTATTGAATTATGAGATAATTGAAATGAGAGTCCTTGAATGGGATTGATATACCTCCAGGACATAGAGCCATTTCGATTTCGACATTGTAATGCTGGAAAAGAATGATATATGGCTATGACGAATGAGTTAAAGATATGACAGTTTTACAAAAAGTAAACAGGTGAACTGATGAATATGTTCTATGAATCAGACTTAGATGATGTGTCATTATGATTTTTGATAAAATGGAATATAGGTATGATATTGTCACCAAGAATGAGTTGTATAAAAAGCAAGAATGAATTGTATAGAACATCATGAGATGTTGAGAAATACAAAATATGAGATGTAGATCAAGCATTTTTGGGAAGTTTTATCCTTAGGATGAATTCCCATGTATCTCAATGATTTTGAAAGGAAATTTAATGCTGAGATGGCTAATTTGAAATATGATCGAACCTATAGAATATTATTTTCAATGAGTAGTTCGATGTTAATTGATTAATATGAATATGTGGAATTTTAAGACATGATGTCTAAGTCGAAATTCCTTCTGGGTTGCGATACTCCATAGTTTGACTGAGATGAAGTGATAAATCAAGAATAATGAATTGTAAATTATTCGAAATCCTAATTGTAAGAAAGGTTTGAGCCTTTAAATTGTTATGTGACAATAACATAGATGAAACACAAATGTGGTGACTTATCAACATACATAATAAGAGAATGTACAGATGTACATCCAGAGCATGATTTGAACGATCCACAGACATAACTAAAGAAATGCTAAAAATGGTTAAATAGATTTGAAAAACCATTAATGAAGTGATTATATATTAACTTGGAGTATATGTACCATAGAATCCGTTTTCAAGCAAAGTCTAATTTTCTGAAAATCTAGAAGTGGTACAGATCCAGACCTGGAGATCGCATGACAGTAGTGTTGAACACGAACTTGTGCTCAGAACTTTTATGGATCTCAGATTAACTGAAGTGATTAATTTTGTGTATACCACAGGATAGAATTTGGCATGGACCTGAATATTAATTTGGGTTAGAATCCTTGCACTTGTGGTAAAGTTTTGAGAAAAGTTTAAAACTGGTAAACTTTCGAAGATACCTCCAATGAGATTTGTAAGCATACCGATATAGAGACTTTGACTCGGTGTTGAATTTTGACAACTGAAATGATTGTCTTATGTTAAGGAGCATTTACCTGATTCATTATCTTAGGACGATTTTGTACATCTACTTAAAGATCCGCACTCTGAATCGTATCAGGTGTCAATCCAAAGCCACCAGCTGCTTATAATTTATCTTGTGTGCTCGGCATACGATTATGTCATACGAGTTTTCAAATTCTTGATATTTTCTCGAACTCTGTGAGTCGAATCTTTTGACAAGTTCTAATCGAATGGTAATTACTCCTATTCGTATTCGTTTGGTCTTTCGCGATGAAAATATACTGTGTTGAATATCTGAAACAGATATCTTCGATTCCGCATGTGATATAATTTTGATCAATCCATCCAGCCTGAATGTGGATTGCACAGGATAAAAATATTTCTATCATGTTAGTTAGCGGGATTGACTTTTCCCATCGATAGTGAAGAATATGAAAATCTCACATCTCTTATGCGATTAACTCAAGCGAGTCAGATATTTCTCTGATCAGACGAGCGTAACTGTTGTTGTTGATGAACCTCCGAATTTGTTTTTATCAATTCCTTCTGACATCGAAGAAAATTAGGACAGATCTGAATCGATCTTTCAGTTTCCAATTAGGAAATGATTTTGTTTGCTAAGCTATCCAAATGGAAATTTTGGATGATCGAAGTGATACTCTTGAGCCACGTCATTTCTTGACGTAGCATTTCTGTTGATTAAACTAAGGTCGAAGTAGCGTTAACGGGCTAAGACCTACAAATGTTCATGAGGTCCGATGTTTTGTGGTTTAGCGGGATTTGAAATGTCAATTATCGAAAGTTTAGTTTTTGAAAATTGGCTAAACCTATTACTCAACTGACAGAGAAAAAATGAAAATGTATTCGGTCAGATGAGTATGAAATTTGTTTCTTGAGACCCTGTATATAGTTTTAAACTGTTAACAAATGTTTTGTTTTAAAAATTTGACGTCATTATTTATATGGGGGAAAATTGTTTTATTATTCGGACCACAAGAACTTAAAATATCTATTCTTTCAATCCGATAAGAACACGAGGCAACGCAGGTTGATGAATTACGATGTGAAACTCTTGAAGGATTACGATGGTGAAGCTCAATATCATTCTAGACGAATGAATGTCGCTACGACTGTCCTCAGTCGTAAAGTCCGCGAATTTATTCTAGTTTTTGTTCGTATCACCAAGCGCATGTTGATATCTGTACTTCTGACTGAGATACTCACTCAAACCAGAAATTCTATCGTTGTTTCAGCATTTCAAGTTGAGCTGGCATTGATTTCTAAAATCAGAGAAGCCGAACTGATGTACAAACTCAGAAATCTTTAGAATTTGTATATTCAGGACATCCTTTCAGTTTTCAGATATTTTTCTGATAGTTTTTACGACAGAATAGTTAATAATTCGTTCCTGATAATATTGATTTGACCTCTGTACTTATCAGTGAAGTACATATTTGTGAAGACAATGAATACCCAGAAGTCGAAAGGTGCATATGACTCTGAGATCTCAATTCTGATGAAGATATATGAGATAAGATGCTACAGATGCATTGTCAAATGTTGAGGTTGTCAACATATTAAAATGAATGAATACAACTCGGAGTGTTACTTCATGACTTCAAGAGTCTCCAATGGGATTGAGAACTGATGGCTATGGATTCTGTGACAGCATTCCTCGATCACCCTGGGACTTTGATATGTTTTAAACTTTATTGATCTGCTTCCTAAGGTTGCACTTTTCTTTCCATACGAGCAGGCTTATCCGTATACGAATATGACCGTTGTTTATCGAGCATATGTTACGTAATGTGGTGAACGATTTTAACTTTGAAGGGCATGAAGTTGTGCCATTGATCAAAGTTCCTATATTTATACCTACCAAACGAGCAAATGTTTGACATCTTTTGAAACCTTTTAGGAGATACGTTGTAGATCGCCTCTAGCCTGGAAAGAAAACAATGAAACACCAGTGACTAGACTTAATAAATACGAGAAACGAATGATAAGATTCAATTGTGCAGTTGTGCAGATAGCGGATGATGGCTGCCCAGGATTGGCAAGCAATTTATGCGTTTAAATGAAGACGATCCATAGAATTTCAGATGGGAGATCATATGTTTTTGGAAATTTCTCCTTTCGAGACACTAATCGTTTTGGCATGCGAAGAAAATTATCACCTTGTTGGGTTGATTGTACAAGATCTGAGAATGAATTGGAATCTTGCCTGTATATTGGCATTGTCACCAGCCTTATTGGTCACTCAGGATGCATTTTGCTTCACGTTGCTTTGTTGCGAATATATTAATTGAAGTTATCACGTCTTTCAGCTTGATGAGATTGGACTTGATCATTTGTGTGGAACATCGTGTTTGTATTTTGGATCGTAAGGATGTATACATGTTCCATTGTATTCAATATATCCTGTCGTGTATTCTGATCCATATGTTGTTTTCAGCACTGAGCTGGATTTATGTTTGTGATTTCGAGGACGAAATCTGTTTAAGTGGGTGAGAAGTGTAAGGCCCCGATATTTTGATTACGGTTAATTAAATATAATTTGGTAATTTATTAATAATTAATTTGTGATTAATTAATTAGAAGTGAAATTGACAATATAAATGTCAACTGACAATTTAATCGGTACATGATATATTTTTGACTTGGTAAAATAATTTCGATAATACATTTAAAATATTTGATTAAAATTAAGAATTTAATTTTGTTAGTATATTAGTGGATAAATCCCAAGTGTGGTCTGTACATCTAATATATCAGTACACCGATGACACACCGATGTACATAACTGGACTGGAAACAATGTTATAAATACATAGCCTGCCCATTTTTCACATACAAAAACGTGTATCAACACACATATCAGACCCGATTCTTTCTCCTTCACATGCATCCTGCGCTCGCGTCTTACCACCGCGCGTAAAAGAGCTGCGCCCGGCGCCGTCCGGCCGCCTCCCGGTGCTTCCGACATACCACCATGTAGCCAACTCACCGGCGGTCATTTCCACACCAAGAATCCACGGTGAGTGTTTCTGAATCTTCCGAATTTTTCTCTGAAACGTTCGAAACCGATTTTTAGGGTTCTTGAGTTTTCCGTTCGATTTCTTCGATTTGATCTTCAATTGTTTCGATTATGCATGTCTAATCCCTTCCCCTCACCTAGACCGACTTTTCCCCTCCGGTCGCTGACCCTCCCGCCGCCCTGAGTCGCCGGAAAACGTGCATGCAACCGCGGTTACTGTTCAGTCGATGGTAAATTCGAAATTCCAGCTTCTAATTTCGAAAAGTGGCTTTAATTTAAATGTTGATGTTAGTCCCTGCAATTTTTGTGGATGCTGGTTCGATTTTTCCGATGCATGTCTACGGAAGCCGATTGATTTTTAGAGTTGGAAGTGAAAATGCTTAAATTGTTTTCTAATTCACATTTAAACCATTTTAGTCATGTTTAAGCTGATGAATCATGTATGCGAGGCTTGCATGAAATTTCCTTGTCAGTATTGGATTGGTTCGATGGTTTATGCTGTTTGGGGGAGATTTGTAGCTTTTGAGTTGATGTTGGGTCTCTTGATCGATTAAGCTGCTACACTTCATGCTAGTTTTGATTTACATTGCATGATAGTTAGGGATTTGGGTTTTGTCATCATTGTTGGGACTTGAGGTTGAGAGTTTAGATCTTATGAGTTTAGTTTCCAAGTGACGGACAAGATTGAAGGATATAATTGAAAATTATAATATGAGAACATGTGAATTGTGTTCAATGAAATAAAATGCATTCTTAGGATGTTATGATGATTAGACACCTTAATTACTCTAGAAATCAAGAAATGGTAAGGATGAGTATACAAGAATCAAAATACTTCTATCTTACATAAATTAGATATGTTTAAACGCCTCAAGTTAAAGAATATAAAATAAGTATGTTGAGGTCATTGTAGTGTTAAAGAAGTAATGAAATGGTGTTTTATGAAATTGATAGATTAATACACTACATTGGTACTCCTCGAGCTTCAAGGACGATATTCATCCTTTAGAAGGAAAGATTAGGTATGTTGCGGTCGGTAACATACGACAGGTATCTGTATTATTTGATATTTGATTTGCTGAACTTACGTGAATTACGTGAAGCTACTTGGCTATGTGAAATTACTTGGCTATGTGGAATTACTTGGCTATGTGAGTTAAATTGACTGATGGAGCATTCATAGCATTCATAATTGACATATCAATGTATGAAAATAAATGTTTGGTTAACACACATCATTTTGATAATATACATTGATATACATTGACATATGACATATACATGGACATATCATATTGAGCTATCTATTTCTTTGATATCCATGTTGATTATGACTGAGTTGATTCACTCTGAGTGTCGGGTACGACGAGCATGGCGATGACAGGCAGTATAGGAAGTAACTGTAGTCACGTGCAGGTGCGACCGGACCTAGACACGAGGGCTGGATGCAGTAACGTACATAGGATGAGTTTTCCTAGCGCAATGTACGTATACTGTCACCCTCTGCTCGAGCTTTGGTGATTTGATGATACCTTCCTTTGGACTCCGATTTGGTATCTTGAGATAGAATCTATTGTACCTTACATGCATTGCATTACATTGCACTGCATTACATCACATATCACATTTTATAGATGCATGTTGTATTTACCTGATAGTTTCATATTGGGCTTTGGCTCACCCCGTAGGGGGCTGTTGTTGTCTTTGTGTGTGGACAATGGCAGGTATTACAGTAACCAGGATCCCGAAGAGGGAATACTCGTTGAAGTCTTACTTGAGGTTGTATCTTTTGTCTTTTTCCCAGTCGTAGGATAGCTAAATTATACCAGGGTGTGTCCTGGATCGTATAATTATGTAATTTGAGTTTATTTTCAGTTCAGTCACTGATGGTATTATGTAAATATTTTGAGTATAAAATTTGTGCTGGAGACTTATTGTGCATGCTATGGTATTATGTAAATATTTTGAGTAAGGATTATGTGCTGGATGCCTATGATGCATGTTATGGTATTATGTACTGCATTGGGATATTATTTTATGCTTTTCATTTTTCTGGTATGTCCCTCGTGCGCGGAGGTCATGCCGAAATTTTGATAGCCACTTGTTGGCAGGACTTTTAAAAAAAAAAAAAAAATCTTCCGCTGTTTACACATAAATAATCATTGTGTGCTAATTAAACACTTGATTAGGAACGGGTCCTCACAGTTCGAATTTATTAAGCTCTTCTTGCATGGCCTTAATCCAGTTGAAATCAGTCAGAGCTTCATCGATCTTCTTAGGTTCCAAAGTTGAGATGAAGGCAGCATGAGTGAACTCATCCATCATCTGTCCTCTGGTTCTAATCGGTGCAGAGGGACTTCCAATCACTAGATTAGGTGGATGTCTCTTAGTCCATCGATAGCTTGACTCTGGATTTCTGGTCCAGCCGGATGAGTTGTAGTAGTGGTATGATCAGCATCTACTTTGATATGAGAGTTTGGATCATCCGGATCGGCTCGATCTGAAGAAGCTTCATTGGCTTGATCCGATCTGGCTGGTACTTCAGGTTCTGGTGGATTGTCTCTTGACCTGTTAGCTACAATCTCATCATCACTGTTACCTTCGAGATGGATGTTTTCCATCTGATTTTGAATTGATTCTTTGTTACCCTCAACACACAAAGATTCATCAAAAACTACATGAACTGATTCTTCTACAGTTAAGGTTCGATTATTAAAAACTCGATAAGCTTTGCTAGTTGATGAATATCCTAAGAATATTCCATTATCTGACTTAGCTTCAAATGATGTAAGAGGATTCTTACCATTGTTGTGAACGAAGCATTTACAGCCAAATACATGAAGGTGTGAAATAGACGGTCTGTTAGCAGTCCATATTTCATATGGAGTGAGATTCAGCTTCTTGTTAATCATAGACCGATTTTCAGTGTAGCATGCAGTATTCACAGCTTCTGCCCAGAACTTTTGTGAAATTCCAGAATCAGCAAGCATTGTTCTTGCTGCTTCTTTGAGCGTTCTGTTTCTTCGTTTTGCAACTCCATTCTGTTGAGGAGTTCGAGCGGCTGAAAACTCATGCTTAATTCCATGATCTTCTAGAAAGGATTCAAGATTCTGATTTGAAAACTCAGTGCCTTTTTCACTTCGAATCCTGTATATGCTCGATGATTTCTCATTCTGAGTGCGTTTCAACAGCTTGATCAACTTCGGACCGGTCTGATCTTTACTGCTCAAAAATATAGTCCATGTAAAGCGTGAGTAATCATCAATAACAATAAGAGTATACCGCATTCCCCCTAAACTTGTTATTGGTATAGGACCAAACAAGTCCATATGCAATAGTTCTAAACAACGGGAGGAGGATTTGGCATTCTTGTTTTTGAAGGATGATCTGATCTGTTTGCCCATTTGGCAAGCTTCGCAGATCTTATCCTTAGCAAAATCGATCTTGGGCAGACCGATAACTAAATCATGTTTACACAGGCTAGAAATAGTCTTAAAATTGATATGATTCAAGCGTTTATGCCATAGCCAGTGTTTATTATCATTGTTAGCGATGAAGCAAGTAGGATTATCAGGTTGAGCATGATTCCAGTTAATCTTATATGTATTTCCATTCCTGATTCCTACAAGCATGGTTATACCGTCTGATGAAATTCTAGAGCATAACCATTATCACAAAGTTGACTTATACTAATCAGATTATAGCACAGATTTTCAACTAATAGCACATCATTGATAATAATGTTACCATGGACAATCTTACCCTTGCCCACGGTCTTACCCTTTGAGTTATCCCCGAAAATGATCTTGGATCCAGTACATTCTGTAACTTTAGACAGCAGCTCGATGTTTCCAGTCATGTGACGAGAACACCCGCTGTCCAAGTACCAGTCTGATGCAGGTTTCTTCGGTACCTGTCATCAAACATATTTATTGTTGGTACCCAATCCTATTTGGGTCCAGAACGGATTAGCCCTTTGGGAACCCACACCTGTATCAGCTTTAATGGCTTGTGTGTGTGTGGTGTGCTGTGAGCTGGTCTGTTTCGATGTTGTGTGTGATAATGTGTGCGATATGGAAACCTTTGATTCTCATGGGGTAGTCTATATCTTCGTTGAACTAATTTTGAATTATAGTAATTGTATTGTCTTCCTTGCCTTCGATCTTGCACCCTTAGATTTGGTCTGAAAGACGCAAAGCTTGCTGGTGCCTTTTCTTTGGCTTGGTTGACATATCCAATTCCTTTTCTCAAACCTTGGTTCACGAACGAGACTCCCGTTTGAATCGTAGGTGCTTCAGTCTCATATACTGTGCTGGATTTAACAAATGTCATTTGTTTGATTTTGTTCTTTACCAGCAACAGTTCAGATTCATCTTTGGTGGATTCTTTGGTGTCAAAGCCTATGCCGGTGAAATCACCAACGTTTCTTTGTACCTCTTGTAATTCTTCCAAGGATGTTCTGGATTTTGTCCATGTTTTGAATATATGAGAAAGCTTAGCATTTTGTGTGCTAATTCTCTTATTTTCTTCATGGAGCTGATCATAGGAGATTTTCAGCTTATTCAGCTCGATCTGGAGATTGTTGCACTCACCCTGCTCAGAGCATCTTGGTTTGTTGTGCTCATCCATTTGATCATTGACTTTAGCTTTATTTTTCTCAAATGATTCAGCTAAGATCCTATAATCATTAGCCATGTCTTGCAGTGCGGACAAGAGCTCTTCACGTGTAAATTCATTTGAGTCAAAATCAAATACCTCGTCTGTCTGACTCAACTCTTCGTCTGCCATTAGACATTGAATAACTTCTTCGCTTTCGCTGGAAGAATATTCGGAGCTTTCTGAATCGGAGTCAGTCTGAGCCCACTTGATGTTTCCTTCTTCAGCTACTAGGACCATTTGGGACTTTACATGATTTTTGCGGTCTTTGTAATGCTTCTTTTTCATGTCATCGCGATGCTTCTCCTTCCGTTCTTCTTTCTTCGGTCTGATGCAATCTGCAATGAAATGTCATGTCTTACCACAATTGTAGCAAGCCTGATCATTAACAACATCATCCTTTCTTGATTTATAATGAGAGGGTTTAAAGTTCCTCTTATTTTTAGACATAAATTTACCAAATTTCTTGATAAATAATGACATAGCATCATTACTTATCTGTTTGATAGATCGATCTGATGTGGAGGCGATCTGGTCTGGAATAGCTGCCAGTGCTTTGTTTGGTTGAGAGATGAATGGCTCTGCTTCACCTCTGCTTATCAGTTCGAACTCATATGCTTTAAGATCTGCGAACAGATCATGAAGTTCAGCCTTGTTCAGATCTTTGGACTCCCTCATTGCAATGGTCTTAACATCCCATTCTTTTGGCAGGGCTCTCATAACTTTCAGAGCGATCTCTCTGTTTGAGTATTCCTTGCCCAGACCATTCAGTTCATTAATGATGCCAGTGACTCTTTCATCAAACTCATTTAGAGTTTCTCCACTCTTCATCTTTATGCTCTCAAATCTTTGAAGAGCAACAGTCAGCTTGTTTTCTTTGGTTAGGTCGTTGCCTTCACATAGCTGTGCTATCTTCTCCCAAATTTCTTTGGCAGTAGAGCACATTTTGATTTTGCTGAACATGTTCTTGTCCAATGTCTTGAACAAGATGTCTTTGGCAACGTTGTCGAGATTTGCTTTCTTTCTTTCCTCATTCGTCCAGAGGGATCTGTCCTTCTCTACCATTTGTGGTTCTCCACCAGTAATGGCGACTGCTGTATTGACTTTCAGAATCTTCATTGGTCCATCAGTGATGACGAACCACATATCGTCATCCTGAGCTGCCAGATGAGCTTGCATTCTGATTCTCCAGTCATCATAGTCTTCTTTTGAGAACATAGGAATTTTGTTGAATGATGCCATCAGCTCAAGTGCCTTTGTGCTGATTAAGATAACCTGCTCTGATACCACTTGTTAGGATCGGTCCGGAGTGTTTAGAGGGGGGGGGGGGGGTGAATGAACACTCCTTCTAAAATTTAATCCCTTGTGATTTCTTTCGGATTAGTGAAAGAAATCTGTTTCTTAATCAACTCTTTTATTGAACAGACCACTGAATGTATAAGTGCGGAACGGTCTGTTTATATATTTGTAAGAACGGCTCGATGGCTTGAATGAAAGAACGAGTGCAGAAAGATAAGAACACAGAATATGTTTCTGGAAGTTCGAAGGTGGTGTAATCCTTCTACGTCTCCCATTCTTCCAATTAAGGAAGGTTTCTACTAGAAGACTTTGATTTATACAATCCTGTTGTACAAACCCGATTCAGGCTGGATTTACCCCACTACCAGACTGAAACTCCTAGTCACTCCATCTGTTCAGACACTCTCTGTCTGACAGTTACAATTTGTTTCTCACTTCTATTTTTCAATACAGAATACACAAGATGCGCACAGTGATCCTAAATGATCAAATATTACAATGTAATCGTGCTTAAGAATAATTTCAGCTCGAGAGCTTCTGAGCTTAAAAGCTTGTGCTGTTTTTGATTGATCAGCGAGAGTCTTGTTTATCTGTATTGTTATTGTCTTTTTCGTCATTTTTCTGTATTGTTGTTGCATCCTTTTATAGTTGCATGTACCAACGACATTATTTCCCTTAATGTGCAACTCTTGACTCTGATTAATCTCTGAGTAAGCTACAGTCTTCTTCTTCAGGATACTTGCCGTTCTGGTTCATGCTTTCGGCGACTGTCAGGTAAGCTCTTCTTTGTCTTCTTACCTTTTATGGTAATCTTCAGTCTTTGGTCCTTTGTAGCATTAATTACAACATTAAATGCTACAATAAATAGTCGTTAATGATTCGGACAGAAGAACCGATCTTTATACATCCTTGACTGCTCTGATCTGATATAGGTTGAGATCGATCTGAAGCTTCGATCTAGTCAGTCTGATATCTATCGATCCGGTCTGATATGTGATATGCCTTATCAGCTTGTTCTGTTTTGAGCTATCGATCTGGTCAATCTGATTACCCTCGATCCGGTGTGATATGCTTTGTCATCTTATCAGCTTGATCTGTTTTGGACGATCGATCTGGTCAGTATGATTTCTCTCGATCCGATCTGATATGTTTTGTAATCTTTAAAATCTCATCGATAAAGTTCGGAACTAACACTAGGTTTTGAAGATTTTTGCAATATCGGATTAGTAAATAAGTGAACGAGAGTTACTTGTTCTAAGTTGATATTAGTTTCTTTACAGCTCGAGAGAGTGTATTGAATAACAGTGAAAGCCTTTCACCTTAAGAATCGATTGTTTAGTAGTTTCTTATTCAAACGAATCATTGACGAAAACACAGTTGAACGAAGAGCTAGATAAATTTCTCGAGCGACAACCCTTACTTTCATTTAACTATACTAAAACTTGACATCGTGCACTTGCGGTAGAATCGCTACACTCGGAAATACTGTTTAAAATAATAGCGGTCAAGTTTTTGGTGCCATTGCTGGAAACTAATCTGTATAATATCATACGAGATTAGTTAATTGTAATTTAGCCAATTTGTATTATTTCGTTTTTCTTTTTCTTTTTTCGTTTTCGTTAGTTGTTTTTTTTTTTTTTTGATTTTGTATTTTTGTTGTTGTCTCCTTTTGTCTGATCCAGTTCAGGTACCATTTCTCTAGTGCATGCTCAGAAGAGAGGAACCCATTTGATCCTAAAATAGAGAGAACTCTACTTAGAAGACTACGAGAAGCTCGAGTGTAGGGCCTTCCTACCTTAACATCATATTAATAGCGTATGATGAACTAAACATGTATTAGAGACATCTTAGAGTTCTGGTTGTTATGTGAGCTTAATGTAATTACAGGCCAAAATGAAACTTCAATAGTTAGTTAATTACATTCCCCAAAATGAATGTTAAGGCTAACAAGAATCCTGTATCTATCTTCTTATGCTCCTTTAGCTCACCATCTCAACCCGACCCTTAGTCTCGATCCAAAAGTGTACCTACAGGAACAACTCATCGTGAGCATGTACATCGTTACTTAACATCATGAATTAATGACATATAAATAATGCATGGAAATAGTTGATAACATATACTTCCTGTTTAATAGTACTATCCTTCCTTGGTTGTCCCTGTGTCATAATTACGCATATAATCATTAGCTCAAGACATGAGTGAATAACATCATATTTCGTATATAAGCTCACAACAATCCATGTTAATTAGAAATGGGACTGTCCGGGTTCTAATATGACAGCGGCACAATTGGTCCCCTCGCTCGACATAACACATCTTATGATACCCATCGCTACGCCTTGATAGCGGATGTATCTCTTATTCAGCGGATGATACCCATCGCTACGCCTTGATAGCGGATGTACCCCATCGCTCAGCGGATGATACCCATCGCTACACCTTGATAGCGGATGTACCCCATCGCTCAGTTATGTGAGCGGCAAGACCTTCCTCGCTTGCCCATAATAGTCACCGGACATTCAACCATTCTAAGTAGCATAGACAAACATGCGTCATCATCTTATAAGCATCGTCAATTCAAACATCATCATCTTATAATAATAGTCATCGTATCATCATATCATCTTCGTTCATCACAACATCATCATCATAATCTTATTCATCATAGTCATCATAATCATCATCATAAATACTTATGCAATTAATGCAAAGTCATAGTTTAAGAATATGTTACCAGTATGATGCTCGTACGTTCCTTACGTACCTTTTCAAAATGTGGTGAAGTCGTAGTACTTTATCTTCTCGAAGTTGTGGGTCCTTGGGATGGTTCTACACAACCATACAATTCAATATTAGAAGCTAATCATAGTCCAATATTCAAAATTCCCACAAAAATGCCAAAAACACACTTTTGTGTGTCTCGCGATCGATCGCCAAGTCGTCCCGATCGATCGCGAGATCACACTGCCCGCATCAACAAATTTATGCATTCGGCGATCGATCGCCACCTTTGGCGCGATCGATCGCCAAGCTCACTGATCGATCGCCCAAAAGTGGCGATCGATCGCCAAAGGCTTCTGGAGCCTATTGCCTGCTCGCGATCGATCGCCAAGAACGGGCGATCGATCGCCAGCCTCTGAACAACGAAAATCTCCATTTTTGTACCTTTAAACCTCACCAACCTCAACCATCATTTATACCAACAACTTAAAAACATTAAAACACTCAAAACCTTCATTACACACCATAAAACCATTAAAAATCCAACATCCCACCAAGAATCACACTAACCCAAACAAACCCATTTCAAACCCTTTTTAAAACCCTTCCAAAACTTAACAAACATTTCAAGAACATCAATAAGTGCTATATAAACATCATAGGCACTAAATCTTACCAAGAAATGCAAGAGTGAAGCTTTTACAAGAATTTCTTCCCACCTTTAGGGCTAATATCGAAAATGAGGGGAAAGGGGGTTTGGGAAAGTGATTTTGGGAATTGAGTGTAAAAGGGTGAGGTGAGGTAGGAATGGTGATTTAAGTATTAAATCCTAACATTTAACTTGTACCCCAATAAACAACATGATGTATATGAAATACATTAATATGGTAAACATTTATAAAATGTAACCAACATCATTAAATCCATATCATCCTCATAATTAAAATCAACATCCTTAAATCATGTTAATTCTTCATTTCCACACATAACTTAATCGTCGTAATAATTCATCATATAAATATAATTAATGTCCAGGTTACCATTAATTAATTTCGGGGCATCACATTACTCCCCTACTTATAAGATTTCGTCCTCGAAATCGCATGCACTTACCCAAAAAGAAACTAAACATAAATCATACCAGAAAATAGTTTCGGGTAGTGCTGCACCATATGCCGTTCCGTCTCCCACGTAGCCTCCTCGACACCCCGGCGATCCCACTGAACTTTGACCATCGGTATAATCTTACTGCGTAGCCTGCGATCCTCCCGATCTAGGATTCTAACCCGTCGTTAAACATAGGACACATCTGAACTCAACCGAACCTCCGAAGGCTGCAATACATGAGACGGATCGGGTTCATACTTTCTCAAAATGGAAACGTGGAAGACATCATGAATACCGGATAAGGACGGTGGTAGAGCCAAACGGTAGGCCAAGGTACCGATGCGCTGCAATATCTCATACGGTCCCACATACCTCGGAGATAACTTTCCCGCATACCAAAACGGACCACACCCCTGAAGGGTGAGATTTTCAAGAAAACCTTATCTCCGACTTGGAATTCTAGCGGTCGTCGCCGCTTATTGGCATAGGCCGCTTGCCTATCTTGGGCCGCTTTCATCTTTAAGCGTATCGTCTTTATCTTTTCTTCCATATCTCTAATCATATCCGGCCCTCCAACCGCCTTACTAGTCAAGTCCTCCCAATACAGCGGTGATCTACATCGTCGTCCGTACAGAGCTTCAAAAGGGGCCATTTGAATGCTCGCCTGATAGCTGTTATTGTATGAGAACTCTACCAGTGATATAGACTCTTGCCACGGAGTATCAAACTCCAAAACACATGCCCTCAGCATATCTTCGAGCGTCTGTATGGTACGCTCTGTCTGACCGTCTGTCTGAGGGTGATAGGCTGTACTCAGTCTTACATCTGTGCCCAACGCTGATTGGAGACCCTCCCAGAAATGTGAAGTGAACCTCGGGTCTCTGTTAGACACTATTGACACTGGAATACCATGCAACCTCACTACATCCCGTACATACAATTGGGCCATCTTCAGATACGTGAAAGTCATACTGTAAGGGATGAAATGAGCTACTTTCGTCAGCCTATCCACGATCACCCAGATCGCATCAAATCCAGAGGCCGACCTTGGCAAGTGGGTTACGAAGTCCATAGATATATGCTCCCACTTCCATTTAGGTACCTCTAAGCTCTTCAACTCACCACCAGGCCTCTGTCTTTCTGCTTTTACTTGCTGGCAGATCAGACACCTCTTGACAAAAGCAATTACTTCACGCTTCATGCGTCTCCACCAGAATTGACCACAGAGGTCCTTGTACATCTTTCTTCCTCCTGGGTGGATACTTAACCGGCTACTGTGAGCCCGTTCTAAAATTCCTTTACGCAATCCTGGCGTATTTGGGACCACCCATCGGTTGCCCAATCTTAAAGAATCATATTCAGCCACTCTAAACTTTGTTGGCTGACCTCGAAGTACTATCGATGTCCATCTCTGAACTTCATCGTCCGACCTCTGGGCTTTCCTGATTGCCTCAAATACGTCCGGCTCAGCCAATAAGGTCGACACTCGCACCGGCGACGTGTCCACATCAAAATCATAGCCTAAATGGCAATATGAAGCCATCATAGCTGATAAGCTCATAGTATCCTCTGCGGTGCTCTTCACTTTTCGACTTAAGGCATCTGCTATCATATTTGCTTTACCCGGATGGTACTCTATTTCACAATCATAATCTTTGAGTAAGTCCATCCATCTTCGTTGCCTCATATTCAGTTCTGCTTGGGTGAATAAGAATTTCAAGCTCTTATGGTCTGTAAAAATGGTAAACGTCGTACCATAAAGATAATGACGCCAAATCTTCAAGGCGAAGATGATGGCTGCCAGTTCCAGGTCATGGATTGGGTATCTCGTCTCATGAGGCTTCAGCTGCCTCGAAGCATAAGCCACCACATGCTTATCTTGCATCAACACACAACCCAAACCTTGCAATGATGCATCCGTGTACAAAGCAAACTTCTTATCCTCAGAAGGGATTACCAACACTAGCGCTGTCGTCAAGCGACGTTTCAACTCTTGGAAGCTCTCCTCGCAAGCTTCGGACCAATAGAACGGAACTCCCTTCTGAGTCAGCTGGGTCAACGGCTTAGCGATCTTAGATAATCCCTCGACAAAACGTCGGTAGTAGCCCGCTAAACCGAGGAAACTCCGTATCTCGGGCACCGAAGTGGGTGCAGCCCACTCCATAACAGCTTCAATCTTACGGGGATCCACAGATATCCCACGGCTGGATATTACATGACCCAAGAACACCACACTGTCCAACCAAAACTCGCACTTGCTAAGCTTTGCATATAATTGATGATCCCTAAGGATCTGAAGTACTGTCCTCAAGTGCCCAACATGTTCTTCTTCAGTCCGAGAGTAGATGAGTATATCGTCAATGAAAACTATGACGAATTGGTCCAAAAATGGCTGGAACACCTTGTTCATCAAACTCATGAAAACAGCCGGGGCATTTGTCACCCCAAAAGGCATGACTAGGAATTCATAGTGCCCATACCTAGTCCTGAAGGCTGTCTTCTGAACATCCTCTTCCCTTACTCGAATCTGATGGTACCCCGACCTCAGATCGATCTTACTGTAGAGCCTCGTACCCTGCAACTGATCAAATAAATCATCGATCCTCGGAAGTGGATACTTGTTCTTTACTGTGGCATTGTTCAGTTGTCTGTAATCGATGCACAAACGCATCGAGCCATCTTTCTTCTTGACAAACAAAACTGGTGCACCCCAGGGCGATACGCTAGGTCGTATATAGCCCTTGTCAAGGAGTTCTTGCAACTGAACCTTTAACTCCTTTAGCTCTGTTGGTGCCATTCTGTACGGGGCACGAGAAATGGCTGACGTCCCCGGTAATAGTTCGATTCCAAACTCGACCTCTCTCGCCGGTGGGAATCCAGGAATCTCTTCAGGAAATACATCAGGAAATTCCGCCACTACGGGCACATCTTCAACCTTTAGTTCTTCCTTCTTTCCAGAAATATCAATAGCATAAATGAGATATCCTGTATGGCCTCGTTCCAATAATTGTGTCATCTTGATCGCGGATATTAACGGAATCTTTGAACGAGAACCATCTCCATAGAACGTCCACTGAACTCCTTCATCAGATCTGAATCGGACAGTCCTTTGCCTGCAGTTCACAACCGCTTGGTACCTATTCAGAACATCAATACCCAATATACAGTCGAAGTCTGACATTCCCATAACGATCAAATCCGACCTTAACTTGTTATCCTCAAAATAAATGAGGCCATCATAGACAATCTGATCAGCAATCAAACTTCTTCCAGCGGGTGTCGAGACTACAAGAGGCGTGGGCGACGGAGCAGTGCATATGTGGTGTCTTTCCACAAAACTCGTCGACACAAAGGAGTGTGACGCACCTGTGTCGATCAATATAAAGGCAGGGTGCGTAAATAACAGACACGTACCCGCTATGACCTCCTCCGGAGCCGCTGTAGCCTGCTCCCTCGTCAATGCATACACTTGCCCTTGAGGTGGCCCGTAGGCTGACTTCCAAGCTGCCTCGGTACATATGGGGTCCTGTGTGGTGCTGCTCTGTCTGTCGACCTCCCAGTAGAATTCTGCTGCCTTCCCCTGTTGGGACATTGTCGAGCAAAGTGGCCTCTCTCGCCGCAAACATAACATCCGACACAATTCTTCGTCAAATGGGGCTGTCCACAAAGAGAGCATTGTACCTCTCCAACACTGCCTCCACCCCGAGACTGTCCTCCTCTTGGTGGAGCGTCATTCCTGCGGTTTCCCTTCCATCGGTTATCGGCCTCCTACCACTGAATCTGGACGCCGAAGTGTTCCCCCCAGACTTGAACCGATCACCCCTTGGCCTTAAGTTGTCGGGAGTAGATCTCTGAGGGGGCGCTGGAGGTGGCACAGCATCAGGGTACGCGCCAACCCCTAGTTCGGCTAACTCAGCCCGGGTAAGTGCATCGTCAAAGCAGGTAGGGCCATATGTGATCACCCTATCATAAAGTTCTGGTCTTAAACCCTTCATGAAGTTCCTCATTTTAGCTTGAGTGTCGGCAGCGATATGAGGTACATATCTGAGTAGAGAACAGTAGTGGAGGGCATAATCTGACACCGGCATGTTACCTTGCTTTAGCTTAGTAAACTCATCCTCTTTAGCTTGACGGGCAGCCGCTGAAAAGTATCGGGCCAGGAATCTAGTTCTGAACAGCTTCCAGTTTACTTCTTGACCCTGTGCCTCTTGTTCAATCACGGTGGTCCTCCACCACATCAGTGCTTTCTTGGCTAGTTGGAATTCTGCTAGCCTTATCCAGGCTGTCTTTGCACACGGGGCTGCCACAAATATTTGTTCTATTCTTTCTAGCCATTCCTCGGCTCGCTCCCCTGTTTCAGTTCCTTCGAATGTTGGGGGCCGATAAGCTAGAAACTGAGTCAGACTCAACTCTCCCGGCAATAGCTGTTGTTCGGACGGCTCCTCGCCTAGGGCTGGCGGGGGTAGGGGATTCGTGCGCCCCGCACTAGCGTTCACACTTACCGCATCACCAATGTCGATATTTGCTGCCATACTGCAACACAAGGGTTAACAACAAGATCCCAAAAGCACTTCATATAAACATCGTTAGAAAACCATAGCATGATATCATAACACCCATATACTTCATGTACAACATAATATGTCAAAAGTAAGCGCCTAGCCAACCTACTGCTGAGGCTACCCTTCACTCATCCCCGGGTTATCTAACCACTGCTCTGATACCACTAATGTAGGGCCTTCCTACCTTAACATCATATTAATAGCGTATGATGAACTAAACATGTATTAGAGACATCTTAGAGTTCTGGTTGTTATGTGAGCTTAATGTAATTACAGGCCAAAATGAAACTTCAATAGTTAGTTAATTACATTCCCCAAAATGAATGTTAAGGCTAACAAGAATCCTGTATCTATCTTCTTATGCTCCTTTAGCTCACCATCTCAACCCGACCCTTAGTCTCGATCCAAAAGTGTACCTACAGGAACAACTCATCGTGAGCATGTACATCGTTACTTAACATCATGAATTAATGACATATAAATAATGCAAGGAAATAGTTGATAACATATACTTCCTGTTTAATAGTACTATCCTTCCTTGGTTGTCCCTGTGTCATAATTACGCATATAATCATTAGCTCAAGACATGAGTGAATAACATCATATTTCGTATATAAGCTCACAACAATCCATGTTAATTAGAAATGGGACTGTCCGGGTTCTATTATGACAGCGGCACAATTGGCCCCCTCGCTCGACATAACACATCTTATGATACCCATCACTACGCCTTGATAGCGGATGTATCTCTTATTCAGCGGATGATACCCATCGCTACGCCTTGATAGCGGATGTACCCCATCGCTCAGCGGATGATACCCATCGCTACACCTTGATAGCGGATGTACCCCATCGCTCAGTTATGTGAGCGGCAAGACCTTCCTCGCTTGCCCATAATAGTCACCGGACATTCAACCACTCTAAGTAGCATAGACAAACACGCGTCATCATCTTATAAGCATCGTCAATTCAAACATCATCATCTTATAATAATAGTCATCATATCATCATATCATCTTCGTTCATCACAACATCATCATCATAATCTTATTCATCATAGTCATCATAATCATCATCATAAATACTTATGCAATTAATGCAAAGTCATAGTTTAAGAATATGTTACCGTATGATGCTCGTACGTTCCTTACGTACCTTTTCAAAATGTGGTGAAGTCGTAGTACTTTATCTTCTCGAAGTTGTGGGTCCTTGGGATGGTTCTACACAACCATACAATTCAATATTAGAAGCTAATCATAGTCCAATATTCAAAATTCCCACAAAAATGCCAAAAACACACTTTTGTGTGTCTCGCGATCGATCGCCAAGTCGTCCCGATCGATCGCGAGATCACACTGCCCGCATCAACAAATTTATGCATTCGGCGATCGATCGCCACCTTTGGCGCGATCGATCGCCAAGCTCACCGATCGATCGCCCAAAAGTGGCGATCGATCGCCAAAGGCTTCTGGAGCCTACTGCCTGCTCGCGATCGATCGCCAAGAACGGGCGATCGATCGCCAGCCTCTGAACAACGAAAATCTCCATTTTTGTACCTTTAAACCTCACCAACCTCAACCATCATTTATACCAACAACTTAAAAACATTAAAACACTCAAAACCTTCATTACACACCATAAAACCATTAAAAAACCAACATCCCACCAAGAATCACACTAACCCAAACAAACCCATTTCAAACCCTTTTTAAAACCCTTCCAAAACTTAACAAACATTTCAAGAACATCAATAAGTGCTATATAAACATCATAGGCACTAAATCTTACCAAGAAATGCAAGAGTGAAGCTTTTACTAGAATTTCTTCCCACCTTTAGGGCTAATTTCGAAAATGAGGGGAAAGGGGGTTTGGGAAAGTGATTTTGGGAATTGAGTGTAAAAGGGTGAGGTGAGGTAGGAATGGTGATTTAAGTATTAAATCCTAACATTTAACTTGTACCCCAATAAACAACATGATGTATATGAAATACATTAATATGGTAAACATTTATAAAATGTAACCAACATCATTAAATCCATATCATCCTCATAATTAAAATCAACATCCTTAAATCATGTTAATTCTTCATTTCAACACATAACTTAATCGTCGTAATAATTCATCATATAAATATAATTAATGTCCAGGTTACCATTAATTAATTTCGGGGCATCACATCGAGCAATGGCCAACAATAACGATGCACAAAACCCGAGATCGATGATGGACTTTGCACAGCCAGCATTCCATGGATCTTTATCCAGCATTACTAGGCCGACAATCCAGGCGAATGACTTCGAGATCAAGCCTGCAATTATCCAAATGATACAACACTCTGTAATGTTTGGGAGAGCTGCCACTGACGATCCAAACACTCACATCTCCAACTTCTTGGAGATCTGTGACACTTTTAAACATAATGGCGTATCCGACGACGCCATCAGGTTAAGGCTCTTCCCTTTTTCATTGAGAGACAAAGCTAAATCCTTGTTAAATTCATTACCTGCATGATCGATTACAACATGGGAGGGGATGACTAAAGCATTCTTATCAAAGTATTTCCCCCCTTCCAAGACGGGGCAAAAATGCGGAACGATATCACCACGTTCGGGCAATTCGACCCCAAGAGTTTATATGAGGCATGGGATCGTTTCAAAGATTTATTGAGGAGATGCCCACATCACGGTCTACCCATCTGGCTGCAGGTACAGACTTTTTACAATGGTTTGTTTTCCGCTAACCAATCAATGATAGATGAAGCATCTGGGGGATCGATCATGTAAGACCCCGATGCTAATTAATCCGGATTTATGATGATTAAGCGAACCCGGATAATTAAAAATATAGACTTTGAATTATGGTGTTCTGGATTATGACGCATTGACTATATTAGGTATGTATATTGTGATATCCCCGAAATGGTTAATTGCATTTGTGCATTAATTATGATTATTATGATTAATTATGTGGTAATTAATTGTGTGTTGGAATTTATTTACCTTATGGAAATGCATGGTCATGTGGATAGGATGACCCGGGGTTGCATTTCAGGGTGCATGTGGTGCATGTTGGGTAAATATTATTGGAAGCATGATTTATTTGCCTTTGGTAGCAATTTATTAGAAATCATGTGTTTAATTGATATTTGGTGCATTATGAGTAAATGCTTTGAAAAATATCATGTTGGGGTGTTTTATACACCATGGAATTATTTTGGTATACTTTTAATTAAATTAACCCAATCCCCTTTTATCCCCAACCCCACTTTACCAAATCACTTTCACTTTACCAAATCAAAACCCACAAACCCTTTCCCTTCTTCCATTTTCGAGCTTGAGCTTAAGGTTGAGGAGAAAACCTTCCAAAAGTCTTGATTTGTGAAGATTATTGGGTGATTTGAGGTCCCCAAGAGGTATGGATGCCTCATTATCATTTTTATTGTGTTTGGGTTAGTTTTGGAAGGGTTTTTAATGATTTTGAAATGGGTTTGTGTGGGTTGTTGTGGTTTTGTTTAAAGGTTGGATTTATACTTGTTTTGAAGTATGTTTTGGTGGTTCATGTTGTTATTTGTGTTGTTGGTTGGTGGGTTTGAGTATTGGGATGGATTGGAAGGTTTTGGTATGCAAAAATGGTGAAAAATCGCGAGTCTGTGCGAGGCGATCGACCGCCTGAAATGGGGCGATCGATCGCCGCAAGGCAGTACCAAAATTTCGGGTTAGGCGATCGATCGCCTGTTATGAGGCGACCGATCGGAGAGGCAGTAGGTTTTTCAAAGGAATGGCGATCGATCGCCATGTTTGGGGCGACCGATCGCCGCTGTGTAAATTTTGAGGCGATCGATCGCCTATGGGGAAGCGATCGATCGCCGCCTGTGGAATTTTGGAAAATGGTTTATTTTGTCAAATTTTTGGTATTTGGCTATTATTTGGCTTCTAATATGGGGTTGTGTGATTGTGTAGAACCATCCCAGGTAGCAACACAACCGAGGAATTGAAGCCGGACCAATTCCACTTTTGGAAAGGTACGTAGTGGACGTACGGGCACCCCAACGGTACATGTATCTTATATACTTATTGTTTATGCATTGTGGATGCAAGTATATATGTGGTATTGCATAGTGGATGCAAATACATGTTATGCATGATGTTTATAGATGCATATGATTATTGGTGCATATCCCATGAGTCGTGGTCATCCCTTGATGATTTTAATGCTTGCCGCTATTTGGTTTGGTTCCGCTAAATGTGAAGCGAGGGGTGGGAGCGCCGCATGTCACATTTGAGCGTGGTTATCATATGGGGCGAGGAAAGGGTATTTGCCGCTCAACGAGAGGCGAGGGGTGGGAGTCCTGCAGTCCGTTGAAGCGAGGTTATCCTATGCCGCTCATATGTAAATAAGCGAGGGGCATTAAAATACATTGTGATGGACAGACTAGGGATTGGGGATCAGTATTGGTTATTGATCAGTTGGTATATGTCATGACATGTTTAGATCATTAAAAATAATCTGTTGATTATACTCATGAGTTATGGTACAGGGACAGCCAAACGGGAAGCGTTTGAAATGCATGGGGAAAACAGGAAGTGTTTTATTATGATTATGCATTTACGCTTTATCTTCATATTGTGTTAAATATGAATGATTATTATTGCTCATGTTTAGGGGGTTGTCCTTGTAGGTACCTTTTTGGCATGATAGAAGGGCTTGAACGGGTTGAGGTGGTGAGCTTGAGGAGCATTCTTTTGAGGCAGAAAGGACAGGATTATTTTGGATAGTATCTACTCTAGGAGTAGTATAAAACTATAATTGAAAACATCCATTGATTGGAATATAATTAATCCATTGGTGGTCCTTATTTTTGGCATGTAATGCTTAAGCTCATAGACTCAACATGTTCTTTTAGACTCTGATTGTTTATATTAGCTCTATTATGCCTTAATTCCGCACTTAAGGATTAGGGTCCTTACATTAGTGGTATCAGAGCAGTGGTTAGAGAACCCGGGAACGAGTGAAGGGTAGCCTTAGCATGTTTGGCTAGGTGCTTACATTTGAAGCATGTTTATGCATGTGGTGCATATTGGTGTATATTTGGTTATACTAACATGCTTATATCACTCCTGTTATCTAACGACATGATATATATATTGCTTTGGATTGTTGTTAACATTTGTGTTACAGCATGGCTGCTAACGAGGAAGTTGGCGACGTTGGTAGTGTGAATGCTAGTATTGGACAGGCTAATCCTCTACCTCCACCGGCTGTAGGAATGGAACCAGTGGTCCAGTTATTGCTACCGGGTGAGATTAGCTTGACTCAGTTTCTGTCTTATCATCCGCCCCGGTTTGAGGTGACAGAGTCCGGAGAAGAAGCTGAAGAGTGGCTGGAGAGACTTGAGCAGATCTTTGTATCGGCTCCTTGTGCTATTACTGCTTGGCTGAGGCTGGCGGAGTTCCAGTTGGCTAAGAAACCATTGATGTGGTGGAGGAGCACAGTGATGGAGATGAGAGCACTAGGTGCTGTGATTGATTGGACGCTCTTCAGGACCAGGTTCTTGAACCGATACTTCTCCGCGGCAGCAAGACAGACAAAGGAGGATGAATTTACCAGTTTGAGGCAGGGGAACATGACAGTGACGGACTATGCCACACGGTACTCTTCGTTGTTGAGGTACGTCCCCCACATTGCCACCAGTGGACACGCTAAGATGAGGAACTTTATGAATGGGATTGCGACCGGAGCTCTATGATCGGGTTATCACTAATAACCCAACTTCTTTTGATGACGCTCTCACAAGGGCGGATCTTGCTGAGCTTGGAGTAGGAGCTTACGCTATGCCACCACCGGTACCGCAACAGAGGCAGACCAATGACAGTTTGAGGCCTCGGGGTGAGCCATTTAAACCCCGTGGTGCCTCTTCATCTTCGCGATATGGTGGAAAGAAACATTTTGGCAGAAGCAGGATAACAAGAAAGGCAATTGGTCCGCCAATAGAGGATCTTCACAAGGGGATAGGCCGGGAGAGCCGAGGTGCAACAATTGTGGAGGGCCACATTCTTCCAACAAGTGTCCTGCATGTTATGTTTGTGGCAGGATGGGCCACATTGCTCGGTATTGCCCCACAAGGGGAGGACAGTCTGAGTTCCAGGGCAACAGGCCGAGGTTTGAGGATAGGTCAGTGCAGCAGAGGCAGCAGTTTGGGCCTCGACCATCGGGAGGTCAGACAGTAGGACCACCCCAAGGACAGGTGTATGCACTGACCAGGGAGCAGGCCCAGGCAGCCCCAGAGGAGGTGATCGCCGGTACGTGTCATTTATTTACGTACCCTGCTTTTATTTTGATCGATACAGGTGCCTCCCATTCTTTTGTATCGGTGGGTTTCGTGGAAAGACACCATATGCACACGTCTTCTTTACCCACGCCTCTCCTTGTCTCGACACCCACTGGAAGAAATGTAGTTGCTGATCAGTTTATGGCAGACTGCCTCATTTATTTTGAGGGCAACGAATTGAGATCAGACTTGATTGTACTGGGTATGTCAGACTTCGACTGCATCTTGGGTATTGATGTTCTGAACAGATATCAGGCAGTGGTAGATTGCCAACAGAGGACAGTGAAGTTCAGACCTGAGTTGGGCAGTCAGTGGACTTTCTATGGCAACGGTTCTCGTGCGAAGATTCCGTTGATTTCAGCAATCAAGATGACTCAGTTGTTGGAACGTGGACACGCGGGTTATCTCATTTATACCGTGGACACGTCTGGGAAGAGTAAAGAACTCAGAGTTGAGGATGTACCAGTAGTGGCAGAGTTCGCCGATGTATTTCCAGAAGAGATCCCAGGATTCCCACCGGCTAGGGAAGTCGAGTTTGGGATCGAGCTGTTGCCAGGGACATCCGCTATCTCTCGTGCACCTTATAGGATGGCACCGGCTGAGCTGAGAGAGTTGAAAGAACAGTTGCAGGATCTCTTGGACAAGGGATATATACGCCCGAGCGTGTCGCCATGGGGCGCACCAGTTCTCTTTGTGAAGAAGAAGGACGATTCGATGCGGTTGTGTATCGATTACCGGCAACTGAACAAGGCTACAGTGAAGAACAAGTATCCTCTTCCAAGGATCGATGATCTGTTTGATCAGTTGCAAGGTACCAGGGTGTATAGTAAGATTGATTTGAGATCCGGGTATCATCAGATTCGGGTCAGAGAGGAAGATGTGCAGAAGACAGCGTTCCGGACCCGTTATGGACATTATGAGTTCCTAGTGATGCCGTTCGGCGTGACGAATGCTCCAGCAGTCTTCATGAGTCTGATGAACAGAGTGTTTCAGCAGTATCTTGATCAGTTCGTCATTGTTTTTATTGACGACATCCTTATCTACTCCCGGAGTGAGGAAGAGCATGTGAAACACTTGAGGACAGTGCTTCAGATTCTCAGAGAGCATCAGTTGTATGCTAAGCTCAGTAAGTGTGAATTTTGGCTGAGCAGTGTAGTGTTTCTGGGGCACGTCATATCGAGCAGCGGGATATCTGTGGATCCCAAGAAGATTGAGGCCGTGATGGAGTGGGCTGCCCCCACTTCTGTGCCTGAGATCCGGAGTTTTCTGGGTTTGGCCGGGTATTATCGGCGCTTTGTCGAGGGCTTTTCAAAGATTGCCAAGCCGCTGACTCAGTTGACTCAGAAAGGAGTGCCTTTCTTTTGGTCAGAAGCTTGTGAGGAGAGCTTCCAGGAGTTGAAGCACCGGTTGACGACGGCGCCAGTGTTAGTGATTCTGACGGAGAACTCCAGATTTGTTCTGTATACTGATGCATCACTGCAGGGCCTTGGGTGTGTTCTGATGCAAGATAAGCATGTGGTAGCTTATGCATCGAGGCAGTTGAAGCCGCATGAGACCAGATATCCAGTTCATGACTTGGAATTGGCGGCTATCATCTTCGCCCTGAAGATCTGGAGGCATTATTTGTATGGTACTTCATTCACCATATACACGGATCACAAGAGCCTCAAATTTTTATTCACTCAGGCAGAGCTGAACATGAGGCAGAGGAGGTGGATGGACCTACTCAAGGACTATGATTGCGAGATAGAGTACCATCCCGGGAAGGCCAATTTGACAGCAGACGCTTTGAGCCGGAAAGTGAGGAGTTCTGCTGAGGACGTCATTCATTTGTCTGCTATGATGACCTCCTATTGCCATCTGGGCTATGACTTTGACATTGATGCATCGCCTGTGTATGTATCGACTCTGTTAGCTGAGCCAGACATCTATGAAAACATCAGGAGAGCTCAGAGGTCAGATGATGAGGTTCAGAGGTGGTTATCTTTAGTACATCTTGGTCCAACGAAGTTCAGGGTGGCAGATGACGGATCCTTGAGATTGGGGAACCGTTGGGTGGTTCCGAGTACGCCGGAGTTGCGTAAAGGGATCTTGGAGCGAGCTCACAGTAGCAGACTTAGCATCCACCCAGGCGGGAAGAAGATGTACAGAGATTTGCGTGGTCGTTTTTGGTGGAAAAGGATGAAATCAGATGTCGTCGCTTTTGTGAAGAGGTGTTTGATCTGCCAGCAGGTTAAGGCAGAGAGACAGAGACCTGGCGGCGAGCTGAGAAGCTTGGAGATACCGAAGTGGAAGTGGGAGCACATTTCCATGGACTTCGTGACTCATTTGCCGAGGAGTGCTTCAGGCTTCGATGCTATTTGGGTGATTGTGGATCGATTGACCAAGGTGGCTCATTTTATCTCCTATAGCATGACTTTCACATTTTTGAGGATGGCGCAGTTGTATATTAGAGATGTGGTGAGATTGCATGGGATCCCCGTTTCGATAGTGTCAGATCGAGATCCGCGATTCACATCTCATTTCTGGGAAGGTCTTCAGTCAGCCTTGGGAACTGAAGTCAGATTGAGTACTGCTTATCATCCTCAGACGGATGGCCAGACCGAGCGCACTATTCAGACGCTCGAGGACATGCTGAGAGCTTGTGTTTTGGAGTTCGATGTTTCTTGGCAAGATTCAGTGCCTTTGGTAGAGTTCTCTTATAACAATAGCTACCAGGCAAGTATTCAGATGGCTCCGTTTGAAGCTCTATATGGCAGACGGTGTAGATCACCCTTGTGTTGGGATGATTTGGACCGCAAATCGGTCGGAGGACCGGAGTTGATTCGGGAGATGGAAGAAAAGATAAAGACGATAAGGCAGAAAATGAAAGCGGCCCAGGACAGACAGGCAGCTTATGCAATCAAACGGCGGAGACCGTTGGAATTTCAGTTGGGAGATAAGGTCTTTTTGAAGATCTCTCCTTTCAGAGGCGTTGTGCGATTTGGGATGCGTGGGAAACTGTCTCCGAGGTATGTTGGACCGTACGAGATTTTACAGCGCATTGGAACCTTAGCTTACCGACTGGCCTTGCCGCCTTCTTTATCTGGTATACATGATGTGTTTCATGTATCGATGCTGCGGAAGTATGAGCCGGATCCGTCTCATGTGTTACAGCCTTCCGAAGTTCAGTTAGAATCCGATGTATCTTATGTGGAACGGCCTGTCAGAATTCTAGATCGAGCAGACCGTAGGCTTCGGAACAAAGTGATACCTATGATCAAGGTTCAGTGGATCGCAGGGGTGTCGAGGAGGCTACGTGGGAGACGGAGCAGCATATGGTGCAGCACTACCCGGAACTATTCTCTGGTATGTGTTTATGTTTAGTTTCCTTTTGGGGTAAGTGCATGTGATTTCGAGGACGGAAATCTCATAAGTAGGGGAGTATTGTGATATCCCCGAAATGGTTAATTGCATTTGTGCATTAATTATGATTATTATGATTAATTATGTGGTAATTAATTGTGTGTTGGAATTTATTTACCTTATGGAAATGCATGGTCATGTGGATAGGATGACCCGAGGTTGCATTTCAGGGTGCATGTGGTGCATGTTGGGTAAATATTATTGGAAGCATGATTTATTTGCCTTTGGTAGCAATTTATTAGAAATCATGTCTTTAATTGATATTTGGTGCATTATGAGTAAATGCTTTGAAAAATATCATGTTGGGGTGTTTTATACACCATGGAATTATTTTGGTATACTTTTAATTAAATTAACCCAATCCCCTTTTATCCCCAACCCCACTTTACCAAATCACTTTCACTTTACCAAATCAAAACCCACAAACCCTTTCCCTTCTTCCATTTTCGAGCTTGAGCTTAAGGTTGAGGAGAAAACCTTCCAAAAGTCTTGATTTGTGAAGATTATTGGGTGATTTGAGGTCCCCAAGAGGTATGGATGCCTCATTATCATTTTTATTGTGTTTGGGTTAGTTTTGGAAGGGTTTTTAATGATTTTGA
Organism: Haberlea rhodopensis; assembly: GCA_907163345.1. NCBI lineage: Eukaryota > Viridiplantae > Streptophyta > Magnoliopsida > Lamiales > Gesneriaceae > Haberlea > Haberlea rhodopensis. Next base: position 505,290 of record CAJQUN010000156.1, read on the forward strand.
AATGGGTTTGTGTGGGTTGTTGTGGTTTTGTTTAAAGGTTGGATTTATACTTGTTTTGAAGTATGTTTTGGTGGTTCATGTTGTTATTTGTGTTGTTGGTTGGTGGGTTTGAGTATTGGGATGGATTGGAAGGTTTTGGTATGCAAAAATGGTGAAAAATCGCGAGTCTGTGCGAGGCGATCGACCGCCTGAAATGGGGCGATCAATCGCCGCAAGGCAGTACCAAAATTTCGGGTTAGGCGATCGATCGCCTGTTATGAGGCGACCGATCGCCGAGAGGCAGTAGGTTTTTCAAAGGAATGGCGATCGATCGCCATGTTTGGGGCGACCGATCACCGCTGTGTAAATTTTGAGGCGATCGATCGCCTATAGGGGAAGCGATCGATCGCCGCCTGTGGAATTTTGGAAAATGGTTTATTTTGTCAAATTTTTGGTATTTGGCTATTATTTGGCTTCTAATATGGGGTTGTGTGATTGTGTAGAACCATCCCAGGTAGCAACACAACCGAGGAATTGAAGCCGGACCAATTCCACTTTTGGAAAGGTACGTAGTGGACGTACGGGCACCCCAACGGTACATGTATCTTATATACTTATTGTTTATGCATTGTGGATGCAAGTATATATGTGGTATTGCATAGTGGATGCAAATACATGTTATGCATGATGTTTATAGATGCATATGATTATTGGTGCATATCCCATGAGTCGTGGTCAGCCCTTGATGATTTTAATGCTTGCCGCTATTTGGTTTGGTTCCGCTAAATGTGAAGCGAGGGGTGGGAGCGCTGCATGTCACATTTGAGCGTGGTTATCATATGGGGCGAGGAAAGGGTATTTGCCGCTCAACGAGAGGCGAGGGGTGGGAGTCCCGCAGTCCGTTGAAGCGAGGTTATCCTATGCCGCTCATATGTAAATAAGCGAGGGGCATTAAAATACATTGTGATGGACAGACTAGGGATTGGGGATCAGTATTGGTTATTGATCAGTTGGTATATGTCATGACATGTTTAGACCATTAAAAATAATCTGTTGATTATACTCATGAGTTATGGTACAGGGACAGCCAAACGGGAAGCGTTTGAAATGCATGGGGAAAACAGGAAGTGTTTTATTATGATTATGCATTTACGCTTTATCTTCATATTGTGTTAAATATGAATGATTATTATTGCTCATGTTTGGGGGTTGTCCTTGTAGGTACCTTTTTGGCATGATAGAAGGGCTTGAACGGGTTGAGGTGGTGAGCTTGAGGAGCATTCTTTTGAGGCAGAAAGGACAGGATTATTTTGGATAGTATCTACTCTAGGAGTAGTATAAAACTATAATTGAAAACATCCATTGATTGGAATGTAATTAATCCATTGGTGGTCCTTATTTTTGGCATGTAATGCTTAAGCTCATAGACTCAACATGTTCTTTTAGACTCTGATTGTTTATATTAGCTCTATTATGCCTTAATTCCGCACTTAAGGATTAGGGTCCTTACATATATATACCCGGGTGATTTTAAAAGCGAAGAATTCGAATTGAGGTATTCCGGGTCACAAGATTTTATCTTTAACCAAATTAATATACATCAAAAATATACCAAATGGTATATAATTTTCAGCCATGCACCTACATAAAAAAATGATAAAACACCATCTTGGGACACTTGGACATAGTGGGATAAGAAATTGATTAAAAAATCCCAAAATTCTACCTAGTTTCCAACGCCTCTTGTCTTTATTTATACATGGGGGTTGCTTATTCTTGTTCAATCTGATATTACTCCATCATCTTCCTCACTCCAACAAGCAACCATCTTCCCTCCTTTCCTCTCCATAAAATTCGAAACACTTTCCTTCTCCTCCATCCAAAAACTTGCTCAAATCTTGCATGCAAGCTAGGATTTGGATAGGGATTTAGAAGAGCTTCAAGGCTTTGGGTGTTTTTAAAAGCTTGGGAGGTATATCATTCCCTTTATATTGTTAATCTTCGATTTTATGCTGGTTGGGTCGATTTTTGGAGTTTTAAATGGAAATAAGAAGTAAAACTCATGCTGTCATAAGATTCAGCAGAAATGATGTTGCATGCAGTATCTAGTGTTGGATTTTCGGTTTTCTTAACGACTGAATCTTACTGTGAGCCTCAAACAAAAGTTGTAGATATTTGAGTTGTTGTTCTGTGGCTGAAATTTGGGATCATTTGGAATTGATTTGAGTGAGATACGCCCATTTTACTAAACTATGCCAGATTCAACTCTGCATGTGCTGGAAATGCACATGCAGTGTAGAATTTCGAACTTTGGACAAAGTTTAATTTCGATTCTGTTGTCGATATCTACATGACCTTGTAGATCTTTTCATTCTCTTGAATTTAAAAAAAACGAATGACTTTTTTGGACTTATTTTCAATTAAATATGAATTTTATACTTCAAGTGTGCAAATCATGTTCTGCATGTGGGCGAAAATGTCATGCAGAGTGTTGTCCGAGTTCCTGAGCATTTTCGGCTAGGAATTTCGAAAACTCTCCAGAAATAGTTATTTTAGTACTTTGAGTTTTCTGTCGTTTGCCACTAGGAATTAACCATTTTAGTTTTAAAATGAAAACGTTATGGCGATTTTACAAACACTGCTCGAGATGGAAAACAGAATTTCAAAAGCTACGTATTTAGTGTTTTAACTAGTTTTACTGGAAGAATTAGCCCGACATCATTAGACAAGAAAATGAAGTCCTTTGAGTTTAGGAACTTTGAGCACTGTAATCGGGTCATTTGGAAGTCATATGATTTTATTATGAATTTTCTACTAAAACTGGTCAGTCTGATTTTGAAGGAAAAATCAGTAGGAAAACACCTTTAAAAACTTATTTTAGCTTTTGTGTCATTTAAACACTTAGTGATAATTTTGTAGTATTTATGACCAGGTTAAATAATTTTGGGACTATTTTGGAGCACTCGATAAAATTATTACTGGTCCGAGGTACGTAGAAAACGGGTTTTATCACAATGTCTGGCAAAGACATGTGATGTTCCCGGGTATGATTTACTTGTCATTACTTGCTCCTTATGTGACTATGTGATAAGTTGATTTGCAGTATGTGAATTACATGGTACATTGACTGCATGATATATGATGACATGAGATTTGAGGTGCATCACATGAGATTATGATATTGCATGATGCATTGACACGCATGGTCATTGAGCATGTCATGTTGAGCCTATTGATTCGTTCTTGGTACCTATATCTTTTCTTGGTATGAGTGATGCGTGTCTGGGGACTGATGGGCAGCCGTTGGCTCGGCAGGAGTGAGAGTGAGCTGAGGGATGCCGGAGCGACGAGCGTGCCGACGTCGCCCAGACACGAGGATGATGGACCGCCGATGGCTCGATTGAGAGATAGATCGGAGCGCGGAGCGTGTCACATCCTGCTCGAGCACTGATGAGTGATTGATGATTTTCTTTGGACCCTTGAGACAGGGATATTCGAGATTTGATACCCTTCATGTGCATTTGCATTCATGCACGGCATACATCGCATGTTATTTATCATACACTGTGATTTTATCTGTTTCTCGTACTGGGGTTCTGACCCCCTTCGCGGGGGGCTGTCATGTCTTTGTTGTATGGGCATGACAGGTGGTACAGGTGGACGTACTGTGGATGCTCGAGACCAGGCATCAATAAATACCAGAGCTCCTTGAGAGCGAGCTCAGGTATATGGTTCATGTTTTGAGTCCCAGTAGTTGTTTAGTATTTTTACTTATGTTTTAAATTACCGGGGTATTCCCTGAGTATCTGTATTTTTAAGTATTACTTTACTGAGAAATTATATGTAATGCTTATGCGATGAATATCATGTTAGATGTAAAACTGGAAATAAATATTTTCACTATTCGGAAATGTTTTAGAAACAAAATGCGAAAAATTTTGAGGGTCACTTTGATAAAGTTTTTAACTAAATCTTCCGCTGTTTACATTAATATAACAATCGTGTGTTAATTAAACCTCTGATTAGGACCAGGCCCTCACAGATCATGCGGAAGACACCGGAAGAAGAGTATGACTTATTGGAGGAAATGGCGTCCAATAGCTATCAGTGGCAATCGGAAAGGAACACGCAACAGTAACCAATAGGAGTCCATCAAGTGGACGAGATTACTGCCATTTCGGCTCAGTTGGAAGCTATGAACCGGAAGATAGATAGCATGGGTGCAGCACGATGCAAGCTCAAGCTGTCTTCTGTGATTTATGTGGAGGCGGTCATCTGAGCATTGAGTGCCAAGCAGGTAACCAATTTCATCAAACTACTGAAGCTGTGAATTTCATAGGGAACAGGCAGCAAAACAATCCATACTCGAACTCATACAACCCGGGGTGGAGGAACCACCAAATCTGAGGTGGCCAAACCAAGAGAATGTGTTGAATCCACAACCGCAATCGGGGTTCACACAAAAACCGAGTATGGGGGAGCTGATGGCCAAATTGATTTCGTCGACTGAGGTGAGGATGCAGAATCAGGATGCATCGATTAAGAACCTGGAAGTGCAGATAGGGCAGCTGGCAACGTTGATTTCTGGAAGGACACAAGGTACGCTCCCGAGTGATTCTGTGAAGAATCCGAAGGAGCAATCAAGTTAACAGAGAAGGAGGTGACAGTCCAGCTTGGGACTATAAATTAAGAACTTTCTTCCCCTTCCTCATTGTAGTTTGGTTGTTTTTAATTTGTTTTTAGATGTTCCGTGAATGAATCCATGCGATTTTTGTCGCAGGTGTAAAAACAAGATCAATAAAGATGTAGGCGAAGCAACCCGAGAGGAAAATTTTTGAGAAAAATTTGATTTTGGTAGTCTGGTGCTGGCGATCGATCGAGACAAAATCTCGATCGATCGCCCGGAAGTATTAAAGGCGAAGCTATTCACTGCCTCGACCGATCGATCGAGAAATATTCTCGATCGATCGATCGAGATAAAATTTTGAAAAAAAGGGCACCGACGCACAGTCTGCACAGCACTATCAAACCTTTTCCTCTCTTCTCCAACAAAGACCACATCGCCTCTTCCATTTTTTTCGTCATCTCTCATCAATTTTCTCTCCAAATTTCAAATTACTTCAAATCTTTGAAGTAAGAATTGTTTCTGATGAGATTTTATTTGCAGATCTGAAGTATTGCAAACCGAATTGGGTAGAATTGCATCCGAAAGAGAATTCCGAGCCAAGTGCCAAATTCATCAAAGATCAGATTTTTCTTGGTAATTGGTTTTAAATTTCGTATCTTTTCATCCTTGGTGCATTTACTCTGTTGTTGTTAAATTGGGTCAAGAAGAATCGAAGTTTGGGGGAGTTGTTGTTGTGTTGCGGGGTGTTGGTATTGTTGTGTTTTGGGTGTGGTGTTTTATTGCAGTAAAGCAGAATAACTGATAAAAACTTAGCAAGAAAAATGCTCCAAGAAAGAAGTCAAAGCAGGCGGAGGCCTCACAGAAGTAAAAACAGGCGGAGGCCACCACTTCTGAGCAAGAGCATGACGAACGGAAGTTTGACAATGCCCCGGCAGCTGAGTTGTATCCCAGTTATCACAAGAAACCCCTCAGTCGTGAAAGGGGCATGAGTATGGACAAGATTGAATGTCCTGTCATAAGGGCAGTAAGGCGACGAGGGTGGTTTCAGTTTGTTCAAACACCAATGGATGCTGTGGTTCCGCTGGTGAGGGAATTCTACACGAATCTCCGAGTTATCCCACCAGGACGCAGAGCAAATGTTTTTTGTCCGAGGGACGGATGTGCTGGTTGATCAGGCAACAATTAATAATTTTTACCGGATGCCATTCATACAAAACTGTGCGTACAAATCCTTCCGAAAGAGTACGATAAATTATGATGAGGTACTCGCAGTTATTGGCATGCCGGGAGAAGATTGGCAGTGGAACGATAAGGGAGAGCCACAAGTGGTTCTCAAGAAGCATTTGACACCAGAGGCCCAAGCGTGGTTCTCATTTGTCGTCTCACGGGTCATGCCCTCGACCCACACTTCTGAGGTGACAAAGGACAGGGCGGCCCTGGTATTTGCCATTCTCACAGGGCAGGACGTGGATTTGGGTGAGATTATTAGTGATCACATCCATGCTATCGGTAGCAGCCCACCTACCTCCGCACTACCGTTTCCATCTACCATCACTGCTTTATGCCAGAGATGCGGAGTGCAATGGGGGGAAGACGAGGAGTTACTTCCACCGAAGACCCCGATTGTTGTTGATGGTCCACCACCCCCTACAGGCCGAAGAAGGGCTGAGCCACGACCCTCGGACACCAGACATGCCGGAGCATCATCATCCTCTGCTGCAGAGCATACACGCATCACTTTGGACTCCCTTCACATGGATCTCCAAGACATTCGCCTGGAGCAGCAGAGCATCCATAGCATGCAGCGGGACATACACAGCATGCAGAGAGCATTGCAGTTGGACCATGAGCAGGTAACTCAGCGTCAGATGGAGTTCATGCAATACCAGAGTGCATGGAACACTGCCATGGCCCAGGGCTTCCCAGGATTCCAGTTCCCGCCAGAGCCATACTTCCCACCATATCAGCCGCATGCACCCCCACCTGCTGATTACCCACCATTTCCGCCATACCAGGGTGAGGAGCGTCACTACCCAGTTCCCCCTCCGGAGCATGATGAGGACGACGATCAGTGACGATCGTCGTCATGGTATGTGTTTTGCCATTACGTTTATTTTTCTTGTCCATTGAGGGCAATGCACATATTAAGTTTTGGGGGGTTTGTTTATATTTGTAGTATTTTTGTTGTTTTGCACTTTTTGCTGCTTGTCTTGTTTCTTTTCTTGCATGACTGCACTCTTATGAGACTAATTCGTCCTTGAGCACTATCAACAAATTTTTTTTTTTAAAAATGATTTATTCGTGAGAAATGATGAGTTGGATTTGCAACGGTACTATATGATGAAATTAATCCCCATCTAGATAGGAGTCATTAAATTTTTTAACTTGTTTGTATATATCCTTTGTTGAGCTTATGTCAAAATTGAGGAATAGTTTGAGCACGTTTTGAGTCATGATTGAGTGAAGTATGTATTGAATAAAGTGAAAACTTGTGTTAACTATGATTTGTCTTGGCATCTTAGAAAACTCTACAATTTATTTGAAAGCACTTTGAGGCGAAATTTTATAATTAGGAACTTGACTTGGAGATGATTTAGGCGATCTTTGGACCGTTTGTGCCTTTCAAGCTTACCTTGTCTACATCATTCCTTAGTGTCCCCTCTTGAGCCTTATTGAAAAAGAATGGTATATGCATTGCATATAATTAGACCCCCATTCGACATTTTGGCTAACTCATTATACCTACCTTGGATTGAGCCTAAAGGAAAAACTTTATCCGTCCCTAAGGGAGTATAATGAATCTCATTCATTGCACTGAATTGTATATGTAGATGAGTTCATTGTGAAAAACAAAATGAACAAAAGAATGAGCAATAAGAAAAGATGTAGAGAAAAGCCTTGAAAAAAAAAATGAAAACATTCAAATAAGACCCAAAGTGGCCAAGGCTAGAAAAAGTTGAAGAGAAGCTCAATATTGTGAGAAAAATTTTGAACTGATTCTATTATACTCTCTTCTTTGCATTCATCCTACATTTTCTTTGGAGCCGACACCAAAAGGCCTAACGCTATATGTGATGTCCCCGAAATGATTAATTGTGTTTAAGTCATTAATTGTGTTCATATGATTAATTATGATTGATTATGGTGGTAATTGCCTTATGTGTTAGAATTAATTGCCATGTGGAAATGCTTGGTCATGTGGACTTGACCCGATAGAGCATTTCAGGGTGCATGTTAAGCATGTTGGGTAATTGGGCGTTTTAATGGCTTACATGTGTTGGTAGTCAATTATTTGGTGAAACATGCATTTAATTGAGATTTGGGTGCATTGTGGTGAAATGTGTTAAAATATCACGTTGGGGCATAATTTACATCATGATAATTGTTGGGGTACAAATTTAAATAAAGGTTTAACCCTTTACCTCACCCCCTTTTTATTTCACTTTATCTCTTCACTCTAAATCCCCAATCTCTTCCCAAACCCTTACTTTTCCCCTCAAACTCGATTTTAGCTCCTAAGTGGGAAGGAAGTTCTTGCAAAAGCTTCATTTTGGTGATTCTTGGTAAGATTTAATGCCTAGGATGTTTCTATATCACTTCTTGTTGTTCTTGAAGTGTTTGGTTTGAGTTTTGGTAGGATTTTAAAATGTTTGAAATGGGTTTGTTTGGGTTAGTGTGATTTTTGGTGGGATGTTAGATTTTTGGTGGTTTTATGATGTGTATTGAAGGTTTAAAGTGTTTTTGTGTTTTGAGGTTGTTGGTATAAATGTTGTGGAGGTTGGTGAAGGTTTTAATGTGCAAAAATGGTGATTTTCGTGGTACAGGGGCTGGCGATCGATCGCCGTTTTTGGCGATCGATCGCGAGCCGGCAGTAGGCTCCAGAAGCCTTTGGCGATCGATCGCCACTTTTGGGCGATCGATCGGTGAGGTTGGCGATTGATCGCGCCAAAAGTGGCGATCGATCGCCGAAAGCCAAATTTCTCAGAATCGGGCAGTGTGATCTCGCGATCGATCGGGACATCCTGGCGATCGATCGCGAGACACACAAATGTGTGTTTTTGATTATTTTGTGGAATTTTTGGATATTGGACTATAATTGGCATCTAATATTGATTCGTATGGTTGTGTAGAACCATCTCAGGTACCAACAACGTCGAGGAGATAAAGTTACACAACTTCTCCACTTTTGAGACCAAGGTACATAGTGAGACGTACGAGCATCGGATGGTAAAACGTGCCATACCTTTGATTATGTATATTGTGGATAGTGAATCCTTACACATTATGGTATATGTGAAATGATTTTGATTTACTGTGATAATGGAATCAACTATTGTGTTTGATTAATGTGATGGAGTTGATGAATGTTCCGGTAGCCTTTATCTCCGAGCGAGGGAGGTACTTGCCGCTGTCATATGAAGCGATGGTAATATGATATTTGCCGCTCTCATGTCTAAGCGAGGTAACATGCCGCTGTCATTGTCGAAGCGAGGGATATCATATGATGCCGCTATATGTCTAAGCGAGGGGTCCTAAAATTCCGCTGTTGTATTGGGACCGGAACAATCACAATTCTAGTGGTTAATGTGGAATATTGTGGTTATAATTGGAAACGCGTTATCGATCATTATATCGTGAACTAATGATTTTGTGCATAAGTTTGTGAAACAGGAACGACAATGAAATGTGCTAATGTGGTAATCGAGGAGCATATCTATTAATCGTCTCATGCGCTTAATTAATTTATTAAGTTGAATTGTGTTAAGTGGTGATATATATATGCTCATGGTGAGTTGTTCCTGTAGGTACGCTTTTGGACCAAGGGGGCTAAGGGTCGGGTTGAACTGTGAGCTGATGGAGGCATAAAAGAAGATAGAATACAGGAAATTTTGGATAGTCTCTACTCTAGAAGTAGTATAATGCTATCGCTTTAACATTCATGATTGGGAATGTAATTAACTAACTGTTGAAGTTTTATTTTGGCCTGTAATTTAATTCAGCTCACAAAACAACCAGAACCCTAAGATGTCTCTAATACATATTTAGCCCTATTTATATCTTGAATTCACTGTTAAGGTAGAGAGGCCTTACATTAGTGGTATCAGAGCAGTGGTTAGAGAACCCGGGAACGAGTGAAGGGTAGCCTTAGCAATAAGTTGGCTAGGCGTTTACTTTTAAACATGTTGTGCGCGTATGAAGTATGTGACTGTTATGCTAACATGTTATGGCTTTCTAACGATGTGTTATGTGAATTGTTTTTGGATATTGTTGTTAATCCTTGTGTTGCAGTATGGCAGCAAATGTAGATGTTGGTAATGCAGTAAGTGTAAATGCTAGTGCTAGGCACACAAATCCCCTACCGCCGCCAGCCTTGGGCGAAGAGCCGTCGGAACAACACTTATTGCCGGGAGAACTGAGTTTGACTCAATTTCTAGCATATCGACCCCCGACTTTTGAAGGGACTGAAACAGGGGAGAAGGCCGAGGAATGGCTAGAGAGGTTAGAGCAGATATTTGTAGCTGCCCCGTGCGCAAAGACAGCTTGGATACGGCTAGCAGAGTTTCAATTGGCCAAAAAGGCGCTGATGTGGTGGAAGACCACAGTGATTGAACAGGAGGCTCAGGGTCAGGAAATAAACTGGAAGCTGTTTAGGACTCGATTTCTGACCCGATACTTCTCAGCGGCGGCACGGCAGGCTAAAGAGGATGAATTCACTAGCTTAAGGCAAGGTACTATGCCGGTGTCTGACTATGCTCTCCAGTACTGTTCCTTACTCAGATATGTACCTCATATCGCCACTAGCACCCAAGCAAAGATGAGGAACTTCTTGAAAGGCTTGAGGCCGGAGTTGTATGATAGGGTGATCACTTATGGCCCTACTTGTTTTGATGACGCCCTGGCACGAGCTGAACTGGCAGAATTAGGAGTGGGTGCATATCCGACTGTGGCACCGCCTCCAGCACCATCACAGAGGTCGACCCCTGAAAACTTGAAACCAAGGGGCGATCATTTTAAGTCAAAGGGAAACTCATCATCTTCCAGATTCAGTGGTAGATGGCAAGATGCTAGTGGAAGGGGTGGTCGGGGAAGTAATGCTCCGCCTCATATGGGACAGTCTCAGGCTAGCAGTTTCGAAAAAGTTAAGTGTTTTCTGTGCGGAGGACCCCATTCAGTGAAAGGATGCTCCGCTTGTTATGAATGTGGTAAACATGGTCACTTGGCCCGAAATTGTCCTAACCGGGGAGGGCCACAGAACACTATGGGGAGACTTTCTGACAGGCCAGCACAGCAGAGACCACCATTTGCACCGAGGCCATTGGGAGGACAGCCGTTGGGGCCACCTCAAGGGCAAGTGTACGCCCTAACCAGGGTGCAGGCTACAGCAGCTCCAGAGGAAGTGATAGCGGGTACGTGTCATTTATTTACGCACCCTGCTTATATTTTGATAGATACAGGTGCGTCACACTCCTTTGTGTCGACGAGTTTTGTGGAGAGGCATCGTATATGCACGACTCTGTCACCCACGCCTCTAGTGGTTTCGACACCCGCTGGAAAAAGTGTGATTGCAGATCGGTTTGTTGATGGCGGCCTCATTTATTTTGAGGGCAACGAGTTGAAGTCAGATTTGATTGTTCTGGGGATGTCAGACTTCGACTGCATTGTGGGTATAGATGTGCTGAACAGATATCAGGCAGTAGTGGACTGCAGTCAAAGAACAGTACGGTTCAGATCTGATTTAGGGGTTCGGTGGAATTTTTATGGGGATGGTTCCCGCTCAAGAATCCCATTAATATCGTCCTTAAAGATGACTCAGTTATTGGAACGTGGGCATGAGGGTTATCTTATTTATGCCATTGACATTGCTGGAAAGAAAGAAGAGTTAAGGGTCGAAGATGTCCCCGTAGTTGCCGAGTTTGCCGATGTATTTCCGGAGGAGATTCCCGGATTTCCGCCGGTTAGGGAAGTCGAGTTCGGGATCGAATTGTTACCGGGGACATCCGCTATTTCTCATGCCCCTTACCGGATGGCACCGGCAGAGTTGAGGGAGTTGAAAGAGCAACTACAGGAACTCCTTGATAAGGGTTACATACGCCCCAGCGTATCACCTTGGGGTGCGCCTGTATTATTTGTGAAAAAGAAAGATGGGTCGATGCGATTGTGCATCGACTACCGGCAATTGAATAAGGCCACAATGAAGACTAAATACCCTCTTCCGCGGATCGATGATTTTGTTTGATCAGTTGCAGGGCACGAGGTTGTACAGTAAGATTGATTTGAGATCGGGGTACCATCAGATCCGAGTTAGAGAGGATGATGTGCAGAAGACAGCATTCCGGACCCGTTATGGTCATTATGAGTTTTTGGTTATGCCGTTTGGAGTGACAAACGCACCGGCTGTGTTTATGAGCTTGATGAACCGAGTGTTCCAATCCTATTTGGATCAATTCATCATCGTATTTATTGACGATATACTTATCTATTCTCGGAGCGAGGAAGAACACAGGAATCATTTGAGGACAGTGCTCCAGATTCTGAGGGACAATCAGTTGTATGCGAAGCTGAGCAAGTGTGAATTTTGGTTGAGCAGCGTGGTATTTTTGGGGCATGTGATCTCTAGTGATGGGATATCTGTGGATCCCAAGAAAGTGGAAGCAGTGATGGATTGGTCTGCGCCTACATCTGTGCCCGAGATCCGTAGCTTCCTCGGTTTAGCCGGTTATTACCGACGTTTCGTCGAGGGATTCTCTAAGATCGCTAAGCCGTTGACGCAGTTGACTCAGAAAGGTGTTCCGTTTTCATGGTCTGAGGCATGTGAGCAGAGCTTCCAAGAGTTGAAGCACCGGTTGACTACAGCACCTGTTCTGGTGATCCCTTCGGAGAACGAGATGTTTGCCTTGTACACGGATGCATCACTGCAAGGATTGGGCTGTGTACTGATGCAGGATAAGCATGTGGCTTATGCATCGAGGCAGTTGAAGCCTCATGAGGCCAGGTACCCGGTTCATGATTTGGAACTGGCGGCCATTATTTTCGCTTTGAAAATTTGGCGGCATTATCTTTATGGTACTTCTTTTACCATTTACACGGACCATAAGAGCTTGAAGTTCCTATTCACCCAAGCGGAACTGAATATGAGGCAAAGGTGGTGGATGGACTTGCTCAAGGACTATGATTGCGAGATAGAGTACCATCCAGGGAAGGCGAACCTGACAGCTGACGCCTTGAGTAGGAAGGTGAAGTATACAGCAGAGGATGCTATTCAGTTATCGGCCTTGATGACCTCTTGTTGTCAGCTGGGATATGACTTTGATTTAGATGCATCGCCGGTACATGTATCGACCCTATTGACAGAACCGGACATGTTTGAACTTATCAGGAAAGCTCAGGTGACAGACGTTGAGGTGCAGAGATGGTTATCATATTTACGTCTGGGCCAGTTATCGAAGTTCAGAGTAGCAGAAGATGGTTCCTTGAGGCTTGGTAACCGTTGGGTAGTGCCAAGGGCACCAGAGTTGCGTCAAGGAATCTTGCATCGTGCTCGTAGAAGCAGATTTAGCATACATCCAGGTGGGAGAAAGATGTACAAAGACTTGTGTGACCAATTTTGGGGAGGCGGATGAAAAGAGATGTTATAGCATTCGTCAAGAAGTGCCTGATTTGCCAACAAGTGAAAGCAGAGAGGCAGAGGCCCGGTGGCGAGTTGAAGAGTTTAGAGATACCAGAGTGGAAGTGGGAGCACATCTCTATGGATTTCGTGACCCACTTGCCAAGGACTGCCTCGGGATTCGATGCGATCTGGGTGATTGTGGATCGACTGACGAAGGTGGCTCACTTCATCCCTTATTGTATGTCTTTCACATACTTTAAGATGGCCCAGTTGTATGTACGAGACGTAGTGAGATTGCACGGCATCCCAGTCTCGATTGTGTCTGATAGAGACCCGCGGTTCACATCGCACTTTTGGGAAGGTCTTCAATCAGCTTTGGGTACAGAGGTGAGACTGAGTATGGCTTATCACCCTCAGACAGATGGTCAGACAGAGCGTACCATACAGACTCTTGAGGACATATTGAGGGCATGTGTTTTGGAGTTCGATACTCCGTGGCAAGATTCAGTGCCACTTGTAGAGTTCTCTTACAACAACAGTTATCAGGCGAGCATTCAGATGGCTCCATTCGAGGCCCTTTACGGTCGACGCTGTAGGTCACCGTTGTATTGGGAAGATTTGACTAGTAAGACGGTCGGAGGACCGGAATTGATTCGAGATATGGAAGAGAAAATCAAAGTGATCCGTCAGAAAATGAAAGCGGCTCAAGATAGGCAAGCGGCCTATGCTAATAAACGGCGGCGACCATTAGAATTCCAAGTGGGAGACAGAGTCTTCCTGAAAATCTCACCTTTCAGAGGTGTAGTTCGTTTCGGTATGCGCGGGAAGTTGTCTCCGAGGTATGTTGGGCCATACGTGGTATTGCAGCGCATAGGCACTTTGGCTTACCGTCTGGCCCTACCGCCGTCATTGTCTGGTATACATGATGTCTTCCATGTTTCTATGTTGAGGAAGTATGAGCCGGACCCGTCTCACGTTTTGCAGCCTTCAGAGGTTCAGTTGAGTTCAGATGCATCCTATGTTGAACGGCCAGTCAGAATTCTGGATCGAGAGGATCGCAGACTTTGAAGCAAGGTTATACCGATGGTCAAGGTTCAGTGGGATCGTCGGGGTGTCGAAGAGGCCACGTGGGTGACGAAACGGCATATGGTGCAGCACTACCCGGAACTATTCTCTGGTATGTGATTTATGTTTAGTTTCTTTTGGGGAAGTGCATGCGATTTTGAGGACGAAATCTTCGAAGTAGGGGAGTATTGTGATAGTCCCCGAAATGATTAATTGTGTTTAAGGCATTAATTGTGTTCATATGATTAATTATGATTGATTATGGTGGTAATTGCCTAATGTGTTAGAATTAATTGCCATGTGGAAATGCTTGGTCATGTGGACTTGACCCGATAGAGCATTTCAGGGTGCATGTTAAGCATGTTGGGTAATTGGGCGTTTTAATGGCTTACATGTGTTGGTAGTCATTTATTTGGTGAAACATGCATTTAATTGAGATTTGGGTGCATTGTGGTGAAATGTGTTCAAATATCACGTTGGGGCATAATTTACATCATGATAATTGTTGGGGTACAAATTTAAATAAAGGTTTAACCCTTTACCTCACCCCCTTTTTATTTCACTTTATCTCTTCACTCTAAATCCCCAATCTCTTCCCAAACCCTTACTTTTCCCCTCAAACTCGATTTTAGCTCCTAAGTGGGAAGGAAGTTCTTGCAAAAGCTTCATTTTGGTGATTCTTGGTAAGATTTAATGCCTAGGATGTTTCTATATCACTTCTTGTTGTTCTTGAAGTGTTTGGTTTGAGTTTTGGTAGGATTTTAAAAGGGTTTGAAATGGGTTTGTTTGGGTTAGTGTGATTTTTGGTGGGATGTTAGATTTTTGGTGGTTTTATGATGTGTATTGAAGGTTTAAAGTGTTTTTGTGTTTTGAGGTTGTTGGTATAAATGTTGTGGAGGTTGGTGAAGGTTTTAATGTGCAAAAATGGTGATTTTCGTGGTATAGGGGCTGGCGATCGATCGCCCGTTTTTGGCGATCGATCGCGAGCCGGCAGTAGGCTCCAGAAGCCTTTGGCGATCGATCGCCACTTTTGGGCGATCGATCGGTGAGGTTGGCGATCGATCGCGCCAAAAGTGGCGATCGATCGCCGAAAGCCAAATTTCTCAGAATCGGGCAGTGTGATCTCGCGATCGATCGGGACATCCTGGCGATCGATCGCGAGACACACAAATGTGTGTTTTTGATTATTTGTGGAATTTTTGGATATTGGACTACAATTGGCATCTAATATTGATTCCTATGGTTGTGTAGAACCATCCCAAGTACCAACAACGTCGAGGAGATAAAGTTACACAACTTCTCCACTTTTGAGACCAAGGTACGTAGTGAGACGTACGAGCATCGGACGGTAAAACGTGCCATACCTTTGATTATGTATATTGTGGATAGTGAATCCTTACACATGATGGTATATGTGAAATGATTGTGATTTACTGTGATAATGGAATCAACTATTGTGTTTGATTAATGTGATGGAGTTGATGAATGTTCCGGTAGCCTTTATCTCCGAGCGAGGGAGGTACTTGCCGCTGTCATATGAAGCGATGGTAATATGATATTTGCCGCTCTCATGTCTAAGCGAGGTAACATGCCGCTGTCATTGTCGAAGCGAGGGATATCATATGATGCCGCTATATGTCAAAGCGAGGGGTCCTAAAATTCCGCTGTTGTATTGGGACCGGAACAGTCACAATTCTAGTGGTTAATGTGAAATATTGTGGTTATAATTGGAAACGCGTTATCGGTCATTATATCGTGAACTAATGATTTTGTGCATAAGTTTGTGAAACAGGAACGACAATGAAATGTGCTAATGTGGTAATCGAGGAGCATATCTATTAATCGTCTCATGCGCTTAGTTATTTTATTAAGTTGAATTGTGTTAAGTGGTGATATATATATGCTCATGGTGAGTTGTTCCTGTAGGTACGCTTTTGGACCAAGGGGGCTAAGGGTCGGGTTGAACTGTGAGCTGATGGAAGCATAAAAGAAGATAGAATACAGGAAATTTTGGATAGTCTCTACTCTAGAAGTAGTATAATGCTATCGCTTTAACATTCATGATTGGGAATGTAATTAACTAACTGTTGAAGTTTTATTTTGGCCTGTAATTTAATTGAGCTCACATAACAACCAGAACCCTAAGATGTCTCTAATACATATTTAGCCCTATTTATATCTTGAATTCACTGTTAAGGTAGAGAGGCCTTACACTATAAGCTTTTAAAGACCTTCTGATCCAAGTCTAGGGAATAATTACATTAGTGGAGAAGTGTTGGATAGTAGATTTGTAGAGTAATCCAAAGTAATCTTGACTTTGAGTTTTTATGGTACATTTTGATCTTTAAGATATGATTATACCTCATGATTGACAATAGCACACACGCACGTTTCGATGTTATGATGTATTGTTTAGCTTAGGAGAAAACTCTTCCTGTTGAACTTTGAATGACTCTTATTGATGTGTAAGTAGGATTGCTGAGCTTTTACTTTGAGTTGTAAAGATGATTCATTCAAAGTATTAAGTTTAACTCTACTTTTTGAGGTTATTGCTTGCTCAAGGACGATCAAGTCCAAGTTTGGGGGAGTTGATAGGCGTAGATATTACGTGTTTTTAGCTGTAATTTCTTACCGTTTTTCGTAGTTTTTCCTGAATGAAATTATGTTTTCTGGTATTTATTTGCTTGTTTCAGGAAAATAGGTCGGAAATGGTAGAAATGAGCTAAAATGAAGAAAACGGGTGAAATCGAGACAAAAAAGAGAAAATTAGAAGAATTCAGATTTTGCAAAGCATCGATCGATCGAGAATATTTCTAGATCGATCAATCCGGGCAGAGAATTCAGCAACAAGTTTATCGAAGTGTCGATCGATCGGAACAAAAATTTCGATCGATCGATCGAGGCAGAGAGTTTAAAACGCTGAAATGAACAGTGCACCGATCGGTCGGACAATCTTTTCGATCGATCGATACGCGAATTTTTAAAAAATCTTATCTTCCATATTTGATGGATTCTCGGTGGTTTTAAAGGGGAGATCATTTTCCATATAAAAAAATCATATCAGAGAGGGAAAGAGCCGAAGAAAATTAGGAGGATAGAACCCTAGTAGCCGCCGAGAAGAACCCGAGGAAAAGCCATCTTCCTCCGTTCTCCGTCCGAGCTTGAGCGAGTCATTTCCGGAGTGCAAGGAAGGAGCAAGAGAAGAGATTACGGTGCAACACACGGATTTGTTCCCACATTTATCGTATTTCTAAACTCTGATTTATTTGATTTTCATATTCATTTGATGTTTTTGAGGTTGAGAGACAATTAAACATCTCATTTATTTGATTTGAATTGAATTGAGTTTATTTTATCGAGTTTGAGTATAATTGTGTTTGAGTTATTGATTCGAATGTGTTTAAGTGGATTGATTTCTTATTGTTCATGAATTATATGCTTAATGATATCAAAGCCTAGCTAACTTTGATTGAATTTGTGAGTTATAACCGAGATCGATAGATAACGTTATAATACGCTACAATAATTCATGATGTATGTTTAAGATTGAGATCGAGAGATAAAATCACATACGTGAGCACTTTGAATCGAGTGGTTTAGAGTAACTAGGTTTTGAAGATTTTTGCAATATCGGATTAGTAAATAAGTGAACGAGAGTTACTTGTTCTAAGTTGATATTAGTTTCTTTACAGCTCGAGAGAGTGTATTGAATAACAACGAAAGCCTTTCACCTTAAGAATCGATTGTTTAGTAGTTGCTTATTCAAACGAATCATTGACGAAAACACAGTTGAACGAAGAGCTAGATAAATTTATCGAGCGAAATTCCTTTGCATATACGGAAGCCATTTATTTTATTTATTCTTGTTTTATTTGGGTTCTTTAGTTCTAAATTTGCATTAGTTAATCGAACCCCTTTTTAATCATAGGCTAAATATAATTTTACTAGTTTTATTTGGTACTTATACATTAGTCCATGTGGATTCGACAACCCTTACTTTCATTTAACTATACTAAAACTTGACACCGTGCACTTGCGGTAGAATCGCTACACTCGAAAATACTGTTTAAAATAATAGCGGTCAGTAGACCCCAGGAAAGTAGATGCAGTAATGGATTTGTCTACGCCTACTTCATGTGGGGTCCTCATTACTTAATCCATTTATGTATTATCTTAACATATATACGTGAGTCTGAATTAAGTAAAAACATGCACTGATTAAGAGTTTCTAACTTGTTAGGTTGTTACAAGGTTATAAAAACCTAACTGTGATATCCCCGAAATAATTAAGTACAATTTGGGCATTAATTATGTTTATGTGATATTATGGTGATAATTAGATTATATGTTGGGACTAATTATCTTGGTACAATGCTTGTCACATGGTAGGAGTGACCCGGTAGAGCATTTCGGGGTGCATGTTATACATGTGAGGAATTTTGGGTGTTAAAATGGTTTAAATAATATGGATTGTGTTCATTTAGGTAAAACATGATTTTACTGGTATTTTTGGTGCATTGTGGTAAAATGCTTTTAAAATATCATGTTGAGGTATATTATATACCATGCTTGTGTCTTGTTACACATTTGAAACCATAACATCATTTGAAACCATGGCATGATATGAGCCACTTGCTCACTTTATATCAAATCCTTTCCATCACCTTTAAGTCAAAACCCACCTACACCTTCTCTCTTGCAAGAAAGACTTTCCATTTTCGTTTCTGCATCATAAGGAAAGGGGAAAACTTGGTGAAAGGGTTCATTTGGTGTTTTCTTGCTAGAAACTTGGAGCTCAAAGGGTAAGCTACCACCTTGGTTGAGTTTTGTTGAGTTTTGATTGGGTTTATAGCTTATTTTTGGGGATTTAAGGGTGGATCTTGGTCCAACATCTTGTTATGTTTGGAAGTTGCATTTTTTAAGGTTGTTTTATGGCTTTAAGTTGAGCATGGTAGTTGTTCTTGGTTGTGCTTGAGTGTAGATGTTGATAGAAGCTCATTTAAGGAAATTTCTCGCGTGAACAGGGCGTCTCGATCGATCGGAAAATGGGTCCGATCGATCGAGCAAGGCAGTGTCTGCCCAAGGTGAGGAATGAGCTTACCGATCGATCGAGATTTTGTCCCGATCGATCGGTGTGTGTAATCTCGATCGATCGAGATAAACTCTCGATCGATCGGCGGAGGCAGTACTTGGATGCCTGTTTTCCTTCACTTGGCGATCGATCGGGACTTGGGGCCGATCGATCGGAAGGCTTATAAATGTGAATTTTTGGGATTTTGTTCTAAATATTGATGTTTTTGGTAATGGTTCAATTATGGGTTTCTAATATGGATTCATGTGATTGTGTAGAACCATCCCAGGTAGCCACACAACAAAGGAGATAAAGTTCCACAATATCTCCACTTTTGGAACCAAGGTACGTAGTGAGACGTACGAGCATCGGACGGTAAAATGTATCTATTACGCTTTGTATTGATTATGCACTATGGTTGTGCACATGGAATTGATTATGCATTGTGGTTGCATATGGGGTAATGTTTATACATCATGGATTGTATACATGATTGGTCATGCATTTTGGTTGCATGTGTATATTGGATGCATTGTTGCATGTGATTGTGAGTCAGGAATTATATTCCAGTAATGAAGAATACCTACCGCTAGTGGCGTAGCGATGTGAATACTTGCCGCTGTCATACCGTAGCGATGAGAGAATATTTGCCGCTAATATGAAGCGAAGAACACGACCGCTGTCATATTTATAGCGAGGGATATTAGTGCCGCTGGTATTGTCTTAAGCGAGGGGTATTTCCGCTGTCATGATAACGCGGGGGGGTATTATGCCACTGATATAATAAGACTCGGGATTGAACACGACATATATATGGAAATCGGTGCATGTCATGACATACATTGTTGGTAATATAATCTACTGATTATCATTTGGTACAGGGATAACCAAGGGAGCATTTTAAATGTGTTACATACAGGAAGTGAATCACATTTATAATTATGCATTTGAATTGCTGTCATATCGTTGTGTATATGATTTTATACATGCTCATGGTTTTGGGATTGTTCCTGTAGGTACTTTTGGGCGGAAGGGCTAAGGCGAGTTGGTGCAGTGAGCTAGTGCGGAGTGCTCTTGTAGCAGGCACATTCTTTTGTATAGTATCTACTCTAGGAGTAGTGTAAAACTATAGGATTAACATTCATAGTTACGAATGTAATTAATCCATTTTGGATCTTTATTTTGGCACTGTAATTTATTAGCTCAGAGCATCGTCACAACCTTTATACTCTGTTTATGCATGGAAATTTTTAATTACGCCTTTAGTCCGCACTTAAGGAACTAGGGTCCTTACACTAACCAACTATACATCACATGTACAAGTAACAACCTAATCCAAGATAACTCCTAGGCAGTGGTTCAGCTCGCAGCGGAAAATGACTCACATCCCGTCTCCCCACGTCTATGAGTCCCTACAGAAACATTCACACAATGAGTATAGAGAACAAGTATCTCAGTGCAATATCAAAACACAATATCAATATCAATGATAAAGCACAATAAATCATATAATGTGAATGTTCTGTATCATGCATCAACAAATGCACTATGTCATGACATGTCTCAACAATTACCCTATTATCACGAGCCCCATATGATATGCCTATTCAGCTCAATATGTCAGTGGAACCACATCACATCTTCATATTAGCAGCACATATCATAGTACCATGCTCATCTGTGATAATAGCCAGAGCATATACCCACACCAGGTGTATATCTCTCAAATACATAACCGAGCATATACCCAAACCAGGCGTATATCTCAAACATATAACCGAGCATATACCCAAACCAGGCGTATATCTCAAGCCAAAGCATATGTAGCATATCTATCGTGGCAACGATCCCAGCCAAAGCATATACCAACCCGGGCATATCTATCAAGGCAATGATCGCACCAAAGCATATACACATATCTATCAAGGCATCCATCCCAATCATATGAAATCCATGTATGCACATGCATATGATACTACCAATCATATGACACAAAGATAACATAAATCATATGATATCAAAACCATAACATCATCAGCACATAATATCTATACTCCGTACGTCAACACGTACCTGTAAAGCGACACAACCAGATAAATCATTCGTCAATGGTTAATTGCCTCTTTGCCCTGTCCCCTGTGATGATGCTACAAGCACATGAACAATAAACCATGTTATAAGAGGCTTCAATATCAAAAGCTACAAAATATAACATTGTAAGTCTACAGATCGATCGGTCACTTTAGCGATCGATCGGTCCAAACATTAACCCTAGCGATCGGTCGGTCAAAAGCTAGCGATCGATCGCTCCAATGTTTGAATATCTCAAAAATGCTACGGCATTTCACCGATCGATCGGTCGCTTTCAGCGATCGATCGGTACATGAACCGCCTTACTTCCCCTGTTCCTACCGATTAATCGGTACGATCCTAGCGATCGATCGGTCGATGATAAAATTTGAAACCATGGCGATTTTTAATGCTTATCTTCATGGTTCATCTCATACACTTTAATTCATACCTTAAACACTTGATCACTAGATAACTAGCATCATATAACCATATTTCCATCATTTATACTTCAAATGATTACATGAAAACTCATAGCAATTCATATGAAAGAATTAACTTCACATGCTTCAAGTTTGACATATTAAGCACATATTGTTGGGATATGCCCTAAGACACATCATTAGATGATTGTTTGTGACATACAATGTAATATGATTTTATGAATGGCAATTCATTATTATATATTATTCTTTTAACTGTGCAATCTGGATTAATATATATGTTAATGTCCTTAGAATAATATTGTATTATTCTTAAAGATGTCCCTAGTCAAGTATTATCATGAATAGGGATAATGATAATACGTTGAGACTAGTATGTGTTGATCGATGAATTGTTCATTGATATGAGATATCAAATCAACATATTGGTACATGTTAGAGAACGATGTACTGGACAGACCCACCATGAGAATGCAACATGGATAGTTATATGATCGTCATATGCAATTCTCATAGTGATAATAATGTATGTAATCCTTACGACTTGTGATCATCAGAGATCCCAAACGTTACCCGTAACAGGGTATTCTATAAAGGCGACTATTGGATACACTACGAATTATGTAGAGGGATGTTGACTGATCGAGATAGGATTTGTCTCTTCTATATACAGGAGATGTGTTTGGCCCTTGATCAAGTGAGAACTAAAATGCATGGTCATGCTCGAATGAGTCGATATGAGATATCGAGCTTATTCGTTTATTCTAGTTCTACTTGGGGATCAAGAAATAAAGATTGAATATACGAGTATGACTATTCCATGACTCGTGTTCAATCTAAACACAAAGGACAAAGGGATTGAGTTACATGATTAATATTATCACAAGTTCTAAAGGTTATGTTGAGTCATTGACATTCTTGTAATTTGGGTAGCATTGATGTGTTGCTAGATACCGCTCAATGCTTGCGACACAAAATGAGATTTTATGTCACTGCCAACATTACAAGATCCTATCGGGTCGCACAAAAGATTAAATCGAGAAGGGAAATTAAAATCATTGGATGGATTAATTAATTAAGAAGAGTCTTAATTAAGTGATTAAAAGGTTTTAATTAAATCATGGGTTTGGGCCCATAAGACTTTAAGAAAGTCTTGAACCTTAATTAAAAGCCTTATAATATAAATACAAAGGTTATGATTAATTGTAAGACACAATTTAATATCATTCAACCTAAAATATTGGAAGCTCTCGGCCGCACCATCTCGAACTCTCGGCTCCATCATAGCCGTGTGGTTCTTGGTGGTATTGTGCCATCATTCGATTGTGAATCGAGTTTGCTTCGTGTATTGGTTTAAGAACTTGTCTAGCAACTTGTTCTTAAACTTTCCCTTCACCCGATTTGATCGTGTGGATACCGTTGAGGCAAAACTCATTAAGTTTTGCTAGTGACTCGGAGAAGGCGTAGGACGTGGTGCTGCTCCGTGGATTCTGCTTCAAACACGCTACAAGGGTAAGACACTTGTTATTCCTTTATCCGATATGAATCCTATGTATAGATCTGCTGGTTAGTAATCCCTAAAATTTTATTCCGCTGCGTTGTATGCTCTTGGATTACTTACAGTGCTATCAGAGCCGTGTACAAGGCTCATATCGGATTTATGTGGTTAAATAGTTTAATCATATTAGAATTATATTGCATGCTATTAAAACTGTATAAACATATATGATATGTTAATATCGAGTTTTTGAAATTCATCTTAAAATTGTATTTGATATAATTGGCGAATAATTGTATACGATACACGAAAGCGTAAAATCAAGGTGTTGGCTCAAGGTGGTTCGACCACTTCATGACTTGACCCTCGGGCCGCCGCTAGTGAGCTAGGGTTCGGACCCTTGGCTCATGCATGGGGTCGCGCCGCTTCCAAAAGGCTAGGGTTTTGAACCCTAGTCACATAAGCCACTCGGCCGCCGCTTGGGCTAGGGTTTTTTGAACCCTTGGCTCGAGATGGTTAAGCCGTCACCGTCATGGACCGTCCATGGTTGGACCGTGGCTTGTGGCTCGTGGATTTCGGTGTTTCGAGCAAGTTGGCTCGATGAAAAACCAACATGGTGCAAGGCGGCTAGGGTTTGGAACCCTAGCGGCGCCGCACCCAAGCCATCGGCTCGGACCATGTCGTGGGCTAGGGTTTCGAACCCTAGGCCCATAATTGGTCCAGCCGTGGTGTATGGTTGGTTCGAACCATGGTGGTTCGTAGCTAAGTCGCATTAAGTTCGTGGCATGTGATGTCCCGAGCGTACGATAATTTTTCAAAAATTATTTTATAGTTTTAATTAGAATTAAATTTAAAATGTTTAGAATTTAATTAATTAAATGTTAATGCATGCTTTATGTGTTGTGTGAGCATGGTGCGTGGTTATAGCCCTTTGACCTATTAGATAGGATTTGTGGATGTTTGTAATTTATAATATGACCTGCGTGTCGTGCCTTTCTCTATTTCATTCTAAATGTAATCCCTCCCCTATGTTCCCCTCGAATGTGAATCGAGGAATTCTATATCTTGTAAATAGTGTAGTTTATTTTATTGATGGTGATCAATGAAGATGGAGCATCGTGCCGGGATGAGGAGGCCATTCACAAATTGGAGCCAAAGGAAGGTGCTTGTGAAGTTACCTTAGGTTGACTCTTAGGATTTTCTCATTGGCTTGAGAAAATCGTTAGTAGGGGCTATAACCATGTCACGTTTTAATTATGTATGTTGATGCATGATTTATCTTATGTTTTAGTTTGATAATAGTATTACACATATATGTAGATATGTATACAACTATATGTAGTGGACATTATTTAAATTATCAAATTAATCCTGAGATCAATAAATCCCTCTAAAATATTAAGTTTTAGATGCCTTCCAAAATAAAAGTACTCGTCAATAACTTCGATTGTACATGTGTGGGTTTGCCAAAGCAAAGCACCGTGGCAATCTTAGTAAGGCGCGAAAGGATAAAAGTGATATCCGTTATACTTTAATTGGGTACGACTTAACTAGGTTATCTCAATAGGATTGGGAACCTAGAGGCATGGGTTGGATTATAATTCATTTGATGAATTGAACAAAGTGTTGTTCGTCCAACTATCCAAGAATTATATGTGATATAATTGACAAAGTGTTGTCTACCTAAATAACCGAGTCTTGGGCGATTAGCCAAAGCTAACTCAAGATTAAGTGAAATATGGATCTTGGCCCACTAAAGGTTTTGAGGGTTGATATTTTTTTAAACAAAATAGTGGGAGTATCATTTAATATAAGACCATGTTAAATGATTTAAATCATAAACTTATTTTGCATATTTATATTGTAGATATCCATGGCAACTAACAACGTTACTAGCACTTTATCACTGCGATCGGTCCTTGAGAAGGACAAATTAAATGGGACGAATTTCCTAGACTGGCATAGGAACTTGAGGATAGTCCTCAAACAAGAAAAGAAACAATATGTCCTAGAGGAACCCTTGCCCGCTGAGGAACCTCCTCTAACAGCTACAAGAGCTGAAAAAGATGCTTACAAGAAGCATCAGAGTGACGCACTTGATGTTGGGTGCCTCATGCTTGCCACCATGAACTCTGAGCTTCAGAAGCAACATGAGGAAATGGAGGCGTTCGATATGATCGAACACTTAAAGCAGTTGTACCAACAGCAAGCAAGACAAGAGAGGTATGACGTCTCTAAGGCGTTATTTCAGTGCAGGATGGTAGAAGGAAGCCTAGTTGGAACTCATGTGCTCAAGATGATTGGGTACATTGAGAATTTGGACAAGCTGGGTTTTCCATTGGACCAAGAGTTGGCCACCGATGTGATCTTGCAATCGTTGCCTGAGAGCTTCAGTCAATTTGTAGTAAATTACAATATGACTGACATGGAAAAGACTCTACCACAATTGCTTGGTATGTTGAGAACATATGAAGCAAATACTAAGAAGACTAAGGCCACAAATGTCCTTATTGTGAATAAGGGCAAAGGAAGGGCCAAAGCTAAAGGCAACAAGAAAGCAAAGAAAGTCTTTGCTAAATCTAAGCCAAAGTCTTCTGCACTGAAACCAAAGGGAGGGATAGCAAAGGAAGGGAACTGTTTCCATTGCGGTGAGACCGGCCATTGGAAAAGGAACTGTAAAGTATATCTGGAGGATCTAAAGAAAGGAAGTGTGACTTCCGCTTCAGGTATTTTTGTTATAGAAGTCAATTTATCTACTTCTTCATCATGGGTATTAGATACTGGATGTGGATCTCACATTTGTGTAAATGTGCAGGACCTCAAAAAGAGTAGATTGTTGGCGAAAGGCGAAGTTGATCTCCGAGTTGGAAATGGAGCAAGAGTTGCTGCATTAGCTATAGGGGATTATCATTTATCTTTGCCTTCTGGTTTATCATTGATTTTAAAAGATTGTTATTTTGTGCCTTCAATTACCAAAAACATTATTTCTATTTCTTGTTTGGACAAGTATGGATTTTCATTTATTATAAAGGACAACTGTTGTTCCATTTATTTAAATGATATGTTTTATGTTAGTGCACAAATGGTGAATGGTCTTTATGTATTAAATCTTGATATACCTATCTATAACATAAATACTAAAAGGATTAAAAATAATGATTGTAATCCGACTTATCTCTGGCATTGTTGCTTGGGCCACATAAACGAGAACCGCATATCTAAACTTCATAAGGATGGAGTATTAGATTCATTTGATTTTGAATCATATGAAACATGCGAATCTTGTTTAATGGGCAAGATGACAAAAGCCCCTTTCAAGGGACATGTTGAAAGGGCAAATGTTTTATTGGGACTAATACATAGTTATGTATGTGGTCCAATAAGTACACAAGCTAGAGGTGGTTTTCAATACTTCGTTACATTTACTGATGACCTCAGTAGATATGGGTATGTGTACCTAATGAAACATAAGCATGAAACCTTTGAAAAGTTCAAAGATTTCAAGAATGAAGTACAAAACCAACTTGGCAAAAGTATCAAAATCCTTCGATCAGATCGAGGAGGAGAATACTTAAGCCAAGAGTTTCATGACTATCTAAAGGAGTGTGGGATAGTCCCACAACTCACTCCTCCGTATACTCCACAATGGAATGGTGTATCCGAGAGGAGAAATCGAACCTTGTTAGACATGGTTAGATCAATGATGAGTCATGCAGATCTTCCGATATCGTTTTGGGGACACGCTCTAGAAACAGCGATTTTCTTACTGAACCGTGTTCCATCTAAATTAGTGGAAAAGACACCATATGAGATATGGACTGGGAAGCGTCCTAGTATGTCTTTTATGAAGATTTGGGGTTGTGAGGTTTCGTTAGACGTCACGCCACTAACAAACTTGGACCCAAATCTGATAAGTGTTTATTTGTGGGGTATCCTAAGGAAACGAAAGGATACTATTTCTATTATCCCACCAAGAACAAAGTAGTTGTTGCTCGGACTGGTGTATTTCTTGAAAGAGAATTTATTTCTAGAAAAACCAGTGGGAGAAAAATAGAACTTAGTGAAGTTCAACCACAAGAAAACACTGAACCTGAGATTGAGATGGAAACAGAGCAGGCACCGCAAGCTGTTGTGGAAGAAACACCTGCTCAAGAGACACAAGCCCAGCGTAGGTCTGTAAGAGAACACCGGGAGCCACAGAGATATGGATTTCTTGTGACTCAACAAGGTGACTTACTACTTATTGATGAGGATGAGCCGTCATCTTATCAACAAGCTGTAATGGGCAATGATTCTGAGAAATGGCAAGAGGCCATGAAATCTGAGATGGAATCCATGTATGCAAACCAAGTATGGACTTTGGTTGATCCACCTGAAGGGGTACGACCCATAGGGTGCAAATGGATTTTCAAGAAAAAGACCGATATGGATGGTAACGTACAAACCTATAAAGGTCGGCTGGTTGCAAAAGGATTCAAACAAATTCATGGTATTGACTATGATGAAACCTTTTCACCAGTGGCCATGGTTAAATCCATAAGGATCTTACTTGCAATAGCTGCATTTCATGATTATGAAATCTGGCAGATGGATGTCAAAACAGCTTTCCTTAATGGAAATCTGCTCGAGGATGTGTACATCACACAGCCCGAGGGTTTTGTCGATCCAAAGGATGCTGGAAAGATATGCAAGCTACAACGATCCATTTATGGATTGAAGCAAGCTTCTCGGAGTTGGAATCTTCGTTTTGATGATGCAATCAAAGAGTTTGGTTTTATCAAAAACGAAGATGAACCTTGTGTCTACAAGAAGGTCAGTGGGAGCGTAATCATTTTCCTAGTGTTGTATGTAGATGACATACTTCTTATTGGAAATGATATCCCTGCCTTGCAATCTGTAAAGATTTGGCTAGGGAATTGCTTTTCGATGAAAGACTTGGGAGAAGCCACCTATGTATTAGGAATCAAGATCTATAGAGATAGATCGAGAAGGCTTCTTGGTCTAAGTCAAAGTACATACATAGACAAGGTGCTTAAAAGGTTTAGCATGCAAGAATCAAAGAAAGGATTCGTGCCTATGACGCATGTCATTTATCTCTCGAAGGAACAGTGTCCTTCAACACCAGATGAGAGACAACGCATGAGTAAGATTCCATACGCGCCAGCTATTGGATCTATCATGTATGCCATGATATGTACTCGTCCCGATGTATCGTATGCTTTGAGCATGACGAGCAGATATCAAGTTGATCCAGGTGAAGGTCACTGGATTGCTGTCAAGAACATCCTGAAGTACTTGAGAAGGACTGTGAGACCCCGTTATCTCAACAAGGTACAAAGGTGCAATTAAGAGAACTAAACATCATATATATATAATGAGAGGAGTAAAGTCATGTTGATTAACCTGAGCTTACGAGATTACAGTACCAAAAGTTCAAAAAGGAATTTCACATATTCCTACAAAAAGGTACTACGATATAGTCTCATTCTACTATAAGTAGAAGCTATACAAAATTCTCTAACATGCTAATCCTGTAGCACTCCTTAGGTCAGCATTTCAACCCCGACCCTGGTTCTCATCATCAAAAGCACCTACAAAGACAACCCCCAACACATGAGCATAACACAATTCATATTCAACATAATATGAATGTAAGACGTAAATGCAAAATCATAAATACAAAGCACTTCCTGTATTCCCAAGCATTTACAACGTCATTTGGTTGTCCCTGTACCATAACTCATAATGACACGTTATATGAACATATGGTTTTATAATTAAATAAATGTCATGACATTCTTCCTCCTTAAATCCTTATTTCAATTCTGAGCCCTTATCATTAGTACATTTTAATGCTTCTTGCTACTCCATGTAAGCGGAATTCTTCCTCGCTTCCAATGGACCTTAGCGTAAGCAATTAAAATCCCTACTAAGATAACCTTGACTCGTGAAATACACCTCTTATATTTCCCAACATACATATGCAAAAACAATGCATAATAACATGTATCATAACCTTAATGCACCACATTGCATTCATCATGCGTCAAAAAGACAAACATAAAGCACATGTTACCGTTGGGATGCCCGTACGTCGCTTACGTACCTTTCCAAAAGATAGAGGAGTCAATCGACTTTATCTCCTCGGTTGTGATGGCACCTGGGATGGTTCACTTTTGCTCTTCGATTATCTATATGAAAGGATGAACAAAATCCGATCACCTTCCTCCTTGAAACTTACTACGTTGCAGACAAAAAGAAGGGAAGAAGAAGAGAGCTTTTTGAAAGAGCCAAAGTGAAAATATCTTTGTGTAAAGTGGCTTGCTTAGTCATTCGGCTTTACAGAAACAGGGGAGGGGCGTGGGTTTGCAACAAGTGGGGGTGGGGTGGTTGCATGTAGGGTGGTTTTGTGGTGTTTAATTGTGTCCCGGTATTTCATACGATGTGTAAAAATATCTCTCCTTGATATTTTATTATTTTACCACTTCATCACAACAATTTAAAAAAACACCTAACATGCTCCCTAAACCACATCATCAATTAAATAAATCACTCCCACATACAAAACTCCTTTTAACACATAGGTTCATAATTAGCAACCCTTAATTGCATGATTACCCACATAATCATTTCGGGGATATCACAAGGACTAAGGATACATTCTTGATTTATTGACGAAGCCACTGTCACAGCAGAAGCATGATGGTCATACTAGATCTCTAGGCATTAGGTATATGTCAGAGTGGTCTTAGTGCAAGTGGGAGATTTGTTGGGATATGCCCTAAGACACATCATTAGATGATTGTTTGTGACATACAATGTAATATGATTTTATGAATGGCAATTCATTATTATATATTATTCTTTTAACTGTGCAATGTGAATTAATATATATGTTAATGTCCTTAGAATAATATTGTATTATTCTTAAAGATGTCCCTAGTCAAGTATTATCATGAATAGGGATAATGATAATACGTTGAGACTAGTATGTGTTGATCGATGAATTGTTCATTGATATGAGATATCAAATCAACATATGGGTACATGTTAGAGAACGATGTACTGGACAGACCCACCATGAGAATGCAACATGGATAGTTATATGATCGTCATATGCAATTCTCATAGTGATAATAATGTATGTAATCCTTACGACTTGTGATCATCAGAGATCCCAACATAAGGAGTTATGTATCTTGATATCGTCAAACGTTACCCGTAACAGGGTATTCTATAAAGGCGACTATTGGATACACTACGAATTATGTAGAGGGATGTTGACTGATCGAGATAGGATTTGTCCCTCCTATATAACAGGAGATGTGTTTGGCCCTTGATCAAGTGAGAACTAAAATGCATGGCCATGCTCGAATGAGTCGATATGAGATATCGAGCTTATTCGTTTATTCTAGTTCTACTTGGGGATCAAGAAATAAAGATTGAATATACGAGTATGACTATTCCATGACTCGTGTTCAATCTAAACACAAAGGACAAAGGGATTGAGTTACATGATTAATATTATCACAAGTTCTAAAGGTTATGTCGAGTCATTGACATTCTTGTAATTTGGGTAGCATTGATGTGTTGCTAGATACCGCTCAATGCTTGCGACACAAAATGAGATTTTATGTCACTGCCAACATGACAAGATCCTATCGGGTCGCACAAAAGATTAAATCGAGAAGCGAAATTAAATTCATTGGATGAATTAATTAATTAAGAAGAGTCTTAATTAAGTGATTAAAAGGTTTTAATTAAATCATGGGTTTGTGCCCATAAGACTTTAAGAAAGTCTTGAACCTTAATTAAAAGCCTTATAATATAAATACAAAGGTTATGATTAATTGTAAGACACAATTTAATATCATTCAACCTAAAATATTGGAAGCTCTCGGCTGCACCATCTCGAACTCTCGGCCTCCATCATAGCCGTGTGGTTCTTGGTGGTATTGTGTCATCATTCGATTGTGAATCGAGTTTGCTTCGTGTATTGGT
Source organism: Haberlea rhodopensis (assembly GCA_907163345.1). Taxonomy (NCBI): domain Eukaryota; kingdom Viridiplantae; phylum Streptophyta; class Magnoliopsida; order Lamiales; family Gesneriaceae; genus Haberlea; species Haberlea rhodopensis. The sequence continues at coordinate 536,652 of CAJQUN010000156.1, forward strand.
TTAAGAACTTGTCTAGCAACTTGTTCTTAAACTTTCCCTTCACCCGATTTGATCGTGTGGATACCATTGAGGCAAAACTCATTAAGTTTTGCTAGTGACTCGGAGAAGGCGTAGGACGTGGCTTCAAACACGCTACAAGGGTAAGACACTTGTTATTCCTTTATCCGATATGAATCCTATGTATAGATCTGCTGGTTAGTAATCCATAAAATTTTATTCCGTTGCGTTGTATGCTCTTGGATTACTTACACATATGTCCATGAACTATGATACCAAAACATAGAAATCTACTTTCCTTACCACATACTTCATGTTAACATGCTTCCAAGTAAGTGAGAATCAAGCAAAGACACCAAGAGACACTAGAGAGTATGTGTAGAGATTTGTAGGTGAAGTTAGGTGTTGTATGTGCTTTGATAGCTAAAATCACCTTGATATACTTGGCCTCCTCTTAAATTCAAATTCACATGACATTCCTAGCAATTCAAATGCTAATGTACATGTACGTGCATATGAAATTAAAGTCCACTCAAATGCCCACTAGTCCATGTTACTTGATATACCACTATACTTGATTTTATTCCATCATTCCTATGCACCACATCTTGTGCATCATGTTTCATTCCTTGCCATATATCACATATTCATGTCATGTATGTGAGTATTAACCCTCGGTTCAACCCGAACTCGAGTCCACATCGTACCGTAATTATTCCAAATTACGCCACAACAAATCGAGGCATTACAATTCTCCCCCACTCATTGAATTTCGTCCTCGAAATTGTATACACAACATATGAATCTCATGTCTCATATGAATCACATACAGAAAGCCATAAGCTTCAACCCTATTAGCAATACTACAAGGAATAATACCATAGTGGCAAATAAGCTTTGCACAAACATGCTTAAAAATGCAACATTATTTGCCTGCCGGCACAAATAATCAAAAGTAAATCTGCTACATACTCAACATGCTCAACTAGCAGATACTTACCAGACCAGCAGTATAAGAAACCAAAAGAAAACATACCAGACACTGCATTTTGGATTCTACTGCATACTCATGTTCTCGCATAACAGCTTGTTACCATTCGCTTTTGTTCACGTAGCCATATGTTCACAACACTCTACACCAGCCGGGCATAGATAGTATGTCTGCATCGTTGTATTCTCATCAACAGATAAACCTTTCCCTAGTATTAGTGAACACGCATATACATATCCTGTTATACACAACAATATTCATCAAATTGACTTGATCTTATCCAACTCATTGTACCGATGATTCCCCTGAACCAAGTCACTGCCCACTACTATTCCTGCTGGATGCATACAAATGATCCCCAATGGAGCAGCTGTTCGTTTATTGTCTAATACATCTGTCCCTCCTTGGACAACAAGTTAACACATTGTAATACAGACAATGGTTCAAATCATGGTATTACACCTTTTCCATACACATTCACATCACATTATGCCACACTTTTAGAAACATATCAACACACATACCCGCGTTGTGTATTGTATATCGGTCTAAAATTTTTCCATTCGTCTGTACTTCTGTGTAAGCCTACGCAGCATATCGAGAGCAGCAAGATACGCTAAACCAAGTACCTCGGTCCTTGTCACATTCAGATTCTACACATCCAAATGTGTACAGAGCTATCTCTGCTCTAACATTTCACATATACAATGTGATAGATACAACATATCCATCTAGCATTTGTATATTAATCTCCCACGCCAGACTTCTCAGTCTAGATTAAACACTGAACACGATACCAGTCCAGAAGAAACACTGGACACCAACTTGTCCAAACCACAAAAAGTAATCCACATCACACTCATATTCATCAATGTATACTGTACACCAAAGCCATGTACAATACATATGTCCATATGATTATATGGTCATCTCACTCAATGACTATGGACTCATCTGACCCCTGTACAGGAAATGTCATTCGTTGTACCAACTATTTCCCCCCAAGACTACCATCTTGAGTATGACAAGCTTTTACAACGATTCATTACTTTCTACTTTCTATTCACTGCTCCTTGTAATGATCAACACAAAATATCATGTAGCGGTGGAAACTACCATGTTTTCCAACTGACACGTTTTCCACGCATGTGCAATTCACTTGCTACATGTATTACGCCAACAAGTCCCACACATCACAGATACCTGATAACTCATTCCGTTCTGCTTCAAGAACTTATCCATACGGATTATCATATCACCCGGATAGATCATAAAATCGAAGATATCACCCGACTATATCACATGATCGAATATATCACTCAGATATATCACATGATCGCATATGCATTCCTAATAATAAACACGACTGCTCCCAGCAAATCGTTATCACCTCTGGTTCATAAAGGAATAGCCAATCCAACAATACATGGAAGGTAACAAATTCCAACTCAACTGCAATCAAACAATTCACACATTCTTATTGACATGAATGACAATCAAAGTACCATCCCACTCATGGTCATTATGGTACTATGACTCTACAATCGGACCTAAAAGAATTGCCATCTCATATAGCATTGCCAATGATACCTTCACAATACTGGAACCATATTATGTTACTAGTACACCTTCCGTGTACAATCAAAGACCATATAGCAAAAAGACCATTCACCATCTAGTATATGTCAAATCAGTCTCATATTGGTCGTACCACTATAACATGACACAAACTTTAATGTCATACACAAACTTAAAAGAGAATTCATTTCATGGACAAAACAAATCCCATCACACTATCGCATACGTGTGAGCTTCTGCAACATAACCATCTGCTATTCATCAACCATTCCCTGGTTTCATTATTCATCAACCATCACATGGTTTCGCATACCAACCATACTGTTTCCTCATGAAACATATGCGCAGACTGTCCATCAATAGATATCAACCTGTAGGGTCTTCCTACCTTAATATCATTAGGTACACATAAATTGGACAGAACATGCATTTATAACCTCTTAAGGGTTCCGGTTGTAGCTTGAGCTAAGGAGATTACAGGCCAAAATAAAGTTTCCAAAAGCTATTTAATTACATTCCCAATAAAGAATGTTAAAGCTATAGATTTACACTACTCCTAGAGTAGAGACTATCAAAATCCTGCATCCTACGTTCATCATGCTCCCTTTAGCTCACTTCCTCAACCCGACCCTAGGCCCTTGGTCCAAAAGTGTACCTACAGGGATAACACATCGTGAGCATACACATATTTACTTAACATTATATAAAAGCATACAATAATGCATAACATCTTAGTTAAGTAAAGGTTATTGGTCGTCCTTCGACTTCCTTCGACTTCCTTTGTTATCCCTGACTCTTATTCATATATTAGGGCGTCTTACCCCATTGTATGGCATCTTACCATATCATAATCATCGTGTGGCATCTTACCACGTGGGCATATTACCCAATCATATGGCGTCTTACCATATCATAAACATTGCGTGGCATCTTACCACGGGGGCATCTTACCCACTCACATACTTTGGGTGGCATCTTACCACATGGGCGTCTTACCCAATTTTACACGTCGTATGACCTTATCATAAACTTCGTTATTATAGACGTCCTCATAAACATCATCATCATCGTAACATCATCATAAGCATCATCATCGTAACATCATCATAAGCATCATCATCGTAACATCATCATAAGCATCATCATCGTAACATCATCATAAGCATCATCATCATAAATATCATCATAGACATCATCATCATAAATATCATCATAGACATCATCATCATAACATCATCTTAAACATCATCATAATATGTAAGGGTATGGTTTACCGTCCGATGCTCGTACGTCTCTTACGTACCTTAATTCCAAAAGAAGGAGAAATCGTAGGCTTTATCTCCTAGAAGTCGGGGGTACCTGGGACGGTTCTACATAACCATACAAATTGATATTAGAAGCTAAATATAGTCCAATATCCAAAAATCCCACATAAATATCAAAAATCCATCTTTTTACAGCTCGCGATCGATCGCTGCCCAGGTGCGATCGATCGCGAGATCGCACTGGACGAGGGGCAAAAATTCTCTTCTTGGAGATCGATCGCCACTTTTGGCGCGATCGATCGCCAGCCTCGCCGATCGATCGCCCAAGAGTGGCGATCGATCGCCAAATGCTACTGGCGGGCACTGGAGGCTCGCGATCGATCGCCAAGAACGGGCGATCGATCGCCGAGTGCTGTGCTCCGAAATTTCGCCATTAATGCTCATTTTTCAAGCTCTTCCTCAAGCCACCCAAAACCAAACTTCCTCACAACTTCAATAACATCATAACCCACTAAAACCAACATAAAACACTTCAAAAAAATCATACCCCAACCATAAACAACACATACCCAAACAAACCCACATAAAACATCAAAAACTTAACCCATTTCAACACCAAACATCATAAAACTTATAGGAATGGTTCCATACCTCTTGTAGGCTCCAAATCCTAGCAAATATCACACAAACAAAGTTTTTGTGGAACTTTCCTTCTCCTCTTTTGGTGGAACTCGAAAATGGGTAGGGTTTGTGGTTTGGGAAGTGATTTGGGAATTTTTAAAAGGTGAAAGGTAAAGTGGGGGTTAAAGTGATGGGTAGAGGATTTAAAAGGGGGTTGCTTTAACTTAATTAAAATTGTACCCCAAACTTAACATGATGTATAAAATGCTCCAACATAGTATTTTAAAGGCATTTTACAAGAATGCTCCAAACTTCATCTAAAATCACATCCTCCTCATATTTAATAATTAACACAATTAAATCATGTTAACTTCTTAATACCCAACACATAAATCCATCAACACATGATACATCATATTAACATAATTAATGCCTTACTTGCAATTAATTAATTTCGGGGCATCACATTACTCCCCTACTTACAAGATTTCGTCCTCGAAATCGCATGCACTTACCCAAAAGAAACTAAACATAAATCATACCAGAAAATAGTTCGGGGTAATGCTGCATCATATGCCGCTCCGTCTCCCACGTAGCCTCCTCGACACCCCGACGATCCCACTGAACTTTGACCATCGGTATAACTTTACTTCGTAGTCTGCGATCCTCACGATCCAGAATTCTGACCGGTCGTTCAACGTAGGATACATCTGAGTCTAACTGCACTTCAGTAGGCTGTAAAACATGAGACGGGTCTGGCTCATACTTCCGTAGCATAGAAACATGGAAAACATCATGAATCCCAGATAAAGACGGCGGTAGAGCCAATCGATAAGCTAAAGTGCCGATACGCTGTAATACCTCATACGGTCCAACATACCTCGGGGATGACTTCCCCCGCATACCAAATCGAACAACACCCCTGAAGGGTGAGATTTTCAAGAAGACCTTGTCTCCTACTTGAAATTCTAGCGGCCGTCGCCGCTTATTTGCATAGGCTGCATGCCTATCTTGGGCCGCTTTCATCTTTAAGCGTATCATCTTAATCTTTTCCTCCATGTCCTTAATCATATCCGGTCCTCCGACCGCTTTACTCGTCAAGTCCTCCCAATACAGAGGTGACCTACATCGTCGTCCGTAAAGAGCTTCAAAAGGGGCCATTTGAATGCTCGCCTGATAGCTGTTATTATAGGAGAACTCTACCAGTGGTATAGATTCTTGCCACGGAGTATCAAACTCCAAAACACATGCCCTCAGCATATCTTCGAGCGTCTGTATAGTACGCTCCGTTTGGCCATCAGTCTGAGGGTGATAAGCTGTACTCAGTCTCACCTCGGTGCCCAAAGCTGTCTGGAGACCCTCCTAGAAATGAGAAGTAAACCTTGGGTCTCTGTCAGACACGATCGAGACTGGAATCCCATGCAACCTTACTACATCCCGTACATATAATTGGGCCATCTTTAGATACGTAAAAGTCATACTGTAAGGGATGAAATGAACTACCTTCGTCAGCCTATCCACGATCACCCAGATCGCATCAAATCCAGAGGCCGACCTTGGCAAGTGGGTCACGACGTCCATAGATATATGCTCCCACTTCCACTTAGGTATCTCCAAGCTCTTCAGCTCGCCACCAGGCCTCTGCCTTTCTGCCTTTACTTGTTGGCAGATTAAACATCTCTTAACATAACTGATCACATCATGTTTCATGCGTCTCCACCAGAATTGACCACTCAGGTCCTTATACATCTTTCTTCCTCCGGGGTGGATACTGAATCGGCTACTATGAGCCCGTTCTAAAATTCCTTTACGTAACTCTGGTGTATCTGGGACTACCCATCGGTTGCCCAGTCTTAGTGAATCATCTTCAGCCACTCTAAACTTTGTTGGCTGACCTCGAAGTGCTATCGATGACCATCTCTGCACTTCCTCATCCGACCTCTGGGCTTTCCTGATAGCCTCAAATACATCTGGCTCGGCCAATAAGGTCGACACTCGCACCGGCGACGTGTCTACATCGAAGTCATAGCCCAGATGGCAATAGGAAGTCATCAAAGCTGATAAACACATAACATCCTCAGCAGTGCTCTTCACCTTCCGACTTAAGGCGTCTGCTATTAAATTTGCTTTACCAGGATGGTACTCAATTTCACAGTCATAATCCTTGAGCAAATCCATCCATCTTCTTTGACGCATGTTCAGTTCAGCCTGAGTGAATAGAAACTTTAGGCTCTTATGGTCCGTAAAGATGGTAAACGTAGTACCATAAAGGTAATGACGCCAAATCTTCAAGGCGAAAATGATAGCCGCCAGTTCCAGATCATGGACTGGGTATCTGGTCTCATGAGGCTTCAACTGTCTCGAAGCATAGGCTACCACTTGTCTGTCTTGCATCAATACGCAGCCCAAAACCTGCAATGATGCATCCGTGTACAAGGCAAACCTCTTATCCTCAGACGGAATCACCAATACTGGCGCTGTCGTCAAACAACGTTTCAATTCTTGGAAGCTTTCCTCACAAGCTTCGGACCAAAAGAATGGGACTCCTTTTTGAGTCAGCTGTGTCAATGGCTTAGCGATCTTAGAAAATCCCTCGACAAAACGTCGGTAATAACCTGCTAAGCCAAGAAAACTCCGTATCTCGGGTACAGAAGTGGGTGCTGCCCACTCCATCACAGCTTCAATCTTCCTGGGATCCACAGATATCCCTTGGCTAGATATGACATGGCCTAAGAATACCACGCTGTCCAACCAGAACTCGCACTTGCTAAGCTTTGCATACAACTGATGATCCCTGAGGATCTGAAGTACTGTCCTCAAGTGCCGTACATGATCTTCTTCAGTCCGAGAGTAGATGAGTATATCGTCAATGAAGACTATGACAAATTGGTCCAAAAATGGCTGGAACACCTTGTTCATCAAACTCATGAAAACAGCCGGGGCATTTGTCACCCCAAAAGGCATGACTAGGAATTCATAGTGCCCATACCTCGTCCTGAAGGCTGTCTTCTGAACATCGTCTTCTCTTACTCGAATCTGATGGTACCCCGACCTCAGATCGATCTTACTGTAGAGCCTCGTACCCTGCAACTGATCAAACAAATCATCGATCCTCGGAAGTGGGTACTTATTCTTCACTGTAGCTTTGTTCAGTTGTCTGTAATCGATGCACAAACGCATCGAACCATCTTTCTTCTTCACAAATAAAACTGGTGCTCCCCAGGGCGATACGCTAGGGCGTATATAGCCTTTATCAAGGAGCTCTTGCAACTGAATCTTTAATTCCCTTAGCTCCGGTGGTGCCATCCTATAAGGGGCACGAGAAATGGCCGACGTCCCCGGTAATAACTCAATCCCAAACTCGACCTCTCTCGTCGGTGGGAATCCGGGAATCTCCTCCGGAAAGACATCGGGAAACTCCGCCACTACGGGCACATCCTCAACTTTTACTTCTTCTTTCTTTTCCGTAACATCAACGGCATATATGAGATAGCCTGTATGGCCTCGTTCCAATAACTGTGCCATCTTTACAGCAGATATCAATGGAATCTTTGAGCGAGAACCATCCCCATAGAACGTCCATGGAATTCCTATATCAGATTTGAACCGTACTGTCCTCTGCCTGCAGTTCACAACTTCCTGATACCTGTTCAGAACGTCGATGCCCAGAATGCAGTCAAAATCTGACATTCCCAGAACAATCAAATCTGACCTTAGTTCTTTATCCTCAAAATAAATGAGGCCATTGTAGACGATCCGATCAGTAATCATACTTCTTCCAGCGGGGGTCGAGACTATAAGAGGCGTGGGCGACGGAGAAGTGCATATGTGGTGTCTTTCCACAAAACTTGTTGACACAAAAGAGTGTGACGCACCTGTGTCGATCAATATAAAAGCAGGGTGCGTAAATAAAAGACACGTACCCGCTATAACCTCCTCCGGAGCCGCTGAAGCCTGCTCCCTTGTCATGCATAGACTTGTCCTTGAGGTGGCCCCATGGGCTGACCTCCATGCTGACGCGGCACAAATGGGGGTCTGTGCTGTGCTGTCCTATCCGCAGGCCTCCCCGCAGGACCCTGTTGACTTCCCCTGTTGGGACACTGTCTAGCAAAGTGGCCCTTGTCGCCACAAACATAGCACCCTATACAATCCTTCGTCAGATGTGGTTGCCCACAAAGAGTGCATTGGATCTTCCCGGATCTGTCTCCCTGAGACTGCCCCCTTCCAGATGGGGCATCACTCCTTCGGTTCCCTTTCCATCTATTGTCAGACCTCTTACCACTGAACCTTGACGCCGATGAGTTCCCCCTTGACTTGAACTGATCATTCCTTGGCTTCAAATTATCCGGAGTGGATTTCTGAGAGGGTGCCGACGATGGTACAACATCAGGGTATGCACCCACTCCTAGTTCGGCCAGCTCGGCCCGTGAGAGTGCATCGTCAAAACAAGTAGGGCCATAAGTGATCACCCTATCGTATAGCTCCGGCCTCAAACCTTTCATGAAATTCCTCATCTTTGCTTGCGTGCTCGTGGCAATGTGAGGCACATATCTGAGCAAGGAGCAAAACTGAAGAGCATAATCTGACACTGACATATTACCTTGCTTGAGGTGAGTGAATTCATCTTCCTTAGCCTGTCGTGCTGCAGCCGAGAAATAACGGTTCAGAAAGCGAGTTCGAAACATTTTCCAGTTAACTTCATGACCTTGAGCCTCTTGCTCTACCACAGTGGTCTTCCACCACATCAGCGCCTTCTTGGCCAACTGGAACTCTGCTAACCGTATCCATGCCGTCTTCGCACATGGGGCTGCCACAAAGATCTGCTCTATTCTTTCTAACCATTCCTCAGCTCGTTCCCCAGTTTCGGTTCCTTCAAAGGTTGGGGGTCGGTAAGCAAGAAACTGAGTTAAGCTTAGCTCCCCTGGCAACAACTGTTGTTCTGCCGGTTCATCATCAAAAGCTGGCGGGGGTAGGGGATTCGTACGCCCCGCACTTGCATTGACGCTCACTGCGTCACCTACCTCCACATTTGCTGCCATACTGCAACACAAGGGTTAACAACAAGATCCAAAAGCAGTTCGTATAATACTTCGTTAGATAAACAAAACATGTTAGCATAACATCATATACTTCATATGCAACTTATGCACAAAACATGTTCGAAAGTAAGCACCTAGCTAACTTATTGCTAAGGCTACCCTTCACTCATTCCCGGGTTATCTAACCACTGCTTTGATACCACTAATGTAGGGTCTTCCTACCTTAATATCATTAGGTACACATAAATTGGACAGAACATGCATTTATAACCTCTTAAGGGTTCCGGTTGTAGCTTGAGCTAAGGAGATTACAGGCCAAAATAAAGTTTCCAAAAGCTATTTAATTACATTCCCAATAAAGAATGTTAAAGCTATAGATTTACACTACTCCTAGAGTAGAGACTATCAAAATCCTGCATCCTACGTTCATCATGCTCCCTTTAGCTCACTTCCTCAACCCGACCCTAGGCCCTTGGTCCAAAAGTGTACCTACAGGGATAACACATCGTGAGCATACACATATTTACTTAACATTATATAAAAGCATACAATAATGCATAACATCTTAGTTAAGTAAAGGTTATTGGTTGTCCTTCGACTTCCTTTGTTATCCCTGACTCTTATTCATATATTAGGGCGTCTTACCCCATTGTATGGCATCTTACCATATCATAATCATCGTGTGGCATCTTACCACGTGGGCATCTTACCCAATCATATGGCGTCTTACCATATCATAAACATTGCGTGGTAACTTACCACGGGGGCATCTTACCCACTCACATACTTTGGGTGGCATCTTACCACATGGGCGTCTTACCCAATTTTACACGTCGTATGACCTTATCATAAACTTCGTCATTATAGACGTCCTCATAAACATCATCATCATCGTAACATCATCATAAGCATCATCATCGTAACATCATCATAAGCATCATCATCGTAACATCATCATAAGCATCATCATCGTAACATCATCATAAGCATCATCATCATAAATATCATCATATACATCATCATCATAAATATCATCATAGACATCATCATCATAACATCATCTTAAACATCATCATAATATGTAAGGGTATGGTTTACCGTCCGATGCTCGTACGTCTCTTACATACCTTAATTCCAAAAGAAGGAGAAATCGTAGGCTTTATCTCCTTGAAGTCGTGGATACCTGGGACGGTTCTACATAACCATACAAATTGATATTAGAAGCTAAATATAGTCCAATATCCAAAAATCCCACATAAATATCAAAAATCCATCTTTTTACAGCTCGCGATCGATCGCTGCCCAGGCGCGATCGATCGCGAGATCGCACTGGACGAGGGGCAAAAATTCTCTTCTTGGCGATCGATCGCCACTTTTGGCGCGATCGATCGCCAGCCTCGCCGATCGATCGCCCAAGAGTGGCGATCGATCGCCAAATGCTACTGGCGGGCACTGGAGGCTCGCGATCGATCGCCAAGAACGGGCGATCGATCGCCGAGTGCTGTGCTCCGAAATTTCGCCATTAATGCTCATTTTTCAAGCTCTTCCTCAAGCCACCCAAAACCAAACTTCCTCACAACTTCAATAACATCATAACCCACTAAAACCAACATAAAACACTTCAAAAAAATCATACCCCAACCATAAACAACACATACCCAAACAAACCCACATAAAACATCAAAAACTTAACCCATTTCAACACCAAACATCATAAAACTTATAAGAATGGTTCCATACCTCTTGTAGGCTCCAAATCCTAGCAAAGATCACACAAACAAAGTTTTTGTGGAACTTTCCTTCTCCTCTTTTGGTGGAACTCGAAAATGGGTAGGGTTTGTGGTTTGGGAAGTGATTTGGGGATTTTTAAAAGGTGAAAGGTAAAGTGGGGGTTAAAGTGATGGGTAGAGGATTTAAAAGGGGGTTGCTTTAACTTAATTAAAATTGTACCCCAAACTTAACATGATGTATAAAATGCTCCAACATAGTATTTTAAAGGCATTTTACAAGAATGCTCCAAACTTCATCTAAAATCACATCCTCCTCATATTTAATAATTAACACAATTAAATCATGTTAACTTCATAATACCCAACACATAAATCCATCAACACATGATACATCATATTAACATAATTAATGCCTTACTTGCAATTAATTAATTTCGGGGCATCACACAACCCAACATCTATCGAGCACAAAATGTAAACCAATCAACTATGCAAACCAATCGCATGACTAGGTCGGCATATCACAATCACGATCCCATCAGTCATACATCTTCCGTCCTGATTCAAGAATATATGAATATCATGGCAAATGCATATTACAATCACAACACAACAGAAACTTTGATTGCCTCAGTACTACAATCGTAGTGTACAAGCAATCGACGGAAACTCAAACTTCCTTATCAATCTGGAAAATTTTGACATTCAACATCAGACTTGTGAACCATACATCATAGCCACCAAGCTATGCTATCAGACAATAGCTCACACTCAATGCTTACCGGCTACTCACATTGCCAACCAATCTCTGTTGGTCTCCCGTGTACAGATCACTACTGTCATGCAATAATCCAAAATAATGACAAGATGTCATACACAGTTCCACTAAAGAACCAATATACAGATGTCTATTATGACGTCCTTTTCTATATCCAGAAGCCATACAAGTATTCAATGCTCTCAGCAACCACACAGATACCCACACTCTGTTCAAAGTAGACCAACCAATTTTAGCCTCATCAATGCAGTTCACAAATACAGAACTAGATGTTCATATACAACATCCCATACACAACTGTATGCACTTGAGGTATCTCGTGTCACTCAAAGACACTCATGGCTGCCACACATACCACATACATAGAGTCTCATAAGGACAACCTTATAGCTCGGACGGAGTTCATATCATAACAATGATATCCATTCCCATTTGCAGGCGTCACAACAATATTGCATCACTGTAATCTCCGCCGGTACTCATTTTCTTTCAATCTGAAAGACTTCCATGCTCAAATCCATATACTATAACAAGAGCGAACACAAGCACTTTCTGTGAACCAGTCAGCAAAACACGAGTGACTCAACGACATAATAGTCTAACAGTTAACTCACAGTTACTGTGATTGTACTGCTCTATCAATACGCCTCAGCGCCACTATCATTGCACTCTCCCAATTTCATGTTCCTTGCCAACTCCATGACAACAAACATAGAGATCAACATACACATACACACCGGAGAACCATACACAGATGCGACCCTGACAAGAGAATTTTCACTACAGTGATCTCACAAATCACCAATTACCCCTGTGGAATACAATAATAAAGAATACGATTATTGTACACCAATCTCGCATTCGTTACATGTACCATCTGAGTACCACAAGTAACCCATATCTGCATCATCTCCCAATGTAATCACACTGCGTTAGTCATACTATCCACAAATCAAGAGCAATGGATTACATTCCCATTCAAACCATACATGTCGAACTGATAATGCAACCACAGATTGCAATATCAAGACTTGCCCCTGAACTAGATACAGTAATCCATAACCTGTATCTTCACTTCCATTCACACATCATGTGTCAACGGTCAGTCCATCATTAGGTCGGATACACAATCTCATGCAGGCTGACTTTGCACATGGAGCTGATATCAAGCTTTGCTTTTCACGCTCCACCCACTGTACAACTTAATCCTCTGATTCAGTATCGACCGACATACCATGACCAGGGAATCAGTGGAATAGCTCCCGCAAAACATATCATGTTTCCCCAGCCAAATGAAAGTACAGAAAACGGATACACCCACAATATCACTTATGCCACGCATAAGGATTCATACCAAGTCATACTATCATCCTGCAAAACAAGGGTTAACAATAACAGATACAAATACAAAGCATGTTCCTAGACACTATATCATCAGTATCACATGCCTGTAAGTGATTAGGTAACTCCCTAACTCACTTCCTCTACCCTTGTTCATCCCGTTCTCGAACCACTGCTCTGATACCACTAATGTGGGGTCCTCATTACTTAATCCATTTATGTATTATCTTAACATACATACGTGAGTCTGAATTAAGTAAAAACATGCACTGATTAAGAGTTTCTAACTAGTTAAGTTGTTACAAGGTTATAAAAACCTAACCAACTATACATCACATGTACAAGTAACAACCTAATCCAAGATAACTCCTAGGCAGTGGTTCAGCTCGCAGCGGAAAATGACTCACATCCCGTCTCCCCACGTCTATGAGTCCCTACAGAAACATTCACACAATGAGTATAGAGAACAAGTATCTCAGTGCAATATCAAAACACAATATCAATATCAATGATAAAGCACAATAAATCATCTAATGTGAATGTTCTGTATCATGCATCAACAAATGCACTATGTCATGACATGTCTCAACAATTACCCTATTATCACGAGCCCCATATGATATGCCTATTCAGCTCAATATGTTAGTGGAACCACATCACATCTTCATATTAGCAGCACATATCATAGTACCATGCTCATCTGTGATAATAGCCAGAGCATATACCCACACCAGGTGTATATCTCTCAAATACATAACCGAGCATATACCCAAACCAGGCGTATATCTCAAACATATAACCGAGCATATACCCAAACCAGGCGTATATCTCAAGCCAAAGCATATGTAGTATATCTATCGTGGCAACGATCCCAGCCAAAGCATATACCAACCCGGGCATATCTATCAAGGCAATGATCGCACCAAAGCATATACACATATCTATCAAGGCATCCATCCCAATCATATGAAATCCATGTATGCACATGCATATGATACTACCAATCATATGACACAAAGATAACATAAATCATATGATATCAAAACCATAACATCATCAGCACATAATATCTATACTCCGTACGTCAACACGTATATGTAAAGCGACACAACCAGATAAATCATTCGTCAATGGTTAATTGCCTCTTTGCCCTGTCCCCTGTGATGATGCTACAAGCACATGAACAATAAACCATGTTATAAGAGGCTTCAATATCAAAAGCTACAAAATATAACATTGTAAGTCTACCGATCGATCGGTCACTTTAGCGATCGATCGGTCCAAACATTAACCCTAGCGATCGGTCGGTCAAAAGCTAGCGATCGATCGCTCCAATGTTTGAATATCTCAAAAATGCTACGGCATTTCACCGATCGATCGGTCGCTTTCAGCGATCGATCGGTACATGAACCGCCTTACTTCCCCTGTTCCTACCGATCGATCGGTACGATCCTAGCGATCGATCGGTCGATGATAAAATTTGAAACCATGGCGATTTTTAATGCTTATCTTCATGGTTCATCTCATACACTTTAATTCATACCCTAAACACTTGATCACTAGATAACTAGCATCATATAACCATATTTCCATCATTTATACTTCAAATGATTACATGAAAACTCATAGCAATTCATATGAAAGAATTAACTTCACATGCTTCAAGTTTGACATATTAAGCACATATGTCCATGAACTATGATACCAAAACATAGAAATCTACTTTCCTTACCACATACTTCATGTTAACATGCTTCCAAGTAAGTGAGAATCAAGCAAAGACACCAAGAGACACTAGAGAGTATGTGTAGAGATTTGTAGGTGAAGTTAGGTGTTGTATGTGCTTTGATAGCTAAAATCACCTTGATATACTTGGCCTCCTCTTAAATTCAAATTCACATGACATTCCTAGAAATTCAAATGCTAATGTACATGTACATGCATATGAAATTAAAGTCCACTCAAATGCCCACTAGTCCATGTTACTTGATATACCACTATACTTGATTTTATTCCATCATTCCTATGCACCACATCTTGTGCATCATGTTTCATTCCTTGCCATATATCACATATTCATGTCATGTATGTGAGTATTAACCCTCGGTTCAACCCGAACTCGAGTCCACATCGTACCGTAATTAATTCCAAATTACGCCACAACAAATCGAGGCATTACACTTCAGTACCCGAAATTCGGAGTTTTCTTTGTTTGGCCGGGTATTATCGATGCTTCGTCAAAGGGTTTCCTACGATTGCCAAACCACTGACGCAGCTAACTCAAAAGGGAGTTCCATTCTTTTGGTCAGAAGCTTGTGAGCAGAGCTTCCAAGAGTTGAAGCACAGATTGACTTCTTGGTTAGGATGCGTGCTGATGCAGGATAAACATGTAGTGGCTTACGCGTCAAGGCAGTTGAAACCGCATGAGACGAGGTATCCAGTCCATGACTTGGAGTTAGGGGCTATAGTGTTTGCTTTGAAGATATGGCGACACTACTTATATGGTACATCATTTACCATCTACAGCGATCACAAGAGCCTGAAGTTCTTGTTTACGCAGGCTGAGCTGAATATGAGACAAAGAAGATTGATGGACATACTGAAAGACTATGATCGTGAAATCGAGTACCATCCGGGTAGAGCAAATTGGACAGCCAACGCTTTGAGTCGAAAAGTGAAGAACACAGTAGAGGATGTCATGTGTTTGTCAGCTATGATGGCTTCTTACTGTCAGTTGGGTTTTGATTATGATGTGTCTGCTTCACCGATACGTGTATCAACATTATTAGCTGAGCCGGACATTTATGATCACATCCGGAAGGCTCAGGGAGCAAACGAAGAGGTCCAGAGATGGTTATCAGTGGTTCGTCTAGGTCGGCCATCGAGGTTCAGGATGGATGAGGACGGTTCTTTGAGGCTTGGTGACCGATGGGTGGTTCCGAATACGCCAGAGTTGCATAAGGGGATCTTACATCGAGCTCATAGCAGCAGGATGAGTATCCACCCGGGCGGGAGAAAGATGTACAAGGATTTATGTGACCGGTTTTGGTGGAAAAGAATGAAACGAGATGTTACTACATTCGTTAAGAGATGCTTGATTTGTCAGCAGGTGAAGGCTGAGAGGCAGAGGCCTGGTGGTGAGCTTAAGAGCTTAGAGACACCTGAATGGAAGTGGGAAAACGTATCCATGGACTTTGTGACCCACTTGCCGAGGACCGTTTCGGGTTTTGATGCTATCTGGGTGATTGTAGACAGATTGACTAAAGTGGCTCACTTCATTCCATACAGTATGACCTTCACCTATTTGAGGATGGCACAGTTATATGTTCGAGATGTGGTAAGACTGCACGGGATCCCTGTTTCGATTGTGTCTGATCGAGATCCGTGGTTTACATCTCACTTCTGGGAAGGTCTTCAGTCAGCTCTGGGTACAGAATTGAGGTTAAGCACCTCATACCATCCTCAAACGGATAGCCAGACCGAACGTACTATCCAAACGCTCGAGGACATGTTGAGGGCATGTGTGTTGGAGTTTGATGCTTCTTGGCAGGATTCAGTAGCCTTGGTAGAATTTTCTTATAACAATAGCTACCAGGCAAGCATACAGATGGCTCCTTTTGAGGCTCCCTACGGTAGACGTTGTAGGTCACCATTATGTTGGGATGACGTGGATCACAAATCAGTCGGAGGACCAGATTTCATCCGGGAAATGGAAGAGAAGATAAATGTGATAAGGCAGAAAATAAAAGCAGCCCAGGACAGGCAGGCAGCGTATGCTAATCAACGGCTTCGGCCGTTAGAGTTTCAGTTGGGCGACAGGGTCTTTTTGAAGATCTCACCTTTCAGAGGTGTGGTGCGATTTGGAATGCGGGGGAAATTGTCTCCGAGGTATGTTGGACCGTACGAGATATTAAAGCGTATTGGTACTTTGGCACACCGACTTGCTTTACCACCCTCTCTGTCTGGTATACATGATGTGTTCCACGTATCTATGTTGCGAAAGTACGAGCCAGATCCTTCTCATGTGTTGCAACCTTCGGAGGTTCAGATAGAGTCCGATGTATCTTATGTGGAGCGGCCTGTTAGAATCCTGGATTGTGCAGACCGCAGACTTCGGAACAAAGTGATACCTTTGGTCAAAGTTCAGTGGGATCGTAGGGGTGTCGAAGAGGCCACGTGGGAGACGGAGCGACACATGGTGCAGCACTATCCGGAACTGTTTTCTGGTATGTGATTTATGTTTTGTTTTGTTTTGGGTAAGTGCATTATATCCTGATGAGCTTATTGAAAAATATTGATGAATGAGAAAAGAAAAAGATAGACAAAGAGCCTTGAAAAGAAAAAAAATAAACATATAAGACCCAAAGTGGCCAAGGCTATAAAAGAAAAAGAAGAGGAGCTCGATGTGTGCGAAAAATTTGAACTGTAAATGATTATACTCTCTTCTTTGCGCTTATCCTATCTTTTCTTTGAAGCCAACACCAAAGGCCTTACATTACAAGCTTAAAAAGTCATTTTGATCCAAGTCTAGGGAGTAACTATCATTAGTGGAGAAGTTGTTTGAAAATAGGCCTATGTAATGCTTCATGATAATCTCGACTTTGAGTTGATTAGCATGATTTGATCTTGAATATGTGCATGAAACTTGAGATTGAAATTAGCACACACACACATTCCGATTTTGAGATATGTTGATTGAATTAGGAGAAAACATGTCTTGTCAACTTTTATATATGTGCATGAGATTTCTGAGAATAAGAAAGTCATGAAATATTTGTTTCAAATATCAAGAATGAACTCTACCTTATGATTTTAATGCTTAATCGAGGACGATTATGTGATAAGTTTGGGGGAGTTGATAGGGTTGAATATTACGCGTTTTTATGCTATGTTATGTATATGTTTTCGTGTTGATTCTTGGATTATTTTACGGTTTATGGTATATATCTCTCTATTTCAGGAATCAATTTTGAAATGTAGGGAAAGGTGAAGAAATCAAGCTAAAATGATGAAAGAATGAATAAAGTTGAAGAAAAGAGGAAAACCGGAATCCAAGACACATGTTGCTCCTTTCTCCTCAAATTACTATATGTTCGACCAAGTTTGGAAATGTGGTCCATATAAAGTTGTAGAACTTTCTCTTATCTTTGCGTGGACAACTGATTCATCAAATTTGGAGTTTGTATGAGAAAGCTACGGCCAAAATACGAAACTCGCCAGAAGCTGAAAAAGGCGAAGAAAACATTCTGGTCTTGCCGATCGATCGAGCAAGCATTGCCGATCGATCGAGCAAGCATTGCCGATCGATCGAGCAAGGCTGAAAAAAGCACGAAATTCTTACTGTGAAGCTCGATCGATCGGCCGCTTTGTCCCGATCGGTCGGCCAGAGGAGTTTTCAGAAAAATAACTTCCTTGTAGAGTTTGTATGCAAAAGGAAAGTCCGTAATTCTTTCTCCTATATATTATACACAAAAATTACAACCCAATATCAGATTTTAAAACCCTAGGAATAGCCTCCACACCTCCATACTCCATATCACCTTCATCCATCTTCACCTATTCATCCTAGGAATTGGAACTACCCAACAAGGCGATTAAAGAGACGATCGAGAAGGAAGCAAGAGAAGGAGCGAGTATCTACAACCGGAGTCGACGCTGGGAGTTTATTCTTACTTTTAAACTTTAGTTTTGTTTTGTTTTGATTTTATCATGCTTGGATTGTTGCAAGACATGTTTGAGTATTGGTATTTATTTATGAGTATGAACTAAGTTTATTTATCGAGGCTAGGCGAATCCTTTGTTATGAACCTTCGATTTGATGATTTAATGATTGAATTCTTATAGTTCTTTGCGTATGTTTTATGTTCTTCATGCTTTAGAGGATTGATCACCTTTGAATGATGTTAGTATCATAATTGAGATCGAGAGATGATTTTATGATACTGAATTAATAACTCATACCATGGATTTCAGACCGAGATCGAGAGATGACGTCAAATACATGCGTGATAGCCATAGATATCTAGTAATTGAAAGCTAGGAGTTTTCATGGATCTTATGCAACATTGAATTGTTAAATAAGTGAACGAGAGTTACTGTGGGGTCTTCCCACCTTAACAGTGATTAATAGACATAAGAATGACTAATCATGCATTAAGGTAACATCTTAAGGTTTTGGGTTGTTACACGAGCTAACAGGATTACAGGCCAAAATACAAAACTTCAAATAATTCATTACATTCTAAAAGAATGTCATTTAGATTTACACTACTCCTAGAGTAGATACTAATGATAACTTGAATCCTATACATTCCTGTGTCCCTCGTAGCTCACTGCCTCAACCCGACCCTTAGTCCTTTTGTCCAAAAGTGTACCTACAGGGACAACACATCGTGAGCATATACAATCTTACTTAGCATCATAAAAACATCATAGCAAATGCATGAAATATTTGTTAAGTAAATATGCTGGATTTCTCATTAACTTCTTATTGTTGTCCCTGATTTATAATCATGCATATGGGGCATCTTACCCCCGTGGCATCTTACCACAATATCATCGTATGGCCTCTTACCATATGGGGCATCTTACCCCGTGGCATCTTACCACAATAACATCGCATGGCCTCTTACCATGTGGGGCATCTTACCCCGTGGCATCTTACCACAATTACATCGTATAAACGTCATCATATAAGCATCGTATAAGCATCATCATATAAACATCGTATGAACTTCATCGTATAAACATCGTATAAACATCATTGTGTAAACATCGTATAAACATCATCATTTCATCGCGAATACTCATGCAATAAAAGCATAGTTGTAGTATAAAGATGTGTGTTACCGTCCGATGCCCGTACGCCTCTTACGTACCTTTTCAAAAGGAGGAGGAGTCAACAGACTTTATCTCCTTGATCGTGCCGGTACCTGGGATGGTTCTACAAGACCACATAATACCATATTAGATGCCTCAAAACCATCTCACATCATAAACTTAACAAAATAAAACATCATTATATTTTTCAACTTTCTGCCTCTCTCGATCGATCGGCCCAAGGTCTCGATCGATCGAGACACTGTGCACAATCAGTGCCTTAGCATCCTGCCTCGCTTGATCGATCGAACATTTTTACCGATCGATCGAGGAGCTTCACCGATCGATCGAGAAATCCTTCGATCGTTCGGCACCAAAATTTCAAAACATGCTTTAGACCTTCTGTCTCGCTCGATCGATCGGGACCAAATCTCGATCGATCGAGAGCTCTGAAAAAATCGGGATTTCCCCAGATTTTTGAGCACCTCTTTTTACACCAACATTTCTACTTCATAACACATCTTTCATGCTGAAACAAACATGTGAAGAACTTCATAAAATATCCATGTAAGCTCTTAAATCAAAGGTTTAACAAAACCTAAGCTAACATGCATCATAACTGTAAGGACCCTAATCCTTACGTGAGGAATCAAGGCATAATAGAGCTAATATAAATGATCAGAGTGGGAAATAACGTGTTGAGTTTATGAGCTTAAGCATTACATGCCAAAAATAAGGACTACCAAAAAGGATTAATTACATTCCAATCAATGAATGTGTTCAACTATAGTTTTATACTACTCCTAGAGTAGATACTATCCCAAAACAATCATGTCCTTCAATTCACAAAAGCATCCTCAAGCTCACTGTCTCAACCCGTCTAGCCCTTCTATCATGCCAAACGTGTACCTACAAGGACAACCCCCAAACATGAGCAATAATAATCATTCATATTCAACACAATATGAAGATAAAGCGTAAATGCATAATCATAATAAAACACTTCCTGTTTTTCCCATGCATTTCAAACGCTTCCCGTTTGGTTGTCCCTGTACCATAACTCATGAGTATAATCAATAGATTATTTTTAATGGTCTAAACATGTCATGAACATATACCATTTCATCAATACCAAACTGATCACCAATCCCTAGTCTGTCCATCACAATGTATTTTAATGCCCCTCGCTTATTTACATATAGGCGGCATAGGATAACCTCGCTTCAATGGCTGCGGGACTCTCACCCCTCGCCTCTCATTGAGCGGCAAATACCCTTTCCTCGCCCTATATGATAACCACGCTCAAATGTGACATGCGGCGCTCCCAACCCTCGCTTCACATTTAGCGGAACCAAACCAAATAGCGGCAAGCATTAAAATCATCAAGGGATGACCACGACTCATGGGATATGCACCAATAATCATATGCATCTAATAAACATCATGCATAACATGTATTTGCATCCACAATGCAATACCACATATATACTTGCATCCACAATACATAACAATAAGTATATAAGATACATGTACCGTTGGGGTGCCCGTACGTCCACTACGTACCTTTCCAAAAGTGGAATATGGTAGGACTTCAATTCCTTGGCTGTGTTGCCACCTGGGTTGGTTCTACACATTCACAAATATCAATATTAGAACCCAATAATAGTCCAATACCAAAAATCCCACAAAAATAACCAAAAACACCATTTTTGGTGTCTCGCGATCGATCGCCATCAAGCCCCGATCGATCGCGAGATCACACTGCCTCGCCCAACAAAATTAAACAATCCGCGATCGATCGCGGCCTCGCCGATCGATCGTGCCAAACTCGCGATCGATCGCTGAAGCTCACTGCCTCAGCTCTGTTGCTCGCGATCGATCGCGAGAAGGCGCCGATCGATCGCCGAGCTCTGGGCATGCGGGGTTTGGGCACTATTCACCCATCTTCAACCCCATCTCATACATACCCACATACACCAACATCAACCAAACCCAACAACTCAAAACCAACAATAAACATCTACATAAACCCAAATATTTAACATCCAACCAAATAATACCAAAACCACAACAACCCAACACAAACCCATTTTAAAACCCTTCAAACCATATCAAACTTAAACAAAACACAACAAAAATAACCATGAGGTACCCATACCTCTTGGGGATCTCAAATCACCCAACAATCTCCACAAAACAAGATTTTTGAAAGGTTTCTCTTCACCCCCAAGCTTGAGCTCGAAAATTGGAAGGAGGAAGGGTTTGTGGATTTGATTTTGGTAAAGTTAAAAAGTGATGGATGGTAAGGTGTGGGGTTATAAAAGGGGATATAAAGTTGGGTTAATTAAAATATATACCAAAAGAATTTCATGGTGTATAAAACACCCCAACATGATATTTTCCAAAGCATTAAACCAAATGCACCAAAATATCAATTAAACACATGATTTCTAATTAATTGCTACCAATGGCAAATAAATCATGCTTCCAATAATATTTACCCAACATGCACCACATGCACCCTGAAATGCAACCCCGGGTCACCCTATCCACATGACCATGCATTTTCATAAGGTAAATAAATTCCAACACATAATTAATTACCACATAATTAATCATAATAATCGTAATTAATGCCCAAATGCAATTAATCATTTCGGGGATATCACAATAACATCATCATAATCTTCATCCTCGACCACCCTATACAAAAACAGAGTATCTTCTTCTCTGTCCAGGTTTTTCGAGCACATAGATTCATAACAAGAAATCTATCACATAAATCATGTAAAATGCTCAAACAACCATGCTAGTAGTCACTTAATACTACCATGTAAGCATCCTTACCAAAGTTTCACCCAAGCCTACACTTAGCATGCGTTAAAAACAACCCACCAAACCCAAGCTCAAACACAAACCCAGAAAAACAGGGTACCCACTTACCCCTCTCTTTTGCTCCTCTTTTTGCAAGGATTTGAACACCTTCTTACCAAGCTTTTTCCTTGCCTTACAGCTGTTAAGATGGAATGAAAATGGAGGGAGAAAGAGAAGGAGAAGGGAATGATTTGGCTGCAAGGAGTGATTGGAAGCATGGGCATGATCAAGTGGGGGGTATGGGTTAAACAAGTGGGGAAGGGGTGAGGTGGCCGATTGGGGGGTGGTATGGTTGGGGTGCCTTGAGGTGTTTAATTGTGTCCCGGTATATAGTACGATGTATTAAAATATCCTCACTCGATATTTTCTAACTTCATTTAATTAATACATCCTTTAAAACACCCAACATGTTCCCCACATCATATCATCATAACATAAATCGTGGCCCCCAATTTAAATACACCACAACCCTTAAACACATCATAATTTATCATCGTAGAACATAATCATATCACATTTCGGGGGTATTACATTACTCCCCTACTTATAATATTTCGTCCTCGAAATCCACATGCATCATCATATCGAAACTAAACATAAAAACATACCAGAGAATAGTTCCGGATAGTGCTGCACCATATGCCGTTCCGTCTCCCATGTAGCCTCCTTGACACCGACAACGATCCCACTGAACTTTGACCATCGGTATAATTTTACTTCGTAGTCTGCGATCCTCACGATCCAGAATTCTGATTGGTCGTTCTACATAGGACACATCTGAGTCTAACTGAACTTCTGAAGGCTGTAAGACATGAGACGGGTCTGGCTCATACTTCCTTAACATAGAGACATGTAAAACATCGTGTATGCCAGATAAAGATGGCGGTAGAGCCAAACGATAAGCTAATGTACCGATACGCTGTAAAACTTCATATGGCCCAACATACCTCGGAGATAACTTTCCCCGCATCCCAAAACGAACCACACCCCTGAAGGGCGAGATCTTTAAGAAGACCCTGTCTCCTAACTGGAATTCTAGCGGTCATCGCCGCTTATTTGCATAGGCCGCTTGCCTATCCTGGGCCGCTTTCATCTTCTGGCGTATCAACTTTATCTTACCTTCCATATCCTTGATCATATCCGGTCCTCCGACCGCTTTGCTAGTCAAGTCCTCCCAATACAGTGGTGATCTACATCGTCGTCCATACAGAGCTTCAAAAGGAGACATTTGAATGCTCGCCTGATAACTGTTATTATAGGAGAACTCTACCAGTGGCACTGAATCCTGCCATGGAGCATCAAACTCCAGAATACATGCCCTCAACATGTCCTCGAGCGTCTGAATGGTACGCACTGTTTGGCCGTCTGTCTGAGGGTGATAGGCCGTACTCAGTCTCACCTCTGTGCCCAAAGCTGCCTGGAGACCCTCCCAGAAATGTGAAGTAAACCTCGGGTCCCTATCAGACACTATCGAGACTGGAATACCATGCAATCTCACCACATCCGTATATACAACTGGGCCATCTTCAAGTATGTATATGACATACTGTAAGGGATGAAATGAGCCGTCTTCGTCAGCCTATCCACGATCACCCAGATCGCGTCAAATCCTGAGGCCGTCCTCGGTAAGTGGGTCACGAAGTCCATAGATATATGCTCCCACTTCCATTCAGGCACCTCTAAGCTCTTCAGCTCTCCACCAGGCCTCTGTCTCTCTGCCTTTACCTGCTGGCAGATCAAACATCTTTTAACAAAAATGATTACCTCACGCTTCATGCGTCTCCACCAGAATTGATCGCATAGATCTTTGTACATCTTCTTTCCCCTGGGTGGATACTGAGCCGACTACTGTGGGCTCGCTCCAATATTCCTCTACGCAGTTCTGGTGTATCTGGGACTACCCATCGGTTGCCTAGTCTCAAAGAGTCATCTTCAGCCACTCTGAACTTGGATGGCTGACCCTGAAGTATCAATGATGTCCATCTCTGAATCTCACTATCCAACTTCTGGGCCTTCCTGATTGCCTCAAATATATCTGGCTCCGCCAATAAGGTCGACACTCGCACAGGCGACGTGTCTACATCGAAGTCATAGCCCAGATGGCAGTAAGAAGTCATCAAAGCTGACAAACTCATGACGTCCTCTGCAGTACTCTTCACCTTCCGACTTAAGGCATCTGCTATCAGGTTTGCTTTACCTGGATGGTACTCAATTTCACAATCATAGTCTTTGAGTAAATCCATCCACCTTCTTTGCCTCATATTCAACTCTGCCTGAGTGAATAAGAATTTCAGGCTCTTATGATCCATATATATAGTGAAGGACGTGCCATACAAGTAATGCCTCCAGATTTTTAAGGCAAATATGATGGCCGCCAGTTCCAAATCATGCACTGGATATCTAGCCTCGTGTAGCTTCAGCTGCCTTGATGCATAAGCCACCACGTGCTTATCTTGCATTAACACGCAGCCCAAACCCTGTAATGACGCATCCGTATACAAGGCGAATCTCTTATCTTCAGACGGAATCACCAGCATAGGCGCTGTAGTCAAACGACGCTTCAGCTCTTGGAAGCTTTCCTCACAAGCTTCAGACCAAAAGAAGGGGACTCCTTTCTGAGTCAGCTGTGTCAGGGGTTTGGCAATCTTCGAAAAACCCTCGACGAAACGTCGGTAATATCCTGCCAAACCGAGAAAACTCCTTATCTCAGGTACAGAAGTGGGTGCAGCCCACTCCATCACAGCTTCAATCTTCTTGGGATCCACAGATATCCCATGGGTAGATATGACATGGCCTAAGAATACCACGCTGTCCAACCAGAACTCGCACTTGTTAAGCTTTGCATATAACTGATGATCCCTAAGGATCTGAAGTACTATCCTCAAGTGCCTTACATGCTCTTCTTTAGTCCGAGAGTAAATAAGTATGTCGTCAATGAAGACTATGACGAACTGATCCAAATATAGCTGGAACACCCTATTCATCAAACTCATGAAGACAGCTGGGGCATTCGTCACCCCAAAAGGCATGACCAGGAATTCATAGTGCCCATATCTAGTCCTGAAAGCCGTCTTCTGAACATCATCTTCTCTTACTCGAATCTGATGGTACCCCGACCTCAGATCGATCTTACTGTAGAGCCTCGTACCCAGCAACTGATCGAACAAGTCATCGATCCTCAGGAGTGGATACTTGTTCTTTACTGTAGCTTTGTTCAACTGCCTATAGTCAATGCATAGACGCATCGATCCATCTTTCTTCTTAACAAATAAGACAGGCGCACCCCATGGCGATACGCTAGGGCGTATGTAGTTTTTGTCTAGGAGCTCTTGCAATTAAATCTTTAGCTCCCTTAGCTCCGCTGGTGCCATCCTATATGGGGCACGAGAAATTGCAGACGTCCCTGGTAGCAACTCAATCCCAAACTCGACCTCTCTCGTCGGTGGGAATCCGGGAATCTCCTCCGGAAAGACATCAGGAAATTCCGCCACTACGGGCACATCCTCAACCTTTAATTCCTTCCTCTTATCCGTCATATCAACAGCATAGATAAGATATCCTGCATGGCCTCGTTCCAATAGCTGTGTCATCTTGACAGCAGATATTAACGGAATCTTCGGACGGGAACCATCCCCATAAAATGTCCACTGGACTCCCAATACAGATCTAAATCGGACAGTCCTCTGCCTGTAGTCTACCACTGCCTGATACTTGTTCAGAATATCGATGCCCACGATGCAATCGAAGTCTGTCATTCCCAGCACAATCAAATCTGATGTTAGCTCATTATCCTCAAAATAAATGAGGCCATCATAGACAATCTGATCCGTAGTCAAACTTTTCCAGCGGGGGTCGAGACCATAAGAGGCATGGGGGACGGAGAAGTGCATATGTGGTGCCTCTCAACAAAACTCGTCGACAAAAAAGAGTGTGACGCACCTATGTCTATCAATATAAGAGCAGGGTGCGTAAATAAAAGACACGTACCCGCTATAACTTCCTCCGGGGCCGCTGTAGCCTGCTCCCTCGTCAAAGCATACACCTGTCCCTGAGGTGGCCCCGCGGGCTGACCTCCATACTGTCTTGGCACAAAAGGTGGCCGGTGTTGTGCCGTTCTGTCCGCAGGTCTCCCCGTAGAGCTCTGCTGTCTTCCCCTGTTGGGACACCGCCGAGCAAAGTGGCCTCTGTCGCCACAGACATAACATCCTACGCAGTCCTTTGCCAAATGTGGTTGCCCACAAAGAGTGCACTGAACTCTTCCAGATCTGTCTCCCTGAGACTGTCCTCTCCCAGATGGAGCATCATTCCTACCTTTCCCTTTCCATCGATTCTCGGGCCTCTTGCCACTGAATCTCGATGCTGAAGTGTTCCCCCTAGGCTTAAACTGATCACCCATGGGCTTCAAATTGTAAGAAGTGGATCTCTGAGGGGGTGCCGGAGGTGGCACAGCATCAGGATATGCACCGACTCCCAGTTCAGCTAGCTCAGCTCGTGAGAGTGCATCATTGAAACAAGGCAGGGCCATAAGTGATCACCCTGTCATACAGTTCAGGCCTTAAGCCCTTCATGAAGTTCCGCATCTTCGCTTGAGTGCTTGCAGCAATGTGTGGCACATATCGTAGTAAGGAACAGTAATGTAGAGCATAGTCAGATACAGGCATGGTACCTTGTCTTAAACTGGTAAACTCATCCTCCTTGGCCTGTCTTGCAGCGGCTGAAAAATAGCGGTTTAGAAATCGCGTTCGGAACATCTTCCAATTCACTTCCTGTCCCAGAGCCTCTTGCTCGATCACTGTGGTTTTCCACCACATTAGTGCTTTCTTGGACAGCTGAAATTCTGCTAATTGGATCCAGGCCGTCTTTGCACAAGGCGCTGCCACAAATATCTGTTCGATCCTCTCTAACCATTCCTCCGCTTTCTCTCCTGATTCAGTTCCCTCGAACATCGGAGGTCGATACATCATAAACTGAGCCAAGCTCAATTCCCCAGGTAACAACTGCTGTTCGGAGGGTTCTTCGCCCAAGGCTGGTGGTGGCAATGGATTCGTACGCCCAGCACTTGCATTTACACTAATGGCGTCACCCACTTCTATGTTTGCTGCCATGCTGCAACACAAGGGTTAATAACAACACCAAAAGCAGTTCATAAAACTCATCGTTAGATAATTGAACATGTTAGTATAACATCTTCTTCTTTATGAATAACATACATATAAACATGTCCAAAAGTAAGCACATAGCTAACTTATTGCTAAGGCTACCCTTCACTCATCCCCGAGTTATCTAACCACTGCTCTGATACCACTAATGTGGGGTCTTCCCACCTTAACAGTGATTAATAGACATAAGAAGGACTAATCATGCATTAAGGTAACATCTTAAGGTTTTGGGTTGTTACACGAGCTAACAGGATTACAGGCCAAAATACAAAACTTCAAAAATAATTCATTACATTCTAAAAGAATGTCATTTAGATTTACACTACTCCTAGAGTAGATACTAATGATAACTTGAATCCTATACATTCCTGTGTCCCTCGTAGCTCACTGCCTCAACCCGACCCTTAGTCCTTTCGTCCAAAAGTGTACCTACAGGGACAACACATCGTGAGCATATACAATCTTACTTAGCATCATAAAAACATCATAGCAAATGCATGAAATATTTGTTAAGTAAATATGCTGGATTTCTCATTAACTTCTTATTGTTGTCCCTGATTTATAATCATGCATATGGGGCATCTTACCCCCGTGGCATCTTACCACAATATCATCGTATGGCCTCTTACCATATGGGGCATCTTACCCCGTGGCATCTTACCACAATACATCGCATGGCCTCTTACCATGTGGGGCATCTTACCCCGTGGCATCTTACCACAATTACATCGTATAAACGCCATCATATAAGCATCGTATAAGCATCATCATATAAACATCGTATGAACTTCATCGTATAAACATCATCGTGTAAACATCGTATAAACATCATCATTTCATCGCGAATACTCATGCAATAAAAGCATAGTTGTAGTATAAAGATGTGTGTTACCGTCCGATGCCCGTACGCCTCTTACGTACCTTTTCAAAAGGAGGAGGAGTCAACAGACTTTATCTCCTTGATGGTGCCGGTACCTGGGATGGTTCTACAAGACCACATAATACCATATTAGATGCCTCAAAACCATCTCACATCATAAACTTAACAAAATAAAACATCATTATATTTTTCAACTTTCTGCCTCTCTCGATCGATCGGCCCAAGGTCTCGATCGATCGAGACACTGTGCACAATCAGTGCCTTAGCATCCTGCCTCGCTCGATCGATCGAACATTTTTACCGATCGATCGAGGAGCTTCACCGATCGATCGAGAAATCCTTCGATCGATCGGCACCAAAATTTCAAAACATGCTTTAGACCTTCTGTCTCGCTCGATCGATCGGGACCAAATCTCGATCGATCGAGAGCTCTGAAAAAATCGGGATTTCCCCAGATTTTTGAGCACCTCTTTTTACACCAACATTTCTACTTCATAACACATCTTTCATGCTGAAACAAACATGTGAAGAACTTCATAAAATATCCATGTAAGCTCTTAAATCAAAGGTTTAACAAAACCTAAGCTAACATGCATCATAACATCATCATAATCTTCATCCTCAACCACCCTATACAAAAACAGAGTATCTTCTTCTCTGTCCAGGTTTTTCGAGCACATAGATTCATAACAAGAAATCTATCACATAATCATGTAAAATGCTCAAACAACCATGCTAGTAGTCACTTAATACTACCATGTAAGCATCCTTACCAAAGTTTCACCCAAGCCTACACTTAGCATGCGTTAAAAACAACCCACCAAACCCAAGCTCAAACACAAACCCAGAAAAACAGGGTACCCACTTACCCCTCTCTTTTGCTCCTCTTTTTGCAAGGATTTGAACACCTTCTTACCAAGCTTTTTCCTTGCCTTACAGCTGCTAAGCTGGAACGAAAATGGAGGGAGAAAGAGAAGGAGAAGGGAATGATTTGGCTGCAAGGAGTGATTGGAAGCATGGGCATGATCAAGTGGGGGGTATGGGTTAAACAAGTGGGGAAGGGGTGAGGTGGCCGATTGGGGGGTGGTATGGTTGGGGTGCCTTGAGGTGTTTAATTGTGTCCCGGTATATAGTACGATGTATTAAAATATCCTCACTCGATATTTTCTAACTTCATTTAATTAATACATCCTTTAAAACACCCAACATGTTCCCCTACATCATATCATCATAACATAAATCGTGGCCCCCAATTTAAATACACCACAACCCTTAAACACATCATAATTTATCATCGTAGAACATAATCATATCACATTTCGGGGGTATTACAGTTACTTACTACAATTCGGTGTTAGGTTTAATATAGCTCGAGAGAGTGTATTAGATAAATTGGGAGAACTCGTCACCTTAAAAATATTTGAATATTCAATCGAGAATTGTAGGGAATTGCATTGGTGAGCCAAAGTCTCGATAATCTTCTCTAGTGAATTTTTCTCGTTTACTTTTATTGACTTGGTTGGATTAGTAGTTTATATTAATTAAGTAGTTGTTAATTATAAATTAATTATCGTAGGTTAAATATAGTTAAAAGACATCTTATTTGGTACTTGCTTGTTAGTCCCTATGGGTTCGACAATCCGTATCTTCCTATCTATACTAAAACTTGACACCGTGCACTTGCGGTCTAAAATCGCTAGATTAGGAATTAATTAATTAAAAAATAAGCGATCAACCATTAGCTAATTACCAGGTGATGCTCGACTCAATCTCAGTATTGTCATAACAGTTCCAAATACAACATAATGTCACATAATAGCCTTAAACTTATCAAAATAAAAGTCAAACTTAGACCCAAAACCAATTCTCTAACTTTCCGCTTGACCCATCCCCATACAACTGCCACTCGAAATTGTGCATCAACAACTACACTTCTTAAATGCTATGGTTTGCTACTCGTCAAATCTCCTCTTGCATGTATAATTTAATCAACTTTTCTCATGTGATTTTTGAAGGGAAGTGTTCGAATTTTAGGAGAAAGAGGAGAGGAGTGATGAGAGACTTTTATCTTGCATTTGAAATGAAGACTAGCCTAAAAAGTGAGTTGGGCGTGAGGTGCAAGGTTGGGGAGGTGAGTGGATGTGACAAATGTCATGCAATGCCAAGTGGTCAAACCTTATATGTAGTTTTATGTCTTGTATATATGTATGTATGGTGTATATCATATATACTTACACCAATTTAATCCAATGTGTTGTGATCCGGAACACCATAATTCGAGGTCTATGTTTATCATCCGTATTTGTATAATCATCATTAATCCGGATTAACTAATAACGGGGACTTACATTTTTTCCATCCTTAAAAGATTTCGTCCTCGAAATCAGAAAAAATATGAATTCCAACATATAAACTACATTCGTTCAGTTTTTCGAATACATCGAATGATAGTATGAACTAGACATGGGATACAAAACGAGGTTCTCAGATAAGTATGGCCATTCATGTCGCAACTTGGCCTCTAAATCCCATGATTTCTATGTACCGTGGTAACTCATCAATGGTACGATTATATGGTACCTTATGTGATGCCCGGGGATTTATGGTGTTAATCCTGGTGTGGTAATAATCCTTAATGGATTTCAATTGTAGCAATTATGAATTAATCGCGGTTTTGGGACTCCCGGGGATTTTACGGTTTTTGGAGTCGTTGGATCCAAGGGATGAGATTGTATTATCATCGTGGTGATAACCATGGAGTTCGGTTTTTGATGGAATCTGGGATCCGGAGTACCTTGTACTGGGGCTGGTGATGGAATTTGAGTTGGAGATATAATTATTGAAAAAGATGATTTTTTAATGAATCATGATGTAGTTGTGGAGGTAATGGTATTTTGGAGCCTTTGTGCTATATATACCAAATGGACTCGGTATTCCGTCATTATAAGGAATCTCTCCTCTCTCTCCTCTCCCTTACGCCTCTCTGTCACCCCAAACCCTTCCCTCTTCTTCTCTTGGAAACAAATAGATTGGGGCTCGTCTTGGGAGCCAAATTTCTTTAAGAAAGGCTGGTAATCTTCTTCTCCTCACCTCTAGCTTCGATTTGATTATAGTTTTGTGCTAGATGGTTGAGTTTTGGGTTGGATTTGAGATTTGGGGGTTTTTGGTTAAAAATCTAAAATGTTGTTTTTAGAGTTTTTATTGAGTGTATTTGGTGTATTGGAGGTGTTGAGGAAGTTTGCGGTGTTGGTTTTGAGTTTGGGTGTGAAAATACCATGGAAGCTCGAGTTTTTCAGAAAATCGCAGGTGGCGATCGATCGTCGAGGGGCGCCGATCGATCGCGACGTGCAGCTGAAATTTTGGTGAAGATGAACAGTTCGGGCGATCGATCGTGAGGATTGGCGATCGATCGCGAAGAGGCACTGTTTGGCCACTGGCTGGGGGCGATCGATTGCGATGTGATCGGCGATCGATCGCCGCTCACATATTGTTGTTTTTTTCAAAAATTTTGGAAAATGTCGGGATTTTGGAATCGAGGTTTGAGTGGCACATTTCCGGGACTATGTCCACATTCCAATGGGAATGCTATACTTTTAAATGGATTGGTTGGAGCCAAAGTTTATTAAAATGGAATTCTCGGTTGAGTTTTTGGTTATCTTTTAAACTTATAAAATGGAATTTTTGGGAATTATGCATACTTAGCCGGGGGGCTTTTATTTTGGTAATCGTCATAGATGGACGATATGTTTGGAAGTTGTGAACGTGCTTCGGCACGTGATTGCATGCCTATGTTTAATTGAGAGTTATTTGCATTTAGCACTTAACTCATCGGGTCGTGGGGCTCAGGCAAGGTTGGGCTCGAACTACGGAATTAAAAGGTACGTATGACGTACGAGCATATCTTTAATATATTATTGCAATTGTGGTGCATGATATAATATAATTGCGTCGAATTGATAGATAACGGAAATGGAATACATTTAATAAAATTGGTCGATAATATGAATTGTATGGTGTCGCTATGGAGATAGCAATATTTTGGATGTTGTCGCCATGGAGCTAACATCAGATATGAATGCCGCTGCTATTGCGCGAGCGAGGAATAGGAATCATTGGTTAGATATCTGGAATATCTATGATTACTGGATAATGAACTAATGTGAATGATATTGGAACTTGGAAATGATTAGTTAATCAATGTAATGATTAACTGGCTATTAGGGATTTGATGATTTTGGTTATTGTGAGAACAGGGACATTAAAGGGGATCCCGGGATGAGGATGATGCCATCCAGGGAGTATCTTTTGTATTTCATAGCATTTACATTTTTGTAAATTATGAATTATGTTATTGTGATTATCGGTTTGGTGGTATTGGTATGCTCACCCCGTGTGGGGGCTGTCTCTGTTGGGACAGGTGAACAGGTTCGTGGTTGGCTTTGGAATTGAACTCGAGCTGTGGATTGGAGGTACTTCCAGGATCGAGATACCAGAGCTGGGAGTATGGTATTTTATACATTACGTACACATACATTTATTTGGTGCTCGCATGTGAGCAGTGTATATGTGTACATGGGTTGTATAAAAAGGCAAGTGCCTTTCTCTTTTCATTTATTTGTGGTATGCAATTAATTGGGATTTCTAGATGAATTGAGAATGTAATTAGTGTATTACAAGGGTACATGATATGATAAATGGTTTTAGTTGGGGAAAATGGAAATGACATGGAATGAAATAAACGGAGAAATGTTATTATTAGTATATTATGCTAAGTTAGCATACGGTTATTTCCCAACATAGATGGTTATATGTACATGATTATGAAATTATTGCACTAATTACGGGTTAAGGGCACCGCGTCCTTACACCTTATCATTACTGTTCACAAATCAAAAAGATCGTCCATCAAGGACAAAGAATTGTTCATCCCATTCTCTCTCGTCTGAAACACGCGATATGGATATGGTTCCAAATTCCTTAGTATAGGTACATAATTTACATCATGTATTATCGGAATCTTCTAAGATCTGGTAAGGACCAGTGTATGAGGTGACAGTCTACCTCAACTTCCAAATCGAATCGTCCAATAAAGAGATTCTGGAGAATACTCCATCGCTGATCTCCAATTCTATTGATCTTTTTTTCTCTTGTCGGCAACGCTGGCTTGCCTATTTCAGGCTGCCTTAATATATTTTCTAAATCTTAAAGGCTTGTCTGCATTTCATTATGATAATTTGAGAGTTTTTCTGCATCTTCAGAAGAATCACTCTTAGCCTCTACTTTCAAGTGTTCTATTCAAAGCTTAATCTGTTAATTCAGATCGTATGAATCAGGTAGATAGTACTCATCATCAACTTTTGTATCCATAGGTTGCTTGGAAACTCCCAATCTCGATACAAATTTCAGACCTCTGTCCGGAATAATGGAAACTGATACTCTATATACACGAATCACATTATCAATCGTGCGGTTTTCTTGTAGGTAAAGTAAGATTATACGGAAGATTGTGCTGATTTTATCAGTCTATCAATCCCGACCATTGCCTCGAAACTTCTGTTCGATTTGGGCAAGTGACTCACAAAGTTCGCAAAAAGGCACTATTAATTCTACTCTGAGACTTCAAAAAAATCAAAACATAAAATTCTAGTTTCATTCTTTTTCCGCTTTAACCTCTTGACAGGTTAAACATTTGTTCACACATTCTGAAATTTTCTTTTCCTATTTTGCCCAGAAGTGCCTCCTCGAGGTATATCTTGCAGTTTCGAATGGATACTAACATGGACTATAGCACCTCGCGACGTAAATGCTTCTTCCAGTTCGTAAAATTCGGTACCATCAATCTGTTACTCTTTCGCCATTCAAATACTAGATGGTATTGAATATAGATGGTTGCCCTGACATCGCTTGTTGTCTCAACAATGAATGTTGGAGTCTAATTCTTGAGCCTTCAAATCTGACTCTTGAGCCTTCAAATCATTGAGCTAAACGACGGCTCAAAAACGCAAAAATGATACAATAAAAAGCCCTCTTCGTGGCTAAAATATCCATAAGGATGCGTACAATTTGTCACAATTTAGTCATACATGCATAGATGCTACTTTGGCATCTAGAGTTTTACGACTCAACAAAATCCGTTTCTTGATCCGTCTTTCCTGGATGCTACTGTACTTCAGAGAAAGTCTTTCAGTGGTTTTAATCATCACCTCTGATCCGTATTCAACTCTGACTGAGTGCATATGTTTATATATACAGACTTCTTATAGTCATGGTGAAATGCTGAACTGCTTTCTATATAAATAGTGGTGCCATAACTTCAGCACAACAATGACGGCGGTTAATTCAAAATTGTAGAAAGAATGTCAATTCTCTTGTTTTAATTGCCTTGAAGCATCAGCAATACTTTCCATACCACATGAGTATACATTTCCAATCCTCCAGTTGTTGTGTTTGCATAATCGCATATTCTCTTGATCCAGTTCGCAAAGCTAACACTGAAGCTATAGCCAAATGTTGATTCAGTTCATGAACATAGTGTGATATCGGAAATTAATTGCGTTAATCCCGGAGTGATTATAATCTCTAATGGATTTAATTGGAGAAATTATGCTATAATTACGGTGTGGAGATTCCTAAGGAATTTAATCCGATATCGGGGTTGTTGAATCCAAAGGTTGATATTTTATTCTCATTGAGGTGAAAACCTTGGAATCGTATTGGTAGTGAGATCTGGAGTCTGGAGAGCTTTGGGTTGAGTTGGTAATGTAGTTAGTGAGTGGGAGATAATTATTGAACACATATGATTTTTAATGAGTCAGGGTGCGAGTATTTGAGACTCGGGTTTTTGGAGCCTTGGTAGTATATATACACCAAGTGGACTCGATGTTCAGTAATTGCTTTTGTTATTCTCCCTCTCCTCTCTCTCTCTCCTCTCCCGCGTTATCTGCTCCTTTTTTCCCCC
Source organism: Haberlea rhodopensis (assembly GCA_907163345.1). Lineage (NCBI taxonomy): Eukaryota > Viridiplantae > Streptophyta > Magnoliopsida > Lamiales > Gesneriaceae > Haberlea > Haberlea rhodopensis. The sequence goes on from CAJQUN010000156.1 coordinate 572,682, forward strand.
TTTTCTCCTCCCATGGAAGAATAGAGCTAGGCTCGATCTCGGAGCGAAGTTTCTCGAAGATAATTTGGTAATCATCTTCCCCTCGTTATTATCTTCGATTTGGTAGTATTTTTACTGTATTTGGTTAAGTGTGGTAATGATATTGGGTTTTGGGAGATTTTGGTAAATCTTGGTTCTTGATTTAAAAAGGTGTTTTAACCCTTGTTGAGTGTCCTATGGTGTTTATTTATTGTTAGAATCGAGTTGGAGGGAATTTGGTTGGTTGATTGAGGTTTTGGAATGTAAGGACCCCAGTGCCCCTAACCCGTTATTAGCGTATTAACCCATGCATTTAGTGCATACAATAATATAATCAGGGGAAAAACCACTTGCTACCATAGCATAACATGCCAACAATAAAATTTCTTGCATTAAACCACTTAATGTTCAAATTCCCCATACCACTCGACTCATAAGTATGCATGCACCTTATAATACACTAACATGTTCTCTGTTCATTTAGCAATTCATTAAATAATTGCATGCAACCACTCAATGAGAAGAGAAAGGCACATGCCCTTTATACAAACCATATACACATATAGAAGTGCTCACATGCGAGCATCAAATGAGTGTATGTGTATCTAATGTATAAAATAGCCAACACGATACCGGTACTGGTACTTCGATCCTGGAAGCACCTCCAATCCATAGCTCGATCCCAACTCCGGAGCTATTGTTGTACCTGTTCCACCTGCCCCAACAGAGACAACCCCCACACGGGGTGAGCATACCAATACCACCAATCCAATAATCACATATTACATTACATCATTTACAGAAAGTAAAGCGGTGAATTTAAAAGACACATCCTGAATAGTGTCATCCTCATACGGGATCCCCTGTGCTGTTCCTGTTATCAAAATAACCGAAACCATCAAATTCCCAAAAGCCAGTTAATCATTTCATAGAGTAACTAAATCCCTTCACTAATTGCCAATTTCCATATTTAATGAATTCAAATCATTTATAATGATCATAGATAACACACGTATCTAAACAATATATTTCGACATTCCCATTTCATCACTTGCTCAGTAGCAGCGGCATTCATAACCGATGTTTGCTCCATAGCGACAACATCTCAACCATTGCTTGCTCCATAGCGGCACCATATAGTTCCAAATACATACCCATTTATGGCAATTACAGTATATCATGCATTTCACAATTGCAATAATATAAAAGGCTATGCTCGTGGGTTATACGTACCTTATAATTCCGTAGTCCGAAACAAACCTTGCCTTGGTCCCGTGACCTGATGAATTATGTGCTAAACACAATTAATAATTCACAATTAATTACAAGCATGTAACCACGTGCCCAAGCACATTTACAATCCCCAAATATATCATCAATTAATGACGATTAACCATTTTAAAAGACCAGGTGAAGCAAGCATCGATTCCATAACATCATCCCAATATATGCCATGAAACAGGGCCTCTCGATCGATTGGATATAAGCCCCCGATCGATCCGATATAAGTCCCCGATCGATCGAGAGCCACATCAAAAATTGGCAACAAAATTCCTTTGCGCGCGATCGCTTTGCGAGACTGACCGATCGATCGCTACGCGCCTGCGATCGATCAGTAGTCTTGCTCGTTCGATCGCCAACAATGTTTATCATCTTCCAATTTTTGAAATTACGCGCGATTGATCTTGCCCCTATTGCCGATCGATCGGCGAGCACTGAACAAGCCTAAAAATGGTGTTTTATGGTTTAAAACCCCAAATAAACAAACCCAACACCCATTTTACCAATGAACCTCAACATAAACACCACAAAACTTCCTTAAATATACCACCCCAAAAATCCTTAAAATCCAAAAACTCATACCCTACTCAAACCTTAACCAAAGAGCACAAAACTACTACCAAATCGTGTGATATCCCCGAAATAATTAATTGCAATTTGGGCATTAATTATGTTTATGTGATTATTTATGGTGATAATTAAATTATGTGTTGGAATTAATTATCTTGGTGAAATGCTTAGTCACATGGTATGCGTGACCCGGTGGTGCATTTCGGGGTGCATGTTATGCATGTTGGGATATTGGGTATTATTATGGTTCAATTATACTGGTTGATAATTATTTTGGAAAGCATGGATTTAATTGAAGTTTTGGGTGCATTTTGGTAAAATGCTTTTAAAATACCATGTTGGGGTATTTTATACATCATGCTAATAATTGGGGTACATGTTTTAATTAACCACCCCCCACCCCCCATCTTTATACACCACTAACCCCACCTCACTTTTCAGTTTATCAAATCCGCAATTCACTCTTCCAACTCTAATTTCTCTATTTTCGTTTTTGGCTTGAAAGTGGAGGGGAAATCCTTGCAAAAGTCTTGTTTGTGAGATTATTGATAGGATTTGGAGTCCCCAAGAGGTATGGATACCTCCTTGAAGTTTTTATGGTGTTTGGTTTGGTTTTGAAATGGTTTTGATTGTTTTGAAATGGGTTTATTTTGTATTGGGTTGATGTTGGTTTTGGTTGGATGTTGGATTTTTGGTAGTATTGTGGTGTATGTTAGAGGTTATGGTGTTTTTGTGTTGTTGGATTTATGGTATTTGAGTTGGTGTGATATGGGGAAGGAGAAATGTGAATAGTGCCCAAAAATCGCATGTACATGTCTTGGCGATCGATCGGGACATTCTCCCGATCGATCGCGAGCATCGGGGGGAGACGGCAGTAGCCTTCCGCGATCGATCGCGAGTTTGGCGCGATCGATCGGCGAGGCCTCGATCGATCGGCATAAACTCGGCGATCGATCGCGGATTGAAAAATTTTGTTGGCCGAGACAGTGTGATCTCGCGATCGATCGGGGCTTTATGGCGATCGATCGCGAGACACCAAAAAGTATGTTTTTGGTTATTTTTGTGGGATTTTTGGTATTGGACTATTATTGGGTTCTAATATTGGTTTGTGTGTGTAAGTCCTCTCTACCTTAACAGTGAAATCAAGATATAAACATGGCTAAATATGTATTAGAGACATCTTAGAGTTCTGGTTGTTATGTGAGCTCAATGAAATTACAGGCCAAAAATAAAACTTCGACAGTTAGTTAATTACATTCCCAATATGAATGTTAAGACTATCAAAAATCCTGTATTCTATCTTCTTTCATGCCTCCTTCAGCTCACAGTTCAACCCAACCCTTAGCCCCTTTGGTCCAAAAGCGTACCTACAGGAACAACTCACCATGAGCATATATATATCACCACTTAACACAATTCAACTTAATAAAATAATTAAGCGCATGAGACAATTAATAGATATGCTCCTCGATCACCACATTAGCAAATTTCATTGATGTTCCTGTTTCACAAACTTATGCACAAAATCATTAGTTCACAATATAATGATCGATAACGTGTTTCCAATTATATCCACAATATTCCACATTAATCACTAGAATTGTGACTGTTCCGGTCCCAATACAACAGCGGAATTTTAGGACCCCTCGCTTCGACATATAGAGGCATCATATGATATCCCTCGCTTCGACAATGACAGCGGCATGTTACCTCGCTTAGACATGACAGCGGCAAATATCATATTACCATCGCTTCATATGACAGCGGCAAGTACCTCCCTCGCACGGAGATAAAGGCTACCGGAACATTCATCAATTCCATCACATTAATCAAACACAATAGTTGATTCCATTATCACAGTAAATCACAGTCATTTCACATATACCATCATGTATAAGGATTCACTATCCACAATATATATAATCAAAGGTATGGCACGTTTTACCGTCCGATGCTCGTACGTCTCACTCCGTACCTTAGTCTCAAAAGTGGAGAAGTTGTATAACTTTATCTCCTCGATGTTGTTGGTACCTGGGATGGTTCTACACAACCATACAAATCAATATTAGATGCCAATTATAGTCCAATGTCCAAAAATTCCACAAAAATGTCAAAAACACACATTTGTGTGTCTCACGATCGATCGCCAAGATCTCCCGATCGATCGCGAGATCACACTGCCCGATCCTTAAAATTTTAGCTTTCGGCGATCGGTCGCCACTTTTGGCGCGATCGATCGCCAACCTCACCGATCGATCGCCCAAAAGTGGCGATCGATCGCCAAAGGCTTCTGGAGCCTACTGCTGGCTCGCGATCGATCGCCAGAAACGGGCGATCGATCGCCAGCCCCTGTTCCACGAAAATCACCTTTTTTGCACATTAAAACCTACACCAACCTCAACACCATTTATACCAACAACTCAAAAACATTAAAACACTTAAAACCTTCAATACACATCATAAAACCACCAAAAATCCAACATCCCACCAAAAATCACACTAACCCAAACAAACCCATTTCAAACCCTTTTAATACCCTTCCAAAACTCAAACCAACCACTTCAAGAACAACAAGGAGTGATATATAAACATCATAGGCATTAAATCTTACCAAGAATCACTAAAATGAAGCTTTTGCAAGAACTTCCTTCCCACTTAGGAGCTAAAAACGAGTTGGAGGAAAATAAGGGTTTTGGGAAAGGGATTTGGGGATTAAGAGTGTAAGGAGTAAAGTGAAATGAGGTGGTGGGGTAAAGGGTTAAATCCCTTGTTTAAATTTGTACCCCAACAATTGACATGATGTAAATTATACCCCAACATGGTATTTTAAACACATTTCACCACAATGCACCAAATCCCAATTAAATGCATGTTTCACAAAATAAATGACTACCAACACATGTAAGCCATTAAAACACCCAATTACCCACATGCATAACATGCACCTTGAAATGCTCTACCAGTCCACATGACCAAGCGTTTCCACATGGCAATTAATTCTAACACATAAGGCAATTACCACCATAATTAATCATAATTAATCATATGAACACAATTAATGCCTTAAACACAATTAATCATTTCGGGGACATCACAATACTCCCCTACTTAGAAGATTTCGTCCTCGAAATCGCATGCACTTACCCCAAAAGAAACTAAACATAAACACATACCAGAGAATAGTTCCGGGTAGTGCTGCACCATATGCCGTTCCGTCTCCCACGTGGCCTCTTCGACACCCCGACGATCCCACTGAACCTTGACCATCGGTATCACCTTGCTTCGAAGTCTGCGATCCTCTCGATCCAGAATTCTGACTGGCCGTTCAACATAAGATACATCTGAGCTCAACTGAACCTCTGAAGGTTGCAACACATGAGACGGGTTTGGCTCATACTTCCTCAACATAGATACATGGAAGACATCATGTATACCAGACAAGGACGGCGGTAGGGCCAAACGATAAGCCAAAGTGCCGATGCGCTGCAATACCTCGTACGGCCCAACATATCTCGGAGACAACTTCCCGCGCATACCAAAATGGACTACACCCCTGAAAGGTGAGATTTTCAGAAAGACTCTGTCTCCCACTTGGAATTCCAATGGTCGTCGTCGTTTATTAGCATAGGCCGCTTGCCTATCTTGAGCCGCTTTCATTTTCCTCTGATCACTTTGATTTTCTCTTCCATTTCTCGAATCAATTTGTGATGACCTGGGATTGGAGATGTTAATCCCGGAGTGTTAATAACCCCTAAAGATGTTTTACGTAGCGATTTGGAGTTTAATCGCGGTGTTGGGCCTTCTGGGCTCGTCTATTTGAGTAGTTGGGATCGCTGGATCTCGAGGTTGAGATTGTATTCTCATTTCGGTGAAAACCTGTGAGTTGGGTTTTTAGTTTGACTCGGAATCTCGGGTGCTTGGTGTGGGCACCGGTAGGGGGTTTTTGAGTTAGAGAGAGAGTTTTTGAAAACAGATGATTTTTAATGAATCATGATGTATTTGTGGGGCTATTAGTATTTCGGTGTATTTTGCTATAAATACAAGTTGAACCCGAGATTTTTATTAAAATCCCATTTTCAGCCCCAACCCGCGTCTCTCTCTCTCTCCCGCCGATTCCCGAAATTCCTGCCCAGCCCGCGCACGAAAACGCCTCGCCCGCCGCCGTCCGGCCGCCGATCGGCGAGTCCGACCTACCCACGGCTTCGTCTCGACCAGGCGCTCCTTTCCCCTCCGTCAATTCGAAGTTTCGTCGCGTGTGGAAGTCGGATTTCGCTGGAATGCGCCGATCCCCAATTTCTAGGGTTCTTCGATTTTTCGTCCGATTTCTTCCGATTTCGTTTGGGTAACCTTCCTAACCCCTTTTTCCATGCTTGTGATGTGATTCCCTGCCAAATTGTGATTTATTGGCTCGAATGATTTCGATTTTCGTTGGCTTGGGTTCGATTTTTTGGATGGGTGCATGAAGTGGGTTCGATTTTGGGGGTTTTGGAAGGGTTGTGACGATTCTTGTTATGGGTCATTCATTACATGTTTTAGATGTATTGTTGATGCTTAATTGTGTCCGAATTCAAGGTATTGAGTTCGAATTTAGGGCTTTGAAATTCGAAATTTGGGGGTTTTTGGCAAGGGTGATGATTCTTGCTATTAATTGATTAATTCATACTTTAGATGAATTATGGTGTTTAATTTGGGTTCGATTTGTGAGATAAGGGTTCGAAAATTTGTAGGGTATCCTTGAACAATTGTCGTTGTTGTCTCATTCGTTCCCCTCCCTGCATGTACCCTGCCCCGGGTCTTTTAAATGATTTATTGTCGTGTGTTGACGATATGTTGAGGGTTATGGGTGTGCTTGAGCATGGGTTGCATGTTCGTAAATAATCGTGAATTATTTATCGTGTTAGCACATCATTCCTCGGGGCATGGAACTCGAGCAAGGTTTGGCTCGGACTTCGAGGATTTAAGGTACGTTTAGCGTACGAGCATAACTTAAATGATGTTTTACAAGTATGATGCATGATTTAAAATACATGAAATGTTTTACTATGATGGCACCGTGACTTGGTTACGTTATGTTGATTCACATGGTGAAATGCTTGGTGCCGCTATGAAGCGAGCAAATGATGGGTGTGGTCGCTACGGAGCGAACACCAGTAGTATGACGCTACTTTGAAGTAAGAAATGAAAATGTGGTATTGATTAGATATCTAGGATATCTGTATTTTATTCCCTATTGGTAATGAATAGGAACAGAGACGTAGTTAATCAAAGAAGTGATTAACTAGTATCGGAAGTTGAGGAAATCTCAATATGATATCTAGAATTATGATAATTGCTAGATAAAGAAAGATGTTATGAAATGTTGTTAATTCGAAACTGGTTAGGGTTAACCAATATGATGATTAACTGCATATTCAGGATTTGATGATTTATCTGTTTTGAGAACAGGGTTATTACAGGGGTACGCTAGGATGAGGATGATACCATCCAGGCAGTGTCACATATGTTCCACAATATTTACATTTTTTGTAAATTATGTATTATGTCATTATGATTATGAAACTGTGGAATTGGTATGCTCACCCCGTTGGGGGCTGTCTCTGTTGGGGGCAGGTGAACAGGTACATCGATGGCTTTGGAGATGAGCTCAAGCTGTTGATTGGATGTACTCTCAGGATCGTGGTACCAGGGCTTGATGGAGCACGGTATCGTATAGAGTACCTATATATATATATACCCATGATGGTTATACATATATTTATGATGCTCGCATGTGAGCACGATTATACTTGTTTATGGGTTGTATATAAAGGCATGAGCCTTTCTCTCTTTCCTTTCTATGTTGCATGCAATTAGAGGTAGAATTGCTAAAGGTTATGAGAGTCATTGGTGTATGGTGGGTGTTGAAACCCACTTTTGTTGCCATATGTGTGGTGTCTTCCCTAGCTGGGAATTTACTTGATATTGCTGCATTCTGATGAGTATTATGTTTTCCCTGGCCGGGAATTATATTATGTGTTGTACTTTTATTTCGGGATAGCTCTATTTATGGGGAGACTCTGCCCAAATTTTTATAAAAGTCCACAATGCAAAAAGTGATGTAATGGGCGAACTTTATGAGTCTCTTGTTATTAGGATGATGAACTTATAACATTGTATGTTAAAGAAAACTTTGCAATTGCCATTCAATGGTAAAGTATCATCTGAGTTTCCCGAATGATTTTATGGAAAGCATGTGCCACACATAATGAATAATACACTAATCAAGGGTTAAGTATATGGGGTCCTTACATTAGTGGTATCAGAGCAGTGGTTGCTCATTGGGGCTGTTGAGGGCCTAGGAAGCTATTGATAGCACATATTTATGCATGATGGCATTAATGTTATACGACATGACTAATTGTTTATGTGCTTAAATGATATGAAAGGTAGTATTGCTAACCATTGTGGTTGCAGGAATCGTGTGGAACACGATAGGATGGCATTAATAGCGATGTCTAACACTCTATATGCTACGTGCCAAGGAACCTGATTTTGGAAGAAAATCAGGGAGAAGAAAGATATGATGTATTGTCTGAGGACAGACTGGGTAGACAACCGACAGTGGAATACTTCGGTATGGTCTCAATTATTATTGAATATACTAATGCGTTTGTTCATGTAATGCTCAAGCAAGGAAGGTACGTAAGAAACGTACGAGCATCAAACGGTAACATATTCCTAAACTATGACCTTGCATTAATTGCATGAGTATATATGATGATGATGTTTACGATGATGTTTACGATGATGATGATTATGATGATGTTTATGATGATGATGTTTACGATGATGTTTACGATGATGATGATTATGATGATGTTTATGATGATGATGTTTACGATGATGTTTACGATGATGATGATTATGATGATGTTTATGATGATGATGTTTACGATGATGTTTACGATGATGATGATCATGATGATGTTTATGATGACGTATATGAGAGTGGGTAAGATGCCCCTGTGGTAAGATGCCACACAATGTTTATGATATGGCAAGACGCCATATGATTGGGTAAGATGCCCCTGTGGTAGGATACCACACAGTGTTGACGATATGGTAAGACGCCATATGACAGGGTAAGATGCCCATATGGTAAGAGACCATACGATGTTATTATGTGGTAAGATGCCACACGATGATTATATTATGGTAAGATGCCATATAACAGGGTAAGATGCCCATATGGTAAGAGACCATACGATGTTATTATGTGGTAAGACGCCACAGGGTAAGATGCCCATATGGTAAGAGACCATACGATGTTATTATGTGGTAAGACGCCACAGGGTAAGATGCCCATATGGTAAGAGACCATACGATGTTATTATGTGGTAAGACGCCACAGGGTAAGATGCCCATATGGTAAGAGACCATACGATGTTATTATGTGGTAAGACGCCACAGGGTAAGATGCCCATATGGTAAGAGACCATACGATGTTATTATGTGGTAAGACGCCACAGGGTAAGATGCCCATATGGTAAGAGACCATACGATGTTATTATGTGGTAAGACGCCACAGGGTAAAATGCCCATATGGTAAGAGACCATACGATGTTATTATGTGGTAAGACGCCACAGGGTAAAATGCCCATATGGTAAGAGACCATACGATGTTATTATGTGGTAAGACGCCACAGGGTAAGATGCCCATATGGTAAGAGACCATACGATGTTGTTATGTGGTAAGACGCCACAGGGTAAGATGCCCATATGGTAAGAGACCATACGATGTTGTTATGTGGTAAGACGCCACAGGGTAAGATGCTCATATGGTAAGAGACCATACGATGTTATTATGTGGTAAGACGCCACAGGGTAAGATGCCCATATGGTAAGAGACCATACGATGTTATTATGTGGTAAGACGCCACAGGGTAAGATGCCCATATGGTAAGAGACCATACGATGTTGTTATGTGGTAAGACGCCACAGGGTAAGATGCCCATATGGTAAGAGACCATACGATGTTGTTATGTGGTAAGACGCCACAGGGTAAGATGCTCATATGGTAAGAGACCATACGATGTTATTATGTGGTAAGACGCCACAGGGTAAGATGCCCATATGGTAAGAGACCATACGATGTTGTTATGTGGTAAGACGCCACAGGGTAAGATGCCCATATGGTAAGAGACCATACGATGTTGTTATGTGGTAAGACGCCACAGGGTAAGATGCCCATATGGTAAGAGGTCATACGATGTTATTATGTGGTAAGATGCCACAGGGTAAGATGCCCATGTGCATGAATATGAACCAGGGAAAATGAAAAGAAGTTAATGAATAACCAGCAAGCTTACTCAACTATGATTTCGTACATTTACTGTTATAGCTATAAGATGATGATGCTTATATGATGATGATATATAAGATGATGATGCTATAAGATGATGATGTATAAGATGATGATGCTTATATGATGATGATGTATAAGATGATGATGCTTATATGATGATGATATATAAGATGATGATGCTATAAGATGATGATGTATAAGATGATGATGCTTATATGATGATGATGTATAAGATGATGATGCTTATACGATGATGATGTATAAGATGATGATGTATAAGATGATGATGCTTATATGATGATGATGTATAAGATGATGATGCTTATATGATGATGATGTATAAGATGATGATGCTATAAGATGATGATGTATAAAATGATGATGCTATAAGATGATGATGCTATAAGATGACGATGCTTGTAAGATGATGATGCTATAAGATGATGATGTATAAGATGATGATGCTATAAGATGATGATGTATAAGATGATGATGCTTATATGATGACGATGTATAAGATGATGATGCTTATAAGATGATGATGTATAAGATGATGATGCTATAAGATGACGATGCTTATGTGATGATGATGTTATAAGATGATGATATTTATGAAATGATGATGCTCATATGATGAAGATGTTATAAGATGGTGATAATTATAAGATGATGATTTTAATCATTCATGTCAAGAATTAATGACTATATGCATGGCTATGAAACAGGGACATTGGAGTGTCCAGGGTGTATAGGCATTAGAGGAATGTTGGGTAAAGACCCACTACTCTATTGATTTTCTTCCCACAGTATGGTATGCCGTGCGGAAACGTCCATCTTATTGGTAGGTTTGAAGTGAACCTAGAGGGGCAGCGACTAGTTTGTCTGCCGTGTGTATGCAGCACCAAGAGGGGCTTGTTAGAGCCGTTATACTGCTCGTAGGAACCAAGTGGCAAATCGTAAGGTGATACGATGTGGATTGTGGTGGACTCTAGTAGTCACCATGTCATCGAGGTTGAGGTTGTGCATGCCTCACTGAAACGTGTATACGTTATGTTTAATCTTGGTGAGACTTGTCTGTGACAGCTCATGATGTTGGAGTACCAACAAAAGAGTCATCAAGTCGTCGTTGATTCGATCTGGGAATCCATGTATTTGGGATGCAGTGGGTTTATTGCACGTCCTTTCAAGTTTGAAACTCTGAGGAGTCTCGATTGTTTGTTTATGACCAGGATGTGGTTCTTGGGATATCCAGAGGTGGACATCTTATGAGATATCTTTTGTGTGAATCTGTGGCCGCGAGTTGCCCAATTTGAGTTGCAATGATGTGACTGCTCCTTCGACAGAGGAGGTTTGAAAGTGGAAACCAGGTTTGGTGTGTGTACACCGTGGAATACTAGTGTTTCCCTCGTAACGATGTATGTTAGACATCGTGAGTCATGATAAGAGATGTCATTGAATGATATCTACGATGGAATCGGGAGCGATTCGGATCCTCGCAGTTTCAGTTGACTAACTGCTTTTGGATTGTTAGCGTGGGTTGCGCTGACGCTTTTTGACGTTATGATGGATTTGGAAGTCTGTTCCACTTCAGAGTTGACACGAGGTCAACGTTCCCACGGTTGAGGTGTCATTCAGGATGCGTTCTTACTGGTTGTATTAGAACGAAGGATGATTGTCCGATCTACAGTCGTAAGTATCGGTTGTTTTGCAGTCATGAGGGACTGACTTTTGGGATGACCCGCATCGAGGTACGTTTGCCTCTTGGGTGATATATTGGTTTTGGGTAAGTCGCCCTGTTTCAGAGTTGATGTGAGGTAAGTATCCTCGCGTTTATTAAGACGATTCTGTTATGATCAAGAATCGAGGTTATGGCTCCATGTTGTGGTGTACCCCGGGTGTTACGGGATACACCGGTGCTAATTTCGAGGACGAAATTCTTTTAGTGGGGGATATTGTGATGACCTGGGATTTGAGATGTTAATCCCGGAGTGTTAATAACCCCTAAAGATGTTTTACGTAGCGATTTGGAGTTTAATCGCGGTGTTGGGCCTTCTGGGCTCGTCTATTTGAGTAGTTGGGATCGCTGGATCTCGAGGTTGAGATTGTATTCTCATTTCGGTGAAAACCTGTGAGTTGGGTTTTTAGTTTGACTCGGAATCTCGGGTGCTTGGTGTGGGCACCGGTAGGGGGTTTTTGAGTTAGAGAGAGAGTTTTTGAAAACAGATGATTTTTAATGAATCATGATGTATTTGTGGGGCTATTAGTATTTCGGTGTATTTTGCTATAAATACAAGTTGAACCCGAGATTTTTATTAAAATCCCATTTTCAGCCCCAACCCGCGTCTCTCTCTCTCTCCCGCCGATTCCCGAAATTCCTGCCCAGCCCGCGCACGAAAACGCCTCGCCCGCCGCCGATCGGCGCGTCCGACCTACCCACGGCTTCGTCTCGACCAGGCGCTCCATTCCCCTCCGTCAATTCGAAGTTTCGTCGCGTGTGGAAGTCGGATTTCGCTGGAATGCGCCGATCCCCAATTTCTAGGGTTCTTCGATTTTTCGTCCGATTTCTTCCGATTTCGTTTGGGTAACCTTCCTAACCCCTTTTTCCATGCTTGTGATGTGATTCCCTGCCAAATTGTGATTTATTGGCTCGAATGATTTCGATTTTCGTTGGCTTGGGTTCGATTTTTTGGATGGGTGCATGAAGTGGGTTCGATTTTGGGGGTTTTGGAAGGGTTGTGACGATTCTTGTTATGGGTCATTCATTACATGTTTTAGATGTATTGTTGATGCTTAATTGTGTCCGAATTCAAGGTATTGAGTTCGAATTTAGGGCTTTGAAATTCGAAATTTGGGGGTTTTTGGCAAGGGTGATGATTCTTGCTATTAATTGATTAATTCATACTTTAGATGAATTATGGTGTTTAATTTGGGTTCGATTTGTGAGATAAGGGTTCGAAAATTTGTAGGGTATCCTTGAACAATTGTCGTTGTTGTCTCATTCGTTCCCCTCCCTGCATGTACCCTGCCCCGGGTCTTTTAAATGATTTATTGTCGTGTGTTGACGATATGTTGAGGGTTATGGGTGTGCTTGAGCATGGGTTGCATGTTCGTAAATAATCGTGAATTATTTATCGTGTTAGCACATCATTCCTCGGGGCATGGAACTCGAGCAAGGTTTGGCTCGGACTTCGAGGATTTAAGGTACGTTTAGCGTACGAGCATAACTTAAATGATGTTTTACAAGTATGATGCATGATTTAAAATACATGAAATGTTTTACTATGATGGCACCGTGACTTGGTTACGTTATGTTGATTCACATGGTGAAATGCTTGGTGCCGCTATGAAGCGAGCAAATGATGGGTGTGGTCGCTACGGAGCGAACACCAGTAGTATGACGCTACTTTGAAGTAAGAAATGAAAATGTGGTATTGATTAGATATCTAGGATATCTGTATTTTATTCCCTATTGGTAATGAATAGGAACAGAGACGTAGTTAATCAAAGAAGTGATTAACTAGTATCGGAAGTTGAGGAAATCTCAATATGATATCTAGAATTATGATAATTGCTAGATAAAGAAAGATGTTATGAAATGTTGTTAATTCGAAACTGGTTAGGGTTAACCAATATGATGATTAACTGCATATTCAGGATTTGATGATTTATCTGTTTTGAGAACAGGGTTATTACAGGGGTACGCTAGGATGAGGATGATACCATCCAGGCAGTGTCACATATGTTCCACAATATTTACATTTTTTGTAAATTATGTATTATGCCATTATGATTATGAAATTGTGGAATTGGTATGCTCACCCCGTTGGGGGCTGTCTCTGTTGGGGGCAGGTGAACAGGTACATCGATGGCTTTGGAGATGAGCTCAAGCTGTTGATTGGATGTACTCTCAGGATCGTGGTACCAGGGCTTGATGGAGCACGGTATCGTATAGAGTACCTATATATATATATACCCATGATGGTTATACATATATTTATGATGCTCGCATGTGAGCACGATTATACTTGTTTATGGGTTGTATATAAAGGCATGAGCCTTTCTCTCTTTCCTTTCTATGTTGCATGCAATTAGAGGTAGAATTGCTAAAGGTTATGAGAGTCATTGGTGTATGGTGGGTGTTGAAACCCACTTTTGTTGCCATATGTGTGGTGTCTTCCCTAGCTGGGAATTTACTTGATATTGCTGCATTCTGATGAGTATTATGTTTTCCCTGGCCGGGAATTATATTATGTGTTGTACTTTTATTTCGGGATAGCTCTATTTATGGGGAGACTCTGCCCAAATTTTTATAAAAGTACACAATGCAAAAAGTGATGTAATGGGCGAACTTTATGAGTCTCTTGTTATTAGGATGATGAACTTATAACATTGTATGTTAAAGAAAACTTTGCAATTGCCATTCAATGGTAAAGTATCATCTGAGTTTCCCGAATGATTTTATGGAAAGCATGTGCCACACATAATGAATAATACACTAATCAAGGGTTAAGTATATGGGGTCCTTACACAATTCCGGTCCTCCGACCGTCTTATTAGTCAAATCTTCCCAGTACAATGGTGACCTACAGCGTCGACCGTAAAGGGCCTCGAATGGAGCCATCTGAATCCTCGCCTGATAACTGTTGTTGTAAGAGAACTCTACAAGTGGCACTGAATCTTGCCATGGAGTATCGAACTCCAAAACACATGCCCTCAATATGTTCTCAAGCGTTTGTATGGTACGCTCTATCTGACCATCTGTCTGAGGGTGATAAGCCATACTCAGCCTCACTTATGTACCCAAAGCCGATTGAAGACCCTCCCAAAAGTGCGATGTGAACCGCGGGTCTCTATCAGACACAATCGAGACTGGGATGCCATGCAATCTCACCACGTCCCGTACATACAACTGGGCCATCTTTAAGTATGTGTAAGACATACAATATGGGATGAAGTGAGCCACCTTCGTCAGTCCATCCACAATCACCCAGATCGCATCGAATCCCGAGGCAGTCCTTGGCAAGTGGGTCACGAAATCCATAGAGATGTGCTCCCACTTCCACTCTGGTATCTCTAAACTCTTCAACTCGCCTCCGGGCCTCTGCCTTTCTGCTTTCACTTGTTGGCAAATCAGGCACTTCTTAACGAATGATATAATGTCTCTTTTCATCCGTCTCCACCAAAATTGATCACACAAGTCCTTGTACATCTTTCTCCCACCTGGATGGATGCTAAATCTGCTACTATGAGCACGATGCAAGATTCCTTGACGCAACTCTGGTGCCCTCGGCACTACCCAACGGTTACCAAGCCTCAAGGAACCATCTTCCGCCACTCTGAACTTTGATGAATGACCCAGTCGCAAATATGATAACCATCTCTGCACCTCTACGTCTGTCACCTGAGCTTTCCTTATAAGTTCAAAGATGTCCGGTTCTGCCAATAGGGTCGATACAAGCACCGGCAATGCATCTAAATCAAAGTCATATCCCAGATGACAACAAGAGGTCATCAAGGCCGATAACTGAATAACATCCTCTGCCGTATACTTCACCTTCCTACTTAAGGCGTCAGCTGTCAGGTTCGCCTTCCCTGGATGGTACTCTATCTTGCAATCAAAGTCCTTGAGCAAGTCCATCCACCTCCTTTGCCTCATATTCAGTTCCGCTTGGCTAAATAGGAACTTCAAGCTCTTATGGTCCGTGTAAATGGTAAAAGAAGTACCATAAAGATAATGCCGCCAAATTTTCAAAGCGAAAATAATGGCCGCCATTTCCAAATCATGAATCGGGTACCTGGTCTCACGAGGCTTCAACTGCCTCGATGCATAAGCCACCACATGCTTATCTTGCATCAGTACACAGCCCAATCCCTGCAGTGATGCATCCGTGTACAAAGCAAACCTCTCGTTCTCCGAGGGGATCATGAGAACAGGTGCTGTAGTCAACCGGTGCTTCAACTCTTGGAAGTTTTGCTCACATGCCTCAGACCATGAAAATGGAACACCCTTCTGAGTCAACTGCGTCAACGGCTTAGCGATCTTAGAGAATCCCTCGACGAAACGTCGGTAGTAACCCGCTTGTAGGGTCTTCCTACCTTAACTTCATATAGTACACATAAATTGGATAGAACATGCATTTATAACCTCTTAAGGGTTCCGGTTGTAGTTTGAGCTAGGGAGATTACAGGCCAAAAATAAAGTTTTCAAAGCTATTTAATTACATTCCCAACAAAGAATGTTAAAGCTATAGATTTACACTACTCCTAGAGTAGAGACTATCAAAAATCCTGCATCCTACGTTCATCATGCTCCCTTTAGCTCACTTCCTCAACCCGACCCTAGGCCCTTGGTCCAAAAGTGTACCTACAGGGATAACACATCATGAGCATTCATAAATTTACTTAACATTATATAAAAGCATACATATGCATAACATCTTAGTTAAGTAAAAGTCGTTGGTCGTCCTCCGACCTCCTTAGTTATCCCTGACTCTTATTCATATATTGGGGCGTCTTACCCCATTGTATGGCATCTTACCATATCATAATCATTGCGTGGCATCTTACCACGTGGGCATCGTACCCAATCATATGGCGTCTTACCATATTATAAACATTGCTTGGCATCTTACCATGTGGGCATCTTACCCAATCATATGGCGTCTTACCATATCATAATCATTGCGTGGCATCTTACCACGAATAACATCGCATGGCCTCTTACCATGTGGGGCGTCTTACCCCGTGGCATCTTACCACAAATAATATCGCATGGCCTCTTACCATGTGGGGCGTCTTACCCCGTGGCATCTTACCACAAATAACATCGCATAAGCGTCATCATCATAACATCATCATAAGCATCATCATTATAAATATCATCATAGATATCATCATCATAACATCATCTTAAACGTCATCATCGTAAACATCATCTTAAATATCATCATAATATGTAAGGGCATGATTTACCGTCCGATGCTCGTACGTCTCTTACGTACCTTAATTCCCAAAAGTGGAGAATTTGGAGAGCTTTATCTCCTGGATGTTGTGGGCACCTGGGATGGTTCTACACAACCATACAAATTGATATTAGAAGCTAAACATAGTCCAATATCCAAAAATCCCACAAAAAAATCAAAAATCCACTTTTCTTCAGCTCGCGATCGATCGCCGCCCAGGCGCGATCGATCGCGAGACCACACTGGACGAGGGGGCAAAATTTCCTTCTTGGCGATCGATCGCCACTTTTGGCGCGATCGATCGCCAGGCCCGCCGATCGATCGCCCAAAAGTGGCGATCGATCGCCAAATGCCTCTGGCTGGTACTGGACGCTCGCGATCGATCGCCAAGAACGGGCGATCGATCGCCGAGTGCTGTACATCGAATTTTCGCCATTAATGCTCATTTTTCAAGCTCCTTCACATACCACCCCAAAACCAAACTTCCATAAAACATCAATAACATCATAACCCACCAAAACCAACATAAAACACTTCAAAAAATCATACCCCAACCATACACAACACATACCCAAACAAACCCACATAAATCATCAAAAACTTAACCCATTTCAACACCAAACATCATAAAACTTATAGGAATGGTTCCATACCTCTTGTAGGCTCCAAATCCTAGCAAAGATCACACAACCAAAGTTTTTGTGGGACTTTCCTTCTTCCTTTTTGGTGGATTTCGAAAATGGGGTAGGGTTTGGGGTTGGGAAGTGATTTGGGGATTTTTAAAAGGTGAGAGTAAAGTGGGGGGTTTTAAAGTGATGGGTATGGGATTAAAAAGGGGTTGTAATGACTTAATAAAAAGTATACCCCAAACTTAACATGATGTATAAAATACCCAACTTGGTATTTTAAAAGCACTTTACAACAATGCTCTATACTTCATTTAAAATCATATCTTCCTCATAATTGATAATTTAACACAATTAATCATGTTAACATCTTAATACCCAACACATAAATCTATCAATACATGATACATCATATAAACATAATTAATGTCCAAGTTACCATTAATTAATTTCGGGGCATCACATTACTCCCCTACTTACAAGATTTCGTCCTCGAAATCGCATGCACTTACCCAAAAGAAACTAAACATAAATCATACCAGAAAATAGTTCGGGGTAATGCTGCATCATATGCCGCTCCGTCTCCCACGTAGCCTCCTCGACACCCCGACGATCCCACTGAACTTTGACCATTGGTATAACTTTACTTCGTAGTCTGCGATCCTCACGATCCAGAATTCTGACCGGTCGTTCAACGTAGGATACATCTGAGTCTAACTGCACTTCAGTAGGCTGTAATACATGAGACGGATCTGGCTCATACTTTCTCAACATAGAAACATGGAAGACATCATGAATTCCAGATAAGGACGGCGGTAAAGCCAATCGGTAAGCCAAAGTGCCGATACGCTGTAATACCTCATACGGTCCAACATACCTCGGGGATAACTTCCCCCGCATACCAAATCGAACAACACCCCTGAAGGGTGAGATTTTCAAGAAGACCTTGTCTCCCACTTGAAATTCTAGCGGTCGTCGCCGCTTATTGGCATAGGCTGCTTGCCTATCTTGGGCCGCTTTCATCTTTAAGCGTATCATCTTAATCTTTTCCTCCATGTCCTTAATCATATCCGGTCCTCCGACCGCTTTACTCGTCAAGTCCTCCCAATACAGCGGTGATCTACATCGTCGTCCGTACAGAGCTTCAAAAGGGGCCATTTGAATGCTCGCCTGATAGCTGTTATTGTAGGAGAACTCCACCAGAGGTATAGACTCTTGCCACGGAGTATCAAACTCCAAAACACATGCCCTCAACATATCTTCGAGCGTTTGTATAGTACGCTCCGTTTGGCCATCAGTCTGAGGGTGATAAGCTGTACTTAGTCTCACCTCGGTGCCCAAAGCTGTCTGGAGACCCTCCCAGAAATGAGAAGTAAACCTTGGGTCTCTGTCAGACACGATCGAGACTGGAATCCCATGCAACCTCACTACATCCCGTACATATAATTGGGCCATCTTTAAATACGTGAAAGTCATACTGTAAGGGATGAAATGAGCTACCTTCGTCAGCCTATCCACGATCACCCAGATCGCATCAAATCCAGAGGCCGACCTTGGCAAGTGGGTCACGAAGTCCATAGATATATGCTCCCACTTCCACTTAGGTACCTCCAAGCTCTTCAGCTCGCCACCAGGCCTCTGCCTTTCTGCCTTTACTTGTTGGCAGATCAAACATCTCTTAACGAAGCTGATCACATCACGCTTCATGCGTCTCCACCAGAATTGACCACTTAGGTCCTTATACATCTTTCTTCCACCGGGGTGGATACTGAACCGGCTACTATGAGCCCGTTCTAAAATTCCTTTACGCAATCCTGGCGCATCTGGGACCACCCATCGGTTGCCCAATCTTAAAGAGTCATCTTCAGCCACACTAAACTTTGTCGGCTGGCCTCGAAGTGCTATTGATGACCATCTCTGCACTTCATCATCCGACCTCTGGGCTTTCCTGATTGCCTCAAATACGTCTGGTTCGGCTAATAAGGTCGACACTCGCACCGGCGACGTGTCTACATCGAAATCATAGCCCAGATGGCAATAAGAAATCATCAAAGCTGATAAACACATAACATCCTCAGCGGTGCTCTTCACCTTCCGACTTAAGGCGTCTGCTATCAAATTTGCCTTACCAGGATGGTACTCAATTTCACAGTCGTAATCCTTGAGTAAATCCATCCACCTCCTTTGCCTCATATTCAACTCTGCCTGAGTGAACAAGAACTTCAGGCTCTTATGGTCCGTAAAAATGGTAAACGTAGTACCATAAAGATAATGACGCCAAATCTTCAAGGCGAAAATGATAGCTGCCAGTTCCAGATCATGGACTGGGTACCTGGTCTCATGAGGCTTCAACTGTCTCGAAGCATAGGCTACCACTTGTCTGTCTTGCATCAATACGCAGCCCAAACCCTGCAGTGACGCATCCGTGTACAAGGCGAACCTCTTATCCTCAGACGGAATCACCAATACAGGCGCTGTCGTCAAACGACGCTTCAATTCTTGGAAGCTTTCCTCACAAGCTTCGGACCAAAAGAATGGGACTCCTTTCTGAGTCAGCTGTGTCAATGGCTTAGCGATCTTGGAAAACCCCTCGACAAAACGTCGGTAATAACCTGCTAAGCCCAGAAAACTCCGTATCTCGGGTACAGAAGTGGGTGCTGCCCACTCCATCACAGCTTCAATCTTCCTCGGATCCACAGATATCCCTTGGCTAGATATGACATGGCCTAGGAACACCACGCTGTCTAACCAGAATTCGCACTTGCTAAGCTTAGCATACAACTGATGATCCCTAAGGATCTGAAGTACTGTCCTCAAGTGCCGCACATGATCTTCTTCAGTCCTAGAGTAGATGAGTATGTCGTCAATGAAAACTATGACGAATTGATCCAAATACGGCTGGAACACCTTGTTCATCAAACTCATGAAAACAGCCGGGGCATTTGTCACCCCCAAAAGGCATGACTAGGAATTCATAATGCCCATACCTAGTCCTGAAGGCTGTCTTTTGGACATCCTCTTCTCTTACTCGAATCTGATGGTACCCCGACCTCAGATCGATCTTACTGTAGAGCCTCGTACCCTGCAACTGATCAAACAAATCATCGATCCTCGGAAGTGGGTACTTATTCTTCACCGTAGCTTTGTTCAGTT
Source organism: Haberlea rhodopensis (assembly GCA_907163345.1). Classification (NCBI taxonomy): domain Eukaryota; kingdom Viridiplantae; phylum Streptophyta; class Magnoliopsida; order Lamiales; family Gesneriaceae; genus Haberlea; species Haberlea rhodopensis. Next base: position 593,636 of record CAJQUN010000156.1, read on the forward strand.
GTCTGTAATCGATGCACAAACGCATCGAACCATCTTTCTTCTTCACAAATAAAACTGGTGCTCCCCAGGGCGATACGCTAGGGCGTATATAGCCCTTATCAAGGAGCTCTTGCAACTGAATCTTTAATTCCCTTAGCTCCGCTGGTGCCATCCTATAAGGGGCACGAGAAATGGCCGACGTCCCTGGTAATAACTCAATCCCAAACTCGACCTCTCTCGTCGGTGGGAATCCGGGAATCTCCTCCGGAAAGACATCAGGGAACTCCGCCACTACGGGCACATCCTCAACTTTCACTTCTCCTTTCTTTTCCGTAACATCGACGGCATAAATGAGATATCCTGAATGACCTCGTTCCAACAACTGCGCCATCTTGACAGCAGATATCAACGGAATCTTAGAGCGAGAACCATCCCCATAGAACGTCCATGGGACTCCCATATCGGATTTAAACCGTACAGTTCTCTGCCTGCAGTTCACAACTGCCTGATACCTGTTCAGAACATCAATGCCCAGAATGCAATCAAAATCTGACATTCCCAGAACAATCAAGTCTGACCTTAGTTCCTTATTCTCAAAATAAATGAGGCCATTGTAGACGATCCGATCAGTAATCATACTTCTTCCAGCGGGGGTCGAGACTATAAGAGGCGTGGGCGACGGAGAAGTGCATAAGTGGTGCCTTTCCACAAAACTTGTCGACACAAAAGAGTGTGACGCACCTGTGTCGATCAATATAAAAGCAGGGTGCGTAAATAAAAGACACGTACCCGCTATAACCTCCTCCGGAGCCGCTGAAGCCTGCTCCCTTGTCAGTGCATAGACCTGTCCTTGAGGTGGCCCCATGGGCTGACCTCCATGCTGTCTCGGTACAAAGGGTGGTCTGTGTTGTGCTGTCCTATCTGCAGGCCTCCCCGCAGAACCCTGTTGGCTCCCCCTGTTGGGACACTGTCTAGCAAAGTGGCCCTTGTCGCCACAAACATAGCACCCTATACAGTCTTTTGCCAAATGTGGTTGCCTACAAAGAGTGCATTGGATCCTCCCGGATCTGTCTCCCTGAGACTGCCCCCTTCCAGATGGGGCATCACCTCTTCGGTTTCCTTTCCACCTATTGTCGGACTTCTTACCACTAAACCTTGACGCTGAGGAGTTCCCCCTTGACTTGAACTGATCATTCCTCGGCTTCAAATTATCCGGAGTGGATTTCTGAGAGGGTGCCGATGGTGGTACAACATCAGGGTATGCACCCACTCCTAGTTCGGCTAGCTCAGCCCTTGAGAGTGCATCATCAAAACAAGTAGGGCCATAAGTGATCACCCTATCGTATAGCTCCGGCCTCAGACCCTTCATGAAATTCCTCATCTTTGCTTGCGTGCTCGTGGCAATGTGAGGTACATATCGGAGCAAGGAGCAAAACTGAAGAGCATAATCCGATACCGACATATTACCTTGCTTGAGGTGAGTGAATTCATCTTCCTTAGCCTGTCGTGCTGCAGCCGAGAAATAACGGTTCAGGAAGCGAGTTCGAAACATTTTCCAGTTCACTTCATGACCTTGAGCCTCTTGCTCTACCACAGTGGTCTTCCACCACATTAACGCCTTCTTGGCCAATTGGAACTCCGCTAACCGTATCCACGCTGTCTTCGCACATGGGGCTGCCACAAAGATCTGCTCTATTCTTTCCAACCATTCCTCAGCTCGTTCCCCAGTTTCAGTTCCTTCAAAGGTTGGGGGTCGGTAAGCAAGAAACTGAGTTAAGCTTAGCTCCCCTGGCAATAACCGCTGTTCGGCCGGTTCATCATCAAAAGCTGGCGGGGGTAGGGGATTCGTACGCCCCGCACTTGCATTGACGCTCACTGCGTCACCTACCTCCCCATTTGCTGCCATACTGCAACACAAGGATTAACAACAAGATCCAAAAGCAGTTCGTATAATACTTCGTTAGATAAATAAAACATGTTAGCATAACATCATATACTTCATATGCAACTTATGCACAAAACATGTTCGAAAGTAAGCACCTAGCTAACTTATTGCTAAGGCTACCCTTCACTCATCCCGGGTTATCTAACCACTGCTCTGATACCACTAATGTAGGGTCTTCCTACCTTAACTTCATATAGTACACATAAATTGGATAGAACATGCATTTATAACCTCTTAAGGGTTCCGGTTGTAGTTTGAGCTAGGGAGATTACAGGCCAAAAATAAAGTTTTCAAAGCTATTTAATTACATTCCCAACAAAGAATGTTAAAGCTATAGATTTACACTACTCCTAGAGTAGAGACTATCAAAAATCCTGCATCCTACGTTCATCATGCTCCCTTTAGCTCACTTCCTCAACCCGACCCTAGGCCCTTGGTCCAAAAGTGTACCTACAGGGATAACACATCATGAGCATTCATAAATTTACTTAACATTATATAAAAGCATACATATGCATAACATCTTAGTTAAGTAAAAGTCGTTGGTCGTCCTCCGACCTCCTTAGTTATCCCTGACTCTTATTCATATATTGGGGCGTCTTACCCCATTGTATGGCATCTTACCATATCATAATCATTGCGTGGCATCTTACCACGTGGGCATCGTACCCAATCATATGGCGTCTTACCATATTATAAACATTGCTTGGCATCTTACCATGTGGGCATCTTACCCAATCATATGGCGTCTTACCATATCATAATCATTGCGTGGCATCTTACCACGAATAACATCGCATGGCCTCTTACCATGTGGGGCGTCTTACCCCGTGGCATCTTACCACAAATAATATCGCATGGCCTCTTACCATGTGGGGCGTCTTACCCCGTGGCATCTTACCACAAATAACATCGCATAAGCGTCATCATCATAACATCATCATAAGCATCATCATTATAAATATCATCATAGATATCATCATCATAACATCATCTTAAACGTCATCATCGTAAACATCATCTTAAATATCATCATAATATGTAAGGGCATGATTTACCGTCCGATGCTCGTACGTCTCTTACGTACCTTAATTCCCAAAAGTGGAGAATTTGGAGAGCTTTATCTCCTGGATGTTGTGGGCACCTGGGATGGTTCTACACAACCATACAAATTGATATTAGAAGCTAAACATAGTCCAATATCCAAAAATCCCACAAAAAAATCAAAAATCCACTTTTCTTCAGCTCGCGATCGATCGCCGCCCAGGCGCGATCGATCGCGAGACCACACTGGACGAGGGGGCAAAATTTCCTTCTTGGCGATCGATCGCCACTTTTGGCGCGATCGATCGCCAGGCCCGCCGATCGATCGCCCAAAAGTGGCGATCGATCGCCAAATGCCTCTGGCTGGTACTGGACGCTCGCGATCGATCGCCAAGAACGGGCGATCGATCGCCGAGTGCTGTACATCGAATTTTCGCCATTAATGCTCATTTTTCAAGCTCCTTCACATACCACCCCAAAACCAAACTTCCATAAAACATCAATAACATCATAACCCACCAAAACCAACATAAAACACTTCAAAAAATCATACCCCAACCATACACAACACATACCCAAACAAACCCACATAAATCATCAAAAACTTAACCCATTTCAACACCAAACATCATAAAACTTATAGGAATGGTTCCATACCTCTTGTAGGCTCCAAATCCTAGCAAAGATCACACAACCAAAGTTTTTGTGGGACTTTCCTTCTTCCTTTTTGGTGGATTTCGAAAATGGGGTAGGGTTTGGGTTGGGAAGTGATTTGGGGATTTTTAAAAGGTGAGAGTAAAGTGGGGGGTTTTAAAGTGATGGGTATGGGATTAAAAAGGGGTTGTAATGACTTAATAAAAAGTATACCCCAAACTTAACATGATGTATAAAATACCCAACTTGGTATTTTAAAAGCACTTTACAACAATGCTCTATACTTCATTTAAAATCATATCTTCCTCATAATTGATAATTTAACACAATTAATCATGTTAACATCTTAATACCCAACACATAAATCTATCAATACATGATACATCATATAAACATAATTAATGTCCAAGTTACCATTAATTAATTTCGGGGCATCACACCGCTAAACCGAGAAAGCTACGGATCTCGGGCACTGATGTAGGCGCAGACCAATCCATCACTGCCTCCACTTTCCTGGGATCCACAGATATCCCATCACTAGAGATCACATGCCCCAAAAATACCACGCTGCTCAACCAAAATTCACACTTGCTCAGCTTTGCATACAACTGATTGTCCCTCAGAATCTGGAGCACTGTCCTCAAATGATTCCTGTGTTCTTCTTCGCTTCGAGAATAGATAAGTATATCGTCAATAAATACAATGACAAATTGATCCAAATAGGGTTGGAACACTCGATTCATCAAGCTCATAAACACAGCCGGGGCGTTTGTCACTCCAAACGGCATGACCAAAACTCATAGTGACCATAACGGGTCCGGAAGGCTGTCTTCTGCACATCATCCTCTCTAACTCGGATCTGGTGGTACCCCGACCTCAAATCAATCTTACTGCACAACCTCGTGCCCTGCAACTGATCAAACAAGTCATCGATCCGCGGAAGAGGGTATTTATTCTTCACTTGGCCTTATTCAATTGCCTGTAGTCGATGCACAATCGCATCGACCCATCTTTCTTTTTCACAAATAATACAGGCGCACCCCAAGGTGATACGCTGGGGCGTATGTAACCCTTATCAAGGAGTTCCTGTAGCTGCTCTTTCAGCTCTCTTAACTCCGCTGGCGCCATCCGGTAAGGGGCACGAGAAATAGCGGATGTCCCCGGTAATAATTCGATCCCGAACTCGACTTCCCTAACCGGCGGAAATCCGGGAATCTCCTCCAGAAATACATCGGCAAACTCGGCAACTACGGGTATATCCTCGACTCTTAACTCTTCTTTCTTTCCAGCAATGTCAATGGCATAAATAAGATAACCCTCATGCCCACGTTCCAATAACTGAGTCATCTTTAAGGCCGATATCAACGGAATTCTTGAGTGGGAACCATCCCCATAAAAAGTCCACCGAACCCCTAAATCAGATCTGAACCGTACTGTCCTCTGACTGCAGTCCACTACTGCCTGATATCTGTTCAGCACATCAATACCCACAATGCAGTCGAAGTCTGACATTCCCAGAACAATCAAATCTAACTTCAACTCGTTGCCCTCAAAATAAATGAGGCCGCCATCAACAAACCGATATGCAATCACACTCTTTCCAGCGGGTGTCGAAACCACAAGAGGCGTGGGTGACGGAGTCGTGCATATACGGTGCCTCTCCACAAAACTCGTCGACACAAAGGAGTGTGACGCACCTGTATCTATCAAAATATAAGCAGGGTGCGTAAATAAATGACACGTACCCGCTATCACTTCCTCTGGAGCTGCTGTAGCCTGCTCCCTGGTCAGGGCGTACACTTGCCCTTGAGGTGGCCCCAACGGCTGTCCTCCCAATGGCCTCGGTGCAAATGGTGGTCTCTGCTGCGCTGGCCTATCTGAAGGTCTCCCCATAGTGTTCTGTGGTCCTCCCCGGTTAGGACAATTCCGGGCCAAGTGGCCATGTTTACCACATTCATAACAAGCGGAGCATCCTTTCACTGAATGGGGTCCTCCGCACAGAAAACACTTAACTTTTTCGAAACTGCTGGCCTGAGACTGTCCCTTATGAGGCGGAGCATTACTTCCACGACCACCCCTCCCACGAGCATCTTGCCATCTACCACTGAATCTGGAAGATGATGAGTTTCCCTTTGACTTAAAATGGTCGCCCCTTGGTTTCAAGTTTTCAGGGGTCGGCCTCTGTGATGGTGCTGGAGGCGGTGCCATAGTCGGATATGCACCCACTCCTAATTCTGCCAGCTCAGCTCGTGCCAGAGCGTCATCAAAACAAGTAGGGCCATAAGTGATCACCTATCATACAACTCCGGTCTCAAGCCTTTCATAAAGTTCCTCATCTTTGCTTGGGTGCTAGTGGCGATATGAGGCACATATCTAAGTAAGGAACAGTACTGGAGAGCATAGTCAGACACCGGCATAGTACCTTGCTTTAAGCTAGTAAATTCATCCTCTTTAGCCTGCCGTGCCGCCGCTGAGAAGTATCGGGTCAGAAATCGAGTCCTAAACAGCTTCCAGTTTATTTCCTGACCCTGAGCCTCCTGTTCAATTACTGTGGTCTTCCACCACATCAGCGCCTTTTTGGCCAATTGGAACTCTGCTAGTCGAATCCAGGCTGACTTTGCGCACGGGGCCGCCACGAATATCTGCTCTATCCTTTCTAGCCATTCCTCAGCCTTCTCCCCTGTTTCAGTCCCTTCATAAGTCGGGGGTCGATAAGCTAGAAATTGAGTCAAACTCAGTTCTCCCGGCAATAACTGCTGTTCGGACGGCTCTTCGCCCAAGGCTGGCGGCGGTAGGGGATTTGTGTGCCTAGCACTAGCATTTACACTTACTGCATCACCAACATCGACATTTGCTGCCATACTGCAACACAAGGGTTAACAACAATATCCAAAAACAATGCACATAATACATCGTTAGAAAGCCACAACACGTTAGCATAACAGTCACATACTTCATATGCGCACAACATGTTTAAAAGTAGACGCCTAGCCAACTTATTGCTAAGGCTACCCTTCACTCGTTCCCGGGTTCTCTAACCACTGCTCTGATACCACTAATGTAAGTCCACTCTACCTTAACAGTGAAATCAAGATATAAACAGGGCTAAATATGTATTAGAGACATCTTAGAGTTCTGGTTGTTATGTGAGCTCAATGAAATTACAGGCCAAAAATAAAACTTCGACAGTTAGTTAATTACATTCCCAATATGAATGTTAAGACTATCAAAAATCCTGTATTCTATCTTCTTTCATGCCTCCTTCAGCTCACAGTTCAACCCAACCCTTAGCCCCTTTGGTCCAAAAGCGTACCTACAGGAACAACTCACCATGAGCATATATATATCACCACTTAACACAATTCAACTTAATAAAATAATTAAGCGCATGAGACAATTAATAGATATGCTCCTCGATCACCACATTAGCAAATTTCATTGATGTTCCTGTTTCACAAACTTATGCACAAAATCATTAGTTCACAATATAATGATCGATAACGCGTTTCCAATTATATCCACAATATTCCACATTAATCACTAGAATTGTGACTGTTCCGGTCCCAATACAACAGCGGAATTTTAGGACCCCTCGCTTCGACATATAGCGGCATCATATGATATCCCTTGCTTCGACAATGACAGCGGCATGTTACCTCGCTTAGACATGACATCGGCAAATATCATATTACCATCGCTTTATATGACAGCGGCAAGTACCTCCCTCGCTCGGAGATAAAGGCTACCGGAACATTCATCAATTCCATCACATTAATCAAACACAATAGTTGATTCCATTATCACAGTAAATCACAGTCATTTCACATATACCATCACGTATAAGGATTCACTATCCACAATATACATAATCAAAGGTATGACACATTTTACCGTCCGATGCTCGTACGTCTCACTACGTACCTTAGTCTCAAAAGTGGAGAAGTTGTATAACTTTATCTCCTCGATGTTGTTGGTACCTGGGATGGTTCTACACAACCATACAAATCAATATTAGATGCCAATTATAGTCCAATGTCCAAAAATTCCACAAAAATGTCAAAAACACACATTTGTGTGTCTCGCGATCGATCGCCAAGATGTCCCGATCGATCGCGAGATCACACTGCCCGATCCTTAAAATTTTAGCTTTCGGCGATCGATAGCCACTTTTGGCGCGATCGATCGCCAACCTCACCGATCGATCGCCCAAAAGTGGCGATCGATCGCCAAAGGCTTCTGGAGCCTACTGCTGGCTCGCGATCGATCGCCAGAAACGGGCGATCGATCGCCAGCCCCTGTTCAACGAAAATCACCATTTTTGCACATTAAAACCTTCACCAACCTCAACACCATTTATACCAACAACTCAAAAACATTAAAACACTTAAAACCTTCAATACACATCATAAAACAACCAAAATCCAACATCCCACCAAAAATTACACTAACCCAAACAAACCCATTTCAAACCCTTTTAATACCCTTCCAAAATTCAAACCAACCACTTCAAGAACAACAAGGAGTGATATATAAACATCATAGGCATTAAATCTTACCAAGAATCAATAAAATGAAGCTTTTGCAAGAACTTCCTTCCCACTTAGGAGCTAAAAACGAGTTGGAGGAAAATAAGGGTTTTGGGAAAGGGATTTGGGGATTAAGAGTGTAAGGAGTAAAGTGAAATGAGGTGGTGGGGTAAAGGGTTAAATCCTTTGTTTAAATTTGTACCCCAACAATTGACATGATGTAAATTATACCCCAACATGGTATTTTAAACACATTTCACCACAATGCACCAAATCCCAATTAAATGCATGTTTCACAAAATAAATGACTACCAACACATGTAAGCCATTAAAACACCCAATTACCCAACATGCATAACATGCACCCTGAAATGCTCTACCAGCCCACATGACCAAGCATTTCCACATGGCAATTAATTCTAACACATAAGGCAATTACCACCATAATTAATCATAATTCATATGAACACAATTAATGCCTTAAACACAATTAATCATTTCGGGGACATCACAGTGTGAATGTGTAGAACCATCCCAGGTGGCAACACAACCAAGGAAGTGAAGTCCTACCACATCCTACTTTTGGAAAGGTACGTAGAAGACGTACGGGCACCCAACGGTACATGTATCTATTATACTCATTGTTATGCATTGTGGATGCGAGTATATATGGAATTGTGCATTGTGGCTGCAAATACATGTCGAATTATGCATGATGATTGTATTTGCATATGATGAATGTTGGTGCACATCCCACGAGTCATGGTTATATAGAGTGATGATTTTAATGCTTTGGCGCTGTCACTTGAAACGATGATAGAATACTTGCCGCTGTCATATTGTAGCGAGGAAAGAATATTTGCCGCCAAATGTTGAAGCGAGGTGTTGCCGCATGTCGCATTTGCGCTAGGTTATTCAATGCCGCTAATTATATCAAAGCGAGGTGTATTAATGCCGTTGTCATGACAAGCGATGTGCATTAAAATACACTATTATAACGGACTAGGGATGGGTGATTGGTGCATATGAAATGTTGTTATGTCATGACATGTATAGAACCATTAAATAATCTATTGATTATACTCATGAGTTATGGTACAGGCACAACCAAAAGGGAGCGTTTAAAATGCATGGGAAAACAGGAAGTGTTTTATTACGGTTTATGCATTTATGCCTTATATTCATATTGTGTTGGTTATGGATTATTATATGCTCATGTTTTGGGGGTTGTTGTGATGTCCGGGGATTAATGGTGTTAATCCCGGTGTGGTATTAATCCTTGATGGATTTTTAATTGTGGCGATTAGGAATTTATTTGCGGTGTTGGGTCTCCCGAGGTTGTTAAATCGGGCATTTGGGACCGTTGGATCCAAAGGTTGAGATTTTATTCTCATTTTGGTGGAAAATGAGTTGGGTTTTTAGTGGGACTTGGAGTGCGGGGTGCCTTATGTTGGGGCCTGTATGGGGATTTGATGTCGGAGAGAGAGTTTTTGAAAACAGATGATTTTAATGAATCATGATGTATTTGTGGAGGTATTAGTATTTTGGGGCATTTTGCTATATATACCAGTTGGACTCGGGATTCCGTCATTCGGAATCCATTCCTCTCCTCTCCCTCACGCCACTCTATCACCCCAAACCCTTCCCCTTTCCTTTGATGGGCAAAAATCGATGGAGGCTCGTCCTAAGAGCCGGATTTCTCGAAGATAAGTTGGTAAGTTTCTTCCCCTCGTCATTGTCTTCGATTTGATAGTGATATGGTGTGTTATGGTTGAGCTTTTGGGTTGGATTTGTGTTTGGGGGTTTTGGGTTAAAATCTAAAATGTTGATTTTAGTGTTTTTATGGAGTTTAAATGTTGTATTTGAGGTGTTGGTGGTGTATGGGGTGTTGGTTTTGAGTTTGGGTGTCAAAAACACCATGGAAGCTCGAATTTTTCAGAAAATCGCAGGTGGCGATTGATCGCCGAGGGGTAGCGATCGATCGCGACGAGCAGTCCAATTTTTGAAGGCGATGAACAGTGCTGGCGATCGACCGCGAGGTCTCGGCAAACGATCGCGAGCGGGTTGGCGATCGATCGCGAGGATTGGCGATCGATCGCGAGAAGGCACTGGTTTGGCCACTGGAGTGTGGCGATCGATCGCGATAAAGGTGGCGATCGATCGCCACCATAAGGAAATTGTTTTTTTGATATTTTTGGAAAATGTCGGGATTTTGGAACCGAGGTTTAAAGGGGCCGTTCCCGTGGCAACGTCTACATTCCAATGGAAATGCTATACTTTTAAAATAGATTGGTTGAGGCCAAAGTTTAATAAAACGGAATTCCGGTTGAATTCTTGGTTATCTTTTAAACTTGTTAAACGGTATATTTTGGGTATTATGCATGCTTAGCCGGGGGGCTTTTATTTTGGTAATCGTCATGGATTGACGATATGATTGGGAGCTATGAACGTGCTTGGGCACGTGGTTGCATGCTTATGTTTGATTGTGAATTATTTGTGTTTTTGCACATACTTCTTGAGGCATGGAACCAAAGCAAGGTTTGGCTTGGACTACGGAAACTTAAGGTACGTATGACGTACGAGCATAGTGTGATGACCAGGGATTATAATGTTAATCCCGTAGTGTTAATAACCCCTAAAGTTGTTTTACGTGGCAATTGGAGTTTAATCGCGGTGTTGGGCCTTCGGGGCTCGTCTATTTGAGTAGTTGGGATCGTTGGATCCCGAGGTTGAGATCGTATTCTCATTTTTGGTGAAAACCTATGAGTTGGGTTGTTAGTGTGACTCGGAATCTCGGGTGCTTTGGGTGGGCACCGGTAGGGGGTTTTGGAGTTAGAGAGAGAATTTTTGAAAACAGATGATTTTTAAGGAATCATGATGTATTTGTGGGGCTATTAGTATTTCGGGGTATTTTTGCTATAAATACCAGTTGAACCCGAGATTTTAGTTATTGGGAACCATTTTCCCCACCTTCCCTCTCTCTCCTCGCGCGCGCTACTTCCCGATCCCCTTTGACCCTCGCCGCTTCCAGGCGTGCTCCCGCCGCCGTCCAGCCGCCATCCGCTGCGTCCGACCTACCATTGGCTTCGTCTCGTCCAGGCGCACCTTCCCATACCACCAATTCGAAGTTTCGTCGCGGTTTGGGGCCGGATTTTGCAGAAGACGCAGACGCCCAAAATTTAGGGTTCTTCGATTTTGAACATTTTCCTTCCGATTTTCGATTGGGTAACCTCCCTTACCCCTTTTTCGTCATTATCGTGTATTTCCCTGCTATTTTTGGGTGGATTTGGTTCGAATTTCTTGCTGTTGGGCATGAGGATTTGTTTCGAAAATTTGTGGCTTATGGTTCGAATTTTTCCAGTATGTTTGAGGGGTTTTGAGTTCGAAATTTGGGGGGTTTTTGGCAGGGGATGATGATTCTTGTTGTTGATCGATTAATTCATGTTTAGATGAATTGTGGTGTTTAATTGGGTTCGATTTGTGAGAATAGGGTTCGAAAATTGTAGGGTGTTCTTGAACAATTTTCGATATTGTCTCACTCGTTTTCCCTCCCTGCATGTATGATGTGACTAGAAATCGGCACATCTTGAGTGCTTAATTGTCTACGATTTGGTAGGTTTTGATAGATAAATGATACGTATGCTACCTAATCGTATATTTGTGTAATTGTAGGTACAATCGAAGAAAACGAGCTGAAAACGAGCTAAAAACAATGTGTAAAGACCAAGGAGAGACATGGACATGACAAGGACTAAAAGTTGATCAAGAAAAGGGTAAAAACGTAATTTTGGAGGGTGGCAATCGATCGCCCGGAAGAGGAAATCGATCGCCTATGGACAGAAACATTTGCATCAAAAAATTACGGGTCAGCGATCGATCGCGAAGAAGTGGCGATCGATCGCCAAAGTCTACTGGAGCTCGGCGATCGATCGCCACCTTTATAGCGATCGATCGCCTCAATGAATTTTCCGAAAAAAAATAATGCAGCGATCGTATCGCCCACATTCAAGGCGATCGATCGCCGAAGAGTCCGAAAATAAGGAAATTAGGTCTTTTACCATGTTTAGAAGATTGTAACCTATTTATCAATTACCAACCCCCATAACTCGAATTATTCAGTCATTAGCCAGCAATTTTTCATAGTTTTTGATACTTAGAATATTTTGGAGATTTTAGATTAATTCGTTTTCAAGTTTTCTTCAAGAACAACGAAGAACGGAACCGGGATTGACAAGCTGGAATCGTGATTTATATTAGTAATCTCTTTTCCTTTATTTATTAATGTTTTCCATTGAATTTTTATTAATTTTAGATTTAATTATGCTAGGCTAAAAACCCTTCGATTCTTGGTTGAAGGGATACCTGCTTTTGGAATTGAACCTTTTATGAAAATTTGCTTTTGATTGTTGAATTATATTTCGATTTCAATTCGTCTCTCAGATTTCGAATTCCATGATTGTTGTGTTTGTGTATTAGACCGATCACCTAATATTCAATTACATAATCGATAGTTTGTTAAGAAACAAACTAAGATCAATAATTAATCGGCTGTAGGTGTTATTGAATTCTTAGGAAGAAACGGTTGAATGATCAATTTTAACGGCTGTAGTTTTTAATTGATTTAGATTTATCGAACTCATTAGTTTTGAAAAACTATCATTGATTTAATCATTAACGGCTTGTAGTGGTGATTAGAGATTTGGTAAGGGTTGAATTGAATGTTGTTTTCTCTTTGACTACGAATAAGATGAGTAGGAATTAAATTTCCAATCGATAGATAATGAAAGGATTCGAATGTTTTGATTTGATGATTAAAAGAGAATTTTCCAAAAGTACGGTTATTGCCAGCTTTTCATGGTCTTGCAGGAGAAAACCCACATAAGCATCTGATGGAGTTCCACGTGGTGTGCACTACCATGAAGCCGACCGGAATCACTGAGGATCAAATAAAGCTAAGAGCGTTTCCCGTTTTCTCTAAAGGACGCTGCAAAAGACTGGCTCTTCTACTTACCATCCGGATCGATCACCACATGGACTGACTTACAAAGAGTATTCCTAGAAAAGTACTTCCCAGCTTCAAGGGCAACGAACTTGAGGAAAGAGATATATGGTGCTGAAGCAGCTCTACGAGGAATCACTACACGAGTACTGGGAGAGATTCAAGAAGTTGTGCACAAGTTGTCCACAACACCAGATAAGTGAACACCTTCTCATCCAATACTTTTATGAAGGTTTACTTTCTTCTGACAGGAACTTAGTGGATGCGGCAAGCGGAGGAGCATTTATCGATAAACAGCGGAGGAAGCTAGAAGGTTGATAGCTAACATGGCGGCCAACTCCCAACAATTCGGATCTGTGCGCCATGGACAACCGCAAAGAAAAGAGGTAAACGTATCAAACTTAGAACAACAACTGATAGACCTCACTTTTCTTGTGCGTGGTATGGCAGGTGGAAATGTAGGAAAGACAAAGCCGTGTGGGAATCTGTCTGGCTGCAAAACCATTCCACAGACGCATGCCCTTCACTACAAGAGACAACCACGGAGAACGTAAATGCCTGGCAGGAGGATTCCCAGGCCCCCCACAAAGGAGTTATGACCATCCACCAAACAACTACAATCAAGGGTGGAGAGATCATCCGAACCAAGGCTATGGGAACCCACAGATGCACCAACCTCAACCCTACAGACCGCCATATCAGCGACCTCCACCACCGCCAGCGCACCCTCCTTCTGACAGGTTAGAACATAGCATTAAAAATTATTGCTGAAAATAGCTTACAATTTCAACAGGAGACGAGGGCGAGCATCCAGAGCTTGACGACGCAGATGGGACAATTGGCAACTTCAATCAGCAAGATCGAAGCAAGGATTTCAAATGGACTGCCATCACAACCAGAGATGAACCCCCGGGAAAATGTGAGTGCTATCACAGTGAATGTGAATGAAGATGCAGCTGAAGAAAAGGTGGTTACTGACGCCACCCCAAAAAGAAGATATGACGGAGACAGAGACAGATGTTGAAGAGCCAATGCAAGGGGAGGAATCACGAGGTGAGTTCCCTAAACTTTCTGAATATAAATTACCACCCCCTTTCCCCCAAGCATTGAAGGACAATAGGAAAGGTTGCCGGTCTCAAAGGCCTCTACGAGATGAGTCCACGCTGCAAAGAGCAAGCCCCATTGCATGAAACCATGAAAGAGGATCAAAGCAAGGAACATAAGGGGCAGCCCAAGGTCGAGCTCAATGACAATGTTTTCGGTGGATAACCAAGGAAGCATCCCCATTAAATGCAAGGACCCAGGTATGTTCTTTATCCCATGTGAGATTAGGTCTATTAGGTTTGAGAAGGCTATGCTCGACTTAGGATCGTCCATAAATGTCATGCCTTACTCAATGTACTCTCAACTGAAAATGGACCTTTAAAAAGAAATAACGCAGTTATTCACTTAGCTGATAAATCCACGGTCAAACCTAAGGGGATACTAGAGGACGTAGTTGTGCATGTAAAGAACTTGGTCTTCACAGCCGATTTCTATGTCTTAGACATGAGAAATGATGATCCTTCCGGTCTAATTATTTTAGGGAGACCATTCTTGAAAACATCAAAATCAGTAATCAATATGAATAGCGGTTATGATCACATTGGAGTATCAAATGGTGAATTTGAAAAATTCAACATGTATGAAACCATTAAACTTCTTGAGCATTCTAGTTACGCTATTGATATACATGATGATTATGATTCTGATTTTGATAATGATGAGTTGTGGGAAATGGGAAAGGCTACTGATCGCCTTGACGAGAAGAGAGGTATGGATCCTCCTCCTGTGCATACTATTCATACTATTGCTGCTTTATCTACTCATGATACTGCTGACCCTCTTATTTCTCAATTGCAGGATCGTACCATTGGAAAGAAGCACCCTCCGGATCGACCAAAGCAAGCAACAAATGCTGAAGGAATAAGGACCGAGGACGACCACTCAAAGGGCAACAAGCTGAAATACAGAGGAGTGAAGAAGATATTGAGGTGGTTAAGGAAGGATAGAGCAACACTGCAATCAACCACCTTGATAGAGGACTGGCGTCGGGCCACCGACGTTAAACAGAGGCGCTGCTTGGGAGGCAACCCAAGGGGAGTTAGTTTCCCTTTTACCCTTTTTTTTTTATTGATTTTTAGTTTAAACTTCTCTCTTTTCTTATATTTTTTCCTTACATTGGGGATAATGTAAGATTTAAGTATGGGGGAGGGATTATAGTAGTGTGTTATTGCTTTTCTATTGCAAAAATACAAAAAAAATCGAAAAATTTGAAAATTTTGAGCTCATAATAGTAATGAACACATGCTTAGAATCACTAGCCCATGATGAAACCTAATTAATGGCATGCATGTTTTTGAACATAGGTGAATTGTTAACCTTGGAACACTTTGAACTCTAATGCAAAGTGTACTTTAACTTAGTAAGTTGAATATTTTGAGCACATATTGTCATGGCTTGTGAAGTGTGCATAACTTAGTGAAGATAGTGTGAACTTTGTGATAGTCTTAAGAAGTCTCTAATACATGCTAGAACTTAACTACATACTCTTTGAGGCATATGTCTAGACTACTTGCAAACATGAAAGTGATATAGGCAATCTTGATGCGTTTGAGCCTTTCAAGCCTACCATGTAAACAAAATCATTCTCTACGTACCTATTTTGAGCTTTAAATGTAAAAGAATGGTAGTATGCTAAGCATACTAAAGACCACCATTCAACATTTCTTGACTAGCTTATCATCCTACCCTTTAAGCCTAAATGTGATTTTAATCCATACCTTTTAAGGGAGTATGATGTATTTCATTCAAATGCACTTGGGAATCATTGAAGTATATTGTGAGCTTAATTGTCAAAAGAATGGAATGCATGAAAGAAAAAGGGATGCCTTGAAAAAAATAGATAAAAATATGACTCCAAGGGGAGCCAAGGCACAAAAGAAGAAAAGTGTTGAAATAAACCTTGTGAAAAAGAACGAAGTTGAAAAATTCATACAAGAAGAGAAGCTTTTAGTGTGCATTTCATCATACTCTCTTGTTTGAATATCCTTACCCTTTCTTTCATAAGCCAATACCTAGGCCAAGCTACAACTAATAAAGACCTACTTGATTTGTGTTTGCAAAGTAGCTAAGATAGTGGAGAAGAGTGTGCAAGTGAGCTTATACTTGTGTTAGTGTATGACTTGAACTATTATGGCTTTGCATATTTTGGATCTATAAGTTGTACGCAACACTTGTTTATGACCACACACACACGTTCACTACTTCGTTAGGTACGAAATGTTTAGGGATTGAACTTGTTCCACTGTTAACTTTTCACCGCCGTTCATTATTATGCATGTTAAAATTGTTGAGCATTAAAGTGAGGACAAGTTGCTTTGTTATTAACCTATGAGCCAAACAAAAATATTGTAGTTTTATTTGTTTACTCGAGGTCGAGTAAAGAGTAAGTATGGGGGAGTTTGATGTGACTAGAAATAGACACATCTTGAGTGCTTAATTGTCTACGATTTGGTAGGTTTTGATAGATAAATTGATACGTATGCTACCTAATCGTATATTTGTGTAATTGTAGGTACAATCGAAGAAACTAGCTAAAAACGATGTGTAAAGACCAAGGAGAGACATGGACATGACAAGGACTAAAAGTTGATCAAGAAAAGGGCAAAAACGTAATTTTGTAGGTGGCAATCGATCGCCCGGAAGAGGAAATCGATCGCCTATGGACAGAAACATTTGCATCAAAAATTACGGGTCAGCGATCGATCGCGAAGAAGTGGCGATCGATCGCCAAAGTCTACTGGAGCTCGGCGATCGATCGCCACTTATAGCGATCGATCGCCTCAATGAATTTTCCGAAAAAAAATAATGCAGCGACGATCGTCACATTCAAGGCGATCGATCGCCGAAGAGTCCGAAAAAAAGGAAATTAGGTCTTTTACCATGTTTAGAAGATTGTAACCTATTTTATCAATTACCAACCCCCATAACTCGAATTATTCAGTCATTAGCAGCAAGTTTTCATAGTTTTTGATACTTTAGAATATTTTGGAGATTTAGATTAATTCGTTTTCAAGTTTTCTTCAAGAACAACGAAGAACGGAACCGGGATTGACAAGCCGGAATCGTGATTTATATTAGTAATCTCTTTTCCTTTATTTATTTAATGTTTTCCATTGAATTTTTATTGATTTTAGATTTAATTATGCTAGGCTAAAACCCTTCTATTCTTGGTTGAAGGGATACCTGCTTTTGGAATTGAACCTTTTATGAAAATTTGCTTTGATTGTTGAATTATATTTCGATTTCAATTCGTCTCTCAGATTCGAATTCCATGATTGTTGTGTTTGTGTATTAGACTGATCATGTAAGGCCCCGATACTAATTAATCCGGATTAACGATGATTAAACAAACCCGGATAATTAAAAGTGCAAACTTTAAATTAAGGTGTTCCGACTACGATGAGTCAACCAACTAGTGGAGCATGTTTTAGTGCATGAGCATGTGCATGATCACATGGCACTTGGAGAACACATGCCACTAATTAACTTTACTCATGTTTAATACATGATTTTGGACCAATAATCTTGCAAGAGAGTGATGTATTGACACATGGATTCCACAATACATCAATTAAATAAATAAAATCATGCATGGCATTGAATCTCACGCATATACCATGCCAAAAATCAGATTTTTACTTCATTTTCCAACACCATCTTCTCTCTTCCTTCACCATCACTCCTCCTCCTTCTCTCTTCTACCATTTTCGAAAATGGCAGCTAATTTTCCTACCAAAATCCTCTTGAATTTTCAAGTGCATGTCACATGCAAAGATATATTTGAATGCTACTAAGCTTGAGGAACAAGATGCACCAAGAAATTTCAAGTTTGGAGAAAGGACATGCAAGATTTTCGAGTAGTAGCAGCAGTTTTGGTGTAGGATTTTCGATCTTGGCTTGGTTTTGTGGATGATCAAGCTTCAAATCTTGAAGATAAATGAAGGTATATCATCATCCTTGAGTTTTATCAACATGCATGTAGGATTGAGGGTCGAACCATGGTGTTCATTCATGAAGAAGTTGCTGTCAATTGTAGTCTGCTAAAACCAGTGCATAAACCGTCTGATATTTCGCGTTTTTAGCATAGTTACGTTTCGAATTGGAAAATATAGCTCTTATAACAAGTTGTAGTATTATGTGTTAGCTTTAACTGTCCACCGAAATCAGCTAATTTGGATTTAAGATGGAAAAGTTATGGTCGTTCTACCAACATGTGTCAAATCTGGAAATTCACTGCATGCGAGTTTCATGCATTTTGTTATTCGTATTTTTGGGAATAAATGGCTACGAATATGAATTTTTTAGGCTCTAATAAGTATTGTAGTATTCGAGGTTATCTTGCATTTGAAATTGGCCTCACTCAATTTGGAGCTCATATGAAAGAATTATGATAATTTTTACCAGCAACTATACAATCTGGAAGCAGGGGATATACGAGTTTTTAGGCTGTACGTTTTTCACATAATGTACATGAAGATGAATTGTTTAGCTTAAAGCTCATAAGAGATGTTTTGTTTTATGTTGGGTTATATTGCATTAGAAACTGGCCTTACATGTTTTGGAGTTTCCATGTGTAAGATATGCAATTTTCCCTAGAACCGCTCACTCTGTCAAAACAGAATATGAGTATTTTTAAATCTGGCATACTTTGCTTTGCATGTGCCTCTAGATGACCGAACTAGCTTCTGGACTTCAAATATGAACTGTAGTACTTTGAGTTTTCGTGATTTCCCCACTAGCCTCAAGTCATTTGGACATCATCTGAATTTAATATGAATTTTATACAAAAATGGGTCAAGCTGAAATTTGGTAAATTGTCCTGTTTTTCTAGCAGATTGTTCTTGGCCATTTTCCCTAGGCTAAATGAACGAATTTGAAGATGAGTTGAACTGATGAAATGTTCATTTTTGAGCTAGCTTTGAAAATAAATTGGACCCATATGAGTTTATTAGGTATCGGACAAGTTATGAGCCGATCTCTACAGTTGCGCAGACTGAAATTTAGAGAATTGGTTTTGGGTCTAAGTTTGAGTTTTATTTTGATAAGTTTAAGACTAGTATGTGACATTATGTTGTATTTGGAACTGTTATGACCAGGTTAATAGATTCCGGTGTTGACTCGAGAAGTCTCGGTAGATTAGCTTGGGTCGAGGTACGTTGAAATGAGTTTTATCATGACGTCTGGCAAAGACGTGTAATGATGCTAATATATGGCTTTATATGTCATTATTTGATTTATATGACTTATTTGTCACTATATGATTCTTATGTGACTATATGACATGATGAATATCTTGGATTACATGATATGTGAAATTACATGATTTGTATATACTTTCACATGAGATTGCATGATATATTGAGTTGCATATGTCATTTGATGCATAAATGATTCATGGGCATATCATATTGATCTATCATTCCTTTGATATCCATGATTTGACTGAGTTGACTTACTCTGGGTGTCGGGTACGACGAGCATGGCGATGACAGGCAGTATAGGTAGTAACTGTAGTCACGTGCAGGTGCGACTCGACCTAGACACGAGGGCTGGATGCAGTAACGTACATAGGATGAGTTTTCCTAGCGCAATGTACGTATACTGTCACCCTCTGCTCGAGCTTTGATGATTTGATGATACCTTCCTTTGGACTCCGATTTGGTATCTTGAGATTCGATTCTTTGTACCCATTCATACATCGCATTCATACATGGTATGCATTGCATGATACTTTGTCATTCTTGACGTGATTCTATTTATTTCTCGTACTGGGGTACTGACCCCCTTTGTGGGGGCTGTCATGTCTTTTATTGTTCGGGCATGACAGGCTTTACAGGAGGACATGGTGACGATGCTTTCAGCGACGCATCGAGAGATACCAGAGCTCCTTGAGAGCGAGCTCAGGTTTATATTTATGTTTTGCGTCCCAGTAGTTGTTAGAATATTTTTAATTATGTTTTGAATTACCGGGGTATGCCCCGAGTATCTGTATTTTAAGTATCCTACTATTGGTTGAGTTATACTTGATATGGATGTTATGCTCAACATGTTAAATTGGAAACTGGAATTACGTATTTTCAGTATCACTATATATGTATCACCTAAAAGCAAAAAAAAAAATTTTTAGGGCCATTTGATAAGACCTTTGAAATAAATCTTCCGCTGTTTACGTAAATTAATCATTATGTGTTACTTAAACACCACATTAGGATCGGGCCCTCACATTATGGTATCAGAGCATAGTCTGGGATATGCTCGAACTAGAGTTAGGACACTGAGTATAGACACAAAGGAATTGTTTGTGCATGTGTATGACTATCTGATTTATATGCTCTTGCCTGCTATGTTTACATGTTCGATAATGAGATTTTATGCATGTACTGGATTAGAGAGCAGGAATAACGAGATGTCATATCTCTGAATATTTTAATATGATGAGTCGCATATCATCTAGAGATTTTGAATGCTGAGTTGCAGACAATCTAGAGAAATTGAGAATTTTATTTGTTAGCACTGATAGTTGCTGACCGGATGATGATGTAGAATAAGTGATGAGAACATCTCTGACTTGAGATTATATATGATGTTTTGATTTTATGATGAACAGTTAGTGTTTGGACAAGTAGCAACGATACAGACTTTAAGAGCTATCTATTGTACCTGTAGGCACTGTAAACTGTTAATTGAATTATAACATAGTGATAACTTTTGAGACTTCTATTTATCACTTTGGGACTTAATCCTTGTGAATAGTGGGATGACACTAGAACTAGTTAAAACGCTTTGTGTCGATTGACATTAGGAATTTAAGCCTGAAAGACCAAGGTTATACATATGAGTTTACGTCAAAACCTGTGTACGACGATATGATAATTTTGAACTTGAGAATATTGAAATTAATGATTTTTCAATTGAAAGATCAAGTATAGCTGTTGTGAGAAACAACGAGAATTGGTTTGAATGAGGACTTGGATTTGGGGACTGTCGTAATTTAGTTCCAGTCTATGTGTCCGAACTATGCATAAATACTACATGATTAACTCTTCTAGATGAGAGTATCTAGAGTAATGATAGTGATGGAAGAAGAGTTTTCCCTCTTGTTGACACATGAAAGAATATTTACGAGAAAGCCGTGTTGATTACATGGAAAATGATAATCGATTATTGTGGACTCGAGAAATGGAAGTATGTGCTTAATCTCGATAGCTATTCACTAGTGAAGAGATTAGATTTTGACTAAGGAATAAGACACCAATGTGGTGCGAAGTAATTAGAACTGGATTAAAGATTAATGAAGTGACTATCATTGGGATAATCCAAGTAGTCCTGGAAAAGTTTCAGAAGTATCACTCAAATTTATCCAGCTCTAGTAGTTCTTAAGGGACTATGAGATTGTAGAATACCAAATCTTTTGAGGTCACTGTGGATGTAAATATCTACTGATCTATTTGAAAGAATAATAAGAACTGATATTGATTGTAGCCAGTCAGAGCATGTCTGTTACTACTCGGGAATAGATGCAGCCATAACAACAAATACCCTGAGCTAGGGGTAGATATCATGGTGGTTATTCTTTACGACCACTCAGTTCCAGCAGCAGTAAATTACCTGCAGACTAGAGGTAATACCTGATAGTTATTTTTGGTTTCCCAACAGACCAGAGAGTATACCTTGATAGAGGATACGGTTAGAGATGCTTAAATACTAGTGATCACAGATACATGTCACGTATTTGATCACACTGCACAAGTGTTATTGAGACAAAAAAAAAAATGTGCATCAGTTATTATGATTTGGAAAATACATCAGCAGTGCTAATTATACTATCCACACTTGTAATAGTGAACTGTAGCTTACAATTTTAATGATAGTGATGTGGATTCGAATTAATTGGTGTTGTCGAAATATAGTTTTGATTGTATAAAGTGTATGGATACTCTGATAAATTTTGAGACATAGGAAGTTGATTTTATGGTGTAATGAATTTTCGACTGTTTTGTGACCCCAAAATGAAATATTTATAGCCACGAATAGCGAGCTAAGATACTGATAGTATCAGCTATGAAAATATTGTTGTTGCGATATTTGGAAAATGAAGGATATTTGATCATAAGCAGTTAATGCTGATCAGGAAGAATCGATGTTGACTGATATCTTAGTGGTAAGAAAACTTACCAAGATTTTTCTGAAGAAATAAAAGAATTTCCACTAGAGAAGGAAATCGATTTTAACTTCGTTGATGCCAAGGAATAAATTTGATATCGAAAGTACTGTATGAAATGTCATCAGCAAAGTTGACAGATACAGAAGAATAGTTGCAGAATCTCCTTGATGCGAGTATAAATGTCTGAGTATGTCACTTGAGGAAACATCAATATTGTTCGTGAAGAAGAAAGATGATATTATGAAGACGTGTATCGACTAAAGGTAGTCGAATCGGGCTATTGTCGAGAATAAATACCCACTGCCTTAGATCGAGAAGTAAATGATCAATTGTAAGGAACTTGAAGTATAAGAAGAACGATTTTTACTCTGATTACCTCAGTTTGAGTCAAAAGAGAAAATGTTCTCTAGGCAATTGGTCAACCAGATATAGACATTTTGAATTTTTGAAAATTTCGTGTGGTCTGACAACTATACCGATAGAGTTATGAATTTGATGAAAAAAATAAAAATAAAAATATTCCGTAACTTTTGGGCGGAAGTGTAATCATATTCATCAGTGGTATACTAGTGTATACGAGATCCGGAAGGAACCACACAGAACACATGTGATTGATTTTTCAGACGCTTCGTGAAGCTCAAAGGGTGTACCAAGTTATTGAAATGTAAATCTTGGTTGAATCAAGTGTTGTTTTGGGATAGGTGATATAATCTCACCAGATACCTGTTGATTCCAGTAAAGTAAAGATAGTACTAATTTGGCCAAGACCAATCATTGTACTCAAGATGAAAAGTTTTATGAATTTTGACAGATACTACAGGCTTTTACGGAAGGATATTCTAGGATAGCCTGTCTTATGAACTAATTGACCAAGAAGAAATTTGATATTCGTTTGGTCAGATGAATGAGAAGGCAGTTTTCATAACTGAAAATGAAATGGACTACAACCCCAATGTTGTTTTGGTTTAACTGGTTCAGGGAGATATGTAGTTGTGCAAATACGTATGTCAAAGATTCGAAGATATGTTCTAATGTATCATGAAAAGATGATTGCATATTCTTGAGATATAAGCGATGACTGGATTTATTAAAGAATTTGACTTTGATAGTCAATATAAATCAAAGAAAATGAAACTAGTAGCAGATGCACTGAACCTAAATGTCCAAGGTGCAATGGTAGCATCGATGTTTGCTTTGCAGTTTGATAACCTCTGATTTTGACGATCGGAAGGCCTCGAAGGACAGACTCATACAGATATTGATTGAAGAAATTGGTTCTGTCTTATCAACCAAGTAAATTTAGTATGCCATTTAGTGGTGGTTGCGAATGAAAAATCAGTATATAGCATCGAATTTTACTGATTTGAAAGACGTATTACAACAGAAAGCACACTATAGAGAACATTGTGTTATTCTGGGAATGATGAGATGTATCATTCTCGAGATCCTATTTATGATGAGATGGTATAAAGAAAGAAATTTTTGAATTTTGTGGCAACTTGTTTGACATGCCAGCAGGTCAAGATAAAAATACGAGACCTAATGGGATATTACAGGATTTGTAAGTACCACAATGAATTTGGGAAATTTCTAGTTTTGAGTTTTATAGCTAAAATATTTACAAACAGAGATTGTGAAACAAGTTGAATCGAAATTGATTGACTATTCAATACAAGATATTGATTTCATGTGATAGTCTATATGTCTATGAGAAGACGACATGTTTAAGATATGGATAATGTGGTTTAGTTACAGTGAGTTTCTGTAATAAATGTATCTGATTGAGATCCGATGATAATATCAGAATTCGAAACTATTTTCAGAATGTAATGGATACTAAGTTAGAAATGAGTATTGCTTAGCATACCCATACTGATGAATAAACTGAGATAATATCCAGACTTTGGAATCTATGTCCCGATTAATAGTGGTGAATTTAGTGAGAACTGACAGAATCACTATTCACTAGTAGAATTTTCCTATAATTTAAGTTTCATATATCTTTGGGATGACATCGGTTCAGGTTTCGTAGAGCCGGAATTACCGATCACTGAGATGATGATAGAAATTGATAAGGAATTTTTGGCATAACTTGAGATTGTTGAGGAAATGACAGGAACGATAAATTTTCTGCCGAAACGATTGAAATTTGGCTTAAAGTGAGCAGATTTGCTACGCCAAAGAGAAATATATTGTTAGACTTCGAGTTGAGAATCAGGTAAATATGAAGATATTACATTTGCGATGATCAGTATGATTCGTTAAGTAAGGTTTGATGTTGCCTCGATATTTTGAACTTTGTGGAATCATAGAGAACTCTGATTAAGTGGTAGATCGTTGAAACGAACACATCAGTTGTCATTGATACATGATGATCCTTAAGTATCTATGAATGAGATTGAGACACTCATATGTTGTGATTTATTGAGTTATTTTTCAGTTTTGCGATTTCGAGGACGAAATCTTTTTAAGAGGGGAAGAAGTGTAAGGCCCCGATACTAATTAATCCGGATTAACGATGATTAAACAAACCCGGATAATTAAAAGTGCAAACTTTAAATTAAGGTGTTCCGACTACGATGAGTCAACCAACTAGTGGAGCATGTTTTAGTGCATGAGCATGTGCATGATCACATGGCACTTGGAGAACACATGCCACTAATTAACTTTACTCATGTTTAATACATGATTTTGGACCAATAATCTTGCAAGAGAGTGATGTATTGACACATGGATTCCACAATACATCAATTAAATAAATAAAATCATGCATGGCATTGAATCTCACGCATATACCATGCCAAAAATCAGATTTTTACTTCATTTTCCAACACCATCTTCTCTCTTCCTTCACCATCACTCCTCCTCCTTCTCTCTTCTACCATTTTCGAAAATGGCAGCTAATTTTCCTACCAAAATCCTCTTGAATTTTCAAGTGCATGTCACATGCAAAGATATATTTGAATGCTACTAAGCTTGAGGAACAAGATGCACCAAGAAATTTCAAGTTTGGAGAAAGGACATGCAAGATTTTCGAGTAGCAGCAGTTTTGGTGTAGGATTTTCGATCTTGGCTTGGTTTTGTGGATGATCAAGCTTCAAATCTTGAAGATAAATGAAGGTATATCATCATCCTTGAGTTTTATCAACATGCATGTAGGATTGAGGGTCGAACCATGGTGTTCATTCATGAAGAAGTTGCTGTCAATTGTAGTCTGCTAAAACCAGTGCATAAACCGTCTGATATTTCGCGTTTTCAGCATAGTTACGTTTCGAATTGGAAACTATAGCTCTTATAACAAGTTGTAGTATTATGTGTTAGCTTTAACTGTCCACCGAAATCAGCTAATTTGGATTTAAGATGGAAAAGTTATGGTCGTTCTACCAACATGTGTCAAATCTGGAAATTCACTGCATGCGAGTTTCATGCATTTTGTTATTCGTATTTTTGGGAATAAATGGCTACGAATATGAATTTTTTAGGCTCTAATAAGTATTGTAGTATTCGAGGTTATCTTGCATTTGAAATTGGCCTCACTCAATTTGGAGCTCATATGAAAGAATTATGATAATTTTTACCAGCAACTATACAATCTGGAAGCAGGGGATATAAGAGTTTTTAGGCTGTACGTTTTTCACATAATGTACATGAAGATGAATTGTTTAGCTTAAAGCTCATAAGAGATGTTTTGTTTTATGTTGGGTTATATTGCATTAGAAACTGGCCTTACATGTTTTGGAGTTTCCATGTGTAAGATATGCAATTTTCCCTAGAACCGCTCACTCTGTCAAAACAGAATATGAGTATTTTTAAATCTGGCATACTTTGCTTTGCATGTGCCTCTAGATGACCGAACTAGCTTCTGGACTTCAAATATGAACTGTAGTACTTTGAGTTTTCGTGATTTCCCCACTAGCCTCAAGTCATTTGGACATCATCTGAATTTAATATGAATTTTATACAAAAATGGGTCAAGCTGAAATTTGGTAAATTGTCCTGTTTTTCTAGCAGATTGTTCTTGGCCATTTTACCTAGGCTAAATGAACGAATTTGAAGATGAGTTGAACTGATGAAATGTTCATTTTTGAGCTAGCTTTGAAAATAAATTGGACCCATATGAGTTTATTAGGTATCGGACAAGTTATGAGCCGATCTCTACAGTTGCGCAGACTGAAATTTAGAGAATTGGTTTTGGGTCTAAGTTTGAGTTTTATTTTGATAAGTTTAAGACTAGTATGTGACATTATGTTGTATTTGGAACTGTTATGACCAGGTTAATAGATTCCGGTGTTGACTCGAGAAGTCTCGGTAGATTAGCTTGGGTCGAGGTACGTTGAAATGAGTTTTATCATGACGTCTGGCAAAGACGTGTAATGATGCTAATGTATGGCTTTATATGTCATTATTTGATTTATATGACTTATTTGTCACTATATGATTCTTATGTGACTATATGACATGATGAATATCTTGGATTACATGATATGTGAAATTACATGATTTGTATATACTTTCACATGAGATTGCATGATATATTGAGTTGCATATGTCATTTGATGCATAAATGATTCATGGGCATATCATATTGATCTATCATTCCTTTGATATCCATGATTTGACTGAGTTGACTTACTCTGAGTGTCGGGTACGACGAGCATGGCGATGACAGGCAGTATAGGTAGTAACTGTAGTCACGTGCAGGTGCGACTCGACCTAGACACGAGGGCTGGATGCAGTAACGTACATAGGATGAGTTTTCCTAGCGCAATGTACGTATACTGTCACCCTCTGCTCGAGCTTTGATGATTTGATGATACCTTCCTTTGGACTCCGATTTGGTATCTTGAGATTCGATTCTTTGTACCCATTCATACATCGCATTCATACATGGTATGCATTGCATGATACTTTGTCATTCTTGACGTGATTCTATTTATTTCTCGTACTGGGGTACTGACCCCCTTTGTGGGGGCTGTCATGTCTTTTATTGTTCGGGCATGACAGGCTTTACAGGAGGACATGGTGACGATGCTTTCAGCGACGCATCGAGAGATACCAGAGCTCCTTGAGAGCGAGCTCAGGTTTATATTTTATGTTTTGCGTCCCAGTAGTTGTTAGAATATTTTTAATTATGTTTTGAATTACCGGGGTATGCCCCGAGTATCTGTATTTTAAGTATCCTACTACTGGTTGAGTTATACTTGATATGGATGTTATGCTCAACATGTTAAATTGGAAACTGGAATTACGTATTTTCAGTATCACTATATATGTATCACCTAAAAGCAAAAAAAAAAATTTTTAGGGCCATTTGATAAGACCTTTGAAATAAATCTTCCGCTGTTTACGTAAATTAATCATTATGTGTTACTTAAACACCACATTAGGATCGGGCCCTCACAGATCACCTAATATTCAATTACATAATCGATAGTTTGTTAAGAAACAACTAAGATCAATAATTAACCGGCTGTAGGTGTTATTGAATTCTTAGGATAAACGGTTGAATGATCAATTTTAACGGCTGTAGTTTTCATTGATTAGATTTATCAAACTCGTTAGTTTTGAAAACTATCATTGATTTAATCATTAACGGCTGTAGTGGTGATTAGAGATTTTGTAAGGGTTGAATTGAATGCTGTTTTCTCTTTGACTACGAATAAGATGAGTAGGAATTAAATTTCCAATCGATAGATAATTGAAAGGATTCGAATGTTTTGATTTGATGATTAAAAGAGAATTTTCCAAAAGAACGGTTACCTGGAAACCAAGAATCGCTTCGCTCTCATACGTTTAATCATCTTAGTAATCTCGTTAATTAGTTTAATTTTAGAATTTGCTTAGTAGTAATCATTCATCCTAAAACCCCCTTGTTACTATTCGCTTTTGGCACAAAATAAATTTACCTTCCCTGTGAGATCGATCCCTACTTCCACTACTACATATTTTTGTTATTAACTGAAGAAGGGTTAATTTGGGCGTACACGATAAGCGCTACCAATGTACCCTGCCCCGGGTCTTTTAAATTGTTAACTGTCGTGTGTTGACAATATTTTGAGGGTTATGAGTGTGCTTGAGCATGGGTTGCATGTTCGTAAATAATTGTGAATTATTTATCGTGTTAGCACATCGTTCCTCGGGGCATGGAATCGTGCAAGGTTTGGCCCGGACTTCGGAGATTTAAGGTACGTGCGACGTACGAGCATTACTTTATATGAGAGCATTTGTGATACTAGATTTAAGGTTGGAACGACCCAACCTTGACATCGTCGCCACAAGCGTGCGTGATACTAGAGTAGTATGACCTTATAAGAGATATGGGGTACTGGGTTTATATGACTATTGTAGGGCATTTGAGATGCCTAAGAATGATCGTGGAATCATGTATTCATTATAAGACATGTGAGATGTCTAAGTATAATGGAGAATTTGTAAAATAAATGCTAGGCATTTGAGCTATCTGTGATTGGTAGCAAAGTTGAAAATCAGTATTAGATATCGAGATATCTATATTTGTATGTATAATGAATTTGGAATCATTAATTATTGATACTTGAGAATCAGGCATGCTATGAGTTAAATCAATGTGTTGATTTACTGATTTTTGAGATTTGATGAGTTTGATGATTGTGAGAACAGGGACAGTACACGGAATCCCGGATGAGGACGTTGCCATCCAGTACCATTTAAAATTCATTAGTATTTACTTTTGTTGTAAATTATGAATTTCATTATTGTGATTATGGGATTTTGTGTATTGGTATGCTCACCCCGTTGGGGGCTGTCTCTCTTGGGGCAGGTGAACAGGTACATCGATGGCTGTGGAGCTGAGCTCGAGCTGTTGATTGGATGTACTCCCAGGATCGTGGTGCCAGGGCTTGATGGAGCACGGTATCGTATAGAGTACTTATATACACCCGAAGGTTATATACATATTTATGATGCTCGCATGTGAGCACGGTTATGCTTGTATATGGGTTGTATATAAAGGCATGAGCCTTTCTCTCTTTCATTCTATGTTGCATGCAATTAAGAGTAGAATTGCTAATGATATGAGAGTCATGGGTGTATTATGTGGGTGTTGAAACCCATTTATGTTGTCTTATGTGTGGTGTCTTCCCTGGCTGGGAATTTACTTAGCGTTGCTGTATTCTGTTGAGTATGTGTTTTCCCTGGCCGGGAACTATATATTGTGATGCGCTTTTATTTCGGGATGGCTCTATTTATGGGGAGACTCTGCCCAATTTTTTATAAAAGTCTACCATGTGAAAAGTGGTGTAAGGGGGATGGAAATGAGCGGAATCTATGAGTCTAATTGTGGGTAGAGATGATCTTAATGTTGAATATTAAAGAAATTTTGTAATTGCCATTCAATGGTAAAGTATCATCTGTGTTTCCCGATTGTTTTTATTGAAAGCATGTACCACACATAATGATTAATACACTAATCAAGGGTTAATGGCTTGGGGTCCTTACATTAGTGGTATCAGAGCAGTGATTGCTCTTTGGGGCTGTTAAGGGCCTAGGGAGTTATTGATAGCACATATTTATGCATGATGGCATTAATGTTGTATGACACAACTAGTTGTTATGTGCTTTTTATGATATGAAAAGTGGTGTTGCTAATCATTGTGATTGCAGGAATCGTGTAGAATGTGATGGGATGGCATTAACGGTGATGTCTGGCCCTTTCATGTATTATGTGTTAAGGGTTATGATTTTGTAGGAAAATCAGGAAAGGTGAGACGTACGGGCTTCGGACGGTAAAACGTGTTACACCTTTGATTATGTATATCGTGGGTAGTGAACCCTTACATGTGATGATATATGTGACATGATAGTGATATATTGTGATAATGGAACCAAATGTTGTGTTTGATTATTGTGGTAGAATTGATGAATGTTCCGGTAGCCTTTATCTCTGAGCGAGGGAGGTACTTGCCGCTGTCATGACTAAAGCGAGGTAACATGCCGCTGTCATTGTCGAAGCGAGGGGTCCTAAAATTCCGCTGTTGTATTGGGACCGGAACAGTCACAATTCTAGTGATTAATGTGGAATATTGTGGTTATAACTGGAACGTGATATCGATCATTATATTGTGAACTGTTGTATTAACCTGGATGCAGGTACAGGGAGCTAGTGGAAGTTCCGGTAGTTGTTATATTCGAGCGAGGGAGGTACTTGCCGCTGTCATATGAAGCGATGGTAGTATGATATTTGCCGCTGTCATGTCTAAGCAAAGTAACATGCCGCTGTCATTGTCGAAGCGAGGGATATCATATGATGCCGATATATGTCGAAGCGAGGGGTCCTAAAATTCCGCTGCTATAACAAGACCGGAACAACCACATTATCGATATTGATAGCGATGGTTCATTCCGCT
The DNA here is from genome assembly GCA_907163345.1 of Haberlea rhodopensis. Taxonomy (NCBI): domain Eukaryota; kingdom Viridiplantae; phylum Streptophyta; class Magnoliopsida; order Lamiales; family Gesneriaceae; genus Haberlea; species Haberlea rhodopensis. Next base: position 624,435 of record CAJQUN010000156.1, read on the forward strand.
ATATTGATTGGCGATGGTTCATTCCGCCAGATGTATTGATAGCGATGGTTCATTCCGCTATATTGATTGGCGATGATTCATTCCGCCAGATGTATTGATAGTGATGGTTCATTCCGCTATTGATTGGCGATGGTTCTTGCCGCCGGATATATTGATAACGATGTCTCATTCCGCTATTCCATTGGCGATGACTTATGCCGCCGGGTGTTCATAGCGATGGTACATTCCGCTACATCTATGGCGATGGTTCATGCCGCCAGATGTCTATAGCGATGTGTTATGCCGCTGACTCTATGACGAGGGATTATGCCACTGATTCTATAGCGACGGTTATGCCGCTATGTACATGACGCTGGATTACGCCACCTACGAGCGATGGGTGCTGATTGCGTACCACTGTTGGATGATGGAGACAGGTATGCCGCTATATTGTTAGCAATGAGGTATGGCATATTACTGTTTATTTAGCACTATTGTGGATATCATGTGTTGATTTACTTATGCTGTCATGTGTTTGACGATGAGATTATGGACGTCGTGTATCGACATATACTGTCATGAGTCGACAATATTATTTCAAAGTCATATGTTGACAGGTACTGTGATGACCAGGGATTATAGATGTTAATCCCGGAGTGTTAATAACCCCTAAAGTTGTTTTACGTGGCGATTTGGAGTTTAATCGTAGTGTTGGGCCTTTCGGGCTCGTCTTTTTGGGTAGTTGGGATCGTTGGATCCCGAAGTTGAGATTGTATTCTCATTTCGGTGAAAAACCTAAGAGTTGGGTTTTTAGTGTGACTCGGAATCTGGGGTGCTTTGTGTGGGCACCGGTAGGGGGTTTTGGAGTTAGAGAGAGAATTTTTGAAAACAGATGATTTTTAATGAATCATGATGTATTTGTGGGGCTATTAGTATTTCGGGGTATTTTTGCTATAAATACCAGTTGAACCCGAGATTTTAATTATTGGAACCTTTTTCCTCACATTTCCCGTCACTCTCTCTCTCCCCGCGTCCACCCCTTTCCCGTCGCGCCCAACCCCCGCGCGCAAAAGCCCCGCGCCCGCCGCCGTCCGGTCGCCATCCGACGCGTCCGACCCACCGTAGGCTTTGTCTCTCCGAGGCGCAGCTTCCCGCACCAGCAATTCAGAGTTCCGTCGTGAATCGCGCTTGGGTTTTCCAGAATTGCGCAGACGCCCAAAATTCTAGGGTTCTTCGATTTTGAGCGATTTTCCTCCCGATCTTCGTATGGGTAACCTTCCTTACCCCTTTTTCATGCTTCTCATGTAATTCCCTGTATTTTGGTGATGTATGGTTCTAAATTTGCCCTAATTTCGTGAGGTTGGGGTTCGAATTTTGGGGGTTTTGGGCAGGGGGTGATGATTCTTGTTATTGATCGATTATTACATGTTTTAGATGTATTATGATGCTTAATTGGGTTCGAATTGAGATGTTAGGGTTCGAAATTTTAGAGGTGGTTCTTGAGCAATTTTCGATAATGTCTCATTTGATTTCCCTCCCTGTATATGCCCTACCCCGGGTCTTTTAAATGGTAAATTGTCGAGTGTTGACAATATATTTTTGTATAAGGGTTATGGGTGTGCATGAGTATGGGTTGCATGTTCGTAAATAATTGTGAATTATTTATCGTGTTAGCACATCATTCCTCGGGGCATGGAACTCGAGCAAGGTTTGGCTCGGACTTCGGAGATTTAAGGTACGTGCGACGTACGAGCATTACTGTATATTAGAGCATTTGTGAAATGCATAATGTGGGGCCTGATTTACTTAATCCATTATGTATTCATTAAACATACATATGTGAGTCTGAATTAAGTAATATACCATGCACGGATTAAGAGTTCATGCTAGTTAAGTTGTTTACAAGGTTATCAAAAAAACCTAACAAACTATACATATCATGTACATAAACAACCTAATTCAAAAGAACTCCTAGGCAGTGGTTCCCCTCGCAGCGGAAATCATGACTCACGCTCCCCACGTCTATGAGTCCCTACAGAAACATTCACAACGTGAGTATAGATAACAACTATCTCAGTGCAATATCAAAACACAATATCAATATCAATGATAAAGCTCAGTAAATCAGATAACGTGAATGTTCTGTATCATGCATCCACAAATGCATTATGTCATGACATGTCTCAACAAGTTCCCTATTATCACGAGTCTCATATGATATGCCTATTCAGCTCAATATGTCTGTGAGAAACCACATCACATCTTCATATTAGCAGCACATATCATAGTACCATACTCATCTGTGATAATAACCAGAGTATATACCCACACCAGGCGTATATCTCTCAAGCCAAAGCATATGTAGTATATCTATCGTGGCAACGATCCCAGCCCAAGCATATGCCCCACACTAGCATATCTATCCAGGCACCGATCCCAGTCAAAGCATATGCCCAACACTAGCATATCTATCGTGGCAGTCAAAGCATATACCCCACCAGGTATATCTATCAAGACAATGATCGTACCAAAGCATATACACATATCTATCAAGGCATCCATACCAATCATATGAAATTTATGTATGCACATGCATATGATATTACCAATCATATGACACAACGATAACATAAATCATATGATATCAAAACCATAATAGCATCATCATATCATATCTATACTCCGTACGTCAACACGTACCTGTACTGCGACACAAACGAGATAAAGCAGTTGTCAATAGCTAAGTGCCTCGTTGTCCTGTCCCCTGTGATGGTGCTACAACAATGCCAACAATATATCATGTTATCATAGGCATTAAAATCAAATTCCACAAAATATTTTATTTTTCAAAATATTACCACTGGCGATCGATCGCGATCAACACCGATCGATCGCCAAAACTCTCTGCCCCCTCGCGATCGATCGCAACAACTTGGCGATCGATCGCCACAATGCTCTGTTCATCGCGATCGATCGCGACACTTTCACCGATCGATCGCCATCCAATTTCACCGCCTTAAAATGTTACTGTCATCGGCGATCGATCGCTCACTCGCACCGATCGATCGCCGATGCCCAGAAAAATGAGAGCATGGCGATTTTCAAGCTTATCTCCATGAATCTTCTCCTACACCTCATATTAAACCATGTCAACATGTTTCTTGCAAGACCTAGGAACATATAAACATAAATCTAACATCATAGATTCCAATTCCTAGCATTGAAACATGATATGATTGTACACATGCACACTTGAGCTTTCCCTTCACATATATCAACATGAATGACATAATTCAAGTATATAACTATGAATTTCTTACCAAGATGGTACAATTCCACTTCACACACCCTCCTAGCTCAAGTTACAAGTGAAATCCAAGCTCAAACCAACAACTCCTTGAAAGAAATGGAGAGGAGCTTGTGTAGTGTTTTAGTAGGTGTAAAAGGTGTTGTATGTGATTTCATCCCCTTAATCCACTTGATATAGGATCTTTAATTCCTTAAGTCCCTTGCTATCATACCATTTAAAGGTAATTACATGCTAACTAACATGTACATGCAATGCACTCCAAATTCAAATGCAACTCTAATGCACATGTTGATGCACTTTCAACACTTAATCCATAATTCACATGTTTATAGTATGAATGTATTACACACCATGTTTCATGCCTTCTCATATTTCATTTCATATCTAAATCAATGCATTCTTGGTTCCACTCGAACTCCCATTATTATATCGTCAAGTGATATGATTACACCATAATCATATCACACGTGTATTAAACAAATCGAGGCATTACAATTCTCCCCCACTTATTGAATTTCGTCCTCGAAATTGCCTATACAAAACATGCATATCGAAACACGCAACTCAACTATGATACGATATGAAAATAGGAAACATGATCATATATGCAACACTACAGTATATATGTACCAACCGTATCATAAAACTGTAAAATCATACCAGTAAACAAATCCGGATACCGTTGCATCATATGCTGCTCCGTCTCCCACGTTGCCTCTTCGACACCCCGTCTGTCCCACTGTACCTTTACCATAGGAATCACTTTGTTACGCAACCTGCGTTCAGCTCGATCCAAGATCATAACCGGTCGTTCCTCATACGACACATCTGTATCCAACTGTACATCAGGTAACTGTAATACGTGACTCGGATCTGGTTCATACTTCCTCAACAGTGAAACATGAAAAACATCATGAATACTACTCAAAGCTGGTGGTAGTGCCAAGCGATATGCCAACGTACCAATACGTTGCAACACCTCATACGGACCAACATATCGTGGAGACAATTTTCCACGCTTCCCAAATCGTACTACACCTTTAAAAGGTGAGATTTTCAAGAACACACGGTCACCAATTTGAAATTCAAGTGGTCTACGTCGCTTATTGGCATAAGCAGCCTGTCGATCCTGAGCAGCTTTCAATTTCAATCGTATTACCTTGACTTTCTCTTCCATGTCATGAATCATATCCGGTCCATGTAAGGAAGACTGATCCACATCATCCCAATACAATGGCGATCTACATTGTCGCCCATACAAGGCCTCAAATGGTGCCATCTGTATACTAGCCTGATAACTATTGTTATATGAAAATTCCACTAATGGCAATGACTCTTGCCATGAGTTATCAAACTCTAATACACAAGCACGCAACATATCCTCTAGCGTTTGTATCGTACGCTCTGTTTGTCCATCCGTCTGAGGATGATATGCTGTACTCAACCGCACTTCAGTTCCCAACGCTGTTTGTAACCCTTCCCAGAAATGAGAAGTAAATCTCGGATCCCTATCCGATACAATGGAAACTGGAATACCATGTAGTCTCACTACATGTTGAATGTACAACTGTGCCATTCTCAGATATGTATATGTCATACAATATGGCACAAAATGAGATACTTTGGTAAGTCTGTCAACAATTACCCAAATTGCATCGCAATCAGAAGACGTCCGTGGCAAATGAGTCACAAAATCCATCGTGATATGTTCCCATTTCCACTGAGGAATTTCCAAACTATGTAATTCACCTCCTGGTCTTTGTCTTTCCGCTTTCACTTGTTGACAAATCAAACATCGTTTCACAAAACTCAATACATCCTGTTTCATACGTTTCCACCAAAATTGGGTACGTAAATCATGGTACATTTTCTTCCCTCCAGGATGTATACTGTATCTACTACAATGAGCACGTTGTAGTAGTTCTTGGCGTAGTCCTAATGACGCAGGTACTACCCAACAGTTTCTGTACTTCAAAGTTCCATCACTTGTTAGTACAAATTGAGATGTTTGTCCTTGATTTATCTTTTCCTTCCAATGTTGTACCTCATCATCACTCCCTTGTGCCGTTCTTATTTTGTCAAAAATGTCAGGTTCAACCAACAATGTTGATACCCGTACCGGCACTGACTCCATATCAAAATCATAACCCAAAGTACAACAAGAAGTCATCAAAGCAGATAAATGAACCATCTCACCAGCCGTATGATGTACTTTCCGACTCAAGGCATCTGCTGTAAGATTAGCTTTTCCTGGATGATAATCAATCTCACAATCATAATCTTTCAACAGATCCATCCATCTCCTTTGTCTCATATTCAACTCCGCTTGAGTGAATAGAAATTTTAAGCTCTTATGATCAGTATATATGGTAAACGACGTACCATATAAATAATGTCGCCATATCTTCAATGCAAAGACAATGGCAGCCAATTCCAGATCATGTACTGGATATCTCATTTCATGTGGCTTCAACTGTCGTGATGCATAAGCCACTACATGTTTGTCCTGCATCAAAACACAACCTAATCCAAGTAATGATGCATCAGTATAAACTGCAAACCTGTCATGCTCAGATGGAATGATCAAGACTGGAGCTGTAGTCAATCGATGTTTTAATTCCTGGAAACTACGCTCACATGCCTCCGACCATTGGAATGATACTCCCTTCTGTGTCAAATGTGTCAATGGTTTGGCAATCGCTGAAAATCCTTCAACAAACCGTCTATAATATCCAGCCAAACCTAAGAAACTACGAATCTCTGGCACAGAAGTAGGTGCTGACCAATTCAACACTGCCTCCACTTTCTTCGGATCGACTGATATACCTTCCTCTGATATAACATGACCCAAAAATCCAACACTAGTCAACCAAAACTCACACTTACTGAGTTTGGCATACAACTGATGTGTCCTCAACAATTGCAACACCATATGCAAATGTTGAACATGTTCGGCATCACTCCGTGAATAGATCAATATATCATCGATAAAGACAATGACAAATCGATCAAGGTATTCCTGAAACACACGATTCATTAAACTCATAAAGACAGCAGGAGCATTTGTTACTCCAAATGGCATTACCAGAAACTCATAATGTCCATAACGAGTTCTGAATGCTGTCTTCTGTATATCTCCTTCCCTCACACGTATTTGATGATATCCTGACCTCAAGTCAATTTTAGAATAAATCCTTGATCCCTGCAACTGATCAAATAAATCATCAATACGAGGAAGAGGATATTTATTCTTTATGGTTACTTTGTTCAACTGTCTATAATCAATACACAATCTCATTGTCCCATCCTTCTTCTTCACAAATAATACCGGAGCACCCCAAGGCGATACACTAGGACGTATGTACCCCTTGTCCAATAAATCTTGCAATTGAGTTTTCAACTCTTTCAATTCAGTTGGTGCCATCCGATAAGGAGCACGTGAAATTGCAGAAGTACCAGGTATCAAATCAATACCAAATTCCACTTCTCGACTCGGTGGGAATCCAGGTATCTCATCTGGAAACACATCCGCATATTCTGCAATCACTGGTATCTCCTCCACTTTCCTTTCTCTTTTCTGTTCTATGACATCAAGGGCATAAATCAAATAACCTTCATGTCCACGTTCCAACAAACGCGACATTCGGATTGCTGATATCAAAGGAATCCTTGCCCTCGATCCCTGGCCATAGAAGTACCATTGAGTTCCAGTATCAGACTGAAATCTCACAACCTTATGACAACAATCCACAACAGACTGATATCTACTCAACACATCAATCCCAATAATACAATCAAAATCTGTCATGTCTAACACAATCAGATCAGCTTGTAATCCAAACTCAGTCTCAAACTGAATCTCACAATCAGACACACTCTGACAAGCCATTACAGTAGTTCCCATGGGTGTCGAAACATAAAGAGGCATCAACAGTGGAGACGAGCATATATGATACCGATCAACAAAAGTTTGTGCAACAAAAGAATGTGATGCACCAGTATCAATCAAAAAGTAAGGCTGGATAAGTAAACAAAGTACACTTACCCGCTATCACAGCATCAGGAGCTGCCTCTGCTTCCTCCCTGTTCAGTGCATACACCTGAGCTTGAGGTGTTCCTGCCCTCTGTCCACCACCAGACTGTACTACACTCTGTGGTCTCTGCTGCACTGTATTCTCTGACATGGGTCCTCTCCTCTGTTGTCCGCCCACTTGAGGACAATCACGGATCACATGTCCTGGTTTCCCACAACGGAAACAAACTACTGTATCAAACTGTGGACAATTCTTTTGATAATGTGGCCCTCCACATTTAAAACATTGTAATCCTCGTCCACTACTGCTACTACTACCTTGGGACTGTCCCTTAGCCCTTCTGTCATCCCCTTTCCTTGGTCCAAACCGTTTCCCACTAAACCTAGATGACGATGCACCACCTCGTGGTGATTTAAAGGAATCTCCTCTAGGTCGCATACTGTCAGATGTAGGTGGTTGGGCTTGTCCAACATCTTTATACACCCCTACCGCAATCTCAGCCATCTCAGCTCGAGTCAAGGCTTCTTCATACGATGTAGGGTTATTGGACATGACCCTATCAAACAATTCAGGCCTCAACCCTTTCACAAATTGTCTGATCTTTGCCTTTGTATTGACAGCAATATGTGGCACATATCGGAGCAAAGTAGAATAGTGAACAGCATAATCAGATACTGTCATGGCTCCTTGTCTCAGGTTTGTAAATTCATCCTCTTTCCTCTGCCTTGCCGCAACAGAGAAATAATGCTCCAGAAACTTTGTTCGAAACACATCCCAGTTCACTGTCTGTCCTTGAGCCCTCAACTCAAGTACTGTGGATTTCCACCACATCATAGCTTTCTTGGCCAACTGATATTCAGCTAAACGTAACCAAGCAGTCTTGGCACACGGTGCTGATACAAATATCTGTTCTATACGTTCCAGCCACTCCTCTGACAGTTCCCCTGACTCAGTCCCTTCAAACCTAGGTGGCTGATAACTCAGAAACTGGGTCAAAGTCAATTCTCCAGGCAACAATACCTGTTCCACTGGCCCTTGTTCAATCGGTGGTGGTGGCACAGGCGCCATCCGTACACTCGCATTGCCACTCATGGCATCCCCAACATCCTCATGTAACCCTCTGTCTGTCATAGCTGTAGATCAAGGGTTAACAATAACATTCACAATTATATATATAACATGTTAGAATAACATCATATGCCAACTCCTAACATGCTATTACCATTCTCAAAGTGTTTAGGTAACTCCCTAATACACTTCCTCTACCCATGTTCACCCCGTTCTCGAACCACTGCTCTGATACCACTAATGTGGGGCCTGATTTACTTAATCCATTATGTATTCATTAAACATACATATGTGAGTCTGAATTAAGTAATATACCATGCACGGATTAAGAGTTCATGCTAGTTAAGTTGTTTACAAGGTTATCAAAAAAACCTAACAAACTATACATATCATGTACATAAACAACCTAATTCAAAAGAACTCCTAGGCAGTGGTTCCCCTCGCAGCGGAAATCATGACTCACGCTCCCCACGTCTATGAGTCCCTACAGAAACATTCACAACGTGAGTATAGATAACAACTATCTCAGTGCAATATCAAAACACAATATCAATATCAATGATAAAGCTCAGTAAATCAGATAACGTGAATGTTCTGTATCATGCATCCACAAATGCATTATGTCATGACATGTCTCAACAAGTTCCCTATTATCACGAGTCTCATATGATATGCCTATTCAGCTCAATATGTCTGTGAGAAACCACATCACATCTTCATATTAGCAGCACATATCATAGTACCATACTCATCTGTGATAATAACCAGAGTATATACCCACACCAGGCGTATATCTCTCAAGCCAAAGCATATGTAGTATATCTATCGTGGCAACGATCCCAGCCCAAGCATATGCCCCACACTAGCATATCTATCCAGGCACCGATCCCAGTCAAAGCATATGCCCAACACTAGCATATCTATCGTGGCAGTCAAAGCATATACCCCACCAGGTATATCTATCAAGACAATGATCGTACCAAAGCATATACACATATCTATCAAGGCATCCATACCAATCATATGAAATTTATGTATGCACATGCATATGATATTACCAATCATATGACACAACGATAACATAAATCATATGATATCAAAACCATAATAGCATCATCATATCATATCTATACTCCGTACGTCAACACGTACCTGTACTGCGACACAAACGAGATAAAGCAGTTGTCAATAGCTAAGTGCCTCGTTGTCCTGTCCCCTGTGATGGTGCTACAACAATGCCAACAATATATCATGTTATCATAGGCATTAAAATCAAATTCCACAAAATATTTTATTTTTCAAAATATTACCACTGGCGATCGATCGCGATCAACACCGATCGATCGCCAAAACTCTCTGCCCCCTCGCGATCGATCGCAACAACTTGGCGATCGATCGCCACAATGCTCTGTTCATCGCGATCGATCGCGACACTTTCACCGATCGATCGCCATCCAATTTCACCGCCTTAAAATGTTACTGTCATCGGCGATCGATCGCTCACTCGCACCGATCGATCGCCGATGCCCAGAAAAATGAGAGCATGGCGATTTTCAAGCTTATCTCCATGAATCTTCTCCTACACCTCATATTAAACCATGTCAACATGTTTCTTGCAAGACCTAGGAACATATAAACATAAATCTAACATCATAGATTCCAATTCCTAGCATTGAAACATGATATGATTGTACACATGCACACTTGAGCTTTCCCTTCACATATATCAACATGAATGACATAATTCAAGTATATAACTATGAATTTCTTACCAAGATGGTACAATTCCACTTCACACACCCTCCTAGCTCAAGTTACAAGTGAAATCCAAGCTCAAACCAACAACTCCTTGAAAGAAATGGAGAGGAGCTTGTGTAGTGTTTTAGTAGGTGTAAAAGGTGTTGTATGTGATTTCATCCCCTTAATCCACTTGATATAGGATCTTTAATTCCTTAAGTCCCTTGCTATCATACCATTTAAAGGTAATTACATGCTAACTAACATGTACATGCAATGCACTCCAAATTCAAATGCAACTCTAATGCACATGTTGATGCACTTTCAACACTTAATCCATAATTCACATGTTTATAGTATGAATGTATTACACACCATGTTTCATGCCTTCTCATATTTCATTTCATATCTAAATCAATGCATTCTTGGTTCCACTCGAACTCCCATTATTATATCGTCAAGTGATATGATTACACCATAATCATATCACACGTGTATTAAACAAATCGAGGCATTACACATAATGTATCTTGATTGCATTAAATGGTTGTGCGGATGGGTATATGTATGTGTTGAGATAGCTATGTGGCGACCAAATCTTGATATCGCTGCCATAAGCGTGCGTGATACTAGAGTAGTATAACCTTACATGATATATGGGGTACTTGATTTTTATGACCATTGTAGGGCATTGAGATGCCTGAGAACGACCGTAGAATCATGTAATCATTATAAGACATTTGAGATGTCTGAGTACAAAGGGGGAATTGGTAAAATAAATGCGAGGCATTTGAGCTATCTGTGATTGATAGCGAAGTTTGAGAAATCAGTATTTCATATTGAGATATCTATATTTGCATGAATAATGAATTTGGAATCACTATTTATTGATATTCGAGAATCAGGCATGCAATGAGTTAAATCAATGTGTTGATTTACTGATTTTTGATATTTGATGAATTTGATGATTGTGAGAACAGGACAGTACACGGAATCCCGGATGAGGACGTTGCCATCCAGGGAGTATCATTTAAAATTCATTAGCATTTACTTTTGTTGTAAATTATGAATTTCATTTTTGTGATTATGGGATTTTGTGTATTGGTAAGCTCACCCCGTTGGGGGGGCTGTCTCTGTTGGGGCAGGTGAACAGGTACATCGATGGCTGTGGAGCTGAGCTCGAGCTGTTGATTGGATGTACTCCCAGGATCGTGGTACCAGGACTTGATGGAGTACGGTATCGTATAGAGTACTTATATACACCCGAGGGTTATATACACATTTATGATGCTCGCATGTGAGCACGGTTATACTTGTATATGGGTTGTATATAAAGGCATGAGCCTTTCTCTCTTTCATTCTATGTTGCATGCAATTAAGGGTAGAATTGCTAAAGATATGAGAGTTATTGGTGTATTATGTGGGTGTTGAAACCCACTTATGTTGTCTTATGTGTGGTGTCTTCCCTGGCTGGGAATTTACTTAGTGTTGCTGTATTCTGTTGAATATTGTGTTTTCCCTGGCCGGGAACTATGTTATGTGATGTGCTTTTGTTTCGGGATAGCTCAATTTATGGGGAGACTCTGCCCAAATTTTTATAAAAGTCCCCAATGTAAAAAGTGGTGTAATGGGGATGGTAAAGGGGCGAAATCTATGAGTCTATTTGTGGGTAGAGATGATCTTATAACGTGGAATATTAAAGAAATTTTGTAATTGCCATTCAATGCTAAAGTATCATCTGAGTTTCCCGATTGATATTTATTGAAAGCATGTGCCACACATAGTGGTTAATACACTAATCAAGGGTTAAGGTCTTGGGGTCCTTACATTAGTGGTATCAGAGCAGTGGTTGCTCATTGGGGCTGTTAAGGGCCTAGGAAGCTATTGATAGCACATATTTATGCATGATGGCATTAATGTTGTACGACATAACTAATTGTTTATGTGCTTTTATGATATGAAAAGTGGTATTGCTAACCATTGTGGTTGCAGGAATCGTGTGGAACACGATAGGATGACATTAATAGTGATGTCTGGCACTCCGTGTGTTACGTGCCAAGGAATCTGATTTTTGTAAGAGAATCAGGTAAAGGGATATTTCCGAGATAACATGTCTTGGTATACGTATTGACTTGCAAGGGGTTGCATATATGCATTGAATGTTTGATGCATAGCGTATATGGCTATTGTTGCTAACCATGATGGTTGCAGGTTACAGGAAATATGGAGTATAAAAAGGAATGATGATTATACATTCTAGGAGTCCTGTTTATCACAGTGAGAATTTTTATACTTACGTTATACCGCTAAAAATGTGGAGCGGGAGGGGGAAGGCTCGCTTGCACATGGAGGCGGGGTATTCCATACTAAGCGAGGATGAGATACCGCTTGTATGAAGAAGCGAGGATGAGATGCCGCTTGTTGTGATGATTCATTCTTTATACCGCTAAAAATGTGGAGCGGGAGGGGGGAGGCTCGCTTGCACATGGAGGCGGGGTATGCCATACTAAGCGAGGATGAGATACCGCTTGTATGAAGAAGCGAGGATGAGATGCCGCTTGTTAGGATGATGATTCATTCCTTTGTGATGACACGGATGATAGCGGTGATGTATTCCGCTGTGTCGAGGATGATGATTCATTCCTTTGTGATGACACGATGATAACGGTGATGTATTCCGCTGTGTCGAGGATGATGATTCATTCCTTTGTGATGACACGGATGATCGGTGATGTATTCCGCTGTGTCGATTGATGATGATATATCTCTTTGTGATGATTGGCGATGGTTTATACCGCCGGACACGGATGATAGCGGTGATGTATTCCGCTGTGTCGATTGATGATGATATATCTCTTTGTGATGATTGGCGATGGTTTATACCGCCGGACACGGATGATAGCGGTGATGTATTACGTTGTGTCGATTGATGATGATATATCTCTTTGTGATGATTGGCGATGGTTAATACCGCCGGACACGGATGATAGCGGTGATGTATTCCGCTGTGTCGATGATGATGATTCATTCCTTTATGATGACACGGAGGATAACGACGGTTTATTCCGCTATGTCAGTAATGATGATTCATTCTTCTATGATGATGGGCGATGATTCATACCGCCAGACACATGTATAGCGATGAGACATTCCGCTGTGTCGGTTGATGATGGTTCACGCCGTTGAGCATATGTATATGATGATTTACGATGACTCATTCTTCTATGAGGATTGGCGATGATTCGTGCCGCCGGATATGTTGATAGCGATGCCTCTTTCCGCTATTATGTGGACGATGATTCATGCTCAGGTGTATAGCGAGGTTTCATGCCACTTATTATATGACGAGGTATCATGCCGTCGATTCTATAGCGATGGATTGTGCCGCTATGTACTCAGCACAGGATTTTGCCGCCTTCAAGCGATGGGTGCTGATTATGCACTATTATTGAGTGACGGAGACAGGTATGCCGCTATCTTGTTAGCGATGAAGTATGGGATATTGCTATTCTATTAGCATTATTATAGCTGGCATGCGTTGATATGCATGTTTTATTATGACTATTTTACTAGCATGATGATGGATGACATACGTTGATGTACATGGACCGTCACGAGTTGACTAGGTTGTTTAAATGTCATTGTTGACATGTATCGTCACTAGTTGACGATGGCTTAGATGCCATGATTGGGCATGTGTCGTCATGGGATGTGATGCCCCGAAATTAATTAATGGTAACTTGGACATTAATTATGTTTATATGTGGGATCATGGTTTCATGGATTTATGTGTTGGGTATTAAGATGTTAACATGATTAATTGTGTTAAATTATCAAATATGAGGAAGATATGATTTTAAATGAAGTTTAGAGAATTGTTGTAAAATGCTTTTAAAATACCAAATTGGGTATTTTATACATCATGTTAAGTTTGGGGTACAATTTTAATTAAGAAAAAGTAAACCCCCTTTTTAAATCCCCTACCCATCACTTTAACCCCTTTACCTTTCACTTTATTAAAAACCCCCAAATCACTTCCCAACCCCAAACCCTACCCCATTTTCGAAAGTCACCAAAAGAGGAGGAGAAAAGTTCCACAAAATCCTTATTTGTGTGATCTTTGCTAGGATTTGGAGCCTACAAGAGGTATGGAACCATTCCTACAAGTTTTATGATGTTTGGTGTTGAAATGGGTTAAGTTTTGATGTTTTATGTGGGTTTATTTGGGGTATGTGTTGTTTATGGTTGGGGTATGATTTTTTGAAGTGTTTATGTTGGTTTTAGTGGGTTATGTTGTTATTGAAGTTATGAGGAAGTTTGGTTTTGGGGTGGCATGTGGAAGAGCTTGAAAAATGAGCATTAATGGCGAAAATTCGATGTACAGCACTCGGCGATCGATCGCCCGTCCTTGGCGATCGATCGCGAGCGTCCAGTACCAGCCAGAAGCATTTGGCGATCGATCGCCACTTTTGGGCGATCGATCGGCGGGCCTGGCGATCGATCGCGCCAAATGTGGCGATCGATCGCCAAGAAGGAGATTTTGGCCCCTCGTCCAGTGCGATCTCGCGATCGATCGCGCCTGGGCGGCGATCGATCGCGAGCTGAAGAAAAGTGGATTTTTGATTTTTTGTGGGATTTTTGGATATTGGACTATGTTTAGCTTCTAATATCAATTTGTATGGTTGTGTAGAACCATCCCAGGTGCCCACAACATCCAGGAGATAAAGCTCTCCAAATTCTCCACTTTTGGGAATTAAGGTACGTAAGAGACGTACGAGCATCGGACGGTAAACCATGCCCTTACATATTATGATGATGTTTAAGATGATGTTTACGATGATGACGTTTAAGATGATGTTATGATGATGATATCTATGATGATATTTATAATGATGATGCTTATGATGATGTTACGATGATGATGCTTAAGATGATGTTTATGATAACGATGTTATGAGGACGTCTATAATGACGAAGTTTATGATAAGGTCATACGACGTGTATGATTGGGTAAGACGCCCATGTGGTAAGACACCACCCAAAGTATAGGATTGGGTAAGATGCCCTCGTGGTAAGATGCCACGCAATGTTTATAATATGGTAAGACGCCATATGATTGGGTAAGATGCCCACATGGTAAGATGCCACGCAATGTTTATAATATGGTAAGACGCCATATGATTGGGTAAGATGCCCACGTGGTAAGATGCCACGCAATGATTATGATATGGTAAGATGCCATACAATGGGGTAAGACGCCCCAATATATGAATAAGAGTCAGGGATAACCAAGGAGGTCGGAGGACGACCAATAACCTTTTACTTAACTAAGATGTTATGCATTATTGTATGCTTTTATATAATGTTAAGTAAATATATGAATGCTCATGATGTGTTATCCCTGTAGGTACACTTTTGGACCAAAGGCCTAGGGTCGGGTTGAGGAAGTGAGCTAAAGGGAGCATGATGAACGTAGGATGCAGGATTTTGATAGTCTCTACTCTAGGAGTAGTGTAAATCTATAGCTTTAACATTCTTTATAGGGAATGTAATTAAATAACTTTTGAAAACTTTATTTTGGCCTGTAATCTCCTTAGCTCAAGCTACAACCGGAACCCTTAAAAGGTTATAAATGCATGTTCTGTCCAATTTATGTGTACTAAATGATATTAAGGTAGGAAGTCCCTACATTAGTGGTATCAGAGCAGTGGTTAGATAACCCGGGATGAGTGAAGGGTAGCCTTAGCAATAAGTTAGCTAGGTGCTTACTTTCGAACATGTTTTGTGCATAAGTTGCATATGAAGTATATGATGTTATGCTAACATGTTTTGTTTATCTAACGAAGTATTATACGAACTGCTTTTGGATCTTGTTGTTAATCCTTGTGTTGCAGTATGGCAGCAAATGTGGAGGTAGGTGACGCAGTGAGCGTCAATGCAAGCGCGGGGCGTACGAATCCCCTACCCCCGCCAGCTTTTGATGATGAACCGGCCGAACAACAGTTGTTGCCAGGGGAACTAAGCCTAACTCAGTTTCTTGCTTACCGACCCCCAACCTTTGAAGGAACCGAAACTGGGGAACGAGCTGAGGAATGGTTAGAAAGAATAGAGCAGATCTTTGTGGCAGCCCCATGTGCAAAGACAGCATGGATACGGTTAGCAGAGTTCCAGTTGGCCAAGAAGGCGCTAATGTGGTGGAAGACCACTGTGGTAGAGCAAGAGGCTCAAGGTCATGAAGTTAACTGGAAAATGTTTCGAACTCGCTTCCTGAACCGTTATTTCTCGGCTGCAGCACGACAGGCTAAGGAAGATGAATTCACTCACCTCAAGCAAGGTAATATGTCGGTATCGGATTATGCTCTTCAGTTTTGCTCCTTGCTCCGATATGTACCTCACATTGCCACAAGCACGCAAGCAAAGATGAGGAATTTCATGAAGGGTCTGAGGCCGGAGCTATACGATAGGGTGATCACTTATGGCCCTACTTGTTTTGATGATGCACTCTCAAGGGCTGAGCTAGCCGAACTAGGAGTGGGTGCATACCCTGATGTTGTACCACCGTCGGCACCCTCTCAGAAATCCACTCCGGATAATTTGAAGCCGAGGAATGATCAGTTCAAGTCAAGGGGGAACTCCTCAGCGTCAAGGTTTAGTGGTAAGAAGTCCGACAATAGGTGGAAAGGAAATCGAAGAGGTGATGCCCCATCTGGAAGGGGGCAGTCTCAGGGAGACAGATCCGGGAAGATCCAATGCACTCTTTGTGGGCAACCACATCTGGCGAAAGACTGTATAGGGTGCTATGTTTGTGGCGACAAGGGCCACTTTGCTAGACAGTGTCCCAACAGGGGAAGTCAACAGGGTTCTGCGGGGAGGCCTGCAGATAGGACAGCACAGCACAGACCACCCTTTGTACCGAGACAGCATGGAGGTCAGCCCATGGGGCCACCTCAAGGACAAGTCTATGCACTGACAAGGGAGCAGGCTTCAGCGGCTCCGGAGGAGGTTATAGCGGGTACGTGTCTTTTATTTACGCACCCTGCTTTTATATTGATCGACACAGGTGCGTCACACTCTTTTGTGTCGACAAGTTTTGTGGAAAGGCACCACTTATGCACTTCTCCCTCGCCCACGCCTCTTATAGTCTCGACCCCCGCTGGAAGAAGTATGATTACTGATCGGATCGTCTACAACGGCCTCATTTATTTTGAGGATAAGGAAACTAAGGTCAGACTTGATTGTTCTGGGAATGTCAGATTTTGATTGCATTCTGGGCATTGATGTTCTGAACAGGTATCAGGCAGTTGTGAACTGCAGGCAGAGAACTGTACGGTTTAAATCCGATATGGGAGTTCCATGGACGTTCTATGGGGACGGTTCTCGCTCTAAGATCCCATTGATATCTGCTGTCAAGATGGCGCAGTTGTTGGAACGAGGTCATTCAGGATATCTCATTTATGCCGTCGATGTTACGGAAAAGAAAGGAGAAGTGAAAGTTGAGGATGTGCCCGTAGTGGCGGAGTTCCCTGATGTCTTCCCGGAGGAGATTCCCGGATTCCCACCGACGAGAGAGGTCGAGTTTGGGATTGAGTTATTACCAGGGACGTCGGCCATTTCTCGTGCCCCTTATAGGATGGCACCAGCGGAGCTAAGGGAATTAAAGATTCAGTTGCAAGAGCTCCTTGATAAGGGCTATATACGCCCTAGCGTATCGCCCTGGGGAGCACCAGTGTTATTTGTGAAGAAGAAAGATGGTTCGATGCGTTTGTGCATCGATTACAGACAACTGAACAAAGCCACAGTGAAGAATAAGTACCCACTTCCGAGGATCGATGATTTATTTGATCAGTTACAGGGTACGAGGCTCTACAGTAAGATCGATCTGAGGTCGGGGTACCATCAGATTCGAGTGAGAGAAGAGGATGTCCAGAAGACAGCCTTCAGAACTAGGTATGGGCACTATGAGTTCCTAGTCATGCCTTTTGGGGTGACAAATGCCCCGGCTGTTTTCATGATTTTGATGAACAAGGTGTTCCAGCCGTATTTGGATCAATTCGTCATAGTTTTCATTGACGACATACTCATCTACTCTAGGACTGAAAAAGATCATGTACGGCACTTGAGGACAGTACTTCAGATCCTTAGGGATCATCAGTTGTATGCTAAGCTTAGCAAGTGCGAATTCTGGTTAGACAGCGTGGTGTTCCTAGGCCATGTCATATCTAGCCAAGGGATATCTGTGGATCCGAGGAAGATTGAAGCTGTGATGGAGTGGGCAGCACCCACTTCTGTACCCGAGATACGGAGTTTTCTGGGCTTAGCAGGTTATTACCGACGTTTTGTCGAGGGATTTTCTAAGATCGCTAAGCCATTGACACAGCTGACTCAGAAAGGAGTCCCATTCTTTTGGTCCGAAGCTTGTGAGGAAAGCTTCCAAGAATTGAAGCGTCGTTTGACGACAGCGCCAGTATTGGTGATTCCGTCTGAGGATAAGAGGTTTGCCTTGTACACGGATGCGTCACTGCAGGGTTTGGGCTGCGTATTGATGCAAGACAGACAAGTGGTAGCCTATGCTTCGATGACAGTTGAAGCCTCATGAGACCAGATACCCAGTCCATGATCTGGAACTGGCAGCTATCATTTTCGCCTTGAAGATTTGGCGTCATTACCTTTATGGTGCTACGTTTACCATTTTTACGGACCATAAGAGCCTGAAGTTCTTGTTCACTCAGGCAGAGTTGAATATGAGGCAAAGGAGGTGGATGGATTTACTCAAGGATTATGACTGTGAAATTGAGTACCATCCTGGTAAGGCAAATTTGATAGCAGACGCCTTAAGTCGTAAGGTGAAGAGTACTGCTGAGGACGTTATGTGTTTATCAGCTTTGATGATTTCTTATTGCCATCTGGGCTATGATTTCGATGTAGACACGTCGCCGGTGCGAGTGTCGACCTTATTGGCCGAGCCAGACGTATTTGAGGCAATCAGGAAAGCCCAGAGGTTGGATGATGAAGTTCAGAGATGGTCATCAATAGTACTTCGAGGTCAGCCAACAAAGTTTAGTGTGGCTGAAGATGACTCTTTAAGATTGGGCAACCGATGGGTGGTCCCAGATGCGCCAGGATTGCTTAAAGGAATTTTAGAACGGGCTCATAATAGCCGGTTCAGTATCCACCCTGGAGGAAGAAAGATGTATAAGGACCTAAGTGGTCAATTCTGGTGGAGACGCATGAAGCGTGATGTGATCAGCTTCGTTAAGAGATGTTTGATCTGCCAACAAGTAAAGGCAGAAAGGCAGAGGCCTGGTGGCGAGCTGAAGAGCTTGGAGGTACCTAGGTGGAAGTGGGAGCATATATCTATGGACTTCGTGACCCACTTGCCAAGGTCGGCCTCTGGATTTGATGCGATCTGGGTGATCGTAGATAGGCTGACGAAGGTAGCTCATTTCATCCCTTACAGTATGACTTTCACGTATTTAAAGATGGCCCAATTATATGTACGGGATGTAGTGAGGTTGCATGGGATTCCAGTCTCGATCGTGTCTGACAGAGACCCAAGGTTTACTTCTCATTTCTGGGAGGGTCTCCAGACAGCTTTGGGCACCGAGGTGAGACTAAGTACAGCTTATCACCCTCAGACTGATGGCCAAACGGAGCAGTACTATACAAACGCTCGAAGATATATTGAGGGCATGTGTTTTGGAGTTTGATACTCCGTGGCAAGAGTCTATACCTCTGGTAGAGTTCTCCTACAATAACAGCTATCAGGCGAGCATTCAAATGGCCCCTTTTGAAGCTCTTTACGGACGACGATGTAGGTCACCGCTGTACTGGGAGGACTTGACGAGTAAAGCGGTCGGAGGACCGGATATGATTAAGGACATGGAGGAAAAGATTAAGATGATACGCTTAAAGATGAAAGCGGCCCAAGATAGGCAAGCAACCTATGCAAATAAGCGGCGACGGCCGCTAGAATTTCAAGTGGGAGACAAGGTCTTCTTGAAAATCTCACCCTTCAGGGGTGTTGTTCGATTTGGTATGCGGGGGAAGTTATCTCCGAGGTATGTTGGACCGTATGAGGTGTTACAGCGTATCGGCACTTTGGCTTACCGATTGGCTCTACCACCGTCCTTATCTGGAATTCATGATGTCTTCCATGTTTCTATGTTGAGAAAGTATGAGCCAGATCCGTCTCATGTTTTACAGCCTACTGAAGTGCAGTTAGACTCAGATGTATCCTACGTTGAACGACCAGTCAGAATTCTGGATCGTGAGGATCGCAGACTACGGAGCAAAGTTATACCGATGGTCAAAGTTCAGTGGGATCGTCGGGGTGTCGAGGAGGCTACGTGGGAGACGGAGCGGCATATGATGCAACATTACCCGGAACTATTTTCTGGTATGATTTATGTTTAGTTCTTTTGGGTAAGTGCATGCGATTTCGGGGACGAAATCTTATAAGTAGGGGAGTAATGTGATGCCCCGAAATTAATTAATGGTAACTTGGACATTAATTATGTTTATATGTGGGATCATGGTTTCATGGATTTATGTGTTGGGTATTAAGATGTTAACATGATTAATTGTGTTAAATTATCAAATATGAGGAAGATATGATTTTAAATGAAGTTTAGAGCATTGTTGTAAAATGCTTTTAAAATACCAAATTGGGTATTTTATACATCATGTTAAGTTTGGGGTACAATTTTAATTAAGAAAAAGTAAACCCCCTTTTTAAATCCCCTACCCATCACTTTAACCCCTTTACCTTTCACTTTATTAAAAACCCCCAAATCACTTCCCAACCCCAAACCCTACCCCATTTTCGAAACTCACCAAAAGAGGAGGAGAAAAGTTCCACAAAATCCTTATTTGTGTGATCTTTGCTAGGATTTGGAGCCTACAAGAGGTATGGAACCATTCCTACAAGTTTTATCATGTTTGGTGTTGAAATGGGTTAAGTTTTGATGTTTTATGTGGGTTTATTTGGGGTATGTGTTGTTTATGGTTGGGGTATGATTTTTTGAAGTGTTTATGTTGGTTTTAGTGGGTTATGTTGTTATTGAAGTTATGAGGAAGTTTGGTTTTGGGGTGGCATGTGGAAGAGCTTGAAAAATGAGCATTAATGGCGAAAATTCGATGTACAGCACTCGGCGATCGATCGCCCGTCCTTGGCGATCGATCGCGAGCGTCCAGTACCAGCCAGAAGCATTTGGTGATCGATCGCCACTTTTGGGCGATCGATCGGCGGGCCTGGCGATCGATCGCGCCAAATCTGGTGATCGATCGCCAAGAAGGAGATTTTGGCCCCTCGTCCAGTGCGATCTCGCGATCGATCGCGCCTGGGCGGCGATCGATCGCGAGCTGAAGAAAAGTGGATTTTTGATTTTTTGTGGGATTTTTGGATATTGGACTATGTTTAGCTTCTAATATCAATTTGTATGGTTGTGTAGAACCATCCCAGGTGCCCACAACATCCAGGAGATAAAGCTCTCCAAATTCTCCACTTTTGGGAATTAAGGTACGTAAGAGACGTACGAGCATCGGACGGTAAACCATGCCCTTACATATTATGATGATGTTTAAGATGATGTTTACGATGATGACGTTTAAGATGATGTTATGATGATGATATCTATGATGATATTTATAATGATGATGCTTATGATGATGTTACGATGATGATGCTTAAGATGATGTTTATGATAACGATGTTATGAGGACGTCTATAATGACGAAGTTTATGATAAGGTCATACGACGTGTATGATTGGGTAAGACGCCCATGTGGTAAGACACCACCCAAAGTATAGGATTGGGTAAGATGCCCTCGTGGTAAGATGCCACGCAATGTTTATAATATGGTAAGACGCCATATGATTGGGTAAGATGCCCACATGGTAAGATGCCACGCAATGTTTATAATATGGTAAGACGCCATATGATTGGGTAAGATGCCCACGTGGTAAGATGCCACGCAATGATTATGATATGGTAAGATGCCATACAATGGGGTAAGACGCCCCAATATATGAATAAGAGTCAGGGATAACCAAGGAGGTCGGAGGACGACCAATAACTTTTACTTAACTAAGATGTTATGCATTATTGTATGCTTTTATATAATGTTAAGTAAATATATGAATGCTCATGATGTGTTATCCCTGTAGGTACACTTTTGGACCAAAGGCCTAGGGTCGGGTTGAGGAAGTGAGCTAAAGGGAGCATGATGAACGTAGGATGCAGGATTTTGATAGTCTCTACTCTAGGAGTAGTGTAAATCTATAGCTTTAACATTCTTTATAGGGAATGTAATTAAATAACTTTTGAAAACTTTATTTTGGCCTGTAATCTCCTTAGCTCAAGCTACAACCGGAACCCTTAAAAGGTTATAAATGCATGTTCTGTCCAATTAAATGATATTAAGGTAGGAAGTCCCTACATGGGATGACGATGACGATGGTGTAGGAGATGTCTTATTAGACATGCATCATCGTGACGATGAACAATGCGTTGAGTATACGTATTCAGTTGTATGATTTGGGTGCCAGCGCCGAGCACAAGGTGGTGTCTACGTCACCGGTTGACGTGACCCTTATACCGAGCGGGTTGCTCGAGAAATGGTTGGACGCGCTGTACATGTGATTGTACCACAACATATGTTTGAGGTGATCACATTACGAGTGGTGATACCCTTGAGGTATGCTCGTTGGAATGGCTTTTGGCCATGTAATCTGACGACAGGAGTAATCATGGAGGAAATTACTCGCCTTCTGTCGATATGACATGTGGTAGACATGGTCACACCACCCTTGAGGGTGTAGAATGGGTCCTAAAGGAGTAGGATCGGGTTATGTTAAGTACATGGGGACATTGGAGTGTCCAGGGTGTATCGGCATTAGAGGAACGTTGGGTACAGAACCACTACTCTATTGATTTTTTTTCTTCCCACGGTATGGTATGCCGTGCGGAAACGTCCATATTATTGGTAGGTTTGAGGTGAACCTAGAGAGGCAGCGACTAGTTGTCTGCCGCGTGTGTGCAGCACCATGAGGGGCTTGCTAGAGCCGTTATACTGCTCGTTGGAACCTTGGCAAATCGTAAGGTGATACGATGTGGATTGTGGTGGACTCTAGTAGTCACCACGTCATTTGAAGTTGAGGTTGTGTATGCCTCACTGAAACGTGTATACGTTTATGTTTAATCTTGGTGAGACTTGTCTGGGACAGCTCATGATGTTGAAGTACCAACAAGAGAGTCATCAAGTCGTTGTTGACTCGATCTGGGGAATCCGTGTATTTGGGATGCAATTGGTGTTATTGTATCCAGTTTTTCCGAACAGTGGTTTGAGACTAGTGGATCTCGAGTTCGATGGCACTTCCCTTGTGAGGAAGGAGGTAGTATTATACCTATTTGGGAATCTTTGAAAGATTCGGTAAGTTGGTGCATGTGGTGTTGATTTTGAGAATCACGCCGTGTTGTCAATCGTCGATTATCATTCTCCACTGGGTAGGGAGTGACTAAGAATTGACAGTTGTGTTTGGGGCTTAGGGGTATGTTGTAGATACCCGAGCCAAGTGCATTGAGTATGCATGTTCAGTGCTTAGGCAGGTATACCGGTGAGTATACGGATGCCAGTTATTGATTTCCTTTTGTCAAGCATAGAGTTATTGACCGCTTTTATTTTTAAACAATTATTTTTCAGTGTATGGGTTGAAGCGATTCTACCGCAAGTGCACGGTGTCAAGTTTTAGTATAGTGAAAGTTAAGTAAAGGTTGTCGAATCCACAGGGACTAACGTATAAGTACCAAATAAGATCAATCAAATTATATTTAGCCTACGATAAAAGGAGTTTGATAAACTAACACTAAATTAAACTAAAGAACAAAATTAAACTAGAAATAATGACAAGAATGGTTCCGGAAATGCAAAGGTAAGTTACTCGAGAAAATTACCAAGTTCGTTGTTCAATTATGTTATCTCTAATGATTCAATGGAATTCTCACTTTACTAACCAATTGATTTTAAAGGTGAAAGGTTTTCATGATTATTCGATACACTCTCTCGAGCTGTAACGAAACTAACAATAAATTAGAACAAGTCACTCTCGTGCACCTATTTACTAATTCAAAGTTGCTTAAATTATCAAAACCTATTAAATCTAAATCTTTCGATTTCAAGTTCTCACGTATGCGATATCATCTCTCGATCTCAATCGTAACATACATCATAAATTAATGGAGCGTGTTACAGCGTTATCTCTCGATCTCGGCTGTAACCCTCAAATTCAATCAAAGCTAGCTAAACTCTGATCTACACATGCAATTAATTTAGGAACAATAAATATCAATGCGCGCAAATATCAATGAATCAATAATATCAAACACAACGAACTAAAACTTCAATAATATAAACCAATTTTAATTCAAATCAATAACAGATGAGTTTTCTTGTCTCTCGACCTTAAAAACAACAAATGAAAATTGAAAATCAAATAAATTAAGTTCAAAAATACGATAAACGATGGATGAATCCGTGCGTTGCACCGTGATTTCTTCTCTTGTTCCTTCCTTGCACTCCGGAACGGATAGGCTCGACTTTGGACGAAGAACGGAGATTGGATCTCCTTCTTCCGGCGTTGGGCGGCGGCTAGGGCGGCTGCTCTTGACCTAAAAAGTCTGATATATTGTCTCCAAATTCGTCCTTAATTCTGTGGAAGAGAGTCCCCTTAAAAAGCCCTCCAAAATCTCGATAAAATAGGAAAATAAAATCTTCAGATCTCGCGTCTCGATCGATCGAGAATTTCACCGATCGATCGGTGCACTGTTCACGCCAGCTTTTGGAACTTACTGCCTCGCTCGATCGATCGAGAATTTCACCGATCGATCGAGATTTCTCAAAAATTGTTGCTGAAGTTACTGCCTCGCTCGATCGATCGATATTTCTACCGATCGATCGAGCCTTCGAAAATTCTGAGTCTTGCTACTGGCTGGCTCGATCGATCGAGAATAACTCTCGATCGATCGAGATCTGAAGAAACCATCTTCTACATTTTCATCATCTTTTATGCCTCGATTTCGCCCGTTATCTTCTCATTAGCTCATTTCTTCCACTTCTGATCTAATTTCCTGAAACAAATGAATAAACACCAAAAAGCATAATATCATCCAGGAAAAAGTACAGAAAATGGGAAGAAATCACAGTTAAAAACACTCAAAATCTAAGCCTATCAACTCCCCCAAACTTAGACTTGATCGTCCTCGAGCAAGCAATAAACTCAAAAAGAAAGTTAAACTCGATACTAAGCATGAATTTTCTTTGCAACATATGTAACAGCTCAGAAATCCTACTTACACATCAATAGGATTCAATCAACATTTAACCAGAAGCATATTCTCCTAAGTTAAACAATGCATCGCAACATCGGAACGTGCGTGTGTGCTATTGTCAAACATGAGTTACATATATATCTTTAAAATCAACATGTGCCATATTAACTCATAGTCAAGATTACTTTAAATTACTCTACAAGTTTACTATCCAGCACTTCTCCACTAATGTAATTGTTCCCTAGACTTGGATCAAAAGGTCTTAAAAGCTTATAACGTTAGGCCTTTTGGTGTCGGCTTCAAAGAAAAGGTAGGAGGAATTCAAAGAAGAGAGTATAATAAAAATCAGTTCAACTCTTTCTTGAGCTTCTCTTCAACTTTTTTCTAGCCTTGGCCACTTTGGGTCTTATTTTGAATTTTTCTTTTCAAGGCTTTTCTCTACATCTTTTCTTTTTCTTTGCTCATTCTTTTGTTCCTTTTGAACTCATTTGCATATACAATTCTGTGCAATGAATGAGATTCATTATACTCTCCTAGGGGTAGGTAAAAATTTTCTTTTAGGCTCAAACCAAGGTGGGTATAATGAGTTGCCAAGAATGTCGAATGGGGGTCATATGCAATGCATATACCATTCTTTTTCAATAAAGCTCAAGAGGGGACACTAATGAATAATATATAACAGGTAGGCTTGAAAGGCTCAAACGGTCCAAAGATCGCCTAAATCATCTCCAAGTCTAGTTCCTAATTATAAATTTCGCCTCAAAGTGCTTTCAACTAAACTGTAAAGTTATCTAAGATACTCAAGACTCATCATAGTTAACACAAGTTTTCAATTTAATCAATACATACTTCACTCAATCATGACTCAATAAGTGCTCAAATTATTCCTCAGTTTTGACAAATAGTTAACAAAGGATATATACAAACAAGTTAAGCATTTCCATGACTCCTATCTAGATGAGGATTAATTTCATCATGTATTACCATTGCAAATCTAATTCATCAATTCTCAAGAATAACTCATCACTAAAAATTGTATAGTGCTCAAGGACGAATCAAGTGACAATTAAGCACACAACATGTGGATAAAACAAATTAAACACGCAAGCCACTCCCCCAAACTTAAACATTGTCCTCAATGTTTAAAAGAATCAAAAGGGAAAAAGTAAACTCCCCTGATCAAGACGCTTGCATGAGGGTTGAGGAAGTTTGGCTTTTGAAAGCTCCACTGCTGTAGGGGTACATCGCTCCACTTGAGTACCTCGCAAAAGAAGGATGCTAGAAAAAAAATCGACAAGAGAGAAAAACAAACTAAATGCAAAATTTGAAAAAAAAAAAAAAAAAAAACAAAGCTAAATGCAAAAGGATACGCTTGGGTTGCCTCCCAAGAAGCGCTGATTTCTAGTCGTCGGCTTGACCATCAGAAGCAACCATCAAAGAGCGGTTGCCGCCCATAGTAAGTATCGTATGATACTACTAATGGGTCTTCATATAGTATGCCCTCAAGCTTGGCAAGAGTGTAACGGTGTAAGCTCGTTGCTCCAACAACTTTCTTCATGACATAGTGAGCATGGGAGAATGATTCTTGAATTGGCTTCATCTCATGGATGGCGTAGTGCGGTGAAGTTGGTGGCATCGATGAGGAATACGTATCCACATATGGCCCATAATATGCCTTCATCGATGGGTGGATATCAAATTTCTCGAAAATCTCATCATCCAACTTCACTCTTGGCTCGTTGTCCCATAGGATCTCCTCAGATGCCTTTTCCACTGTAGGCTCAATCACTTCCATAGGCTCAACTTCCCTTGATTCTTCCCCATGAGTCGGATCACTCCCCCAAACTTGATTGGTTGAGTGATCATCATCATGTAACCAGGCCTGATTTGTAGATCTCGTCTCCTCCTCTTGGCAGCTCATTGAGATGGTTTCCACTAGAATTGCAAATTGCTGCTCTAGATGACGTATATAATTGGTCTGGTTCTCTAAACGTTGCTCAGTTGATGCCATGAGTCTAAATAACATATTCTCTGATTGAGCTGTTCCTTCTACAAAACTATCTTTCTTCTCGCCGTGATGCTCAAAGGTTTGGTGCGTATCATCAGGGTAGTGAGGCTCTGGTGGGTATTGGTGACTCCAACCTTGCAAGGAAGGATCAAAATGCCAGTGGTAATCGAAGTCCGCCATATCATTGAACAGGTGTAATACACTGTCTTCAACTCTATCAACCAGGGGACTCCCAGTCACCAGTGCTCCTCTGAATACCCATCCTCGTGTCTGTGCATCCAAACCTTTGAAGAAATGTTGCAGAAGAGTATAGTTCGAAAAGTTGTGATACCTGAATGTGTCTGCCAGTTCATTGAATCTCTCCCACGCCGG
The DNA here is from genome assembly GCA_907163345.1 of Haberlea rhodopensis. Lineage (NCBI taxonomy): Eukaryota > Viridiplantae > Streptophyta > Magnoliopsida > Lamiales > Gesneriaceae > Haberlea > Haberlea rhodopensis. Next base: position 652,269 of record CAJQUN010000156.1, read on the forward strand.
ATAAAACGGCTCTGAAAATTGTTGGGCAAATCTTGTGAAGACTTGTTGATGAAGCATCACAAGTACCTCGCAAGAAAAACAAATAACATACTTAAATAACTTTTTTTTTTTTTTTTTCGAAAATAACAAAAAGAAAAAGAAAACAAAAACGCAAAAAAATAAAATTGGCTAAATTACAATTAACTAATCTCGTATGATATTATACAGATTAGTCCCCGGCAACGGCGCCAAAAACTTGACCGCTTTTATTTTTAAACAATTATTTTTCAGTGTATGGGTTGAAGCGATTCTACCGCAAGTGCACGGTGTCAAGTTTTAGTATAGTGAAAGTTAAGTAAAGGTTGTCGAATCCACAGGGACTAACGTATAAGTACCAAATAAGATCAATCAAATTATATTTAGCCTACGATAAAAGGAGTTTGATAAACTAACACTAAATTAAACTAAAGAACAAAATTAAACTAGAAATAATGACAAGAATGGTTCCGGAAATGCAAAGGTAAGTTACTCGAGAAAATTACCAAGTTCGTTGTTCAATTATGTTATCTCTAATGATTCAATGGAATTCTCACTTTATTAACCAATTGATTTTAAAGGTGAAAGGTTTTCATGATTATTCGATACACTCTCTCGAGCTGTAACAAAACTAACAATAAATTAGAACAAGTCACTCTCGTGCACCTATTTACTAATTCAAAGTTGCTTAAATTATCAAAACCTATTAAATCTAAATCTTTCGATTTCAAGTTCTCACGTATGCGATATCATCTCTCGATCTCAATCGTAACATACATCATAAATTAATGGAGCGTGTTACAGCGTTATCTCTCGATCTCGGCTGTAACCCTCAAATTCAATCAAAGCTAGCTAAACTCTGATCTACACATGCAATTAATTTAGGAACAATAAATATCAATGCGCGCAAATATCAATGAATCAATAATATCAAACACAACGAACTAAAACTTCAATAATATAAACCAATTTTAATTTAAATCAATAACAGATGAGTTTTCTTGTCTCTCGACCTTAAAAACAACAAATGAAAATTGAAAATCAAATAAATTAAGTTCAGAAATACGATAAACGATGGATGAATCCGTGCGTTGCACCGTGATTTCTTCTCTTGTTCCTTCCTTGCACTCCGGAACGGATAGGCTCGACTTTGGACGAAGAACGGAGATTGGATCTCCTTCTTCCGGCGTAGGGCGGCGGCTAGGGCGGCTGCTCTTGACCTAAAAAGTCTGATATATTGTCTCCAAATTCGTCCTTAATTCTGTGGAAGAGAGTCCCCTTAAAAAGCCCTCCAAAATCTCGATAAAATAGGAACATAAAATCTTCAGATCTCGCGTCTCGATCGATCGAGAATTTCACCGATCGATCGGTGCACTGTTCACGCCAGCTTTTGGAACTTACTGCCTCGCTCGATCGATCGAGAATTTCACCGATCGATCGAGATTTCTCAAAAATTGTTGCTGAAGTTACTGCCTCGCTCGATCGATCGATATTTCTACCGATCGATCGAGCCTTCAAAAATTCTGAGTCTTGCTACTGGCTGGCTCGATCGATCGAGAATAACTCTCGATCGATCGAGATCTGAAGAAACCATCTTCTACATTTTCATCATCTTTTATGCCTCGATTTCGCCCGTTATCTTCTCATTAGCTCATTTCTTCCACTTCTGATCTAATTTCCTGAAACAAATGAATAAACACCAAAAAGCATAATATCAGCCAGGAAAAAGTATAGAAAATGGGAAGAAATCACAGTTAAAAACACTCAAAATCTAAGCCTATCAATTATGCTATTTTTGGTTGGTTAGATCTCTGATGAGAGATATGGAACACCTTGAGATTGGGAATCTCCATGGCACGATAAATTATGAGGAATAATCGTGAAGTTAGTTGACTCCCTTTGAAGAAGGATTATCTCGTGTGGGTTGAGGTGTTTCCTTGTTGGTGTTTCCCTTCGAGTTATGTGATAGCCTTCCCAAGTTTGGATTGTTAAATCCTAGGATTATCAAGGGATGGCAGGAATTCAGATTTATTGGGTGTCCTTGTCGACACAAGCGTTGAGGATGCAATGGGTTTATTGCATATCCTTTCAGAATTTGAAACTCTGTGGAGTCTCGATGGTTTATTTATGATCAGGATGTGATTCTTGGAACATCCGGAGGTGGACATCTTGTGAGATGTCTTTTGCGTGAATCTGTGGCCGTGAGTTGCCCAAATTGAGTTGCAATGATGCGACTGTTCCTTCGATGGAAAAGGTTTGAAAGTGGAAACCAGGTTTGGTATGTGTACACCGTGGTATACTAGTGTTTCCCTCGTAACGATGTATGTTAGACATCGTGAGTCATGGTAGAGATGTCTTTGAATGATATCTACGAAGGAATCGGGAGCGATTCGAATCCTTGCAGTTTCAGTTGACTAACTGCTTTTGGATTATTAGCGTTGAGCTGTGCTGACGCTCTTTGGCGTTATGATGGATTTGGAAGTCTATTCCACTCCAGAGTTTGACACGAGGTCAACGTTCTCACGGTTGAGGTGTCATTCAGGATGCGTTCTTACTAGTTGTATTAGAACTAAGGATGACTGTCCGATCTACAGTCGTAAGTATTGGTTGTTTTGCAGTCATTAGAGACTGACTTTTGGGATGACGCACATCGAGGTACGTTTTGCCTCTTAGGTGATATGTTGGTCTTGGTAAAGTCGCTCTGTTTCAGAGTTTGATGTGAGGTAAGTATCCTCGCGTTTATTAAGACGATTTTGATATGGTCAAGAATCGGGGTTATGGTTTCATGTTGTTGTGTAGCCTGGGTGTTACGTGATACACCGGTGCTAATTTCGAGGACGAAATTCTTTTAGTGGGGGATATTGTGATGACCAGGGATTATAGATGTTAATCCCGGAGTGTTAATAACCCCTAAAGTTGTTTTACGTGGCGATTTGGAGTTTAATCGTAGTGTTGGGCCTTTCGGGCTCGTCATTTTGGGTAGTTGGGATCGTTGGATCCCGAGGTTGAGATTGTATTCTCATTTCGGTGAAAAACCTAAGAGTTGGGTTTTTAGTGTGACTCGGAATCTGGGGTGCTTTGTGTGGGCACCGGTAGGGGTTTTGGAGTTAGAGAGAGAATTTTTGAAAACAGATGATTTTTAATGAATCATGATGTATTTGTGGGGCTATTAGTATTTCGGGGTATTTTTGCTATAAATACCTGTTGAACCCGAGATTTTAATTATTGGAACCTTTTTCCTCACATTTCCCATCACTCTCTCTCTCCCCGCGTCCGCACCTTTCCCGTCGCCCCCAAACCCCGCGCGCAAAAGCGCCACGCCCGCCGCCGTCCGGCCGCCATCCGACGCGTCCGACCCACCGTTGGCTTCGTCTCTCCGAGGCGCAGCTTCCCGCACCAGCAATTCAGAGTTCCTGTCGTGAATCGCGCTTGGGTTTTCCAGAATTGCGCAGACGACCAAAATTCCAGGGTTCTTCGATTTTGAGCGATTTTCCTCCCGATCTTCGTATGGGTAACCTTCCTTACCCCTTTTTCATGCTTCTCATGTAATTCCCTGTATTTTGGTGATGTATGGTTCGAAAATTTGCCCTAATTTCGTGAGGTTGGGGTTCGAATTTTGGGGGTTTTGGGCAGGGGGTGATGATTCTTGTTATTGATCGATTATTACATGTTTTAGATGTATTATGATGCTTAATTGGGTTCGAATTGAGATGTTAGGGTTCGAAATTTTAGAGGTGGTTCTTGAGCAATTTTCGATAATGTCTCATTTGATTTCCCTCCCTGTATATGCCCTGCCCCGGGTCTTTTAAATGGTAAATTGTCGAGTGTTGACAATATATTTTTGTATAAGGGTTATGGGTGTGCATGAGCATGGGTTGCATGTTCGTAAATAATTGTGAATTATTTATCGTGTTAGCACATCATTCCTCGGGGCATGGAACTCGAGCAAGGTTTGGCTCGGACTTCGGAGATTTAAGGTACGTGCGACGTACGAGCATTACTGTATATTAGAGCATTTGTGAAATGCATAATGTATCTTGATTGCATTAAATGGTTGTGCGCATGGGTATATGTATGTGTTGAGATAGCTATGGGGCGACCAAATCTTGATATCGCTGCCATAAGCGTGCGTGATACTAGAGTAGTATAACCTTACATGATATGGGGTACTGGATTTTTATGACCATTGTAGGGCATTGAGATGCCTGAGAACGACCGTAGAATCATGTAATCATTATAAGACATTTGAGATGTCTGAGTACAAAGGGGGAATTGGTAAAATAAATGCGAGGCATTTGAGCTATCTGTGATTGATAGCGAAGTTTGAGAAATCAGTATTTGATATTGAGATATCTATATTTGCATGAATAATGAATTTGGAATCACTATTTATTGATATTCGAGAATCAGGCATGCAATGAGTTAAATCAATGTGTTGATTTACTGATTTTTGATATTTGATGAATTTGATGATTGTGAGAACAGGACAGTACACGGAATCCCGGATGAGGACGTTGCCATCCAGGGAGTATCATTTAAAATTCATTAGCATTTACTTTTGTTGTAAATTATGAATTTCATTTTTGTGATTATGGGATTTTGTGTATTGGTATGCTCACCCCGTTGGGGGGCTGTCTCTGTTGGGGCAGGTGAACAGGTACATCGATGGCTGTGGAGCTGAGCTCGAGCTGTTGATTGGATGTACTCCCAGGATCGTGGTACCAGGACTTGATGGAGTACGGTATCGTATAGAGTACTTATATACACCCGAGGGTTATATACACATTTATGATGCTCGCATGTGAGCACGGTTATACTTGTATATGGGTTGTATATAAAGGCATGAGCCTTTCTCTCTTTCATTCTATGTTGCATGCAATTAAGGGTAGAATTGCTAAAGATATGAGAGTTATTGGTGTATTATGTGGGTGTTGAAACCCACTTATGTTGTCTTATGTGTGGTGTCTTCCCTAGCTGGGAATTTACTTAGTGTTGCTGTATTCTGTTGAATATTGTGTTTTCCCTGGCCGGGAACTATGTTATGTGATGTGCTTTTGTTTCGGGATAGCTCAATTTATGGGGAGACTCTGCCCAAATTTTTATAAAAGTCCTCAATGTAAAAAGTGGTGTAATGGGGATGGTAAAGGGGCGAAATCTATGAGTCTATTTGTGGGTAGAGATGATCTTATAACGTGGAATATTAAAGAAATTTTGTAATTGCCATTCAATGCTAAAGTATCATCTGAGTTTCCCGATTGATATTTATTGAAAGCATGTGCCACACATAGTGGTTAATACACTAATCAAGGGTTAAGGGCTTGGGGTCCAGGTACCGTCACGGGATGACAATGACATAGTGGATGTTCTATGTAGACGTGTAGCGTCGTTTTGATGATTAATACATTTATGTTATGTATTAGGTTGTATGGTTTGAGTGCCGATGATGAGCACATGGTAGAGTCTGGGTCAATAGTTGACGAGACCTTTTGCCGAGCAGGTTTGCTCGGTGGATTATTGGATGTATTGTACCGGTAAATGTACCACATCATGTTATAGAGTTAAATATTTGTCGAGCGATGATACCCTTGGGTATGCTCGTTGGTTTGGCTAGGGCCAAGTGATTGGTGGTAAGAGTAGTCATTGAGGAAACTACTCGCTTGTGTTGTGATGTAGGGTAGACATGGTTGCACCCACCCTGAGGGTGTGGGATAAATCTTATTGGATTATGATTGCATCATAAGTGAGCAAGGACACCGGGTTGTCCATTGTGCTTGTTATTTTAGAGATATGTTGGGCGATGACCCATTACTCTAACGGTTTGTACGGTATGGCATACCGAGATGGAACATATGGCTTGTTGGTGGGCTTGATATGAGCCTATGGAGACAGCGCTTTGCTATCCAGATATCGTGGTAATGATATAGTGTGATTGTTGGAGCCATTATACTGCACGTTGGAACCGAGTTTGGTGAATCGTATGATGATACGATGAAGACTTTTGGCAGGCTTTTGATTGTCCCTTTGTAGCATGATGTTCGAGGCATGTGACACCCCATGAGAACGTTTATACGTCTATTGTTTTGAGGGACTTGTCTGGGACAGCTCATAATGTTGAAGTACCAACAAGAGAGTCATCAAGTCGTTGTTGACTCGATCTGGGGAATCCGTGTATTTGGGATGCAATGGGTGTTATTGTATCCAGTTTTTTTTCCGAACGGTGATTCGAGACTAGTGGATCTCGAGTTCGATAGCACTTCCCTTGTGGGGAAGGAGGTAGTATTATACCTATTTGTGAATCTTTGAAAGATTCGGTAAGTTGGTACGTGTGGTGTTGATTTTGGGAATCACGCCGTGTTGTTGATCGTTGATTATCAGCCTCCTCTGGATGGGAATGACTCAGAATTGACAGTTGTGTTTGGGGCTTAGGGGTATGTTGTAGATACCCGAGCCAAGTGCATTGAGTATGCATGTGATGTCCATGCCTAGGCAGGTATACCGGTGAGTATACGGATGCCAGTTATTGATTTCCTTTTTGTCAAGCGTAGAGTTATGCTACTTTTGGATGGTTAAATCTCTGATGAGAGATATTGAACACCTTGAGATTGTGAATCTCCATGGCACGATAAATTATGAGAAACAATCGTGAAGTTAGTTGACTCCCTTTGAGGAGGGATTATCTTGTGTGGGTTGAGGTGTTTCCTTGTTGGTGTTTTCCTTCGAGTTATGCGATAGCCTTCCCAAGTTTGGATTGTTAAATCCTAGGATTATGCAAGGGATGGCAGGAATTCGGATTGGTTGGGTGTAGCTATCGACACAAGCGTTGAGGATGCCATGGGTTTATTGCATGTCCTTTCAGAATTTGAACTCTGTGGAGTCTCGATGGTTTATTTATGATCAGGATGTGATCCTTGGAATATCCGGAGGTGGACATCTTGTGAGATGTCTTTTGTGTGAATCTGTGGCCGTGAGTTGCCCAAATTGAGTTGCAATGATGCGACTGCTCATTTGATGGAGGAGGTTTGGAAGTGGAGACCAGGTTTGGTATGTGTACATCGTGGTATACTAGTGTTTTCCTCGTAATGATGTGTATTAGACATCGTGAGTCATAATAAAGATGTCATTGGATGATATCTACGATAGAATCGGGAGCGATTCGAATCCTTGCAGTTTCAGTTGACTAACTGCTTTTGGACTGTTAGCGTTGAGTTGTGCTGACGCTCTTTGACGTTATGATGGATTTGGAAGTCTATTCCACTCCAGAGTTGGACACGAGGTCAACGTTCTCACAGTTGAGGTGTCATTCAGGATGCGTTCTTACTAGTTGTATTAGAACTAAGGATGAATGTCCGATCTACGGTCGTAAGTATTGGTTGTCTTGCAGTCATGAGGGACTGACTTTTGGGATGAACCGCATCGAGGTACGTTTTGCCTCTTGGGTGATATGTTGGTTTTGGTATGTCGCTCTGTTTCAGAGTTTGATGTGAGGTAAGTATCCTCGCGTTTATTAAGACGATTCTGATATGGTCAAGAATCGAGCTTATGGCTTCATGTTGTTGTGTAGCCTGGGTGTTATGTGATACACCGGTGCTAATTTCGAGGACGAAATTCTTTTAGTGGGGGATATTGTGATGACCAGGGATTATAAATGTTAATCCCGTAGTGTTAATAACCCCTAAAGTTGTTTTACGTGGCAATTTGGAGTTTAATCGCGGTGTTGGGCCTTCGGGGCTCGTCTATTTGAGTAGTTGGGATCGTTGGATCCCGAGGTTGAGATCGTATTCTCATTTCGGTGAAAACCTATGAGTTGGGTTTTTAGTGTGACTCGGAATCTCGGGTGCTTTGGGTGGGCACCGGTAGGGGGTTTTGGAGTTAGAGAGAGAATTTTTGAAAACAGATTATTTTTAATGAATCATGATGTATTTGTGGGGCTATTAGTATTTCGGGGTATTTTTGCTATAAATACCAGTTGAACCCGAGATTTTAATTATTGGAACCATTTTCCCCACCTTCCCTCTCTCTCCTCGCGCGCGCTACTTCCCGGTCCCCTTTGACCCTTGCCGCTTCCAGACGTGCGCCCGCCGCCGTCCGGCCGCCATCCGCCGCGTCCGACCTACCGCTGGCTTCGTCTCGTCCAGGCGCACCTTCCCATACCACCAATTCGAAGTTTCGTCGCGTTTTGGGGCCGGATTTTGCAGAAGACGCAGATGCCCAAAATTTAGGGTTCTTCGATTTTGAACATTTTCCTTCCGATTTTCGATTGGGTAACCTCCCTTACCCCTTTTTCGTCATTATCGTGTATTTCCCTGCTATTTTTGGGTGTATTTGGTTCGAATTTGTTGCTGTTGGGCGTGAGGATTTGGTTCGAAAATTTGTGGCTTATGGTTCGAATTTTTCCAGTTTGTTTGAGGGGTTTGAGTTCGAAATTTGGGGGTTTTTGGCAGGGATGATGATTCTTGTTGTTGATCGATTAATTCATGTTTAGATGAATTATGGTGTTTAATTGGGTTCGATTTGTGAGAATAGGGTTCGAAAATTGTAGGGTGTTCTTGAACAATTTTCGATATTGTCTCATTCGTTTTCCCTCCCTGCATGTACCCTACCCCGGGTCTTTTAAATGGTTAACTATCGTGTGTTGACAATATTTTGAGGGTTATGAGTGTGCTTGAGCATGGGTTGCATGTTCGTAAATAATTGTGAATTATTTATCGTGTTAGCATATCGTTCCTCGGGGCATGGAACTCGAGCAAGGTTTGGCCCGAACTTCGGAGATTTAAGGTACGTGCGACGTACGAGCATTACTTTATATGAGAGCATTTGTGAAATGCATAATGTATTTTGATTGCATTGAGGGTTGTGCGTATGGTTATATATATGTGTTGATATAGTTATGGAACGACCCAACCTTGACATCGCCGCCACAAGCGTGCGTGATACTAGAGTAGTATGACCTTATAAGAGATATGGGGTACTGGGTTTATATGACTATTGTAGGGCATTTGAGATGCCTAAGAATGATCGTGGAATCATGTATTCATTATAAGACATGTGAGATGTCTAAGTATAATGGAGAATTTGTAAAATAAATGCTAGGCATTTGAGCTATCTGTGATTGGTAGCAAAGTTGAAAATCAGTATTAGATATCGAGATATCTATATTTGTATGTATAATGAATTTGGAATCATTAATTATTGATACTTGAGAATCAGGCATGCTATGAGTTAAATCAATGTGTTGATTTACTGATTTTTGAGATTTGATGAGTTTGAGGATTGTGAGAACAGGGACAGTACACGGAATCCCGGATGAGGACGTTGTCATCCAGGGAGTACCATTTAAAATTCATTAGTATTTACTTTTGTTGTAAATTATGAATTTCATTATTGTGATTATGGGATTTTGTGTATTAGTATGCTCACCCCGTTGGGGGCTGTCTCTGTTGGGGTAGGTGAACAGGTACATCGATGGCTGTGGAGCTGAGCTCGAGCTGTTGATTGGATGTACTCCCAGGATCGTGGTACCAGGGCTTGATGGAGCACGGTATCGTATAGAGTACTTATATACACCCGAAGGTTATATACATATTTATGATGCTCGCATGTGAGCACAGTTATGCTTGTATATGGGTTGTATATAAAGGCATGAGCCTTTCTCTCTTTCATTCTATGTTGCATGCAATTAAGAGTAGAATTGCTAATGATATGAGAGTCATGGGTGTATTATGTGGGTGTTGAAACCCATTTATGTTGTCTTATGTGTGGTGTCTTCCCTGGCTGGGAATTTACTTAGCGTTGCTATATTCTGTTGAGTATGTGTTTTCCCTGGCCGGGAACTATATATTGTGATGCGCTTTTATTTCGGGATGGCTCTATTTATGGGGAGACTCTGCCCAATTTTTTATAAAAGTCTACCATGTGAAAAGTGGTGTAATGGGGATGGAAATGGGCGGAATCTATGAGTCTAATTATGGGTAGAGATGATCTTAATGTTGAATATTAAAGAAATTTTGTAATTGCCATTCAATGGTAAAGCATCATCTGTGTTTCCCGATTGTTTTTTATTGAAAGCATGTACCACACATAATGATTAATACACTAATCAAGGGTTAAGGGCTTGGGGTCCTTACACATAGCCTATTATATGTTGCAACTGAAAAACACATGGTGTGTAATAATCGCATTATATGGACATTGAAATACGTGGTAGGTGGTAATTGCATCAAATAGGCCTTGAAATGCATGGTACATGATACTTGCTATAAATGGCTAGCGATATGCATGGTAAATGGTATTTTTGTCAAATGGTTATACATGGGAACCATACAGTGCCGCTATTGAGCGAGCAATGATTTGGGATGCTGTCGTCGTTGAGCGACCATCGGTTATGACGCCGCTATTGTTGAGATTGCGCGGGGTGTAGAATGCCGCTATTGTGGAGCAAGCAATGAAATAGGAACATGGAATCATTGATTATATTTACGTGATATCTACGGTTTTTTATATAATGGATTTTCCATATTGATTATGGAACTGGCATAACAGAACGGTATTAGTTATTCTATGTGACGATTAACTGGCTTTGGGAATTTGACGAGTTTGGTTATTTTAAGAACAGGGACAATACAGGGGATCCCGGATGAGGGTGTTACCATCCAGGGAGTATCATTTAAATTATGGCATTTACATTCTGTAAATTATGAATTGCAATGTTATGATTATTGGATTGGTGGTATTGGTATGCTCACCCCGTGTGGGGGCTGTCTCTGTTGGGACAGGTACTACAGGTGTAGCAGCAGCTTTGGAGTTGAGCTCGGGCTATTGATTTGAAGTACTTCCAGGATCGAGGTACCAGAACTGGTTGAACAAGTGCATAGATCCATAGTTGAGATCGAGTTGTGCTTGGGAGGTGCTTCCAGGATTGAAGTACCAGTAACGGTATCCAGTAGAGTATTTTATACATTGGATACACGCTTATTCATTGGGGTGCTCTTATGTGAGTACATTTTACGTGTATATGGTATGTATAAATGGGCTACGGTTTTTCTCCGTTCATTCATGGTTTGCATGCAATTAACTAGGGGATTGCTAAATGAACTGAGAGCATGTTAGTGTATTATGAAGGTGCATGTAATATATGTAATCTTTGTTGGGGAATTTGAATATTATGTGGAATAAATGCAAGAAATTTTCTGGATAGCATATGGTGTTGTACTTGCACATGGCTTTTCCCCATGATAGTGTAATTATATGCACTAATGGTATGGATTAATACACTAATAATGGGTTAAGGGTACGGGGGTCCTTACATTAGTGGTATCAGAGCAGTGGTTAGCTCTTTGGGGCTGTTGAGGGCCTAGGAAAATGTTAATGGGAATGAGAAGCACATACTTATGCATTATGGTAGTTAGTGTTGTGTGACACAACTATATTGCTTATGTGCGTTTATGATATGTGTTCATAATTGGATTATGTTGTTGCTAACCATGGTGGTTGCAGGGTTTTATGAGACATGGATTATGCATTACGGTTGCATATATATCGGAGTGATGATTTTAATGCTTTGCCGCTAAATATTGAAGCGATGGTAAAATTCCGCATGTCACATTTGAAGCGAGGTGCATTAAAATACACTCATGGCGATGTTTATCGGAATACGGGTTATGCATTACGATTGCATGCATGGCGTAGCGATGTGAATACTTGCCGCTTCATGGCGTAGCGATGCGAATACTTGCCGCTGATATGAAGCGAAGAATACGACCGCTGTCATATCTTAGCGAGGGGTATTTCCGCTGTCATGTAAAGCGAGGGGTATTTCCGCTGTCATGATTAAAACGAGGAGTAATGGTGCCGTTGTCATACCGTAGCGATGAGAGAATATTTGCCGCTGATATGAAGCGAAGAACACGGCCGCTGTCATATTGTAGCGAGGGATATTATTTGCCGCTGGTATGTCGAAGCGAGGTAGCGATGAAGATATTTGCCGCTCATATTAAGCGAAGAACACTACCGCTGTCATATTATAGCGAGGGATATCATTCCGCTATTCTATTGGCGATGGTTTATGCCGCCGGGTATTCTTAGCGATGGTTCATTCCGCTATTCTATTGGCGATGGTTTATGCCGCCGGGTATTCTTAGCGATGGTTCACTCCGCTATTCTATTGGCGATGGTTTATGCCGCCGGGTATTCTTAGCGATGGTTCATTCCGCTATTCTATTGGCGACGGTTTATGCCGCCGGGTATTCTTAGCGATGGTTCATTCCGCTATTCTATTGGCGATGGTTTATGCCGCCGGGTATTCTTAGCAATGGTTCATTCCGCTATTCTATTGACGATGGTTTATGCCACCGGGTATTCTTAGCGATGGTTCATTCCGCTATTCTATTGGCGATGGTTTATGCCGCCGGGTATTCTTAGCGACGGGTCTTTCCGCTACATCTATTGGCGATGGTTCTTGCCGCCAGGTATTATATAGCGACGGGTGATGTGACTAGAAATAGACACATCTTTAGTGCTTAATTGTCTACGATTTGGTAGGTTTTGATAGATAATTTGATACGTATGCTACCTAATCGTATATTTCTGTAATTGTAGGTACAATCGAAGAAAACGAGCTAAAAACGATGTGTAAAGACCAAGAAGGGACATGGACATGACAAGGACTCAAAGTTGATCAAGAAAAGGGCAAAAATGTAATTTTGGAGGTGGCAATCGATCGTCCGGAAGAGGAAATCGATCGCCTATGGACAGAAACTTAATCAACAAAATTCACGAACCAGCGATCGATCGCGAAGAAGTGGCGATCGATCGCCAAAGTCTACTGGAGCTCAGCGATCGATCGCGATAAAGTGGCGATCGATCGCCTCAAGAAATTCGCTGAAAAAAAATAAACTAGCGATCGATCGCCACACATCAGGCGATCGATCGCCGAAGAGGCCGGAAATTAGGAAATTGAGACTTTTACCATGTTTAAAAGATTGTATCCCATTTTTATCACTCCCATACCCTAAAACTTGAGACTAAGCCTCATTAGCAGCAAGTTTTTGATAGTTTTTAGAATTCTTAGAATAATTTGAGATTTTAGAATAATTTTTCTTTCAACTTTTATCAAGAACAATGCGAAGAACGGAACCGGAATCGACAAGCCGGAATCGTGATCCCTTTCAGTAACTCTTTCTTCTCCTATTAGTTTGATGTTTTTTAGATTAATTTTGATTGTTGTTAATCTAGTTATGAGTAGCTAAATACTTTTGTGATTCTCGGTTAAGGAAAACGATACATTGGATGTTTACGATTCTTGTGAGATAAGTTTTGATTGTTGATTTGCATTGAGTATCAATTGTTTTTCTGATTTGATTGTCATGATTGTTATGCATGATTGTTGGACTGATCACCTAGCTATTGTTCATACAATTTAAAGCTAAATTAGATATCAAATACGGAATAGTTTGATCCCTCTAATTTACGAAGCAACTAAGATTGATTAAATTCCGTTTGTGAGTTTGTTAAATTCTTAGGGTAAACAATTGACTAGATTAAACATAGACGCTTGGATTATGTTGTTTCGCTTCATCGATCTCACTAGTTCATATGCTATCATCGATTTAAATCTTAATCGCTTGTATTTTGATTGATTGTGTGATAAGGGTTAAACTAGAACGCTTGGGCTACTTAACTAAACTTAAGGTGAGATAGGACTTTGATTATTGGATTAAACGTCCACGATGAATATTCATATGGAAATTGAACCATTTGTGAAGATCGATGATCGAGATAGTAAACGCCAATTGTAAAGTTAACCGAAAACCGAGAATCGCATTTTTCTCATAAGTTAATTCATTTAGATAATTTTGCATATTAGTTTAATTTTGCATCGTAGTATTATTACTTTGACTTCAAAACCCCTTTCTATTTTCGTTTGCATAAGTTAACACAAAGATATAACCTTCCTCGTGGGATCGATCCCTACTCACGCTTCTACATTCATTACTGATATTAACTTGAGAGGGTTAATTTGGGCGTACACGATAAGCGCTACCAAATTTTGGCGCCGTTGCCGGGGAAGGCAATATTTATTAGTGTCGATTTTTTTTTTTTATTTCGTTTTTGTTATTTGCTTTCCCGCACAACTGCTGTGGTTTGTTGATGAGTACAGGTGGATCGTCTAATCACGAAGATAAATTTCACTACGATCCTGAGATTGAGAGGACACTACATCAAAGAAGAAGAGAAGCGAGGCTGCTTGAAGAAGAAGAGAGGACAATGATGGCTGCAAATCAAAGCTTGAGGCAGTTGGCGAATCCCAACTTGGATCAACAACCTCTCTGCATCACTTTCCCTGCCTTGACTAATAACGTAAATTTTGAACTCAAATCTGGTTTAATTCATTTATTGCCGTCTTTTCATGGTCTTGCAGGTGAGAACCCGCACAAGCACTTGATGGAGTTCCACGTGGTATGCACTACTATGAAGCCAGCTGGCATAACAGAAGAGCAAATTAAACTGCAAGCATTTCCATTCTCGCTAAAGGATGCTGCAAAGGATTGGCTATTCTACTTACCATCCGGATCGATCACCACATGGACTGACTTACAAAGAGTATTCCTAGAAAAGTACTTCCCAGCTTCAAGGGCAACGAACTTGAGGAAAGAGATATATGGTGTGAAGCAGCTCTACGAGGAATCACTACACGAGTACTGGGAGAGATTCAAGAAGTTGTGCGCAAGTTGTCCACAACACCAGATAAGTGAACACCTTCTCATCCAATACATTTATGAAGGTTTACTTTCTTCTGACAGGAACTTAGTGGATGCGGCAAGCAGAGGAGCATTTATAGATAAAACAGCGGAGGAAGCTAGAAGGTTGATAGCTAACATGGCGGCCAACTCCCAACAATTCGAATATGTGCGCCATGGACAACCGCAAAGAAAAGAGGTAAACGTATCAAACTTAGAACAACAACTGATAGACCTCACGTTTCTTGTGCGTGGTATGGCAGGTGGAAATGTAGGAAAGACAAAGCCGTGTGGAATCTGTTTGGCTGCGAACCATTCCACAGACGCATGCCCCTCACCACAAGAGACAACCACGGAGAACGTGAATGCTGCAGGAGGATTCCCTGGTCCCCCACAAAGGAGTTATGACCATCCACCAAACAACTACAATCAAGGGTGGAGGGACCATCCGAACCAAGGATATGGCAACCCACAGATGCACCAACCTCCACCCTACAGACCACCATATCAGCGACCTCCACCACCGCCAATGCACCCTCCTTCTGACAGGTTAGAACATAGCATCAAAATTATTGCTGAAAATAGCTTACAATTTCAACAGGAGATGAGGGCAAGCATCCAGAGCCTAACTACACAGATGGGACAATTGGCAACTTCAATCAGCAAGATCGAAGCAAGGATTTCAAATGGACTGCCGTCACAACCAGGGATGAACCCCAGTGAAAATGTTAGTGCTATCACAGTGAATATGAATGAAGATGCAGCTGAAGGGAAGGTGGTACTGACGCCACCCCAGAAAGAAGAGATGACGGAGACAGAGACAGACGCTGAAAAGCCAATGCAAGGGGAGGAACCACGAGGTAAGTACCCCAAACTTTCTGACTATAGAGAACCACCCCCTTTCCCCCAAGCATTGAAGGACAATAGGAAAGGTGCCGGACTCAAAGGCCTCTACGAGATGAGTCCACGCTACAAAGAGCAAGCCCCATTGCATGAAACCGTGAAAGAGGATCAAAGCAAGGAACACAAGGGGCAGCCCAAGGTCGAGCTCAATGACAATGGTTCGGGGGACAACCAAAGAAGCATCCCCATTAAATGCAAGGACCCAGGTATGTTCTTTATCCCATGTGAGATTAGTCTATGAGGATTGAGAAGGCTATGCTCGATTTAGGATCGTCCATAAATGTCATGCCTTACTCAATGTACACTCAACTGAAAATGGGACCTTTAAAAAGAAATAGCGCAGTTATTCACTTAGCTGATAAATCCACGGTCATACCTAAGGGAATAGTAGAGGATGTCATTGTGCATGTAAAGAACTTGGTCTTCACAGCCGATTTCTATGTCTTAGACATGGGAATTGGTGATCCTTCTAGTCTAATTATTTTAGGAAGACCATTCTTGAAAACATTAAAATCAGTGATCAATATAAATAGCGGTTTGATAACCATGGAGTCTAATGGTGAAATTGAAAAATTCAACATGTATGAACCCATTAAACTTCTTGAGCATTCTAGTTACGCTATTGATGTACATGATGACTATGATTCTGATTTTGATAATGATGAGTTGTGGGAGATGGGAAAGGCTACTGATGGCCTTAACGATAGGAGAGGTATAGATTCGAGCTCTTTTACTACTGTTCATATGATTGCTACTCTGTCTACTCACGATACTTCTGATCCTCTTATTTCTCACTTGCAGGATTGTACCGTTGGAAAGAAGCACCCTCCTGATCGACCATGTCAATCACGTGTCGAAGGAGTAAAGACGGAGGACGACCACTCAAAGGGCAACAAGCCGAAATAGCGAGGAGTGAAGAAGATATTGAGGTGGTTAAGGAAGGATAGAGCAACACTGCATCAACCACCTTGATAGAGGACTGGCGTCGGGCCACCGACGTTAAACAGAGGCGCTGCTTGGGAGGCAACCCAAGGGGAGTTAGTTTCTTTTCTCCCTTTTATTTTTATTGCTTTCATAGTTGAACTTTTCTTTTCTCTTGTCTTTTGCCTTACATTGGGGACAATGTAAGATTTAAGTATGGGGGAGGGATTAGTAGTGTGTTATTGTTTTTAATATTTCAAAATACAAAAAAATCGAAAAATTTAAAATTTTGAGCTCATAGTTAGTAATGAACACATGCTTAGAATCACTAGCCCATGATGAAACCTAATTGATGGCATGCATGCTTTTGAACATAGGTGAATTGTTAACCTTGGAAAACTTTGAACTCTAATGCAAAGTGTACTTTAACTTAGTAAGTTGAATATTTTGAGCACATTATTGTCATGGCTTGTGAAGTGTGCATAGCTTAGTGAAGATTGTGTAAACTTTGTAATAGTCTTAAGAAGTCTCTAATACATGCTAGAACTTAACTACATGCTCTTTGAGGCGTATGTCTAGACTACTTGCAAACATGAAAGTGATATAGGCGATCTTTGATGCGTTTGTGCCTTTCAAGCCTACCATGTAAACAAAATCACTCTCTAGTACCTATTTTAAGCCTTAAATGTAAAAGAATGGTAGTATGCTAAGCATACTAAAGACCCCCATTCAACATTTCTTGACTAGCTTATCATCCTACCCTTTAAGCCTAAATGTGATTTTAATCCATACCTTTTAAGGGACTATGATGTATTTCATTCAAATGCACTTGGGAATCGTTGAAGTATATTTGTGAGCTTAATTGTCAAAAGAATGGAATGCATGAAAGAAAAAGGGATGCCTTAAAAAAATAGATAAAAATATGACTCCAAGGGGAGCCAAGGCACAAAAGAAGAAAAGTGTTGAAATAAACCTTGTGAAAAAGAACAAAGTTGAAAAATTCATACAAGAAGAGAAGCTTTTAGTGTGCATTTCATCATAATCTCTTTTTTGAATATCCTTACCCTTTCTTTCATAAGCCAATACCTAGGCCAAGCTACAAGCTAATAAAGACCTACTTGATTTATGTTTGCAAAGTGGCTAAGATAGTGGAGAAGGGTGTGCACGTGAGCTTATACTTGTGTTAGTGTATGACTTGAACTATTATGGCTTTGCATATTTTGGATCTATAATTTTCACCCAACAATTGTTTATGACCACACACACACGTTCACTACTTCGTTGGGTACGAAATGTTTAGGGATTGAACTTGTTCCACTGTTAACTTTTCACCGCCGTTCATTATTATGCATGTTAAAATTGTTGAGGCATTAAAGTGAGGACAAGTTGCTTTGTTATGTACTTATGAGCCAACCAAAAATATTGTAGCTTTATTTGTTTACTCGAGGTCGAGTAAAGAGTAAGTATGAGGGAGTTTGATGTGACTAGAATAGACACATCTTTAGTGCTTAATTGTCTACGATTTGGTAGGTTTTGATAGATAATTTGATACGTATGCTACCTAATCGTATATTTGTGTAATTGTAGGTACAATCGAAGAAAACGAGCTAAAAACGTTGTGTAAAGACCAAGAAGGGACATGGACATGACAAGGACTCAAAGTTGATCAAGAAAAGGGCAAAAATGTAATTTTGGAGGTGGCAATCGATCGCCCGGAAGAGGAAAGCGATCGCCTATGGACAGAAACTTAATCAACAAAATTCACGAACCAGCGATCGATCGCGAAGAAGTGGCGATCGATCGCCAAAGTCTACTGGAGCTCAGCGATCGATCGCGATAAAGTGGCGATCGATCGCCTCAAGAAATTCGCTGAAAAAAAATAAACTAGCGATCGATCGCCACACATCAGGCGATCGATCGCCGAAGAGTCCGGAAATTAGGAAATTGAGTCTTTTACCATGTTTAAAAGATTGTATCCCATTTTTATCACTCGCATACCCTAAAACTCGAGACTAAGCCTCATTAGCAGCAAGTTTTTGATGGTTTTTAGAATTCTTAGAATAATTTGAGATTTTAGAATAATTTTTCTTTCAACTTTTATCAAGAACAACGCGAAGAACGGAACCGGAATCGACAAGCCGGAATCGTGATCCCTTTTAGTAACTCTTTCTTCTCCTATTAGTTTGATGTTTTTTAGATTAATTTTGATTGTTGTTAATCTAGTTATGAGTAGCTAAATACTTTTGTGATTCTCGGTTAAGGAAAACGATACATTGGATGTTTACGATTCTTGTGAGATAAGTTTTGATTGTTGATTTGCATTGAGTATCAATTGTTTTTCTGATTTGATTGTCATGCTTGTTATGCATGATTGTTGGACTGATCACCTAGCTATTGTTCATACAATTTAAAGCTAAATTAGATATCAAATACGGAATAGTTTGATCCCTCTAATTTACGAAGCAACTAAGATTGATTAAATTCCGTTTGTGAGTTTGTTAAATTCTTAGGGTAAACAATTGACTAGATTAAACATAGACGCTTGGATTATGTTGTTTCGCTTCATCGATCTCACTAGTTCATATGCTATCATCGATTTAAATCTTAATCGCTTGTATTTTGATTGATTGTGTGATAAGGGTTAAACTAGAACGCTTGGGCTACTTAACTAAACTTAAGGTGAGATAGGACTTTGATTATTGGATTAAACGTCCACGATGAATATTCATATGGAAATTGAACCATTTGTGAAGATCGATGATCGAGATAGTAAACGCCAATTGTAAAGTTAACCGAAAACCGAGAATCGCATTTTTCTCATAAGTTAATTCATTTAGATAATTTTGCATATTAGTTTAATTTTGCATCGTAGTATTATTACTTTGACTTCAAAACCCCTTTCTATTTTCGTTTGCATAAGTTAACACAAAGATATAACCTTCCTCGTGGGATCGATCCCTACTCACGCTTCTACATTCATTACTGATATTAACTTGAGAGGGTTAATTTGGGCGTACACGATAAGCGCTACCAAATTTTGGCGCCGTTGCCGGGGAAGGCAATATTTATTAGTGTCGATTTTTTTTTTATTTCGTTTTTGTTATTTGCTTTCCCGCACAACTGCTGTGGTTTGTTGATGAGTACAGGTGGATCGTCTAATCACGAAGATAAATTTCACTACGATCCTGAGATTGAGAGGACACTACATCAAAGAAGAAGAGAAGCGAGGCTGCTTGAAGAAGAAGAGAGGACAATGATGGCTGCAAATCAAAGCTTGAGGCAGTTGGCGAATCCCAACTTGGATCAACAACCTCTCTGCATCACTTTCCCTGCCTTGACTAATAACGTAAATTTTGAACTCAAATCTGGTTTAATTCATTTATTGCCGTCTTTTCATGGTCTTGCAGGTGAGAACCCGCACAAGCACTTGATGGAGTTCCACGTGGTATGCACTACTATGAAGCCAGCTGGCATAACAGAAGAGCAAATTAAACTGCAAGCATTTCCATTCTCGCTAAAGGATGCTGCAAAGGATTGGCTATTCTACTTACCATCCGGATCGATCACCACATGGACTGACTTACAAAGAGTATTCCTAGAAAAGTACTTCCCAGCTTCAAGGGCAACGAACTTGAGGAAAGAGATATATGGTGTGAAGCAGCTCTACGAGGAATCACTACACGAGTACTGGGAGAGATTCAAGAAGTTGTGCGCAAGTTGTCCACAACACCAGATAAGTGAACACCTTCTCATCCAATACTTTTATGAAGGTTTACTTTCTTCTGACAGGAACTTAGTGGATGCGGCAAGCGGAGGAGCATTTATAGATAAAACAGCGGAGGAAGCTAGAAGGTTGATAGCTAACATGGCGGCCAACTCCCAACAATTCGAATATGTGCGCCATGGACAACCGCAAAGAAAAGACGGTAAACGTATCAAACTTAGAACAACAACTGATAGACCTCACGTTTCTTGTGCGTGGTATGGCAGGTGGAAATGTAGGAAAGACAAAGCCGTGTGGAATCTGTTTGGCTGCGAACCATTCCACAGACGCATGCCCCTCACCACAAGAGACAACCACGGAGAACGTGAATGCTGCAGGAGGATTCCCTGGTCCCCCACAAAGGAGTTATGACCATCCACCAAACAACTACAATCAAGGGTGGAGGGACCATCCGAACCAAGGATATGGCAACCCACAGATGCACCAACCTCCACCCTACAGACCACCATATCAGCGACCTCCACCACCGCCAATGCACCCTCCTTCTGACAGGTTAGAACATAGCATCAAAATTATTGCTGAAAATAGCTTACAATTTCAACATGAGACGAGGGCAAGCATCCAGAGCCTAACTACACAGATGGGACAATTGGCAACTTCAATCAGCAAGATCGAAGCAAGGATTTCAAATGGACTGCCGTCACAACCAGAGATGAACCCCTGTGAAAATGTTAGTGCTATCACAGTGAATATGAATGAATATGCAGCTGAAGTGAAGGTGGTACTGACGCCACCCCAGAAAGAAGAGATGACGGAGACAGAGACAGACGCTGAAAAGCCAATGCAAGGGGAGGAACCACGAGGTAAGTATCCCAAACTGTGATATCCCCGAAATGATTATGTGGGTAATCATACAATTAAATGTTGTTAATTGTGAGCCTATGTGCTAAAGGCGTATTTTATGTGGGAGTGATTTATTTATTTTGATGATGTGGTTTAGGGAGCATGTTAGGTGTTTTTAATTGTTGTGTTGATGTGGTAATATAATAAAATATCAAGGAGAGATATTTTTATACATCGTATGAAATACCGGGACACAATTAAACACCCCAAAACCACCCTACATGCAACCACCCCACCCCCACTTGACTCAACCCACGCCCCTCCCCTGTTTTTCTGGAAAGCAGATTGACTAAGAGGCAACTTTGGACTTAGATATTTTCATCTTACTTCTTCCAAAAAGCTTCCTTCTTTTTCCCTTCCTTTTGTCTGCAACTTGGACGGTTTCTAGGAGGAAAGTGATCGGATTTCAAGCATCTTTTCATATAGAAAATCGAAGGGCAAAAGTGGTGAGGAGTCACATTTTCTTCCCAGTTTTCAGTTTCCTGGCATGCTTGTTCTTTGTAGCAGATTTGGCATGCTAGTTTAGGGTACGATGTTATATTGTTGTGAGTACCTTTATGTGATGTTTGTGAAGCCCTTAGCATGTTTAGTTAAGAAACTTGCATGCTTTATGTGCTAGATTTGTAGTAGAGAAAAGGGTTCCTCGAACATCCGAGCAGGGTAGTGCTCTGTTTTTCATGTTAGGAAGGGTTTTACCATGAATATTTGAAGCATGCTAACTTAGGTTTTGGTTGAACCTTTGATGTGCTTTTGTGTATGGTAGCTTGTTGAAGGTACCAGTATATTTCCTTGAGCATGTTGCATGTATTATGTGAAGGATTTAATCATGTGAAAGGTAGTGTTCAAAAATTCTGGGCAAGGTTCAAGTGCCCTGTTTTCTGGAAATATATGTGTGGGGAGTGTTTTTATGAAGGCATTATCATACACGTCAAGCTTAGGTTTTGGTAAAACTTTGATGTGAAAATATGCATGGTAGTTTTGTGAAGCCCATGGCATGTGTGTTCGAGCTTTCTTTATGCTATATGTGATAGGTTTAATAGCATGAAGTGAGATGCTCAAGAAATCTGGAAATGAATATGTTACCCTGTTTCCAGAAAAGTTTATTGTTTAAATGATCGACGTTTATACATGTAGGCTTATGCTTAGGGTGTAAATTTGGTACGAATACACTCGGAGTAGTGTATTGTAATTGCTAGCATAATTGTTCAAACATGTGGTGTATGTTTTATGCTAGATCGAAGGGTATGAATATAGGTGTTCGAGAATTCTGGGTTAGTATTTCTCGAACAGGGCATCTCGATCGATCGACATTTCTTCTCGATCGATCGAGCGATGCAGAATCTTGGTTCTGATTTTGGGTGTCTTCTCGATCGATCGGAAAGAGGGGCCGATCGATCGAGAGACCCAGAATGTTGAAAAATTTAAATTGATATATTTTGTTAAAGTTTTGATATTGGATTGTAATGAGGTGCCTAATATTGTGTTGTGTGGCTATGTAGAACCATCCCAGGTGCCATCACAACCGAGGAGATAAAGTTGATTGACTCCTCTATCTTTTGGAAAGGTACGTAAGCGACGTACGGGCATCCCAACGGTAACATGTACTTATGTTTGTCTGTGTGACACATGATGAATGCAATGTGATGCATTAAGGTTATGATACATGTTATTATGCATTGTGTTGCATATTATGCATTGTTGTTGCATATTGTGATGTGGAATAAAGTGGTGTATTCCACGAGTCAGGGCGATCACAGTTAAGGTTTTAATGCTTATGCTTTACCGCTGAAAATGTGGAGCGGGAGGGGGGAGGCTCGCTTGCACATGGAGGCGAGGTATACCATACTGAGCGAGGAAGAGATACCGCTAGTATGAAGAAGCGAGTATGCGATACCGCTTGTTTTGAGGTTATGAAAGCATTAAAATAACTGATGATGACTGACTCAAGAAAAGGAGGAAATGTCATGACATTCTTTGTAAAGCCATACATTCATATAATGTGTTTTATTATGAATTATGGTACAGGGACAACCAATGGGCGTTATAAATGCAGGAAATACAGGAAGTGCTTGTGTTTAGGATTGTGCATTTATGCCTTACTTTCATATTATGTTGAATATGAATTGTTTTATGCTCACGTTTTGGGGGTTGTCTTTGTAGGTGCTTTTGTTGACGAGAACCAGGGTCGGGTTGAAATGCTGAGCTGTAAGGAGTGCTACAGGATTAGCATGTTAGAGAAAATTTTTGTATAGCTTCTACTGAGCAGAGTAAGACTATAATGTAGTGCCTTTGTAGGAATTATGTTATTCCTTTTTGAAACATTTTGGTACTGTAATCTCTAAAGCTCAGGTTAATCAACACGGCACGTTACTCTGATATATTCACATAAATGCTTAGTTCTTTAAATTGCACCTTAATGTCTTGATGTGATAACGGGGTCTCACACAAACTTTCTGACTATAGAGAACCACCCCCTTTCCCCCAAGCATTGAAGGACAATAGGAAAGGTGCCGACTCAAAGGCCTCTACGAGATGAGTCCACGCTACAAAGAGCAAGCCCATTGCATGAAACCGTGAAAGAGGATCAAAGCAAGGAACACAAGGGGCAGCCCAAGGTCGAGCTCAATGACAATGTTTCGGGGGACAACCAAAGAAGCATCCCCATTAAATGCAAGGACCCA
The DNA here is from genome assembly GCA_907163345.1 of Haberlea rhodopensis. Classification (NCBI taxonomy): domain Eukaryota; kingdom Viridiplantae; phylum Streptophyta; class Magnoliopsida; order Lamiales; family Gesneriaceae; genus Haberlea; species Haberlea rhodopensis. The sequence goes on from CAJQUN010000156.1 coordinate 676,151, forward strand.
GGTATGTTCTTTATCCCATGTGAGATTAGGTCTATGAGGATTGAGAAGGCTATGCTCGATTTAGGATCGTCCATAAATGTCATGCCTTACTCAATGTACACTCAACTGAAAATGGGACCTTTAAAAAGAAATACCGCAGTTATTCACTTAGCTGATAAATCCACGGTCATACCTAAGGGAATAGTAGAGGATGTCGTTGTGCATGTAAAGAACTTGGTCTTCACAGCCGATTTCTATGTCTTAGACATGGGAATTGGTGATCCTTCTAGTCTAATTATTTTAGGAAGACCATTCTTGAAAACATTAAAATCAGTGATCAATATAAATAGCGGTTTGATAACCATGGAGTCTAATGGTGAAATTGAAAAATTCAACATGTATGAACCCATTAAACTTCTTGAGCATTCTAGTTACGCTATTGATGTACATGATGACTATGATTCTGATTTTGATAATGATGAGTTGTGGGAGATGGGAAAGGCTACTGATGGCCTTAACGATAGGAGAGGTATAGATTCGAGCTCTTTTACTACTGTTCATATGATTGCTACTCTGTCTACTCACGATACTTCTGATCCTCTTATTTCTCACTTGCAGGATTGTACCGTTGGAAAGAATCACCCTCCTGATCGACCATGTCAATCACGTGCCGAAGGAGTAAAGACTGAGGACGACCACTCAAAGGGCAACAAGCCGAAATAGCGAGGAGTGAAGAAGATATTGAGGTGGTTAAGGAAGGATAGAGCAACACTGCATCAACCACCTTGATAGAGGACTGGCGTCGGGCCACCGACGTTAAACAGAGGCGCTGCTTGGGAGGCAACCCAAGGGGAGTTAGTTTCTTTTCTCCCTTTTATTTTTATTGCTTTCATAGTTGAACTTTTCTTTTCTCTTGTCTTTTGCCTTACATTGGGGACAATGTAAGATTTAAGTATGGGGGAGGGATTAGTAGTGTGTTATACAAAAAAATCGAAAAATTTAAAATTTTGAGCTCATAGTTAGTAATGAACACATGCTTAGAATCACTAGCCCATGATGAAACCTAATTGATGGCATGCATGCTTTTGAACATAGGTGAATTGTTAACCTTGGAACACTTTGAACTCTAATGCAAAGTGTACTTTAACTTAGTAAGTTGAATATTTTGAGCACATTATTGTCATGGCTTGTGAAGTGTGCATAGCTTAGTGAAGATTGTGTAAACTTTGTAATAGTCTTAAGAAGTCTCTAATACATGCTAGAACTTAACTACATGCTCTTTGAGGCGTATGTCTAGACTACTTGCAAACATGAAAGTGATATAGGCGATCTTTGATGCGTTTGTGCCTTTCAAGCCTACCATGTAAACAAAATCACTCTCTAGTACCTATTTTAAGCCTTAAATGTAAAAGAATGGTAGTATGCTAAGCATACTAAAGACCCCCATTCAACATTTCTTGACTAGCTTATCATCCTACCCTTTAAGCCTAAATGTGATTTTAATCCATACCTTTTAAGGGACTATGATGTATTTCATTCAAATGCACTTGGGAATCGTTGAAGTATATTTGTGAGCTTAATTGTCAAAAGAATGGAATGCATGAAAGAAAAAGGGATGCCTTAAAAAAATAGATAAAAATATGACTCCAAGGGGAGCCAAGGCACAAAAGAAGAAAAGTGTTGAAATAAACCTTGTGAAAAAGAACAAAGTTGAAAAATTCATACAAGAAGAGAAGATTTTAGTGTGCATTTCATCATAATCTCTTGTTTGAATATCCTTACCCTTTCTTTCATAAGCCAATACCTAGTCCAAGCTACAAGCTAATAAAGACCTACTTGATTTATGTTTGCAAAGTGGCTAAGATAGTGGAGAAGGGTGTGCAAGTGAGCTTATACTTGTGTTAGTGTATGACTTGAACTATTATGGCTTTGCATATTTTGGATCAATAATTTGCACCCAACAATTGTTTATGACCACACACACACGTTCACTACTTCGTTGGGTACGAAATGTTTAGGGATTTAACTTGTTCCACTGTTAACTTTTCACCGCCGTTCATTATTATGCATGTTAAAATTGTTGAGGCATTAAAGTGAGGACAAGTTGCTTTGTTATGTACTTATGAGCCAACCAAAAATATTGTAGCTTTATTTGTTTACTCAAGGTCGAGTAAAGAGTAAGTATGGGGGAGTTTGATGTGACTAGAAATAGACACATCTTTAGTGCTTAATTGTCTACGATTTGGTAGGTTTTGATAGATAATTTGATACGTATGCTACCTAATCGTATATTTGTGTAATTGTAGGTACAATCGAAGAAAACGAGCTAAAAACGTTGTGTAAAGACCAAGAAGGGACATGGACATGACAAGGACTCAAAGTTGATCAAGAAAAGGTCAAAAATGTAATTTTGGAGGTGGCAATCGATCGCCCGGAAGAGGAAATCGATCGCCTATGGACAGAAACTTAATCAACAAAATTCACGAACCAGCGATCGATCGCGAAGAAGTGGCGATCGATCGCCAAAGTCTACTGGAGCTCATCGATCGATCGCGATAAAGTGGCGATCGATCGCCTCAAGAAATTCGCTGAAAAAAAATAAACTAGCGATCGATCGCCACACATCAGGCGATCGATCGCCGAAGAGTCCGGAAATTAGGAAATTGAGTCTTTTACCATGTTTAAAAGATTGTATCCCATTTTTATCACTCCCATACCCTAAAACTCGAGACTAAGCCTCATTAGCAGCAAGTTTTTGATAGTTTTTAGAATTCTTAGAATAATTTGAGATTTTAGAATAATTTTTCTTTCAACTTTTATCAAGAACAACGCGAAGAACGGAACCGGAATCGACAAGCCGGAATCGTGATCCCTTTTAGTAACTCTTTCTTCTCCTATTAGTTTGATGTTTTTTAGATTAATTTTGATTGTTGTTAATCTAGTTATGAGTAGCTAAATACTTTTGTGATTCTCGGATTAAGGAAAACGATACATTGGATGTTTACGATTCTTGTGAGATAAGTTTTGATTGTTGATTTGCATTGAGTATCAAATGTTTTTCTGATTTGATTGTCATGATTGTTATGCATGATTGTTGGACTGATCACCTAGCTATTGTTCATACAATTTAAAGCTAAATTAGATATCAAATACGGAATCGTTTGATCCCTCTAATTTACGAAGCAACTAAGATTGATTAAATTCCGTTTGTGAGTTTGTTAAATTCTTAGGGTAAACAATTGACTAGATTAAACATAGACGCTTGGATTATGTTGTTTCGCTTCATCGATCTCACTAGTTCATATGCTATCATCGATTTAAATCTTAATCGCTTGTATTTTGATTGATTGTGTGATAAGGGTTAAACTAGAACGCTTGGGCTACTTAACTAAACTTAAGGTGTGATAGGACTTTGATTATTGGATTAAACGTCCACGATGAATATTCATATGGAAATTGAACCATTTGTGAAGATCGATGATCGAGATAGTAAACGCCAATTGTAAAGTTAACCGAAAACCGAGAATCGCATTTTTCTCATAAGTTAATTCATTTAGATAATTTTGCATATTAGTTTAATTTTGCATCGTAGTATTATTACTTTGACTTCAAAACCCCTTTTTATTTTCGTTTGCATAAGTTAACACAAAGATATAACCTTCCTCGTGGATTTGACACCTCGACGAGCGGAGATCGGATTAGTTTTCTTTCCCTTGTTTTTATTTATAGTTTTGTTTTAATTATGTGTAGCTAGTTTTAATTCTTGGTTGAGGGAAGACAAATCCTTGGATTTATTTATCTTGGGGAGATTCCTACGCTTTGTTTACCGATTTTATTGAATATCAAGAGTTTTTCTAATTTTATTGACATGATTGTTGTGTTTGTTAATTGGATTGACAACCTAATAACTTGCATGAAATCTAATGCTAAATTAGATATCAAGTACGGAATCGTTTGATCCCTCTAATTTACGAAGCAACTAAGATTGATGAATTTCCGCTGTGAGTTTGTTAAATTCTTAGGAAGAACACTTGACTAGATTAAACATAAACGCTTGGATTATGATGTTTAGCTTCATCGATCCCACTAGTTCATATGCTATCATCGATTTAAATCTTAATCGATTGTATTTTGATTGATTGTTTGATAAGGGTTAAACTAGAACGCTTGGGCTACTTGACCGCTTTATTTTTAAACAAAAGATATTTCAAAGAATAGTGTGAAGCGATTCTACCGCAAGTGCACGGTTGTCAAGTTTTAGTAAAGTGAAAATTAAGTACGGGTTGTCGAATCCACAGGGACTAACGTATAAGTACCAAATAAGATTAATAAAATTATATTTAGCCTATGATTAATAAAGGTGATTAACTAATGCTAATTATAACTAAAGACTGAAAAATAAACAAGAAACAATAAGATGAATGTTTCCGGATATGCGAAGGCAAGTCACTCGAGAAAATTACCAAGTTCGTCGTTCAATTATGTTATCTTTAATGATTCAAGTGAATTCTCAAATTATCAACCAATTGATTTTAAAGGTGAAAGGTTTCCGCGATTATTCGATACACTCTCTCGAGCTATAAAGAAACTAACATTAATTAGAATAAGTCACTCTCGTGCACCTATTTACTAATATAATATTGCATAAGACGTCAACACCTTATAACTCTAAATCTTTCGATTCCAAGTTCTCATGTATGCGATATCATCTCTCGATCTCAATCGTAACATACATCATAAATTAATGGAGCGTGTTACAACGTTATCTCTCGATCTCTGTTATAACTCTCAAATTCAATCAAAGCTAGCTAGACTTTGATCTACACAAACAATTAATTTATGAACAATAACAATCAATGCGCTCAAACACAATTGAATCAATAATAAAATACAACGAAACTAAAACTCGAATAAAATAAACTAGATTTAATTCAAATCAAATACATAAGAGTTTAATTGTCTCTCGACCTCAAAAACATCAAATGAAATTGAAAATCAAAGAAATTAAAGTTTAGAAATACGATAAACGGTGGATGAATCCGTGCGTTGCACCGTGATTTCTTCTCTTGTTCCTTCCTTGCACTCCGGAATGGATTGGCTCGACTTTGGACGAAGAACGGAGATTGAATCTCCTTCGGCGGTGTTGGGCGACGGCTAGGGCAGCTTCTCCTCGACCTAATTCACGTCTGGTATGGTATATCCTTGATTTGGAAGTGATTTATCCTTTTATACCTCAAAAATCATTTCAAAAATGGAAGATAAGATTTTCCCGGATTTGCGTCTCGATCGATCGAGATTTGCGTCCGATCGATCGGTGCACTGTTCATGTCAGCCTTTGAAACTCACTGCCTCGCTCGATCGATCGAGATTTTCTACCGATCGATCGAGACTTTGAAAAAAAATCAGCTCTGAAGTTACTGCCTCGCTCGATCGATCGAGATTTTCCACCGATCGATCGAGACATGAAATTCTTTACTTCGCATCGCACTGTCTGGCTCGATCGATCGAGATAAAATCTCGATCGATCGAGATTCCGAAAATCTCACTTCCTTCATTTCAACTCTTTCTCGCCTCGATTTCGCCCGTTATCTTCATATTAGCTCATTTCTTCCATTTCCGATCTAATTTCCTGAAACAAACGAATAAACACCAAAAAGCATAATATCATCCAGGAAAAAGTACGGAAAATGGGAAGAGATTACAGTTAAAAACACTTAAAATCTAAGCCTATCAACTCCCCCAAACTTAGACTTGATCGTCTCGAGCAAGCAATAAGCTCAAAAAGAAAAGTTAAACTCGATACTAAGCATGAATCATCTTTACAACATAACTCAGAAATCCTACTTACACATCAATAGAAGTCATTCAACACTTAACAAGAAGCAATTTCTCCTAAGTTAAACAATACATCGCAACATCGGAACGTGCGTGTGTGCTATTGTCGAACATGAGTTACATACATATCTTTAAGATCAACATGTGCCATATCAACTCCTAGTCAATATTACTTTGAATTACTCTACAAATTTACTATCCAGCACTTCTCCACTAATGTAATTATTCCCTAGACTTGGATCAAAAGGTCTTAAAAGCTTATAACGTTAGGCCTTTTGGTGTCGGCTTCAAAGAAAAGGTAGGATGAATTCAAAGAAGAGAGTATAATAAAATCAGTTCAACTATTTTAAGCTTCTCTTCAACATTTTCTAGCCTTGGCCACTTTGGGTCTTATTTGAATTTTTCTTTTCAGGCTTTTCTCTACAACATTTCTTTTTTCTTTGCTTATTCTTTCGTCCTTTTTGAACTCATTTGTATATAGCAATTCCGTGCAATGAATGTTATTCATTATACTCTCCTAGGGATGGATAAAATTGTTCTTTTACGCTCAAACCAAGGTGGGTATCATGAGTGTTCCAAGAAGCCGAATGGGGGTCTAATCATATGCAATGCATACACCATTCTTTTTCAATAAGGCTCAAAAGGGGACACTAAGGAATAATGTATACCAGGTAGGCTTGAAAGGCTCAAACGGTCCAAAGATCGCCTAAATCATCTCCAAGTCTAGTTACTAATTATAAATTTTGCCTCAAAGTGCTTTCAACAAAACTGTAGAGTTATCTAAGATACTCAAGACTCATTATAGTTAACACAAATTTTCAATTTAATCAATACATACTTCACTCAATCATGACTTAATAAGTGCTCAAATAATTCCTCAGTTTTGACATATGGTTAACAACGGATATATGTGTGGGGTCTTCCCACCTTAACAGTGATTACTAGACATAAAAGGATTAATCATGCATTGATTAAGTCTTAAGGATTCGGTTGTTACATGAGCTAACAGGATTACAGGCCAAAAATACAAAACTTCAAAAATAATTCATTACATTCCAAAAGAATGCCATTTAGATTTACACTACTCCTAGAGTAGGTACTAATCATAACTTGAAATCCTATACGTTCCTGTGTCCCTCGTAGCTCACTGCCTCAACCCGACCCTTAGTCCTTTCGTCCAAAAGCGTACCTACAGGGACAACACATCATGAGCATATACAGTTTCACTTAACAACATATAAACATTATAGTAAATGCATGAAATCTTGGTTAAGTAAATATGCTGGTTAATCATTAACTTCTTATTGTTGTCCCTGATTCATAATCATGCATATGGGGCACCTTACCCCGTGGCACCTTACCACAATAACATCGCATGGCCTCTTACCATGTGGGGCACCTTACCCCGTGGCACCTTACCACAATAACACCGCATGGCTACTTACCATGTGGGGCACCTTACCCCGTGGCACCTTACCACAATAACATCGCATGGCTACTTACCATGTGGGGCACCTTACCCCGTGGCACCTTACCACAATAACATCGTATAAACATCATCATATAAACATCGTATAAACATCATGATTTCATCGTATACATATTCATGCGATAAATGCATAGTCATAGCGTAGGGATGTGTTTTACCGTCCGATGCCCGTACGTCTCTTACGTACCTTTTCAAAAGGAGGAGGAGTCAACAGACTTTATCTCCTCGATGGTGCCGGTACCTGGGATGGTTCTACATGACCAAATAATACCATATTAGATGCTTCGAAACCATCTCATATCATAAACTTAACAAAATAAAACATCATTATATTTTTCAACTTACTGCCTCTCCCGATCGATCGGCCAAAGATCTCGATCGATCGAGACACTGTGCACTAACAGTGCCTTAGTTTCCTGCCTTGCTCGATCGATCGAGATATTTTACCGATCGATCGAGAAGCTTCACCGATCGATCGAGAAATCCCTCGATCGATCGACATCAAAGTTTTAAATCATACATTAGACCCACTGTCTCGCTCGATCGATCGGAACCATATCTCGATCGATCGAGAGCTCATGAAAAAATCGGGACTTCCCCAGATTTTTGAGCACCCCATTTCATATCATTAATTCTACTTCATAACATACATAAGGTGCTTAAACAAGAGTATCAATAACTTCCACATACTCATGCATTAAAATTAAAGGCTCACTTATAACTTAAACCTATATGCATTAAATCTACCCCTCTTTATCAATACCCGATCATCTTTTCCGGAAACAGGGCAGCTTATTTTCATTTCCAGATTTTCGAGTACTCCATTTCATGTCATAAAAACTATACCATAATTCCTAAAACATGCTTGAATCAAAAGTGTCCTGGGCTTTACCAACTTACCACTCGTATACCCAAAACGAAGGTTCACCCAAAGACCCATCTAACATGCATAATATAACCTCCTCAATACCACTCTCAACCCCACATTTTTTTTCCAGAAAACAGGGGAAACATCTTCCCAGATTTTCGAACACCCTAGTTCACAAGCTTTAATCCTTCATATAAGACGCATAACATGCATAAGGAAAAATACTGATAGCTTCATAACAACACCTTTTTGTCATTTAAATCGAAGGTTTCAAGAAATCTAAGCTATCATGCCATCTTTACCATACATAAAAGTAGGAACCCAATAAGCTTAAAAAAAAAACAGAAACAGAGCATGGTTTCTTACCCTACTTAGCTCCGATTTTTGAGAGACTTCCAAGGGCTGAAAATGGCAAGGCTCCACAAGTTTTTACTCAGCAAGTGCTGGTGTTTCTTTGGGAGAGAAGGGTCGAGATTTTGGGATGGAAAGATGAGGCTGAATGATTGAGCCAAGTGGGTGAGAAGTCAGCCTTTCTACAGTTTGAATGGCATGGGTTAGGGGGGTGGTTGCATGTAGGGTGGTTTGTGGTGTTTAATTGTATCCCGGTATTTCATATGATGTATAAAAATATCTTCCCTTGATATTTTATGATTGAACTACATCAATACAACAATTAAAAACACGTAACATACCCCCTAAACCATATCATTATATCAAAATTATAACCCCCCACTTAAAAATACCACAACCTTCTTAAATACATCGTAATTCACTATTGTAGCACATAATCATATAACATTTCATCATCGTAGCATATAATCATTTAACCTTTCGGGGGTATTATATTACTCCCCTACTTAAAAGATTTCGTCCTCGAAATCCACATGCATCATCATAACGGAACTAAACATAAATACATACCAGAGAATAGTTCCGGATAGTGCTGCACCATATGCCGTTCCGTCTCCCATGTAGCCTCCTCGACACCCCGACGATCCCATTGAACTTTGACCATCGGTATAACTTTGCTCCGTAGTCTGCGATCCTCTCGATCTAGAATTCTGATTGGTCGTTCTTCATAGGACATACCTGAGTCTAACTGAACTTCTGTAGGCTGTAAGACATGAGACGGGTCTGGCTCATACTTCCGTAACATAGAGACATGAAAAACATCGTGTATGCCAGACAAGGATGGCGGTAGAGCCAAACGATATGCCAAAGTACCGATACGCTGCAAAATTTCATATGGCCCAACATACCTCGGAGATAACTTTCCCCGCATCCCAAAACGAACCACACCCCTGAAGGGCGAGATCTTTAAGAAGACCCTGTCTCCTAACTGAAATTCTAGCGGTCGTCGCCGCTTATTGGCATAGGCCGCTTGCCTATCCTGGGCCGCTTTCATCTTCTGGCGTATCAACTTTATCTTACCTTCCATATCCCTGATCATATCCGGTCCCCCGACCGCTTTGCTAGTCAAGTCCTCCCAATACAGTGGTGATCTACATCGTCGTCCATACAGAGCTTCAAAAGGGGCCATTTGAATGCTCGCCTGATAACTGTTATTATAGGAGAACTCTACCAGCGGCACTGAATCCTGCCACGGAGTATCAAACTCCAAAATACACGCCCTCAACATGTCCTCGAGCGTCTGAATGGTACGCTCTGTTTGGCCATCGGTCTGAGGGTGATAGGCCGTACTCAGTCTCACCTCTGTGCCCAAAGCTGTCTGGAGACCCTCCCAGAAATGTGAAGTGAACCTCGGGTCCCTGTCAGACACTATCGAGACTGGAATACCATGCAATCTCACCACATCCCGTATATATATCTGGGCCATCTTCAAGTATGTATATGACATACTGTAAGGGATGAAATGATCCATCTTCGTCAGCCTATCCACGATCACCCAGATCGCATCAAATCCTGAGGCCGTCCTAGGTAAGTGGGTCACAAAGTCCATAGATATATGCTCCCACTTCCATTCAGGCACCTCTAAGCTCTTCAGTTCTCCACCAGGCCTCTGCCTCTCTGCCTTTACCTGCTGGCAGATCAAACATCTTTTAACAAAAATGATTACCTCACGCTTCATGCGTCTCCACCAGAATTGATCGCATAGATCTTTGTACATCTTCCTTCCCCCTGGGTGGATACTGAAACGACTACTGTGAGCCCGCTCCAATATTCCTCTACACAGTTCTGGTGCATCTGGGACTACCCATCGGTTGCCCAGTCTCAAGGAATCATCCTCAGCCACTCTGAACTTGGATGGCTGACCCTGAAGTATCAATGATGTCCATCTCTGAACTTCACTATCGGACTTCTGGGCCTTCCTGATTGCCTCAAATATGTCTGGCTCCGCCAATAGGGTCGACACTCGCACAGGCGACGTGTCTACATCGAAATCATAGCCCAGTTGGCAATAAGACGTCATCAAGGCTGACAAACACATAACATCCTCTGCAGTACTCTTTACCTTCCGACTTAAGGCGTCTGCTATCAGGTTTGCTTTACCTGGATGGTACTCAATTTCACAATCATAATCTTTGAGCAAATCCATCCATCTTCTTTGCCTCATATTCAACTCTGCTTGAGTGAATAAGAACTTCAGGCTCTTATGGTCCGTATATATAGTGAAAGACGTGCCATACAAGTAATGCCTCCAGATCTTTAAGGCGAATATGATGGCCGCCAATTCCAAATCATGTACTGGATACCTGGCTTCATGTGGCTTCAGCTGCCTCGATGCATAAGCCACCACATGCTTATCTTGCATCAACACACAGCCCAAGCCCTGCAATGACGCATCCGTATACAAGGCGAACCTCTTATCCTCGGACGGAATCACCAGTACAGGCGCTGTAGTCAAACGACGCTTCAGCTCTTGGAAGCTTTCCTTACAAGCTTCGGACCAAAAGAAGGGGACTCCTTTCTGAGTCAGCTGTGTCAGGGGTTTGGCAATCTTCGAAAAACCCTCGACGAAACGTCGGTAATATCCTGCCAAACCGAGAAAACTCCTTATCTCAGGTACAGAAGTGGGTGCAGCCCACTCCATCACAGCTTCAATCTTCCTGGGATCCACAGATATCCCGTGGCTAGATATGACATGGCCTAAAAATACCACGCTGTCCAACCAGAACTCGCACTTACTAAGCTTTGCATACAGCTGATGATCCCTAAGGATCTGAAGTACTATCCTCAAGTGCCTTACATGCTCTTCTTCCGTCCGAGAGTAGATAAGTATGTCGTCAATGAAGACTATGACGAACTGATCCAAATACGGCTGGAACACCCTGTTCATCAAACTCATAAAAACAGCTGGGGCATTCGTCACCCCAAAAGGCATGACCAGAAATTCATAGTGCCCATATCTAGTCCTGAAAGCCGTCTTCTGAACATCATCTTCTCTTACTCGAATCTGATGGTACCCCGACCTCAGATTGATCTTACTATAGAGCCTCGTTCCCTGTAACTGATCAAATAAGTCATCAATCCTCGGAAGTGGATACTTGTTCTTGACTGTAGCTTTGTTTAACTGCCTATAATCAATGCATAGACGCATCGATCAATCTTTCTTCTTAACAAATAAGACAGGCGCACCCCATGGCGATACGCTAGGGCGTATGTAGCCCTTATCAAGGAGTTCCTGTAACTGTACCTTTAACTCCCTTAACTCTGCTGGTGCCATCCTATACGGGGCGCGAGAAATTGCAGACGTCCCTGGTAGCAGCTCAATCCCAAACTCGACCTCTCTCGTCGGTGGGAATCCGGGAATCTCCTCCGGAAAGACATCAGGAAACTCCGCCACTACGGGCACATCCTCAACCTTCAATTCCTTCCTCTTATCCGTCCTATCAATAGCATAGACAAGATATCCTGTATGACCTCGTTCCAATAACTGTGCCATCTTGACAGCCGATACCAACGGAATCCTTGGGCGAGAACCATCCCCAAAGAATGTCCACTGGACTCCCATATCAGATCTGAATCGGACAGTCCTTTGCCTGCAGTTAACGACCGCCTGATACTTGTTCAGAACATCGATGCCCACAATGCAGTCGAAGTCTGTCATTCCTAGCACAATCAAATCTGATCTTAACTCATTATTCTCAAAATAAATGAGGCCATCATAGACAATCTGATCCGTAGTCAAACTTCTTCCAGCGGGGGTCGAGACCATAAGAGGCATGGGGGACGGAGAAGTACATATGTGGTGCCTTTCAACAAAACTCGTCGACACAAAAGAGTGTGACGCACCTGTGTCTATCAATATAAGAGCAGGGTGCGTAAATAAAAGACACGTACCCGCTATAACTTCCTCCGGAGCCGCTGTAGCCTGCTCCCTTGTCAAAGCATACACCTGACCCTGAGGTGGCCCAGCGGGCTGACCTCCGTACTGTCCTTGGCACAAAAGGTGGTCTGTGCGGTGCCACTCTGTCCGCAGGCCTCCCCGCAGAGTTCTGCTGTCTTCCCCTGTTGGGACACAGTCGAGCGAAGTGGCCTCTGTCGCCACAGACATAGCAACCAACACAGTCCTTTGCCCAAATGTGATAGTCCACATATAGTGCACTGAGCTCTTCCAGATCTATCTCCCTGAGGCTGTCCTCTCCCAGATGGAGTATCATTCCTACCTTTCCCTTTCCATCGATTCTCAGGCCTCTTACCACTGAATCTCGATGCTGAAGTGTTCCCCCTAGGCTTAAACTGATCACCCCTGGGCTTCAAATTGTCAGAAGTGGGTCTCTGAGGGGGTGCTGGAGGTGGCACAGCATCAGGATATGCACCAACTCCCAGCTCAGCTAGCTCAGCTCGTGAGAGTGCATCGTCAAAACAGGCAGGGCCATAAGTGATCACCCTGTCATACAGTTCAGGCCTCAAGCCCTTCATGAAGTTCCGCATCTTCGCTTGAGTGCTTGCAGCAATGTGTGGCACATAACGTAGCAAGGAACAGTAATGCAAAGCATAATCAGATACAGGCATGGTACCTTGTCTTAAACTGGTAAACTCATCCTCTTTGGCCTGTCTTGCAGCGGCTGAGAAATAGCGGTTCAGAAACCGCGTTCGGAACATCTTCCAATTCACTTCCTGTCCTAGAGCCTCTTGCTCAATCACTGTGGTTTTCCACCACATCAGTGCCTTCTTAGAAAGCTGAAATTCTGCTAATCGGATCCAGGCCGTCTTTGCACAAGGCGCTGCCACAAATATCTGTTCGATCCTCTCTAACCATTCCTCAGCTTTCTCTCCTGATTCAGTTCCCTCGAACATCGGAGGTCGATACATCATAAATTGAGCCAAGCTCAATTCCCCAGGTAGCAATTGCTGTTCAGAGGGTTCCTCTCCCAAAGCTGGTGGTGGCAATGGGTTCGTACGCCCAGCACTTGCATTTACACTAATGGCGTCACCCACTTCTATATTTGCTGCCATACTGCAACACAAGGGTTAATAACAACACCAAAAGCAGTTCATAAAGCACATCGTTAGATAATTAAACATGTTAGCATAACATAGAAACTTCATATGCAAATTACACATAAAACATGTTCAATAGTAAGTACTTAGCCAACTTATTGCTAAGGCTACCCTTCACTCCTTCCCGAGTCATCTAACCACTGCTCTGATACCACTAATGTGGGGTCTTCCCACCTTAACAGTGATTACTAGACATAAAAGGATTAATCATGCATTGATTAAGTCTTAAGGATTCGGTTGTTACATGAGCTAACAGGATTACAGGCCAAAAATACAAAACTTCAAAAATAATTCATTACATTCCAAAAGAATGCCATTTAGATTTACACTACTCCTAGAGTAGGTACTAATCATAACTTGAAATCCTATACGTTCCTGTGTCCCTCGTAGCTCACTGCCTCAACCCGACCCTTAGTCCTTTCGTCCAAAAGCGTACCTACAGGGACAACACATCATGAGCATATACAGTTTCACTTAACAACATATAAACATTATAGTAAATGCATGAAATCTTGGTTAAGTAAATATGCTGGTTATTCATTAACTTCTTATTGTTGTCCTCTGATTCATAATCATGCATATGGGGCACCTTACCCCGTGGCACCTTACCACAATAACATCGCATGGCCTCTTACCATGTGGGGCACCTTACCCCGTGGCACCTTACCACAATAACACCGCATGGCTACTTACCATGTGGGGCACCTTACCCCGTGGCACCTTACCACAATAACATCGCATGGCTACTTACCATGTGGGGCACCTTACCCCGTGGCACCTTACCACAATAACATCGTATAAACATCATCATATAAACATCGTATAAACATCATGATTTCATCGTATACATATTCATGCGATAAATGCATAGTCATAGCGTAGGGATGTGTTTTACCGTCCGATGCCCGTACGTCTCTTACGTACCTTTTCAAAAGGAGGAGGAGTCAACAGACTTTATCTCCTCGATGGTGCCGGTACCTGGGATGGTTCTACATGACCAAATAATACCATATTAGATGCTTCGAAACCATCTCATATCATAAACTTAACAAAATAAAACATCATTATATTTTTCAACTTACTGCCTCTCCCGATCGATCGGCCAAAGATCTCGATCGATCGAGACACTGTGCACTAACAGTGCCTTAGTTTCCTGCCTTGCTCGATCGATCGAGATATTTTACCGATCGATCGAGAAGCTTCACCGATCGATCGAGAAATCCCTCGATCGATCGACATCAAAGTTTTAAATCATACATTAGACCCACTGTCTCGCTCGATCGATCGGAACCATATCTCGATCGATCGAGAGCTCTGAAAAAATCGGGACTTCCCCAGATTTTTGAGCACCCCATTTCATATCATTAATTCTACTTCATAACATACATAAGGTGCTTAAACAAGAGTATCAATAACTTCCACATACTTTCATGCATGCATTAAAATTAAAGGCTCACTTATAACTTAAACCTATATGCATTAAATCTACCCCTCTTTATCAATACCCGATCATCTTTTCCGGAAACAGGGCAGCTTATTTTCATTTCCAGATTTTCGAGTACTCCATTTCATGTCATAAAAACTATACCATAATTCCTAAAACATGCTTGAATCAAAAGTGTCCTGGGCTTTACCAACTTACCACTCGTATACCCAAAACGAAGGTTCACCCAAAGACCCATCTAACATGCATAATATAACCTCCTCAATACCACTCTCAACCCACATTTTTTTTCCAGAAAACAGGGGAAACATCTTCCCAGATTTTCGAACACCCTAGTTCACAAGCTTTAATCCTTCATATAAGACGCATAACATGCATAAGGAAAAATACTGATAGCTTCATAACAACACCTTTTTGTCATTTAAATCGAAGGTTTCAAGAAATCTAAGCTATCATGCCATCTTTACCATAAATAAAAGTAGGAACCCAATAAGCTTAAAAAAAAAACAGAAACAAAGCATGGTTTCTTACCCTACTTAGCTCCGATTTTTGAGAGACTTCCAAGGGCTGAAAATGGCAAGGCTCCACAAGTTTTTACTCAGCAAGTGCTGGTGTTTCTTTGGGAGAGAAGGGTCGAGATTTTGGGATGGAAAGATGAGGCTGAATGATTGAGCCAAGTGGGTGAGAAGTCAGCCTTTCTACAGTTTGAATGGCATGGGTTAGGGGGGTGGTTGCATGTAGGGTGGTTTGTGGTGTTTAATTGTATCCCGGTATTTCATATGATGTATAAAAATATCTTCCCTTGATATTTTATGATTGAACTACATCAATACAACAATTAAAAACACGTAACATACCCCCTAAACCATATCATTATATCAAAATTATAACCCCCCACTTAAAAATACCACAACCTTCTTAAATACATCGTAATTCACTATTGTAGCACATAATCATATAACATTTCATCATCGTAGCATATAATCATTTAACCTTTCGGGGGTATTATAATATGCAAACAAGTTAAACATTTCCACGACTCCTATCTAGATGAGGATTAATTTCATCATGTATTACCGTTGCAATTCCAACTCATCAATTCTCAAGAATAACTCAATCAATAAAAAAATTTTTGTTGGTAATGCTCAAGGATGAATCAGTCTCAAAATCATGCAGTCATGCTAGGAAAGAAACAAGACAAGTAGCAGAATGTGCAAAAGCAAGATATATACAAATACTCAAAAACCCCCCAAACTTAGCATGTGAATTGCCCTCAATGAACAAGAAAAATAAATGCAAAGGCAAAGACACATACCATGACGACGATCGTCACTGATCGTCGTCCTCATCATGCTCCGGAGGGGGGACTGGGTAGTGGTGCTCCTCAGCACACATGGATTCATGCTACTAAACAAAAGTAAACAAAATAACAAAATCAATAAAACTAAACTAAAGAAAAAGAAACAAAGGGAGTAAGAAAGAGTTCTTGATTTATAGTCCCAAGCTGGACTGTCATCTCCTATGTCTTAGTCGTCAAGATAAACTATAGAGGTAACCGTTTGGACTTCATTGCTCATGTGGTATTGCTTTAAGTGTTGCCCATTCACTGTAATGTTCCCCTGCTAGGATCAGTAACTTCAATTGCACCAGAGGGATAGATCTTTGCAATGGTGAATGGCCCGGACCAACGAGAGCGTAGTTTGCCTGGGAAGAGTCGCAATCTGGAGTTGAACAAGAGTACAACACCCCTACCTTGAATTCCCTTTGTTGTATACGTGAATCATGCCACTTCTTAGTTTTCTCTTTGTAAATCTTGGCATTCTCATATGCTTGATTTCGGAATTCTTCCATCACATTCAATTGTAGAAGACGCTTCTCACCTACAGCCTGACAGTCAAAGTTCAACCATTTAATAGCCCAATATGCTTTATGTTCAAGTTCAACAGGGAGGTGACATGCCTTACCAAATACCAACTTATAAGGTGATGTGCCAATGGGTGTCTTAAAAGCAGTTCTATAAGCCCATAGTGCATCATCTAAGCGTAAGGACCAATCCTTTCGGCTTAAAGTCACTGTCTTTTCTAAGATCCTCTTCAACTCTCGATTTGAAACCTCTACTTGCCCACTGGTTTGTGGATGATAAGGTGAAGACACTTTGTGGGTGACACCATATTTACTCAAAAGTTTTTCAAATTGTTTGTTACGAAAATGGGTGCCACCATCACTAATGATTGCTCGAGGGGTGCCAAAACGAGTAAAAATTTTTCTTTTCAAAAATTGTACAACCACTCGAGCATCATTAGTGCGCAATGCTTCCGCCTCTACCCACTTTGACACATAATCTACTGCAACAAGTACGTATTTATTTGAACAAGAGCTTGGGAAAGGTCCCATGAAATCTATTCCCCACACATGAAAATTTTCACATTCAAGCATATTGATCAATGGTAATTCATTCCTCCTAGAAATATTACCGACCCTCTGACATCTATCACATGAAGAGACATACCTGAATGTATCCTTATACAGCGTTGGCCAATAAAATCCAGAAGCAAGTACCTTAGCCGCTGTTTGGGTAGCTCCAAAATGCCCACCAACATCCCCATCATGACATTTCTGCAAAATATCATGTATCTCCTCCTTGGGGACACAACGCCTTATGATGTTGTCTGCACAGACTTTAAACAAGTATGGTTCCTCCCACAAAAGATGTTTAACCTCAGAAAAGAATTTTTTCTTTTTGATAAAAAGTCAGATTTTGTGGGAGGATACCACTAACAATATAGTTTGCATACTGTGCATACCAAGGTAACAATTCAGCACTAAACAATTGCTCATCAGGGAAATTCTCATTAATCTCAACTACCCCAGTGTCACTTGTATCAGTCATGTTCTCAATTCACGATAAATGATCTGCAACCACATTTTCAACACCTTTCTTATCTCTTATCTCTTAGTCAAATTCTTGCAATAATAAAATCCACCTAATCAAGCGTGGTTTGGCATCTTTCTTTGCAAGTAAGTATTTAAGTGCAGCGTGGTCAGTGTACACAATAACTTTAGCAAGACATAGGTAGGAGTGAAACTTATCAAAAGCAAAAACTATGGCTAGAAGCTCTTTTTCAGTGGTGGCATAGTTAAGTTGTGCTTCATTCAAAGTGCGACTAGCATAGTAAATTGTATGAAATACCTTGTTCCTCCTTTGACCTAAGACTGCTCCTACCGCAATGTCACTGGCGTCACACATTAGTTCAAAAGGTAACTCCCAGTCAGGTGCAACCAATACCGGTGCAGTTACCAATTTCTCTTTGAGTGTCTCGAACGCCTGCATACAATCAGAATTGAATTCATAAGATGCATCTTTAGTTAACAAATGAGATAAAGGTTTAGAAATTTTTGAAAAGTCCTTAATGAAACGTCGATAAAATCCTGCATGTCCTAAAAAACTTCGGATTCCTTTCACTGTTGTCGGCGGTGGTAATTGTTGTATCACTTGAATTTTAGCCCGATCCACTTCAATACCCTTTTCAGATATCTTGTGTCCCAAGACTATTCCTAGTTGGACCATAAAGTGACACTTCTCCCAATTTAGTACAAGATTTGTCTCTTCACACCTTGCCAACACCAAATTCAAGTTAGCTAAACATATATCAAAAGAAGAACCAAATACAGAAAAATCATCCATGAATACTTCTAGGAATTTCTCTATCATGTCATGAAATATGGCCACCATACATCTTTGAAAGGTAGCAGGTGCATTACATAATCCAAATGGCATTCGTCGGAATGCAAATGTGCCATAAGGACAAGTGAAGGTGGTCTTCTCTTGATCCTCAGGCGTAATAGCAATTTGGTTATATCCCGAATATCCATCTAGAAAGCAATAAAAATCATACCCTGCTAACCTTTCTACCATCTGATCAATGAAGGGAAGGGGGAAATGGTCTTTACGAGTGGAATCATTTAACCTCCTATAATCAATACACACTCTCCACCCTGTGACTGTTCTTGTGGGTATTAACTCATTATTCTCATTAGGGACAACAGTAATACCTCCCTTCTTTGGTACACATTGAATAGGACTTACCCATGAGCTATCAGAAATAGGATAGATAATACCTGCGTCCATAAGCTTAATCACCTCAGCTTTGACTACCTCTTGCATTTTTGGATTAATACGACGTTGAGGTTGAACCACGGCCTTGAATGTGTCTTCCATAAGAATTTTATGCATGCAGACCGATGGGCTAATTCCTTTGATATCTGATATCTTCCATCCAAATGCTTTCTTGTGCTCCTGAAGGACTTTCAGAAGCTTTTCCTCATTATCACCTGTCAAAGACGAAGAAATAATGATTGGTAAAGATCTTTCAGCATCTAAGAAAATATACTTGAGATGTGATGGAAGAGGTTTGAGCTCAAGGTTAGGTGACTCTTCAATTGATGGCTTTTGAGGTTTAATATCTCTTTTTCCCAACTCTCCCAGATTCTCAGTGGCTCGCTTCATGTATGGACTGGTGTTGTTCATAAAAGCTATACTCTCAATGTCTTCCTTGCAGTGTTGCTCATCAGCTTCCATGTTACCCTTGAATGTATCTTGCAACAAATCATCTGTCAGAATATCAATAATATCTATACTGAAACACATGTGTTCATCGTGTGGATGTTTAAGTGCTTTGAGAACATTAAAAGTAACTTGATCCTCCCCTACTCGGAGGACCAACTTCCCTTGTTGCACATCGATTATTGCTTTTCCCGTTGCTAAGAATGGTCGACCCAAAATCAGTGGTGTCTCTGAATCTGCTTCCATATCAAGTACCAGAAAGGAAAGATGAATTTATCCACTTTGACTAAAACGTCTTCAATGATACCCCTGGGGTATGTGATGGATCGATCTGCTAATTGTAGTTAAACATTAGTAGGTTTTGGCTCTCCTAGCCCCAACTTCCTGAAAATAGAAAATGGCATTAAATTTATACTAGCACCCAAATCACATAATGACTTTGTAAAAGATACTGATCCTATAGTGCACGGTATAGTAAAACTCCCTGGGTCTTTCAACTTTGGAGGCATTTTATTTTGCACAATTGCTGAGCACTCCTCCGTCAAACTTACCGTCTCATAATCGCCCAACTTTTGCTTATTCGACAAGATTTCCTTCAAAAACTTTGCATAACTAGGCATTTGAAGTAAAGCATCAGCAAATGGAATATTAATATGCAGTTTCTTAAAAACTTCAAGAAATTTACCAAATTCTGCGTCCATCTTAGCCTTTTTCAATGCTGCGGGAAATGGGGGAGGAATTACTATTCTATCAATGTGTGTGATCGGTGTAGTGTTAGAATTCTTACCTTTCTCTGTTGCCTTTTTCTCAGTCATATCCTTGCCTTTGGATGTCTCTCCATGACTCTCTTCAGCTTCAGCTTGCGTTCTTAGCTCTTTTCCACTTCTTAACTCAATGGCCTTTGCTTGCTTGTTTTGATTCTTCACTGTTCCAATTGAGATTGTGCCCTGCGTTTGTCCTGAAATTAATGATGCGAGCTTACCCACTTGCACTTCCAAGTTCTTTATTGCTGCATCCTGGGTTGTCATCCTGGATTCAGTTGATGCTATGAACTTGGCTATTAACTCTTCCATACTCAGTTTATTTGATCCTCCCGGTTGTAGCTGTGGATTTAACACTTTCTCTTTGTTGGACCACCTAAAATTGTTATGATTCCTCCACCTCGGGTTGTATGAGTTTGAGTACGGACTGTTGGGTGGCCTGTTACCTACAAAATTCACCACTTCATTAGTTTGCAAGAATGGGTTACCTGCCTGGCATTCGATGCTAGGATGACCGCCTCCACACAGCTCACAGAAGATAGCTTGGGCTTGCATTGCTGCCGCTCCCATGCTGTCTATCTTCCGGTTCATGGCTTCTAATTGAGCCGAAAGAGCAGTGATCTCGTCCACTTGATGGACTCCCATTGGCTTTTGTGGCATGCTCCTCTCTGACAGCCACTGGTAACTGTTGCACGCCATTTCCTCCAACAAGCTATATGCCTCTTCCGGCGTCTTCCTCATTATTGATCCCCCAGATGCTGCATCAATCATTGAACGGTTAGAAGAAAATAAACCGTTATAGAAAGTTTGTACCTGCAACCAAATGGGTAGACCATGGTGTGGGCATCTCCTCAACAATTACTTAAAACGATCCCACGCTTCATATAATGTCTCGGGGTCAAACTGCCCAAACGTTGTGATATCGTTCCGCATCTTCGCCGTCTTGGAAGGGGGAAAGTACTTTGATAAAAACGCCTTCGTCATCCCCTCCCATGTTGTTATAGAACCTGCAGGTAGTGAATTCAACCATGCCTTAGCTTTGTCTCGTAATGAAAAGGGGAAAAGTCTTAACCTGATGGCGTCGTCGGAGACGCCATTATGTTTGAAAGTGTCACAAATCTCCAAAAAGTTGGAGATGTGATTATTTGGGTCGTCCGTGGCCGCTCCCCCAAACATAACCGAGTGCTGTATCATTTGTATGATCGCCGGCTTGATCTCAAAGTTGTTCGCTTGAATCGTCGGCCTCGTAATACTTGACAACGATCCATGAAAGGCCGGTTGCGCAAAGTCCATCATTGACCTTGGGTTCTGTGCTTCATTATTATCTGCCATCGCTCGAGCTTCTCGTAATCGCCTAAGTAGGGTTCTTTCTATTTCCGGATCGAAAGGCTCGAGAATGGGCTCCTCTCTTCTGAGCATGCACTAGAGAAACGGTTCCTGTACAAAACAGACAAAAGGAGACAACAAAATACACAAATCAAAAATCAAAACAATCAACTAAGAAAAACAAAGAAATAAAACAAATCGAAATAATAAAGAATTGGCTAAATTACAATTAACTAATCTCGTATGATATTATACAGATTAGTCCCCGGCAACGGCGCCAAAAACTTGACCGCTTTATTTTTAAACAAAAGATATTTCAAAGAATAGTGTGAAGCGATTCTACCGCAAGTGCACGGTTGTCAAGTTTTAGTATAATAAAAATTAAGTACGGGTTGTCGAATCCACAGGGACTAACGTATAAGTTCCAAATAAGATTAATAAAATTATATTTAGCCTACGATTAACAAAGGTGATTAACTAATGCTAATTTAAACTAAAGACTGAAAAATAAACAAGAAACAATAAGATGAATGTTTCCGGATATGCGAAGGCAAGTCACTCGAGAAAATTACAAAGTTCGTCGTTCAATTATGTTATCTTTAATGATTCAAGTGAATTCTAAAATTATCAACCAATTGATTTTAAAGGTGAAAGGTTTCCGCGATTATTCGATACACTCTCTCGAGCTGTAAAGAAACTAACATTAATTAGAATAAGTCACTCTCGTGCACCTATTTACTAATATAATATTGCATAAGACGTCAACACCTTATAACTCTAAATCTTTCGATTCCAAGTTCTCACGTATGCGATATCATCTCTCGATCTCAATCGTAACATACATCATAAATTAATGGAGCGTGTTACAACGTTATCTCTCGATCTCGGTTATAACTCTGAAATTCAATCAAAGCTAGCTAGACTTTGATCTACACAAACAATTAATTTATGAACAACAAAAATCAATGCGCTCAAACACAATTGAATCAATAATCAAACACAACGAAACTAAAACTCGAATAAAATAAACTAGATTTAATTCAAATCAAATTCATAAGAGTTTAGTTGTCTCTCGACCTCAAAAACATCAAATGAAATTGAAAATCAAATAAATTATAGTTTAGAAATACGATAAACGGTGGATGAATCCGTGCGTTGCACCATGATTTCTTCTCTTGTTCCTTCCTTGCACTCCGGAATGGATTGGCTCGACTTTGGACGAAGAACGGAGATTGAATCTCCTTCGGCGGTGTTGGGCGGCGGCTAGGGTAGCTTCTCCTCGACCTAATTCACGTCTGGTATGGTATATCCTTGATTTGGAAGTGATTTATCCTTTTATACCTCAAAAATCATTTCAAAAATGGAAGATAAGATTTTCCCGGATTTGCGTCTCGATCGATCGAGATTTGCGTCCGATCGATCGGTGCACTGTTCATGTCAGCCTTTGAAACTCACTGCCTCGCTCGATCGATCGAGATTTTCTACCGATCAATCGAGACTTTGAAAAAAATCAGCTCTGAAGTTACTGCTTCGCTCGATCGATCGAGATTTTCCACCGATCGATCGAGACTTGAAATTCTTTACTTCTCAGCGCGCTGTCTGGCTCGATCGATCGAGATAAAATCTCGATCGATCGAGATTCCGAAAATCTCACTTCCTTCATTTCAACTCTTTCTCGCCTTGATTTCGCCCGTTATCTTCATATTAGCTCATTTCTTCCATTTCCGATCTAATTTCCTGAAACAAACGAATAAACACCAAAAAGCATAATATCATCCAGGAAAAAGTACAGGAAAATGGGAAGAAATTACAGTTAAAAACACTTAAAATCTAAGCCTATCACTACTTAACTAAACGTAAGGTGAGATAGGACTTTGATTATTGGATCAAACGTCCAACGATGAATATTCATATGAAAAATTGAGTTTTTTGTGAATCGATGAAATAGATGATAATTCCAAGGAAGAGTCGACCGATACCAAGAATCGCTTTCATTAGTTAATCTTTGTTTTTTAATTTTAATTAGTATAATTCAACTTCACAACCCCATCTTTTATTGTTTTGATTTTGATTTTCATTAACACAAAGATTCACACCTCCTCGTGGGATCGATCCCTACTCACGCTACTACGTTATTGTTATCAATCTTGAGGATTGAGTGGGGTTAATTTGGGCGTACACGATAAGCGCACACCAAATTTTGGTAGCGCTTATCGTGTACGCCCAAATTAACCCTCTCAAGTTAATAACAGTAATGAATGTAGAAGCGTGAGTATGGATCGATCCCACGAGGAAGGTTATATCTTTGTGTTAACCTATGCAAACGAAAATAAAAAGGGATTTTGAAATCAAAGTAATAATACTACGATGCAAAATTAAACTAATATGCCAAATTATCTAGATGAATTAACTTATGAGAAAAGTGCGATTCTCGGTTTTCGGTTAACTTTACAATTGGCGTTTACTATCTCGATCATTGATCTTCACAAATGGTTCAATTTCCATATGAATATTCATCGTGGACGTTTAATCCAATAATCAAAGTCCTATCTCACCTTAAGTTTAGTTAAGTAGCCCAAGCGTTCTAGTTTAACCCTTATCACACAATCAATCAAAATACAAGCGATTAAGATTTAAATCGATGATAGCATATGAACTAGTGAGATCAATGAAGCTAAACAACATAATCCAAGCGCCTATGTTTAATCTAGTCAATTGTTTACCCTAAGAATTTAACAAACTCACAAACGGAATTTAATCAATCTTAGTTGCTTCGTAAATTAGAGGGATCAAACGATTCCGTATTTGATATCTAATTTAGCTTTAAATTGTATGAACGATAGCTAGGTGATCAGTCCAACAATCATGCATAACAATCATGACAATCAAATCAGAAAAACAATTGATACTCAATGCAAATCAACAATCAAAACTTATCTCACAAGAATCGTAAACATCCAATGTATCGTTTTCCTTAACCGAGAATCACAAAAGTATTTAGCTACTCATAACTAGATTAACAACAATCAAAATTAATCTAAAAAACATCAAACTAATAGGAGAAGAAAGAGTTACTAAAAGGGATCACGATTCCGGCTTGTCGATTCCGGTTCCGTTCTTCGCGTTGTTCTTGATAAAAGTTGAAAGAAAAATTATTCTAAAATCTCAAATTATTCTAAGAATTGTAAAAACTATCAAAAACTGCTGCTAATGAGGCTTAGTCTCGAGTTTTAGGGTTTGGGAGTGATAAAAATGGGATACAATCTTTTAAACATGGTAAAAGATTCAATTTCCTAATTTTCGGACTCTTCGGCGATCGATCGCCTGATGTGTGGCGATCGATCGCTAGTTATATTTTTTTTCAGTGAATTTCTTGAGGCGATCGATCGCCACTTTATCGCGATCGATCGCTGAGCTCCAGTAGACTTTGGCGATCAATAGCGCAAGATTCGTTCTATGGCTTCGTTGGAGTTATATGTCTCCCGACTATATAAACTTCCAACGATGTAAATTCCTACGTTCCTATTCAAAACCCCCTCTCCCGAGTGATAGATTCTAAATAAATATGACGAATCAGCTAGTGATCAATTAATTGAAACGCATTCAAATCAGGAATCACAAATAAACCAAACGAAAAACCAAAATATATTCAATCAATAATCAACGACACAGGTTCAAGTCAATATCCGTCTAACTCTAGAATAATAAATTAGTTCATGAATACATTAAATAAACACATAGACATCTTAATCATCATAAACATAAATGAAGAGATAATCAAACGAATTGGATGATGGCCCTCCGTCCCCGGTAGTCGCCGTCGTCTTCTCCGTCGTCAAAATCTCTACCCTTCAGTGTAAGCGCACCGCCTCAATCGATCTCCTCCTCTTCACGTACTGCACTCGGCTACTGCTCTCATGTGAATTTCTTCACGTCCGAATTCTGTTGCTCTCGCTTGCTGCTCCTCCTTTTTTTCCGTGCGTCTCCCTTCTACGTCCATGTATTGCTCTCGGTTGTCCGGCCCTTTTTTCTACGTAACTTTATTTATGTTAAATATCTCCCGAATCCTCTCTTTTCAAATCTCACGTTCCTCCTTTCTTTTTCTTCTTTATATCTAACTCTTTATTATGTTATAATATATCTTCCTTCAATAACAAATCTGATGTGCCTTCATTGCTTGGTCAAAGAGTCCATATATTTGATGTGTAGGCCCCAATATAATATTTTATTCCCATAAAATATTCTTGCATGAACGTGTGACTTCAAAATTCCAGTTTCTCAAATCTTTGGCAACGATTGCAGCGGTTGGGCGCTACACGTGGGAATGATTTTTCCTCTTTTTAGTTCCAATTTGAATTCTTGTCAAATTTATGCATTTCTCATCATCTTTTAGTAATAAAATGCTTAATTCCTTGGATTCCTGCAAAACATCCAAACCAGTAACAAAAGACGTAATTCTGCTCGAATACCAAAACAAACGTATAAGAAAATATAATAAAATATAAGTGCAAATATGCACTTATCAAATCTCTTTCCGCTACATCTATTGGCGATGGTTCATGCCGTCAGGTATCATATAGCGATGGTACAGTCCGCTACATCTATGGCGATGGTTCATACCGCCGGATATCTATAGCGATGTTTCATGCTTCTGACTTTATGGCGAGGGATCATGCCGCTGATTCTATAGCGATGGGTTATACCGCTATGTGCGTAGCACTGGATTATGCCGCCTACGAGCGATGGATGTTGCTTGTGTACCGCTGGTGGACGATGGATACAAGTATTCCGCTATCTTGATAGCGATGAGGTATGGCATATTACTTTGTTATCATTATTGTGAATATTATGTATTGTTTTTATACCGTCATGTGTTTGACGACGGGATTATGAGTGTCGTGTATCGACCGGTACCGTCATATGTTTGACGATGTTATGTGGGATGTCTATGTGGACGCGTGGCGTCGTCTTGGTGAATAATGCATTCATGTTTATGTATTTGGTTGTATGGTTTGAGTGCCGATGGTGAGCACATGGTAGTGTCTGGGTCACTAGTAGACGAGACCATTACGCCGAGTAGATTGCTCGATGGATTATTGGATGCATTGTACAGGTGAGGGTACCGCATCACGTGATACAGGTAAATATTTTCGAGTAATGATACCTCCAGGTATACTCGCTGGATTGGCTAAGGCCAAGTGATTGGTGGTAAGAGTAGTCATTGAGGAAACTACTCGCTTGTTGTTGTGATGTGGTGTGGGCATGATCACACCCACCCTGAGGGTGTAGAATAAGTCTTAATGGATTATGATTGCATCATAGTTGAGCAAGGACACCGGGTTGTCCATTGTGCTTGGTGTTTTACAGATATGTTGGGTGATGACCCACAACTCTAATGGGTTGTACAGTATGGTATACCGGGATGAGACGCGTATCACATTGATAGGATGATATGAGCCTATGGGGCCAACGAACCGTTAGCCAGGTATTGTTGCAGTACTTGGTGTGCTTGTGTTAGCCTTGATGCTGCTCGTTGGATTCAAGCTGGGTGAATCGTATGGTGATACGATAAGGTGTATGGTAGACTTTTGTAGCCTCCTTGTGGTATGATGTTTGAGGCGGGGAGTACCTCACAGAGACGTTTATACATCAAATGTTTCGAGTGACTTGTACCGGGACAACTCGATTTTGTTGGGAATACCAACGTGAGTGTCAACAAGTCATTGTTAGCTCTGGTTGAGCATCCTGGCATATGGAATGCAACGTGAGTAACCATTGGATTTGTAGGATATAGCTAGTGGGATAACACTACTATACTGATTTTATCTCTTGGAGAATTTGGATGGCACTATCATGGAGACAGCTGGTATCGATTGTAGGTTGATTGTAAATCAGCCATGGTAAACATTACGGGTGTTGGACCGAGTAATGGATTTCTTACCTTCCGGTGAGACGTTCGAGGAGACGTCTCCGGGGTAATGCTAGAGATCGTGTAGTACTATGGTATTAGTACAGACCATTACTGGGTTGGGTATACATGACGTATACGAGTTTCGATTTTGTAATAGTGGCTTCGATGCACTATTCTGAACCAGTTGCATATTTTTGGTTCCGAGATATATTTTGGTATAAATATATCCAGTTTTCCGAACGGTGGTTCGAAGTTGGAGAATCATGGATTCACGACATTTTCCTTGAGATGAAGGCGGTATTATGATACCTACCGGTTGAATCTTTTGGGGAGATTCGTTGTTTTGGTTCGTGTGGTGTTGATGTTGAAATCATACCCTTTGGTTTTGGTTTGTCAACCATCCTTCTCCGTGGGGTGAGAATAATCGAGGTTTGACAGTTGGTTTTGGGATTTGGGTATGATTGGAGATACCCGAGTCTATTGCTTTGGGTATGCATGTTGTGTTGGTGCATGGACATGTATGCCGTGTGTGTATACGAATGCCAACTTTAATTGTTCCTTGTTGAACGTCGGATTTATATGCTTTGATGAATCTCCGGTGAGATTGTGGCACCCTAAGATTGGTAATCTCGATGGCACGATATATGCTGAGGAATAATCGTGAGGTCCAGTTGACTTCCCCTGAGGAGGGATTGTCAGTGTTTTGGGACCATGGTAATTCTTGCTGGTTAATTCGATAGCCTTCCTGTTTTGACACGTGTGTAGGAATGCAATTGTTTGTCTTGCATGACCTTTGTGGAACTTGAGACTTTGTGGAGTCTTGATGGTGTGTCAGGACTAAGATGTGATTTCTAGGAACACCTTGTTTTAGACTTCTGTGGTGACGTGTTTTGTGTGGATCAGTGACCGTGGGTAACTCGATCCGGGTTGCAAGTTGTGCAACTACTCTTTTGGAGGAGAGGGGCTGGGAAGCGAAAACCGGATTTTCTGTGAGTATACTGTTGTATACTAGTGGTCCCCATCATGACGATGCGTGTCAAGCATCGTGAGCAAGTGGTGAATATCACGGAGTGATATCTATGTCAGAACCAAGGGAGATTTGGTTGATTTGTAGTCGTGGTGGACTGACTTCTGGGACGATTCACATCGAGGTATGTTGTTATCTTTTGGGTTTGTATGGATTTTGGCGTTTGCTCTATTTTAGAGCTTGGTGCGAGATTAGTGTTCTCGCAGTTGTTAATTCGATTCTAATGTGGTCCAGAATCGGGGTTGTGGCTTTGTTTTGTTTGTGTAGTCCTGGTGTTACGTGGAGTACACCGGTGCAATTTCGAGGATGAAATTTTATTAGTGGGGGATAATTGTGATGTCCGGGGATTAATGGTGTTAATCCCGGTGTGGTATTAATCCTTGATAGATTTTTAATTGTGGCGATTAGGAATTTATTTGTGGTGTTGGGTCTCCCGAGGTTGTTAAATCGGGCATTTGGGACCGTTGGATCCAAAGGTTGAGATTGTATTCTCATTTTGGTGGAAAACCTATGAGTTGGGTTTTTAGTGGGACTTGGAGTGCGGGGTGCCTTATGTTGGGGCCTGTATGGGGATTTGATGTCGGAGAGAGAGTTTTTGAAAACAGATGATTTTTAATGAATCATGATGTATTTGTGGAGGTATTAGTATTTTGGGGCATTTTGCTATATATATCAGTTGGACTCGGGATTCCGTCATTCGGAATCCATTCCTCTCCTCTCCCTCACGCCACTCTATCACCCCAAACCCTTCCCCTTTCCCTTTGATGGGCAAAAATCGATGGAGGCTCGTCCTAGGAGCCGGATTTCTCGAAGATAAGTTGGTAAGTTTCTTCCCCTCGTCATTGTCTTCGATTTGATAGTGATATGGTGTGTTATGGTTGAGCTTTTGGGTTGGATTTGTGTTTGGGGGTTTTGGGTTAAAATCTAAAATGTTGATTTTAGTGTTTTTATGGAGTTTAAATGTTGTATTTGAGGTGTTGGTGGTGTATGGGGTGTTGGTTTTGAGTTTGGGTGTCAAAAACACCATGGAAGCTCGAATTTTTCAGAAAATCGCAGGTGGCGATCGATCGTGAGAAGGCACTGGTTTGGCCACTGGAGTGTGGCGATCGATCGCGATAAAGGTGGCGATCGATCGCCACCCGAAGGAAATTGTTTTTTTTGAATTTTTTTGAAAATGTCGGGATTTTGGAACCGAGGTTTAAGGGGGCCGTTCCCAGGGCAACGTCTACATTCCAATGGAAATGCTATACTTTTAAAATAGATTGGTTGAGGCCAAAGTTTAATAAAACGGAATTCCCGGTTGAATTCTTGGTTATCTTTTAAACTTGTTAAACGGTATATTTTGGGTATTATGCATGCTTAGCCGGGGGGCTTTTATTTTGGTAATCGTCATGGATTGACGATATGATTGGGAGCTATGAACGTGCTTGGCACGTGGTTGCATGCTTATGTTTGATTGTGAATTATTTGTGTTTTATTACATACTTCTTGAGGCATGGAACTAAAGCAATGTTTGGCTTGGACTACGGAAACTTAAGGTACGTATGACGTACGAGCATAGCCTATTATAATGTTGCAACTGTAAAACACATGGTGTGTAATAATCGCATTATATGGACATTGAAATACGTGGTAGGTGGTAATTGCATCAAATAGGCGTTGCAATGCATGGTACATGATACTTGCTATAAATGGCTAGCGATATGCATGGTAAATTGTATTTGCGTCAAATGGTTATACATGGGAACCATACGGTGCCGCTATTGACCGAGCAATGATTTGGGATGTTGTCGCCGTTGAGCGGCCATCGGTTATGACGCCGCTATTGTTGAGCGTGCGCGGGGTGTAGAATGCCGCTATTGTGGAGCGAGCAATGAAATAGGAACATGGAATCATTGATTAGATTTCATTTATATCTACGGTCTTTTATATAATAATTTTACCATATTGATTATGGAACTGGCATAACAGAACGGTATTAGTTAATCTATGTGACGATTAACTGGCTTTGGGAATTTGACGAGTTTGGTTATTTTGAGAACAGGGACAATACAGGGGATCCCGGATGAGGGTGTTACCATCCAGGGAGTATCATTTAAATTATGGCATTTACATTCTGTAAATTATGAATTGCAATGTTATGATTATTGGATTGGTGGTATTGGTATGCTCACCCCGTGTGGGGGCTGTCTCTGTTGGGACAGGTACTACAGGTGTAGCAGCAGCTTTGGAGTTGAGCTCGGGCTGTTAATTTGAAGTACTTCCAGGATCGAGGTACCAGAACTGGTTGAACAAGTGCATAGATCCAGAGTTGAGATCGAATTGTGCTTGGGAGGTGCTTCCAGGATTGAAGTACCAGTAACGGTATCCAGTAGAGTATTTTATACATTGGATACACACTTATTCATTGGGGTTCTCTTATGTGAGTACATTTTACGTGTATATGGTATGTATACATGGGCTACGGTTTTTTCTCCGTTCATTCATGGTTTGAATGCAATTAACTAGGGGATTGCTAAATGAACAGAGAGCGTGTTAGTGTATTATGAAGGTGCATGTAATATATGTAATCTTGGTTGGGGAATTTGAATATTATGTGGACTAAATGCAAGAAATTTTCTGGATAGCATATGGTGTTGTACTTGCACATGGCTTTTCCCCATGATAGTATAATTATATGCACTATTGGTATGGATTAATACACTAATAATGGGTTAAGGGTACGGGGGTCCTTACAGTTGTCCTTGTAGGTACATTTTGGCATGATAAATGGGCTAAGGCGGGTTGAGGCGGTGAGCTTGTGAAGAACGCTTTTGATAAGAAAGGACATGATCATTTTGTATAGTGTCTACTCTAGGAGTAGTGTAAAGCTATAGTGAATAACATTCATTTGTTTGAGAATGTAATTAATCCATTTGATAGTCCTTAACTTAGCATGTAATTCTTAAGGCTCAAAGTCTCAACACGGACTATTATACCCAGATAATGCATGTTAGCTCTAATTATGCCTTTAATCCGCACTTAAGGAACTAGGGTTCTTACATTAGTGGTATCAGAGCAGTGGTTAGAGAACCCGGGAACGAGTGAATGGTAGCCTTAGCATGATTGGCTAGGTGTTTACATTTGGGAATGTTTATGCATGTGGTGCATATTGGTGTATAAATTATTATACTAACATACTTATTATCGTTCATGTTATCTAACGGCATAACATATATGTTGTTTTGGAATTGTTGTTAACCCTTGTGTTACAGCATGGCGGCTATGAACTTGGGAAACTCAATGAAGAGGTAGGTGACGTTGGCAGTGTTAATGCAAGTGTAGGCCAGACAAATCCTTACCACCACCAGCTGTGGGAGTAGAACCGGTAGCTCAGCTATTATTGCCAGGTGAGCTCAGTCTGACTCAATTCCTGACCTTCCACCCGCCCCGGTTTGAGGGGACAGAGACAGGGGAAGAGGCTGAGGAGTGGCTTGAGAGACTGAAATAGATTTTTGTGTCCGCTCCTTGTGCAAGGACAGCATGGCTGAGGTTGGCGGAGTTCCAGCTAGCAAAAAAACCTTCCATGTGGTGGAAGACTACTGTGATGGAACTAAGGGCGCAAGGTATATTGATTGATTGGACTCTCTTCAGAACCCGATTTCTGAACCGGTATTTCTCTGCTGCTGCGAGACAGATAAAGGAAGATGAGCTCACAAACTTGAAGCAAGGAGGCATGACAGTATCAGACTATGCTATGCACTATTCTTCATTGCTGAGGTATGTCCCTCATATTGCCACAAATGGACATGCAAAGATGAGGCACTTTTTGAAGGGGTAACGACCGGAGCTGTTTGACCGGGTTATCACCAACAACCCCACTTCTTTCGATGATGTTCTTACTAGAGCAGAACTTGCGGGAATTGGAGTTGGGGCCTATCCTAATGCTGTACCCCCACATGTGCAACACAGAGGCAAGTTACTGATAGCTTGAGGCCACGAGGGGAGTCATTTAAGCCTCGTGGTGCTTCTTCATCCTCTCGGTTCAGTGGGAAGAAATCTTTCAACCGGTAATAGGAAAATAGGAAGGGCAATCTATCGGCCAACCGGGGACCTATGCAAGTGAACAGAGCGGGGGAAACTTGGTGTGACAATTGTAGAGGACCCCACTCTTCGATCAACTGCCCAGCTTGTTACAGTTGTGATAAGATGGGTCACATCTCTCGGTATTACCCCACTCGGGGAGGACAGTCAGATTTCCAAGGGAATAGGCCGAGATTTGAGGACAGGACAGTGCATCAGAGGCAACAGATTATGCCTTGACCATCGGGAGGTCAGACAGTGGGACCGTCCCAGGGCAGGTGTATGCACTGACTAGAGAGCATGCCCAGGCAGCCCCTGAGGAGGTGATCGCCGGTACGTGCCATTTATTTACGTACCCTGCTTTTATTTTGATAGATACAGGTGCTTCGCACTATTTTGTATCTGTTGGCATTGTGGAGAGACACCATATGCGCACGTCTTTGTTACCCACGCCTCTTATGGTCTCGACACCCACCGGAAGAAATGTTGTTACTGATCAGTTTCTTGCGGATTGCCTCATTTATTTTGAGGACAACGAGTTGAAGGCAGACTTGATCGTGTTGGGTATGTCGGACTTTGACTGTATTGTGGGCATCGACATTCTGAACAGATATCAGGCAGTGGTAGATTGTCGGCAGAGGATAGTTCGGTTCAGATCTCATTTGGGAGTTCAATGGATTTTCTATGGCAACGGTTCTCGTACGAAGATTTCGTTGATTTAAGCGATCAAGATGTCCCAGTTATTGGAACGTGGACACACGGGCTATCTCATCTATGCCGTGGACACGTCGGGGAAGGGTAAAGAGTTGAGGGTAGAGGATGTACTAGTGGTAGCAGAATTTGCTGATGTGTTCCCGGAGGAGATTCCAGGATTCCCACCGGCTAGGGAAGTCGAGTTTGGGATTGAGTTATTACAGGGGACATCCGCTATTTCTCGTGCCTCTTCCAGAATGGCCACCGGCGGAGCTTGACAAAGGATATATACGCCCTACCGTATCGCCTTGGGGCGCACCGGTTCTTTTTGTGAAAAATAAGGATGGCTCGTTGCGTTTGTGCATCGAGTACCGGCAACTGAATAAGGCCACGGTAAAGAACAAGTATCCTCTCCCAAGGATTGATGATTTATTTGATCAGTTGCAAGGCACGAAGCTGTATAGCAAGATTGATTTGAGATCCGGGTACCACCAGATACGGGTCCGGGAGGAGGATGTGCAGAAGACAGCATTTCGGACTCGGTATGGGTACTACGAGTTCTTAGTGATGCCGTTCGGTGTGACGAACGCCCCGGCTATCTTTATGAGCTTGATGAACCGGGTGTTCCAACCCTATCTGGATCAGTTCGTCATTGTGTTTATTGACGACATACTCATCTACTCCCGGAGCGAGGAAGAGCACGTAAAACACTTGAGGACAGTACTCCAGATTCTCAGAGATCGCCAGTTATATGCCAAGCTCAGTAAGTGTAATACCCCCGAAATGTTATATGATTATGTGCTATGATAATGATTTATGTTAAGTTTAAGGGTTGTGGTGTAATTAATTTGGGGGAATATAATTACGATATGATGATATGATTTAGGGGGCATGATAGGTGTTTTAAAGGATGTATTAATTTAAGTGAAATTATAAAATATCGAGTGAGGATAGTTTAATACATCGTACTTATACCGGGACACAATTAAACACCACATGACCACCCAACCCACACCACCCCACCCCCATCACTCGGTCACCTCACCCTCCCCCACTTGTTCAACCCATACCCCCCACTTGTGCAACCCATGCTACCACTCAATCAACCTCCATCTCCTTCTCTCCTCCTCCTCTCCTCCATTCTCATCCCAGAACAAGCTGCTTTAAGGCAAGGAAACCTTGGTAGAAAGGTGTGCAAATCCTCGCAAAAAGGGGAGCATAAAGAGAGGGGTAAGTTGGTGCCCTATTTTCTGGGTTTTCGGGTTGAGTTGGGTTTTTGTAGTGAGGATTTCTATGCATGCTAGTGTAGGTATGAACGAAACCTTGGTATGTATGTTTACATGGAAGTATTATGAAGCTCCTAGCATGTTTGGTCGAGCATTTTACATGATTTATGTGATAGATTTCTTGTTGTGAAACTATGTGCTCGGAAATCTGGGCAAAGAAGAACATACTCTGTTTTCTGTATAGGTTGGTTGAGGATGAAGATTATGATGATGTTATGATGCATGTTAGCTTAGGTTTTGCTAAACCTTTAATTTGAATACATGCATGGTAGTTTTATGAAGCTTGTAACATTTTTGTTCAGGCATGTTTTACGCCCTATGAAGTAGAAATGATGGTATAAAATGAGGTGCTCAAAAATCTGGGGAAGTCCCGATTTTTCAGAGCTCTCGATCGATCGAGATTTTGGTCCCGATCGATCGAGCGAGGCAGAAAGCTTAAGGCATGGTTTGAATTTCAGGTGCCGATCGATCGAAGGATTTCTCGATCGATCGGTGAAGCTCCTCGATCGATCGGTAAAATGTTTCGATCGATCGATCGAGGCAGAATGGTTGAGCACTGTTGTGCACAGTTTCTCGATCGATCGAGACCTCGGGGCCGATCGATCGAGAGAGGTAGAATGTTGAAAAATAAAATGATGTTTTATTTTGTTAAGTTTATGATGTGAGATGGTATTGAGGCATCTAATATGGTATTGTGTGGTCTTGTAGAGCCACCCCAGGTACCAGCACAATCAAGGAGATAAGTCTGTTGACTCCTCCTCCTTTTGAAAAGGTACGTAAGAGACGTACGGGCATTGGACGGTAAAACACATCCCTACACTATGACTATGCATTTATCGCATGAATATATACGATGTTTATATGATGATGTTTACACGATGTTTATACGATGATGTTTATACGATGTTTATATGATGATGTTTATACGATGTTTATATGATGATGTTTATACGATGTTTATACGATGATGTTTATACGATGTTTATACGATGATGTTTATACGATGTTTATATGATGATGTTTATACGATGTTTATACGATGATGTTTACACGATGTTTATATGATGATGTGATGCAATGTTTATTTGTGGTAAGATGCCACAGGGTAAGATGCCCCACATGGTAAGAGGCCATGCGATGTTTATTTGTGGTAAGATGCCACGGGGTAAGATGCCCCACATGGTAAGAGGCCATGCGATGTTTATTTGTGGTAAGATGCCACGGGGTAAGATGCCCCACATGGTAAGAGGCCATGCGATGTTTATTTGTGGTAAGATGCCACGGGGTAAGATGCCCCACATGGTAAGAGGCCATGCGATGTTTATAATGTGGTAAGATGCCACAGGGTAAGATGCCCATATGCATGATTATGAATCAGGAACAACAAGAAGAAGGTAACGAATAACCAGCATGTTCACTTAACTAAGATGTCGTACATTTACTGTTATATTTTGTTATGATGCTATAAGATGATGATGCTACAAGATGATGATGCTATAAGATGATGATGCTACAAGATGATGATGCTATAAAATGATGATGCTTATATGATGATGATGTTATAAGATAATGATAATTACAAGATGATGATGCTTATATGATGATGATGTTATAAGATAATGATAATTACAAGATGATGATGCTTATATGATGATGATGTTATAAGATGATAATATTTATAAGATGATGATTTTAATCATTCATGTCAAGAATTTATGATTTTATGCATGACTATGAAACAGGGACAACCAAAGAGGGTTAATGCATTAACCAGGAAGTATACGTTACCAATTATTTTCATGCATTTATTTATATGCCATTGCCTTATGATGTTAAGTAATGATGTACATGCTCATGATGGGTTGTTCCTGTAGGTACGCTTTTGGACTAAAAGACTAAGGGGTCGGGTTGAGCAGTGAGCTACGAGGAACACAGGAACGTGTAGGATTCAGCTTCTGTTTAGTATCTACTGTAGGAGTAGTATAATCTAACATGTTAACATTCATTAAGGGAATGTAACAAATAAGCTTTGAAGTTTTATTTGACCTGTAATTATGTTAGCTCATGTAACAACTAGAACCCTAAGATGTTATTAATGCATGATTAGTCCTTCTTATGTCTCTAAAACACTGTTAAGGTGGGAAGACCCCACATTAGTGGTATCAGAGCAGTGGTTAGATAACTCGGGATTGAGTGAAGGGTAGCCGTAGCAATAAGTTGGCTAGGTGCTTACTTTTGGACATGTTTTATATGTATGTTGCATATGAAGTTCCTATGTTATGCTAACATGTTTAATTATCTAACGATGTGCTTTATATGAACTGCTTTTGGGTATTGTTGCTAACCCTTGTGTTACAGCATAGCAGCAAATGTAGAAGTAAGCGATGCAATTTCATATGCACTTCTCCGTCGCCCATGCCTCTTGTAGTCTCGACCCCCGCTGGAAGAAGTTTGATAACTGATCAGATTGTTTATGACGGCCTCATTTATTTTGAGGGCAACGAGCTGAGGACAGACATGATTGTTCTGGGAATGCCAGACTTCGAATGCATTGTGGGCATCGATGTGCTGAACAAGTATCAGGCAGTTGTGGACTGCAGACAAGGACTGTCCAATTCAGGTCCTGATATGGGAGTCCAATGGACATTCTATGGGGATGGTTCCCGTTCAAGAATTCCGTTAATATCTGCTGTCAAGATGGCGCAATTATTTGAACGAGACCATAAAGGATATCTCATCTATGTTGTTGATAGTACTGAGAAGAGGAAAGAGTTAAAGGTTGAGGCCCGTAGTGGCGGTGTTTCCTGATGTATCTCCGTAAGAGATTCCCGGATTCCCACCGACGAGAGAGGTCGAGTTGGGATTAAGTTACTACCA
Source organism: Haberlea rhodopensis (assembly GCA_907163345.1). Classification (NCBI taxonomy): domain Eukaryota; kingdom Viridiplantae; phylum Streptophyta; class Magnoliopsida; order Lamiales; family Gesneriaceae; genus Haberlea; species Haberlea rhodopensis. Next base: position 713,739 of record CAJQUN010000156.1, read on the forward strand.
GGAACGTCCACCATTTCTCATGCCCCGTATAGGATGGCACCAACGGAGCAAAAAGGAGTTAAATGTTCAGTTGCAGGAGCTCCTTGACAAGGGCTATATACGCCTTAGCGTATCGCCCTGAGGTGCACCAGTTTTATTTGTTAAGAAGAAAGATGGTTCGATGCGGCTGTGCATCGATTTCAGACAACTGAACAAAACCATGATGAAGAATAAGTATCCGCTTCCGGGGATTGATGATTGGTTTGATCAAAATCAGAGTACGAGGCTCTACAGTAAGATCGATCTGAGGTCGAAGTATCATCAGATTCGAGTTCAAGAGGATGATATACAGAAGACAGCTTCCAGGACTAGATATGGGCACTACGGATTCTTAGTCATGCCTTTTAGGGTGACGAATGCCCCAGTTATTTTATGAGCCTGATGAACAGGGTGCTCCAACCATGTTTGGATCAGTTCGTCATAGTTTTCATGAACGATATGCTTATTTACTCTCGAACTGAAGAGGGACACGTGAAGCACTTGGGAACAGTACTCCAGATCCTTAGGTATTGCCAGACCCCTGGCACAGTTGACTCAGAAAGGAACATCGTTCTATTGGTCCGAAGCTTGTGAGGAAAGCTTCCAAGAATTGAAGCGTCGTTGACTACGACACCTATGTTGGTGATTCCTTCTAAGAATAAGAGGGATGCCTTGTACACGAATGCATCACTGCAGGGTTTGGACTGTGTGTTGATGCAAAATAAGCATATGGTGGCTTATGCATCGAGGCGGTTGCAACCACATGAGGATGGGTACCAAGTCCATGATTTGGAGCTGGCAGCCGTTATACTTGCTTTGAAGATTTGGAGGCATATGCATTACTTGCATGGTACGTCGTTTACCATCTACACGGACCATAAGAGCCTGGAGTTTTGTTCACACAGGCTGAGATGAATATGCGACAAGGAAGTTGGATGTCATGAATTTATCAGCTATGATGACCTCTTGTTGCCATTTGGGCTATGATTTTGATGTGGACACGTCGCCGGTGCGAGTGTCGACCTTGTTGGCCGAGCCAGACATATTTGAGGCTATTAGGAAAGCCCAGAGGTCAGATGATGAGGTTTAGAGGTGGTCGTTTTTAGTACTTCGAGGACAGCCATCAAAGTTCAGAATGGCAGAAGATGGTTCCTTGAGGCTGGGCAACCGATGGGTAGTCCCAGATACGCTGGAGTTGCTTAAAGGAATATCGGAACGGGCTCATAGTAGTCGGTTCAGTATCCACCCAGGAGGAAGGAAAATGTATAAGGACCTAAATGGTCAGTTCTGGTGGAGACGCATGAAGTACGCTGTGATCGCTTTCGTTAAAGGATGTTTGATCTGCCAATAGGTAAAGGCAGAAAGGCAGAGGCCTGGTGGCGAGCTGAAGAGCTTGAAGGTACCTAAGTGGAAGTGGAGGCATGTCATTATGGACTTTGTGACCCACTTACCAAGGACGGACTCTGGATTTGATGCGATCTGGGTGATCATAGATAGGCTAACGAAGGTATCTCACTTCATCCCCTACTGTATGACTTTTACGTATCTAAAGATGGTCCAATCATATGTGTGGGATGTGGTGAGGTTGCATGAAGTTCCAGTCTCGATTATGTCTGACAGAGACCCAAGGTTCACTTCACATTTCGGGGAGGGTCTCTAGACAGCTTTGGGCACAGAGGTAAGACTGAGTACGGCCTATCGCCCTCAGACAGATGGCCAAATAGAGCGTACCATTCAGACGCTCGAAGACATGTTGAGGGCATGTATTTTGGAGTTTGATACTCCGTGGCGAGATTCGGTGCCAATAATGGAGTTCTCCTGTATTAACAGCTATAAGACGAGCATTCAAATGGCTCCTTTTGAAGCTCTGTATGGACGACGATGTAGATCACCACTGTATTGGGAGGGCTTGACTATCAAAGCGGTCGGAGGACCGGATATGATAAAGGACATGGAAGAAAAGATTAAGATGATACGCCAAAAGATGAAAGCAACCCAGGATAGGCAAGCAGCCTATGCCAATAAGCGGCTGACGACCGCTGGAATTCCAGTTAGGAGACAGGGTCTTCTTAAAGATCTCGCCCTTCAGGGGTGTGGTTCGTTTTGGGATGCGAGGGAAGTTATCTCCAAGGTATGTCGGACCATATGAAGTGTTGCAGCGAATCGGTACATTGTCTTATCGTTTGGCTCTACCGCCATCCTTGTCTGGCATACATGATGTTTTCCATGTCTCCATGTTACGGAAGTATGAGCCAGACCCGTCTCATGTCTTATAGCCTACAGAAGTTCAGTTAGACTCAGATGTGTCCTACGTAGAACGACCAATCAGAATTCTGGATCGAGAGGATCGCAGACTACGAAGCAAAGTTATACCAATGGTCAAAGTTCAGTGGGATCGTCGGGGTGTCGAGGAGGCTACATGGGAGACGGAACGGCATATGGTGCAGCACTATCCGGAACTATTCTCTGGTATGTTTTTAATGTTTAGTTCCATTATCATGATGCATGTGGATTTCGAGGACGAAATCTTATAAGTAGGGGAGTAATGTAATACCCCCGAAATGTTATATGATTATGTGCTATGATAATGATTTATGTTAAGTTTAAGGGTTGTGGTGTAATTAATTTGGGGGAATATAATTACGATATGATGATATGATTTAGGGGGCATGATAGGTGTTTTAAAGGATGTATTAATTTAAGTGAAATTATAAAATATCGAGTGAGGATAGTTTAATACATCGTACTTTATACCGGGACACAATTAAACACCACATGACCACCCAACCCACACCACCCCACCCCCATCACTCGGTCACCTCACCCTCCCCCACTTGTTCAACCCATACCCCCCACTTGTGCAACCCATGCTACCACTCAATCAACCTCCATCTCCTTCTCTCCTCCTCCTCTCCTCCATTCTCATCCCAGAAAGCTGCTTTAAGGCAAGGAAACCTTGGTAGAAAGGTGTGCAAATCCTCGCAAAAAGGGGAGCATAAAGAGAGGGGTAAGTTGGTGCCCTGTTTTCTGGGTTTTCGGGTTGAGTTGGGTTTTTGTAGTGAGGATTTCTATGCATGCTAGTGTAGGTATGAACGAAACCTTGGTATGTATGTTTACATGGAAGTATTATGAAGCTCCTAGCATGTTTGTTCGAGCATTTTACATGATTTATGTGATAGATTTCTTGTTGTGAAACTATGTGCTCGGAAATCTGGGCAAAGAAGAACATACTCTGTTTTCTGTATAGGTTGGTTGAGGATGAAGATTATGATGATGTTATGATGCATGTTAGCTTAGGTTTTGCTAAACCTTTAATTTGAATACATGCATGGTAGTTTTATGAAGCTTGTAACATTTTTGTTCAGGCATGTTTTACGCCCTATGAAGTAAAATGATGGTATAAAATGAGGTGCTCAAAAATCTGGGGAAGTCCCGATTTTTCAGAGCTCTCGATCGATCGAGATTTTGGTCCCGATCGATCGAGCGAGGCAGAAAGCTTAAGGCATGGTTTGAATTTCAGGTGCCGATTGATCGAAGGATTTCTCGATCGATCGGTGAAGCTCCTCGATCGATCGGTAAAATGTTTCGATCGATCGATCGAGGCAGAATGGTTGAGCACTGTTGTGCACAGTTTCTCTATCGATCGAGACCTCGGGGCCGATCGATCGAGAGAGGTAGAATGTTGAAAAATAAAATGATGTTTTATTTTGTTAAGTTTATGATGTGAGATGGTATTGAGGCATCTAATATGGTATTGTGTGGTCTTGTAGAGCCACCCCAGGTACCAGCACAATCAAGGAGATAAGTCTGTTGACTCCTCCTCCTTTTGAAAAGGTACGTAAGAGACGTACGGGCATCGGACGGTAAAACACATCCCTACACTATGACTATGCATTTATCGCATGAATATATACGATGTTTATATGATGATGTTTATACGATGTTTATACGATGATGTTTATACGATGTTTATATGATGATGTTTATACGATGTTTATATGATGATGTTTATACGATGTTTATACGATGATGTTTATACGATGTTTATATGATGATGTTTATACGATGATGTTTATACGATGTTTATATGATGATGTTTATACGATGTTTATACGATGATGTTTACACGATGTTTATATGATGATGTGATGCAATATTTATTTGTGGTAAGATGCCACGGGGTAAGATGCCCCACATGGTAAGAGGCCATGCGATGTTTTTTTGTGGTAAGATGCCACGGGGTAAGATGCCCCACATGGTAAGAGGCCATGCGATGTTTATTTGTGGTAAGATGCCACGGGGTAAGATGCCCCACATGGTAAGAGGCCATGCGATGTTTATTTGTGGTAAGATGCCACGGGGTAAGATGCCCCACATGGTAAGAGGCCTGCAATGTTTATTTGTGGTAAGATGCCACGGGGTAAGATGCCCCACATGGTAAGAGGCCATGCGATGTTTATAATGTGGTAAGATGCCACAGGGTAAGATGCTCATATGCATGATTATGAATCAGGAACAACAAGAAGAAGGTAACGAATAACCAGCATGTTCACTTAACTAAGATGTCGTACATTTACTGTTATATTTTGTTATGATGCTATAAGATGATGATGCTACAAGATGATGATGCTATAAGATGATGATGCTACAAGATGATGATGCTATAAAATGATGATGCTTATATGATGATGATGTTATAAGATAATGATAATTACAAGATGATGATGCTTATATGATGATGATGTTATAAGATAATGATAATTACAAGATGATGATACTTATATGATGATGATGTTATAAGATGATAATATTTATAAGATGATGATTTTAATCATTCATGTCAAGAATTTATGATTTTATGCATGACTATGAAACAGGGACAACCAAAGAGGGTTAATGCATTAACCAGGAAGTATACGTTACCAATTATTTTCATGCATTTATTTATATGCCATTGCCTTATGATGTTAAGTAATGATGCACATGCTCATGATGGGTTGTTCCTGTAGGTACGCTTTTGGACTAAAAGACTAAGGGGTCGGGTTGAGCAGTGAGCTACGAGGAACACAGGAACGTGTAGGATTCAGCTTCTGTTTAGTATCTACTGTAGGAGTAGTATAAATCTAACATGTTAACATTCATTAAGGGAACTGTAACAAATAAGCTTTGAAGTTTTATTTGACCTGTAATTCTGTTAGCTCATGTAACAACTAGAACCCTAAGATGTTATTAATGCATGATTAGTCCTTCTTATGTCTCTAAAACACTGTTAAGGTGGGAAGACCCCACAGTAAGTGTGAGTTTTGGTTGAGCAGTATAGTGTTTCTGGGGGGATATCAGTGGATCCCAGGAAGATTGAGGCTGTGATGGAGTGGGCTACACCCACTTCTGTGCCTGAGATACGGAGCTTTCTTGGTTTGGCCGGTTATTATCGACACTTCGTCGAAAGATTTTCAAAGATCGCCAAGCCGTTGACACAGTTGACCCAAAAAGGGGTACCTTTCTTTTGGTCTGAGGCTTGTGAGGAAAGCTTCCAAGAGTTGAAACACCGGTTGACGACGGCGCCTGTATTGGTGATTCCTACGGAGAACACTAGGTTTGTCCTTTATACTGATGCATCGCTTCACGGCCTTGGGTGTGTATTGATGCAAGATAAGCATGTGGTAGCTTATGCATAGAGGCAGTTGAAGCCGCATGTGAGACCCCGTTAACTAACAACGTTATAAGGTGCAATTAAGAGAACTAATCATGCATAAATCAGAGTAATTGACCGTGTTGATGCCCTGAGATTAAGAGTTATAGTACCAAAAATTTCAAACCTGGAATTAGTTACATTCCTAACAAAAGAATGTGAAACTATAGTTTTACTCTACTCTATGTAGAAACTATACAAAAAGGGAGATTCTGTTCTGCTATCCCTGAAGCACTCCTTACAGCTCACGCATCAACCCCGACCCTGGTTCTCAATGCCAAATGCACCAAAAAGGACAACCCCCCAACACATGAGCACATAATAAATCATATTCAACACAGTATGAATAAGAGCGTAAATGCGTAAACCATAAATATAAAATACTTCATGTATTCCAATGCATTTAAAACGCCCCCTTTTTGGTTGTCCCTGTACCATAACTCATAATCGAATCAATGAATGATATTATGGTTTTTAAACAAATGTCATGACATATTTCAATTCCTCAAATCATCAAACCAATCCCTAGTCCGTTTATCACAATGTATTTTAATGCCCCTCGCTTCACATACAAGCGGCATAGAATAACCTCGCTTCAATGGACATGCGGTACTCCCACCCCTCGCTTCACATTTTAGCGGTAAATATTCGTTCCTCGCTTCATATGACAACCTCACTTCAATGTGACATGCGGTACTCCCACCCGTACGTCTTCTACGTACCTTTCCAAAATATGGTATGTTGCAGGACTCTATCCCCTGCGTTGTGTGGATATCTGTGAAGGCTCTACACAAGTGTACAACACAATATTAGATGCCAATAATAGCCCAATACCAAAAATCCCACAATAATTAACCAAAACACATAATTTGGCTTCTTGCGATCGATCGCCAATAAGCCCGATCGATCGCGAGATGCTACTGCCTCAACATTCAAAATTCTGTCTTCCGTGATCGATTGCTGAAGTTGTGCCGATCGATAGCGGCATCGACGATCGATCGTGCCAAACTAGCGATCGATCGCTGAAGTGTTCTGCCTCGCACCCTGGCGCTCGCGATCGATCGGGAAAACGCGCCGATCGATCGCCAATACCTGCAATCGCGAGAAATCGCCATTTTCGAACACATACCCAAAGCTATCATAAAATACACCATAAATCATCATTCCCCAACAAGTTATCATGCAAAATACACCAATATACTACCATGTAGCTACCCAAAACAAGCATCGCAACAAAAGGCTACTTAACATGCCATTTCTACACACCACCTTATCAAAACTCAACTAAACATTAACCAAAAATAGGATATGGTTCCTCACCCCTCTTTGCTCCAACTTTTAGCAAGGCTACAAGCCTTGAAATGACAGATCTCCTCCTCCTTCTTGCTTGCTGGATGTTGGACGAAAATATGGGGAAAGATTGGGGGAGAAGGAGTGATGGAGGTTCAGTTAAAGGTAGTCAAGTGGGGGTAAGGGGGCAGCTGCAGATAGGTATGGGTTGGGGGGGGGGGGGGGTGGTTGGATGGTGGGTTATGTGATGTGTTATGTTTTGGTCCCGGTATTTAACATGATGTATTAAAATATCCTCACATGATATTTTTATAGTATTTATTAAATAAAATACTTCAAATTCTAATTAAACATGTTATACCACAATGACCAACACCCACCCCAAATAATCATGCCATAACCCAAATTCCCAACATATATCACATGCACCCTAAAATACATTACTAGGCCATGACCACCACATGACTAAGCATTTCCCAATATTAATAAATCATCATCAATAAATTAATACCATAATCCTCACATAACGTAATTCATGTTCAATTATACATAATCATTTCGGGGATATCACAATTGTAGGGTCTTCCTACCTTAATATCATTTAGTACACATAAATTGGACAGAACATGCATTTATAACCTCTTAAGGGTTCCGGTTGTAGCTTGAGCTAAGGAGATTACAGGCCAAAATAAAGTTTCCAAAAGCTATATAATTACATTCCCAATAAAGAATGTTAAAGCTATAGATGTACACTACTCCTAGAGTAGAGACTATCAAAAATCCTGCATCCTACGTTCATCATGCTCCCTTTAGCTCACTTCCTCAACCCGACCCTAGGCCCTTGGCCCAAAAGTGTACCTACAGGGATAACACATCGTGAGCATACACATATTTACTTAACATTATATAAAATCATACAATAATGCATAACATCTTAGTTAAGTAAAGGTTATTGGTCGTCCTTCGACTTCCTTGTTATCCCTGACTCTTATTCATATATTAGGGCGTCTTACCCCATTGTATGGCATCTTACCATATCATCATCATCGTGTGGCATCTTACCACGTCATAATCATGGTGTGGCATCCTACCACGTGGGCATCTTACCCAATCATATGGCGTCTTACCATATCATAAACATTGCGTGGCATCTTACCACGGGGGCATCTTACCCACTCACGTACTTTGGGTGGCATCCTACCACATGGGCGTCTTACCCAATCATACACGTCGTATGACCTTATTATAAACTTCGTCATTATAGACGTCCTCATAAACATCATTATCATAAACATCATCATAAGCATCATCATCATAACATCATCTTAAACATCATCATAATATGTAAGGGTATGGTTTACCGTCCGATGCTCGTACGTCTCTTACGTACCTTAATTCCAAAAGAAGGAGAAATCGTAGACTTTATCTCCTTGAAGTCGTGGGTACCTGGGACGGTTCTACATAACCATACAAATTGATATTAGAAGCTAAATATAGTCCAATATCCAAAAATCCCACATAAATATCAAAAATTCATTTTTTTACAGCTCGCGATCGATCGCTGCCCAGGCGCGATCGATCGCGAGATCGCACTGGACGAGGGGGCAAAATTCTTTTCTTGGCGATCGATCGCCACTTTTGGCGCGATCGATCGCCAGCCTCGCCGATCGATCGCCCAAGAGTGGCGATCGATCGCCAAATGCTACTGGCGGGCACTGGAGGCTCGCGATCGATCGCCAAGAACGGGCGATCGATCGCCGAGTGCTGTGCTTCGAAATTTCGCCATTAATGCTCATTTTTCAAGCTCTTCCTCATGCCACCCAAAACCAAACTTCTTAACAACTTCAATAACATCATAACCCACTAAAACCAACATAAAACACTTCAAAAATCATACCCCAACCATAAACAACACATACCCAAACAAACCCACAAAAAACATCAAAACTTAACCCATTTCAACACCAAACATCATAAAACTTATAGGAATGGTTCCATACCTCTTGTAGGCTCCAAATCCTAGCAAAAATCACACAAACAAAGTTTTTGTGGAACTTTTCTTCTCCTCTTTTGGTGGAACTCGAAAATGGGTAGGGTTTGGGGTTTGGGAAGTGATTTGGGGATTTTTAATAAAGTGAAAGGTAAAGGGGTTAAAGTGATGGGTAGAGGATTTAAAAAAAAAGGGGTTACTTTAACTTAAATTAAAATTGTACCCCAAACTTAACATGATGTATAAAATGCTCCAACATAGTATTTTAAAGGCATTTTACAAGAATGCTCCAAACTTCATCTAAAATCACATCCTCCTCATATTTAATAATTAACACAATTAAATCATGTTAACATCTTAATACCCAACACATAAATCCATCAACACATGATACATCATATAAACATAATTAATGCCTTACTTGCAATTAATTAATTTCGGGGCATCACATTACTCCCCTACTTACAAGATTTCGTCCTCGAAATCGCATGCACTTACCCAAAAGAAACTAAACATAAATCATACCAGAAAATAGTTCGGGGTAATGCTGCATCATATGCCGCTCCGTCTCCCACGTAGCCTCCTCGACACCCCGACGATCCCACTGAACTTTGACCATCGGTATAACTTTACTTCGTAGTCTGCGATCCTCACGATCCAGAATTCTGACCGGTCGTTCAACGTAGGATACATCTGAGTCTAACTGCACTTCAGTAGGCTGTAAAACATGAGACGGGTCTGGCTCGTACTTCCGTAGCATAGAAACATGGAAAACATCATGAATCCCAGATAAAGACGGCGGTAGAGCCAATCGGTAAGCCAAAGTGCCGATACGCTGTAATACCTCGTACGGTTCAACATACCTCGGGGATAACTTCCCCCGCATACCAAAACGAACAACACCCCTGAAGGGTGAGATTTTCAAGAAGACCTTGTCTCCTACTTGAAATTCTAGCGGCCGTCGCCGCTTATTTGCATAGGCTGCTTGCCTATCTTGGGCCGCTTTCATCTTTAAGCGTATCATCTTAATCTTTTCCTCCATGTCCTTAATCATATCCGGTCCTCCGACCGCTTTACTCGTCAAGTCCTCCCAATACAACGGTGACCTACATCGTCGTCCGTAAAGAGCTTCAAAAGGGGCCATTTGAATGCTCGCCTGATAGCTGTTATTATAGGCGAACTCTACCAGTGGTATAGATTCTTGCCACGGAGTATCAAACTCCAAAACACATGCCCTCAGCATATCTTCGAGCGTCTGTATAGTACGCTCCGTTTGGCCATCAGTCTGAGGGTGATAAGCTGTACTCAGTCTCACCTCGGTGCCCAAAGCTGTCTGGAGACCCTCCCAGAAATGAGAAGTAAACCTTGGGTCTCTGTCAGACACGATCGAGACTGGAATCCCATGCAACCTCACTACATCCCGTACATATAATTGGGCCATCTTTAGATACGTGAAAGTCATACTGTAAGGGATGAAATGAGCTACCTTCGTTAGCCTATCCACGATCACACAGATCGCATCAAATCCAGAGACCGACCTTGGCAAGTGGGTCACGAAGTCCATAGATATATGCTCCCACTTCCACTTAGGTACCTCCAAGCTCTTCAGCTCGCCACCAGGCCTCTGTCTTTCTGCCTTTACTTGTTGGCATATTAAACATCTCTTAACAAAACTGATCACATCACGCTTCATGCGTCTCCACCAGAATTGACCACTCAGGTCCTTATATATCTTTCTTCCTCCGGGATGGATACTGAATCGGCTACTATGAGCCCGTTCCAAAATTCTCTTACGTAACTCTGGTGTATCTGGGACTACCCATCGGTTGCCCAGTCTTAGTGAATCATCTTCAGCCACTCTAAACTTTGTTGGCTGACCTCGAAGTGCTATCGATGACCATCTCTGCACTTCATCATCCGACCTCTGGGCTTTCCTGATAGCCTCAAATACGTCTGGCTCGGCCAATAAGGTCGACACTCGCACCGGCGACGTGTCTACATCGAAGTCATAGCCCAGATGGCAATAGGAAGTCATCAAAGCTGATAAACACATAACATCCTCAGCAGTGCTCTTCATCTTCCGACTTAAGGCGTCTGCTATTAAATTTGCTTTACCAGGATGGTACTCAATTTCACAGTCATAATCCTTGAGCAAATCCATCCATCTTATTTGACGCATGTTCAGTTCAGCCTGAGTGAATAGAAACTTTAGGCTCTTATGGTCCGAAAAGATGGTGATAGGGTTGAATATTACGCGTTTTTATGCTTTGATATGCATATGTTTTCGTGTTGATTCTTGAGTTATTTTACGTTTTATGGTATATATTTCTATATTTCAGGAATCAATGTTGAAATTCATAAAAGGGGAAGAAATCAAGCTAAAATGATGAAAAAATGAATAAAGTTGAAGAAAAGAGGAAGAAACCAGAATCCAAGACACATGTTGCTTCTTTCTCCTCAAATTACTAGATGTTCGAGCCATGTTTTGGAAATGTGGTCCATATAAAAGTTGTAGAACTTTCTCTTATCTTCGTGTGGACAGCTGATTCATCAAATTCGGAGTTCGTATGAGAAAGTTACGGCCAAAATACGAAACTCGCCAGAAGCTGAAAAAGGCGAAGAAACTTACTGTGATTTCCGATCGATCGAGCATAATTTCCGATCGATCGAGACGGGCAGAAAAAGCCACGAAAATCTTACTGGAAGGCTCGATCGATCGGCTCTTCTTTCGGATCGATCGGGACGAGCAATTTTCATTAAAATACCTTCCTTGTGGAGTTTGGATGCAAGAGGGAAGTCCATAATTCTTTCCCCTATATATTATACACCATAATTTCAACCCAAATCATACTTTTAACCTAGGAAATAGCCTCCATCTCAGCCCCCTTTTCCTTCACCATCTCATCTCACATCTCTTTCCTTCAATTCCACAATCACCACAGCCTCCACCTTCTTCTCCCCTCACGTCCATCTTTCTTCACACCTCATCCACCACAACCTCCATCCTTCTACCATTCAACCTTCATTCATCATCACTCATCAACCCTTCACCCTATGATTTGGAACGAGCCAACAAGATAATCGAAGAGCACGATCGAGAAAGAAGCGAGGAAGGATCGAGAATCAACGAAAGAGTCGACTTGGGAGTTTGCTTTTACTTTTCTATTATTTGTTTTGAATTATTATTGGATTTATTGTGTTTTGAATGATTGAGAAATATTCTAAACATTGTTTTCCTTTAATATTCTTGATTGATTGAATTCATATATCATCTATGAGCATGTGTTATTGTTTTTAATGCTTTTGAAGGATTGATCACCTTTGAATGATATTTTATTATAATTGAGATCGAGAGATGAAATTATAATATGATAGAATAATTCATGCCGTGTGTTAAAGATTGAGATCGAGAGATAAAATCACACACGAGTGATAGCTTTGGGTTGTTTAATCTAAAGTTAGTGGTTTTCATAAAGCGCATTCAATATTAAATTGTTAATTACGTGAACGAGAGTTACTAGTTGCAATTTGATGTTAGACTTAATATAGCTCGAGAGAGTATATTGAATAAATCCGGAAAACCCGTCACCGTAGAGATGTGTGGAGAAAAGAATTGTAAGAGTTGGGTTAGGTGAATAATTGTCTTGTTATTTTCTTGTGGATTTTTCTCGTGATCGTTGACTATTTTGGTTGGATTATAGTAGCTTAATTTAGTTTAGTTTAATTATTGATTAATTTTCGTAGGTTAAATATAGTTAAAAGTTTCTTATTTGGTACTTACTTGTTAGTCCCTGTGGGTTCGACAATCCGTATCTTCCTATCTATACTAAAACTTGACACCGTGCACTTGCGGTCTAAAATCGCTAGATTGGAATTAATTGTTTAAAATAAAAGCGATCAAGTTTTTGGCGCCGTTGCCGGGGACTAACTTTAGTAATATCATACTAGGTTCTTTGACTGTAATTTAACCATTTTTCCCTTTGTATATATTTATTTCGAAAAAAAAAGTAATTTATTAATTTATTTTGTTTATTTGTCTTGTGAGGTACTTGGAGATGCTACATCAACAAGCCTTCACAAGCTTTGCCCAACAACGTTCCGAGCCGTTCTACGCAGCGTGGGGAAGATTCAATGAATTGGCAGACACATTCCGGTATCACAACTTTTCGAACTATACTCTTCTAAAATATTTCTTCAAAGGTTCGGATGCACAGACACGAGAATGGGTATTTAGCGGAGCACTAGCAACTGGAAGTCCGTTGGTTGCAAGAGATGAGGACAGTGTGGTGCACCTGCTCAATGATATGGCGGACTTCGATTACCAGTGGCATTGGAATCCTTCACTGCAGGGATGGAGTTACCAATACCCACCGGAGCTTCACTACCCTATTGATACGCCACAACCATTTGAACATCACGAAGAGAGGAGAGATAGTTCTGCAGATGTCACAACTCAGTTAGAAGATACCTTAATAAGATTCATGGCATCAACTGAGAACGGTTTGGAGTGCCAAACCAACTCTATGCGCCACCTGGAGCAGCAAATGGCGGTCCTTATTGAAACAATTTCAACCAGCTGCCAGGAGGAAGAGACGAGAGCTACAAATCAAGAGGCGACGAATCGAGTTTGGTTATATGATGATGAACACTCAACCAACCAAGTTTGGGGGAGTGATCTTACTAGTGTTGAAGATTCAAGGGAATGCGAGCCTCTTACAGAAATTGAGCTTACATTGGCGGAATTATCCGAGGAATTCCAAAAGGAAGATGAGTCGAGTGTGATGTTGGAGAAGGAAGAGACTTTCGAAGATTCTGATTTGAGCCCATTGATGGAGACATGTTCTATGCCATATGTGGATCCTTATTTTCCATCGATGCCAACTTCACCGCACTACATCCTCCAAAATGCAAAGCCAAATCAAGAATCATTCTCCCATGCCTGCCATTTAAAGACGAATGTTGTTGGAGCGACGAGCTTACACTGCTACAATCTTGCCAATCTTGAGGGCATACTGAATGAAGACCCATTAGTGGTATCATACGATACTTACTATGGGCGGCAGCCGCTCTTTGATGGTTGCTTCTGATGGTCAAGCCGACGACTAAAAATCAGCGCTTCTTGGGAGGCAACCCAAGCGTATCCTTTTGCCATTTAGTTTTGTTTATTTTTAGTTTTTGCATTTAGTTTGTTTATCTCTCATTTCGACTATTTTATTTGCATTCTTCTCTTGCTAGGTAGTTGGTTGGAGTGATGAACCCCTACAACAGTGGAGCTTTCAAAAGCAAATCTTGCTCAACCCTCATGCAAGCGTCTTGATCAGGGGAGTTCACTGTTTCCCTTTTGATTCTTTTAAACATTGAGGGCAATGTTTGATTTAAGTTTGGGGGAGTAGTAGCTTGCATGTTTTACTTGTTTTAACCACTTGTTGTGTGCTTAATTGACACTTGAATCGTCCGATTATTATGAGCTAATTTTTTTTTTTTTTTATGAGTTCAAACTTGAGAAAAGAATGAATTATAGTAGTGACTATTCAATGAGGATTTTGATCTCACTATGCATATGAACTTGATTTGTGATTGGACTTGTACATGATATCCCAATTTGAGTTAGCATGTCAAGAATGAGGAATACTTTGAGGACAATGAGTCATGATATTGTGGATTGCATGTTGAATAGTGATAATTGTTGTGAACTTGATGATTTGTCTTGAGCATCTTAGAGTTATCCTAGAACTTATTTGATGATGACACTTTGAGGCGAAATTTTATAGTTACAAACTTGACTTGGAAATGATCTAGGCGATCTTTGAAACGTTTGAGCCTTTCAAGCTTACCATGATTCATATCAATCCCTAGTGTCCCATTTGAGCTTTATTGAAAAAAGAATGGTATATGTATTGCATATAATTAGACCCCATTCGACATTCTTGGCAAACTCATTATACTTACCCTTGAGCCTAAATGAAAAAAGTTATCCTTACCCTAAGGGAGTATAATGAATATCATTCGATGCACTTGAATTGTTATATCTTGATGAGCTTATTGAAAAAAATGATGAATGAGAAAAGAAAAAGATAGATAAAAAGCCTTGAGAAAAAGATTGACTAAATAAGACCCAAAGTGGCCAAGGCTATAAAAGAAAAAGAAGAAAAGCTCGATGTGTGCGAAAAATTTGAACTGTAAATGATTATACTCTCTTCTTTGCGCTTATCCTATCTTTTCTTTGAAGCCAACACCAAAGGCCTTACATTACAAGCTTAAAAAGTCATTTTGATCCAAGTCTAGGGAGTAACTATCATTAGTGGAGAAGTTGTTTGAAAATAGGCTTATAGGGTGCTTGATGATAATCTCGACTTTGAGTTGATTAGCATGATTTGATCTTGAATATGTGCATGAAACTTGAGATTGAAATTAGCACACACACACATTCTGATTTTGAGATATGTTGCTTGAATTAGGAGAAAACATGTCTTGTCAACTTTTGTATATGTACATGAGATTTCTGAGAATAAGCAAGTCATGAAATAATCGTTTCAAATATCAAGAATGAACTCTACCTTGTGATTTTAATGCTTAATCGAGGACGATTAAGTGATAAGTTTGGGGGAGTTGATAGGGTTGAATATTACGCGTTTTTATGCTTGATATGCATATGTTTTCGTGTTGATTCTTGAGTTATTTTACGTTTTATGGTATATATTTCTATATTTCAGGAATCAATGTTGAAATTCATAAAAGGGGAAGAAATCAAGCTAAAATGATGAAAAAATGAATAAAGTTGAAGAAAAGAGGAAGAAACCAGAATCCAAGACACATGTTGCTCCTTTCTCCTCAAATTACTAGATGTTCGAGCCATGTTTTGGAAATGTGGTCCATATAAAAGTTGTAGAACTTTCTCTTATCTTCGCGTGGACAGCTGATTCATCAAATTCGGAGTTCGTATGAGAAAGTTACGGCCAAAATACGAAACTCGCCAGAAGCTGAAAAAGGCGAAGAAACTTACTGTGATTTCCGATCGATCGAGCAGAATTTCCGATCGATCGAGACGGGCAGAAAAAGCCACGAAAATCTTAATGGAAGGCTCGATCGATCGGCTCTTCTTTCGGATCGATCGGGACGAGCAATTTTCATTAAAATACCTTCCTTGTGGAGTTTGGATGCAAGAGGGAAGTCCATAATTCTTTCCCCTATATATTATACACCATAATTTCAACCCAAATCATACTTTTAACCTAGGAAATAGCCTCCATCTCAGCCCCCTTTTCCTTCACCATCTCATCTCACATCTCTTTCCTTCAATTCCACAATCAGCACAGCCTCCACCTTCTTCTCCCCTCACGTCCATCTTTCTTCACACCTCATCCACCACAACCTCCATCCTTCTACCATTCAACCTTCATTCATCATCACTCATCAACCCTTCACCCTATGATTTGGAACGAGCCAACAAGATAATCGAAGAGCACGATCGAGAAAGAAGCGAGGAAGGATCGAGAATCAACGAAAGAGTCGACTTGGGAGTTTGCTTTTACTTTTCTATTATTTGTTTTGAATTATTATTGGATTTATTGTGTTTTGAATGATTGAGAAATATTCTAAACATTGTTTTCCTTTAATATTCTTGATTGATTGAATTCATATATCATCTATGAGCATGTGTTATTGTTTTTAATGCTTTTGAAGGATTGATCACCTTTGAATGATATTTTATTATAATTGAGATCGAGAGATGAAATTATAGTATGATAGAATAATTCATGCCGTGTGTTAAAGATTGAGATCGAGAGATAAAATCACACACGAGTGATAGCTTTGGGTTGTTTAATCTAAAGTTAGTGGTTTTCATAAAGCGCATTCAATATTAAATTGTTAATTACGTGAACGAGAGTTACTAGTTGCAATTTGATGTTAGACTTAATATAGCTCGAGAGAGTATATTGAATAAATCCGGAAAACCCGTCACCGTAGAGATGTGTGGAGAAAAGAATTGTAAGAGTTGGGTTAGGTGAATAATTGTCTTGTTACTTTCTTGTGGATTTTTCTCGTGATCGTTGACTATTTTGGTTGGATTATAGTAGCTTAATTTAGTTTAGTTTAATTATTGATTAATTTTCGTAGGTTAAATATAGTTAAAAGTTTCTTATTTGGTACTTACTTGTTAGTCCCTGTGGGTTCGACAATCCGTATCTTCCTATCTATACTAAAACTTGACACCGTGCACTTGCGGTCTAAAATCGCTAGATTGGAATTAATTGTTTAAAATAAAAGCGATCAGATGGTAAACGTAGTACCATAAAGATAATGACGCCAAATCTTCAAGGCGAAAATGATAGCCGCTAGTTCCAGATCATGGACTGGGTACCTGGTCTCATGAGGCTTCAACTGTCTCGAAGCATAGGCTACCACTTGTCTGTCTTGCATCAATACACAGCCTAAACCCTACAATGATGCATCCGTGTACAAGGCAAACCTCTTATCCTCAGACGGAATTACCAACACTGGCGCTGTCGTCAAACGACGCTTCAATTCTTGGAAGATTTCCTCACAAGCTTCGGACCAAAAGAATGGGACTCCTTTCTGAGTCAGCTGTGTCAATGGCTTAGCGATCTTGGAAAATCCCTCGACAAAACGTCGGTAATAACCTGCTAGGCCAAGAAAACTCCGTATCTCGGGTACAGAAGTGGGTGCTGCCCACTCCATCACATCTTCAATCTTCCTGGGATCTACAGATATCCCTTGGCTAGATATGACATGGCCTAGGAATACCACGCTGTCCAACCAGAACTCGCACTTGCTAAGCTTTGCATACAACTGATGATCCGTGAGGATCTGAAGTACTGTCCTCAAGTGCCGTACATGATCTTCTTCGGTCCGAGAGTAGATGAGTATATCGTCAATGAAAACTATGACGAATTGATCCAAAAATGGCTGGAACACCTTGTTCATCAAACTCATGAAAACAGCCGGGGCATTTGTCACCCCAAAAGGCATGACTAGGAATTCATAGTGCCCATACCTAGTCCTGAAGGCTGTCTTCTGAACATCCTCTTCTCTTACTCGAATCTGATGGTACCCCGACCTCAGATCGATCTTACTGTAGAGCCTTGTACCCTGCAACTGATCAAACAAATCATTAATCCTCGGGAGTGGGTACTTATTCTTCACTGTAGCTTTGTTCAGTTGTCTGTAATCGATGCACAAACGCATCGAACCATCTTTCTTCTTCACAAATAAAACTGGTGCTCCCCAGGGCGATACGCTAGGGCGTATATAGCCCTTATCAAGGAGTTCTTGCAACTGAATCTTTAATTCCCTTAGCTCCGCTGGTGCCATCCTATAAGGGGCACGAGAAATGGCCGACGTCCCCGGTAATAACTCAATCCCAAACTCGACCTCTCTCGTCGGTGGGAATCCGGGAATCTCCTCCGGAAAGACATCGGGAAATTCCGCCACTACGGGCACATCCTCAACTTTTACTTCTTCTTTCTTTTCCGTAACATCAACGACATATATGAGATATCCTGTGTGGCCTCTTTCCAATAACTGTGCCATCTTGACAGCAGATATCAATGGAATCTTTGAGCGAGAACCATCCCCATAGAACGTCCATGGAATTCCCATATCAGATTTGAACCGTACTGTCCTCTGCCTGCAGTTCACAACTGCCTGATACCTGTTCAGAACGTCGATGTCCAGAATGCAGTCAAAGTCTGACATTCCCAGAACAATCAAATCTGACCTTAATTCTTTATCCTCAAAATAAATGAGGCCATTGTAGACGATCCGATCAGTAATCATACTTCTTCCAGCGGGGGTCGAGACTATAAGAGGCGTGGGCGACGGAGAAGTGCATATGTGGTGTCTTTCCACAAAACTTGTCGACACAAAAGAGTGTGACGCACCTGTGTCGATCAATATAAAAGCAGGGTGCGTAAATAAAAGACACGTACCCGCTATAACCTCCTCCGGAGCCGCTGAAGCCTGCTCCCTTGTCAGTGCATAGACTTGTCCTTGAGGTGGCCCCATGGGCTGACCTCCATGCTGACGCGGCACAAATGGGGGTCTGTGATGTGCTGTCCTATCCGCAGGCCTCCCCGCAGAACCCTGTTGACTTCCCCTGTTGGGACACTGTCTAGCAAAGTGGCCCTTGTCGCCACAAACATAGCACCCTATACAATCTTTCGTCAGATGTGGTTGCCCACAAAGAGTGCATTGGATCTTCCCGGATCTGTCTCCCTGAGACTGCCCCCTTCCAGATGGGGCATCACTCCTTCGGTTCCCTTTCCATCTATTGTCAGACCTCTTACCACTGAACCTTGACGCCGATGAGTTCCCACTCGACTCCGATGAGTTCCCACTCGACTTGAACTGGTCATTCCTTGGCTTCAAATTATCCGGAGTGGATTTCTGAGAGGGTGCCGACGATGGTACAACATCAGGGTACGCACCCACTCCTAGTTCGGCCAGCTCGGCACGTGAGAGTGCATCTTCAAAGCAAGTAGGGCCATAAGTGATCACCCTATCGTATAGCTCCGGCCTCAAACCTTTCATGAAATTCCTCATCTTTGCTTGCGTGCTCGTGGCAATGTGAGGCACATATCTGAGCAAGGAACAAAACTAAAGAGCATAATCTGACACTGACATATTACCTTGCTTGAGGTGAGTGAATTCATCTTCCTTAGCCTGTCGTGCTGCAGCCGAGAAATAACGGTTCAGAAAGCGAGTTCGGAACATTTTCCAGTTAACTTCATGACCTTGAGCCTCTTGCTCTACCACAGTGGTCTTCCACCACATTAGCGCCTTCTTGGCCAACTGGAACTCTGCCAACCGTATCCATGCTGTCTTCGCACATGGGGCTGCCACAAAGATCTGCTCTATTCTTTCTAACCATTCCTCGGCCCGTTCCCCAGTTTCGGTTCCTTCAAAGGTTGGGGGTCGGTAAGCAAGGAACTGAGTTAAGCTTAGCTCCCCTGGCAACAACTGTTGTTCGGCCGGTTCATCATCAAAAGCTGGCGGGGGTAGGGGATTCGTACGCCCTGCACTCGCATTGACGCTCACTGCGTCGCCTACCTCCACATTTGCTGCCATACTGCAACACAAGGGTTAACAACAAGATCCAAAAGAAGTTCGTATAAGACTTCGTTAGATAAACAAAACATGTTAGCACAACATCATGTACTTCATATGCAACTTATGCACAAAACATGTTCGAAAGTAAGCACCTAGCTAACTTATTGCTAAGGCTACCCTTCACTCATTCCCGGGTTATCTAACCACTGCTCTGATACCACTAATGTAGGGTCTTCCTACCTTAATATCATTTAGTACACATAAATTGGACAGAACATGCATTTATAACCTCTTAAGGGTTCCGGTTGTAGCTTGAGCTAAGGAGATTACAAGCCAAAATAAAGTTTCCAAAAGCTATATAATTACATTCCCAATAAAGAATGTTAAAGCTATAGATTTACACTACTCCTAGAGTAGAGACTATCAAAAATCCTGCATCCTACGTTCATCATGCTCCCTTTAGCTCACTTCCTCAACCCGACCCTAGGCCCTTGGCCCAAAAGTGTACCTACAGGGATAACACATCGTGAGCATACACATATTTACTTAACATTATATAAAAGCATACAATAATGCATAACATCTTAGTTAAGTAAAGGTTATTGGTCGTCCTTCGACTTTCTTGTTATCCCTGACTCTTATTCATATATTAGGGCGTCTTACCCCATTGTATGGCATCTTACCATATCATCATCATCGTGTGGCATCTTACCACGTCATAATCATGGTGTGGCATCCTACCACGTGGGCATCTTACCCAATCATATGGCGTCTTACCATATCATAAACATTGCGTGGCATCTTACCACGGGGGCATCTTACCCACTCACGTACTTTGGGTGGCATCCTACCACATGGGCGTCTTACCCAATCATACACGTCGTATGACCTTATTATAAACTTCGTCATTATAGACGTCCTCATAAACATCATTATCATAAACATCATCATAAGCATCATCATCATAACATCATCTTAAACATCATCATAATATGTAAGGGTATGGTTTACCGTCCGATGCTCGTACGTCTCTTACGTACCTTAATTCCAAAAGAAGGAGAAATCGTAGACTTTATCTCCTTGAAGTCGTGGGTACCTGGGACGGTTCTACATAACCATACAAATTGATATTAGAAGCTAAATATAGTCCAATATCCAAAAATCCCACATAAATATCAAAAATTCATTTTTTTACAGCTCGCGATCGATCGCTGCCCAGGCGCGATCGATCGCGAGATCGCACTGGACGAGGGGGCAAAATTCTTTTCTTGGCGATCGATCGCCACTTTTGGCGCGATCGATCGCCAGCCTCGCCGATCGATCGCCCAAGAGTGGCGATCGATCGCCAAATGCTACTGGCGGGCATTGGAGGCTCGCGATCGATCGCCAAGAACGGGCGATCGATCGCCGAGTGCTGTGCTTCGAAATTTCGCCATTAATGCCAATTTTTCAAGCTCTTCCTCATGCCACCCAAAACCAAACTTCTTAACAACTTCAATAACATCATAACCCACTAAAACCAACATAAAACACTTCAAAAATCATACCCCAACCATAAACAACACATACCCAAACAAACCCACAAAAAACATCAAAACTTAACCCATTTCAACACCAAACATCATAAAACTTATAGAATGGTTCCATACATCTTGTAGGCTCCAAATCCTAGCAAAAATCACACAAACAAAGTTTTTGTGGAACTTTTCTTCTCCTCTTTTGGTGGAACTCGAAAATGGGTAGGGTTTGGGGTTTGGGAAGTGATTTGGGGATTTTTAATAAAGTGAAAGGTAAAGGGGTTAAAGTGATGGGTAGAGGATTGAAAAAAAAAGGGGTTACTTTAACTTAAATTAAAATTGTACCCCAAACTTAACATGATGTATAAAATGCTCCAACATAGTATTTTAAAGGCATTTTACAAGAATGCTCCAAACTTCATCTAAAATCACATCCTCCTCATATTTAATAATTAACACAATTAAATCATGTTAACATCTTAATACCCAACACATAAATCCATCAACACATGATACATCATATAAACATAATTAATGCCTTACTTGCAATTAATTAATTTCGGGGCATCACAACAATACTCCCCTACTTATAAGATTTCGTCCCCAAAATCAGCAACAATTCAAGTGCATCGAATGATATTCATTATACTCCCTTAGGGTAAGGATAACTTTTTTATTTAGGCTCAAATAAGGGTAAGTATAATGAGTTTGCCAAGAATGTCGAATGGGGTCTATTTATATGCAATGCATATACCATTCATTTTCAATAGAGCTCAAATGGGACACTAGGGATTGATATGAATCATGGTAAGCTTGAAAGGCTCAAACGTTTCACAGATCACCTAGATCATTTCCAAGTCAAGTTTGTAACTATAAAATTTCGCCTCAAAGTGTCATCATCAAATAAGTTCTAGGATAACTCTAAGATACTCAAGACAAATCATCAAGTTCACAACAATTATCACTATTCAAAACATGCAATCCACAAGATCATGACTCATTGTGCTCAATATATTCCTCATTCTTGACATGCTGACTCAAAATAGGATATTCATGTACAAGTCCAATAATCATCACAAATCAAGTTCATATGCATAGTGAGATCAAAATCCTCATTGAATAGTCACTACTATAATTCATTCTTTTCTCAAGTTTGAACTCATAAATTATTTATTTTTTTAGCTCATAATAATCGGACGATTCAGGTGTCATTTAAGCACACAACATGTGGTTAAAACAAGTAAAACATGCAAGCTACTACTCCCCCAAACTTAAATCAAACATTGCCCTCAATGTTTAAAAGAATCAAAAGGGAAACAGTGAACTCCCCTGATCAAGACGCTTGCATGAGGGTTGAGGAAGATTTGCTTTTGAAAGCTCCACTGTTGTAGAGGTTCATCGCTCCAACCAAGTACCTAGCAAGAGAAGAATGCATATGGTAAAATATTCGACATGAGAGATAAACAAAACTAAAATGAAAACTGAAAAATAAAACAAAACTAAATAACAAAAGGATACGCTTGGGTTGCCTCCCAAGAAGCGCTGATTTTTGGTCTTCGGCTTGACCATCAGAAGCAACCATCAAAGAGCGGCTGCCGCCCATAGTAAGTATCGTATGATACCACTAATGGGTCTTCATTCAATATGCCCTCAAGATTGGCAATATTGTAGCAGTGTAAGCTCGTCGCTTCAACAACATTCTTGAATTGGTAGGCATGGCAGAATGATTCTTGACTTGGCTTCAAATCTTGGAGGATGTAGTGCGGTGAAGTTGGCATCGATGGAAAATACGGATCCACATATGACATAGAATATGTCTCCATCGATGGACTCAAATCGGAATCTTCTCAAGTCTCTTCCTTCTCCAACATCACATTCGACTCATCTTCATATGGGAAATCCTCTGATGACATCTCTGAAGTAGGCTAAATCTCTTGAAGAGGCTCAAGTTCCTTTGAATCTTCCACACTAGGAGGATCACTCCCCCAAACTGGGTTGGTTGAGTGATCATCATCATATAACCAAATTCGATTTGTCGCCTCTTGATTTGTAGCTCTCGTCTCTTCCTCATGGCAGCTAGTTGAAATTGTTTCCATAAGGACCACCATTTGCTGCTCCAGGTGGGGCATAGAGTTGGTTTGGCACTCCAAACTATTCTCAGTTGATGCCATGAATCTCACTAAGGTATCTTCTAACTGAGTTGTGACATCTGCAGAACTATCTCTCCTCTCTTCGCGATGTTCAAATGGTTGTGGCGTATCAATAGGGTAGTGAGGCTCCGATGGGTATTGGTGACTCCATCCTTGTAGTGAAGGATCACAATGCCAGTGATGATCGAAGTCCGCCATATCATTGAACAGGTGCAATACACTGTCTTCATATTTTTCAACCAAAGGACTTCCAGTTGCCAGTGCTCCGCTCAATACCCATTCTCGTGTCTGTGCATCCAACCCATTGAAGAAACATTGCAGGAGAGTATAGTTCGAAAAGTTGTGATACCGGAATGTGCTGGCCAATTCATTGAATCTCTCCCAAACAGCGTAGAACGGCTCGGAACGTTGTTGGGCAAAGCTTGTGAAGGCTTGTTGATGTAGCATCTCCAAGTACCTCACAAGACAAACAAAACAAAAACAAATAAATATATATAAATTTTTTTTTTTTGAAATAAATAAACACAAATGGTTAAATTACAGTCAAAGAACCTAGTATGATATTACTAAAGTTAGTCCCCGGCAACGGCGCCAAAAACTTGATCGCTTATTTTTTAAACAATTAATTCCAATCTAGCAATTTTAGACCGCAAATGCACGGTGTCAGGGACTAACAAGCAAGTACCAAATAAGATGTCTTTTAACTATATTGATCCTACGATAATTAATTTATAATTAACAACTAATTAATTAATATATACTACTAATCCAACCAAGTCAACAAAGTAAATGAGAAAAATCCACTAGAGAAGATTATCGAGACTTTGGCTCACCAATGCAATTCCCTACAATTCTCGATTGAATATTCAAATATTTCTAAGGTGACGAGTTCTCCCAATTTATCTAATACACTCTCTCGAGCTATATTAAATCTAACACCGAATTGCAGTAAGTAACTCTCGTTCACTTATTTAACAATTCAATGTTGCATAAGAGCCATGAAAACTCCTAGCTTTCAATTACTAGATATCTATGGCTATCATGCATGTATTTGACGCCATCTCTCGATCTCGGTCTGAAATCCATGGTATGAGTTATTAATTCAGTATCATAAAATCATCTCTCGATCTCAATTACGATACTAACATCATTCAAAGGTGATCAATCCTCTAAAAGCATGAAGAACATAAAACATACGCAAAGAACTATAAGAATTCAATCATTAAATCATCAAATCGAAGGTTCATAACAAAGGATTCGCCTAGCCTCGATAAATAAACTTAGTTCATACTCATAAATAAATACCAATACTCAAACATGTCTTGCAACAATCCAAGAATGATAAAATCAAAACAAAACAAAACTAAAGTTTAAAAGTAAGAATAAACTCCCAGCGTCGACTCCGGTTGTAGATCCTCGCTCCTTCTCTTGCTTCCTTCTCGATCGTCTCTTTATCGCCTTGTTGGGTAGTTCCAATTCCTAGGATGAATAGGTGAAGATGGATGAAGGTGATATGGAGTATGGAGGTGTGGAGGCTATTCCTAGGGTTTTAAAATATGATATTGGGTTGTAATTTTTGTGTATAATATATAGGGGAAAGAATTACGGACTTCCCTTTTGCATACAAACTCTACAAGGACGTTATTTTTCTGAAAACTCCTCTGGCCGATAAATCGGGACAAAGCGGCCGATCGATCGAGCTTCACAGTAAGAATTTCGTGGCTTTTTCAGCCTTGCTCGATCGATCGGCAATGCTTGCTCGATCGATCGGCAAGACCAGAATGTTTTCTTCGCCTTTTTCAGCTTCTGGCGAGTTTTGTATTTTGGCCATAACTTTCTCATACAAACTCCAAATTTGATGAATCAGCTGTTCACGCGAAGATAAGAGAAGGTTCTACAACGTTTATATGGACCACATTTCCAAAACTTGGCTCGAACATATAGTAATATGAGGAGAAAAGAGCAACATGTGTCTTGGATTCCGGTTTTCCTCTTTTCTTCAACTTTATTCATTCTTTCATCATTTTAGCTTGATTTCTTCACATTTCCCTACATTTCAAAATTGATTCCTGAAATAGAGAAATATATACCATAAACCGTAAAATAATCCAAGAATCAACACGAAAACATATACATAACATAGCATAAAAACGCGTAATATTAAATCTTATCAACGGTTTGAGGTAATTAGAAAAACACTTCTATTATGATGCCTGGCAAAGACATGTGATGTTCTCGGGGTATGATTTACTTGTCATTACTTGCTACTTATTTGACTATATGACATGTTGAACTGCAACATGTGAATTACATGACACATTGATATGCATGATATATTATATATTGAGATACATCACATGAGATTATGATATTGCATGATGCATGGACATTGAGCATGTCATGATGATCCTATTGATTCTTTCGTTGATACCCATATCTTTCGTTGGTATCGTTATGCGTGTCTGGGGATGATGGTCACGCCGATGGCTCGACGGAGAGAGAGAGAGAGCTGAGAGATGACGTGGCGACGAGTGTGCCGACGTCGCCCAGACACGACACGAGGGATGATGGACCGCCGATGGCTCGACTGAGAGAGATGTCTTAGCGACGAGCGTGTCGACGCCCATCTCGAGCTTGATATTTATTGATGATACCTTTCTTTGGACTCCAATATTCTGGTATCTTGAGATATTTGATAGATATTCCTTGGATTCCGGACTTTTGCTATCCCGAGATGATTTGTACCTTTCATGCATCGCATTACATTGCATTGCATTGCAATACATCATATATCACATTTTATAGATAGATGTTGTAACTACTTGATAGTTTCATATTGGGCTTAGGCTCACCCCTTAGGGGGTTGTTGTTGTCTTTGTGTGTGGGCAATGGCAGGTATTAGAGGTGACCAGGATCCCAAAGAGGGAATGCTCGCTGGAAGTCTTACCTGAGGTTGTTTTCTTTTGTCTATCCCAGCCGTGTGATAGTTAAGTATACCAGGGTGTGTCCTGGATAGTATAACTATGTAAATGAAGTTTATTCCTGTCCTGTGAGGGCACGATCCTAATGTGGTGTTTAATTATCACACATTGAGTAATTTATGTAAACAACGGAAGATTAATTTCAAATGTCTTGTTAAATGGCCCTTAAAAAGTTTCGCTTTTAAGTGATACATATACATTGATATCAAAAAATATATATATTTCGATTTAGGCCTTTCATTTGCAAATAATAAAGCAAATATTAACCAGCATTATCACATAGTCTTGAAAATATCATATCCCAAGTACAACATACACGGGGCATACCCCGGTAAATATATTTTGTTTAAAAGTCATATACTATTACTGGGAATAAGAAACCATACATAACCTGAGCTCGGTCATCATGGAGCTTGGTTATCTCACGACGCGTCGCTGTGAGCATCATCACCATGTTCTCCTATAAAGCCTATCATGTCCGAACAACCAAAGACGTGACAGCCCCCACAAAGGGGGTCAGTACCCCAGTACGAGAAATAAATAAATCATGTCAAATGACAAAGTATCATGTAATGCATACCATGTATGAAAGTGATGTATGAATGGGTACAAGTAATCGAATATCAAGATACCAAAATCGGAGTCTAAAGGAAGGTATCATCAAATAATATCAGCTCGAGCAGAGGGTGACAACACACGCACATTGCGATAGGAGACTCATCCTATGTGTTGTGTTCGTCCATCCCTCGTGTCTAGGTCCGGTGACGCGCGCATGACTACAGTCGCTACCTATACTGCATGTCATCGCCGTGCTCGTCGTCCCCGAAACTCAGAGTGAATCAACTCAGTCATAATCATGGATATTGATAGGCTTAGATTTTGAGTGTTTTTAACTGTGATTTCTTCCCATTTTCTGTACTTTTTCCTGGATGATATTATGCTTTTTGGTGTTTATTCATTTGTTTCAGGAAATTAGATCAGAAGTGAAAGAAATGAGCTAATGAGAAGATAACGGGCGAAATCGAGGCATAAAAGATGATGAAAATGTAGAAGATGGTTTCTTCAGATCTCGATCGATCGAGAGTTATTCTCGATCGATCGAGCCAGCCAGTAGCAAGACTCAGAATTTTCGAAGGCTCGATCGATCGGTAGAAATATCGATCGATCGAGCGAGGCAGTAACTTCAGCAACAATTTTTGAGAAATCTCGATCGATCGGTGGAAATTCCCGATCGATCGAGCGAGGCAGTAAGTTCCAAAAGCTGGCGTGAACAGTGCACCGATCGATCGGTGAAATTCTCGATCGATCGAGACGCGAGATCTGAAGATTTTATTTTCCTATTTTATCGAGATTTTGGAGGGCTTTTTAAGGGGACTCTCTTCCACAGAATTGAGGACGAATTTTGAGACAATATATCAGACTTTTGAGGTCAAGAGCAGCCGCCCTAGCCGCCGCCCAACGCCGGAAGAAGGAGATCCAATCTCCGTTCTTCGTCCAAAGTCGAGCCTATCCGTTCCGGAGTGCAAGGAAGGAACAAGAGAAGAAATCACGGTGCAACGCACGGATTCATCCATCGTTTATCGTATTTCTGAACTTAATTTATTTGATTTTCAATTTTCATTTGTTGTTTTTAAGGTCGAGAGACAAGAAAACTCATCTGTTATTGATTTGAATTAAAATTGGTTTATATTATTGAAGTTTTAGTTCGTTGTGTTTGATATTATTGATTCATTGATATTTGCGCGCATTGATATTTATTGTTCCTAAATTAATTGCATGTGTAGATCAGAGTCTAGCTAGCTTTGATTGAATTTGAGGGTTACAGCCGAGATCGAGAGATAACGCTGTAACACGCTCCATTAATTTATGATGTATGTTACGATTGAGATCGAGAGATGATATCGCATACGTGAGAACTTGAAATCGAAAGATTTAGAGTTAATAGGTTTTGATAATTTAAGCAACTTTGAATTAGTAAATAGGTGCACGAGAGTGACTTGTTCTAATTTATTGTTAGTTTCGTTACAGCTCGAGAGAGTGTATCGAATAATCATGAAAACCTTTCACCTTTAAAATCAATTGGTTAATAAAGTGAGAATGCCATTGAATCATTAGAGATAACATAATTGAACGACGAACTTGGTAATTTTCTCGAGTAACTTACCTTTGCATTTCCGGAACCATTCTTGTCATTATTTCTCGTTTAATTTTGTTCTTTAGTTTAAATTTAGTGTTAGTTTATCAAACTCCTTTAATCGTAGGCTAAATATAATTTGATTGATCTTATTTGGTACTTATACGTTAGTCCCTGTGGATTCGACAACCTTTACTTAATTTTCACTATACTAAAACTTGACACCGTGCACTTGCGGTAGAATCGCTTCAATCCATACACTGAAAAATAATTGTTTAAAAATAAAAGCGGTCAAGTTTTTGGCGCCGTTGCCGGGGACTAATCTGTATAATATCATACGAGATTAGTTAATTGTAATTTAGCCAATTCTTTTATTATTGCGTTTTTGTTGTTTTTTTTTTGTTTTCTTTTGTTGATCTTTGTTAATATTTTCTTTGTGTATTTTTGTTGTCTCCTTTTGTCTATTTTGGACAGGAATCGGTTCTTTAGTGCAAGCATAGAAAAGAGGAACCCCTTCTCGAGCCGTTTGATCCAGAGATAGAGAGAACTTTACTAAGTAAATCAAGAGAAGCTCGAGAAATGGCTGACAATAACGAAGCACAGAACCCTAGATCAATGATGGACTTTGCGCAACCCGCACTTCATGAATCTTTATCCAGTATTACGAGGCCAACGATTCAAGCGAACAACTTTGAGATCAAGCCGGCGATTATACAAATGATTCAGCACTCGGTTATGTTTGGGGGAGCGGCCACGGAAGATCCAAACAATCACATCTCCAACTTTTTGGAGATTTGTGACACGTTCAAACATAATGGCGTCTCCGACGACGCCATCAGGTTAAGGCTCTTTCCTTTTTCATTACGAGATAAGGCTAAATCATGGTTAAATTCACTACCTGCAGGTTCAATAACAACATGGGAGGAGATGATGAAAGCATTTTTATCAAAGTACTTTCCCCCTTCCAAGACGGCGAAGATGCGAAACGATATCACGACTTTTGGGCAGTTAGACCCCGAGACATTATATGAAGCGTGGGATCGTTTTAAAGAATTGTTGAGGAGATGCCCACACCACGGTCTACCCATTTGGTTGCAGGTACAAACTTTTTATAACGGTTTATTTTCTTCTAACCGTTCGATGATAGATGCAGCATCTGGGGGATCAATAATGAGGAAGACGCTGGAAGAGGCATATAGCTTATTGGAAGAAATGGCGTGCAATAGCTACCAGTGGCAGTCAGAGAAGAGCACGCCACAGAAGCCAATAGGAGTCCATCAAGTGGACGAAATCACTGCTCTTTCGGCTCAATTAGAAGCTATGAACCGGAAGATAGATAGCATGGGAGCAGCAGCGATGCAAGCTCAAGCTATCTTCTGTGAGCTGTGTGGAGGCAGTCATCCGAGCATCGAATGCCAGGCAGGTAACCCATTCTTGCAAACTAATGAAGTGGTGAATTTTGTAAATAACAGGTCACCCACCAGTCCGTACTCAAATTTATACAACCCGGGGTGGAGGAATCATAACAATTTTAGGTGGCCCAACAAAGAGAAAGTGTTAAATCCACAGCTACAACCGGGAGGATCGAATAAACTGAGTATGGAAGAGCTAATAGCCAAGTTCATAGCATCAACTGAATCCAGGATGACAACCCAGGATGCAGCAATAAAGAACTTGGAAGTGCAAGTGGGTAAGCTCGCATCATTAATCACAGGACAATTGCAGGGCAACATCTCAAGTAGAACAATGAAGAATCAAAACGAGCAAGCAAAGGCCATTGAGTTAAGAAGTGGAAAAGAGCTAAGACCGCAAGTTGAAGCTGAAGAGAGTCATGGAGAGACATCGAAAGCAAGGATATGACTGAGAAAAAGGCAACAGAGAAAGGTAAGCATTCTAACACTACACCGAACACACACATTGATAGGATAGTAATTCCTCCCCCATTTCCCGCAGCATTGAAAAAAGCTAAGATGGACGCAGAATTTGGTAAATTTCTTGAAGTTTTTAAGAAACTACACATTAATTTCCATTTGCTGACGCTTTACTTCAAATGCCTAGTTATGCTAAGTTTTTGAAGGAAATCTTGTCGAGTAAACGAAAGCTGGGCGAATATGAGACGGTAAGTTTGACGGAGGAGTGCTCAGCAATTGTGCAAAATAAAATGCCTCCAAAGTTAAAAGACCCAGGGAGTTTTACTATCCCATGCACTATAGGATCATTATCTTTTACAAAGTCATTATGTGATTTGGGTGCTAGTATAAATTTAATGCCATTTTCTATTTTCAGGAAGTTGGGGCTAGGAGAGCCAAAACCTACCAAGGTTTCACTGCAGTTAGCAGATCGATCCATCACATACCCTAGGGGTATCATTGAAGACGTTCTAGTCAAAGTGGATAAATTCATCTTTCCCGTTGACTTTCTGGTACTTGATATGGAAGCAGATTCAGAGACACCATTGATTTTGGGTCGACCATTTTTAGCAACGGGAAAAGCAATAATCGATGTGCAACAAGGGAAGTTGGTCCTCCGAGTAGGGGAGGATCAAGTTACTTTTAATGTTTTCAAAGCACTTAAACATCCACACGATGAGCACATGTGTTTCAGTATTGATATAATTGATATTCTGACAGATGATTTTTTGCAAGATACATTCAAGAGTAACATGGAAGCATGCCTATTGGAAGCTGATGAGCAACACTGCCAGGACGACATTGAGCATATAGCTTTTATGAACAACACCAGTCCCTACATGAAGCGAGCCACTGAGAATCTGGGAGAATTGGGAAAAAGGGATATTAAACCTCAAAAGCCATCAATTGAAGAGTCACCTAATCTTGAACTCAAACCTCTCCCATCACATCTCAAGTATATTTTCTTAGATACTGAAAGATCTTTACCAATCATTATTTCTTCGTCTTTGACAGGTGATAATGAGGAAAAGCTTCTGAAAGTCCTTCAAGAGCACAAGAAAGCATTTGGATGGAAGATATCAGATATCAAAGGAATTAGCCCATCGGTCTGCATGCATAAAATTCTTATGGAAGACACATTCAAGGCCGTGGTTCAACCTCAACGTCGTCTCAATCCAAAAATGCAAGAGGTAGTCAAGGCTGAGGTGATTAAGCTTATGGACGCAGGTATTATCTACCCTATTTCTGACAGCTCATGGGTAAGTCCTATTCAATGTGTACCAAAAAAGGGAGGTATTACTGTTGTTCCTAATGAGAATAATGAGTTAATACCCACTAGAACAGTCACAGGGTGGAGAGTGTGTATTGATTATAGGAGGTTAAATGATTCCACTCGTAAAGACCATTTCCCCCTTCCCTTCATTGATCAGATGGTGGAAAGGTTAGCAGGGTATGATTTTTATTGTTTTCTAGATGGATATTCGGGATATAACCAAATTGCTATTACGCCTGAGGATCAAGAGAAGACTACCTTCACTTGTCCTTATGGCACATTTGCATTCCGACGAATGCCATTTGGATTATGTAATGCACCTGCTACCTTTCAACGATGTATGGTAGCCATATTTCATGACATGATAGAGAAGTTCCTAGAAGTATTCATGGATGATTTTTCTGTATTTGGTTCTTCTTTTGATATATGTTTAGCTAACTTGAATCTGGTGTTGGCTAGGTGTGAAGAGACAAATCTCGTACTAAATTGGGAGAAGTGTCATTTTATGGTCCAAGAAGGAATAGTCTTGGGACACAAGATATCTGAAAAGGGTATTGAAGTGGATCGGGCTAAAATTCAAGTGATACAACAATTACCACCGCCGACAACAGTGAAAGGGATTCGGAGTTTTTTAGGACATGCAGGATTTTATCGACGTTTCATTAAGGACTTTTCACAAATTTCTAAACCTCTATCTCATTTGTTAACTAAAGATGCATCTTATGAGTTCAATTCTGATTGTATGCAGGCGTTCGAGACACTCAACGAGAAATTGGTAACAGCACCGGTATTGGTCGCACCTGATTGGGAGTTACCTTTTGAACTAATGTGTGACGCCAGTGACACTGCGGTAGGAGCAGTCCTAGGACAAAGGAGGAACAAGGTATTTCATACAATTTACTATGCTAGTCGCACTTTGAATGAAGCACAACTTAACTATGCCACCACTGAAAAAGAGCTTCTAGCCATAGTTTTTGCTTTTGATAAGTTTCACTCCTACCTATGTCTTGCCAAAGTTATTGTGTACACTGACCACACTGCACTAAAGTACTTACTTGCGAAGAAAGATGCAAAACCACGCTTGATTAGGTGGATTTTATTATTGCAAGAATTTGACTTAGAGATAAGAGATAAGAAAGGTGTTGAAAATGTGGTTGCAGATCATTTATCGCGAATTGAGAACTTGCATGAGACAAATGACAATGAGGTAGTTGAGATTAATGAGAATTTCCCTGATGAGCAATTGTTTAGTGCTGAATTGTTGCCTTGGTATGCACAGTATGCAAACTATATTGTTAGTGGTATCCTCCCACAAAATCTGAATTTTTATCAAAAGAAAAAATTCTTTTCTGAGGTTAAACATCTTTTGTGGGAGGAACCATACTTGTTTAAAGTCTGTGCAGATAACATAATAAGGCGTTGTGTCCCAAAGGAGGAGATACAGGATATTATGTAGAAATGTCATGATGGGGATGCTGGTGGGCATTTTGGAGCTACTAAAACAGCGGCTAAGGTACTTGCTTCTGGATTTTATTGGCCAACGCTGTATAAGGATACATTCAGGTATGTCTCTTCATGTGATAGATGTCAGAGGGTCGGTAATATTTCTCGAAGGAATGAATTACCATTGATTAATATGCTTGAATGTGAAATTTTTGATGTGTGGGGAATAGATTTCATGGGACCTTTCCCAAGCTCTTGTTTAAATAAGTACATACTTGTCGCAGTAGATTACGTGTCAAAGTGGGTAGAGGCGGAAGCTTTGCGCACTAATGATGCTCGCGTGGTTGTGCAATTTCTGAAAAGAAAAATTTTTACTTGTTTTGGCACCCCTCGAGCAATCATTAGTGATGGTGGCACCCATTTTCGTAACAAACAATTTGAAAAACTTTTGAGTAAATATGGTGTCACCCACAAAGTGTCTTCGCCTTATCATCCACAAACCAGTGGGCAAGTAGAGGTTTCAAATCGAGAGTTGAAGAGGATTTTAGAAAAGACAGTGACTCTAAGACGAAAGGATTGGTCCTTACGCTTAGATGATGCATTATGGGCTTATCGAACTGCTTTTAAGACACCCATTGGCACATCACCTTATAAGTTGGTATTTGGTAAGGCATGTCACCTCCCTGTTGAACTTGAACATAAGGCATATTGGGCTATTAAATGGTTAAACTTTGACTGCCAGGCTGTAGGTGAGAAGCGTCTTCTACAATTGAATGAGATGGAAGAATTCCGCAATCAAGCATATGAGAATGCCAAGATTTACAAAGAGAAAACTAAGAAGTGGCATGATTCACGTATACAACAAAGGGAATTCAAGGTAGGAGATGCTGTACTCTTGTTCAACTCCAGATTGCGACTCTTCCCAGGCAAACTACGCTCTCGTTGGTCCGGACCATTCAACATTGCAAAGATCTATCCCTCTGGTGCAATTGAAGTTACTGATCCTAACAGGGGAACATTTACAGTGAATGGGCAACGCTTAAAGCATTACCACATGAGCAACGAAGTCCAAACGGTTGCGTCTGTAGTTTATCTTGACGACTGAGAGAGAGGAGATGACAGTCCAGCTTGGGACTATAAATCAAGAACCTTTCCTTATTCCCTGTGTTTCTCTTTCTTTTTCTGTAGTTTAATTTATTGAGTTAGTTATTTTTATTTTTGTTTTGTAGCATGGATCCGTGTGTGGCAAGGAGCACCACTACCCAGTCCCCCCTCCGGAGCATGATGAGGATGACGATCAGTGACGATCGTCATCATGGTATGTGTCTTTGCCTTGGCATTTATTTTTCTTGTTCATTGAGGGCAATTCACATGCTAAGTTTGGGGGGGGGGTTTTGAGTATTTGTATATAATCTTGTTTTTGCACGTACTGCTACTTGTTTTATTCCCATACCTTGCATGACTGCATGATGTTGAGACTAATTCGTCCTTGAGCATTACCAACAAAATTTTTTTTTTTATGGATTGAGTTATTCTTGAGAATTGATGAATTGGACTTGCAATAGTAATACATGATGAAATTAATCCTCATCTAGATAGAAGCCATGAAAATGTTTAACTTGTTTGTATATATCCTTTGTTAACTATATGTCAAAACTGAGGAATAATTTGAGCACTTATTGAGTCATGATTGAGTGAAGTATGTATTGATTAAATTGAAAACTTGTGTTAACTATGATGAGTCTTGAGTATCTTAGAGAACTCTACAGTTTAGTTGAAAGCACTTTGAGGCGAAATTTATAATTAGGAACTAGACTTGGAGATGATTTAGGCGATCTTTGGACCGTTTGAGCCTTTCAAGCCTACCTGTTATATATTATTCATTAGTGTCCCCTCTTGAGCTTTATTGAAAAAGAATGGTATATGCATTGCATATGATTAGACCCCCATTCGACATTCTTGGCAACTCATTATACCCACCTTGGTTTGAGCCTAAAAGAAAATTTTTACCTACCCCTAGGAGAGTATAATGAATCTCATTCATTGCACAGAATTGTATATGCAAATGAGTTCAAAAGGAACAAAAGAATGAGCAAAGGAAAAGAAAAGATGTAGAGAAAAGCCTTGAAAAGAAAAATTCAAAATAAGACCCAAAGTGGCCAAGGCTAGAAAAAAGTTGAAGAGAAGCTCAAGAAAGAGTTGAACTGATTTTTATTATACTCTCTTCTTTGAATTCCTCCTACCTTTTCTTTGAAGCCGACACCAAAAGGCCTAACATTATAAGCTTTTAAGACCTTTTGATCCAAGTCTAGGGAACAATTACATTAGTGGAGAAGTGCTGGATAGTAAACTTGTATAGTAATTCAAAGTAATCTTGACTAGGAGTTAATATGGCACATGTTGATGTTAAAGATATATATGTAACTCATGTTTGACAATAGCACACACGCACGTTCCGATGTTGCGATGTATTGTTTAACTTAGGAGAAAATGCTTCTGGTTAAATGTTGATTGAATCCTATTGATGTGTAAGTAGGATTTCTGAGCTGTTACATATGTTGCAAAGAAAACTCATGCTTAGTATCGAGTTTACCTTTCTTTTTGAGTTTATTGCTTGCTCGAGGACGATCAAGTCTAAGTTTGGGGGAGTTGATAGGCTTAGATTTTGAGTGTTTTTAACTGTGATTTCTTCCCATTTTC
Source organism: Haberlea rhodopensis (assembly GCA_907163345.1). Classification (NCBI taxonomy): domain Eukaryota; kingdom Viridiplantae; phylum Streptophyta; class Magnoliopsida; order Lamiales; family Gesneriaceae; genus Haberlea; species Haberlea rhodopensis. The sequence goes on from CAJQUN010000156.1 coordinate 749,907, forward strand.
TGTACTTTTCCTGGATGATATTATGCTTTTTGGTGTTTATTCATTTGTTTCAGGAAATTAGATCAGAAGTGAAAGAAATGAGCTAATGAGAAGATAACGGGCGAAATCGAGGCATAAAAGATGATGAAAATGTAGAAGATGGTTTCTTCAGATCTCGATCGATCGAGAGTTATTCTCGATCGATCGAGCCAGCCAGTAGCAAGACTCAGAATTTTCGAAGGCTCGATCGATCGGTAGAAATATCGATCGATCGAGCGAGGCAGTAACTTCAGCAACAATTTTTGAGAAATCTCGATCGATCGGTGGAAATTCCCGATCGATCGAGCGAGGCAGTAAGTTCCAAAAGCTGGCGTGAACAGTGCACCGATCGATCGGTGAAATTCTCGATCGATCGAGACGCGAGATCTGAAGATTTTATTTTCCTATTTTATCGAGATTTTGGAGGGCTTTTTAAGGGGACTCTCTTCCACAGAATTGAGGACGAATTTTGAGACAATATATCAGGACTTTTTAGGTCAAGAGCAGCCGCCCTAGCCGCCGCCCAACGCCGGAAGAAGGAGATCCAATCTCCGTTCTTCGTCCAAAGTCGAGCCTATCCGTTCCGGAGTGCAAGGAAGGAACAAGAGAAGAAATCACGGTGCAACGCACGGATTCATCCATCGTTTATCGTATTTCTGAACTTAATTTATTTGATTTTCAATTTTCATTTGTTGTTTTTAAGGTCGAGAGACAAGAAAACTCATATGTTATTGATTTGAATTAAAATTGGTTTATATTATTGATGTTTTAGTTCGTTGTGTTTGATATTATTGATTCATTGATATTTGCGCGCATTGATATTTATTGTTCCTAAATTAATTGCATGTGTAGATCAGAGTCTAGCTAGCTTTGATTGAATTTGAGGGTTACAGCCGAGATCGAGAGATAACGCTGTAACACGCTCCATTAATTTATGATGTATGTTACGATTGAGATCGAGAGATGATATCGCATACGTGAGAACTTGAAATCGAAAGATTTAGAGTTAATAGGTTTTGATAATTTAAGCAACTTGAATTAGTAAATAGGTGCACGAGAGTGACTTGTTCTAATTTATTGTTAGTTTCGTTACAGCTCGAGAGAGTGTATCGAATAATCATGAAAACCTTTCACCTTTAAAACCAATTAGTTAATAAAGTGAGAATTCCATTGAATCATTAGAGATAACATAATTGAACGACGAACTTGGTAATTTTCTCGAGTAACTTACCTTTGCATTTCCGGAACCATTCTTGTCATTATTTCTCGTTTAATTTTGTTCTTTAGTTTAAATTTAGTGTTAGTTTATCAAACTCCTTTAATCGTAGGCTAAATATAATTTGATTGATCTTATTTGGTACTTATACGTTAGTCCCTGTGGATTCGACAACCTTTACTTAATTTTCACTATACTAAAACTTGACACCGTGCACTTGCGGTAGAATCGCATTCAATCCATACACTGAAAAATAATTGTTTAAAAATAAAAGCGGTCAGATATCAAAGAAATGATAGATCAATATGATATGTGAAATGCCTCGATATGACGTATACATATGTGATAAGATTATAGCGTAATTATGAAATAATCACAGTATGTTGTAGACTCGGATTCAGGTGCAACCGAGTGTGACTAGTTACAAGATTCATGTTGAAATGAATGTAACATAGTTAAAACAATGAAATCGAGGTACATGGTTTGGTTAACATGTAGCAAGAGAGATATCTATGTTATGACTAGGAGGGATATGAGTTCCATGTAGTTGAACAATAAACCTACATGATTTAGTATGCATTTGAATTGATTATGAGAGTTGCATATACATGTGAATGGGCATTTGAATTTGCTAGGAATGTCATGTGAATTTGCATTTAAGATTAAGCCAAGTATATAAAGTTGATTTCAGCTCTCAAAGCACATAATACACCACAATTCACCTAGTAAATCTCTACAAAGCTCTCTTCCAAACCCTTGCTTCTTCTTGCTTTCTTTTCTTGGTTCTAGCTTGGAATCATGGTCAAAATGCAGTATGTGGTACGGAGCGTGCTCTACTTTATGTAGTGAGTTGGTGTATTAACTTAGTTATGGTGGTTGATATGCAATTGAAGAAGCATGTGATTTGTTTGAAGGAAGATGGAATTCATATGTTGTTGAATTCAATGAATTAAGTTGTAATCTTATAGAAACATGTTTATATGATGCTTGAGATTGCATGAAACATGTTTGAAAGTGAATTTTCGAGTTGTATGAGATACACCATGTAGATAAGCTCAAAATCATCATGTTCTGAATTTTCTGAACATCGGTGATCGATCATGAGCCATGGCGATCGATCGCCGAGAACATAGCAAAAGTAAGGTGGTGAAAACATATGGCGATCGATCGGTGAAAATCAGGCGATCGATCGGGAGGAAACAGAACACTTTGGCGATCGATCGCGAGATAGTGGCGATCGATTGCGATGAAAAAGAACATGTTGGCGATCGATCGGGACAAATGGCGATCGATCGCCAAGGTTAAAATGTTGAAAAATGTGAGAGTTTTACATGATATATTATTCATAATGCTGTAGCATCATCATAGGGGACGGGGCAACGAGGCGGTTAGACATTGACGCCTAATTTATATCTTTTGTGTCGCATAACAGGTACGTGTTGACATACGGGTATATGATATTATTGTGATGATGATGTGAGCATGGTATCATATGATTAGTGGTATCATATGCATGTACATTCATGATATTTATATTGTTGAGATGGATGCCACGATAGATATGTCGCATATGCTTTGGCTGAGATCATTGCCACGATAGATATGCCAATGTGGGGGCATATGCTTTGGCTGGGATTGTTGCCACGATAGGTATGCTACATATGCTTTGGCATGAGAGGTATACGCCGGTTGGATATATGCTCTGGCTGTTATAACATGTGAGGACGGTACTATGTTATGTGCTGCTAATATGAAGATGTGAGGAGGTTCCACTGACATATTGAGCTGAGGTAAGCATATCATATTGGTCTGCTTATAACAGGATGATGAATGAGACATGTCATGACATATTTGCATTTACTGATGCATGATACATGACAATCACATTTGATGTTTATAGTGCTTTATCGTTTATGATTTTATTGATATTGCACTGGGATAGTTGTTTATATATACTCATGTTACGTGATTGTTTCTGTAGGGACTCATAAACGTGGGAGGACGGGATTGTGAGTCTAATCCGCTGCGAGTTGAACCACTGCATAGGAGTACGAGTCTAGATTGTTGTACAATACAAGTGATATGTATATTATGACAGGATTGTGTAAAAATTGTAACAACCTACATTAGTAAACTCTTAATCAGTGTATGCATTACTTAATTCTGTCTCACATATGTATAATGAATTGATACATAATGGATTAAGTAACGAGGACCCCACAATATGCCCATGAATCATTTATGCATCAAATGACATATGCAACTCAATATATCATGCAATCTCATGTGAAATCAATTCATATCATGTAATTCACATATCATGTACTACAATGTATATCAACATGTCATATAGTCACATAAGAATCTCATAGTGACAATTAAATCATATAATTCAATTAATGACATGTAAAATCATAAAATCATCATTACACGTCTTTGTTAGACGTCATGATAAAACTCATTTCTACGTACCTCAAACCATTAGCTAATTACCAAGTGATCCTCGACTCGATCTCAGGATTAATAAACCTGGTCATAACAGTTCCAAATACAGCATAATGTCACATACTAGCCTTAAACTTATCAAAATAAAACTCAAACATAGATCCAAAACCAATTCGCTAAATTTCAACCTACACAACCGTAGAGATCGGCTCATAACTTGTCCGATACTTAATAAAATCAAATGGGTTCGATTAGTTTAAAAGCTAACTCATAAATTAACATTTCATCAGTTCAACTCATCTTCAAATTCGTTCATTTAACTTAGGAAAAATGGCCAAGAACAATCTGCTCGAAAAACAGGACAACTCACCAAATTCCAGCCTGACCCATTTTTGTATAAACATCATAATAAATTCATATGATGTCCAAATGACTTGAGCCCAGTGGGAAAATCACGAAAACTCAATGTATTAGAGTTCATCTTCAAGTCCAGAAGCTAGTTCACTCATCTTGAGGCACATGCAAAGCAAAGTATGCCAGTTTTAAAAATACTCATATTCTGTTTTGACAGAGTGAGCGGTTCTAGGGAAAAGTGCACATCTTAGACAAGTAAACTCCAAATCATGTGAGGCCAGTTTCTAATGCAAGATAACTCAAATTTATACGATACATATCTTATGAGCTTTAAGCTAATTAGTTCATCTTGATGTACATTATTTGAAAAACGTACAAGCCTAAAAACTCGTATGAAATCCTTTTCCAGATTGAGCACTATGTGGTCAAATTAGCATAACTTTTGCATATGAACTTCAAATTGAGTGAGGCAAATTCCTAATGCTATTTAACACATAATACTACAACTCTTATTAGAAGGTAAAACTTCAAATTCGCAGTCATTTATTCCCAAAAATTCGAAGAACACGCTGCATGAAACTGGAATGCACTAAATTTCCAGATTTTACACATTTTGGTAAATTAACTCTAAATTAACTGATTTTGGTGGCCAATTAAAGCTAACACAAAATACTACAACTTGAATTAGGGACAACATCTACAAATTATAATCATAACTATGATAAAAAATCGAAATACCAGACTGTTCATGCATTGGTCTTAGCAGACTACCATTTGACAGCAACTATTCACCACAATTCTAGTGTATTTGCTCCATAATCCGACCATTAACAAAATTACAAGTTACTAAATCTCAATAAACATGGTATACCTTCATTTATCTTGAATAATGGAGTACAATCCAGTAACCATCTCGAAAATCCATCCCCATACAGCTGCTACTCGAATTTTTGGCTTCAATGTTGCTCCAAACTTCAATTTTCTTGGTACGTCTTGTTCCTCAAGCTTAGTAGCATTCAAATATATCTTTGCATGTGACATGCACTTGCAAATTCAAGAGGAGTTTGGTAGGAAATGAGCTGCAATTTTCGAAAATGCTAGAAGAGAGAAGGAGGAGTTTTTTAATTAAGTGGATGAGAGAGAAGGTTCTTGCACGCTTATAAATCCAAAATCTGATAAAGATGGGTTGCATTCCAATTTGCATGATTTTTTTAACTATATGATGTATTGTGGAATCCACGTGTCAATACATCACTATCTTGCAAGATTAATGGTCCAAAATCATGTATTAAACATGAGTTAAATTAATTAGGGGCATGTGTTCTCCAAGTACCATGTGATCATGCACATGCTCATGCTGTAAAACATGTTCCACTATGTAAGGACCCTAATCCTTAAGTGCGGATCAAAGGCATAAATAGAGCTAATATAAATGATCAGAGTGAATTAATCGTGTTGAGTCTATGAGCTTTAAGAATTACATGTCAAAATGAGGACTATTAATGGATTAATTACATTCCCCATCAAAAGAATATTATCAACTATAGTTTTACACTACTCCTAGAGTAGGCACTATACAAAAGAATTTATCCTGTCCTTCCTGCCTCAAAAGAATTCTCCACAAGCTCACCACCTCAACCCGCTTAGCCCTTCTATCATGCCAAAAGTGTACCTACAAGGAAAACCCCCAAACATGAGCAATAATATCATCCATATTCAACACAATATGAATATAAAGCGTAAATGCATAAAACACAATTAAAACACTTCCTGTTTTCCCATGCATTTCAAAACGCTTCCAGTTTGGTTGTCCCTGTACCATAACTCATGAGTATAATCAATAGATTATTTTTAATGGTCTAGACATGTCATGACACAATACCATCTCATCAATATCAAATATCAGTCACCATTCCCTAGTCTGTCCATCACAATGTATTTTAATGCCCCTCGCTTATTTACATATAGGCGGCATAGAATAACCTCGCTTCAATGGACAAGCGGTACTCCCACCCCTTGCCTCACATTGAGCGGCAAATATCCTTTCCTCGCCCTATATGACAACTACGCTCAAATGTGACATGCGGCGCTCCCACCCCTCGCTTCACATTTAGCGGAACCAAAAACAAATAGCGGCAAGCATTAAAATCATCAAGGGATGACCACGACTCATGGGATGTGCACCAATAATCATATGCATCTACAATCATCATGCATAATTCAACATGTATTTGCATCCACAATGCATAATCACATATATACACGCATCCACAATGCATAAACAATGAGTATATTAGATACATGTACCGTTGGGTGCCCGTACGTCCTCTACGTACCTTTCCAAAATGTAGGATATGGTAGGATGCCTTGGCTGTGTTGCCACCTGGGATGGTTCTACACATTCACACAAATCAATATTAGAACCCAATAATAGTCCAATACCAAAAAATCCTACAAAAAATCCAAAAACACCATTTTTGGTGTCTCGCGATCGATCGCCATACAGCTCCGATCGATCGCGAGACCCCACTGTCTCGAGCAACAAAATTTTACAATCCGCGATCGATCGCTGAGTTTGCGCCGATCGATCGCGGCCTCGCCGATCGATCGCGCAAAACTCGCGATCGATCGCTGAAGTCCACTGTCTTCAGCACTGCAGCTCGCGATCGATCGCGGAAGGCGCCGATCGATCGCCGAGTCCTGCATACCCGATTTTCGGGCACTATTCACCCATCTTCAACCCCAACTCAAATAAACTCAAATAATCCAACACCAACCATACCAAAACACTACAAATCTTCAATAAACAACATCATATAACCATAAATCTAACACTCACCAAAAATAACACCAACTCACACAAACCCATTTTAAAACCCTTCAAAAACATACCAAACTTAAACAAAACCTTACAAAATCAACAATGAGGTATCCATACCTCTTGGGGATCTCAAATCTCCCAATAGACTCCACCAAACAAGATTTTTGGAAGTATTTCTCTCCACCCTTGAGCACCAACTCGAAAATGGACAAGGGAAGGGTTTGGGAGGTGTTATTTGGTAAAGTGAAAAGTAAGAAAGAATGTTGTGGGGGTTTGGGGTAATAAAGTGGGTTGGGTTAATTTATGAAAATGCATCCCACAACTCATGGTGTATAAAACACCCCAACATGATATGTTTTTAAAAGCATTTATCCAAAATGCACCAAATATCAAATAAACTCATGATTTCCAATTAATTGCTAACCATGGCAAATAAATCATGCTAATAACAATTTCTCCAACATATACAACATGCACCCTGAAATGCCCTCCCCGGGTCACTCTATCATGTGACTAAGCATTTCCATAAGATTAATAAATCCAACACATAATCGATTAATTACCATCATAATTAATCATATAAACACAATTAATGCCTAAATTGCAATTAATCATTTCGGGGATATCACAATACTCCCCTACTTATAAGATTTCGTCCTCGAAATCACACGCACTTACCCCAAATAGAAACTAAACATAATCACATACCAGAGAATAGTTCCGGGTAGTGCTGCACCATATGCCGCTCCGTCTCCCACGTAGCCTCCTCGACACTCCTGCGATCCCACTGAACCTTGATCATAGGTATCACTTTGTTCCGAAGTCTACAGTCTGCTCGATCTAGAATTCTGACAGGCCGTTCCACATAAGACACATCGGACTCTAACTGAACTTCGGAAGGCTGTAAAACATGCGACGGATCCGGCTCATACTTCCGCAGCATAGACACATGAAACACATCATGTATACCAGATAAAGAAGGCGGCAGAGCTAGTCGGTAAGCTAAGGTGCCAATGCGCTGCAAAATCTCGTACGGTCCAACATACCTCAGAGACAGTTTCCCGCGCATCCCAAATCGCACAACGCCCCTGAAAGGCGAGATCTTCAAAAAGACCTTATCTCCCAACTGAAATTCCAACGGTCTCCGCCGTTTGTTCGCATAAGCTGCCTGTATGTCTTGAGCTGCTTTCATTTTCTGCCTTATCATCTTTATCTTCTCTTCCATCTCCCGAATCAATTCCGGTCCTCCGACCGATTTGCGGTCCAAATCATCCCAACACAAGGGTGATCTACACCGTCTGCCATAAAGAGCTTCAAAAGGAGCCATCTGAATACTCGCCTGGTAGCTGTTATTATAAGAGAACTCTACCAAAGGCACTGAATCTTGCCAAGAAACATCGAACTCCAAAACGCAAGCTCTCAACATGTCCTCGAGCGTCTGGATAGTACGCTCGGTCTGACCATCCGTCTGAGGATGATAAGCAGTGCTCAATCTGACTTCAGTTCCCAAGGCTGACTGAAGGCCTTCCCAAAAATGAGATGTGAATCGCGGATCTCGATCCGACACTATGGAAATGGGGATCCCATGCAATCTCACCACATCTCGAATATACAACTGCGCCATCCTCAAAAAGGTGAAAGTCATGCTATAGGGGATGAAATGTGCTACCTTAGTCAATCGATCCACTATCACCCAAATAGCATCAAAGCCTGAAGCACTCCTCGGCAGGTGAGTCACGAAGTCCATGTAAATGTGTTCCCACTTCCACTTCGGTATCTCCAAGCTTCTCAACTCGCCGCCAGGTCTCTGTCTCTCTGCCTTAACCTGCTGGCAGATCAAACACCTCATAACAAAAGAGACGACATCAGATTTCATCCTCTTCCACCAAAACTGACCACGTAAATCTTTATACATCTTCTTTCCTCCTGGGTGGATGCTAAGTCTGCTACTATGAGCTCGCTCCAAGATCCCTCTACGCAACTCCGGCGTACTCGGAACCACCCAACGGTCACCCAATCTCAAATATCCGTCATCGGCCACTCTGAATTTCGTTGGCTGACCAAGATGTACTAAAGATAACCACCTCTGAACCTCATCATCTGACCTCTGAGCTCTGATGTTCTCATAGATATCTGGCTCAGCTAACAAGGTCGATACATACACAGGTGATGCATCAATGTCAAAGTCATAGCCTAGATGGCAATAGGAGGTCATCATGGCTGACAAATGGATGACGTCCTCAGCAGAACTCCTCACTTTCCGGCTCAAGGCGTCTGCTGTCAAATTAGCCTTCCCGGGATGGTACTCAATCTCATAATCATAGTCTTTGAGTAAGTCCATCCACCTCCTCTGCCTCATGTTCAGCTCCGCCTGAGTGAATAAAAACTTGAGGCTCTTGTGATCCGTGTAAATGGTAAACGACGTACCATACAAATAATGCCTCCAAATCTTCAGGGCGAAGATGATAGCCGCCAGTTCCAAGTCATGGAATGGGTATCTCGTCTCATGCGGCTTCAACTGCCTCGATGCATAAGCCACCACATGCTTATCTTGCATCAGTACACACCCAAGGCCCTGGAGTGATGCATCGGTATACAAGACAAATCTGGAGTTCTCCGTATGGATCAATAACACTAGCGCCGTCGTCAAACGGTGCTTCAACTCCTGGAAGCTCTCCTCACAAGCTTCTGACCAAAAGAAAGGTACTCCCTTCTGGGTCAACTGTGTCAACGGCTTGGCAATCTTCGAAAAGCCCTCGACGAAGCGTCGATAATATCCGGCCAAACCAAGGAAGCTCCGAATCTCAGGTACAGAAGTGGGGGCAGCCCACTCCATCACAGCTTCGATCTTCCTGGGATCCACTGATATCCCACTGCTGTAAATGACATGCCCCAGAAATACTACACTGCTCAACCAGAACTCACACTTGCTGAGCTTGGCATACAACTGGTGCTCTCGAAGAATCTGGAGAACTGTCCTCAAGTGTTTCACGTGCTCTTCCTAATTCCGGGAGTAGATGAGAATGTCGTCAATAAATACAATGACGAACTGATCAAGGTACTGCTGAAACACTCTGTTCATCAGACTCATAAAGACCGCTGGAGCATTCGTCACACCGAACGGCATCACTAAGAACTCATAATGTCCATATCGAGTCCGGAATGCTGTCTTCTGCACATCTTCCTCTCTGACTCGAATCTGGTGGTACCCGGATCTCAAATCAATCTTGCTATATAGTCTGGTACCTTGCAACTGGTCAAACAAGTCATCAATCCTTGGGAGAGGATATTTGTTCTTTACTGTGGCTTCATTCAGTTGCCGGTAATCGATGCACAATCGCATCGAACCGTCCTTCTTCTTCACAAAGAGAACCGGTGCGCCCCATGGCGATACGCTCGGGCGTATATATCCCTTGTCAAGGAGATCCTGCAGCTGTTCTTTCAACTCCCTCAACTCCGCCGGTGCCATCCTGTAAGGTGCACAGGAGATAGCGGATGTCCCCGGTAACAACTCGATCTCAAACTCAACTTCCCTAGCCGGTGGAAATCCTGGGATCTCTTCTGGGAATACATCAGCAAACTCTGCTACCACTGGTACATCCTCAACTCTCAATTCCTTATTCTTCCAAGACGTGTCCACGGCATAGATCAGATAGCCCGTGTGGCCACGTTCCAACAGTTGAGTCATCTTGATCGCTGAAATCAACGGAATCTTCGCACGAGAACCGTTGCCATAGAAAGTCCACTGACTACCCAAATCAGGTCTGAACTTCACTGTCTTCTGCCGGCAATCTACCACTGCCTGGTATCTGTTCAGAATATCAATACCCATGATGCAGTCGAAGTCTGACATACCCAATACGATCAAGTCTGCCTTCAACTCGTTGCCCTCAAAATAAATGAGGCAATCTGCCATGAACTGATCAGCAAAGACATTTCTTCCAGTGGGTGTCGAGACAAGGAGAGGCGTGAGTAGAGAAGACGTGTGCATATGGTGTCTCTCCACAAAGCCAACAGATACAAAAGAGTGGGAGGCACCTGTATCTATAAAAATAAAAGCATGGGTAAGTAAATAAATGATACGTACCGGCGATCACCTCCTCTGGGGCTGCCTGAGCCTGCTCTCTAGTCAGCGCATACACCTGTCCCTGGGACGGTCCCACTGTCTGACCTCCCGATGGTCGAGGCCCAAACTGCTGCCTCTGGTGTACTGTCCTATCATCAAACCTCGGCCTGTTGCCCTGAAACTCTGACTGTCCTCCCCGAGTGGGGCAATACCGAGCGATGTGGCCCATCTTGCCACAGCTATAACAGGCAGGGCACTTACTTGAAGAATGTGGCCCTCCACAGTTGTCGCACCTCGGCTCTCCCGGCCTATTCCCTTCTGAAGACCCTCGATTGGCGGACCAATTGCTCTTCTTGTTCTCCTGTTTCTGACCAAAGTACTTCTTTCCACCAAACCGTGAAGATGAAGAGGCACCACGAGGTTTAAATGGCTCTTCCCGGGGCCTCAAGCTGTCATTAGTCTGCCTCTGTTTTGGTACTGGTGGTGGCATAGCACTAGGATAAGCTCCCACTCCAAGCTCAGCAAGCTCCGCTCTTGTGAGAGCATCATCAAAAGAAGTTGGGTTATTGGTGATAACCCGGTCATAGAGCTCCGGTCGCAACCCCTTCATAAAACTCCTCATCTTTGCGTGTCCATTGGTGGCAATGTGGGGAACATACCTCAGCAACGAAGAGTACCGCGTGGCATAGTCTGACACTGTCATGTTCCCCTGTTTCAAACTTGTAAATTCGTCCTCCTTCGTCTGTCTCGCCGCTGCGGAGAAGTACCGGTTCAGAAACCGGGTCCTGAAGAGTGTCCAATCGATCACAGTACCTAGTGCTCTTAGCTCCAATACAGTGCCCCTCCACCACATTAGAGGTTTCTTTGCTAACTGGAACTCCGCCAGCCTCAGCCACGCTGTAACAGCACAAGGAGCCGATACAAAAATGTGCTCAAGTCTTTCTAGCCACTCCTCAGCTTCCTCCCCTGATTCTGTTCCCTCAAACCGGGGCGGGTGGTAAGAGAGAAACTGGGTCAAGTTAATCTCACCGTGTGATGACCAGAAATTATGGATGTTGATCCCGGAGTGTTAATAACCCGTAAAGTTGTTTTACGTGGCAATTGGAGTTTAATCGAGGTGTTGGGCCTTCTGGGCTCGTCTATTTGAGTAGTTGGGATCGTTGGATCCCGAGGATGAGATCGTATTCTCATTTCGGTGAAAACATGTGAGTTAGGTTTTTAGTGTGACTCGGAATCTCAGGTGCTTGGTGTGGGCACCGGTAGGGGGTTTTTGAGTTAGAGAGAGAATTTTTGAAAACAGATGATTTTTAATGAATCATGATGTATTTGTGGGGATATTAGTATTTCGGGGTATTTTTGCTATAAATACCAGTTAAACCCGAGATTTTAATTATCGGAACCATTTCAGCACCTCGTTTCTCTCTCTCCCTCCCGCGCATCCCCGATCCCCTTTTGACCCCCGCGCGTAAAAGTCGTCGGCCCGCCGCCGTCCGGCCGCCGTTCGGCGCGTGCCACCCGCCGTTGGAATCGTCTCTTCCAGGCGCTTCTATACATACCAACAATTTGAAGTTTGGTCGAGAATCGAGCTCGGATTTGCCAGAAAAGCGTAGGGTTCGAAAACTGGAATTTCATCCGATTTTTGGGAAGCGATTTTGCACATCGTTCCTCGGAGCATGGAACTCGAGCGAGGTTTGGCTCGGACTTCGGAGATTAAGGTACGTGTGACGTACGAGCATTACTATATGTGATAGCAATTGTGAAATGCATAATGTGTTGTATTGCATTAGATGGTTGTGGGTATGGCTATATATATATATATATATGTGTGTCGATATGACTATGGAACGACCTAGTCTTGATATCGCTGCCACAAGTGTACGTAATACTAGAGTAGTATGACCTTATAAGAGGTATGGGGTACTGGGTTTATTTGACTATTGTAAGACATGTGAGATGTCTAAGTATAAATGAGAATTTGTAAAATAAAGGGTAGGGCATTTGAGATGCCTGAGAATGATCGTGGGATCATGTATTCATTGTAAGACATGTGAGATGTCTTCGTTAGGAGACATGTGAGATGTCTAAGTGAAATAGAGAATTTGTAAAATAAATGCTAGGCATTTGAGCTATCTGTGACTGGTAGCAAAGTTGAAAATCAGTGTTAGATATCGAGATATCTATGTTTGCATGTATAATGAAATTGGAATCATTAATTATTGATACTTGAGAATCAGGCATGCTATGAGTTAAATCAATGTGTTGATTTACTGATTTATGATATTTGATGAGTTTGATGATTGTGAGAACAGGGACAGTACACGGAATCCCGGATGAGGATGTTGCCATCCAGGGAGTATCATTTAAATTCATTAATATTTACTTGTGTTGTAAATTATGAATTTCATTATTGTGATTATGAGATTTTGTATATTGGTATGCTCACCCCGTTGGGGGCTGTCTCTGTTGGGGCAGGTGAACAGGTGCATCGATGGCTATGGAGCTGGGCTCGAGCTGTTGATTGGATGTACTCACAGGATCATGGTACCAGGGCTTGATGGAGCACGGTATCGTATAGAGTACTTATATACACCCGAGGTTTATATACACATTTATGATGCTCGCATGTGAGCACGGATATTCTTGTATATGGGTTGTATATAAAGGCATGAGCCTTTCTCTCTTTCATTATATGTTGCATGCAATTGTGGTAGAATTGCTAATGATATGAGAGTCGTTAGTGTATTGTGTGGGTGTTGAGACCCATTTATGTCGTCATATGTGTGGTGTCTTCCCTGGCTGGGAATTTACTTTGTGTACTATATTCTGTTGAGTATTGTGTATTCCCTGGCCGGGAATTATATTATGTGATGTGCTTGTGTTTTGGGATAGCCCAATTTATGGGGAGACTCTGCCCAAATTTTTATAAAAGTCTATCATGTGAAAATTGGTGTAATGGGGATGGTAAAGTATCATCTGAGCTTCCCGATTGAGTCTTTATTGAAAGCATGTGCCACACATAGTGGTTAATACACTAATTAAGGGTTAAGGGCTTGGGGTCCTTACATTAGTGGTATCAGAGCAGTGGTTAGCTCTTTGGGGCTGTTAAGGGCCTAGGAAGTAATTGATAGCACATACTTATGCATGATGGCATTAATGTTGTATGACACAACTAGTTGTTTATGTGTTTTTTTTTTATGATATGAAAAGTGGTGTTGCTAATCAGTGTGATTGCAGGAATCGTGTAACATGAGATGTGATGGCATTAATGGTGATGTCTGGCCCTTCATGTATTATGTGCCAAGGGATCTGATTTTGTAGGAAAATCAGGGAAGGTGAGACGTACGCGCTTCGGACGGTAAAACGTGTTACACCTTTGATTATGTATATCGTGGTTAGTGAACCCTTACATGTGATGATATATGTGACATATCATGGTTAGTGAACCCTTACATGTGATGATATATGTGAAATGTTAGTGATATATTGTGATAATGAAATCAACTGTTGTGCTTGATTATTCTGGTAGAATTGATGAATGTTCCGGTAGCCTTTATCTCCGAGCGAGGGAGGTACTTGCCGCTGTCATGACTGAGCGAAGTAACATGCCGCTGTCATTGTCGAAGCGAGGGGTCCTAACATTCTGCTGTTGTATTGGGACCGGAACAGTCACAATTCTAGTGATTAATGTGGAATATTGTGGATATAATTGGAAACGTGATATCGATCATTATATTGTGAACTGTGGTATTAACCTGGATGCAGGTACATGGAGCTAGTGGAAGTTCCGGTAGCTGTTATATTCGAGCGAGGGAGGTACTTGCCGCTGTCATGACTGAGCGAAGTAACATGCCGCTGTCATTGTCGAAGCGAGGGGTCCTAAAATTCCGCTGCTATAACAGGACCGGAACAACCACAGTATCTATATTGATTGGCGATGGTTCATTCCGCCATATGTATTGATAGCGATGGTTCATGCCGCTATATCGATTGGCGATGGTTCATTCCGCCAGATGTATTGATAGCGATGGTTCATGCCGCTATATTGATTGGCGATGGTTCATTCCGCCATATGTATTGATAGCGATGGTTCATTCCGCTATGTTGATTGGCGATGGTTCTTGCCGCCGGATATATATTGATAGCGATGTCTCATTCCGCTATTCTATTGGCGATGATTTATGCCGCATGTATATTGATAGCGATGCCTCATTCCGCTATATTGATTGGCGATGGTTCATGCCGCCAGATATATTGATAGCGATGTCTCATTCCGCTACATCTAGGGCGATGGTTCATGCCGCCAGATGTCTATAGCGAAGTTTTATGCCGCTGACTCTATGACGAGGGATTATGCCCCTGATTCTATAGCGACGGGTTATGCCGCTATGCACATGACGCTGGATTACGCCACCTACGAGCGATGGGTGCTGATTGCGTACCACTGTTGGATGACGGAGACAGGTATGCCGCTATATTGATAGCGATGAGGTATGGCATATTACTTGTGTTAGCATTATTGTGGATACTATGTGTTGCTATATATATGCCATGTGTTTGACGATGAGATTATGGATGTCGTGTATTGCCATGTACCGTCGTATGTTTGACGATGTTAGTTGGATGTCATATGTTGACATATGCCGTCACGGGATGACGATGACATAGTTGATGTTCTATGTCGATGATGATTAATACATTTATGTTATATTTAGTTGTATGGTTTGAGTGCCGATGATGAGCACATGGTAGAGTCTGGGTCACTAGTTGACGAGACCTTTGGTCGAGCAATGATACCCTTGGGTATGCTCGTTGATTTGGCTAGGGCCAAGTGATTGGTGGTAAGAGTAGTCATTGAGGAAACTACTCGCTTGTGTTGTGATGTAGGGTAGACATGGTTGCACCCACCCTGAGGGTGTGGGATAAGTCTTATCGGATTATGATTGTATCATAAGTGAGCAAGGACACCGGGTTGTCCATTGTGCTTAGTATTTTAGAGATATGTTGGGCGATGACCCATTACTCTAACAGTTTGTAAGGTATGGCATACCGAGATGGAACATATGGTTTGTGGGTGGACCTGATATGAACCTATGGAGACAGCACTTTGCTAGCCAGATATCGTAGTGATGATATAGTGTGCTTGTTGGGGCCATGATACTGCTCGTTGGAACCAAGTTTGGCAAATCGTAAGGTGATACGATGTGGATGGTGGTGGATTTTAGTAGTCACCACGTCATTTGAGGTTGAGGTTGTGCATGCCTCACTGAAACGTATATACGTTGATGTTAAATCTTGGTGAGACTTGTCTGGGACAGCTCATAATGTTGAAGTACCAACAAGAGAGTCATCAAATCGTTGTTGACTCGATCTGGGAATCCGTGTACTTGGGTTGCAATGGGTACTATTGTATCCGGTTTTTCCGAACGGTGGTTCGAGACTAGTGGATCTCGAGTTCGATAGCACTTCCCTTGTGGGGAGGGAGGTAGTGTTATACCTATTTGGAATCTTTGAAAGATTCGGTAAGTTGGTGCGTGTGGTGTTGATTTTGGGAATCACGCCGTGTTGTTGATCGTCGATTATCATCCTCCGCTGAGTAGGGAATGACTCAGAATTGACAGTTGCGTTTGGGGCTTAGGGGTATGTTGTAGATACCCGAGCCGAGTGCATTGAGTATGCATATGATGTTAGTGCTTAGGCAGGTATACTGGTGAGTATACAGATGCCAGTTATTGATTTCCTTTCTGTCAAGCATAGAGTTATGCTATTTTTGGATGGTTAAATCTCTGATGAGAGATATGGAACACCTTGAGATTGGGAATCTCCATGGCACGATTATTACGAGAAACAATCGTGAAGTTAGTTGACTCCCTTTGAGGAGGGATTATCTTGCGAGGATTGAGATGTTTCCTTATCGGTGTTTTCCTTCGAGTTATACGATAGCCTTTCCAAGTTTGGATTGTTAAATCCTAGGATTGCCAAGGGATGGCAGGAATTCAGATTGGTTGGGTGTCGCTACCGACACAAGCGTTGAGGATGCAATGGGTTTATTGCATGTCCTTTCAGAATTTGAACTCTGTGGAGTCTCGATGGTTTGTTTATGATCAGGATGTGATCCTTGGAATATCCGGAGGTGGACATCTTGTGAGATGTCTTTTGTGTGAATCTGTGGCCGTGAGTTGCCCAAATTGAGTTGCAATGATGCGACTGCTCATTCGATGGAGGAGGTATGAAAGTGGAGACCAGGTTTGGTATGTGTACACCGTGGTATGCTAATGTTTCCCTCGTAACGATGTATGTTAGACATCGTGAGTCATGATAGAGATGTCTTTGAATGATATCTACGATAGAATCGGGAGCGATTCGAATCCTTGCAGTTTCAGTTGAATAACTGCTTTTGGGTTGTTAGCGTTGAGTTGTGCTGACGCTCTTTGACGTTATGATGGATTTGGGAGTCTATTCCACTCCAGAGTTTGACACGAAGTCAACGTTCTCACGGTTGAGGTGTCATTCCTGATGCGTTCTTACTAGTGGTATTAGAACGAAGGATGACTGTCCGATCTACGGTCGTAAGTATTGGTTGTTTTGCAGTCATGAGGGACTGACTTTTGGGATGAACCGCATCGAGGTATGTTTTGCCTCTTGGGTGATATGTTGGTTTTGGTATGTCGCTCTGTTTCAGAGTTTGTTGTGAGATAAGTATCCTCGCGGTTTTTAAGACGATTCTGATATGGTCAGGAATCGAGGACATGACTTCATGTTGTTGTGTAGCCTGGGTGTTACGTGATACACCGGTGCTAATTTCGAGGACGAAATTCTTTTAGTGGGGGATATTGTGATGACCAGAAATTATGGATGTTGATCCCGGAGTGTTAATAACCCGTAAAGTTGTTTTACGTGGCAATTGGAGTTTAATCGAGGTGTTGGGCCTTCTGGGCTCGTCTATTTGAGTAGTTGGGATCGTTGGATCCCGAGGATGAGATCGTATTCTCATTTCGGTGAAAACCTGTGAGTTGGGTTTTTAGTGTGACTCGGAATCTCAGGTGCTTGGTGTGGGCACCGGTAGGGGGTTTTTGAGTTAGAGAGAGAATTTTTGAAACAGATGATTTTTAATGAATCATGATGTATTTGTGGGGATATTAGTATTTCGGGGTATTTTTGCTATAAATACCAGTTAAACCCGAGATTTTAATTATCGGAACCATTTCAGCACCTCGTTTCTCTCTCTCCCTCCCGCGCATCCCCGATCCCCTTTTGACCCCCGCGCGTAAAAGTCGTCGGCCCGCCGCCGTCCGGCCGCCGTTCGGCGCGTGCCACCCGCCGTTGGAATCGTCTCTTCCAGGCGCTTCTATACATACCAACAATTTGAAGTTTGGTCGAGAATCGAGCTCGGATTTGCCAGAAAAGCGTAGGGTTCGAAAACTGGATTTCATCCGATTTTTGGGAAGCGATTTTGCACATCGTTCCTCGGAGCATGGAACTCGAGCGAGGTTTGGCTCGGACTTCGGAGATTAAGGTACGTGTGACGTACGAGCATTACTATATGTGATAGCAATTGTGAAATGCATAATGTGTTGTATTGCATTAGATGGTTGTGGGTATGGCTATATATATATATATATATGTGTCGATATGACTATGGAACGACCTAGTCTTGATATCGCTGCCACAAGTGTACATAATACTAGAGTAGTATGACCTTATAAGAGGTATGGGGTACTGGGTTTATTTGACTATTGTAAGACATGTGAGATGTCTAAGTATAAATGAGAATTTGTAAAATAAAGGGTAGGGCATTTGAGATGCCTGAGAATGATCGTGGGATCATGTATTCATTGTAAGACATGTGAGATGTCTTCGTTAGGAGACATGTGAGATGTCTAAGTGAAATAGAGAATTTGTAAAATAAATGCTAGGCATTTGAGCTATCTGTGACTGGTAGCAAAGTTGAAAATCAGTGTTAGATATCGAGATATCTATGTTTGCATGTATAATGAAATTGGAATCATTAATTATTGATACTTGAGAATCAGGCATGCTATGAGTTAAATCAATGTGTTGATTTACTGATTTATGATATTTGATGAGTTTGATGATTGTGAGAACAGGGACAGTACACGGAATCCCGGATGAGGATGTTGCCATCCAGGGAGTATCATTTAAATTCATTAATATTTACTTGTGTTGTAAATTATGAATTTCATTATTGTGATTATGAGATTTTGTATATTGGTATGCTCACCCCGTTGGGGGCTGTCTCTGTTGGGGCAGGTGAACAGGTGCATCGATGGCTATGGAGCTGGGCTCGAGCTGTTGATTGGATGTACTCACAGGATCATGGTACCAGGGCTTGATGGAGCACGGTATCGTATAGAGTACTTATATACACCCGAGGTTTATATACACATTTATGATGCTCGCATGTGAGCACGGATATTCTTGTATATGGGTTGTATATAAAGGCATGAGCCTTTCTCTCTTTCATTATATGTTGCATGCAATTGTGGTAGAATTGCTAATGATATGAGAGTCGTTAGTGTATTGTGTGGGTGTTGAGACCCATTTATGTCGTCATATGTGTGGTGTCTTCCCTGGCTGGGAATTTACTTTGTGTACTATATTCTGTTGAGTATTGTGTATTCCCTGGCCGGGAATTATATTATGTGATGTGCTTGTGTTTTGGGATAGCCCAATTTATGGGGAGACTCTGCCCAAATTTTTATAAAAGTCTATCATGTGAAAATTGGTGTAATGGGGATGGTAAAGTATCATCTGAGCTTCCCGATTGAGTCTTATTGAAAGCATGTGCCACACATAGTGGTTAATACACTAATTAAGGGTTAAGGGCTTGGGGTCCTTACACACCGGGTAGTAATAACTGAGCCACTGGCTCCAAGCCTACTGCTGGTGGAGGTAGAGGATTCACTTGTCCAACGCTAGCGTTAACACTGCCCACATCGCCAACTTCTTCGTTAAGGTTCCCCGCATTCATAGCAGCCATGCTGTAACACAAAGGTTAACAACAATTCCAAAACAAATATACATGTTATGCCGTTAGATAACAGGAATGATAATAAGCATGTTAGTATAACAGAATATACATCAATATGCACCACATGCATAAACATGCTTCAAATGTAAGCACCTAGCCAATCATGCTAAGGCTACCCTTCACTCGTTCCCGGGTTCTCTAACCACTGCTCTGATACCACTAATGTAAGGACCCTAATCCTTAAGTGCGGATCAAAGGCATAAATAGAGCTAATATAAATTATCAGAGTGAATTAATCGTGTTGAGTCTATGAGCTTTAAGAATTACATGCCAAAATGAGGACTATTAATGGATTAATTACATTACCCATCAAAAGAATGTTATCAACTATAGTTTTACAATACTCCTAGAGTAGGCACTATACAAAAGAATTTATCCTGTCCTTCCTGCCTCAAAAGAATTCTCCACAAGCTCACCACCTCAACACGCTTAGCCCTTCTATCATGCCAAAAGTGTACCTACAAGGAAAACCCCCAAACATGAGCAATAATATCATCCATATTCAACACAATATGAATATAAAGCGTAAATGCATAAAACACAATTAAAACACTTCCTGTTTTCCCATGCATTTCAAAACGCTTCCAGTTTGGTTGTCACTGTACCATAACTCATGAGTATAATCAATAGATTATTTTTAATGGTCTAGACATGTCATGACACAATACCATCTCATCAATATCAAATATCGGTCACCATTCCCTAGTCTGTCCATCACAATGTATTTTAATGCCCCTCGCTTATTTACATATAGTCGGCATAGAATAACCTCGCTTCAATGGACAAGCGGTACTCCCACCCCTCGCCTCACATTGAGCGGCAAATATCCTTTCCTCGCCCTATATGACAACCACGCTCAAATGTGACATGAGGCGCTCCCACCCCTCGCTTCACATTTAGCGGAACCAAAACAAATAGCGGCAAGCATTAAAATCATCAAGGGATGACCACGACTCATGGTAGGACTTCAATGCCTTGGCTGTGTTGCCACCTGGGATGGTTCTACACATTCACACAAATCAATATTAGAACCCAATAATAGTCCAATACCAAAAAATCCTACAAAAAATCCAAAAACACCATTTTTGGTGTCTCGCGATCGATCGCCATACAGCCCCGATCGATCGCGATACCCCACTGTCTCGAGCAACAAAATTTTACAATCCGCGATCGATCGCTGAGTTTGCGCCGATCGATCGCGGCCACGCCGATCGATCGCGCAAAACTCGCGATCGATCGCTGAAGTCCACTGTCTTCAGCACTGCAGCTCGCGATCGATCGCGGAAGGCGCCGATCGATCGCCGAGTCCTGCATACCCGATTTTCGGGCACTATTCACCCATCTTCAACCCCAACTCAAATAAACTCAAATAATCCCACACCAACCATACCAAAACACTACAAATCTTCAATAAACAACATCATATAACCATAAATCTAACACTCACCTAAAAATAACACCAACTCACACAAACCCATTTTAAAACCCTTCAAAAACATACCAAACTTAAACAAAACCTTACAAAATCAACAATGAGGTATCCATACCTCTTGGGGATCTCAAATCTCCCAATAGACTCCACCAAACAAGATTTTTGGAAGGATTTCTCTCCACCCTTGAGCACCAACTCGAAAATGGACAAGGGAAGGGTTTGGGAGGTGTTATTTGGTAAAGTGAAAAGTAAGAAAGAGTGTTGTGGGGGGTTTGGGGTAATAAAGTGGGTTGGGTTAATTTATTAAAATGCATCCCACAACTCATGGTGTATAAAACACCCCAACATGATATTTTTTTAAAAGCATTTATCCAAAATGCACCAAATATCAAATAAACTCATGATTTCCAATTAATTGCTAACCATGGCAAATAAATCATGCTAATAACAATTTCTCCAACATATACAACATGCACCCTGAAATGCCCTCCCCGGGTCACTCTATCATGTGACTAAGCATTTCCATAAGATTAATAAATCCAACACATAATCGATTAATTACCATCATAATTAATCATATAACACAATTAATGCCTAAATTGCAATTAATCATTTCGGGGATATCACACACTAATTGGTTGACTCATCGTGGTCCGGAACACCTTAATTCAAATTTGCACTTTTATTTATCCGGGTTCGCTAAATCATCGTTAATCCAGATTAATTAGCACTTCTTCCCCTGTTAAAAAGATTTCGTCCTCAAAATCGCAAAACTGAATATAACTCAAAAAAATTAAATCATATGAGATGTCTCAATCTCATTCATTGATACATAAGAATCATCATGTATCAATAACAACTGATGTGATCGTGTCAACGATATACCACTGAATCAAGTTCTCTATGATTCCACAAAGTTCAAAATATCGAGGCAACATCATACCTCACTGAACGAATCACATTGATCATCGCCAAGGGAATATCTTAATATTTACCTGATTCTCAACTCGAAAGTCTAACGATATATTTCTCTTTGGTGTAACAAATCTACTCACCTTAAGCAAATTTCGATCGTTTTCGCAGAAATTTTATCGTTCCTGGCATTTAATCTCAAGTTATGCCAAAAATTCCTTATCGATTTTCTATCATCATATCAGCGATCGGTAATTCTGGCTCTACAAAACCTGAACAGATGTCATCCCAAAAGTTATCTGAAACTTAAATTATAGGAAAATTCTACTGGTGAATAGTGATTTTTGTCAATTCTCACTAAATTCACCACTATTAATCGGGACATAGATTCCAAAGTCTGGATATTTTCTCAATTTATTCATCAGTATGGGTATGCTAAGCAATACTCATTGCTAACTTAGTGCCCATGACATTCTGAAAATAGTTTTCGAATTATTATATTATCCTCGGATCTCAATCATATACAGTTGTTACAGAATACTCATTGTAACTAAACCACATTATCCACATCTCCAACATGTCATTTTCTCATAGGCATATAGACTATTATATGAAATCAATATCTTGTATTGAATAGTCAATCAATTCCGACTCAACTTGTTTCACAATCTCTGTTTGATCTAAACAATTTGAGCTATAAAACTCAAAACTAGAAATTTCCTTAAATTCATTGTGGTCTTTACAAATTCTGTAGTATCCCATTAGGTCTCGTATTTTTATCTTGACCTGCTGACTTGCCAAACAATTTTCCACGAAATCTCCAAAATTTCTTTCTTTATACCATCCCGTTAGAAATAGGATCTCAAGAATGATACATCTCATTATTCCCAAAATAACACTATATCATCTATAGTGTGCTTTCTACAGTAATACTTCTTTCAAATCAGTAGGATTCGATGCTATTTACTGATTTTTTAATCGCAATCCACCTCTAAATGGCATACTAAAATTTAGTTGGTTGATGATACAAAATCAATTTCTTCAATCAATTTTTGTATGGGTCTGTCCTTCGAGTATTTCTGATCTTGGAAATCAGAGGTGACTCAAACTGCAAAGCATACATTCATGCTACCATTGCAACTTGCACTTTTAGGTTCAGTTCATCTGCTAATAGTTTCATTTTTCCTGATTGATATTGACTATTAGAGTCAAATTCTTTAATAAATCTAGTCATTGCTTCTATCTCAAGATCAACTCTGACTGAATAATAGATATTTAAAACTCATAAAATCAGAGTATATCATGAATTGTTCAGCATGCAGATAATGTTGCCATGTCTTCAAGGCAAAATACTGGCTACAAGATTGAGTTCATGAACAGGATATCATGATTCTTTCAGTTTCAACTATCTCAAAGCATATGCAATCATCTCCTCATGATACATTTGAACATATCTCAAATCTTTGACCAACGTATTTGCACAAACTATAAATACCCCGAACCAGTCTAAAAATAACATTGGGGTTGTAGTTCAGTTTATGAAAACTGCTTTCACATTCATCTGACCAAACGAAACTCAATTTCTTCTTAGTCAATTGGTTCATCCAATATCGGGCAAAACTCATAAAACTTCGTATCTCGAGTATATTGGTTACTCTTGGCCAAATTATTACTACCTCTACTTTAATGGGATCAACAGATACCTGGTGAGTTGGAATCACCTATCCCAAAACAACACTCAAATCAACCAAGATTTACACTTTGATAACTTGGTATACAATTTGAGCTTCACGAAGCGTCTGAATCATCAATTGCAGATGTTCTATGTGGTTCCTTCCGGATCTCGTATACGCTAGTATACCACTGATGAATATGACTACAATTCCGTGCAAAAGTTACGGAATATTTTATTCATCAAATTCATAACTCTACTGGTATAGTTGTCAGACTATACGACATTACCAAAAATTCAAAATGCCTTATCTGGTTTGATCAATTGCCTAGAGAATATTTCCCCTTCTCACTCAAACTAATGACAACCAGATTTAAAATCATTCTTCTTATACATCAAAATCCCTAACATACTTGATCTTAGGCAGTGGGTATTTATTCTTGACAATAGCCCGATTCAACTACCTTTAGTCGACACACTTCTTCATAATATCATTTTTCTTCTTCACGAACAAAACTGATGGTTCCTCAAGTGATATACACAGACGTATGTACCCTTATCGAGGATATTCTGTAACTATTCTTATAAATCTGTCAATTATGCTGATGTTATTACGTATATTGCTTTCGATATCGAATCTATTCATTAGCATCATCAAACAGTCAAAATCGAATTCCTTATGTGGTGGGGATTCTATTAATTTCTCAGGAAAATCATGGTAAGTTTTCTTACCACTCGGATATCAGTCAACATCGACTCTTCCTGATCAGCATCAACTGCTTATTACCACATATCCTTCATTTTCCAAATATCGCAACATCGATATTTTTCATAGCTGATACTATCAGTATCTTAGCTTGCTATTCGTGGCTATAAATATTTCATTTTGGGGCCACAAAACAGTCAAAAAATCATTATACCCTGAAATCAACTTACAATATCTCAAAATTTATCAGAGTATCCATACCATTGATACAGTCAAAACTATATATGGCAACACCATTGAATTTAAATCCACAACACTATCATCAAACTGTAATCTGCAGTGCACTATTACAAGTGTGGATAGTATAATTATCACTGTTGTGTATTTTCCAAATCATCATTATCAATGCACATTTGATGCAATTTATGAAAATAATGCTTTTGTCTCAAATCAAACTCGTGCAGTGTGATCAAATAAACAACATGTATCTGCGATCACTATTCCTAGAGCATCTCAAATCTTATCCTTAGCCAAGGTATAATCTCTAGTCTGCAAATAATTAACTGCTGCTGGAACTGAATGGTCGAAAAAAAAAATAACCATTCTGATATCTACCTCTAGCTCAGAGTATTTGTTGTTATGGCTGCATCTGTTCCTGAGCAAGTAACAGACATTCTCTGACTGGCCACAATCAATAACAGTTCCTTTTATTCTTTCACCAGGTTCAGTAGATACTTATATCTACAATGACTTCAACGACCTCGAAAGATCTGGTATTCTACAATCTCTTAGTACTTCTAGCATTATTAGAACTGGAATGACACTTCTGAAACTGTTCTAGGACTACTTGGAATATTCCAAATGATAGTCACTTCATTAAATCCAGTTCTAGCTCATCAGTGTCTTATCCTTCAGTCAAAACACTTCTAATTTAAATCTCTTCGCTGGTTAATAACTATCGAGATTAAGCACATACTTCCATTTCTGAAGTCCACGATAATCGTTTATCATTTTTCATGTAATCAACATGACTCTCTCGTAAACATTCTTTCCCGTATCAACAAGAGGGAAAACTCGTCTTCCATCACTACCATTACTGTAGATACTCTTATCTAGAAGAGTTCATATTCTAGTATTTATTCATAAGTTGGACATATACACTGGAACTGAATTACGACAGCCCATATCTAAGTCCTCATTCAAACAAATTCTAGTTGTTTCTCACAACAACTATACTCTATTCTTCAATTGAAATATCACTATTTTCAATATTCTGAAGTTCTAATTCATCATCTCGATGTGCACAGGTTTTGACGTAAACTCATACGTATTACCCTGATCTTTCAGACTCAAATTCCTGATGGCAATCGACAAAATGCGTGTGACAGAGCTCTATTGTCATCCCACTAAACACAATGATTAAGTCCCAAAGTGATAAATAAATTTCTCAATAATTATCACTAAGTTAATTCAATTCACGATCTTAATGTGGTGTTTAATTATCACATAGTGAGTAATTTATGTAAACAGCGGAATATTAATTTCAAATGTCTTGTTAAATGGCCCTAAAAAAATTTCGCTTTTAAGTGATACATATATATTGATATCAAAATATATATATATTTCGATTTAGGCCTTTCATTTGCAAATAATAAAGCAAATATTAACCTGCATTATCAGTCTCGAAAATATCATATCCCAAGTACAACATACACGTGGCATACCCGGTAAATATATTTTGTTTAAAAGTCATGTACTATTACTGGGAATAAGAAACCATACATAATCTAAGCTCGGTCATCATGGAGCTCGGTTATCTCTTGATGTGTCGCTGTAAGCATCATCACTATGTCCTCCTGTAAAGCCTGTCATGTCCGAACAACAAAAGACATGACAGCCCCCACAAAGGGGGTCAGTACCTCAGTACGAGAAATAAATAAATCATGTCAATGACAAAATCATGCAATGCATACCATGTATGAATGCGATGTATGAATGGGTACAAGGAATCGAATATCAAGATACCAAAATTGGAGTCCAAAGGAAGGTATCATCAAATAATATCAGCTCGAGCAGAGGGTGACAACACACGCACATTGCGCTAGGAGACTCATCCTATGTGCTGTGTTCGTCCATCCCTCGTGTCTAGGTCCGGTGACACGCGTGTGACTACAGTCGCTAGTTATACTGCCTGTCATCACCGTGCTCGTCATCCACGGCACTCAGAGTGAATCAACTCAGTCATAATCATGGATATCAAAGAAATGATAGATCAATATGATATGTCCATGAATAATTTATGCATCAAATGACATATGCAACTCAATATATCATGCAATCTCATGTGAAATCAATACATATCATGTACTACAATGTATCTCAACATGTCATATAGTCACATAAGAAGCTCATAGTGATAATTAAATCATATAATTCAATTAATGACATGTAAAATCATAAAATCATCATTACACGTCTTCGTCAGACGTCATGATACAACTCATTTCTACGTACCTCAAACCGTTAGCTAATTACCAAGTGATCCTCGACTCGATCTCAGGATTAATAAACCTGGCCATAACAGCTCCAAATACAACATAATGTCACATACTAGCCTTAAACTAATCAAAATAAAACTCAAACTTAGATCCAAAACAAATTCGCTAAATTTCAACCTACGCAACCATAGAGATCGGCTCATAACTTGTCCGATACTTAATAAAATCACATGGGTTCGATTTAGTTTAAAAGCTAACTTAGAAATTAACATTTCATCAGTTCAACTAATCTTCAAATTCGTTTATTTAACCTAGGTAAAATGGCCAAGAACAATCTGCTGGAAAAACAATGACAACTCACCAAATTCCAGCTTGACCCATTTTTGTATAAAAATCAGCCAATGGGAAAATCATGAAAAGTCAATGTATTAGAGTTCATCTTCAAGTCCAGAAGCTAGTTCACTCATCTGGAGGCACATGCAAAGCAAAGTATGCCAGTTTTAAAAATACTCATATTCTGTTTTGACAGAGTGAGCGGTTCTATGGAAAAGTGCATATCTTACACAAGTAAACTCCAAATCATGTGAGGCCAGTTTCTAATGCAAGCTAATTCAAAATTGTACAATACATTCCTTATGAGGTTTTAAGCTAATTAGTTCATCTTGATGCACATTATTTGAAAAACGTAAAAGCCTAAAAACTCGTATGAAATCATTTTCCAGATTGAGCACTATGTGGTCAAATTAGCATAACTTCTGCATATGAACTTCAAACTAGGTGAGGCAAATTCCTAATGCAAGCTAACACCGAATAATACAACTCTTATTAGAAGGTAAAACTTCAAATTCGTAGTCATTTATTCTTCGAAGAACACGCTACATGAAACTAGAATGCACTAAATTTCCAGATTTTACACATTTTGGTAAAATGACCAAAACGTTTTCATCTTAACTGTAAATTAACTGAATTTGGTGGCCAATTAAAGCTAACACAAAATATACAACTTGTATTAGGGACACCATCTACAAATTAGAATCACAACTATGATAAAAACTCGAAATACCAGATTGTTCATGCACTGGTCTTAGCAGACTACAATTTGATAGCAACTATTCACCACAATTCTCATGTATTTGCTCCATAATCCGACCATTAACACAATTCCAAGTTACTAAAACTCAATAAACATGTTATACTGCAAGGTCCCCCGAGCCCTTAACCCGCAATTAGTGTAGTAACCTCATAACCATGTGCATAAAGCCATCTATGTTGGGAAATAACCATATGCTAACTTAGCATAATATACCATTAATAAAATTTCTCCGTTTATTTCATTCCATGTCATTTCCAGTTTCCCCAACCAAAACCATTTAACATATCATGCACCCTTGTAATACACTAATTACATTATCAATTCATCTAGCAATTCCCAATTAACCGCACGCCACAAATAAATGAAAAGAGAAAGGCACTTGCGTTTTTATACTACCCATGTACACATATATACTGCTCACAGGCGAGCACCAAATAAACGTATGTGTACGTAATGTATAAAATACCATACTCCCAGCTCTGGTACCTCGATCCTGGAAGTACCTCCAATCCACAGCTCGGGTTCAACTCCAAAGCCAACCATAAACCTGTTCACCTGTCCCAACAGAGACATCCCACACGGGGTGAGCATACCAATACCACCAAACCAATAATCACAATAACATAATTCATAATTCACAAAAATGTATGCTATGAAATACAAAAGATAATCCCTGGATGGCATCATCCTCATCCGGGATCCCCTGTACTGTCCCTGTTCTCAAAATAGTCAAAATCATCAAATCCCTAATAGCCAGTTAATCATTACATTGATTACCTAATCCTTTCCAAGATCCAATATCAATCACATTAGTTCATTATCCAGAAATCATAGATATTCCAGATATCTAACCAATGGTTCCATTTCCTCGCTCGCTCAATAGCAGCGGCATTCATATCAGATGTTCGCTACATGGCGACAACATCCAAAATATCGCTCGCTCCATAGCGGCACCATACAATTCATATTATCGACCAATTTTATGTAACTGCATTCCATTTCCGTTATCCATCAATTCGACACAATAATATTATATCATGAACCACAATTGCAATAATATATTAAAGATATGCTCGTACGTCATACGTACCTTAGAATTCCGTAGTTCGAGTCCAACATTGCCTGAGTCCCACGACCCGATGAATTATGTGCTAACACATAAATAACTCACAATTAAACACAAGCATGCAACCACGTGCCCAAGCACGTTCATAACCCCCAAACTTATCGCCAATCCATGACATTTTACCATTTTAAAAGACCCCGGGTTAAGCATGCATAATACCCAAAATATACTATTTTATAAGTTTAATGATAGCCAAAAACTCAACCAAGAATTCCGTTCTATTAAACTTTGGCTCCAACCAATCCATTTAAAAGTATAGTATTCCTATTGGAATGTGGACATAGTGTAGGGCCTTCCTACCTTAACATCATAATCAAGACATAATCAGGGCTAAGCATGCATCACAGACAGTTTATGGTTTCGGTTATTACGTGAGCTAATAAGATTACAGGCCAAAGTAAAACTTCAAAAGCTAATTAATTACATTCCCAATAATGAATGTTAACGTTATAGATTCACACTACTCCTAGAGTAGAGACTATACGAAATCCTGCATCCTAATTCACAATGCTCCTCGAAGCTCACTGCCTCAACCCGGCCCATAGCCCTCCAAATCCAAAGGTGTACCTACAGGAACAACCCATCATGAGCATGTACATCATTACTTAACATCATAGGGTAATGGCATATAAACAAATGCATGAAAGTAATTGGTAACGTATACTTCCTGGTTAATCGCATTAACCCTCTTTGGTTGTCCCTGTTTCATAGCCATGCATATAATCATTAGTTCTTGACATGAATGATTAAAATCATACTTTGCATATATGTTCATAACCAACAATGTTAATTAGAAATGGGACTGTCCTGGTTCTATTATGGCAGTGGCACAATTGGCCCCCCTCGCTCGACATGAAGCGGAATTGTGATACCCCTCGCTACGCCTTGATAGCGGATGTATCTCCTCGCTTACCCATAACAACCACCGAACATTCTACCATTTCTAGTAACATAGTTTAATATTCATCATAAACACCATAGCATCTTATAGACATCATCATCTTGTAAAAAATCATCATCTTATAAATATCATCATCATCATATAAGCATCATCATCTTATATCATCATCATCTGATAGCATCATCATCTTATGAACATCATAACAAAATATAACAGTAAATGTACGAAATCTTAGTTACGTAAACTTGCTGGTTATTCGTCAACTTCTTTTTGTTGACCCTGATTCACATTCATGCATATGGGCATCTTACCCCATCGTATGGCATCTTACCATATCATAACCATGGTGTGGCATCTTACCACGTGGGCATCTTACCCTATCTGTGATATCCCCGAAATAATTAATTGCATTTTTGGGCATTAATTATGTTTATGTGATTTTATGGTGATAATTAGATTATGTGTTGGGGCTAATTATCTTGGTGAAATGCTTGTCTCATGGTAGGGCATTTCAGGGTGCATGTTATACATGTTGGGTGTTTGGGTGTTATAATGGTTTAAATGTGTTGGTTTGTAATTTTGGTAAAGCATGATTTTAATGGTGATTTTGATGCATTGTAGTAAAATGCTTTTAAAATATTATGTTGGGGTATTTTATACATCATGCTTATATTATGATACACATTTAACTCCCAAAGATGGTAAGGGCCACTTGCATACCACTTTATATCCCATCACCCCCTCTCTATCAGCTTTTGTCCCCAAAACCCCATCCTTTCACCTAAGAGCTCCCATTTTCGTTTCTGAAACAAGAGGAGAGGAGAAAGCTTTGAAAAGGAGTCTTTTTGTGAGTTTTTGCTGAAAACTTAAAGCTCAAGTGGTAAGCTTTCATTATGGTAAAGTTTTGTTGAGTTTTGGTTGGGCTTGTAGCTTGTTTTTGGGGTTATAAGGGTGGATCTTGGTCCATCATGTTGTTTATGTTTGGGGGATGTATTTTAAGGTTGTTTTGTGGTTTAATGTTGTGTTGGGTGGTTGATCTTGGTTGTGTATGAGTTTAGGTGTTGTTGGAAGCTCATACTTGGAATTTCTTGCAAGAACAGAGCTTCTCGATCGATCGAAATCTGGGTCCGATCGATCGAGCGGGACAGAGCCTGGCCAAGGCTTGTATCGAGCTCACCGATCGATCGCGAAAATGTTCCGATCGATCGATGTGTGAAATCTCGATCGATCGGCAGAGGCAGAACCAAAATGCTTTTTTTTTGTTGAACATTAGCGATCGATCGAGGCTGGGGACCGATCGATCGCAAGGCATAAAATGTGGATTTTGGAATTTTGTTCTAAATGATGATGTTTGTGGTAATGGTTCATTT
Organism: Haberlea rhodopensis; assembly: GCA_907163345.1. NCBI lineage: Eukaryota > Viridiplantae > Streptophyta > Magnoliopsida > Lamiales > Gesneriaceae > Haberlea > Haberlea rhodopensis. The sequence continues at coordinate 781,586 of CAJQUN010000156.1, forward strand.
ACCTTCAATTCTTGGACTCGATCTTTGTTGGGGCCCCCCGTTCCTACCAGCTAAAGCAAAGGCGTCCAGCTACTAGCCCTCATGTGGCCCTAGCCATCACCCATCATTTATCGTGATTCAAGTGCCGCTAATACAAATTTTCGAGCCAAGAGAAGGGTTCTAAACCCTAGCCAAAGGGCGACAATGGCCGAGCCCATGCATGGCTACTAGGGTTCGAAACCCTAGCCGTCATGAGCTAGCCGTCACGAGCCATTGGGTTCTAAACCCTAATCAAGTTTCGACACTTCCATGCACAATTATTAGCCACAACGACTAAACCATCACCCCACTTTTGGAAAGGTACGTAGAAGACGTACGGGCACCCAACGGTACATGTATCTATTATACTCATTGGTTATGCATTGTGGATGCGAGTATATGTGGAATTATGCATTGTGGATGCAAATACATGTTGACTTTATGCATGATGATTGTATATGCATATGATGGTTATTGGTGCACATCCCATGAGTCATGGTCATCTCTTGATGATTTTAATGCTTGCCGCTATTTGTTTTGGTTCCGCTAAATGTGAAGCGAGGGGTGGGAGCGCCACATGTCGCATTTGAGCGTGGTTATCATATAAGGCGAGGAAAGAATATTTGCCGCTCAATGTGAAGCGAGGGGTTGGGAGCGCCGCATGTCCATTGAAGCGAGGTTATTCTATGCCGCCTATATGTGAAAAGCAAAGGGCATTAAAATACATTGTGATGAACAGACTAGGGATTGTTGATTGGTAATTGGTGATGATGAAATGGTATTATGTCATGACATGTGTGGACCATTAAATAATCTGTTTGATTATACACATGAGTTATGGTACAGGGACAACCAAAAAGGGAGCGTTTAAATGCATGGGAAAAACAGGAAGTGTTTATTACGGTTTATGCATTTACGCCTTACATTCATATTGTGTTGTATATGAATTATTATATGCTCATGTTTGGGGGTTGTCCTTGTAGGTACATTTTGGCATGAAAAAGGGGCTAAAGCGGGTTGAGGCGGTGATCTTGTGAAGAACACTTTTGGTAGATGAAGGACATGATTACTTTTGTATAGTGTCTACTCTAGGAGTAGTGTAAAGCTATAGTAAATACATTCATTTGATTGGGAATGTAACTAATCCATTTGACAGTCCTTATTTTGGCATGTAACTCTTAAGGCTCATAGTCTCAACAAAATTATTTTACTCTGATAATTTATATTAGCTCTAATTATGCCCTTAATACGCACTTAAGGAACTAGGGTCCTTACATTAGTGGTATCAGAGTAGTGGTTAGAGAACCCGGGAATGAGTGAAGGGTAGCCTTAGCATGATTGGCTAGGTGCTTACATTTGAAGCATGTTTATGCATGTGGTGCATATTGATGTATATCCTATTATACTAACATGCTTATTATCATTCCTGTTATCTAACGGCATAACATATATATGTTTGTTTTGGAATTGTTTTAACCCTTGTGTTACAACATGGCGGCTATGAACTTGGGAAACCTCAATGAAGAGGTGGGTGACGTTGGCAGTGTTAATGCGAGCATTGGTCAGGCAAACCCTTTACCTCCACCAGTTGTAGGCATGGAACCAGTGGCTCAGTTATTACTACCTAGTGAGATCAGCTTGACTCAGTTTCTGAATTACCACCCGCCCCGGTTTGTGGGAACAGAATCAGAGGAAGAGGCTGAGGAGTGGCTAGAGCGACTTGAACAGATATTTGTATCCGCTCCTTGTGCTAGAACGGCATGGCTGAGGCTGGCGGAGTTCCAGCTAGCAAAGAAACCTTCAATGTGGTGGAAGAGCACGGTAATGGAACTGTTATGCCTCGAGATGACGTATACATATGTTAGATGATTATGGTGTAATTACAGTACGATGTGGACTCGGTGTCGGGTTGAACCGAGCATGATTAATGTTATGCATGAATGAAATCACATAGTTGACTTCTAATGTGTCTTGCCTTTAACATGAATTTGGAGAGCATGTGTATTTGCATTTGGGGTGCATGTAGAGGTGATAAGATAGAATTCAATAGCAGCTTATAGACACATACCTCACCTCAAAACACCTAGTAATCTCTACACATTTACTCTCATTCTCTTGGGATTGTTGTGGGAGTTGGCTTGGCAAGAACATCAAGCAAGGATATACTTTGGTAAGGAAAGTAGAAGTTCATGCTTTGGTATCATAATTGATAGAGATATGTGTTTCATACATCAAACTTGAAGTATATGAGTTGGTGAAAGAAAGATGAAATTGATATGAGTTATAGTGCAATGAATTGAGTTGTTGATAGAAACATGTTTATATGATTATTGAGATTTCATGAAACATATGTAAATGTTGATTTTCGAGTTATAGAAGAAGAAACATGGAGATAAGCTCAAAAATCGCCATGGTTTGAAATTTCTGTTGTCGACCGATCGATCGCTATAAGTGTACCGATCGATCGGTAAAACAGGGGAAAAGTAAGGCGGTGTATGTACCGATCGATCGCTGAAAGCGACCGATCGATCGGTGAAATGCCGTAGCATTTTAAAGAAATTCAAACAGTTAACCGATCGATCGCTAGCTTTTTACCGACCGATCGCTAGGGTTACATGTTTGGACCGATCGATCGCTAGATAGACCGATCGATCGGTAGACTTCAAATATTATATTTTTGTAGCTTTTGATCTTGAAGCCTCTTATAACATGGTCTATTGTTCATGTGCTTGTAGCATCATCACAGGGGACAGGGCAAAGAGGCAATTAGCCATCAACACCTGATTTATCGCTTTTGTGTCGCAGTACAAGTACGTGTTGACGTACGGAGTATAGATATTGTGTGATGATGTTATGAGATTGATATCATATGAATTGTGTTATGTTAGTATCATATGATTGGTAGTATCATATGCCTGTACATTCATGGATATCATGTGTTAGAGATATACGCCTGGTTTGGGTATATGCTCGGTTATGTATTTGAGATATACGCCTGGTATTGGGTATATGCTTGGTTATGTTACATAGAGATATATGCCTGGTTTGGATATATGCTCGGTTATGTGACAGAGAGATATACGCCTGGTTTAGGTATATGATCGGTTATGCTATATAGAGATATACGCCGGTTTTTGGGTATATGCTCTGGCTATTATCATTTGAGGACGGTACTATGATATGTGCTGCTAATATGAAGATGTGAGGTGGTTCCACTGACATATTGAGCTGAATAGGCATATCATGTTAGTCTCGTGATAATAGGGTACTTGTTGAGACATGTCATGACATGGTGCATTTGTGGATGCATGATACAGAACATTCAAATGAGATGATTTATTGTGCTTTATCATGATTATTGCTATTGTGTTTTGATATCGCACTGAGATAGTTGTTTATCTATACTCACGTTTTGTGAATGTTTCTGTAGGATTGCATAGACGTGGGAATCGTGAGTCTTATTCCGCTGCGAGGTGAACCACTGCATAGGAGTTGTACTGGCTTAGGTTGTTCATTTTACATGTAATGTATATGTAGAAAACAAAGTTAGTTAGTTTTTGTACTAGTGGTTTGGTACATCTGTAACAACTTAACTAGTACGATACTCTTAATCAGTGCATGTTATTACTTAATTCAGAGCTCACATATGTATGTTAACATGATACATAATGGATTAAGTAAAGAGACCCCACATTAGTGGTATCATAGCAGTGGTTCGAGAACGGGGTGAACATGGGTAGTGGAAGTGTCTTAGGGAGTTACCTAAACACTTGAAAACATGTTGAGAATGTTAATATCATGTTAGGATGTGGACTATGATGTTATTCTAACATGTTATATAATTGTGAATGTTATTGTTAACCCTTGATCTACAGCTATGACAGACAGAGGGTATCATGAGGATGTTGGGGATGCCCTGAGTGGCAATGCGAGTGTGAGGATGGCGCCTGTGCCACCACCACCGATTGAGCAAGGGCCAGTGGAACAGGTACTGTTGCCTGGAGAATTGACTTTGACGCAGTTTCTGAGTTATCAGCCACCCAGGTTTGAGGGGACTGAATCAGGGGAACTGGCAGAGGAGTGGCTAGAACGCGTGGAACAGATATTTGTGTCAGAACCGTGTGCTAAGACTGCTTGGTTACGCTTAGCTGAATTCCAGTTAGCTAAGAAAGCTATGATGTGGTGGAAATCCACAGTACTTGAGTTGAGGGCTCAAGGACAGACAGTTATCTGGGATGTGTTTAGAACGAAGTTCCTGGAGCATTATTTCTCTGTTGCTGCAAGGCAGAGGAAAGAGGATGAATTTACAAATTTGAGACAGGGAGCAATGACAGTATCGGACTATGCTGTACACTATTCTTCTTTACTCCGGTATGTGCCACATATTGCTGTTAACACCAAAGCTAAGATCAGACAATTTGTGAAAGGTTTGAGGCCTGAATTGTTTGATAGGGTCATGTCCAATAACCCTACATCATATGAAGAAGCATTGACTAGAGCCGAGATGGCGGAGATTGCTGTAGGGGTGTATAAAGATGTTGGACAAGCCCAACCACCTACATCTGACAGTCTGAGACCTAGAAGAGAACCATTTAAATCATCACGAGGTGGTGCATCTTCATCTAGGTTTAGTGGGAAACGTTTTGGACCACGGAAAGGGGATGATCGAAGAGCAAAGGGACAGTTCCAAGGTAGTAGTAGTGGCAGTTGTTGCAATGCTTTAAATGTGGTGGACCACATTTGAAACGAGATTGTCCTCAATTAAATCCAGTAGTTTGTTTCCGTTGTGGGAGACCAGGACATGTGATCCGTGATTGTCCTCAAGTGGGTGGACAACAGAGGAGAGGACCCATTTCAGAGACTACAGTACAACAGAGACCACAGGGCTGTACCACAGTCTGGTGGAGGACAGAGGACAGGAACACCTCAGGCTCAGGTGTATGCACTGAACAGGGAGGAAGCAGAGGCAGCTCATGATGATGTGATAGCGGGTAAGTGTACTTTGTTTACTTATCCTGCTTTACTGTTGATTGATACTGGTGCATCACATTCTTTTATTGCACAAGCATTTATTGATCGGTATCATATATGCTCGTCTCCATTGTTGATGCCTCTTTATGTCTCGACACCCATGGGAACTACTGTGATGACTTGTCAGAGTGTGTCTGATTGTGCTATTCAGTTTGAGACTGAGTATGGGCTACAAGCTGATTTGATTGTATTAGATATGTCAGATTTTGATTGCATCCTCGGAATTGATGTGTTGAGTAAATATCAATCTGTTGTGGATTGTTGTCAGAAGATAGTGAGATTTCAGTCTGATACTGGAAATCAATGGTTCTTCTATGGCCAAGGATCGAGGGCAAGGATTCCTTTGATATCAGCAATCCGAATGTCGCGTTTGTTAGAACGTGGACATGCGGGTTATTTGATTTATGCCCTGGATATAACTGAACAGAAAAGAGAAAGGAAAGTGGAGGAGATACCAGTGGTTGCAGAATATGCGGATGTGTTTCCAGATGAGATACCTGGATTCCCACCGAGTCGAGAAGTGGAATTTGGTATTGATTTGATACCTGGTACTTCTGCAATTTCACGGGCTCCTTATCGGATGGCACCAACTGAATTGAAAGAGTTGAAAACTCAATTGCAAGACTTATTGGACAAGGGGTATATATATCCTAGTGTATCGCCTTGGGGTGCTCCGGTTTTATTTGTTAAGAAGAAGGATGGGACAATGCGACTATGTATTGACTATCGACAATTGAACAAGGTAACCATAAAGAATAAATATCCTCTTCCTCGTATTGATGATTTGTTTGATCAGTTGCAGGGATCAAGGATTTATTCTAAGATTGATTTGAGGTCAGGATATCATCAAATACGTGTGAGAGAGGGTGATATATAGAAGACAGCATCCAGAACTCGTTATGGACATTATGAGTTTCTGGTGATGCCATTTGGAGTGACAAATGCTCCTGCTGTCTTTATGAGTTTAATGAATCGGGTTTTCCAGGAATACCTTGATCGATTTGTCATTGTCTTTATCGATGATATACTGATCTATTCCCGGAGTGATGCAGAACATGTTCAACATTTGCATATGGTATTGCAATTGTTGAGGACACATCAGTTGTATGCCAAACTCAGTAAGTGTGAGTTTTGGTTGACTAGTGTCGGCTTTTGGGACATGTAATATCAGAAGAAGGTATATCAGTTGATCCAAAGAAAGTGGAAGCAGTGTTGAATTGGTCAGCACCTACTTCTGTGCCAGAGATTCGTAGTTTCTTAGGTTTGGCTGGATATTATAGACGGTTTGTTGAAGGATTTTCAGCGATCGCCAAACCATTGACACATTTGACACAGAAGGGAGTATCATTTCGATGGTCAGAGGCTTGTGAGCATAGTTTTCAGGAATTGAAACATCGATTGACTACAGCTCCAGTCTTGATCATTCCATCGGAGCATGACAGGTTTGCATTATATACTGATGCATCTTTACTTGGTTTGGGTTGTGTATTGATGCAGGACAAACATGTAGTGGCTTATGCATCACGACTAGTTGAAGCCACATGAACTGAGATATCCAGTGCATGATTTGGAATTAGCTGCCATTGTCTTTGCATTGAAGATATGGCGACATTATTTATATGGTACGTCGTTTACCATATACACAGATCATAAGAGTCTAAAATTTCTATTCACTCAAGCGGAGTTGAATATGAGACAAAGGAGATGGATGGATCTGTTGAAAGATTATGATTGTGAGATTGAATATCATCCAGGAAAAGCTAATCTTACAGCAGATGCCTTGAGTCGAAAGGTACATCATACGGCTGATGAGATGATTCATTTATCCACATTGATGACTTCTTGTTGTACTTTGGGTTATGATTTTGATGTGGAAATAGTGCCAGTACGGGTATCAACATTGTTGGTTGAACCCGACATTTTTGAGAAAATCAGAATGGCGCAACTGGCTGATGATGAAGTACAACAGTGGAAGGCAAGGATAAGTCAAGGACAAACATCTCAATTTGTACTTACAAGTGATGGAACTTTGAAGTACAGAAACTGTTGGGTAGTACCTGCTTCATTAGGACTACACCAAGAACTACTACAACGTGCTCATTGTAGTAGATATAGTATACATCCTGGAGGAAAGAAAATGTATCATGATTTACGTACACAATTTTGGTGGAAACGTATGAAACAGGATGTATTGAGCTTTGTGAAACGATGTTTAATCTATCAACAAGTGAAAGCGGAAAGACAAAGACCAGGAGGTGAATTACATAGTTTGGAAATTCCTCAGTGGAAATGGGAACATATCACGATGGATTTTGTGACTCATTTGCCACGGACGTCTTCTGGTTGCGATGCTATTTGGGTGATTGTTGACCGACTCACCAAAGTATCTCATTTTGTGCCATATTGTATGACGTTTACATATCTGAGAATGGCACAGTTGTACATTCAACATGTAGTGAGATTACATGGTATTCCAGTTTCCACTGTATCGGATAGGGATCCGAGATTTACTTCTCATTTCTGGGAAGGGTTACAGACAGCTTTGGGAACTGAAGTGCGGTTGAGTACAGCATATCATCCTCAGATAGATGGACAAACAGAGCGTACGATACAGACGCTTGAGGATATGTTGCGTGCCTGTGTATTAGAGTTTGATACTTCTTGGCAAGAGTCGTTGCCATTAGTAGAATTTTCATATAACAATAGTTATCAATCTAGTATACAGATGGCACCATTTGAGGCTTTGTATGGGCGACGATGTAGATCGCCATTGTATTGGGATGATGTGGATCAGTCTACTTTACATGGACCGGATATGATTCATGACATGGAAGAGAAAGTGAAAGTAATTAGATTGAAACTTAAAGCTGCTCAGGATAGACAGGCTGCGTATGCCAATAAGCGACGTAGACCACTTGAATTTCAAGTTGGTGACCGTGTGTTCTTAAAAATCTCACCTTTTAAAGGTGTACTACGGTTTGGTAAGCGTGGAAAATTGTCTCCACGGTATGTTGGTCCATATGAGGTGTTACAACGTATTGGTACGTTGGCATATCGCTTGGCACTACCGCCGGCCTTGAGTAGTATTCATGATGTTTTTCATGTGTCATTGTTGAGGAAGTATGAACCAGATCCGAGTCACGTATTACAGTTACCTGATGTACAGTTGGATACAGATGTGTCGTATGAGGAACGACCGGTTATGATCTTGGATCGAGCTGAACGCAAGTTGCGTAATAAAGTGATTCCTATGGTTAAGGTACAGTGGGACAGACGGGGTGTCGAAGAGGCAACGTGGGAGACGGAGCAGCATATGATGCAACGGTATCCGGATTTGTTCTCTGGTATGATTTTACAGTTTTATAATACTGTTGGTACATACGTACTGTACTGTTGCATACATGATCATGTTTCCTATCTTCTTATAGTAGGATTGTTGAGTTGTGTATCAAGATATGCATATTATGTATATACAATTTCGAGGACGAAATTCAATAGGTGGGGGAGAAATGTTATGCCTCGAGATGACGTATACATATGTTAGATGATTATGGTGTAATTACAGTACGATGTGGACTCGGTGTCGGGTTGAACCGAGCACGATTAATGTTATGCATGAATGAAATCACATAGTTGACTTCTAATGTGTCTTGCCTTTAACATGAATTTGGAGAGCATGTGTATTTGCATTTGGGGTGCATGTAGAGGTGATAAGATAGAATTCAATAGCAGCTTATAGACACATACCTCACCCCAAAACACCTAGTAATCTCTACACATTTACTCTCATTCTCTTGGGATTGTTGTGGGAGTTGGCTTGGAAAGAACATCAAGCAAGGATATACTTTGGTAAGGAAAGTAGAAGTTCATGCTTTGGTATCATAATTGATAGAGATATGTGTTTCATACATCAAACTTGAAGTATATGAGTTGGTGAAAGAAAGATGAAATTGATATGAGTTATAGTGCAATGAATTGAGTTGTATGTTGATAGAAACATGTTTATATGATTATGAGATTTCATGAAACATGTGTAAATGTTGATGTTCGCGTTATAGAAGAAGAAACATGGAGATAAGCTCAAAAATCGCCATGGTTTGAAATTTCTGTTGTCGACCGATCGATCGCTATAAGTGTACCGATCGATCGATAAAACAGGGGAAAAGTAAGTCGGTGTATGTACCGATCGATCGCTGAAAGTGACCGATCGATCGGTGAAATGCCGTAGCATTTTAAAGAAATTCAAACAGTTAACCGATCGATCGCTAGCTTTTTACCGACCGATCGCTAGATAGACCGATCGATCGGTAGACTTCAAATATTATATTTTTGTAGCTTTCGATATTGAAGCCTCTTATTACATGGTCTATTGTTCATGTGCTTGTAGCATCATCACAGGGGACAGGGCAAAGAGGCAATTAGCCATCAACACCTGATTTATCGCTTTTGTGTCGCAGTACAGGTACGTGTTGACGTACGGAGTATAGATATTGTGTGATGATGTTATGAGATTGATATCATATGAATTGTGTTATGTTAGTATCATATGATTGGTAGTATCATATGCATGTACATTCATGGATATCATGTGTTAGAGATATACGCCTGGTTTGGGTATATGCTCGGTTATGTATTTGAGATATACGCCTTGTATTGGGTATATGCTTGGTTATGTTACATAGAGATATATGCCTGGTTTGGATATATGCTCGGTTATGTGACAGAGAGATATACGCCTGGTTTGGGTATATGCTCGGTTATTCTATATAGAGATATACGCCGGTTTTTGGGTATATGCTCTGGCTATTATCATTTGAGGACGGTACTATGATATGTGCTGCTAATATGAAGATGTGAGGTGGTTCCACTGACATATTGAGCTGAATAGGCATATCATGTTAGTCTCGTGATAATAGGGTACTTGTTGAGACATGTCATGACATGGTGCATTTGTGAATGCATGATACAGAACATTCACATGAGATGATTTATTGTGCTTTATCATTATTATTGCTATTGTGTTTTGATATCGCACTGAGATAGTTGTTTATCTGTACTCACGTTTTGTGAATGTTTCTGTAGGATTGCATAGACGTGGGAATCGTGAGTCTTATTCCGCTGCGAGGTGAACCACTGCATAGGAGTTGTACTGGCTTAGGTTGTTCATTTTACATGTAATGTATATGTAGAAAACAAAGTTAGTTGGTTTTTGTACTAGTGGTTTGGTACATCTGTAACAACTTAACTAGTACGATACTCTTAATCAGTGCATGTTATTACTTAATTCAGACTCACATATGTATGTTAACATGATACATAATGGATTAAGTAAAGAGGACCCCACAGGAACTGAGAGCACAGGGTGCATTGATTGATTGGACACTCTTCAGAACCCGGTTTCTGAACCGGTACTTATCTGCGGCGGCGAGACAGATGAAGGAAGATGACTTTTCAAACTTGAAGCAAGGGGGTATGTCAGTGTCAGACTATGCCATGCACTACTCTTCGTTATTGAGGTATGTTCCACACATTGCCAACAATGGACATGCGAAGATGAGGAACTTCCTGAAGGGACTACGGCCGGAGCTTTTTGACCGGGTTATCACTAATAACCCCACTTCTTTTGACGATGCTCTTACAAAAGCAGAACTTGCGGAGATCGGAGTTGGGGCCTATCCTAGTACTGTATCCCCACACATACCACAATAGAGGCAAGCTATTGATAGCTTGAAGCCACGAGGTGAGTCATTTAAACCACGAGGTGCTTCTTCATCCTCACGGTTTAGTGGAAAGAAATCTTTTGGTCGGAAACAAGAAAACAAGAAGAACAATTGGTCGACCAACCGAGGGCCTATGCAAGGAAATAGATCGGGGGAGTTAAGGTGCGACAATTGTGGAGGGCCACACTCCTCGAGTAATTGCCCTGCTTGTTATAATTGTGGCAAGATGGGCCACATCTCTCGGTATTGCCCCACTCGGGGAGGACAGTCAGAGTTTCAAGGAAACAGGCCGAGATTTGATGACAGGGCAGTGCACCAGAGGCAGCAGTTTGTGCCTCGACCACCGGGAGGTCAGACAGTGGGACCGCCTCAGGGACAGGTGTATGCAATGACCAGAGAGCAGGCTCAGGCAGCTCCAGAGGAGGTGATTGCCGGTACGTGCCATTTATTTACGTACCCTGCTTTTATTTTGATAGATACAGGTGCCTCCCACTCTTTTGTATCTGTCGGCTTTGTGGAGAGACACCATATGCGCACGTCTTCTTTACCCACGCCTCTCATGGTCTCGACACCCACTGGAAGGAATGTTGTTGCCGACCAGTTTCTGGAAGATTGCCTCACTTATTTTGAGGGCAACGAATTGAAGGCAGACTTGATTGTATTGGGCATGTCAGATTTTGACTGCAGCATGGGTATTGACATTCTGAACAAATACCAGGCGGTGGTAGATTGTCGACAGAGAACAGTAAGATTCAGATCTGATTTGGGGATGCAATGGACTTTTTATGGCAACGGTTCTCGTGCGAAGATTCCTTTGATTTCAGCAATCAAAATGTCTCAATTGTTGGAGCGTGGTCACACGGGCTATCTCATCTATGCCGTGGACACGTCGGAGAAGAATAAAGAATTGAGAGTTGAGGATGTACCAGTGGTAGCAGAGTTTGCCGATGTATTTCCGGAGGAAATTCCCGGATTCCCACCGGCTAGAGAGGTCGAGTTCGGTATTAAATTACTACCGGGGACATCCGCTATCTTTCGTGCACCTTACAGGATGGCTCCGGCGGAGTTAGGGAATTGAAGGAGCAGTTGCAGGATCTCCTTGATAAAGGATATATACGCCCTAGCAGATCGCCATGGGGCGCACCAGTTCTCTTTGTGAAAAAGAAAGACGGTTCGATGTGGTTGTGCATCGATTACCGGCAACTGAATAAGGCTACAGTGAAGAACAAGTATCCTCTCCCAAGGATTGATGATTTGTTTGATCAGTTGCAAGGTACCAGACTTTATAGCAATCTTGATTTGAGGTCCGGGTACCACCAGATTCGAGTCAGGGAGGAGGATGTGCAGAAGACGGCGTTTAGGACACGTTATGGGCACTATGAGTTCCTGGTGATGCCGTTCGGTGTGACGAATGCCCCAGCGGTCTTTATGAGTTTGATGAACAGAGTGTTTCAGCTATATCTTGACCAGTTCATCATTGTATTTATCGACGACATTCTCATCTACTCCCGGAGCGAGGAAGAGCACGTGAAACACTTGAGGACAGTGCTCCAGATTCTTAGAGATCACCAGTTATATGCCAAGCTCAGCAAGTGTGAGTTTTGGTTGAGCAGTGTAGTATTTCTAGGGCATGTCATATCTAGCAGCGGGATATCAGTGGATCCCAGGAAGATTGAGGCTGTGATGGAGTGGGCCGCACCCACTTCTGTGCCTGAGATACAGAGTTTCCTTGGTTTGGCCGGCTATTAACGAAGCTTTGTCGAGGGATTTTCTAAAATCGCCAAGCCATTGACACAGTTGACTCAGAAGGGAGTACCATTCTTCTAGTCAGAAGCTTGTGAGGAGAGCTTCCAGGAGTTGAAACAGCGACTGACGACGGCGCCGGTATTGGTGATTCCTACGGAGAACTCCAGGTTTGTTTTGTATACTGATGCATCGCTCCAGGGCCTTGGGTGTGTACTGATGCAAGATAAGCATGTGGTAGCTTATGCATCGAGGCAGTTGAAGCCGCATGAGACTTGATACCCAGTCCATGACTTGGAATTAGCGGCTATTATCTTCGCCCTGAAGATTTGGAGGCATTATCTGTATGGTACCTCTTTTACCATATACACGGACCATAAGAGCCTGAAGTTCTTATTCACTCAGGCAGAGTTGAACATGAGGCAGAGAAGGTGGATGGACTTACTCAAGGACTATGATTGTGAGATTGAGTACCATCCCGGAAAAGCTAATTTGACAGCAGACGCTTTGAGCCGGAAAGTGAGGAGTTCTGCTGAGGATGTCATCCATTTGTCGGCTATGATGACCTCCTATTGCCATTTAGGCTATGATTTCGACATAGATGCATCACCTGTGTAAGTATCGACCTTAATAGCTGAGCCAGATATCTATGAGAACATCATTAGAGCTCAGAAGTCAGATGATGAGGTTCAGAGATGGTTATCTTTAGTACATCTTGGTCAGCCAACGAAATTCAGAGTGGCCGATGACGGATCCTTGAGATTGGGTAACCGTTGGGTGGTTCCGAGTACGCCGGAGTTGCGTAGAGGGATCTTGGAGCGAGCTCATAGTAGTAGACTTAGCATCACCCAGGCGGGAAGAAGATGTATAAAGATCTACGTGATCAGTTTTGGTGGAAAAGGATGAAGTTTGATGTCGTCGCTTTTGTTAAGAGGTGCTTGATCTGCCAGCAGGTTAAGGCAGAGAGAAAGAGACCTGGCGGCGAGTTGAAAAGCTTGGAGATACCGAAGTGGAAGTGGGAACACATTTCCATGGACTTCGTGACTCACTTGCCGAGGAGTACTTCGGGTTTTGATGCTATTTGGGTGATTGTGGATCGATTGACTAAGCTAGCTCATTTTATTCCCTATAGCATGACCTTTACCTTTTTGAGGATGTCTCAGTTGTATATTCGGGATGTGGTAAGATTGCACGGGATCCCCGTTTCCATAGTGTCTGACCGAGATCCGCGATTCACATCTCATTTTTGGGAGGGCCTTCAGTCAGCCTTGGGAACTGAAGTTAGATTGAGCACTGCATACCATCCTCAGACAGATGGCCAGACCGAGCGTACTATACAGACGCTCGAGGACATGCTGCGAGCTTGTGTGTTGGAATTTGATGCCTCATGGCAAGATTCTTTGGCCTTGGTAGAGTTTTCATACAACAACAGCTATCAGGCAAGTATTCAGATGGCACCGTTTGAGGCCTTGTATGGTAAGCGTTGTAGGTCGCCATTGTACTGGGACGACTTGACCAGTAAAGCTGTGGGAGGACCCGAATTGATTCGGGAGATGAAGGATAAGGTAAAAGTTATCCGTCAGAAAATGAAGGCAGCCCAGGACAGGCAGGCAACCTATGCAAATAAACGGCGGAGACCGTTGGAATTTCAGTTGGGAGATAAGGTTTTTTTGAAGATCTCGCCTTTCAGAGGCGTTGTGCGATTTGGGATGCGCGGAAAACTGTCTCTGAGGTATGTTGGACCGTACGAGATTTTGCAGCGCATTGGCACTTTGGCTTACCGACTAGCTCTGCCACCTTCTTTGTCTGGTATACATGATGTGTTTCATGTATCTATGCTGCGGAAGTATGAGCCGGATCCATCTCATGTGTTGCAGCCTTCTGAGGTTCAGTTAGAATCAGATGTGTCTTATGTGGAACGGCCTGTTAGAATTCTAGATCGAGCAGACCGTAGACTTCGGAACAAAGTGATACCTATGATCAAGGTTCAGTGGGATCACAGGGGTGTCGAGGAGGCTACGTGGGAGACGGAGCGGCATATGGTGCAGCATTACCCGGAACTATTCTCTGGTATGTGATTTATGTTTTGTTTCGATTTGGGTAAGTGCATGTGATTTCGAGGACGAAATCTTATAAGTAGGGGAGTATTGTGATATCCCCAAAATAATTAATTGCATTTTTGGGCATTAATTATGTTTATGTGATTTTATGGTGATAATTAGATTATGTGTTGGTGTAAGGACCCTAGTTCCTTAAGTGCGGATTAAAGGCATAATTAGAGCTAACATAAATTATCAGAGTAAAATAATCGTGTTGATACTATGAGCCTTAAGAGTTACATTCCCAAATCAAATGAATGTATTTACTATAGCTTTACACTACTCCTATAGTAGACACTATACAAAAGTAATCATGTCCTTCATCTACCAAAGGTGTTCTTCACAAGCTCACCGCCTCAACCCGCTTTAGCCCCTTTTTCATGCCAAAATGTACCTACAAGGACAACTCCCAAACATGAGCATATCATAATTCATATGCAACACAATATGAATTTAAGGCGTAAATGCATAAACCGTAGTAAACACTTCCTGTTTTTCCCATGCATTTTAAACGCTCCCTTTTTGGTTGTCCCTGTACCATAACTCATGAGTATAATCAAATAGATTATTTAATGGTCCACACATGTCATGACATAATACCATTTCCTCATCACCAAATATCAATCACCAATCCCTAGTCTGTTCATCACAATGTATTTTAATGCCCCTCGCTTTTCATATCGGCGGCATAGAATAACCTCGCTTCAATGGACATGCGGCGCTCCCACCCCTCGCTTCACATTGAGCGGCAAATATTCTTTCCTCGCCTCATATGATAACCACGCTTAAATGTGACATGCGGCGCTCCCACCCCTCGCTTCACATTTAGCGGCAACAAAACAAATAGCGGCAAGCATTAAAATCATCAAGGGATGACCACGACTCATGGGATGTGCACCAATAACCATCATATGCATATACAATCATCATGCATAATTCAACATGTATTTGCATCCACAATGCAAAATTCCATATATACTCGCATCCACAATGCATAAACAATGAGTATATTAGATACATGTACCGTTGGGTGCCTGTACGTCTTCTACGTACCTTTCCAAAAGTGGGGTGTGGTCGGACTTCACTTCCTTGGCTGTGTTGCCACCTGGGATGGTTCTACACAATCACATGAATCCATATTAGAAGCCAATAAATGAACCATTACCACAAACATCATCATTTAGAACAAAATCCCAAAATCCACATTTTATGCCTTGCGATCGATCGGTCCCCAGCCTCGATCGATCGCTAATGTTCAACAAAAAAAGGCATTTTGGTTCTGCCTATGCCGATCGATCAAGACATTCTCTCGATCGATCAAGATTTCACACATCGATCGATCGGAACATTTTCCCGATCGATCGGTGAGCTCGATACAAGCCTTGTGTAAGGACCCCAAGCCCTTAACCCTTGTTTTGTGTATTAACCACTATGTGTGGCACATGCTTTCAATAAAAATCAATCGGGAAACTCAGATGATGCTTTACCATTGAATGGCAAATACAAAATTTTCTTTAATACTCAATGTTATAAGATCATCATCCTAACAACATATAGACTCATAAACATCGCCCATTACCATCCCCTTTTCGCCACTTTTTACATTGTGGACTTTTATAAAAATTTGGGCAGAGTCTCCCCATAAATTGAGCTATCCCGAAATAAAAGCGCAACACATAACATAATTCCAGGCCAGGGAAGCACAATACTTAATAAAATACAGAAATACTATGTAAATTCCCAGCCAGGGAAAGCACTACACAATAGGACAACAAGAGTGGGCTTCAACACCCACAAAATACACCAATGACTCTCATATCATTTAGCAATTCTACCTCTAATTGCATGCAACATAGAATGAAAGAGAGAAAGGCTCATGCCTTTATATACAACCCATATACAAGTATAATCGTGCTCACATGCGAGCATCATGAATATGTATATAACCCTCAGGTGTATATAAGTACTCTATACGATACCGTGCTCCATCAAGCCCTGGTACCACGATCCTGGGAGTACATTCAATCAACAGCTCGAGCTCAGCTCCACAGCCATCGATGTACCTGTTCACCTGCCCCAACAGAGACAGCCCCCAACGGGGTGAGCATACCAATACACAAAATCCAATAATCACAATAATGAAATTCATAATTTACAACAAAAGTAAATACTAATGAATTTTAAATGATACTCCCTGGATGACAACGTCCTCATCCGGGATTCCGTGTACTGTCCCTGTTCTCACAATCATCAAACTCATCAAATCTCAAAAATCAGTAAATCAACACAGTGATTTAACTCATCGCATGTCTGATTCTCAAATATCAATAATTAATGATTCCAAATTCATTATACATACAAATATAGATATCTCAATATCTAATACTGATTTTCAACTTTGCTACCAATCACAGATAGCTCAAATGCCTAGCATTTATCTTACCAATTCTCCATTATACTTAGACATCTCACATGTCTTATAATGAATACATGATTCCACGATCATTCTCAGGCATCTCAATGCCCTACAATGGTCATATACCCCCAGCACCCCATATATCTTGTAAGGTTATACTACTCGAGTATCACGCACGCTTGTGGCGGCGATGTCAAGATTGGGTCGCTCCAAAGCTTCTCAACACATATATATAACCACATGCACAACTATTTAATGCAATCAAATACCTTATGCATTTCACAAATGCTCTAATATAAAGTAATGCTCGTACGTCGCACGTACCTTAAATCTCCGAAGTCCGAGCCAAACCTTGCTCGAGTTCCATGCCCCGAGGAACGATGTGCTAACACGATAAATAATTCACAATTATTTACGAACATGCAACCCATGCTCAAGCACACCCATAATCCTCATACAGAAAATTATTGTCAACACACGACAATTTACCATTTAAAAGACCCGGGCAGGGCATATACAGGGAGGGAAATCGAATGAGACATTATCGAAAATTGCTCAAGAACCAACGGTGGGTCGGACGCGCCGGATGGCGGCCGGACGGCGGCGGGCGCACGCCTTGAAGCGGCGGGGGTTGGGGCGAAAACGGGAAACAGACGTGGGGGGGGGGGGGGGGAAGAGAGAGACGGCGAGGCTTAAAAATGATTTCTAAAATTAAAATCCCGGGTTCAACTGGTATTTATAGCAAAAATACCCCGAAATACTAATAGCCCCACAAATACATCATGATTCATTAAAAATCATCTGTTTTCAAAAATTCTCTCTCTAACTCCAAAACCCCCTACCGGTGCCCACACAAAGCACCCCAGATCCCGAGACACGTCAAAACCCAACTCTTAGGTTTTACACCGTAATGAGAATACAATCTCAACCTCGGGATCCAACGATCCCAACTACCCAAAAGAACGAGCCCGAAAGGCCCAACACTACGATTAAACTCCAAATCGCCACGTAAAACAACTTTAGGGGTTATTAACACTCCGGATTAACATCTATAATCCCTGGTCATCACAATATCCCCCACTAAAAGAATTTCGTCCTCGAAATTAGCACCGGTGTATCACGTAACACCCATGCTACACAACAACATGAAGCCATAACCTCGATCCTTGACCATATTAGAATCGTCTTAATAAACGCGAGGATACTAACCTCACATCAAACTTTGAAACAGAGCGACTTACCAAAACCAACATATCACCCAAGAGGCAAAACGTACCTCGATGCGGTTCATCCCAAAAGTCAGTCTCTCATGACTGCAAAACAACCAATACTTACGACAGTAGATCGGACAGTCATCCTTCGTTCTAATACAACTAGTATGAACGCATCATGAATGACACCTCAACCGTGAGAACGTTGACCTCGTGTCAAACTCTGGAGTGGAATAGACTTCCAAATCCATCATAACGTCAAAGAGCGTCAGCACAAGTCAATGCTAACAATCCAAAAGCAGTTAGTCAACTGAAACTGCAAGGATTCGAATCGCTCCCGATTCCATCTTAGATATCATTCAATGACATCTCTATTATGACTCACGATGTCCAACATACATCGTTACGAGGGAAACACTAGTATACCACGGTGTATACATACCAAACCTGGTTTCCACTTTCAAACCTCCTCCATCGAAGGAGCAGTCGCATCATTGCAACTCAATTTGGGCAACTCACGGCCACAGATTCATACAAAAGACATCTCACAAGATGTCCACCTCCGGATGTTCCAAGAATTACATCCTGAACATAAATAAACAAACGAGACTCCACAGAGTTTCAAATTCTGAAAGGACATGCAATAAACCCATTGCATCCTCAACGCTTGTGTCGTCAGCGACACCCAACAAATCCGAATTCCTGCCATCCCTTGATAATCCTAGGATTTAACAATCCAAACTTGGGAAGGCTATCGAAAACTTGAAAGAAAACATCAACAAGGGAAATACCTTAACCCACACAAGATAATCCCTCCTCAAAGGAAGTCAACTAACTTCACGATTATTCCTCATAATTTATCGTGCCATGGAGATTCCCAATCTCAAGGTGTTCCATATCTCTCATCAGAGATTTAACCATCCAAAAATAGTATAACTTTATGCTTGACAAAAAGGAAATCAATAACTGGCATCCGTATACTCTCCGGTATACCTGCCTAAGCACTGACATCACATGCATACTCAATGCACTTGGCTCGGGTATCTACAACATACCCCTAAGCCCCAAACACAATCGTCAATCCAGAGTTATTTCCTATCCAGTGGAGAATGATAACCGACGATTAACAACACACGGTGTGATTCCTGATCGCTTTTATTTTAAACAATTAATTCCAGTGTAGCGATTTTATACCGCAAGTGCACGGTCGTCAAGTTTTAGTATAGTAAATGAAGAACAGGTTGTCGAACCCACAGGGACTAACTGTAAGTATCAAATAAGATGCTTTTAACTATATTTAACCTATGAAATTGAATTAATAATTAAACTACTAATTAATTAAATTAACTACTAATTCAACCAAGTCAATAAAAGTAAACGAGAAAAATCCACTAGAGAAGATTATCGAGACTTTGGCTCACCAATGAAATCCCTACAATTCTCGATTGAATATCCAAATATTTCTAAGGTGACGAGTTTTCCTAATGCATTCGTTATACTTTGGTCCAGTTATAACAAGTCTAATATTAATGTTGCAGTAAACCACTCCCGTGTCCTTATTGCACAATTAATATCGAATAAAGATCTATGAAAACTACTAGCCTTCGATTTTGGTAAATCTATTGCTATCACATGTGTGCTAGATTTTACTTGGTCCGTATCAACCTAAAACCCACGGTATAATTTATTATATCGTATTGCAATATCCTATGGTCAATTCAATCGCAATATAACAATCATTCAAGGGCGATCAATCCATCAAAAGCATGAAGATCAATAAATTATACGCAAAGAATTAAAGGAATTCAATCAAATAAATCATCAAATCATAGGTTCATGACAAAGGATTGCCTAGCCTCGATAAATAAATTAGTTCAACATAGTAAATCAAAACAAATCAAAACTAATATTAAAAGAAAAGAATAAACTCCCGATGTCGACTTCGTTCGTAGATCCTTGCTCCCTCTCTCCCTTCCTTCTCGATCGTCTCTTGAATCGCCTTGTTGAAGGTGTTCCAAAATCCTAGGATGGTTGATGGATGGAAGTGGATGATGGTGATATGGAGGATGAGAGGATGGATGGAGGCTATTCCTAGGGTGTAAAATCTGATAAAAAGTCCCTATTTTCGTCCGAAACCCTAATATAAATAGTGGTGAAGGAGTTTTGTAAAGTTTGGACACAAAATAACCAAGAAGGAAACAAAATCTCAAAATTTTCGGGTTTGGCGATCGATCTTCGTCATTTGGCGATCGATCGCGGAAACATTCTGGATGGTGGCGATTGATCTTCATAAGTTGGCGATCGATCGCGGACCTCAAATCTCCAATCTTGCGATTTGGTCCCTCCTTTTCCAGATTTGCTCAGTTTGGTCCTTTTCAGCATTTTTAAGCCCATTTCATCCACTTTTATGCATTTGGACCTAGATTCCTGACATATACAAATATATACCAAAATGTGTAATATTTTCTAGGAATCACTACAAAAACACCCCTAATCATATATCAAATTAAGTGTAAAAATCACACTTATCAACTCCCCCAAACTTAAACTTGATCGTCTCGAGCAATAAATAAGATCACAAAGTAGAGTTCAATATTGAAGACTCAAATAAACCAATTCGTAGTCAATCATGTAACTCAGACATCTCACTTACAGACGAACAATAATTAATCAGAAAGTTTAACAAGTTGTGTTTTCTCCTAGATCAAGCAACATGTCACCAAATTAGAATGTGGTGTGTGCTATTGTCACTTTCAAGTTTCATGCAATTTTCATAGATAAAATCATGCTATTCAATGAAAAGTAAGATTATCTTTGAGCATTCCATAGTCCTATTTTCAAACACTTCTCCACTAATGTAGTCACTCCCTAGACTTGGATCAATAGGTCTGTTTAAGCTTGTAACGTTAGGCCTAGGTGTTGGCTTCAAAGAAAAGATAGGATAGCACAAAGAAGAGAGTATAGGCATGTAATGTTTATATTTTTAGCACAAAATTGAGATTCTCTTCTTTTTTTCTTTTAGCCTTGGCCACTTTGGGTCTTAATTAGATATTTTTTTTTCAAGGCTTTATCTATCTTTTTCTTTTCTCATTCATCATTTTTTTCATTAATAATAAGATCATCAAAATATAGAAATTTATGTGCATCTAATGAGATTCATTATACTCCCTTTAGGTAAGGATGAATTCTTTCAATTTAGGCTCATAAAGGTGGGTATAATGAGTTGCCAATGAAATTTGTTGAATGGGGGTTAATAGTATGTTAAACATACTCCATTCTTTTGCAATTAGGCTCAAAATGGGACACTAGAGATTGATATATATCATGGTAAGCTTGAAAGGCTCAAACGGTCCAAAGATCGCCTAAATCATTTCCAAGTCAAGTTCATAACTATAAAATTTCGCCTCAAAGTGTCATCATCCAATAGTTTCTAAGGTACTCTAAGATGTTCAAAACAATTCATCAAGTTCACGAAGATTTTTACTACCACAAATGCAATTCACAAGATCGTGACTCATATGTGCTAAATTTATTCCTCATCTTTGACATGCTAACTCAAAACAAGATATTCACAAACAAGTTTTACAATCCTCAAAACTCAAGTTGACATGCGTAGTGAGATTAATATCATCATGGAATAGAGACCACTACTATGATTCATTCTTTTCTCAAATTTGAACTCATATATTTTTTTTTTAGCTCATATTAATCAGACGATTCAAGTGTCAATTAAGCACACAACATGTGGATAAAACAAGAAAAACATGCAAGCCACTCCCCCAAACTTAAATCAAACATTGTCCTCAATGTTGAAATGAATCAAAGGGAAACAGTAAACTCCCCTGATCAAGACGCTTGCATGAGGTTTGAGGAAGATTGGCTTTTGAAAACTCCACTGTTGTAGGGGTTCATCGCTCCAAATGAGTACCTAGCAAGAGAAGCATGCAAATGGTAAAATAGTCGACTCGAGAGATAAACAAACTAAATGTAAAAACTGAAAATAAAACAAAACTAAATAGCAAAAGGATACGCTTGGGTTGCCTCCCTAGAAGCGTTGATTTCTAGTCATCGGCTTGAGCATCAGAAGCAACCATCAAAGAGCGGCTGCCGCCCATAGTAAGTATCGTATGATACAACTAATGGGTCTTGATTCACTATGCCCTCAAGATTGGCATGATTGTAACAGTGTAGGCTCGTCGCACCAACAACATTCTTGAAGTTGTAGGCATGGGAGAACGATTCTTGAGTTGGCTTCATATCTTGGAGGATGTAGTGCGGTGAAATTGGCATCGATGGAAAATACGAATCCACATATGGCATAGAACATGTCTCCATCGATGGGCTCAAATCAGAATCTTCGAAAGTCTCTTCCTTCTCCAACATCACACTCGACTCATCTTCACATGAGAACTCCGGATAACATCTCTAAAGTAGGCTCAATCTCTTGAAGAGGCTCAAGTTCCCTTGACTTTTCCACATGAGTAGGATCACTCCCCCAAACTTGGTTGGTTGAGTGATCATCATCATATAACCAAACTCGATTCATCGCCTCTTTATTGGTAGCTCTCGTCTCTTCCTCCTGGCAGCTAGTTGAAATTGTTTCCATAAGGACTGCCATTTGCTGCTCCAGGTGGCGCATAGAGTTGGTTTGGCACTCCAAACTGTTCTCAGTTGATGCCATAAATCTTATTAAGGTATCCTCTAGCTGAGTCGTGACGTCTGCAGAACTATCTCTCCTCTCTTCGTGATGTTCAAATGGTTGGGGCGTATCATTAGGGTAGTGAGGCTCCGGTGGGTATTGGTGACTCCAACCTTGTAGTGAAGGATCACAATACCATTGATAATCAAAGTCCGCCATATCATTGAACAGGTGTAACACACTGTCCTCATCTCTATCAACCAGAGGACTCCCAGTCACCAGTGCTCCGCTAAATACCCATTCTCGTGTCTGTGCATCCAAACCTTTGAAGAAATATTGCAGAAGAGTATAGTTCGAAAAGTTGTGATACCGGAATCTGTCTGCCAATTCATTGAATCTTCCCCAAGCTGCATAAAATGGCTCTGAATATTGTTGGGCAAATCTTGTGAAGACTTGTTGATGAAGCATCACAAGTACCTCGCAAGGAAAACAAATAAAACAATTAAATATAGTTTTTTTTTTATAAATATATACAAAGAAGAAAAAAATGGTTAAATTACATTCAAAGCTTCTCGTATGATATTACTAAAGTTAGTCCCCGGCAACGGCGCCAAAAACTTGATCGCTTTTATTTTAAACAATTAATTCCAATGTAGCGATTTTATACCGCAAGTGCACGGTCGTCAAGTTTTAGTATAGTAAATGAAGAACAGGTTGTCGAACCCACAGGGACTAACTGTAAGTATCAAATAAGATGCTTTTAACTATATTTAACCTACGAAATTGAATTAATAATTAAACTACTAATTAATTAAATTAACTACTAATTCAACCAAGTCAATAAAAGTAAACGAGAAAAATCCACTAGAGAAGATTATCGAGACTTTGGCTCACCAATGCAATCCTCGACAATTCTCGATTGAATATCCAAATATTTCTATGGTGACGAGTTTTCCTAATGCATTCGTTATACTTTGGTCCAGTTATAACAAGTCTAATATTAATGTTGCAATAAACCACTCCCGTGTCCTTATTGCACAATTAATATCGAATAAAGATCTATGAAAACAACTAGCCTTCGATTTTGGTAAATCTATTGCTATCACACGTGTGCTAGATTTTACTTGGTCCGTCTCAACCTAAAACCCACGGTATAATTTATTATATCGTATTGCAATATCCTATGGTCAATTCAATCGCAATATAACAATCATTCAAGGGCGATCAATCCCTCAAAAGCATGAAGATGAATAAATTATACGCAAAGAATTAAAGGAATTCAATCAAATAAATCATCAAATCATAGGTTCATGACAAAGGATTGCCTAGCCTCGATAAATAAATTAGTTCAACATAGTAAATCAAAACAAATCAAAACTAATATTAAAAGAAAAGAATAAACTCCCGATGTCGACTTCGTTCGTAGATCCTTGCTCCCTCTCTCGCTTCCTTCTCGATCGTCTCTTGAATCGCCTTGTTGAAGGTGTTCCAAAATCCTAGGATGGTTGATGGATGGAAGTGGATGATGATGATATGGAGGATGAGAGGATGGATGGAGGCTATTCCTAGGGTGTAAAATCTGATAAAAAGTCCCTATTTTTGTCCGAAACCCTAATATAAATAGTGGTGAAGGAGTTTTGTAAAGTTTGGACACAAAATAACCAAGAAGGAAACAAAATCTCAAAATTTTCGGGTTTGGCGATCGATCTTCGTCATTTGGCGATCGATCACGGAAACATTCTGGATGGTGGCGATTGATCTTCATAAGTTGGCGATCGATCGCGGACCTCAAATCTCCAATCTTGCGATCTGGTCCCTCCTTTTCCAGATTTGCTCAGTTTGGTCCTTTTCAGCATTTTTAAGCCCATTTCATCCACTTTTATGTATTTGGACCTAGATTCCTGACATATACAAATATATACCAAAATGTGTAATATTTTCTAGGAATCACTACAAAAACACCCCTAATCATATATCAAATTAAGCGTAAAAATCACACTATCAATTCCCAAAATCAACACCACATGCACCAACTTACCGAATCTTCCAAAGATTCCCAAATAGGTATAATACTACCTTCTTCCTCACAAGGGAAGTGCCATCGAACTCCAGATCCACAAGTCTCGAACCACCGTTCGGAAAAACTTGATACAATAACACCCATTGTATCGCAAATACACGGGTTCCCTCAGATCGAGTCAATAACGACCTGATGACTCTCTTGTTGGTACTCCAACATCATGAGCTGTCCTAGACAAGTCTCACCAAGATTAAACATAAACATATACACGTTTCAGTGAGGCATGCACAACCTCAACCTCAATGACGTGGTGACTACTAGAGTCCACCACAATCCACATCGTATCACCTTACGATTTGCCAAACTTGGTTCCAACGAGCAGTATAACGGCTCTAGCAAGCCCCTCATGGTGCTGCACACACGCGGCAGACAAACTAGTCTCTGTCTCTTTAGGTTTACCTCAAACCTACCAACAAGACGGACGTTTCCACATGCATACCATACCATGGGAAGAAAATCAATAGAGTAGTGGGTCTTTACCCAACATTCCTCTAATGCCGATACACCCTGGACACTCCAATGTCCCGATGTACTTAACATAACCTGATCCTACTCCCTTAGGACCCATTCTACACCTTCAAGGGTGGTGTGACCATGTCTACCACATGTCACATCGACAGAAAGCGAGTAATTTCCTCCATGATTACTCATGTCGTCAAAAACATGGCCAAAAAGCCATTCCAACGAGCATACCTCAAGGGTATCACCACTCGAAATATGATCACCTCAAACAATTGCTGCGGTACAATCACATGTACAGCGCGTTCATCCATTTCTCGAGCAACCTGCTCGGTAAAAGGGTCACGTCGACCGGTGACGTAGACACCACCTTGTGCTCGGCACTGGCACCCAAGGCATACAACTGAATACGTATACTCAACGCATTGTTCATCGTAACGATGATGCATGTCTAATAAGACATCTCCTACACCATCGTCATCGTCATCCCGTGACGATACATGCCCACTCATGGCATCTAAGGCATCGTCAACTAGTGACGATACATGTCAACAATGACATCTAAATGACCTAGTCAACTCGTGACGGTCCATGTACATCAACGTATGTCATCCATCATCATGCTAGTAAAATAGTCATAATAAAACATGCATATCAACGCATGCCAGCTATAATAATGCTAATAGAATAGCAATATCCCATACCTCATCGCTAACAAGATAGCGGCATACCTGCCTCCGTCGCTCGATAATAGTGCGAAATCAGCACTCATCGCTCGAAGGCGGCATAATCCTGTGCTGAGTACATAGCGGCACAATCCATCACTATAGAATCGACGGCATGATACCTCGTCATATAATAAGTGGCATGAAACCTCGCTATACAACTGAGCATGAATCATCATCCACATAATAGCGGAAAGAGGCATCGCTATCAACATATCCGGCGGCACTAATCATCGCCAATCCTCATAAAAGAATGAGTCATCGTAAATCCACATAATAGCGGAATGGGACATCGCTATCAATATATCCGGGGGCACGAATCATCGCCAATCCTCATAAAAGAATGAGTCATCGTAAATCCACATAATAGCGGAATGGGGCATCGCTATCAACATATCCGGCGGCATAAACCATCGCCAATAATCACAAAGAGATGAATGATCATCATCGACACAGCGGAATGAACCATCGCTAATCATCATAGAAAATGTACATAAATAAAGAAATGCATGAATCTAAATGAAGTACACTTCCTGGTTAAACACATTAACCCACTTTTATTGTCCTTGTTTCAAATATTCATGCACGTAATCATTAGATCTTAACGTAATTGATTAACATCATAGTGTCATAACATCTTATGGCATCTTACCACATAATAATATCGTATGGCCTCTTACCATATGGGCATCTTACCCCATGGCATCTTACCACAAATAACATCGCATGGCCTCTTACCATGTAGGGCATCTTACCCCGTGGCATCTTACCACATAATAATATCGCATGGCCTCTTACCATGTGGGGCATCTTACCCCGTGGCATCTTACCACATAATAATATCGCATGGCCTCTTACCATGTGGGGCATCTTACCGCGTGGCATCTTACCACAAATAACATCGTATCATTATATAAACATCACATAAACATCATCATTATAAACTTATTCATCATAATCATCATCATAAACATCATCATAAACATCATATCATCTTTACTCATCATAAACATCATCATCATAAACGTATTCATCATAATCATAGTATAGAAGTATGGTTTACCGTCCGATGCCCGTACGTTTCTTACGTACCTTCCTTGCTTGAACATTACATGAACAAACGCATTAGTATATTCAATAATAATTGAGACCATACCGAAGTATTCCACTGTCGGTTGTCTACCCAGTCTGTCCTCAGACAATACATCATACCTTTCTTTTCCCTGATTTTCTTACCAAAATCAGATTCCTTGGCACGTAACATGTAGAGTGCTAGACATCACTATTAATGCCATCCTATCGTGTTCCATACGATTCCTGCAACCACATTGGTTAGCAATACCACTTTTCATATCATAAAAGCACATAAACAATTAGTTATGTCGTATAACATTAATGTCATCATGCATAAATATGTGCTATCAATAACTTCATAGGCCCTTAACAGCCCCAATGAGCAACCACTGCTCTGATACCACAAATGTAAGGACCCCAAGCCCTTAACCCTTGTTTTGTGTATTAACCACTATGTGTGGCACATGCTTTCAATAAAAATCAATCGGGAAACTCAGATGATGCTTTACCATTGAATGGCAAATACAAAATTTTCTTTAATACTCAATGTTATAAGATCATCATCCTAACAACATATAGACTCATAAAGTTCGCCCATTACCATCCCCTTTTCGCCACTTTTTACATTGTGGACTTTTCTAAAAATTTGGGCAGAGTCTCCCCATAAATTGAGCTATCCCGAAATAAAAGCGCAACACATAACATAATTCCCGGACAGGGAAGCACAATACTTAATAAAATACAGAAATACTAAGTAAATTCCCAGCCAGGAAAAACACTACACAATAGGACAACAAGAGTGGGCTTCAACACCCACAAAATACACCAATGACTCTCATATCATTTAGCAATTCTACCTGTAATTGCATGCAACATAGAATGAAAGAGAGAAATGCTCATGCCTTTATATACAACCCATATACAAGTATAATCGTGCTCACATGCGAGCATCATGAATATGTATATAACCCTCAGGTGTATATAAGTACTCTATACGATACCGTGCTCCATCAAGCCCTGGTACCACGATCCTGGGAGTACATCCAATCAACAGCTCGAGCTCAGTGTTGGGATATGCCCTAAGACACATCATTAGATGATTGTTTGTGACATACAATGTAATATGATTTTATGAATGGCAATTCATTATTATATATTATTCTTTTAACTATGCAATGTGAATTAATATATATGTTAATGTCCTTAGAATAATATTGTATTATTCTTAATGATGTCCCTAGTCAAGTATTATCATGAATAGGGATAATGATAATACGTTGAGACTAGTATGTGTTGATCGATGAATTGTTCATTGATATGAGATATCAAATCAACATATGGGTACATGTTAGAGAACGATGTACTGGACAGACCCACCATGAGAATGCAACATGGATCGTTATATGATCGTCATATGCAATTCTCATAGTGATAATAATGTATGTAATCCTTACGACTTGTGATCATCAGAGATCCCAACATAAGGAGTTATGTATCTTGATATCGTCAAACGTTACCCGTAACAGGGTATTCTATAAAGGCGACTATTGGATACACTACGAATTATGTAGAGGGATGTTGACTGATCGAGATAGGATTTGTCCCTCCTATATAACAGGAGATGTGTTTGGCCCTTGATCAAGTGAGAACTAAAATGCATGGCCATGCTCGAATGAGTCGATATGAGATATCGAGCTTATTCGTTTATTCTAGTTCTACTTGGGGATCAAGAAATAAAGATTGAATATACGAGTATGACTATTCCATGACTCGTGTTCAATCTAAACACAAAGGACAAAGTGATTGAGTTACATGATTAATATTATCACAAGTTCTAAAGGTTATGTCGAGTCATTGACATTCTTGTAATTTGGGTAGCATTGATGTGTTGCTAGATACCGCTCAATGCTTGCGACACAAAATGAGATTTTATGTCACTGCCAACATTACAAGATCCTATCGGGTCGCACAAAAGATTAAATCGAGAAGGGAAATTAAATTCATTGGATGAATTAATTAATTAAGAAGAGTCTTAATTAAGTGATTAAAAGGTTTTAATTAAATCATGGGTTTGGGCCCATAAGACTTTAAGAAAGTCTTGAACCTTAATTAAAAGTCATATAATATAAATACAAAGGTTATGATTAATTGTAAGACACAATTTAATATCATTCGACCTAAAATATTGGAAGCTCTCGGCCGCACCATCTCGAACTCTCGGCCTCCTTCATAGCCGTGTGGTTCTTGGTGGTATTGTGCCATCATTCGATTGTGAATCGAGTTTGCTTCGTGTATTGGTTTAAGAACTTGTCTAGCAACTTGTTCTTAAACTTTCCCTTCACCCTATTTGATCGTGTGGATACCGTTGAGGCAAAACTCATTAAGTTTTGCTAGTGACTCGGAGAAGGCGTAGGACGTGGTGCTGCTCCGTGGATTCTGCTTCAAACACGCTACAAGGGTAAGACACTTGTTATTCCTTTATCCGATATGAATCCTATGTATAGATCTGCTGGTTAGTAATCCATAAAATTTTATTTCGCTGCGTTGTATGCTCTTGGATTACTTACAGTGGTATCAGAGCCGTGTACAAGGCTCATATCGGATTTATGTGGTTAAATAGTTTAATCATATTAGAATTATATTGCATGCTATTAAAACTGTATAAACATATATGATATGTTAATATCGAGTTTTTGAAATTCATCGTAAAATTGTATTTGATATAATTGGCGAATAATTGTATACGATACACGAAAGCGTAAAATCGAGGTGTTGGCTCAAGGTGGTTCGACCACTTCATGACTTGACCCTCGGGCCGCCGCTAGTGAGCTAGGGTTCGGACCCTTGGCTCATGCATGGGGCCGCGCCGCTTCCAAAAGGCTAGGGTTTTGAACCCTAGTCACATAAGCCACTCGGCCGCCGCTTGGGCTATGGTTTTTCGAACCCTTGGCTCGATATGGTTAATCCGTCACCGTCATGGACCGTCCATGGTTGGACCGTGGCTTGTGGCTCGTGGATTTCGGTGTTTCGAGCAAGTTGGCTCGATGAAAAACCAACATGGTGCAAGGCGGCTAGGGTTTGGAACCCTAGCGGCGCCGCACCCATGCCATCGGCTCGGACCATGTTTGGGCTAGGGTTTCGAACCCTAGGCCCATAATTGGTCCAGCCGTGGTGTATGGTTGGTTCGAACCATGGTGGTTCGTAGCTAAGTCGCATTAAGTTCGTGGCATGTGATGTCCCGAGCGTACGATAATTTTTCAAAAATTATTTTACAGTTTTAATTAGAATTAAATTTAAAATGTTTAGAATTTAATTAATTAAATGTTAATGCATGCTTTATGTGTTGTGTGAGCATGGTGCGTGGTTATAGCCCTTTGACCTATTAGATAGGATTTGTGGATGTTTGTAATTTATAATACGACCTGCGTGTCGTGCCTTTCTCTATTTCATTCTAAATGTAATCCCTCCCCTATGTTCCCCTCGAATGTGAATCGAGGAATTCTATATCTTGTAAATAGTGTAGTTTATTTTATTGATGGTGATCAATGAAGATGGAGCATCATGCCGGGATGAGGAGGCCATTCACAAATTGGAGCCAAAGGAAGGTGCTTGTGAAGTTACCTTAGGTTGACTCTTAGGATTTTCTCATTGGCTTGAGAAAATCGTTAGTAGGGGCTATAACCATGTCACGTTTTAATTATGTATGTTGATGCATGATTTATCTTATGTTTTAGTTTGATAATAGTATTACACATATATGTAGATATGTATACAACTATATGTAGTGGACATATTTTAAATTATCAAATTAATCATGAGATCAATAAATCCCTCTAAATAATTAAGTTTTAGATGCCTTCCAAAATAAAAGTACTCGTCAATAACTTCGATTGTACATGTGTGGGTTTGCCAAAGCAAAGCACCGTGGCAATCTTAGTAAGGCGCAAAATGATAAAAGTGATATCCGTTATACTTTAATTGGGTACGACTTAACTAGGTTATCTCAATAGGATTGGGAACCTAGAGGCATGGGTTGAATTATAATTCATTTGATGAATTGAACAAAGTGTTGTTCGTCCAACTATCCAAGAATTATATGTGATATAATTGACAAAGTGTTGTCTACCTAAATAACCGAGTCTTGGGCGATTAGCCAAAGCTAACTCAAGATTAAGTGAAATATGGATCTTGGCCCACTAAAGGTTTTGAGGGTTGATATTTTTTTTAAACAAAATAGTGGGAGTATCATTTAATATAAGACCATGTTAAATGATTTAAATCATAAACTTATTTTGCATATTTATATTGTAGATATCCATGGCAAATAACAACGTTACTAGCACTTTATCACTGCGATCGGTCCTTGAGAAGGACAAATTAAATGGGAAGAATTTCCTAGACTGGCATAGGAACTTGAGGATAGTCCTCAAACAAGAAAAGAAACAATATGTCCTAGAGGAACCCTTGCCCGCTGGAACCTCCCCTAACAGCTACAAGAGCTGAAAAAGATGCTTATAAGAAGCATCAGAGTGACGCACTTGATGTTGGGTGCCTCATGCTTGCCACCATGAACTCTGAGCTTCAGAAGCAACATGAGGAAATGGAGGCGTTCGATATGATCGAACACTTAAAGCAGTTGTACCAACAGCAAGCAAGACAAGAGAGGTATGACGTCTCTAAGGCGTTATTTCAGTGCAGGATGGTAGAAGGAAGCCTAGTTGGAACTAATGTGCTCAAGATGATTGGGTACATTGAGAATCTGGACAAGCTGGGTTTTCCATTGGACCAAGAGTTGGCCACCGATGTGATCTTGCAATCGTTGCCTGAGAGCTTCAGTCAATTTGTAGTAAATTACAATATGACTGACATGGAAAAGACTCTACCACAATTGCTTGGTATGTTGAGAACATATGAAGCAAATACTAAGAAGACTAAGGCCACAAATGTCCTTATTGTGAATAAGGGCAAAGGAAGGGCCAAAGCTAAAGGCAACAAGAAAGCAAAGAAAGTCTTTGCTAAATCTAAGCCAAAGTCTTCTGCAGTGAAACCAAAGTGAGGGATAGCAAAGGAAGGGAACTGTTTCCATTGCAGTGAGACCGGCCATTGGAAAAGGAACTGCAAAGTATATCTGGAGGATCTAAAGAAAGGAAGTGTGACTTCCGCTTCAGGTATTTTTGTTATAGAAGTCAATTTATCTACTTCTTCATCATGGGTATTAGATACTTGATGTGGATCTCACATTTGTGTAAATGTGCAGGACCTCAAAAAGAGTAGATTGTTGGCGAAAGGCGAAGTTGATCTCCGAGTTGGAAATGGAGCAAGAGTTGCTGCATTAGCTATAGGGGATTATCATTTATCTTTGCCCTCTGGTTTATCATTGATTTTAAAAGATTGTTATTTTGTGCCTTCAAATACCAAAAACATTATTTCTATTTCTTGTGTGGACAAGTATGGATTTTCATTTATTATAAAGGACAAATGTTGTTCCATTTATTTAAATGATATGTTTTATGCTAGTGCACAAATGGTGAATGGTCTTTATGTATTAAATCTTGATATACCTATCTATAACATAAATACTTAAAGGATTAAAAATAATGATTCTAATCCGACTTATCTCTGGCATTGTCGCTTGGGCCACATAAACGAGAACCGCATATCTAAACTTCATAAGGATGGAGTATTAGATTCATTTGATTTTGAATCATATGAAACATGCGAATCTTGTTTAATGGGAAAGATGACAAAAGCCCCTTTCAAGGGACATGTTGTAATGCCCCGAAATTAATTGATGGTAACTCGAACATTAATTATGTTTATATGATGATTTATTATGATGTTTAAGCCATGTTTGGGAAATGAAGAAGTAACATGATTTAAGGATGTTAATTTTAAGTATGAGGATGATGTGAGTTTAATGAAGTTAATTACAATTGTAAATGCTTATCATGTTAATGTATTTTAAATACATCATGTTGTTATTGGGGTACAAATTAAAAGTAAGACATAACCCACCACTTTTACCCCACCTCACTTTTACACTCAACCTCCCAAAACCCCTTTCCCAAATTCCCTTTCCCCATTTTCGAAATTAACCCTAAAGGTGGGAAGAAATTCTTGTGAAAGCTTCATCCTTGCATTTCTTGGTAAGATTTAGTGCCTATGATGTTTATATAGCACTTATTGATGTTCATGAAGTGTGTGTTAAGTTTTGGAAGGGTTTTAAAAAGGGTTTGAAATGGGTTTGTTTGGGTTAGTGTGATTCTTGGTGGGATGTTTGATTTTTAATGGTTTTATGATGGGTATTGTTGGTTTTGAGTAGTTGGGTATGGTTGTTGTTGAGTTATGTGGGTTTGTTTGGATTTGGGAAGGAGAAGGGTGAATAGTGCCCGAATCTCGATTTCCCGCAGCTCGGCGATCGATCGGCGTCCGCTCGCGATCGATCGCGAGCAGCAGGGCTGAGGCAGTAAGCCTCAGCGATCGATCGCGAGCTTGGCGCGATCGATCGGCGAGGCCGCGATCGATCGGCGCTAGCTCCGCGATCGATCGCGGATTGTGCAAAATTGTTGGGCGAGACAGTGTGTTCTCGCGATCGATCGGGGCTTGATGGCGATCGATCGCGAGACACACAAAAGTGTATTTTTGGCATTTTTGTGGGAATTTTGAATATTGGACTATGATTAGCTTCTAATATTGAATTGTATGGTTGTGTAGAACCATCCCAAGGACCCACAACTTCGAGACGATAAAGTACTACGACTTCGCCACATTTTGAAAAGGTACGTAAGAAACGTACGGGCATCAACGGTAACATATTCCTCAACTATGACTATACATTAAATTGTGTAAGTGTTTATGATGATGATTATGATGATTATTGATGATGATATTGTGATAAACGAAGATGATATGACGTTACGATAACAATTACGATACGGTGATGATGTTTGGAATGATGATGCTTATAAGATGATAATACATGTTGACTATGCTACTTAGAGTGGTCGAATGTCCGGTGACTATTATGGGCAAGCGAGGAAGGTCTTGCCGCTCACATAACTGAGCGATGGGGTACATCCGCTATGTGTAGCGATGGGTATCATCCGCTGAGCGATGGGGTACATCCGCTATGTGTAGCGATGGGTATCATCCGCTGAATAAGGGATACATCCGCTATCAAGGCGTAGCGATGGGTATCATAAGATGAGTTATGTCGAGCGAGGGGGGCCAATTGTGCCGCTGTCATAATAGTACCCGGACAGTCCCATTTCTAATTAACATGGATTGTTGTGAGCTCTTATACGAAGTACGATGTTATTCATTCATGTCTTGAACTAATGATCATATACGTAATTATGACACAGGGACAACCAAGGAAGGATAGTACTATTAAACAGGAAGTATATGTTATCAATTATTCCCATGCATTATTTATATGCCTTTATCTCATGATGTACATGCTCACGATGGGTTGTTCCTGTAGGTACACTTTTGGATCGAGACTAAGGGCCGGGTTGAGATGGTGAGCTGAGGAACATAAGAAGATAGATACAGGATTTTTGTTAGCCATAACATTCTTTTTGGGGAATGTAATTAACTAATTATTGAAGTTTCATTTTGGCCTGTAATTACATTGAGCTCACATAACAACCAGAACTCTAAGATGTCTCTAATGCATGTTTAGTTCATAATACGTTATTAAACTGATGTTAAGGTAGGTAGACCCTACATTAGTGGTATCAGAGCAGTGGTTAGATAACCCGGGGATGAGTGAAGGGTAGCCTTAGCAGTAGGTTGGCTAGGCGCTTGCTCTTGACATGCTATGTTACACATGAAGTATATGACTGTTATGATAACATGTTATGGTTTCTGACGATGTATATATGAACTGCTTTTGGATTTTGTTGTTAACCCTTGTGTTGCAGTATGGCAGCAAATATCGACATTGGTGATGCTGTAAGTGTGAACGCTAGTGCGGGGCGCACGAATCCCCTGCCCCCGCCAGCCCTAGGCGAGGAGCCGTCCGAACAACAGCTATTACCGGGAGAATTGAGTCTGACTCAGTTTCTAGCATATCGGCCCCCGACATTCGAAGGGACTGAGACAGGGGAGCGAGCCGAAGAATGGCTAGAAAGGATAGAACAAATATTTGTGGCAGCCCCGTGTGCAAAGACAGCCTGGATAAGGCTGGCAGAGTTCCAGCTAGCCAAGAAAGCACTGATGTGGTGGAGGACCACCGTGATTGAACAAGAGGCACAAGGTCAAGAAGTAAACTGGAAACTGTTCAGAACAAGATTCCTGGCCCGTTACTTCTCAGCGGCTGCCCGTCAAGCTAAAGAAGATGAGTTTAATAGGTTGAAGCAAGGTACCATGCCGGTGTCAGATTATGCCCTCCACTACTGTTCTCTACTCAGATATGTGCCTCATATCGCTGCCGACACTCAAGCAAAAATGAGGAACTTTATGAAGGGCTTGAGGCCAGAACTCTACGATAGGGTGATTACATATGGCCCCACTTGCTTTGATGATGCACTTAACCGGGCGGAGTTGGCCGAACTAGGGGTTGGTGCATACCCTGATGCTGTACCACCTCCAGCACCCCCTCAGAGATCTACTCCCGACAATTTAAGGCCAAGGGGTGATCGGTTCAAGCCTGGGGGGAACACTTCGGCGTCCAGATTCAGTGGAAGGAGGCCCGATAACCGATGGAAGGGAAACCGTAGGAATGACGCTCCATCAAGAGGAGGACAGTCTCGGGGAGGAGGCAGTGTTGGAGAGGTACAATGCTCTCTTTGTGGACAGCCCCATTTGACGAAGAATTGTGTCGGATGTTATGTTTGCGGCGAGAGAGGCCACTTTGCTCGACAATGTCCCAACAGGGGAAGGCAGCAGAATTCTACTGGGAGGTCGACTGACAGAGCAGCGCCACACAGGCCCCCATATGTACCGAGGCAGTTTGGAAGTCAGCCTACGGGGCCACCTCAGGGACAAGTGTATGCATTGACAAGGGAGCAGGCTACAGCGGCTCCGGAAGAAGTCATAGCGGGTACGTGTCTTTTATTTACGCACCCTGCCTTTATATTGATCGACACAGGTGCGTCACACTCCTTTGTGTCGACGAGTTTTGTGGAAAGACACCACTTATGCACTGCTCCGTCGCCCACGCCTCTTGTAGTCTCGACACCCGCTGGAAGAAGTTTGATTGCTGATCAGATTGTCTATGATGGCCTCATTTATTTTGAGGATAACAAGTTAAGGTCGGATTTGATCGTTCTGGGAATGTCAGACTTTGACTGTATATTGGGTATTGACGTTTTGAATAGGTACCAAGCGGTTGTGAACTGCAGACAAAGGACTGTCCGATTCAGATCTGGTGAAGGAGTTCAGTGGACGTTCTATGGAGATGGTTCTCGTTCAAAGATTCCGTTAATATCCGCGGTCAAGATGACACAATTATTGGAACGAGGCCATACAGGATATCTCATTTATGCTATTGATATTTCTGGAAAGAAGGAAGGATTAAAGGTTGAAGATGTGCCCGTAGTGGCGGAATTTCCTGATGTATTTCCTGAAGAGATTCCTGGATTCCCACCGGCGAGAGAGGTCGAGTTTGGAATCGAATTATTACCGGGGACGTCAGCCATTTCTCGTGCCCCGTACAGAATGGCACCAACAGAGTTAAAGGAGTTAAAGGTTCAGTTGCAAGAACTCCTTGACAAGGGCTATATACGACCTAGCGTATCGCCCTGGGGTGCACCAGTTTTGTTTGTCAAGAAGAAAGATGGCTCGATGCGTTTGTGCATCGACTACAGACAGCTGAACAAAGCCACAGTAAAGAATAAGTATCCACTTCCGAGGATCGATGATTTATTTGATCAGTTGCAGGGTACGAGGCTCTACAGTAAGATTGATCTGAGGTCGGGGTACCATCAGATTCGAGTAAGGGAAGATGACGTTCAAAAGACTGCCTTCAGGACTAGGTATGGGCACTATGAATTCCTAGTCATGCCTTTTGGGGTGACAAATGCCCCGGCTGTTTTCATGAGTTTGATGAACAAGGTGTTCCAGCCATATTTGGATCAATTCGTCATAGTTTTCATTGACGATATACTCATCTACTCTCGGACTGAAGAAGAACATGTTGAGCACTTGAGGACAGTACTTCAGATCCTTAGGGATCATCAATTATATGCCAAGCTTAGCAAGTGCGAGTTTTGGCTGGACAGTGTGGTGTTCTTGGGTCATGTAATATCCAGCCGTGGTATATCTGTGGATCCCCGTAAGATTGAAGCTGTTATGGAGTGGGCTGCACCCACTTCGGTGCCCGAGATAAGAAGTTTCCTCGGTTTAGCGGGCTATTACCGACGTTTTGTCGAAGGATTCTCTAAGATCGCTAAACCGTTGACCCAGCTGACTCAGAAGGGAGTTCCGTTCTATTGGTCCGAAGCTTGTGAGGAGAGCTTCCAAGAGTTGAAGCGTCGCTTGACGACAGCGCCAGTGTTAGTAATTCCTTCTGAGGATAAGAAGTTTGCTTTGTATACGGATGCATCATTGCAAGGTTTGGGTTGTGTGTTGACGCAAGACAAGCATGTGGTGGCTTATGCTTCGAGGCAGCTGAAGCCTCATGAGACCAGATACCCAGTCCATGACCTGGAGCTGGCAGCCATCATTTTCGCCTTGAAGATTTGGCGTCATTATCTTTATGGTACGACGTTTACCATCTTTACAGACCATAAGAGTTTGAAATTCTTATTCACCCAAGCAGAACTGAATATGAGACAACGAAGATGGATGGACTTGCTCAAAGATTATGATTGTGAGATAGAGTACCATCCGGGTAAAGCGAATATGATAGCAGATGCCTTAAGCCGAAAGGTGAAGAACACCGCTGAGGATACTATGAGCTTGTCGGCCATGATGACTTCTTACTGCCATTTAGGCTATGATTTTGATGTGGACACGTCGCCGGTTCGAGTGTCGACCTTACTGGCCGAGCCAGACGTATTTGAGGCAATCAGGGAAGCCCAGAAGTCGGATGATGAGGTTCAGAGATGGTTATCAATAGCACTTCGAGGTCAGCCAACAAAGTTTAGAGTGGCTGAAGATGATTCATTAAGACTGGGCAACCGATGGGTAGTCCCAGATGCACCAGAGTTACGTAAAGGAATATTGGAACGAGCTCACAGTAGTCGGTTCAGTATTCACCCAGGAGGAAGGAAGATGTATAAGGACCTGAGTGGTCAATTCTGGTGGAGACGCATGAAGCGTGATGTAATCAGTTTTGTTAAGAGATGTTTAATCTGCCAGCAAGTAAAGGCGGAAAGGCAGAGGCCTGGCGGCGAGCTGAAGAGCTTGGAGGTACCTAAGTGGAAGTGGGAGCATATATCTATGGACTTCGTGACCCACTTGCCAAGGTCAGCCTCTGGATTTGATGCGATCTGGGTGATCGTAGACAGGCTGACAAAGATGGCCCATTTCATCCCTTACAGTATGACCTTCACATACTTAAAGATGGCCCAACTCTATGTGCGGGATGTGGTAAGGTTGCATGGCATTCCGGTTTCGATAGTGTCTGACAGAGACCCGAGGTTCACTTCTCATTTTTGGGAGGGTCTCCAAACAGCTTTGGGCACAGAGGTAAGACTGAGTACAGCCTATCACCCTCAGACAGACGGTCAGACAGAGCGTACCATACAGACGCTCGAAGACATGCTGAGGGCATGTGTTTTGGAGTTTGACACTCCGTGGCAAGAATCTATACCACTGGTAGAGTTCTCCTACAATAACAGCTATCAGGCGAGCATTCAAATGGCCCCTTTTGAAGCTCTGTACGGACGACGATGTAGATCACCGCTGTATTGGGAGGACTTGACTAGTAAGGCGGTTGGAGGGCCGGATATGATTAGAGATATGGAAGAGAAGATAAAGACGATACGCTTAAAGATGAAAGCGGCCCAAGATAGACAAGCGGCCTATGCCAATAAGCGGCGACGACCGCTAGAATTCCAAGTCGGAGATAAAGTTTTCTTGAAAATTTCACCCTTCAGGGGTGTGGTTCGTTTTGGTATGCGGGGAAAATTATCACCGAAATATGTGGGACCGTATGAGATATTACAACGTATCGGTACCTTGGCCTACCGTTTGGCTCTACCACCGTCCTTATCCGGTATTCATGACGTTTTCCACGTTTCCATGTTGAGGAAGTATGAACCCGATCCGTCTCATGTATTGCAGCCTTCGGAGGTTCAGTTGAGTTCAGATGTATCCTATGTTGAACGACCGGTTAGAATCCTTGATCGTGAGGATCGCAGGTTACGAAGTAAGATAATACCAATGGTCAAAGTTCAGTGGGATCGCCGGGGTGTCGAGGAGGCTACGTGGGAGACGGAACGGCATATGGTGCAGCACTACCCGGAACTATTTTCTGGTATGATTTATGTTTAGTTTCTTTTGGGTAAGTGCATGCGATTTCGAGGACGAAATCTTATAAGTAGGGGAGTAATGTAATGCCCCGAAATTAATTGATGGTAACTCGAACATTAATTATGTTTATATGATGATTTATTATGATGTTTAAGCCATGTTTGGGAAATGAAGAAGTAACATGATTTAAGGATGTTAATTTTAAGTATGAGGATGATGTGAGTTTAATGAAGTTAATTACAATTGTAAATGCTTATCATGTTAATGTATTTTAAATACATCATGTTGTTATTGGGGTACAAATTAAAAGTAAGACATAACCCACCACTTTTACCCCACCTCACTTTTACACTCAACCTCCCAAAACCCCTTTCCCAAATTCCCTTTCCCCATTTTCGAAATTAACCCTAAAGGTGGGAAGAAATTCTTGTGAAAGCTTCATCCTTGCATTTCTTGGTAAGATTTAGTGCCTATGATGTTTATATAGCACTTATTGATGTTCATGAAGTGTGTGTTAAGTTTTGGAAG
This sequence comes from Haberlea rhodopensis, assembly GCA_907163345.1. Classification (NCBI taxonomy): domain Eukaryota; kingdom Viridiplantae; phylum Streptophyta; class Magnoliopsida; order Lamiales; family Gesneriaceae; genus Haberlea; species Haberlea rhodopensis. Next base: position 821,752 of record CAJQUN010000156.1, read on the forward strand.
GGTTTTAAAAAGGGTTTGAAATGGGTTTGTTTGGGTTAGTGTGATTCTTGGTGGGATGTTTGATTTTTAATGGTTTTATGATGGGTATTGTTGGTTTTGAGTAGTTGGGTATGGTTGTTGTTGAGTTATGTGGGTTTGTTTGGATTTGGGAAGGAGAAGGGTGAATAGTGCCCGAATCTCGATTTCCCGCAGCTCGGCGATCGATCGGCGTCCGCTCGCGATCGATCGCGAGCAGCAGGGCTGAGGCAGTAAGCCTCAGCGATCGATCGCGAGCTTGGCGCGATCGATCGGCGAGGCCGCGATCGATCGGCGCTAGCTCCGCGATCGATCGCGGATTGTGCAAAATTGTTGGGCGAGACAGTGTGTTCTCGCGATCGATCGGGGCTTGATGGCGATCGATCGCGAGACACACAAAAGTGTATTTTTGGCATTTTTGTGGGAATTTTGAATATTGGACTATGATTAGCTTCTAATATTGAATTGTATGGTTGTGTAGAACCATCCCAAGGACCCACAACTTCGAGACGATAAAGTACTACGACTTCGCCACATTTTGAAAAGGTACGTAAGAAACGTACGGGCATCAACGGTAACATATTCCTCAACTATGACTATACATTAAATTGTGTAAGTGTTTATGATGATGATTATGATGATTATTGATGATGATATTGTGATAAACGAAGATGATATGACGTTACGATAACAATTACGATACGGTGATGATGTTTGGAATGATGATGCTTATAAGATGATAATACATGTTGACTATGCTACTTAGAGTGGTCGAATGTCCGGTGACTATTATGGGCAAGCGAGGAAGGTCTTGCCGCTCACATAACTGAGCGATGGGGTACATCCGCTATGTGTAGCGATGGGTATCATCCGCTGAGCGATGGGGTACATCCGCTATGTGTAGCGATGGGTATCATCCGCTGAATAAGGGATACATCCGCTATCAAGGCGTAGCGATGGGTATCATAAGATGAGTTATGTCGAGCGAGGGGGGCCAATTGTGCCGCTGTCATAATAGTACCCGGACAGTCCCATTTCTAATTAACATGGATTGTTGTGAGCTCTTATACGAAGTACGATGTTATTCATTCATGTCTTGAACTAATGATCATATACGTAATTATGACACAGGGACAACCAAGGAAGGATAGTACTATTAAACAGGAAGTATATGTTATCAATTATTCCCATGCATTATTTATATGCCTTTATCTCATGATGTACATGCTCACGATGGGTTGTTCCTGTAGGTACACTTTTGGATCGAGACTAAGGGCCGGGTTGAGATGGTGAGCTGAGGAACATAAGAAGATAGATACAGGATTTTTGTTAGCCATAACATTCTTTTTGGGGAATGTAATTAACTAATTATTGAAGTTTCATTTTGGCCTGTAATTACATTGAGCTCACATAACAACCAGAACTCTAAGATGTCTCTAATGCATGTTTAGTTCATAATACGTTATTAAACTGATGTTAAGGTAGGTAGACCCTACACATGTTGAAAGGGCAAGTGTTTTATTGGGACTAATACATAGTGATGTATGTGGTCCAATAAGTACACAAGCTAGAGGTGGTTTTCAATACTTCGTTACATTTACTGATGACCTCAGTAGATATGGGTATGTGTACCTAATGAAACATAAGCAAGAAACCTTTGAAAAGTTCAAAGATTTCAAGAATGAAGTACAAAACCAACTTGGCAAAAGTATCAAAATCCTTCGATCAGATCGAGGAGGAGAATACTTAAGCCAAGAGTTTCATGACTATCTAAAGGAGTGTGGGATAGTCCCACAACTCACTCCTCCGTATACTCCACAATGGAAGTGTATCCGAGAGGAGAAATCGAACCTTGTTTGACATGGTTAGATCAATGATGAGTCATGCAGATCTTCCGATATCGTTTTGGGGACACGCTCTAGAAACAGCGATTTTCTTACTGAACCGTGTTCCATCTAAATCAGTGGAAAATACACCATATGAGATATGGACTGGGAAGCGTCCTAGTATGTCTTTTATGAAGATTTGGGGTTGTGAGGCTTTCGTTAGACGTCACGCCACTAACAAACTTGGACCAAAATCTGATAAGTATTTATTTGTGGGGTATCCTAAGGAAACGAAAGGATACTATTTCTATTATCCCACCGAGAACAAAGTAGTTGTTGCTCGGACTGGTGTATTTCTTGAAAGAGAATTTATTTCTAGAAAAACCAGTGGGAGAAAAATAGAACTTAGTGAAGTTCAACCACAAGAAAACACTGAACCTGAGATTGAGATGGAAACAGAGCAGGCACCGCAAGCTGTTGTGGAAGAAACACCTGCTCAAGAGACACAAGCCCAGCGTAGGTCTGTAAGAGAACACCGGGAGCCACAGAGATATGGATTTCTTGTGACTCAACAAGGTGACTTACTACTTATTGATGAGGATGAGCCGTCATCTTATCAACAAGCTATTATGGGCAATGATTCTGAGAAATGGCAAGAGGCCATGAAATCTGAGATGGAATCCATGTATGCAAACCAAGTATGGACTTTGGTTGATCCACCTGAAGGGGTACGACCCATAGGGTGCAAATGGATTTTCAAGAAAAAGACCGATATGGATGGTAACGTACAAACCTATAAAGGTCGGCTGGTTGCAAAAGGATTCAAACAAATTCATGGTATTGACTATGATGAAACCTTTTCACCAGTGGCCATGGTTAAATCCATAAGGATCTTACTTGCAATAGCTGCATTTCATGATTATGAAATCTGGCAGATGGATGTCAAAACAGCTTTCCTTAATGAAAATCTGCTCGAGGATGTGTACATGACACAGCCCGAGGGTTTTGTCGATCCAAAGGATGCTGGAAAGATATGCAAGCTACAACGATCCATTTATGGATTGAAGCAAGCTTCTCGGAGTTGGAATCTTCGTTTTGATGATGCAATCAAAGAGTTTGGTTTCATCAAAAACGAAGATGAACCTTGTGTCTACAAGAAGGTCAGTGAGAGCGTAATCATTTTCCTAGTGTTGTATGTAAATGACATACTTCTTATTGGAAATGATATCCCTGCCTTGCAATCTGTAAAGATTTGGCTAGGGAATTGCTTTTCGATGAAAGACTTGGGAGAAGCCACCTATGTATTAGGAATCAAGATCTATAGAGATAGATCGAGAAGGCTTCTTGGTCTAAGTCAAAGTACATACATAGACAAGGTGCTTAAAAGGTTTAGCATGCAAGAATCAAAGAAAGGATTCGTGCCTATGACGCATGGCATTTATCTCTCGAAGGAACAGTGTCCTTCAACACCAGATGAGAGACAACGCATGAGTAAGATTCCATAGGCGTCAGCTATTGGATCTATCATGTATGCCATGATATGTACTCGTCCCGATGTATCGTATGCTTTGAGCATGACGAGCAAATATCAAGTTGATCCAGGTGAAGGTCACTGGATTGCTGTCAAGAACATCCTGAAGTACTTGAGAAGGACTAAGGATACATTCTTGATTTATGGAGGTGAGGAAGAGCTCAATGTAATGGGTTACACTGATGCAAGCTTCCAAACCGACAAAGATGATTTTCGATCGCAATCTGGATATGTGTATTGCCTTAATGGAGGTGCTGTGAGCTGGAAGAGTTCAAAGCAAGAAACAGTAGCCGATTCTACAACGGAAGCTGAGTATATCGCTGCCTCGGATGCAGCAAAGGAAGTGTTTGGATGAGGAAGTTCATTTCTGAACTTGGAGTGGTGCCTAGCATTAAAGATCCGATAGAACTCTATTGTGACAACAATGGAGCGATCGCATTGGCTAAGGAACCAAGATCTCACCAAAGATCCAAGTACATACTTAGGCGTTTCCATTTCATTCGAGAAATCGTTGAAAGGGGAGATGTTAAAATATGCAAAGTACCAACAGATGATAATGTATCTGACCCATTGACGAAGCCACTGTCACAGCAGAAGCATGATCGTCATGCTAGATCTCTAGGCATTAGGTATATGTCTAAGTGGTCTTAGTGCAAGTGGGAGATTTGTTGGGATATGCCCTAAGACACATCATTAGATGATTGTTTGTGACATACAATGTAATATGATTTTATGAATGGCAATTCATTATTATATATTATTCTTTTAACTGTGCAATGTGAATTAATATATATGTTAATGTCCTTAGAATAATATTGTATTATTCTTAAAGATGTCCCTAGTCAAGTATTATCATGAATAGGGATAATGATAATACGTTGAGACTAGTATGTGTTGATCGATGAATTGTTCATTGATATGAGATATCAAATCAACATATGGGTACATGTTAGAGAACGATGTACTGGACAGACCCACCATGAGAATACAACATGGATAGTTATATGATCGTCATATGCAATTCTCATAGTGATAATAATGTATGTAATCCTTACGACTTGTGATCATCAGAGATCCCAACATAAGGAGTTATGTATCTTGATATCGTCAAACGTTACCCGTAACAGGGTATTCTATAAAGGCGACTATTGGATACACTACGAATTATGTAGAGGGATGTTGACTGATCGAGATAGGATTTGTCCCTCCTATATAACAGGAGATGTGTTTGGCCCTTGATCAAGTGAGAACTAAAATGCATGGCCATGCTCGAATGAGTCGATATGAGATATCGAGCTTATTCGTTTATTCTAGTTCTACTTGGGGATCAAGAAATAAAGATTGAATATACGAGTATGACTATTCCATGACTCGTGTTCAATCTAAACACAAAGGACAAAGGGATTGAGTTACATGATTAATATTATCACAAGTTCTAAAGGTTATGTCGAGTCATTGACATTCTTGTAATTTGGGTAGCATTGATGTGTTGCTAGATACCGCTCAATGCTTGCGACATAAAATGAGATTTTATGTCACTGCCAACATTACAAGATCCTATCGGGTCGCACAAAAGATTAAATCGAGAAGGGAAATTAAATTCATTGGATGAATTAATTAATTAAGAAGAGTCTTAATTAAGTGATTAAAAGGTTTTAATTAAATCATGGGTTTGGGCCCATAAGACTTTAAGAAAGTCTTGAACCTTAATTAAAAGCCTTATAATATAAATACAAAGGTTATGATTAATTGTAAGACACAATTTAATATCATTCGACCTAAAATATTGGAAGCTCTCGGCCGCACCATCTCGAACTCTCGGCCTCCTTCATAGCCGTGTGGTTCTTGGTGGTATTGTGCCATCATTCGATTGTGAATCGAGTTTGCGTCGTGTATTGGTTTAAGAACTTGTCTAGCAACTTGTTCTTAAACTTTCCCTTCACCCGATTTGATCGTGTGGATACCGTTGAGGCAAAACTCATTAAGTTTTGCTAGTGACTCGGAGAAGGCGTAGGACGTGGTGCTGCTCCGTGGATTCTGCTTCAAACACGCTACAAGGGTAAGACACTTGTTATTCCTTTATCCGATATGAATCCTATGTATAGATCTGCTGGTTAGTAATCCATAAAATTTTATTCCGCTGCGTTGTATGCTCTTGGATTACTTACACTCAGCTCCACAGCCATCGATGTACCTGTTCACCTGCCCCAACAGAGACAGTCCCCAACGGGGTGAGCATACCAATACACAAATCCCATAATCACAATAATGAAATTCATAATTTACAACAAAAGTAAATACTAATGAATTTTAAATGATACTCCCTGGATGACAACGTCCTCATCCGGGATTCCGTGTACTGTCCCTGTTCTCACAATCATCAAACTCATCAAATCTCAAAAATCAGTAAATCAACACATTGATTTAACTCATCGCATGCCTGATTCTCAAATATCAATAATTAATGATTCCAAATTCATTATACATACAAATATAGATATCTCAATATCTAATACTGATTTTCAACTTTGCTACCAATCACAGATAGCTCAAATGCCTAGCATTTATCTTACCAATTCTCCATTATACTTAGACATCTCACATGTCTTATAATGAATACATGATTCCACGATCATTCTCAGGCATCTCAATGCCCTACAATGGTCATATACCCCCAGCACCCCATATATCTTGTAAGGTTATACTACTCGAGTATCACGCACGCTTGTGGCGGCGATGTCAAGATTGGGTCGCTCCAAAGCTTCTCAACACATATATATAACCACATGCACAACTATTTAATGCAATCAAATACCTTATGCATTTCACAAATGCTCTAATATAAAGTAATGCTCGTACGTCGCACGTACCTTAAATCTCCGAAGTTCGAGCCAAACCTTGCTCGAGTTCCATGCCCCGAGGAACGATGTGCTAACACGATAAATAATTCACAATTATTTACGAACATGCAACCCATGCTCAAGCACACCCATAATGCTCATACAGAAAATTATTGTCAACACACGACAATTTACCATTTAAAAGACCCGGGGCATGGCATATACAGGGAGGGAAATCGAATGAGACATTATCGAAAATTGCTCAAGAACCACCTCTAAAATTTCAAACCCTAACATCTCAATTCGAACCCAATTAAGCATCATAATACATCTAAAACATGTAATAATCGATCAATAACAAGAATCATCACCCCCTGCCCAAACCCCTAAAATTCGAACCCCAACCTCACGAAATTAGGGCAAATTTTCAAACCATACATCACCAAAATACAGGGAATTACATGAGAAGCATGAAAAAGGGGTAAGGAAGGTTACCCATACGAAGATCGGAAGGAAAATCGCTCAAATCGAAGAACCCTAGAATTTTGGGCGTCTGCGCAATTCTGGAAAACCCAAGCGCGATTTGCGGGAAGCTGCGCCTCGGAGAGACGAAGCCAACGGTGGGTCGGACGCGCCGGATGGCGGCCGAACGGCGGCGGGCGCACGCCTTGAAGCGACGGGGGTTGGGGCGAAAACGGGAAACAGACGGGGGGGGGGGGGGGAAGAGAGAAACGGCAAGGCTTAAAAATGATTTCTAAAATTAAAATCCCGGGTTCAACTGGTATTTATAGCAAAAATACCCCGAAATACTAATAGCCCCACAAATACATCATGATTTATTAAAAATCATCTGTTTTCAAAAATTCTCTCTCTAACTCCAAAACCCCCTACCGGTACCCACACAAAGCACCCCAGATCCTGAGACACATCAAAAACCCAACTCTTAGGTTTTACACCGTAATGAGAATACAATCTCAACCTCGGGATCCAACGATCCCAACTACCCAAAAGAACGAGCCCGAAAGGCCCAACACTACGATTAAACTCCAAATCGCCACGTAAAACAACTTTAGTGGTTATTAACACTCCGGGATTAACATCTATAATCCCTGTTCATCACACCTTGGCCAGGCTCTGTCCCGCTCGATCGATCGGACCCAGATTTCGATCGATCGAGAAGCCCTGTTCTTGCGAGAAATTCCAAGTATGAGCTTCCAACAACACCTAAACTCATACACAACCAAGATCAACCACCCAACACAACATTAAACCACAAAACAACCTTAAAATACATCCCCCAAACATAAACAACATTTTGGACCAAGATCCACCCTTATAACCCCAAAAACAAGCTACAAGTCCAACGAAAACTCAACAAAACTTTACCATAATGAAAGCTTACCACTTGAGCTTTAAGTTTTCAGCAAAAACTCACAAAAAGACTCATTTTCAAAGCTTTCTCCTCTCCTCTTGTTTCAGAAACGAAAATGGGTGTTCTTAGGTGAAAGGATGGGGTTTTGGGGACAAAAGCTGATAGAGAGGGGGTGATGGGATATAAAGTGGTATGCAAGTGGCCCTTACCATCTTTGGGAGTTAAATGTGTATCATAATATAAGCATGATGTATAAAATACCCCAACATGATATTTTAAAAGCATTTTACTACAATGCATCAAAATCACCATTAAAATCATGCTTTACCAAAATTACAATCCAACACATTTAAATCATTATAACACCCAAACACCCAACATGTATAACATGCACCCTGAAATGCCCTACCATGAGACAAGCATTTCACCAAGATAATTAGCCCCAACACATAATCTAATTATCACCATAAAATCACATAAACATAATTAATGCCCAAAAATGCAATTAATTATTTCGGGGATATCACAATACTCCCCTACTTAAAAGATTTCATCCTCGAAATCACATGCACTTACCCAAATCGAAACTAAACATAAAACACATACCAGAGAATAGTTCCGGGTAATGCTGCACCATATGCCGCTCCGTCTCCCACGTAGCCTCCTCGACACCCCTGCGATCCCACTGAACCTTGATCATAGGTATCACTTTGTTCTTAAGTCTACGGTCTGCTCGATCCAGAATTCTAACAGGTCGTTCCACATAAGACACATCTGATTCTAACTGAACCTCAGAAGGCTGCAACACATGAGATGGATCCGGCTCATACTTCCGCAGCATAGACACATGGAACACATCATGTATACCAGGCAAAGAAGGTGGCAGAGCTAGTCGGTAAGCCAAAGTGCCAATGCGCTGCAAAATCTCGTACGGTCCAACATACCTCGGAGATAGTTTTCCGTAAATCCCAAATCGCACAATGCCTCTGAAAGGCGAGATCTTCAAAAAGACCTTATCTCCCAACTGAAATTTCCAACGGTCTCCGCCGTTTATTTGCATAGGCTGCCTGCCTGTCCTGGGCTGCTTTCATTTTCTGCCTTATCACCTTTATTTTCTCTTCCATTTCTCGAACCAATTCCGGTCCTCCGACCGATTTACGGTCCAAGTCATCCCAGTACAATGGCGACCTACATCGCTTACCATACAAGGCCTCAAATGGTGCCATCTGAATACTTGCCTGATAGTTGTTGTTGTATGAAAACTCTACCAAGGCCAAAGAATCTTGCCATGAAACATCGAACTACAACACACAAGCTCGCAGCATGTCCTCGAGCGTCTGTATAGTACGCTCGGTCTGGCCATCTGTCTGAGGATGGTATGCAGTGCTCAATCTATCTTCAGTTCCCAAGGCCGACTGAAGACCCTCCCAAAAATGAGATGTGAATCGTGGATCTCGATCCGACACTTGGGGATCCCATGCAATCTCACCACATCTCGAATATACAATTGAGCCATCCTCAAAAAGGTGAAGGTCATGCTATAGGGGATGAAATGAGCTACCATAGTCAATCGATCCACAACCACCCAAATAGCATCAAAACCCGAAGCACTCCTCGGCAGGTGAGTCACGAAGTCCATGGAAATGTGTTCCCACTTCCACTTCGGTATCTCCAAGCTTTTCAACTCGCCTCCAGGTCTTTGTCTCTCTGCCTTAACTTGCTGGCAGATCAAGCACCTCTTAACAAAAGCGACGACATCACTCTTCATCCTTTTCCACCAAAACTGATCACGTAGATCCTTATACATCTTCTTTCCGCCCGGGTGGATACTAAGTCTGCTACTATGAGCTCGTTCCAAGATTCCTTTACGCAACTCCGGCGTACTCGGAACCACCCAACGGTTACCCAATCTCAATGATCCGTCATCGGCCACTCTGAATTTCGTTGGCTGACCAAGATGTACTAAAGATAACCATCTCTGAACTTCATCATCTGACTTCTGAGCTCTCCTGATGTTCTCATAGATATCTGGCTCAGCTAACAAGGTCGATACATGCACAGGTGATGCATCTATGTCGAAATCATAGCCTAGATGGTAATAGGAGGTCATCATAGCCGACAAATGGATGACGTCCTCAGCGGTACTCTTCACTTTCCGGCTTAAAGCATCTGCTGTCAAGTTAGCTTTCCCCGGATGGTACTCAATCTCGCAATCATAGTCCTTAAGCAAGTCCATCCACCTTCTATGCCTCATGTTCAGCTCCGCCTGAGTGAATAAAAACTTGAGGCTCTTGTGATCCGTGTAAATTGTAAACGAAGTACCATACAAATAATGCCTCCAAATCTTCAGGGCGAAGATGATAGCTGCCAATTCCAAGTCATGGACTGGGTATCTAGTCTCATGCGGCTTCAACTGCCTCGATGCATAAGCTACCACATGCTCATCTTGCATCAGTACACACCCAAGGCCCTGGAGCGATGCATCAGTATACAGAACGAACCTGGAGTTCTCCGTAGGAATCACCAATACCGGCGCCGTCGCCAATCGTTGTTTCAACTCCTGGAAGCTCTCCTCACAAGCTTCTGACCAGAAGGCATGGTACTCCCTTCTGAGTCAACTGTGTCAATGGTTTGGCGATTTTAGAAAATCCCTCGACGAAGCGTCGATAATAGCCGGCCAAACCAAGGAAACTCCTGTATCTCAGGCACAGAAGTGGGTGCGGCCCACTCCATCACAACCTCAATCTTCCTGGGATCCACTGATATCCCGCTGCTAGATATGACATGCCCTAGAAATACTACACTGCTCAACCAAAACTCACACTTGCTGAGCTTGGCATATAACTGGTGATCTCTAAGAATCTGGAGCACTGTCCTCAAGTGTTTCACATGCTCTTCCTTGCTCCGGGAGTAGATGAGAATGTCGTCGATAAATACAATGACGAACTGATCAAGATATGGCTGAAACACTCTGTTCATCAGACTCATAAAGACCGCTGGGGCATTCGCCACACCGAACGGCATCACCAGGAACTCATAGTGCCCATAACGTGTCCGAAACGTCGTCTTCTGTACATCCTCCTCCCTGACTCGAATCTGGTGGTACCCGGATCTCAAATCAATCTTGCTATAAAGTCTGGTACCTTGCAACTGATCAAACAAATCATCAATCCTTGGGAGAGGATATTTGTTCTTCACTGTGGCTTTATTCAGTTGCCGGTAATCGATGCACAACCGCATCGAACCGTCTTTCTTTTTCAAAAAGAGAACTGGTGCGCCCCATGGCGATACGCTATGGCGTATATATCCTTTATCAAGGAGATCCTACAACTGCTCCTTCAATTCCCTCAACTCCGCCGGTGCCATCCTGTAAGGTGCACGAGAGATAGCGGATGTGTGATATCCCCGAAATGATTATGTGTTATTTAAACATTAATCATTGTTGTGAAAATTATGGTATTAATTCTTGTGATGAATTAATAATATTGGGAGGTACATGTGAGGGTGCATGTGTTATATGTTGGGATTTTGGAGGTTGTGGCATGTTTAATTTGGGGTGTGTGTTAATCGTTTTGGTAAAGTATATTTTTTAAATGGGAATTGAAGTATTTTAATGAGAAAATACTATAAAATATCATGTGAGGATATTTTAATACATCGTGCGAAATACCGGGACCAAAACATAACACATCACATAAACCCACCACAAACCACCCCCCCTTGACCCATACCCTGCTGCCAGCTGCAGCTTGCCCATACCTCTTCCCTCATCTCCCACTCCACCTTGTCATAACTGAAATCACTCCATTCTTTCCAACTTTTTCGTCCAACATCTGGTAAGGGAAAACAAGAGGAGATCCACCATTTTTCTTGCTTGGAAAGCTTGCAAAAATCGGAGCCAAAAGGGGTGAGAAACCATTTCTGGGTTTGAAGTTTTTGTTGTTGAGTTCATACTTTGTTTAGTGTGAAAAATGGCATGTTAGGTTAGGTTTTGTTAAACCTTCGATTCATGTTCATTTATGGTGTGTTTATGAAGCTTCCAGTATTTTTCCTTGAGCACATTACATGTTTTATGTGGTAGATTTAAGCATGTAAAGTATGGTGTTCGAAAATCTGGGTAGATATTTTCCCCTGTTTTCTGGAAATATGTGATCTGGGAGTGATATTGAAGGGGTGGTATTATGCATGTTAGAAGGGTTTTTGAATGAACCTTCGATGTGAAAATATGCATGGTAGTTTGGTGAAACCCTTGACATTTTTATTCGAGCAAATTGCATGACTTATGTGGTAGATTTCATTGCTTGAAAGTGTGTACTCAAAAATCTGGGCAGGAAGACAATGCCCTGTTTTCAGAAAATGTTGGATGAGTACTGATGTTCATGGGTGTTTTTAATGCATGTGGGTTTGTGGTTGGGGTACAATCTTGATGTAAATACACTCAGGGTAATGTGTTTTAAATACGAGCATGTTGGTCTTGGCATGTTGTATGTCTTACATGTTAGAATGAAAGGTGTGAATATCGGTGTTGAACATTCTGGAAAATTATCGCGCACAGACCAGGTGGCGATCGATCGCCACAAATGGCGCGATCGATCGCCGAGGTCCAGTAGCCAAAATCGAAGCCACGCGATCGATCGCCATAAAAGGCGCGATCGATCGCCATGGGACAGTGGAGTTTGGCGATCGATCGCCAAGGGGTAGCGATCGATCGCCAGAGACAAAATTTTGAAATATTGATTTTTGTTGGATTCTTGATTTTGGATCATATATTGGCATCTAATATTGTGTTGTACACTGGTGTAGAGCCTTCACAGACGGCTACACAACGCAGGGGATAGAGTCCCACCACACACTACTTTTTGGAAAGGTACGTAAGCGACGTACGGGCATCCCAACGGTAACATGTATTTATGTTTTGTCTGTATGACACATGATGAATGCAATTTGATGCATTATGAGTTGATACATGTTATTATGCATTGTTGTTGCATATTATGCATTGTTGTTGCATATTGTGATGTGGGATAAAGAGATGTATTCCACGAGTCAGGGCGATCACGGTTAAGGTGTTAATGCTTACGCTTTACCGCTAAAAATGTGGAGCGGGAGGGGGGAGGCTCGCTTGCACATGGAGGCGGGTTTATACTATACTGAGCGAGGATGAGATACCGCTAGTATAAAGAAGCGAGGATGAGATACCGCTTGTTTTGAGATTATGAAAGCGGAGAAGTATTAAAATAACCGATGATGACTGACTCAAGAAAAAGAGGAAATGTCATGACATTCATTTGTGAAACCATACATTCATATAATGTGTTATATTATGAATTATGGTACAGGGACAACCAATGGGCATTGTAAATGCGATGGAAATACAGGAAGTGATTTGTATTTTATGATTGTGCATTTACGCCTTATTTTTCATATTATGTTGAATATGAATTGTGTTACGCTCATATGTTGGGGGTTGTCTTTGTAGGTGCTTTTGATGTTGAGGACCAGGGTCGGGGTTGAGAAGCTGAGCTGTAAGGAGAGCTACAGGATTAGCTACATGATTTGAGAAAATTTTATATAGCTTCTACTTGTGGTAGAATAAGACTATAGTGTAGCACCTTTTGTAGGAATTTGTGAAATTCCTTTTGAAACTTTTGCTACTGTATCCCTTAAGCTCAGGAAAATCAACATGACTCTTTACTCTGATTTATTCATATGAATGCTTAGTTCTCTTAATCGCACCTATAAGTATATTGAGATATCGGGGTCTCACATTTAGTGGTATCAGAGCAGTGGTTAGATAACCAGGGAAGAGTGAAGGGTAGCCTTTAGAGACAAGTTGGCTAGGTATTCATTGTTGGGCATGTTATGCATGTGATGCATATTATTGTATAAGTGTTATACTAACATGCTTTTGAATATGATACTTTTGTTATCTAACGGCTTATACTATGAACTGCTTTTGGGTATTGTTGTTAACTCTTGTGTTGCAGCATGGCGGCTATTAACCCGGAGAACCTCAATGAAGAGGTAGGGGATATGGGCAGTATGAATGCTAGTGTTGCTCATGTGAATCCTTTACCGCCACCTGCTGTGGGAGTAGAGCCCAGTGCACAGATGTTATTACCCGGGGAGCTCAGTTTGACACAGTTTCTGAATTTCCGTCCACCCATGTTTGAGGGGACCGAATCTGGAGAAGGGGCCGAAGAGTCGCTAGAACGGATAGAGCAGATACTTGTGACTGCGCCCTGTGCACGTACCGCATGGCTGAGGTTAGCCGAGTTTCAGATGGCGAAGAAGCCTTCTATGTGGTGGAAGACCACTGTGGTGGAGCTGAGAGCTCAGGGCATGGTAGTAGACTGGACTGTATTCAGGACCCGGTTTCTTAACCGGTATTTTTCTGCCGCTGCTAGACAAGTCAAGGAGGACGAATTCACTAATTTGAAGCAGGGAAACATGTCAGTTTCAGACTTTGCCTTGCAGTATTCCTCACTGTTGAGGTATGTCCCCCATATTGCTGTGAGCAGCCATGCAAAGATGAGGCATTTCCTGAAAGGACTCAGGCCAGAACTATTTGACCGGGTTATCTCCAACAACCCTAGCTCTTTTGATGACGCCCTGACACGGGCAGAGTTAGCAGAAATTGCAGTGGGAGCATACAAGGATGTTGTACCCCCTTCAGTACCATCACAGAGGCCTGTTGCTGATAGTTTGAAACCACGAGGGGATCAGTTCAAGACCCGTGGAGCCTCATCATCTTCCAGATTTGGCGGGAAGAAATCTCAGAGTCAGAAACAGAGCAATCGAGGACCTACACAGGGGAGTAAGGCAGGAGGGGACAGGTGTGACCGCTGTGGAGGATTTCACTTGTCACGTGACTGCCGAGGCTGTTATGTTTGTGGCAAGGTGGGCCACTTAGCTAGGAACTGCCCCAATCGGGCAAGTCAGGCAGACTCAGGGCCGAATAGGCCAAGATTTGATGCTGGGAGGGCACCACCGAGACAGCAGTTTGCGCCTCGACCGCAAGGAGGTCAGGCGGCAGGACCACCGCAGGGTCAGGTGTACGCACTGACTAGGGAGCAGGCTGAGGCAGCCCCAGAGGAGGTCATTGCTGATACGTGTCATTTATTTACGTACCCTGCATTTATTTTGGTAGATACAGGTGCTTCTCATTCTTTTGTATCTGTTGCTTTTGTGGAGAGACACCACTTGTGCTCGTCTCTGTTACCCACGCCTCTCATAGTCTCGACACCCACGGGGAAGCATGTGATTGCGGATCGGCTTTTGTCTGATTGCCTCATTTATTTTGAGGGCAATGATCTGAGGACTAATCTGATTCAGTTATAGATGGCAGACTTTGACTGTATTATCGGCATTGATGTGTTGAGCAGATACCGAGCTGTGGTAGACTGTCGGCAGAGGACTGTTCGTTTTCTATCTGACCAGGGGTTCCAGTGGACTTTTTGTGGGGACGGCTCTCGTCCAAGGATTCCAGTGATCTCAGCGGTTAAGATGTCGCGATTATTGGAGCGCGGCCACACAGGTTACATCATTTATGCGGTGGATGTATCTGAGGAAAAGGAAGTGAGAGCCGAGGACATTCCAGTTGGCGGAGTTCATTGATGTGTTCCCAGATGAGATTCCGGGATTTCCGCCTGTCAGGGATGTTGAGTTTGCTATTGAGCTGCTGCCGGGGACATCAGCCATTTCTCGTGCCCCATACAGGATGGCACCGGCAGAGCTGAGGGAACTAAAGGTACAGTTACAGGAGCTCCTTGACAAGGGATACATTCGTCCTAGTGTATCGCCTTGGGGTGCACCAGTCTTGTTCGTGAAAAAGAAGGATGGATCAATGCGTCTGTGCATTGACTACAGGCAATTGAACAAGGCTACAGTGAAGAACATATATCCACTTCCGAGGATTGATGATTTGTTCGACCAGCTTCAGGGTACAGAGGTGTACTCGAAGATAGACTTGAGGTCAGGCTATCATCAGGTACGGGTTAGAACTGGTGATGTTCAAAAGACGGCTTTTAGAACTCGATATGGGCACTATGAGTTCTTGGTGATGCCTTTCGGTGTGACAAATGCACCTGCAGTTTTTATGAGCCTGATGAACCGAGTATTTCAGGAGTACCTCGATCAGTTTGTGATCGTATTCATTGACGACATCCTTGTCTATTCAAGGAGTGAGGAGGATCATGCCAATCATCTGAGGATAGTACTCCAGATCCTCAGAGATCATCAGTTGTACGCCAAACTCAGCAAGTGTGAGTTCTGGCTGAGCAGTGTATCATTCTTGGGCCATATCATATCACGAGAGGGGATATCAGTAGACCCGAGAAAGATAGAGGCAGTTATGGATTGGTCTACCCCTACTTCAGTCAGTGAGATTCGGAGTTTTCTTGGGTTGGCTGGCTATTATCGACGTTTCGTCGAGGGTTTTTTCAAAGATCGCCAAGCCACTTACACAGCTGACTCAGAAGGGAGTCCCTTTTTGTTGGACAGAGGCTTGTGAGCAGAGTTTCAGGGAATTGAAGCACAGACTGACTACTGCACCAGTTCTAGTGATTCCCAAGGAGAACAAAGGATTTGTTCTTTACACCGACGCATCGCTACAGGGCTTAGGGTGTGTACTGATGCAGAACAGACATGTTGTGGCTTATGCTTCGAGACAGTTGAAGCCACATGAGACGAGGTATCCAGTCCATGATTTGGAGTTGGCAGCTATAATTTTCGCCTTGAAGATATGGCGACACTACTTATACGGTACCTCATTCACCATCTTCACTGATCACAAAAGCCTGAAGTTCTTGTTTACACAGGCTGAGCTGAACATGAGACAGAGGAGATGGATGGATCTGCTGAAGGATTATGATTGTGAAATCCTATACCATCCCGGGAAAGCAAACTTGACAGCCGACGCTTTGAGTCGGAAGGTGAGGAGCACAGCAGAGGATGCCATGTGCCTATCAGCTATGTTGGGCTCCTACTGCCATTTGGGATTTGATTATGATGTATCTTCTTCACCAGTACAGGTTTTGACCTTGCTAGCTGAGCCGGTTATTTATGATCACATCAGGAAGGCTCAGGGGACCGATGCAGAGATTCAGAGATGGCTGTCAGTGGTCCATTCAGATCAGCCATCGAGATTCAGAGTGGCTGAGGACGGTTCTTTGAGACTTGGCGACAGATGGGTGGTTCCAGATACACCCGAGTTGCGCCAGGGTATTTTACAGCGAGCTCATTGCAGCAGGATGAGTGTCCACCCGGGCGGGAAGAAGATGTATAAGGATCTACGCAACCAGTTCTGGTGGAGGCGTATGAAACAAGATGTCACCTCTTTTGTCAAGCGCTGTTTGACTGTCAACAGGTGAAGGCTGAGAGGCAGAGGCCTGGAGGTGAACTAAGGAGTTTGGAGATACCCGAGTGGAAGTGGCAGCACGTGTCGATGGACTTCGTGACCCACTTACCGAGGACTGTTTCAGGTTTTGATGCCATCTGGGTAGTCGTGGACAGATTGACTAAAGTGGCTCATTTCATTCCCTACTGTATGACATATACGCACTTGAGGATGGCACAGTTATATGTCAGAGATATAGTGAGACTGCACGGGATCCCTGTTTCGATAGTGTCTGATCGAGATCCGCGGTTCACATCTCACTTTTGGGAGGGTCTGCAGACAGCTCTAGGTACGGAGTTGAGGCTGAGCACAGCCTATCACCCTCAGACGGACGGACAGACTGAGCGTACGATACAGACGCTCGAGGATATGTTGAGAGCTTGTGTGTTAGAGTTCGACATATCATGGCAGGATTTGATAGCCTTGGTAGAGTTCTCTTACAACAACAGCTACCAGGCAAGTATACAGATGGCTCCTTTTGAGGCCCTCTATGGTAGGCGTTGTAGGTCACCCTTGTGTTGGGATGACTTGGACCGTAAGTCGGTTGGAGGACCAGAGTTGGTTCAGGAAATGGAAGAGAAAGTTAAGGTTATCAGACGAAAGATGAAGGCAGCTCAGGATAGACAGGCAGCATATGCCAATCAGCGGCGGAGACCGTTGGAGTTTCAGTTGGGCGACAGAGTTTTTCTGAAGATCTCACCCTTCAGGGGTGTGGTACGGTTTGGTATGCGGGGGAAGTTGTCTCCTAGATACGTGGGGCCGTATGAGATCTTACAGCGTGTTGGTACTCTGGCGTACCGTTTGGCTTTACCGCCTTCTCTGTCTGGTATACACGATGTATTCCATGTGTCTATGCTGAGGAAGTATGAGCCGGATCCTTCACATGTTGTAAGGACCCTAATCCTTAAGTGCGGAATAAAGGCATAATAGAGCTAGACAAATGATCAGAGTAGAATAAACAAGTTGAGTTTGTGAGCTTAAGCATTTACATGCCAAAATAAAGGACTACCAAAAAGGATTAATTACATTCCAACAAATGAATGTGTCCACTATAGTTTTACGCTACTCCTAGAGTAGGAACTATACAAAAGAATCCTGTCCTTTCATCTACCAAAGATGCTCGAGAAGCTCACTGTCTCAACCCGTTCAAGCCCATCTATCATGCCAAAAAGGTACCTATAAGGACAACCCCCAAACATGAGCAATAATAATCATTCATATTCAACACAATATGAAGATAAAGCGTAAATGCATAATCAATATAAAACACTTCCTGTTTTCCCATGCATTTCAAACGCTTCCCGTTTGGTTGTCCCTGTACCATAACTCATGAGTATAATCAACAGATTATTTTTTAATGGCCAAAACATGTCATGACATCATATACCATCTCAACTGTACCATATATTGGTCACCATTCCCTAGTCTGTCCATCACAGTGTATTTTAATGCCCCTCGCTTATATTCATATGGGCGGCATAGGATAACCTCGCTACAATGGACATGCGGCGCTCCCACCCCTCGCTTCACAGAGAGCGGCAAATACCCTTTCCTCGCCCCATATGACAACCACGCTCAAATGTGACATGCGGCGCTCCCACCCCTCGCTTCACATTTGGCGGAACCAATACAAAAAGCGGCAAGCATTAAAATCATCAAAGGATGACCACGACTCATGGGATGTGCATCCAATAATCATAATATGCATCTAACATCAATATGCATAAATTACCATGTATATGCATCCACTATGCAATACCTCATATGGCATAAATCAACATGTATATGCATCCACTATGCAATACCACATATATACCCGCATCCACAATGCATAAACAATGAGTATATAAAATACATGTTACCGTTGGGTGCTCGTACGTCCACTACGTACCTTTCCAAAATGTGGAATGTGGTTGGACCTCAATTCCTTGGCTGCGTTGCCACCTGGGTTGGTTCTACATATTCACAAATACCAATATTAGAACCCAATAATAGTCCAATACCAAAAATCTCACAAAAACACCCAAAAATACCATTTTTGGTGTCTCGCGATCGATCGCCATCAAGCCCCGATCGATCGCGAGAACACACTGCCTCGGGCAACAAAAATGCACAATCCGCGATCGATCGCGGAGCTAGCGCCGATCGATCGCGGCCTCGCCGATCGATCGCGCCCAGCTCGCGATCGATCGCTGAGGCTTACTGCCTCAGCCCTGTTGCTCGCGATCGATCGCGAGAAAATCGCCGATCGATCGCCGAGCTGCGGGAAATCGAGATTCGGGCACTATTCACCCATCTCTTTCCCCAACTCATCTAAACCCACATACACCAACACCAACCAATACCAATAACTCAAAACCAACACTAAACATCATAACAAACTCAAATATACCACATCCAACCAAAATATTACCAAAACCACAACACCCAACACAAATCCATTTTAAACCCTTTAAAACCAAACTAAACTCAACCAAAACCTTACAAAATTAATACATGAGGTACCCATACCTCTTGGGGATCTCAAATCACCCAACAATCTCCTCAAAACAAGATTTTGCAAGGACTTCTCTCCACCTTAAAGCTCAAGAACGAAAATGTGAAGAAAAGAGAAGGGTTTGGGTGTTTGGAAATGATTTTGGTAAAGTGAGGTGAAAGTTGGAAATAAAAGGGTGGGTTTATTAAATCAAATGCATACCAATTAATTCCATGGTGTATAAAACACCCCAACATGATATTTTTCAAGGCATTTACTCAAAATGCACCAAATATCAAATAAACACATGATTTCCAATTAATTGCTAACCAATGCAAATAAATCATGCTTCCCATAATATTTACCCAACATGCACCACATGCACCCTGAAATGCAACCCCGGGTCACCCTATCCCTATGACCATGCATACTCCATAAGGTAAATAAATCCCAAAACATAATCAATTACCACATAATTAATCATGTAAACATAATTTAAAGCCAAATAGCAATTAACCATTTCGGGGATGTCACAATACTCCCCTACTTATAAGATTTCGTCCTCGAAATCACATGCACTTACCCCAACAGAAACTAAACATAAACTCATACCAGAGAATAGTTCCGGGGTAGTGCTGCACCATATGCTGCTCCGTCTCCCACGTAGCCTCCTCGACACCCCTGCGATCCCACTGAACTTTGATCATCGGTATCACTTTGTTCCGAAGTCTACGGTCTGCTCTGTCCAGAATTCTAACAGGCCGTTCCACATAAGATACATCTGACTCTAACTGAACTTCGGAAGGCTGTGTAACACGTGAGACGGATCCGGCTCATACTTCCGCAGCATAGATACATGAAACACATCATGTATCCCAAATAAAGAAGGCGGCAAAGCCAGTCGGTAAGCCAATGTGCCAATGCGCTGCAAAATCTCGTACGGTCCCACAAACCTCGGAGACAGTTTCCCGCGCATCCCAAACCGCACAACGCCTCTGAAAGGCGAGATCTTCAAAAGACCTTATCTCCCAATTGAAACTCTAACGGTCTCCGCCGTTTATTTGCATAAGCTGCCTGTCTGTCTTGGGCTGCTTTCATTTTCTGCCTTATAGTCTTTACCTTCTCTTCCATTTCCCAGATCAACTCAGGCCCTCCGACTGATCTACTGTCCAAATCGTCCCAACACAAGGGCGATCTACATCGTCTGCCATAAAGAGCTTCAAACGGAGCCATCTGAATACTTGCCTGGTAGCTATTGTTATACGAAAACTCTACCAAAGGCACTGAATCCTGCCAAGAAGCATCGAACTCCAAAACACAAGCTCTTAACATGTCCTCGAGCGTCTGAATAGTGCGCTCGGTCTGGCCATCCGTCTGAGGATGATAAGCAGTGCTCAATCTGACCTCAGTTCCCAAAGCTGACTGAAGGCCTTCCCAAAAATGAGATGTGAATCGCGGATCTCGATCTGACACAATAGAAACGGGAATCCCATGCAATCTCACCACATCTCTAACATACAGCTGCGCCATCCTCAAAAATGTAAATGTCATGCTATAGGGGATAAAGTGGGCTACCTTGGTCAATCTGTCCACAATCACCCAAATAGCATCGAAGCCTGAAGCACTCCTCGGCAAATGAGTCACGAAGTCCATGGAAATGTGCTCCCACTTCCACTTCGGTATCTCCAAGCTTCTCAATTCGCCGCCAGGTCTCTGCCTCTCTGCCTTAACCTGCTGGCAGATCAGACACCTCTTCACAAAAGCGACGACATCGGACTTCATTCTCTTCCACCAAAACTGACCACGCAGATCTCTGTACATCTTCTTCCCGCCTGGGTGGATGCTAAGTCTGCTACTGTGAGCTCGCCCCAAGATTCCCTTACGCAACTCCGGCGTACTCGGAACTACCCAGCGGTTACCCAATCTCAAAGATCCGTCGTCGGCCACTCTGAACTTCGTCGGCTGACCAAGATGCACTATAGACAACCATCTCTGAACCTCAGCATCTGACCTCTGAGCTCTCCTGATACTCTCAAAGATATCTGGCTCAGCTAGCAAAGTCGATACATACACAGGTGATGCATCAATGTCAAAGTCATAGCCCATATGGCAATAGGAGGTCATCATAGCCGACAGATGGATGACGTCCTCAGCAGACGCTTTGAGCCGGAAAGTGAGGAGAGCCCACAGGTCCCAGGATCGAAACCTGGCTCTGATACCACTAATGTAAGGACCCTAATCCTTAAGTGCGGAATAAAGGCATAATAGAGCTAGACAAATGATCAGAGTAGAATAAACAAGTTGAGTTTGTGAGCAGGTGAATGTGTCCACTATAGTTTTACGCTACTCCTAGAGTAGGAACTATACAAAAGAATTGTGAGACCCCGATATCTCAATATACTAATAGGTGCGATTAAGAGAACTAAACATTCATATGAATAAATCAGAGTAAAGAGTCATGTTGATTTTCCTGAGCTTAAGGAATACAGTAGCAAAAGTTTCAAAAGGGATTCACAATATTCCTACAAAAGGTGCTACATTATAGTCTTATTCTACCACAAGTAGAAGCTATATGAAATTTTCTCAAATCTTGTAGCTAATCCCGTAACTCTCCTTATAGCTCAGCTTCTCAACCCCGACCCTGGTTCTCAACATCAAAAGCACCTACAAAGACAACCCCCAACACATGAGCATATCACAATTCATATTCAACATAATATGAAAATAAGGCGTAAATGCACAATCATAAAATACAAATCACTTCCTGTATTTCCATCTCATTTACAATGCCCACTGGTTGTCCCTGTACCATGATTCATAATATAACACATTATATGAATGTATGGTTTCACAAATGAATGTCATGGTTTCACAAATGAATGTCATGACATTTCCTCTTTTTCTTGAGTCAGTCATCATCGGTTATTTTAATACTTCTCCGCTTTTATAATCTCAAAACAAGCGGTATCTCATCCTCGCTTCTTTATACTAGCGGTATCTCATCCTCGCTCAGTATAGTATATACCCGCCTCCATGTGCAAGCGAGCCTCCCCCCTCCCGCTCCACATTTTTAGCGGTAAAGCGTAAGCATTAACACCTTAACCGTGATCGCCCTGACTCGTGGAATACATCTCTTTATCCCACATCACAATATGCAACAACAATGCATAATATGCAACAACAATGCATAATAACATGTATCAACTCAATAATGCATCACATTGCATTCATCATGTGTCATGCAGACAAAACATAAATACATGTTACCGTTGGGATGCCCGTACGTCGCTTACGTACTTTTCCAAAAAGTAGTGTGTGGTGGGACTCTATCCCCTGCGTTGTGTAGCCGTCTGTGAAGGCTCTACACCAGTGTACAACACAATATTAGATGCCAATATATGATCCAAAATCAAAAATCCAACAAAAAAACAATATTTCAAGATTTTGCTTCTGGCGATCGATCGCTACCCCTTGGCGATCGATCGCCAAACTCCACTGTCCCATGGCGATCGATCGCGCCTTTCATGGCGATCGATCGCGTGGCTTTGATTTTGGCTACTGGACCTCGGCGATCGATCGCGCCATTTGTGGCGATCGATCGCCACCTGGTCTGTGCGCGATAATTTTTCCAGCATGTTCAACACCGATAATCACACCTTTCCTTCTAACATGTAAGACATACAACATGCCAATACTAACATGCTAGTATTTAGAACACATTACTCTGAGTGTATTTACATCAAGATTGTACCCCAACCACAAACCCACATGCATTAAAATCACCCATGAACATCAGTACTCATTCAACATTTTCTGAAAACAGGGCATTGTCTTCCTGCCCAGATTTTTGAGTACACACTTTCAAGCAACGAAATCTACCACATAAGTCATGCAATTTACTCGAATAAAATGTTAAGGGTTTCATCAAACTACCATGCATATTTTCACATCGAAGGTTCATTCAAAAACCCTTCTAACATGCATATTACCACCCCTTCAATATCACTCCCAGATCACATATTTCCAGAAAAACAGGGGAAAAATATCTACCCAGATTTTCGAACACCATACTTTACATGCTTAAATCTACCACATAAAACATGTAATGTGCTCAAGGAAAAATACTGGAAGCTTCATAAACACACCATAAATGAACATGAATCGAAGGTTTAACAAAACCTAACCTAACATGCCATTTTTCACACTAAACAAAGTATGAACTCAACAACAAAAACTTCAAACCCAGAAATGGTTCCTCACCCCTTTTGGCTCCGATTTTTGCAAGCTTTCCAAGCAAGAAAAATGGTGGATCTCCTCTTGTTTTCCCTTACCAGATGTTGGACGAAAAAGTTGGAGAGAATGGAGTGATTTCAGCTATGACAAGGTGGAGTGGGAGATGAGGAAAGAGGTATGGGCAAGCTGCAGCTGGCAGCAGGGTATGGGTCAAGGGGGGGGTGGTTTGTGGTGGGTTTATGTGATGTGTTATGTTTTGGTCCCGGTATTTCGCACGATGTATTAAAATATCCTCACATGATATTTTATAGTATTTTCTCATTAAAATACTTCAATTCCTATTTAAAATATACTTTACCAAAACGATTAACACACACCCCAAATTAAACATGCCACAATCCCCAAAATCCCAACATGTAACACATGCACCCTTACATGCATCTCCCAATATTATTAATTCATCACAAGAATTAGTACCATAAATTTCACAACAATGATTAATGTTTAAATAACACATAATCATTTCGGGGATATCACAATACTCCCCTACTTATAGGATTTCGCCCTCGAAATCAGCATGCACTTACCCAAAATAAAATGAAACGTAAATCACATACCAGAAAACAGTTCTGGGTAGTGCTGCACCATGTGTCGCTCCGTCTCCCACGTGGCCTCCTCGACACCCCTACGATCCCACTGAACTTTGACCATAGGTATAACTTTGTTTCTCAGTCTGCGATCTGCCCTATCCAAAATCGTGATAGGCCGCTCCACATAGGAAACATCGGACTCAATCTGAACCTCAGAAGGCTGTAACACATGTGAAGGATCCGGCTCATACTTCCTCAGCATAGACACATGGAATACATCGTGTATACCCGACAGAGAAGGCGGTAAGGCCAAACGGTACGCCAGAGTACCCACACGCTGTAAGATCTCATACGGCCCCACGTATCTAGGAGACAACTTCCCCCGCATACCAAACCGTACCACACCCCTGAAGGGTGAGATCTTCAGAAAAACTCTGTCGCCCAACTGAAACTCCAACGGTCTCCGCCGCTGATTGGCATATGCTGCCTGTCTATCCTGAGCTGCCTTCATCTTTCGTCTGATAACCTTAACTTTCTCTTCCATTTCCTGAACCAACTCTGGTCCTCCAACCGACTTACGGTCCAAGTCATCCCAACACAAGGGTGACCTACAACGCCTACCATAGAGGGCCTCGAAAGGAGCCATCTGTATACTTGCCTGGTAGCTGTTGTTGTAAGAGAACTCTACCAAGGCTATCAAGTCCTGCCATGATATGTCGAACTCTAACACACAAGCTCTCAACATATCCTCGAGCGTCTGTATCGTACGCTCAGTCTGTCCGTCTGTCTGAGGGTGATAGGCTGTGCTCAGCCTCAACTCCGTACCTAGAGCTTTCTGCAGACCTTCCCAAAAGTGAGATGTGAACCGTGGATCTCGATCAGACACTATCGAAACAGGAATCCCGTGTAGTCTCACTATATCTCTGACATATAACTGTGCCATCCTCAAGTGCGTATATGTCATACAGTAAGGAATGAAATGAGCCACTTTAGTCAATCTGTCCACGACTACCCAGATGGCATCAAAACCCGAAACAGTCCTCGGTAAGTGGGTCACGAAGTCCATCGACACGTGCTGCCACTTCCACTCGGGTATCTCCAAACTCCTTAGTTCACCTCCAGGCCTCTGCCTCTCAGCCTTCACCTGTTGACAAATCAAACAGCGCTTGACAAATGAGGTGACATCTTGTTTCATACGCCTCCACCAGAACTGGTTGCGTAGATCCTTATACATCTTCTTCCCGCCTGGGTGAACACTCATCCTACTGCAATGAGCTCGCTGTAAGATACCCTGGCGCAACTCGGGTGTATTTGGAACCACCCATCTATCGCCAAGTCTCAAAGAACCGTCCTCAGCCACTCTGAATCTCGATGGCTGATCTGAATGGACCACTGACATCCATCTCTGAATCTCTACATCGGTCCCCTGAGCCTTCCTGATGTGATCATAAATAACCGGCTCAGCTAGCAAGGTCAAAACCTGTACTGGTGAAGTAGATACATCGTAATCGAATCCCAAATGGCAGTAGGAGCCCAACATAGCTGATAGGTACATGGCATCCTCTGCTGTGCTCCTCACCTTCCGACTCAAGGCGTCGGCTGTCAAGTTTGCTTTCCCGGGATGGTATAGGATTTCACAATCATAATCCTTCAATAGATCCATCCATCTCCTCTGTCTCATGTTCAGCTCAGCCTGTGTAAACAAGAACTTCAGGCTCTTGTGATCAGTGAAGATGGTGAATGAGGTACCGTATAAGTAGTGTCGCCATATCTTCAAGGCGAAAACTATAGCTGCCAACTCCAAATCATGGACTGGATACCTCGTCTCATGTGGCTTCAACTGTCTCGAAGCATAAGCCACAACATGTCTGTCCTGCATCAGTACGCATCCTAAGCCCTGTAGCGATGCGTCGGTATAAAGAACAAATCCTTTGTTCTCCTTGGGAATCACAAGAACTGGTGCAGTAGTCAGTCTGTGTTTCAATTCCCGGAAACTCTGCTCACAAGCCTCTGACCAACAAAAAGAGACTCCCTTCTGAGTCAGCTGTGTAAGTGGTTTGGTGATCTTTGAGAAACCCTCGACGAAACGTCGATAATAGCCAGCCAACCCAAGAAAACTCCGAATCTCACTTACTGAAGTAGGGGTAGACCAATCCATAACTGCCTCTATCTTCCTCGGGTCTACTGAAATCCCTTCTCGTGATATAATATGGCCCAAGAATGCAACACTGCTCAGCCAAAACTCACACTTGCTGAGTTTAGCGTACAACTGATGATCTCTGAGGATCTGGAGCACTATCCTCAGATGATTGGCATGATTCTCCTCACTCCTTGAATAGACGAGGATGTCATCAATGAATACGATCACAAACTGATCGAGGTACTCCTGAAATACTCTGTTCATCAGGCTCATAAAAACTGCAGGTGCATTTGTTACACCGAAAGGCATCACCAAGAACTCATAGTGTCCGTATCGAGTTCTAAAAGCCGTCTTTTGAACATCACCAGCTCTAACCCGTACCTGATGATAACCTGACCTCAAGTCTATCTTCGAGTACACCTCTGTACCCTGAAGTTGGTCGAACAGATCATCAATCCTCGGGAGTGGATATCTGTTCTTCACTGTAGCCTTGTTCAATTGCCTGTAGTCAATGCACAGACGCATTGATCCATCCTTCTTTTTCACGAACAAGACTGGTGCACCCCAAGGCGATACACTAGGACGAATGTATCCCTTGTCAAGGAGCTCTTGTAACTGTACCTTTAGTTCCCTCAGCTCTGCCGGTGCCATCCTGTATGGGGCACGAGAAATGGCTGATGTCCCCGGTAACAGCTCAATAGCAAACTCAACATCCCTGACAGGCGGAAATCCCGGAATCTCATCTGGGAACACATCAATGAACTCCGCCACAACTGGAATGTCCTCGGCTCTCACTTCTTTTTCCTCAGATACATCCACCGCATAAATGATGTAACCGGTGTGGCCGCGCTCCAATAACCGCGACATCTTAACCGCTGAGATCACTGGAATCCTTGGACGAGAGCCGTCCCCATAAAAAGTCCACTGGAACCCCTGATCAGATAGAAAACGAACAGTCCTCTGCCGACAGTCTACCACAGCTCGGTATCTGCTCAACACGTCAATGCCGATAATACAGTCAAAGTCTGCCATTTCTAACTGAATCAGATCATCCCTCAGATCATTGCCCTCAAAATAAATGAGGCAATCAGACAACAGCCGATCCGCAATCACATGCTTCCCCGTGGGTGTCGAGACCATGAGAGGCGTGGGTAACAGAGACGAGCACAAGTGGTGTCTCTCCACAAAGGCAACAGATAAAAAAGAATGAGAAGCACCTGTATCTACCAAAATAAATGCAGGGTACGTAAATAAATGACACGTACCAGCAATGACCTCCTCTGGGGCTGCCTCAGCTTGCTCCCTAGTCAGTGCGTACACCTGACCCTGCGGTGGTCCTGCCGCCTGACCTCCTTGCGGTCGAGGCGCAAACTGCTGTCTCGGTGGTGCCCTCCCAGCATCAAATCTTGGCCTATTCGGCCCTGAGTCTGTCTGACTTGCCCGATTGGGACAGTTCCTAGCTAAGTGGCCCACCTTGCCACAAACATAACAGCCTCGGCAGTCATGTGACAAGTGAAATCCTCCACAGCGGTCACACCTGTCCCCTCCTGCCTTACTCCCCTGTGTAGGTCCTCGATTGCTCTGTTTCTGACTCTGAGATTTCTTCCCGCTAAATCTGGAAGATGATGAGGCTCCACGAGTCTTGAACTGATCTCCTCGTGGTTTCAAACTATCAGCAACAGGCCTCTGTGATGGTACTGGAGGGGGTACAACATCCTTGTATGCTCCCACTGCAATTTCCGCTAACTCTGCCCGTGTCAGGGCGTCATCAAAAGAGCTAGGGTTGTTGGAGATAACCCGGTCAAATAGTTCTGGCCTGAGTCCTTTCATGAAATGCCTCATCTTTGCATGGCTGCTCACAGCAATATGGGGGACATACCTCAACAGTGAGGAATACTGCAAGGCAAAGTCTGAAACTGACATGTTTCCCTGCTTCAAGTTAGTGAATTCGTCCTCTTTGACTTGTCTAGCAGCGGCAGAAAAATACCGGTTAAGAAACCGGGTCCTGAATACAGTCCAGTCTACTACCATGCCCTGAGCTCTCAGCTCCACCACAGTGGTCTTCCACCACATAGAAGGCTTCTTCGCCATCTGAAACTCGGCTAACCTCAGCCATGCGGTACGTGCACAGGGCGCAATCACAAGTATCTGCTCTATCCGTTCTAGCCACTCTTCGGCCCCTTCTCCAGATTCGGTCCCCTCAAACATGGGTGGACGGAAATTCAGAAACTGTGTCAAACTGAGCTCCCCGGGTAATAACATCTGTGCACTGGGCTCTACTCCCACAGCAGGTGGCGGTAAAGGATTCACATGAGCAACACTAGCATTCATACTGCCCATATCCCCTACCTCTTCATTGAGGTTCTCCGGGTTAATAGCCGCCATGCTGCAACACAAGAGTTAACAACAATACCAAAAGCAGTTCATAGTATAAGCCGTTAGATAACAAGAGTATCATATCCAAAAGCATGTTAGTATAATACTTATACAACAATATGCATCACATGCATAACATGCCCAACAATGAATACCTAGCCAACTTGTCTCTAAAGGCTACCCTTCACTCTTCCCTGGTTATCTAACCACTGCTCTGATACCACTAAATGTGAGACCCCGATATCTCAATATACTAATAGGTGCGATTAAGAGAACTAAACATTCATATGAATAAATCAGAGTAAAGAGTCATGTTGATTTTCCTGAGCTTAAGGAATACAGTAGCAAAAGTTTCAAAAGGGATTCACAATATTCCTACAAAAGGTGCTACATTATAGTCTTATTCTACCACAAGTAGAAGCTATATGAAATTTTCTCAAATCTTGTAGCTAATCCCGTAACTCTCCTTATAGCTCAGCTTCTCAACCCCGACCCTGGTTCTCAACATCAAAAGCACCTACAAAGACAACCCCCAACACATGAGCATATCACAATTCATATTCAACATAATATGAAAATAAGGCGTAAATGCACAATCATAAAATACAAATCACTTCCTGTATTTCCATCTCATTTACAATGCCCACTGGTTGTCCCTGTACCATGATTCATAATATAACACATTATATGAATGTATGGTTTCACAAATGAATGTCATGGTTTCACAAATGAATGTCATGACATTTCCTCTTTTTCTTGAGTCAGTCATCATCGGTTATTTTAATACTTCTCCGCTTTTATAATCTCAAAACAAGCGGTATCTCATCCTCGCTTCTTTATACTAGCGGTATCTCATCCTCGCTCAGTATAGTATATACCCGCCTCCATGTGCAAGCGAGCCTCCCCCCTCCCGCTCCACATTTTTAGCGGTAAAGCGTAAGCATTAACACCTTAACCGTGATCGCCCTGACTCGTGGAATACATCTCTTTATCCCACATCACAATATGCAACAACAATGCATAATATGCAACAACAATGCATAATAACATGTATCAACTCAATAATGCATCACATTGCATTCATCATGTGTCATGCAGACAAAACATAAATACATGTTACCGTTGGGATGCCCGTACGTCGCTTACGTACTTTTCCAAAAAGTAGTGTGTGGTGGGACTCTATCCCCTGCGTTGTGTAGCCGTCTGTGAAGGCTCTACACCAGTGTACAACACAATATTAGATGCCAATATATGATCCAAAATCAAAAATCCAACAAAAAAACAATATTTCAAGATTTTGCTTCTGGCGATCGATCGCTACCCCTTGGCGATCGATCGCCAAACTCCACTGTCCCATGGCGATCGATCGCGCCTTTCATGGCGATCGATCGCGTGGCTTTGATTTTGGCTACTGGACCTCGGCGATCGATCGCGCCATTTGTGGCGATCGATCGCCACCTGGTCTGTGCGCGATAATTTTTCCAGCATGTTCAACACCGATAATCACACCTTTCCTTCTAACATGTAAGACATACAACATGCCAATACTAACATGCTAGTATTTAGAACACATTACTCTGAGTGTATTTACATCAAGATTGTACCCCAACCACAAACCCACATGCATTAAAATCACCCATGAACATCAGTACTCATTCAACATTTTCTGAAAACAGGGCATTGTCTTCCTGCCCAGATTTTTGAGTACACACTTTCAAGCAACGAAATCTACCACATAAGTCATGCAATTTGCTCGAATAAAATGTTAAGGGTTTCATCAAACTACCATGCATATTTTCACATCGAAGGTTCATTCAAAAACCCTTCTAACATGCATATTACCACCCCTTCAATATCACTCCCAGATCACATATTTCCAGAAAAACAGGGGAAAAATATCTACCCAGATTTTCGAACACCATACTTTACATGCTTAAATCTACCACATAAAACATGTAATGTGCTCAAGGAAAAATACTGGAAGCTTCATAAACACACCATAAATGAACATGAATCGAAGGTTTAACAAAACCTAACCTAACATGCCATTTTTCACACTAAACAAAGTATGAACTCAACAACAAAAACTTCAAACCCAGAAATGGTTCCTCACCCCTTTTGGCTCCGATTTTTGCAAGCTTTCCAAGCAAGAAAAATGGTGGATCTCCTCTTGTTTTCCCTTACCAGATGTTGGACGAAAAAGTTGGAGAGAATGGAGTGATTTCAGCTATGACAAGGTGGAGTGGGAGGTGAGGAAAGAGGTATGGGCAAGCTGCAGCTGGCAGCAGGGTATGGGTCAAGGGGGGGGGGTGGTTTGTGGTGGGTTTATGTGATGTGTTATGTTTTGGTCCCGGTATTTCGCACGATGTATTAAAATATCCTCACATGATATTTTATAGTATTTTCTCATTAAAATACTTCAATTCCTATTTAAAATATACTTTACCAAAACGATTAACACACACCCCAAATTAAACATGCCACAATCCCCAAAATCCCAACATGTAACACATGCACCCTTACATGCATCTCCCAATATTATTAATTCATCACAAGAATTAGTACCATAAATTTCACAACAATGATTAATGTTTAAATAACACATAATCATTTCGGGGATATCACAAGAATCCTGTCCTTTCATCTACCAAAGATGCTCGAGAAGCTCACTGTCTCAACCCGTTCAAGCCCATCTATCATGCCAAAAAGGTACCTACAAGGACAACCCCCAAACATGAGCAATAATAATCATTCATATTCAACACAATATGAAGATAAAGCGTAAATGCATAATCAATATAAAACACTTCCTGTTTTCCCATGCATTTCAAACGCTTCCCGTTTGGTTGTCCCTGTACCATAACTCATGAGTATAATCAACAGATTATTTTTTAATGGCCAAAACATGTCATGACATCATATACCATCTCAACTGTACCATATATTGGTCACCATTCCCTAGTCTGTCCATCACAGTGTATTTTAATGCCCCTCGCTTATATTCATATGGGCGGCATAGGATAACCTCGCTACAATGGACATGCGGCGCTCCCACCCCTCGCTTCACAGAGAGCGGCAAATACCCTTTCCTCGCCCCATATGACAACCACGCTCAAATGTGACATGCGGCGCTCCCACCCCTCGCTTCACATTTGGCGGAACCAATACAAAAAGCGGCAAGCATTAAAATCATCAAAGGATGACCACGACTCATGGGATGTGCATCCAATAATCATAATATGCATCTAACATCAATATGCATAAATTACCATGTATATGCATCCACTATGCAATACCTCATATGGCATAAATCAACATGTATATGCATCCACTATGCAATACCACATATATACCCGCATCCACAATGCATAAACAATGAGTATATAAAATACATGTTACCGTTGGGTGCTCGTACGTCCACTACGTACCTTTCCAAAATGTGGAATGTGGTTGGACCTCAATTCCTTGGCTGCGTTGCCACCTGGGTTGGTTCTACATATTCACAAATACCAATATTAGAACCCAATAATAGTCCAATACCAAAAATCTCACAAAAACACCCAAAAATACCATTTTTGGTGTCTCGCGATCGATCGCCATCAAGCCCCGATCGATCGCGAGAACACACTGCCTCGGGCAACAAAAATGCACAATCCGCGATCGATCGCGGAGCTAGCGCCGATCGATCGCGGCCTCGCCGATCGATCGCGCCCAGCTCGCGATCGATCGCTGAGGCTTACTGCCTCAGCCCTGTTGCTCGCGATCGATCGCGAGAAAATCGCCGATCGATCGCCGAGCTGCGGGAAATCGAGATTCGGGCACTATTCACCCATCTCTTTCCCCAACTCATCTAAACCCACATACACCAACACCAACCAATACCAATAACTCAAAACCAACACTAAACATCAGAACAAACTCAAATAGACCACATCCAACCAAAATATTACCAAAACCACAACACCCAACACAAATCCATTTTAAACCCTTTAAAACCAAACTAAACTCAACCAAAACCTTACAAAATTAATACATGAGGTACCCATACCTCTTGGGGATCTCAAATCACCCAACAATCTCCTCAAAACAAGATTTTGCAAGGACTTCTCTCCACCTTAAAGCTCAAGAACGAAAATGTGAAGAAAAGAGAAGGGTTGGGTGTTTGGAAATGATTTTGGTAAAGTGAGGTGAAAGTTGGAAATAAAAGGGTGGGTTTATTAAATCAAATGCATACCAATTAATTCCATGGTGTATAAAACACCCCAACATGATATTTTTCAAGGCATTTACTCAAAATGCACCAAATATCAAATAAACACATGATTTCCAATTAATTGCTAACCAATGCAAATAAATCATGCTTCCCATAATATTTACCCAACATGCACCACATGCACCCTGAAATGCAACCCCGGGTCACCCTATCCCTATGACCATGCATACTCCATAAGGTAAATAAATCCCAAAACATAATCAATTACCACATAATTAATCATGTAAACATAATTTAAAGCCAAATAGCAATTAACCATTTCGGGGATGTCACACATGTGTTACAGCCTTCTGAGGTTCAGATTGAGTCCGATGTTTCCTATGTGGAGCGGCCTATCAGGATTTTGGATAGGGCAGATCGCAGACTGAGAAACATAGTTATACCTATGGTCAAAGTTCAGTGGGATCGTAGGGGTGTCGAGGAGGCCACGTGGGAGACGGAGCGACACATGGTGCAGCACTACCCAGAACTGTTTTCTGGTATGTGGTTTACGTTTCACTTTATTTTGAGTAAGTGCATGCTGATTTCGAGGGCGAAATTCTATAAGTAGGGGAGTATTGTGATATCCCCGAAATGATTATGTGTTATTTAAACATTAATCATTGTTGTGAAAATTATGGTATTAATTCTTGTGATGAATTAATAATATTGGGAGGTACATGTGAGGGTGCATGTGTTACATGTTGGGATTTTGGAGGTTGTGGCATGTTTAATTTGGGGTGTGTGTTAATCGTTTTGGTAAAGTATATTTTTTAAATGGGAATTGAAGTATTTTAATGAGAAAATACTATAAAATATCATGTGAGGATATTTTAATACATCGTGCGAAATACCGGGACCAAAACATAACACATCACATAAACCCACCACAAACCACCCCCCCTTGACCCATACCCTGCTGCCAGCTGCAGCTTGCCCATACCTCTTCCCTCATCTCCCACTCCACCTTGTCATAACTGAAATCACTCCATTCTTTCCAACTTTTTCGTCCAACATCTGGTAAGGGAAAACAAGAGGAGAACCACCATTTTTCTTGCTTGGAAAGCTTGCAAAAATTGGAGCCAAAAGGGGTGAGAAACCATTTCTGGGTTTGAAGTTTTTGTTGTTGAGTTCATACTTTGTGTAGTGTGAAAAATGGCATGTTAGGTTAGGTTTTGTTAAACCTTCGATTCATGTTCATTTATGGTGTGTTTATGAAGCTTCCAGTATTTTTCCTTGAGCACATTACATGTTTTATGTGGTAGATTTAAGCATGTAAAGTATGGTGTTCGAAAATCTGGGTAGATATTTTCCCCTGTTTTCTGGAAATATGTGATCTGGGAGTGATATTGAAGGGGTGGTATTATGCATGTTAGAAGGGTTTTTGAATGAACCTTCGATGTGAAAATATGCATGGTAGTTTGGTGAAACCCTTGACATTTTATTCGAGCAAATTGCATGACTTATGTGGTAGATTTCATTGCTTGAAAGTGTGTACTCAAAAATCTGGGCAGGAAGACAATGCCCTGTTTTCAGAAAATGTTGGATGAGTACTGATGTTCATGGGTGTTTTTAATGCATGTGGGTTTGTGGTTGGGGTACAATCTTGATGTAAATACACTCAGGGTAATGTGTTTTAAATACGAGCATGTTGGTCTTGGCATGTTGTATGTCTTACATGTTAGAATGAAAGGTGTGAATATCGGTGTTGAACATTCTGGAAAATTATCGCGCACAGACCAGGTGGCGATCGATCGCCACAAATGGCGCGATCGATCGCCGAGGTCCAGTAGCCAAAATCGAAGCCACACGATCGATCGCCATAAAAGGCGCGATCGATCGCCATGGGACAGTGGAGTTTGGCGATCGATCGCCAAGGGGTAGCGATCGATCGCCAGAGACAAAATTTTGAAATATTGATTTTTGTTGGATTCTTGATTTTGGATCATATATTGGCATCTAATATTGTGTTGTACACTGGTGTAGAGCCTTCACAGACGGCTACACAACGCAGGGGATAGAGTCCCACCACACACTACTTTTTGGAAAGGTACGTAAGCGACGTACGGGCATCCCAACGGTAACATGTATTTATGTTTTGTCTGTATGACACATGATGAATGCAATGTGATGCATTATGAGTTGATACATGTTATTATGCATTGTTGTTGCATATTATGCATTGTTGTTGCATATTGTGATGTGGGATAAAGAGATGTATTCCACGAGTCAGGGCGATCACGGTTAAGGTGTTAATGCTTACGCTTTACCGCTAAAAATGTGGAGCGGGAGGGGGGAGGCTCGCTTGCACATGGAGGCGGGTTTATACTATACTGAGCGAGGATGAGATACCGCTAGTATAAAGAAGCGAGGATGAGATACCGCTTGTTTTGAGATTATGAAAGCGGAGAAGTATTAAAATAACCGATGATGACTGACTCAAGAAAAAGAGGAAATGTCATGACATTCATTTGTGAAACCATACATTCATATAATGTGTTATATTATGAATTATGGTACAGGGACAACCAATGGGCATTGTAAATGCGATGGAAATACAGGAAGTGATTTGTATTTTATGATTGTGCATTTACGCCTTATTTTTTCATATTATGTTGAATATGAATTGTGTTACGCTCATATGTTGGGGGTTGTCTTTGTAGGTGCTTTTGATGTTGAGGACCAGGGTCGGGGTTGAGAAGCTGAGCTGTAAGGAGAGCTACAGGATTAGCTACATGATTTGAGAAAATTTTATATAGCTTCTACTTGTGGTAGAATAAGACTATAGTGTAGCACCTTTTGTAAGAATTTGTGAAATTCCTTTTGAAACTTTTGCTACTGTATCCCTTAAGCTCAGGAAAATCAACATGACTCTTTACTCTGATTTATTCATATGAATGCTTAGTTCTCTTAATCGCACCTATAAGTATATTGAGATATCGGGGTCTCACAGGATGTCCCCGGTAGTAATTTTAATCCCGTACTCGACCTCTCTAGCCGGTGGGAATCCGGGAATCCCTCCGGAAATACATCGGCAAACTCTGCTACCACTGGTACATCCTCAACTCTCAATTCTTTATTCTTCTCCGACGTGTCCACGGCATAGATGAGATAGCCCGTGTGACCACGCTCCAACAATTGAGACATTTTGATTGCTGAAATCAACGGAATCTTCGCACGAGAACCATTGCCATAAAAAGTCCACTGCATCCCCAAATCAGATCTGAATCTTACTGTTCTCTGTCGACAATCTACCACCGCCTGGTATTTGTTCAGAATGTCAATACCCATGATGCAGTCAAAATCTGACATGCCCAATACAATCAAGTCTGCCTTCAATTCGTTGCCCTGAAAATAAATGAGGCAATCTGCCAAAAACTGGTCGGCAACAACATTCCTTCCAGTGGGTGTCGAGACCATGAGAGGCGTGGGTAAAGAAGACGTGCGCATATGGTGTCTCTCCACAAAGCCGACAGATACAAAAGAGTGGGAGGCACCTGTATCTATCAAAATAAAAGCAGGGTACGTAAATAAATGGCACGTAGCGGCAATCACCTCCTCTGGAGCTGCCTGAGCCTACTCTCTGGTCAGTGCATACACCTGTCCCTGAGGCGGTCCCACTGTCTGACCTCCCGGTGGTCGAGGCACAAACTGCTGCCTCTGGTGCACTGCCCTGTCCTCAAACTCGGCCTGTTTCCTTGAAACTCTGACTGTCCTCCCCGAGTGGGGCAGTACCGAGAGATGTGGCCCATCTTGCCACAATTATAACAAGCAGAGCAATTACTCGAAGAGTGTGGCCCTCCACAATTGTCGCACCTTAACTCCCCAGATCTATTTCCTTGCATAGGCCTTCGGTTGGTCGACCAATTGTTCTTCTTGATTTCTTGTTTCCGACCAAAAGATTTCTTTCCACTAAACCGTGAGGATGAAGAAGCACCTCGAGGTTTAAATGACTCACCTCGGGGCTTCAAGCTATCAGTAGCTTGCCTCTGTTGTGGTATGTGTGGGGGTACAGCACTAGGATAGGCCCCAACTCCAATCTCCGCAAGCTCTGCTCTCGTGAGAGCATCATCAAAAGAAGTGGGGTTATTGGTGATAACCCGGTCAAAAAGCTCCGGTCGCAACCCCTTCATGAAGTTTCTCATCTTTGTCTGCCCATTGGTGGCAATGTGTGGAACATACCTCAATAACGAAGAGTAGTGCATGGCATAGTCTGACACTGACATACCCCCTTGCTTCAAGTTTGCAAACTCATCTTCCTTCATCTGTCTCACCGCCGCAGAAAAGTACCGGTTCAGAAACCGGGTTCTGAAGAGTGTCCAATCAATCAATGCACCCTGTGCTCTCAGTTCCATTACCGTGTCTTCCACCACATGGAAGGTTTCTTTGCGAGCTGGAACTCCGCAAGCCTCAGCCATGCCGTTCTAGCACAAGGAGCGGATACAAATATCTGTTCAAGCCTTTCTAGCCACTCCTCAGCCTCCTCTCCTGATTCTGTCCCCTCAAACCGGGGCGGGTGGTAAGACAGAAACTGAGTCAAGCTGATCTCACCAGGTAGTAATAACTGAGCCACTGGTTCCATGCCTACAGCTGATGGAGGTAAAGGGTTTGCCTGACCAATGCTCGCATTAACATAGCCAACGTCACCCACCTTTTCATTGAGGTTTCCCAAGTTCATAGCCGCCATGCTGTCACACAAGGGTTAAAACAATTCCAAAACAAACATATATGTTATGCCGTTAGATAACAGGAATGATAATAAGCATGTTAGTATAACATGATATACATCAATATGCACCACATGCATAAACACGCTTCAAATGTAAGCACCTAGCCAATCATGCTAAGGCTACCCTTCACTCGTTCCCGGGTTCTCTAACCACTGCTCTGATACCACTAATGTAAGGACCCTAGTTCCTTAAGTGCGGATTAAAGGCATAATTAGAGCTAACATAAATTATCAGAGTAAAATAATCGTGTTGAGACTATGAGCCTTAAGAGTTACATGCCAAAATAAGGACTATCAAATGGATTAGTTACATTCCCAAATCAAATGAATGTATTTACTATAGCTTTACACTACTCCTAGAGTAGACACTATACAAAAGTAATCCTGTCCTTTATCTACCAAAAGTGTTCTTCACAAGCTCACCGCATCAACCCGCTTTAGCCCCTTTTTCATGCCAAAATGTACCTACAAGGACAACTCCCAAACATGAGCATATCATAATTCATATACAACACAATATGAATTTAAGGCGTAAATGCATAAACCGTAATAAACACTTCCTGTTTTTCCCATGCATTTTAAACGCTCCCTTTTTGGTTGTCCCTGTACCATAACTCATTAGTATAATCAAATAGATAATGGTCCACACATGTCATGACATAATACCATTTCATCATCACCAAATACCAATCACCAATCCCTAGTCTGTTCATCACAATGTATTTTAATGTCCCTCGCTTTTCATATCGGCGGCATAGAATAACCTCGCTTCAATGGACATGCGGCGCTCCCACCCCTCGCTTCACATTGAGCGGCAAATATTCTTTCCTCGCCTCATATGATAACCACGCTTAAATGTGACATGCGGTGCTCCCACCCCTCGCTTCACATTTAGCGGCAACAAAACAAATAGCGGCAAGCATTAAAATCATCAAGGGATGACCACGACTCATGGGATGTGCACCAATAACCATCATATGCATATACAATCATCATGCATAATTCAACATGTATTTGCATCCACAATGCATAATTCCATATATACTCGCATCCACAATGCATAAACAATGAGTATATTAGATACATGTACCGTTGGGTGCCCGTACGTCTTCTACGTACCTTTCCAAAAGTGGGGTGTGGTCGGACTTCACTTCCTTGGCTGTGTTGCCACCTGGGATTGGTTCTACACAATCACATGAATCCATATTAGAAGCCAATAAATGAACCATTACCACAAACATCATCATTTAGAACAAAATCCCAAAATCCACATTTTATGCCTTGCGATCGATCGGTCCCCAGCCTCGATCGATCGCTAATGTTCAACAAAAAAAGGCATTTTGGTTCTGCCTCTGCCGATCGATCAAGACATTCTCTCGATCGATCGAGATTTCACACATCGATCGATCGGTGAGCTCGATACAAGCCTTGGCCAGGCTCTGTCCCGCTCGATCGATCGGACCCAGATTTCGATCGATCGAGAAGCCCTGTTCTTGCGAGAAATTGCAAGTATGAGCTTCCAACGACACCTAAACTCATACACAACCAAGATCAACCACCCAACACAACATTAAACCACAAAACAACCTTAAAATACATCCCCCAAACATAAACAACATGTTGGACCAAGATCCACCCTTATAACCCCAAAAACAAGCTACAAGTCCAACCAAAACTCAACAAAACTTTACCATAATGAAAGCTTACCACTTGAGCTTTTTGTTTTCAGCAAAAACTCACAAAAAGACTCCTTTTCAAAGCTTTCTCCTCTCCTCTTGTTTCAGAAACAAAAATGGGAGTTTTTAGGTGAAAGGATGGGGTTTTGGGGACAAAAGCTGATAGAGAGGGGGTGATGGGATATAAAGTGGTATGCAAGTGGCCCTTACCATCTTTGGGAGTTAAATGTGTATCATAATATAAGCATGATGTATAAAATACCCCAACATGATATTTTAAAAGCATTTTACTACAATGCATCAAAATCACCATTAAAATCATGCTTTACCAAAATTACAAACCAACACATTTAAACCATTATAACACCCAAACACCCAACATGTATAACATGCACCCTGAAATGCCCTACCATGAGACAAGCATTTCACCAAGATAATTAGCCCCAACACATAATCTAATTATCACCATAAAATCACATAAACATAATTAATGCCCAAAAATGCAATTAATTATTTCGGGGTTATCACAGTTGGGGCTAATTATCTTGGTGAAATGCTTGTCTCATGGTAGGGCATTTCAGGGTGCATGTTATACATGTTGGGTGTTTGGGTGTTATAATGGTTTAAATGTGTTGGTTTGTAATTTTGGTAAAGCATGATTTTAATGGTGATTTTGATGCATTGTAGTAAATGCTTTTAAAATATCATGTTGGGGTATTTTATACATCATGCTTATATTATGATACACATTTAACTCCCAAAGATGGTAAGGGCCACTTTCATACCACTTTATATCCCATCACCCCCTCTCTATCAGCTTTTGTCCCCAAAACCCCATCCTTTCACCTAAGAACTCCCATTTTTGTTTCTGAAACAAGAGGAGAGGAGAAAGCTTTGAAAAGGAGTCTTTTTGTGAGTTATTGGTGAAAACTTAAAGCTCAAGTGGTAAGCTTTCATTATGGTAAAGTTTTATTGAGTTTTGG
Source organism: Haberlea rhodopensis (assembly GCA_907163345.1). Taxonomy (NCBI): domain Eukaryota; kingdom Viridiplantae; phylum Streptophyta; class Magnoliopsida; order Lamiales; family Gesneriaceae; genus Haberlea; species Haberlea rhodopensis. The sequence continues at coordinate 862,188 of CAJQUN010000156.1, forward strand.
TTGGGCTTGTAGCTTGGTTTTGGGGTTATAAGGGTGGATCTTGGTCCAACATGTTGTTTATGTTTGGGGGATGTATTTTAAGGTTGTTTTGTGGTTTAATGTTGTGTTGGGTGGTTGATCTTGGTTGTGTATGAGTTTAGGTGTTGTTGGAAGCTCATACTTGGAATTTCTCGCAAGAACAGGGCTTCTCGATCGATCGAAATCTGGGTCCGATCGATCGAGCGGGACAGAGCCTGGCCAAGGCTTGTATCGAGCTCACCGATCGATCGGGAAAATGTTCCGATCGATCGATGTGTGAAATCTCGATCGATCGAGAGAATGTCTCGATCGATCGGCAGAGGCAGAACCGAAATGCTTTTTTTTGTTGAACATTAGCGATCGATCGAGGCTGGGGACCGATCGATCGCAAGGCATAAAATGTGGATTTTTGGATTTTGTTCTAAATGATGATGTTTGTGGTAATGGTTCATTTATTGGCTTCTAATATGGATTCATGTGATTGTGTAGAACCATCCCAGGTGGCAACATAGCCAAGGTAGTGAAGTCCGACCACATCCCACTTTTGGAAAGGTACGTAGAAGACGTACGGGCACCCAACGGTACATGTATCTATTATACTCATTGGTTATGCATTGTGGATGCGAGTATATGTGGAATTATGCATTGTGGATGCAAATACATGTTGAATCTATGCATGATGATTGTATATGCATATGATGGTTATTGGTGCACATCCCATGAGTCATGGTCATCCCTTTATGATTTTAATACTTGTCGCTATTTGTTTTGGTTCCGCTAAATGTGAACGAGGGGTGGGAGCGCCGCATGTCGCATTTGAGCGTGGTTATCATATAAGGCGAGGAAAGAATATTTGCCGCTCAATGTGAAGCGAGGGGTGGGAGCGCCGCATGTCCATTGAAGCGAGGTTATTCTATGCCGCCTATATGTGAAAAGCGAGGGGTATTAAAATACATTGTGATGAACAGACTAGGGATTGTTGATTGGTAATTGGTGATGATGAAATGGTATTATGTCATGACATGTGTGGACCATTAAATAATATATTTGATTATACTCATGAGTTATGGTACAGGGACAACCAAAAAGGGAGCGTTTAAATGCATGGGAAAAACAGGAAGTGTTTATTACGGTTTATGCATTTACGCCTTACATTCATATTGTGTTGTATATGAATTATTATATGCTCATGTTTGGGGGTTGTCCTTGTAGGTACATTTTGGCATGAAAAAGGGGCTAAAGCGGGTTGAGGCGGTGAGCTTGTGAAGAACACTTTTGGTAGATGAAGGACAGAATTACTTTTGTATAGTGTCTACTCTAGGAGTAGTGTAAAGCTATAGTAAATACATTCATTTGATTGGGAATGTAACTAATCCATTTGACAGTCCTTATTTTGGCATGTAACTCTTAAGGCTCATAGTCTCAACACGATTATTTTACTATGATAATTTATATTAGCTCTAATTATGCCCTTAATACGCACTTAAGGAACTAGGGTCCTTAAACTATCGTATGGCATCTTACCATATCATAACATCATGTGGCATCTTACCAGTGGGCATCTTACCCAATCGTATGGCATCTTACCATATCATAATATCGTGTGGCATCTTACCACGTGGGCATCTTACCCAATCGTATGGCATCTTACCATATCATAATATCGTGTGGCATCTTACCACGTGGGCATCTTACCCATCGTATGACATCTTACCATATCATAACATCGTGTGGCATCTTACCACGTGGGCATCTTACCCTATCGTATGACATCTTACCACGTGGGCATCTTACCCTATCGTATGACATCTTACCATATCATAACATCGTGTGGCATCTTACCACGTGGGCATCTTACCCAATCGTATGGCATCTTACCATATCATAATATCGTGTGACATCTTACCACGTGGGCATCTTACCCAATCGTATGGCATCTTACCATATCATATGCATCGTATCATCTTTACTTATCATGACATCATTATCATAAACTTACTTATCATAATCATTATCATAAACATCATATCATCTTTACTTATCATAAACATCATCATCATAAACTTACTTATCAAATCATTATCATAAACATCATATCATCTTTACTTATCATAAACATCATCATCATAATTCTTGTGCACTCATTGCATAATTATAGTATAGAAGTATGGTTTACCGGCCGATGCCCGTACGCTTCTTACGTACCTTAATTCCCAAAAGTAGAGAAGTTGGAGAACTTTATCTCCTTGACGTTGTGGGTACCTGGGATGGTTCTACATAACCATACAAATCGATATTAGAAGCTAAACAATAGCCAAATACCAAAAATTCAACAAAAATCATCAATTTCCAGTTTTTAAACAGTGGCGATCGATCGCTACTTGAGGCGATCAATCGCCTCACTTTTTGTCTTGCGGCGATCGATCGCTTCATTTGAGGCGATCGATCGCCTGCTACGCAAAATGGCTACTGGCCTTCGGCGATCGATCGCCTCATTTCAGGCGATCGATCGCCACCTGCTGGTGCGCGATTTTTCACCATTTTTGAGCATTTTTCAAGCTCCATCTTAAACCATTCGAACCCAAACTTTCCTACAACAACAACAACATCATAACCCACTAAAACCCACATAAAACACTTCAAAAATCATACCCCAAACATGTATAACATATACCCAAAACAAACCCACATAAATCACTTCAAAATCATCCCATTTCAAAACCAAACAACATAAAAACTTTAGGAAGGGTTCCATACCTCTTGAAGACTCCAAATCTTAACAAATATCACACAAACCAAAGTTTTGTGGAGCTTTCCTTTTCCTTCCTTGGTGAATTTCGGGAGAAAGTGTAGGGTTTGAGAGTGATTTGGGGATTTAGAGGGAAAGGTAAAGTGAGTTGGGTAAAGGGGGGAAAGGTTATAAGGTTAATAAAATAGTACCCCATCAATTAACATGATGTATAAAATACCCTAACATGGTATTTTAAAAGCATTTACAAAAATGCATCCAACTTCAATAAATCCATAATTTCCTCATAATTAACAATCAACACAAATGAATCATGTTAACACTTCATTACCCAACATGCATAACATGCACCCTGAAACGTAATCCCCCGGGTCACGCCTATCATGTGACTAATCATTTCATCATGATAATTAATTTCAACACATAAATCAATTATCCACACAATTAATCATATTAACATAATTAATGCCTTAATTGCAATTAATCATTTCGGGGACATCACACATAGTCCCGGAAATGGCCACTCAAACCTCGATTCCAAAATCCCGACATTTTCCAAAATTTTGGAAAAAACAACATTCTTCGAGAGGCGATCGATCGTCGATTTTATCGCGATCGATCGCCACTGACCAGTGTCCAATCCAGTGCTTCATCGCGATCGATCGCCAGTCCTCGCGATCGATTGCCGAGACCTCGCAATCGATCGCCAGCACTGTGCATCTTCACCAAAATTCCAGCAGCTAGTCGCGATCGATCGGCGCCCCTCGGCGATCGATCGCGACCTGCGATTTTTCGATAAACTCGAGCTTCCATGGTGTTTTTCACACCCAAACTCAAAACCAACACCACATACACCATCAACACCTCAAATACACCCTTTAAAGCCAATAAAAACTCTAAAAACTCAACTTTGGATTTTTAACCAAAAATCCCTAAATCCAAAACCAACCAAAATCTCAACCAAACTCTACAATACCACTACCAAATCGAAGACAATGATGAGGGGAAGATTAATACCTGATTATCTTCGAGAAATCTGGCTCCCTAGCCAAGTTACCAACGATTTCCCCTCCAAGGGAAAAAGAGGGAAAATGGGGGAAGGGTTAGGCGTGGATGAGGGGAGAGAAGGAGGGAAATGATTTGTGTTAACCCGTAACACCGAGTCCACTTGGTATATATAGTACCAAGGCTCCAAAATACCAATCCCTTCACAAATACATCATGACTCATTAAAAATCTTATGTTTTCAATAATTACCTCCTAATCTCTATTTCCATTACCAGCCCCAGTACAAAGTTCTCCGGACCCCAAATCCCACCAAAGACCGAATCCAAGGTTATCACCACGATGAGAATACAATCTCACCCCTTGGATCCAACGACTCCAAATATCGGATTTAACACCACGTGAGTCCCGAAACCGCAATCAATTCATAATTGCCACAATTAAAATCCATTAAGGATCATTACCACACCGGGATTAACACCATTAATCCCCGGGCATCACAATTATCCCCCACCAATAAAATTTCATCCTCGAAATTTACACGGCGTACTCCACGTATTGCCGAGACTACAAAATCCAAACGGATCTACATCGTCGAATCATGAACATATCATGAACGACACACTAACCGCGAGGATACCGACCTCGCACCAACACCTGGAATGGAGTAACCTTCCAAACTAACACAAACTCAAGAAAGACATCAGCATTCCACGATGCTAACCATCTCAAAAGCAGTCAGCCAAACCTAACTGCAAATCAAACGAATCATTCGTGATTCCAAAATAGATATCACCTCAATGATATCTTTATGATTTAACCTACGATGTTAACCATACATCGTTACCAAGGAAACCACCAGTACACTACAGTGTACTTATACTACATTCGGTTCCCATTCTCCAATTCCACCTCCATCAAAGGGACAGTTGCACCACTTTGTAACACGGATCGGACAACTCACCGCTACCGAACAACACAAACACATCTCTAAAGATGTCTACATCCGTAAGTTCCAAGAAATCACATCTTGGTCCAACACATCATCGAGACTCTACAAGGTTTCAAATTCCCAAAAGGACATGCAAGAACCATCAATTGCATTCCCGCCACACGTGTCAACCATGACACCTAACAAATCCAAAACATGGACATCCCTCGTTTACCCTAGGATTCAACGATCCTAACATAACAAATTACTCAGAAATGAATTGCCATGGCCTAAGATACGACAATCCTTCCTCAGGGGAGGTCAACCAACCCTCACGATCATTCATCAGAATACATCGTACCATCGAGAGTACCAATCTCAAAGTGCCACAATCTCTCACCGGAGATTCATCCATCCAAGCATACTAACCCGATCCTCGACGAGAACCAAATTATTGCTGGCATTCGTATACACACTGGTATACATGCCTAAGTACCAACACAACATGCATACTCAATGCAATAGACTAGGGTATTTCCAATCATACCCAAAGTCTCGCGGAGAATAATGATTGACAGACCAACGACCAATGGTATGATTCCAACATCAACACCACAGAAACTGACTCATTGAATCTCCCAAAGATTTCCAATCGGTAGGTATATCAATACTGCTTTCCTCATAAGGAAGGTGTCATGAATCCATGACCCTCTAACCTCGAACCACCGTTCAGAAACCTGGATATATTTATACCAAAGCAAATCCCGGAACCAAAAATACGCAACTGATTCAGAATAGTGCATCAAAGCCACTATTACCAAATCGAATCCCATATACGCCATGTATACTCATCCTAGTGATGCTATGTACTAATGCCATAGTACTCCACAATCTCGAGCATTTCCCCCGGAGACGTCTCCTCGAACGTCTCACCGAAAGGTAAGAAATCCATTACTCGGTCCAACACCAGTAATGCTTACGATGGCTGATTTACAATCAACCCACCACCGATACCAGCTGTCTTCATGACAGTACAATCCAAATCTCTCCAAGAGATAAAATCAATATAATAGTGTTACCCCACTAACTATATCCCACAATTCCAATTGTGTCCCCCATTGTATTCCACCAGAACCAACAATGACTTGTCGACACTCACGTTAGTACTCCCAACAAAACTGATATGTCCCAGTACAAGTCCCTCAAAACGTTTGACATATAACGTCCCCGTGAGGTATTCCCTGTCTCAATCATCATGCCACATAGAGACTACAAGGGTCTACCATAAACCCTCATCGTATCACCATACGATTCACCAAACTCGAATCCAACGAGCAACATAATGGCTATCACAAGCTAACCATAGCACTACAACAATACCTGGCTAGCAAATCACTGCCTCCGTAGGTTCATACCAAACCTACCAACGTATCATACGTTCCCTCACAGTACACCATACCGTAACATCCATTAGAGTAGTGGGTCATCACCCAATATTTCTCTAATACCAACGCACAAAGGACATTATGGTGTCCTTGCTCAATCACAAGGCAATCCTATCCATTAGGATTTAATCCACACCCTCATGTGGGTGTGACCATGTCTACCACACGTCACATCGACAAGAACGAATAGTTTCCTCAATAACTACTCCTACCAACAATCACTTGGCCATAGCCATCACAGCGAGTATACCCAAAGGTACCGCTACTCGTAAAATATTTACCTCAAATGCATGATGCGGTACATTCACCTATACAGCGCATCCAATAATTCTTCAAGCAACCTGCTCGGCATAAAGGTCTCATCAACTAGTGATCCAAACACTACCCTATGTTCACCATAGGCACTCAAACCATATGACTAAATACATATACATAAATGTATTATTCATCAAAACGACGCTACACGTCTACATAGAACATCCACTATGTCATCGTCATCCCGTGACGGTACATGTCAACATATGACATCCAAAATAACATCGTCAACTTGTGACCGTACATGTCGATACACGACATCTCATCGTCAAACACGCGACGATATATGTATATCAACGCATGACATCCACAATAATGCAAATAAAACAGTAATATACCATACCACATCGCTACCAAGATAGCGGTATACTCGTATTCCTCGCCCAGCAGTGATACGTAATCAGCATCCATCACTCGAAGGTGACACAATCCCGAGCTATAAAATTAGCGGTATGAGCCCTCGCTATATGAAATCAGCGGTATGAAACATCGCCATAGGACCAGCGGCACAAACCCTCGCTATAAAATCAGCGGAATAGATCATCGCTATAAATATCCGGCGGTATGAACCATCGCCATAGATGTAGCGGAATGTACCATCGCTATATAATACCGGGCGGCAGGAACCATCGCCAATAGAATAGCGGATTGAACCGTCGCTATGAATACACGGCGGCATAAACCATCGCTAATAATCAGTTGCATAAACCATCGCTATACAGTCGGCGGCAAGAGCCATCGTCATACAATCAGCGGCATAAACCATCGCTATACAATCGGCGGCAAGAGCCATCGCCATACAATCAGCGGCATAAACCATCGCTATACAGTCGGCGGCATAATCGTGGACTCAAGAGGTACTCACATTCATGTAGCACTTTGTTCCTTTCGGACCAAAGAGGTGGCTCACATTAAATGCAGCACTTTGTTCCCGATCGCATCGCTACGTCATGACAGCGGCATCATCGCTTTGACGTGACAGCGGCATGTATCATCGCTTCAACACGACAGTGGCATCATCGCTTCGACATGACGGTGGTACCATCGCTTCGATGTGACAGCGGCATGTATCATCGTTCGACACGACAACGGCATAATCAGAAATGTATCGCCTTGTTCCTCAGGCCCGAGTGGCCCTCCCATGCACATGCCACATGCCCTGTAGACGCAAGAGGTGACCCCGTACAATGCAAATGCCACATGCCCCGTAGGCGCAAAAGGTGACCCCGTACAATGCACGTGCCACATGCTCCGTAGGCGCAAGAGGTGACCCCATACAATGCACATTGTCCCTTTGGAGTCAAGAGGTGATGCCCATTCTGCATAATCTCACCGATATCTCCATACACCTACATCAAGGTTAACACAACAGTCCACAAATCCTACTACGTTATATCGGCGGCTCAATAATATCCCTCGCTATGATATGACAGCGGCATTAACCATCTCTTCGACATATGAGCGGCAAATATTATGATCCATCACTGGTGATATACCCGTAGTAGGACTCTAATTGCAATATATTTACATGCTCAATATCAATTGAAATCTCATAATCATATGGAAATCATACCCGAATATTCCACTGTCTGTTATCCACCATTCCTGTCCTTGGACAGCGTATAATGTTTCTCATTCCCTGATCTTCCTACAACATCAAATTCTTAAAATACTTTCATATCAAGTGCTAACTGTTCCCATCAATCTCATCTCATCGTATTCCATATGATCCTGCACCCACTATGGTTAGCATTACCACATGCCATATCATAAATCACATTAGCAAATAGTTGTGTCACATAACACCAACTACCATCATGCATAAATATGTGCTACCCATTCCTATCAGCATGTTCTAGGCCCTCAACAGCCCCCAAAGAGCAAACCACTGCTCTGTTACCACTAATGTAAGGTCCCCCGAGCCCTTAACCCGCAATTAGTGTATTAACCTCATAACCATGTGCATATAACCATCTATATTGGGAAATAACCATATGCTAACTTAGCATAATATACCAATAATAAAATTTCTCCGTTTATTTCATTCCATGTCATTTCCAGTTTCCCCAACAAAAACCATTTAACATATCATGCACCCTTCTAATACACTAATTACATTCTCAATTCATCTAGAAATTCCCAATTAATCGCATGCCACAAATAAATGAAAAGAGAAAGGCACTTGCCTTTTTATACAACCCATGTACACATATACACTGCTCATAGGCGAGCACCAAATAAACGTATGTGTACGTAATGTCTAAAATACCATACTCCCAGCTCTGGTACCTCGATCTTGGAAGTACCTCCAATCCACAGCTCGGGTTCAACTCCAAAGCCAACCATAAACCTGTTCACCTGTCCCAACAGAGACAGCCCCACACGGGGTGAGCATACCAATACCACCAAACCAATAATCACAATAACATAATTCATAATTCACAAAAATGTAAATGCTATGAAATACAAAAGATACTCCCTGGATGGCATCATCCTCATCCGGGATCCCCTGTACTGTCCCTGTTCTCAAAATAGTCAAAATCATCAAATCCCTAATAGCCAGTTAATCATTACATTGATTAACTAATCCTTTCCAAGATCCAATATCAATCACATTAGTTCATTATCCAGAAATCATAGATATTCCAGATATCTAACCAATGGTTCTATTTCCTCGCTCGCTCAATAGCAGCGGCATTCATATCAGATGTTCGCTCCATGGCGACAACATCCAAAATATCGCTCGCTCCATAGCGGCAACATACAATTCATATTATCGACCAATTTTATGTAACAGTATTCCATTTCCATTATCCATCAATTCGACACAATTATATTATATCATGCACCACAATTGCAATAATATATTAAAGATATGCTCATACGTCATACGTACCTTAGAATTCTGTAGTTCGAGTCCGACCTTGCCTGAGTCCCACGACCCGATGAATTATGTGCTAACACATAAATAACTCACAATTAAACACAAGCATGCAACCACATGCACAAGCACGTTCATAACCCCCAAACTTCGTCAATCCATGACGATTTACCATTTTAAAATACCCCGGGTTAAGCATGCATAATACCCAAAATATACTATTTTATAAGTTTAATGATAGCCAAAAACTCAACCGAGAATTCCGTTCTATTAAACTTTGGCTCCAACCAATCCATTTAAAAGTATAGTATTCCCATTGGAATGTGGACATAGTCCCGGAAATGGGCCACTCAAACCTCGATTCCAAAATCCCGACATTTTCCAAAATTTTTGAAAAAACAACAATCTTCGAGTGGCGATCGATCGCCGATTTTATAGCTATCGATCGCCACAGACCAGTGGCCAATCCAGTGCTTCATCGCGATCGATCGTCAGTCCTCGCGATCGATCGCCAACCCACTCACGATCGATCACCTAGACCTCGCGATCGTTCGCCAGCACTGTGCATCTTCACCAAAATTCCAGCAGCTCGTCGTGATCGATCAGCGCCCCTCGGCGCTCGATCGCGACCTGCGATTTTCTGAAAAACTCGAGCTTCCATGGTGTTTTTCACACCCAAACTTAAAACCAACACCCCATACACCATCAACACCTCAAATACACCCTTTAAAGCCAATAAAAACTCTAAATACTTAACTTTGGATTTTTCAAAAAGTCCCTAAATCCAAAACCAACCAAAATCTCAACCAAACTCTACAATACCACTACCAAATCGAAGACAATGATGAGGGGAAGATTAATACCTGATTATCTTCGAGAAATCCGGCTCCCTAGCCAAGTTACCAATGATTTCCCCCAAGGGAAAAATAGGGGAAATGGGGGAAGGGTTAGGCGTGGATGAGGGGAGAAAAGGAGGGAAATGATTTGTGTTATCCCGTAACACTGAGTCCACTTGGTATATATAGTACCAAGGCTACAAAATACCAATCCCTTCGCAAATACATCATGACTCATTAAAAATCATGTGTTTTTAATAATTACCTCCTAATCTCTATTTCCATTACCAGCCCCTGTACAAAGTACTCCGGACCCCAAATCCCACCAAAGACAAAATTCCAAGGTTATCACCACGATGAGAATACAATCTCATCCCTTGGATCCAACGACTCCAAATATTGGATTTAACAACCCCGTGAGTCCCGAACCGCAATCAATTCATAATTGCCACAATTAAAATTCATTAAGGATCATTACCACACCGGGATTAACACTATTAATCCCCGGGCATCACATATACCTTCATTTATCTTGAATAATGGAGTACAATCCAGTAACCATCTCGAAAATCCATCCCCATATAGCTGCTACTAAAATTTTTGGCTTCAATGTTGCTCCAAACTTGAATTTTCTTGGTACATCTTGTTCCTCAAGCTTAGTAGCATTCAAATATATCTTTGCATGTGACATGCACTTGCAAATTCAAGAGGATTTTGGTAGGAAATGAGCTGCGATTTTCGAAAATGCTACAAGAGAGAAGGAGGAGGAGTTTTTTGATTAAGTGGATGAGAGAGAAGGTTCTTGCATGCTTATAAATCCAAAATCTGATAAAGATGGGGTGGTAGAGGTGTGGCTTGCATTCCAATTTGCATGATTTTTTTAACTATATGATGTATTGTGGAATCCATGTGTCAATACATCACTATCTTGCAAGATTAATGGTCCAAAATCATGTATTAAACATGAGTTAAATTAATTAGTGGCATGTGTTCTCCAAGTACCATGTGATCATGCACATGCTCATGCACTAAAACATGTTCCACTAGTTGGTTGACTCATCGTGGTCCGGAACACCTTAATTCAAATTTGCACTTTTAATCCGGATTAATTAGCATCGGGGTCTTACATGTCCAGTCTTGATTATTTGTGAATATTTGATGTTTCTTTAATGCTGATTGTATTATGTAAATATTTTGAGTATGAAATGTGTGCTGGAGACTTATTGTGCATGCTATGGTATGATGTAAATATTTTTAGTACGGATTATGTGCTGGGTGCCTACGATGCATGCTATGGTATTATGTATTTACTTGGCACAGGGATATGATTATTGTGCTTTTCATTTTTTTTGGTATGTCCCTCATGCGGGGAGGTCATGCCGAAATTTTTAGAGCCACTTGTTGGCAGGACTTTTAAATAATCTTCCGCTATTTACAAATAAATAATCATTATGCGATAATTAAGCACTTGATTAGGAATAGGTCCTCACAGATATACGCCTCAAAGATCATGTAGTTACGTTCTAGCATGTATTAAAGACTTCTTAAGACTATCACAAATTCACACAATCTTCACTAAGCTGTGCACACTTCACAAGTCATGACATATTCATGCTCAATGTATTCAACTACTACGTCAAAGCATAAGCTGCATTAGAGTTCAAAGTGTTCCAAGGTAAACAATTCACCTATGTTCAAAAGCATGCATGTCCTCAATTTGGTTTCATCATGGGCTAGTGATTCTGACCACGCATTCATTACTAACTATGAGCTCAAAATTTTCAAATTTTTTGATATAATTTTTTGTATTTTTATAATAGGAAAGCATTAACACATCACTAATCACTCCCCCATACTTAAATCTTACATTGTCCCCAATGTAAGGAAAAATATAAGAAAAGAGAAGTTAAACTAAGAAACCAATAAAAATAAAGTAAAGGGAAACTAACTCCCCTTGGGTTGCCTCCCAAGCAGCACCTCTGTTTAGCGTCGGTACCCCGACACCAGTCCTCTATCAAGGTGGGTTATGCAGTGTCGCTCGATCTTTCTTCTTCCACCTCAATATCTTCTTAAGTCATTTAAACTTTGGTTTGTTTTCCTTGCTCTTCTTGGAGAGGTCATCAGCAGTCTTTGTTCCTCCTCCGTCATTTGTTTATTGATGTGGTCGATAAGGAGGGTATGTCTTTTCAATGGTACGATCCTGTAAATGAGAAGAGAGAGAGTCAGCAGTATCATGAGTAGATAAGGCAGCAATAGTATGAAAATTATGCACAAGATTTGAGTCCATACCTCCTTTGTCATCAATGCCATCAGTAGACTTTCCCTTCTCCCACAAATCATCATTTTCAAAATCAGAACCAACTTCATCATTGATATCAATAGCATAACTAGATTGTTCATGTGTTTCAATGGTTTCATAGATATTGAATCTTGTAACCTCACATTTAAACTCCATTGTTAACAAGCAGCTATTCACGTCTATCACAGATTTAGAGGTTTTCAAGAATGGTCTCCCTACTAGAATGGGGCTAGATGGATCACCATTTTCCATGTCTAAGGTATAGAAATCAGCGGGGAAAACCAAATTCTCTACTTGCGCAAGTACATCATGTGATGTCCAGATTATTATTAATCATTTGTTGGACAAAATATGATTTGAATTTTATTGATAATTAATTTTAGAATTAATTAGAAGTGGAATTGACCAAGTGAAGGTCAACTTGCAAATTAATCGGATCCTAAAATATTTTGAGATTGTAAAATATACTCCGATAATATTTTAGAGATAAGTTAATTAAAATGAAGAATTTAAGTTTTGGGTTTTTTGGGTGTGTATAAATCCCAATCGTTGTCTGAAAATAAGTTATCAGTGCACCGGTGACACTTCGATGTACAAAACCGGGCAAGGATACAAAAAAATAAATATGTTTGTTGGGCATTTTCGGACACACATTAAAAGGTGTAAAATCACGCACTGAAAAATCCGAACCCCCTCTTTTCTTCTCTGCAATCGCGCTCATCCGACCCCTCGCCACTAAACCGCCGCGCACGCCGCCGTCTGAGCTCCTTCCGGCGCGTCCGACCCGCCGCCGTCTTCATCTCTCCCAGGCGCTTCTTTCCATACCAAGATCGTGAAGTTTTGTCGCCGATCACGTCCGGATCTTGCAAGGAAGCGCGCGGACAAAAATCACGAATTCGTCCGATTTGGAGCGATTTTCTTCCGATTGTTTTGTGGGTAATCCTCGTCGTCCCTTAGTCGTTATTCCCCTGAAATCCCATGAATTTTTGATGAGCTTTGGTTCGATTTTGCTGGCATTTTTGGAAGAGTTGTTCGAGTGTGTGCTAGTGTGTGCGGCAGTGTGTGTGCGTGTGTGTGTTTCTGCGTGTGGGTGTGTGTCCAGCATGTGTTTGTGTGTGTAAATGGTATGTATGTATGTATTCCTTCATGTGTTGAAGTATTGTGATTGGGAATGGGATAGCATGGGGAATGTTTTGATTGTTGGAAGTTGGTGGGGGCTCACTTTATTGAATGGTTAATCGTTGAAAATAAATTGTGGAATAAGTCTTGACTTAGTATTATTATTGGTTAAAAGATGAAGATTAAAATCATGCCTGGAATGTGTTTGTTAATAAACTTAAATGAGATTCAAGTGTGGGTCTAAGTTTTGTTAGTGGGGTGAAAATGACTAACTTTATGGCTTGTAGCCATTGTGATATTTGGTGGATGTTGGGCTATGGTATGGGATGTGTTCAATGGAAAGCATGTGTAGTGTGAAAATAAGTGGGTTAGATGCATGCTAGTATGTATTATAACATGGAATAATGTTATAGTGATATTTATGCTCAATTGGACATCATAGCATGTATTAATGAATTATGACACTTTATTGAGTTTCAAATCTTAATAGTACTGAATCCAGAATTTTGGAATGCAATGCATCTTTAAATTGTTAAATTTGAATTTAATCAATAAATGACTTTATGTTGGGTTTAAGGGAATTAGATTTAAAAGGGTAGAATCTTGTATCTACATGGATCCCTTCTTTCGTGTCTTGGTTTGAATCACCTCGGTGTGGGTTTGAATAATTGTGGAACATGTTAATCGGCTTAATTGGATTGTTTTAGTTAGACACTAGTTATATATTATTATACATACACCTTGCATTTCCTTTCCCTCTGTTGAACTGTTGTGTCTAGTGAACTACTATGTGAGTTAGGCGTGATCTTGCACGTATGGGTGTGTGTATCCCGCATCATGTGTGTGATGTAGCGGATGGTGGGAGATGATGGGGTTTTGCATTACCAATGTAATATCATGATTCATGTGAGGATGAGTGCATCCAAAGTATTGATTATGATTTGATTCATAATATTGAGTTATTGATTTGTGATATAGAAATGAAAGTAAGATCTATTTGATGGATGTTCATTGCTCGGATTATGAGCTAATATTGAATTGATATTCGATATAGACTCTACAGGAGACTTCGGACGTTGCTGAGAGCTTGTTCATGTTGTCTACTATAAGGTACGTGGTGACGTACGAGCAGGTATATCTAGTATCTATACATTCATGTATACATGCAATTTTGAATATGACGATTCAGGTAAGTGTTTGACTTTACTAATTGAGTTTCATATACGAGTTATGGGGGACACGTAGTGGTACGTGATCCAATTTTACTTGTTGAGTAGTGATGCCATGGGCATGAACGATATGAGAAAGTATCGAGAATGAGATGGTGGGATAACCAGTGTTACATTGGGATAACCAGGTTCACATTGATGTTGAACTATTTATGTTTGAGCATAAATAATATATTGTCATTGTATTGAATTCATAAGTGTTGTTCAGTATTATATTTTCTGTGACAATACTAAACTTGACATTATGAAGTGCGTGAGTTTGAAACAGGAACAGTGTATGGAAGCCATACAGATTCGGAATTGTACAGGGAGTATACTTTATGAGTTTTGAATAATCTAAATTGTTGCATTATGATTTCATATGTTGATTTGTGATTGAATATTGAGTGGGAGTGTGCTCACCCTGTGTGGGGGCTATTTCTGTTGAAACAGGTACAACAGGTACGATGCTGTTTTGGAGTACTAGGCTCGAACCTTGTTGGATGATGCTTCCATAAGCATAGTATGTGATTGAGCCGATATACAAGGTTGAGCGGCTGGTATTTATACTAATTATGCATCCGGATGTGTATCCGTTATTCGTTGCTCTTCTGTGAGCACTTGTATGTGTATATGGACTGTATAAGGGTGTTGAAACCCACTTTTGTTGTCTTATTAGTGTGGTGTCTTCCCTGGCCTGGAATTTACTTGTGTTTCTATATTCTGTTTAATATTGCGTTGTCCTTGGTCGGGAATTATATTATGTGATGAGTTTTTATTTCCGGATAGCTCAGTTTGTGGGGAGACTCTGCCCAAATTTTTATAAAAACCCACAATGCAAAAGTGGTATAATGGGGATGGTATTGGGTGAAACCCCTGAGTCTATTTGTTGGTAGAGAAGAGCATATAATGTTGAGCATTTGTTTGTGTCTTGGAATTATGGGAAACAGTAATGATTCGTTTTAAAGAATGAAAAGAAAAGGAAAAATTTATACACAAACGACGTCATAAATGAACTAATGACGAGTTTAAGTGTTGGGGCCTTACATTAGTGGTATCAGAGCAGTGGTTAGCTCTTTGGGGCTGTTAAAGGCCTAGGAAGTTATTGATAGCACATATTTATGCATGATGGCATTAATGTTGTATGACACAACTAGTTGTTTATGTGCTTTTATGATATGAAAAGTGGTGTTGCTAATCATTGTGGTTGCAGGAATCGTGTAGAATGCGATGGGATGGCATTAACGGTAATGTCTGGCACTCCATATGTTATGTGCTAAGGAATCTGATTTTGTAGGAAAATCAGGAAATGGAAATGTGAGACGTACGGGCTTCGGACGGTAAAACGTGTTACACCTTTGATTATGTATATCGTGGATAGTGAACCCTTGCATGTGATGGTATATGTGAAATGATAGTGATATATATTGTGATAATGGAATCAACCGTTGTTCTTGATTATTGTGGTAGAATTGATGAATGTTCCGGTAGCCTTTATCTCCGAGCGAGGGAGGTACTTGCCGCTGTCATGACTAAGCGAGGTAACATGCCGCTGTCATTGTGGAAGCGAGGGGTCCTAAAATTCCGCTGTTGTATTGGGACCGGAACAGTCACAATTCTAGTGATTAATAGAGAATATTGTGGTTATAACTGGAACGTGATATCGATCATTATATTGTGAACTGTTGTATTGACCTGGATGCAGGTACATGGAGCTAATGGAAGTTCCGGTAGTTGTTATATTCGAGCGAGGGAGGTACTTGCCGCTGTCATATGAAGCGATGGTAGTATGATATTTGCCGCTGTCATGTCTAAGCGAGGTAACATGCCGCTGTCATTGTCGAAGCGAGGGATATCATATGATGCCGCTATATGTCGAAGCGAGGGGTCCTAAAATTCCGCTGCTATAACAAGACCGGAACAACCACATTATCGATATTGATAGCGATGTCTCATTCCGCTATATTGGTTGGCGATGGTTCATGCCGCCACGTATATTGATAGCGATGTCTCATTCCGCTATATTGGTTGGCGATGGTTCATGCCGCCACGTGTATTGATAGCGATGTCTCATTCCGCTATATTGGTTGGCGATGGTTCATGCCGCCAGGTATATTGATAGCGATGTCTCATTCCGCTATATTGGTTGGCGATGGTTCATGCCGCCAGGTATATTGATAGCGATGTCTCATTCCGCTATATTGATTGGCGATGGTTTATGCCGCCGGGTACATGTATAGTGATGCCTCTTTCCACTATGTCATTGGCGATGGCTCATGCCGCCAGACATGTGTTTAGCGATGGTGCATTCCGCTGATTCCATGGCGATGGTTCTTGCCGCCAATTATATATATATAGCGACGTCTCATTCCGCTATTCTGTTGATGGTGAGTATATCAATTTGTGTATTGATATGAAATCATATTTTGTGGAATATTTATGTTGAGAGCAGGGACAATTTACAGGATCAAGTGTGGATCAACTGTGTACAGTAAGTGTTATTACATCTTATTGTTTTAAGAATGTATATTCATTGTGATTATGGATATTATGTATGCCAGCGTTGGCGATGAGTATTATGTACCGCCGTAGGGCGATGAAGATTGATGTGTTGCTATTGTGTTAGCAATGAATATTTTTAGTACCACTATTGTGATTAGCGATGAATGTTGTTGTAGCGCAATTGTGTTAGCAATGGGTATTGATGATGCTTTGATTGCAGATGGCAATAGAAGTTGTGCTATGTACAGTTATGTTATTGCTCATTGGGTATACGTGATTTAGGCCCAAGAGGATATTGGATCGATCCAGGAGGACAAAGTATCGAGGTAAACCGTTTCAGTTGGTTGAACATATTGATATATGTTGATTCGAGTTATTTTGTTGATTCATATTGATTTTGAAATCATGTACATGTAGAAAAGTTGATAATAGAAATGAAGTGGAACCTAGATGTGTCATTCATGTTTTATTGCGGTAATAAGGCAAGAAGGGGTGTAACCTCTGTGATAGCACTCTCATATCTACGGTGTGTAGTGATGAGATATTGAAAATAGATGTTAATAATTGTGTGACAATAATTATTGTTGTGAAAGCATGCTAGTTTTGTATGTGGTGGGATTAATAATTGATTAATCACCTATTATGTTGAATGGAATACAATCAGATAGACATGAGTTTAATGAGTGTGTCACGGGATGGCATGAGTATGTCACGGGATGACGCGTGATTACTACGAATGTCGTGTGTGGACATGTGTTCATTGTGAATATTCATGATTAATGAATTATTATGTTTCGAGGATGAGTTAAAGATTGATATAAATTGCGTCATTAAAGCATGCAACTGATTCTTGTGTTAAATTTCAATCACCCTATGTGATAGTGTGCAGTAACATGTTGTGTATAGAACTGCGAGAAACTTATGATGCAGGAATTAATGTTTGATGACAGAAACATTATGAATATCGAAATGCGTAAATGACAAGGTACGTGTTATGTTACTATATTTGAGAAATACTAACGGGATTATTTTGGTACTTGTCCTATGACAGATAATAATTGGGTGAAGTAATATGGAAATGTTGATATGTGAGTGCTGTGACTAACATGATATTATGGTGCCATTGTGTATTGTAGATGATTCCATCTACAAAGGTATGTCACGAACTATTCGATATTGATGTTGATGCCTTGTGTTAGATGAGTATAATCGTGACATGAAAATATTGGTGTTAAGCCATTTATCATGATTGATACTGATGGTCTGTGGCTATGGGTGTGTATAATGCGTATATATGTATGTGAGAATGACTAATGGGTTTTCTAGTCATTACCTTGCACCAGATAATAGCCAGGAGATGATATATGAAAGATTGATGCGTAAAGGCTCAAGAGTACCGTTACTTCATACGGATGATGGTAATGATGTGAGGATAAGTTGCATACATTTGCAACGACGCAGGTATGAAGTTAATTAAGATAAATGTTGATGTATTGTCATATATTCTTGAATATACATGAAAGCATGGATTGCATGATTTAACGAGATTATATGATGGGTACTGTGATAAAAGTATATGACGGGAAATAAGATTGTGCAATGGAATTGTGTCGTTGAAAGTACACAGGTGGTGAGGTATGACAAAGAAGCTTGACGGTTAAACACTTCTTGCGATCGTTGGTGCAATGGGGCACATGTGTGAGCCACGATGATTCCGATGACTGTCATCCTACGGATGGTAAAGTCTCTATCTTGAGCTATATACGGTACGTAAATTTTACAGTTGGCTTTTATGGGAATCATGCGTTGAAATTTCGAGGACGAAATTTTATATGTTGGGGAGAATTGTGATGTCCAGATTATTATTAATCATTTGTTGGACTAAATATGATTTGAATTTTATTGATAATTAATTTTAGAATTAATTAGAAGTGGAATTGACCAAGTGAAGGTCAACTGGCAAATTAATCGGATCCTAAAATAGTTTGCGATTGTAAAATATACTCCGATAATATTTTAGAGATAAGTTAATTAAAATGAAGAATTTAAGTTTTGGGTTTTTGGGGTGTGTATAAATCCCAATCGTTGTCTGAAAATAAGTTATCAGTGCACCGGTGACACTTCGATGTACAAAACCGGGCAAGGATACAAAAAAATAAATATGTTTGTTGGGCATTTTCGGACACACATTAAAAGGTGTAAAATCACGCACTGAAAAATCCGAACCTCCTCTTTTCTTCTCTGCAATCGCGCTCATCCGACCCCCCGCTACTAAACCGCCGCGCACGCCGCCGTCCGAGCTCCTTCCGGCGCGTCCGACCCGCCGCCGTCTTCGTCTCTCCCAGGCGCTTCTTTCCATACCAAGATCGTGAAGTTTCGTCGCCGATCACGTCCGGATCTTGCAAGGAAGCGCGCGGACAAAAATCGCGAATTCGTCCGATTTGGAGCGATTTTCTTCCGATTGTTTTGTGGGTAATCCTCGTCGTCCCTTAGTCGTTATTCCCCTGAAATCCCGCGAATTTTTGATGAGCTTTGGTTCGATTTTGCTGGCATTTTTGGAAGAGTTGTTCGAGTGTGTGCTAGTGTGTGCGGCAGTGTGTGTGCGTGTGTGTGTTTCTGCGTGTGGGTGTGTGTCCAGCATGTGTTTGTGTGTGTAAATGGTATGTATGTATGTATTCCTTCATGTGTTGAAGTATTGTGATTGGGAATGGGATAGCATGGGGAATATTTTGATTGTTGGAAGTTGGTGGGGGCTCACTTTATTGAATGGTTAATCGTTGAAAATAAATTGTGGAATAAGTCTTGACTTAGTATTATTATTGGTTAAAAGATGAAGATTAAAATCATGCCTGGAATGTGTTTGTTAATAGGCTTAAATGAGATTCAAGTGTGGGTCTAAGTTTTGTTAGTGGGGTGAAAATGACTAACTTTATGGCTTGTAGCCATTGTGATATTTGGTGGATGTTGGGCTATGGTATGGGATGTGTTCAATGGGAAGCATGTGTAGTGTGAAAATAAGTGGGTTAGATGCATGCTAGTATGTATTATAACATGGAATAATGTTATAGTGATATTTATGCTCAATTGGACATCATAGCATGTATTAATGAATTATGACACTTTATTGAGTTTCAAATCTTAATAGTACTGAATCCAGAATTTTGGAATGCAATGCATCTTTAAATTGTTAAAGTTGAATTTAATCAATAAATGACTTTATGTTGGGTTTAAGGGAATTAGATTTAAAAGGGTAGAATCTTGTATCTATATGGATCCCTTCTTTCGTGTCTTGGTTTGAATCACCTCGGTGTGGGTTTGAATAATTGTGGAACATGTTAATCGGCTTAATTGGATTGTTTTAGTTAGACACTAGTTATATATTATTATACATACACCTTGCATTTCCTTTCCCTCTGTTGAACTGGTGTGTCTAGTGAACTACTATGTGAGTTAGGCGTGATCTTGCACGTATGGGTGTGTGTATCCCGCATCATGTGTGTGATGTAGCGGATGGTGGGAGATGATGGGATTTTGCATTACCAATGTAATATCATGATTCATGTGAGGATGAGTGCATCCAAAGTATTGATTATGATTTGATTCATAATATTGAGTTATTGATTTGTGATATAGAAATGAAAGTAAGATCTATTTGATGGATGTTCATTGCTCGGATTATGAGCTAATATTGAATTGATATTCGATATAGACTCTACAGGAGACTTCGGACGTTGCTGAGAGCTTGTTCATGTTGTCTACTATAAGGTACGTGGTGACGTACGAGCAGGTATATCTAGTATCTATACATTCATGTATACATGCAATAATATGACGATTCAGGTAAGTGTTTGACTTTACTAATTGAGTTTCATATACGAGTTATGGGGGACACGTAGTGGTACGTGATCCAATTTTACTTGTTGAGTAGTGATGCCGTGGGCATGAACGATATGAGAAAGTATCGAGAATGAGATGGTGGGATAACCAGGGTTACATTGGGATAACCAGGTTCACATTGATGTTGAACTATTTATGTTTGAGCATAAATAATATATTGTCATTGTATTGAATTCATAAGTGTTGTTGAGTATTATATTTTCAGTGACAATACTAAACTTGACATTATGAAGTGCGTGAGTTTGAAACAGGAACAGTGTATGGAAGCCATACGGATTCGGAATTGTACAGGGAGTATACTTTATGAGTTTTGAATAATCTAAATTGTTGCATTATGATTTCATATGTTGATTTGTGATTGAATATTGAGTGGGAGTGTGCTCACCCTGTGTGGGGGCTGTTTCTGTTGAAACAGGTACAACAGGTACGATGTTGTTTTGGAGTACTAGGCTCGAACCTTGTTGGATGATGCTTCCAGAAGCATAGTATGTGATTGAGCCGATATACAAGGTTGAGCGGTTGGTATTTATACTAATTATGCATCCGGATGTGTATCCGTTATTCGTTGCTCTTCTGTGAGCACTTGTATGTGTATATGGACTGTATAAGGGTGTTGAAACCCACTTTTGTTGTCTTATTAGTGTGGTGTCTTCCCTGGCCGGGAATTTACTTGTGTTTCTATATTCTGTTTAATATTGCTTTGTCCCTGGTCGGGAATTATATTATGTGATGAGTTTTTATTTCCGGATAGCTCAGTTTGTGGGGAGACTCTGCCCAAATTTTTATAAAAACCCACAATGCAAAAGTGGTATAATGGGGATGGTATTGGGTGAAACCCCTGAGTCTATTTGTTGGTAGAGAAGAACATATAATGTTGAGCATTTGTTTGTGTCTTGGAATTATGGGAAACAAGTAATGATTCGTTTTAAAGAATGAAAAGAAAATGAAAAATTTATACACATACGACGTCATAAATGAACTAATGACGAGTTTAAGTTCTGGGGCCTTACACATCATCTACTATCACCCTAGGAATGACCGAGGACCTATCAGCAAATTGTATAACATTTTTATTTCGTTTCAAAGGTCCAGGATTCAGTTGAGTGTAGATTGAGTAAGGCATGACATTAATGGAAGCTCTTCAATCTAACATTCGTCTTCTCAATCCTAATGTTTCCAATCACACAAGGGATAGAAAACATACCCGGGTCCTTACGTTTTGTGGGAATGCTTCTTTGGATGACCGCGGAAACATCCTCACCTAGCTCAATCTTGGGGCACCCTTTGCGTTCTTTGCTCTTATCCGCTTTGCAAAATTCCTTCAAAAATCTCGCATATCGAGGCACTTTCTTCATGGCATAATGTAGTGGAGCCTTTGCCTCACAGCGTCGAAAAGTCTCGTATAGTCATCTAATGCCCTTGTCCTTCCTATTCTCCTTAAATGCAAGGAGGAATGGTGGGATTTTATATTTAGAAAATTGAGGGAACTTACCTTGTGGTTCCTCTTCTTGCATGAGCTCGTCAATGTCCTTCTCGGTGTCCTTCTCTCCATTCCTCTCTTTGTTATTGGGTGGTGTCAGTACCACATTCTTCTCAGCTTCATCGTCACTCCTCTTCAAAGTGGTGGAGCTCACATTTTCCCTTGGGTTCACAACTGGTTTTGAAGGTAGTCCATTTGATATTCTCGCTTCAATCTTGTTGAGCGAAGCCGCCAATTGCCCCATTTGCGTAGTCAAGCTTTGAATGCTTGCCCTCGTTTCCTGTTGAAATTGTTTGCTATTTTCAGCAATAGCTTTAACAATATTTTCTAACCTGTCAGAAGGGGCGTGCACGGGCTGTGGTGGAGGTCTCTGATATGGCGGTCTATAGGGTAGAAATTGGTTCATTTGTTGATTCTCATAGCTCTGGTTTGGATGGTTAATCCACCCTTGGTTGTAGTTGCTCGATGGGTGTTCATAGCTCCTTTGTGGTGGACCTGGAAATACACCCGTTGCATTCACGTGCTCTGTGGATGTCTCTTGTAGGGATGGACATGCATCAGTTGGATGGTACACGGCTAGACAGATTCAACATGGCTTCATCTTCCCCACATTGCCACCTACAGGATTACGTACAAGAAATGTCAAATCAATCAGTTGGTGTTCGTGATTGGATACGTTTACCTCCTGTCTTTGTGGTTGTCCATGGCGAACAATGTCCGAATTGTTGGGGGTTGGCATCCATGGTAATCGGTGTGCCTCAGTGGTTTGTAATCAGATGATTACCTGTAAGCACGAACAAACCAAAGTAGCACTAAAAGTAACAATAAAATAAAATTAAAAAATTAACACAAAAATATATGTCTCCCCGGCAACGGCGCCAAAATTTGGTAGCGCTTATCGTGTACGCCCAAATTAACCACACTCAATCCTCAAGATTGATAACAAAATGTAGTAGCGTGAGTAGAGATCGATCCCACGAGGAGTTGTGAATTCTTGTGTTAATGAAAATCAAAAGCAAAACAATAGGGTTGTGAGGAATTATACTAATTAAATTAAAACTAAATATTAAACTAATGAAAGTGATTCTTGGTATCAGTCGACTCTACCTTGGATATTATCATTTATTTTATCGACTCACAAAAGACTCAATTTTATTTGAATATTCATCAGTTGGAAATCTAATTCCCCCCACACCTTATTCATAGTCAATTAGCTCAAGCGTTCTAATTTAACTTCCATCAATCAATCAATCTCTATATGCATATTCAAGATTAAAATCATGACACCATTCAAAACTAGTGACCGATGGATCTAAATAACATAAACACAAGTGGTTTATATAAATTTAGTCAATGGTTTTTCTTAAGAATTTAATAACACTAACAACAGGCAATTCAATCTTAGTTGCTTCGCAAATTCTATTAATCAAACAATTATCAAATTTAGCATTAGATTATATGAAAGTTATTAGGTTGTCAATCCAATAAACATACAGAAATCATGTCATCAAAACATAGGAAAACATTGATATTCAATAAAATTGATAAACAAAAGCGTAAGAATCTTCCCAAGATAAATAAATCAAGGGTTTTGTCTTCATTAACAAAGAATTAAAACTAGCTAGACATAATTAAAACTAAACGATAAATAAAATGAAGGAGAAGAAAACTAATCCGATCTCCGCTCCGCCGAGGTGTCAATCCCGTCTTCGCTTCGATCTTCTTAGTCGTCTTCAACAAAATTGAAAGCAAAATTGTAAAACTAACCTAAACTAATCTATCATAACTCTCTAGATGGCTAAAAAGGTCTGATTTTTGAGTTTAAATGGTTGGAGGATGATGGAACAAGTTAGAATCCATGTAGGATGGAAATAAATCTAGTTTCCATAATTTACAGGGCACAAGAGCGCTGGGGCGCCTAACATTCTGCCCCGGGACAATATTGTCAGGAATCAAACCAACACTAACATTCACACTCATATCATCCCCAACTTTTTCTTGAGGATTCACAGGTATTCTAGCTGCCATGCTGCACTTCGAGGGTTAACAATAATATTCAAACGCATAAAGCATGTTCGTTAGTATACATCATATACTATATCAAATATATAAACATGATTTCAAGTGAATAGGCATCTCCCAGTTCACTTCCTCTACCCTTGTTCACCCCAGTTATCTAACCACTACTCTGATACCACTAATGTGGAGCCTCGCCACCTTAATCCTTAAATGCATCACATCATCGAGAATTATAACTAGGATTAAGATAAAACGTACTGATTAAGAGTATTACTATGTCAACTATTACATTACTCTCAAATATGACATCATATACATCAATTACATGTCGAAAAATTCTAACAAGTTTATCTCTCAATCAGTAATTCATCTAGCAGCAGAAGCTCTGACTCACAATCCCCGTCTTCCCCGACTATGAATTCCTACAGAAACAACAATACACCATAAGTATTGATAAATGTATGAGCATCACAAACCAGTACCAATAATAATGCAATGCATTAACAACTCAATTTTTATTGTTTCTGTATCATACATAACTACACAAAATGCAAATATGCCATGACATGTCTCATTTTCATCATTCTGTTATAACGAGACATATATGATATTGCCTTCCCGCTCAATATGTCAATGGCTCAGCCTTCACATCTCATATTAGCAGCACATATCATATTTACATCCTCACACGTTATAACAGTCATTTCGCATGCCCAACAGCATCATGCCTCATGGCATCAATCTTATGCCTTAACAACAATATGAACAACAATATCATATCTCAATCACAGGTATATTTAGGCATCACCATATAACATTACATACACCTGTATTATAGAATCAATACTCGTACGTTAACACGTATCTGTAGTGTTGTACAAAAGATAGTATTTAGGAGTCAATGTTTAACATCCTCTCTGTTCTGTCGCCTGTGATGGTGCTAAATAAATATCAACAATTTCTGTGATGTCCGGGGATTATGGTGTTAATCCCGGTGTGGTATTAATCCTTGATGGATTTTTAATTGTGGCAGTTAGGAATTAATTACGGTTTGGCATCTCCCGAGGTTGTTAAATCGGGCATTTGGGATCGTTGGATCCAAAGGATGAAATTGTATTCTCATTTTGGTGAAAAACCTATGAGTTGGGTTTTGGGACTGGGTGTCCGGGGTGCCTTATGTTGGGGCCAGTCTGGGAATTTGGTGTAGGAGAGAGAGTTTTTGAAAACAGATGATTTTTAATGAATCATGATGTATTTGTGAAGTATTGGTATTCTGGGGCATTTTTGCTATATATACCAGTTGGACTCGGGATTCAGTCATTTGGAATCCATTCCATTCCTCTCCTCTCCCTCTCTCTCGCCTCTCTCACCCCAAACCCTTCCCCCTTTTCCTTTGATGAGCAAATCGACGGAGGCTCATCCTAGGAGCCGGATTTCTCGAAGATAATAAGGTATTATTCATCCCCTCACATTTAGCTTCGTTTTGATTGTGGTATGGTAGTTTTGAGTTGAGGTTTTGGTTGGTTATGGGTTTTGGGGATTTTTGCTTAAAATCCAATGTTGAGTTTTTGGGAGTTTATATTGAGTTTTAATGATGTATTTGAGATGTGGAGGATGTATGGGTGTTGGATTTGAGTTTGGGTGTCAAAAACACCATAGAAACTTGAGTTTTCCGGAAAATTGCAGGTGGCGATCGATCTCCAAGGAGAGGCGATCGATCGCGATGAGCTGCTCAGATTTTCAAAGAAGATGAACAGTGCAGGCGATCGATCGCGTGGGCTAGGCGATCGATCGGGAGCATTTTGGCGACCGATCGCGAGGGGTGGCGATCGATCGCGTGTAGGCGTTTTTGCCCACTGGACAGGGGTGATCGATCGCGCTAAATGAGGCGATCGATCGCCGCCCGTAAGGTTTTATTTTTTTTGTAATTTTGGAAAATTATCGGGATTTTGAAATCGACGTTTTAAGGGGCCGTTTCCGGGGCAATGTCTACATTCCAATGGGAATGCTATGCTTTTAAAATGGATTGGTTGAGGCCAAAGTTTAATAAAACGGAATTCCCGGTTGAATTCTTGGTTATCTTTTAAACTTGTTAATGGTATATTTTGGGTATTATGCATGCTTAGCCGGGGGCTTTTATTTTGGTAATCGTCATGGATTGACGATATGATTGGGAATCTTGAACGTGCTTGGACACGTGGTTGCATGCTTATACTTGATTGTGAGTTGTTTATGTGTTTTAGCACATATCTCTCGAGGTAAGGAACTCAAGCAAAGTTTGGACTCGAGCTACGGAATTATAAGGTACGTATGACGTACGAGCATAGCCCTTTAATATAATTGCAATTGTTGAGTGCTTGGTACACTGTATTGGAATGAATGTGTGTGGAAATGCATGACACATGGTATTAGCAATAAACGGAGATTGAAATGCATGGTTTATTGTACTTGCTTCAAATGTCTATATATGCATTGAGAATTGCATGGTGCCGCTTTTGAGCGAGCAATGATAGGGATGTTCTCGCCTGTGAGCGAACATCGATTATGACGCCGCTGCCATCGAGCATGCGTGGAAATGGAATGCCGCTATTGTAGAGCGAGCAATGAAATAGAGCTATGAAACCATAAGTGAGAAACATGGATTGTCTATAATCATTGTTTAATGATTTGATGTTATTGATTATGACATTGGTATATGGCTCATAGAATTGTTAATCAATGTAATGATTAACTGGCATTTGGGAATTTGATGGTTTCAGTGTTTTAAGAACAGGGACAGTACAGGAAACCCCGGATGAGGATGATGCCATCCAGGGTGTATATTTGTATTTCATAGCATTTACATTGTTGTAAATTATGAATTGTATTGTTGTGGTTATTGGATTGGGATATTGGTATGCTCACCCCGTGTGGGGGCTGTCTCTGTTGGGGCAGGTGGTACAGGTGTAGCAGCAGCTTTGGAGTTGAGCTCGGGCTGTTGATTGAAGTACTTCCGGGATTGAGGTACCAGAGCTGGATGGACAGGCGCTCAGATCCAGAGTCGAGATCGAGTTGCGCTTGAGAGGTGCTTCCAGGATCAAAGCACCAGTAACGGTATCTAGCAGAGTGTTTTATACATTAGATACACGCTTATTCATTGGGTACTCTTATGTGAGTACATATTACGTGTATATGGAATGTATAAACGGGCTACGGCTCTTCTCTGTTCATTTATGGTTTGCACGCAATTAGATATAGAATTGCTAAATGAACTAAGAGTGTGTTAGTATATTATGAGGGTGCATGCTATATGGATAATCATGGTTGGGGAATTTGAATATTATGTGGTTTAAATGCAAGAAATTTTCTGGATAGCATATGGTGTTGCACTTGCATATGGTTTTCCCCTGATAGTATGATTATATGCACTAATGATATGGCAAAATACACTAATAACGGGTTAAGGGCACGGGGATCCTTACATTAGTGGTATCAGAGCAGTGGTTAGCTCTTTGGGGCTGTTGAAGGCCTGGAACACGCTGATAGGGACGAGTAGCACATAATTATGCAGGATAGTAGTTAGTATTGTGTGACACAACTATTTTGCTTATGTACATTTGTGATATGTGATCATAGTGAAACGATTATATGTCATGACATCTATAGAATCATAATATAATTTGTTGATTATGATTGTGAGTTGTGACACAGGGACAACCAAGTGGAGCATTTTGAAATGCATTGGGATACAGGAAGTACTTTGTACTCGTAGTTTATGCATTTACTCATTATAATCATATTGTGGGGAATATGGATTATCGTATGCTCATGGTTTGGGATTGTTCCTGTAGGGACACTATGACGCGAAAGGCTAAGGCCATGGTTGAAAGACACGAAACGGTAACCTGCATTTTATACATCATGGAATTATATTATGACTCTATATATATGCATTGAGAATTGCATGGTGCCGCTTTTGAGCCAGCAATGATAGGGATGTTGTCACCTGTGAGAGAACATCGATTATGACGCCGCTTCCATCGAGCATGCGTGGAAATGGAATGCCGCTATTGTAGAGCGAGCAATGAAATAGAGTTATGAAACCATAAGTGAGAAACATGGATTGTCTATAATCATTGTTTAATGATTTGATGTTATTGATTATGACATTGGTATATGGCTCATAGAATTGTTAATCAATGTAATGATTAACTGGCATTTGGGAATTTGATGGTTTCAGTGTTTTGAGAACAGGGACAGTACAGGAAACCCCGGATGAGGATGATGCCATCCAGGGAGTATATTTTGTATTTCATAGCATTTACATTGTTGTAAATTATGAATTGTATTGTTTTGGTTATTGGATTGGGATATTGGTATGCTCACCCCGTGTGGGGGCTGTCTCTGTTGGGGCAGGTGGTACAGGTGTAGCAGCAGCTTTGGAGTTGAGCTCGGGCTGTTGATTGAAGTACTTCCGGGATTGAGGTACCATAGCTGGATGGACAGGCGCTCAGATCCAGAGTCGAGATCGAGTTGCGCTTGAGAGGTGCTTCCAGGATCGAAGCACCAGTAACGGTATCCAGCAGAGTGTTTTATACATTAGATACACGCTTATTCATTGGGTACTCTTATGTGAGTACATATTACGTGTATATGGAATGTATAAACGGGCTACGGCTCTTCTCTGTTCATTTATGGTTTGCACGCAATTAGATATAGAATTGCTAAATGAACTAAGAGTGTGTTAGTAAATTATGAGGGTGCATGCTATATGGATAATCATGGTTGGGGAATTTGAATATTATGTGGTTTAAATGCAAGAAATTTTCTGGATAGCATATGGTGTTGCACTTGCATATGGTTTTCCCCTGATAGTATGATTATATGCACTAATGATATGGCAAAATACACTAATAACGGGTTAAGGGCACGGGGGTCCTTACATTAGTGGTATCAGAGCAGTGGTTAGCTCTTTGGGCTGTTGAAGGCCTGGAACACGCTAATAGGGACGAGTAGCACATAATTATGCAGGATAGTAGTTAGTGTTGTGTGACACAACTATTTTGCTTATGTACATTTGTGATATGTGATCATAGTGAAACGATTATATGTCATGACATCTATAGAATCATAATATAATTTGTTGATTATGATTGTGAGTTGTGACACAGGGACAACCAAGTGGAGTATTTTGAAATGCATTGGGATACAGGAAGTACTTTGTACTCGTAGTTTATGCATTTACTCATTATAATCCTATTGTGGGGAATATGGATTATCGTATGCTCATGGTTTGTGATTGTTCCTGTAGGGACACTATGACGCGAAAGGCTAAGGCCATGGTTGAAAGACACGAAACGGTAACCAGCATTTTATATACATCATGGAATTATGCATTGTGGTTGCATGTGTACATGTAGTGATGATTTTAATGCTTTGCCGCCAAATGTTGAAGCGAGGGGTGGGAGTGCCGCATGTCGCATTTGAGCGAGGTGCATTAAAATACACTCATGATGATGTATGTTGGAATATGGATTATGCTTTGTGATGCAGGTATGGATGAAATACTTGGTGAATATCCCATGAGTCATTGTTATGGATGAGTGATGATTTTAAATGCTTGCCGCTATTTATTGTTTTGTGCTGCTAAAATGTGAAGCGAGGGGTGGGAGCGCCGCATGTCACATTGAAGCGTGGTTATCATATGAGGCGAGGAAAGAATATTTGCCGCTAAAATGTGAAGCGAGGGGTGGGAGCGCCGCATGTCCATTTAAGCGAGGTTATTCTATGCCGCCTATATGTGAAGCGAGGGGTGGGAGTACCGCATGTTTTATTTGAGCGAGGGGCATTAAAATACACTACCGTGACAATGACTAGGGATCGGCTATTGATTGGCGATGGTTCTTGCCGCCAGGTATATTGATAACGATGGTTCATTCCGCTATATTGATTGGCGATGGTTCATGCCGCCAGGTATATTGATAGCGACGGTTCATTCCGCTATATTGATTGGCAATGGTTCATGCCGCCATGTATATTGATAGCGACGGTTCATTCCGCTATATTGATTGGCGATGGTTCATGCCGCCAGGTATATTGATAGCGACGGTTCATTCCGCTATATTGATTGGCGATGGTTCTTGCCGCCAGGTATATTGATAGCGATGGTTTCATTCCGCTATATTGATTGGCGATGGTTCTTGCCGCCGGATATATTGATAGCGATGTCTCATTCCGCTATTCTATTGACGATGGTTCATGCCGCCGGGTATTCTATTGACGATGATTCGTGCTACCGGATATTACATAGCTGATGGGTCATTCCGCTACACCTATGGCGATGGTTCATACCGCCGGATATCTATAGCGATGTCTTATGCCGCTGACTCTATGACGATAGATCATGCCGCTGATTCTATAGCGATGGGTTATACCGCTGTGTGCGTAGCGCTGGATTATGTCGCCTACGAGCGATGGGTGCTGCTTGTGTACCACTGGTGGACGATGGATACAGGTATTCCGCTATCTTGATAGGGATGAGGTATGGCATATTACTTGTGTTAGCATTATTGTGGATACTACGTGTTGCTATATACGCCATGTGTTTGACGATGAGATTATGGATGTCGTGTATTGACATGTACCGTCATACGTTTGACGATGCGTGTCAGGCATTGTGGGTGAGTAGTGGATATCATTGAAAGATATCTATGTTAGAACCGATGGGGTTTTTGATTGATTTGCAGTCTTGATGGACTGACTTCCGGGACGATTCACATCGAGGTATGTTATTATCTTTCGGGTTTATATTGGTTTTGGCATTTGCTCTATTGTAGAGCTTGATGCGAGATTGGTGTTCTCGCAGTTAATGATTCGATTCTATTGTGGTCCAGAATCGGGGTTGTGGCTTTACCTTGTTTGTGTACTCCTGGTGCTACGTAGAGTATGCCGGTGCAAATTTTGAGGATGAAATTTTATTAGTGGGGGATAATTGTGATGTCCGGGGATTATGGTGTTAATCCCGGTGTGGTATTAATCCTTGATGGATTTTTAATTGTGGCAATTAGGAATTAATTGCGGTTTGGCATCTCCCGAGGTTGTTAAATCGGGCATTTGGGATCGTTGGATCCAAAGGATGAAATTGTATTCTCATTTTGGTTAAAAACCTATGAGTTGGGTTTTGGGACTGGGTGTCCGGGGTGCCTTATGTTGGGGCAAGTCTGGGGATTTGGTGTAGGAGAGAGAGTTTTTGAAAACAGATGATTTTTAATGAATCATGATGTATTTGTGGAAGTATTGGTATTCTGGGGCATTTTTGCTATATATACCAGTTGGACTCGGGATTCCGTCATTTGGAATCCATTCCATTCCTCTCCTTTCCCTCTCTCTCGCCTCTCTCACCCCAAACCCTTCCCCCTTGATGAGCAAATCGACGGAGGCTCATCCTAGGAGCCGGATTTCTTGAAGATAATAAGGTATTATTCATCCCCTCGCATTTAGCTTCGTTTTGATTGTGGTATGGTAGTTTTGAGTTGAGGTTTTGGTTGGTTATGGGTTTTGGGGATTTTTGCTTAAAATCCAATGTTGAGTTTTTGGGAGTTTATATTGAGTTTTAATGATGTATTTGAGATGTCGAGGATGTATGGGTGTTGGATTTGAGTTTGGGTGTCAAAAACACCATAGAAACTCGAGTTTTCCGGAAAAATTGCAGGTGGCGATCGATCTCCAAGGAGAGACGATCGATCGCGACGAGCTGCTCAGATTTTCGAAGAAGATGAACAGTGCAGGCGATCGATCGCGTGGGCTAGGCGATCGATCGCGAGCATGTTGGCGACCGATTGCGAGGGGTGGCGATCGATCGCGTGTAGGCGTTTTTGCCCACTGGACAGGGGCGATCGATCGCGCTAAATGAGGCGATCGATCGCCGCCCGTAATGTTTTATTTTTTTTGTAATTTTGGAAAATTATCGGGATTTTGAAATCGAGGTTTTAAGGGGCCGTTTCCGGGGCAATGTCTACATTCAAATGGGAATGCTATGCTTTTAAAATGGATTGGTTGAGGCCAAAGTTTAATAAAACGGAATTCCCGGTTGAATTCTTGGTTATCTTTTAAACTTGTTAATGGTATATTTTGGGTATTATGCATGCTTAGCCGGGGGGCTTTTATTTTGGTAATCGTCATGGGTTGACGATATGATTGGGAATCTTGAACGTGCTTGGACACGTGGTTGCATGCTTATACTTGATTGTGAGTTGTTTATGTGTTTTAGCACATATCTCCCGAGGTAAGGAACTCAAGCAAAGTTTGGACTCGAGCTACGGAATTATACGTATGATGTACGAGCATAGCCCTTTAATATAATTGCAATTGTTGAGTGCTTGGTACACTGTATTGCAATGAATGTGTGTGGAAATGCATGACACATGGTATTAGCAATAAACGGAGATTGAAATGCATGGTTTATTGTACTGGCTTCAAATGTCTAGCTTCAAATGTCTATATATGCATTGAGAATTGCATGGTGCCGCTTTTGAGAGAGCAATGATAGGGATGTTGTCGCCTGTGAGCGAACATCGATTATGACGCCGCTGCCATCGAGCATGCGTGGAAATGGAATACCGCTATTGTAGAGCGAGCAATGAAATAGAGCTATGAAACCATAAGTGAGAAACATGGATTGTCTATAATTATTGTTTAATGATTTGATGTTATTGATTATGACATTGGTATATGGCTCATAGAATTGTTAATCAATGTAATAATTAACTGGCATTTGGGAATTTGATGGTTTCAGTGTTTTGAGAACAGGGACAGTACAGGAAACCCCGGATGAGGATGATGCCATCCAGGGTGTATATTTTGTATTTCATAGCATTTACATTGTTGTAAATTATGAATTGTATTGTTGTGGTTATTGGATTGGGATATTGGTATGCTCACCCCGTGTGGGGGTTGTCTCTGTTGGGGCAGGTGGTACAGGTGTAGCAGCCAGCTTTGGAGTTGAGCTCGGGCTGTTGATTGAAGTACTTCCAGGATTGAGGTACCAGAGCTGGATGGACAGGCGCTCAGATCCAGAGTCGAGATCGAGTTGCGCTTGAGAGGTGCTTCCAGGATCGAAGCACTAGTAACGGTATCCAGCAGAGTGTTTTATACATTAGATACACGCTTATTCATTGGGTACTCTTATGTGAGTACATATTACGTGTATATGGAATGTATAAACGGGCTACGGCTCTTCTCTGTTCATTTATGGTTTGCACGCAATTAGATATAGAATTGCTAAATGAACTAAGTGTTAGTATATTATGAGGGTGCATGCTATATGGATAATCATGGTTGGGGAATTTGAATATTATGTGGTTTAAATGCAAGAAATTTTCTGGATAGCATATGGTGTTGCACTTGCATATGGTTTTCCCCTGATAGTATGATTATATGCACTAATGATATGGCAAAATACACTAATAACGGGTTAAGGGCACGGGGGTCCTTACAATTTCCAATGTCATAATTGCCTTTACCATCAAATTCCAAGAAAATATAATATTTTTAAAATCTTAACCCTAGCGATCGATCGCCAATACCACGCGATCGGTCGCCAAAATGTTCTGTTTCTCAGCGATCGATCGCCTGTTTCTCAACGATCGATCACCTATTTCACGCGATCGATCGCCAAAATGTTCTATTTTGCAGTGATAGATCGCTGATAGGCTTAGATTTTGAGTGATTTAACTGTAATTTCATCCATTTTCCGTACTTTTTCCTGGATGATATTATGTTTTTTGGTGTTTATTCGTTTGTTTCAGGAAATTAGACCGGAAGTGGAAGAAATGAGCTTACATGAAGATAACGGGCGAAATCGAGGCGTAAAAGAAGAGAAAATGAAAGAAGATGGATTTCCCAAATCTCGATCGATCGAGATTTATTCTCGATCGATCGAGCCAGCCAGAAGCGAGAATCAGATTTTTTTGAAGGCTGGATCGATCGGTGGAAATCTCGATCGATCGAGCGAGGCAGTAACTTCAGCAACAAATTTTGAGAAATCTCGATCGATCGGTGGAAATTCTCGATCAATCGAGCGAGGCAGTGAGTGCAAAAGGCTGACGTGAACAGTGCACCGATCGATCGGTGAAAATCTCGATCGATCGAGACGCGAAATCTGAAGATTTTATTTTCCTTATTTATCGAGATTGTGGGGCTTTTAAGAGGGAGGCTTGATCCATTTCAAGGAGATACACCATAATACACATTTATCAGACGTTTTTACGTCAAGAGCAGCCGCCCTAGCAGCCGCCCAACGCCGGAAGAAGGAGATCCAATCTCCGTTCTTCGTCCAAAGTCGAGCCAATCTATTCCGGAGTGCAAGGAAGGAACAAGAGAAGAAATTACGGTGCAACGCACGGATTCATCCATCGTTTATCGTATTTCTGAACCTTAATTTATTTGATTTTCATTTTCATTTGATGTTTTTGAGGTCGAGAGCCAATTAAACTCATCTGTATTTGATTTGAATTGAATTTGGTTTATATTATTGAAGTTTTAGTTCGTTGTGTTTGATGTATTGATTCATTGGTATTTGATCGCATTGATATTTATTGTTCGTAGATTGATTGCATGTGTAGATCAAAGTCTAGCTAGCTTTGATTGAATTTGAGAGTTACAACCGAGATCGAGAGATAACGTTGTAACACGCTCCATTAATTTATGATGTATGTCACGATTGAGATCGAGAGATGATATCGCATATGTGAGAACTTGAAATCGAAAGATTTAGAGTTATAAGGTTTTGATAATTTAAGCAACTTTGAATTAGTAAATGGGTGCACGAGAGTGACTTATTCAAAGAATGGGTTGAAGCGATTCTACCGCAAGTGCACGGTTGTCAAGTTTTAGTATAGTGAAAATTAAGTACAGGTTGTCGAATCCACAGGGACTAACGTATAAGCACCAAATAAGATTAATAAAATTGTATTTAGCCTACGATAAAAGAGGTTTGATTAACTAAAGCTAAATTAAACTTAAGAATAAAGATTAAACTAGAAACAAAGAATAGAACGGTTCCGGAAATGCGAAGGTAAGTCACTCGAGAAAATTACCAAGCTCGTCGTTCAATTATATTATCTCTACTGATTCAACGGAATTCTCAAATTATCACTCAATTGATTTTAAAGGTGAAAGGTTTTCACTATTATTCGATACACTCTCTCGAGCTGTAACGAAACTAACAATAAATTAGAATAAGTCACTCTCGTGCACCTATTTACTAATTCAAAGTTGCTTAAATTATCAAAACCTTAAAACTCTAAATCTTTCGATTTCAAGTTTTCTCATATGCGATATCATCTCTCGATCTCAATCGTGACATACATCATAAATTAATGGAGCGTGTTACAACGTTATCTCTCGATCTCGGTTGTAACTCTCAAATTCAATCAAAGCTAGCTAGACTTTGATCTACACATGCAATCAATCTATGAACAATAAATATCAATGCGCTCAAATACCAATGAATCAATATATCAAACACAACGAACTAAAACTTCAATAATATAAACCAAATTCAATTCAAATCAAATACAGATGAGTTTAATTGTCTCTCGACCTCAAAACTTCAAATGAAAATGAAAATCAAATAAATTAAGGTTCAGAAATACGATAAACGATGGATGAATCCGTGCGTTGCACCGTAATTCCTTCTCTTGTTCCTTCCTTGCACTCCGGAAGAGATTGGCTCGACTTTGGACGAAGAACGGAGATTGGATCTCCTTGGCAGCGTTGGGCGGCGGCTCCTTGACCTAGAAATCGTCTGAAAAATAGTCTAATATCGTCCTCCTTTGAAATGGATCCAGCCTCCCGCTTAAAAGCCCCGAAATCTCGATAAATAAGGAAAATAAAATCTTCAGATTTCGCGTCTCGATCGATCGAGATTTTCACCGATCGATCGGTGCACTGTTCACGTCAGCCTTTTGCACTCACTGCCTTGCTCGATCGATCGAGAATTTCCACCGATCGATCGAGATTTCTCAAAATTTGTTGCTGAGGTTACTGCCTTGCTCGATCGATCGAGATTTCCACCGATCGATCGAGCCTTCAAAAAATCTGATTCTCGCTTCTGGCTGTCTCGATCGATCGAGAATAAATCTCGATCGATCGAGATTTGGGAAATTCATCTTCTTTCATTTGCTCTTCTTTTACGCCTCGATTCGCCCGTTATCTTCATGTAAGATCATTTCTTCCACTTTCGGTCTAATTTCCTGAAACAAACGAATAAACACCAAAAAGCATAATATCATCCAGGAAAAAGTACGGAAAATGGGAAGAAATTACAGCTAAAATCACTCAAAATCTAAGCCTATCAACTCCCCCAAACTTAGACTTGATCGTCCTCGAGCAAGCAATAAACTCAAAAAGAAAAGCTAAACTCGATACTAAGCATGAGTCATCTTCACAACATACGTAACAACTCAGAAATCCTACTTACACATCAATAGAAGTCAATCAGCATTTAACAAGAAGCAATTTCTCCTAAGTGTAACAATACATCGCAACATCGGAACGTGCGTGTGTGCTATTGTCAAACATGAGTTACATATATATCTTTAACATCAACATGTGCCATATTAACTCCTAGTCAAGATTACTTTGAATTACTCTACAAGTTTACTATCCAGCACTTCTCCACTAATGTAATTGTTCCCTAGACTTGGATCAAAAGGTCTTGAAAGCTTATAACGTTAGGCCTTTTGGTGTCGGCTTCAAAGAAAATGTAGGATGAATTCAAAGAAGAGAGTATAACAAAATCAGTTCAACTATTTTTGAGCTTCTCTTCAATTTTTTTTCTAGCCTTGGCCACTTTGGGTCTTATTTTGAATTTTTCTTTTCAAGGCTTTTCTCTACATCTTTTCTTTTTCTTTGCTCATTCTTTTGTTCCTTTTGAACTCATTTGCATATAACAATTCTGTGCAATGAATGAGATTCATTATACTCTCCTAGGGGTAAGTAAAAATTTTCTTTTAGGCTTAAACCAAGGTGGGTATAATGAGTTGCCAAGAATGTCGAATGGGGGTCTAATCATATGCAATGCATATACCATTCTTTTTTCAATAAGGCTCAAAAGGGGACACTAAGGAATAATATATAACAGGTAGGCTTGAAAGGCTCAAACGGTCCAAAGATCGCCTAAATCATCTCCAAGTCTATTTCCTAATTATAAATTTCGCCTCAAAGTGCTTTCAACTAAACTGTAAAGTTATCTAAGATACTCAAGACTCATCATAGTTAACACAAGTTTTCAATTTAATCAATACATACTTCACTCAATCATGACTCAATAAGTGCTCAAATTATTCCTCAAGTTTGACATATAGTTAACAAAGGATATATACAAACAAGTTAAACATTTTCATGACTCCTATCTAGATGAGGATTAATTTCATCATGTATTACCGTTGCAAGTCCAACTCAACAATTCTCAAGAGTAACTCAATCAATAAAAAAAAATTTTGTTGGTAATGCTCAAGGACGAATTAGTCTCAACATCATGCAGTCATGCTAGGAAAAGAAACAAGACAAGTAGCAATATGTGCAAAAGCAAGATATATACAAATAATCAAAACCCCCCCCCCAAACTTAGCATGTGAATTGCCCTCAATGAACAAAAAAAATAAAATAATAAATGCAATGGCAAAGACACATACCATGATGACGATCGTCACTGGTCGTCATCCTCATCATGCTCCGGAGGGGGGACTAGGTAGTGGTGCTCCTCGCCCTGATATGGCGGAAATGGTGGGTACTCAGAAGGTGGAGGTGCATGCGGATGATAGGGTGCAAAGTGTGGCTCCGGCGGGAACTGGAAACCTGGAAAGCCCTGGGCCATGGCAGTGTTCCATGCACTCTGATAGTGCATGAACTCCATCTGTCTCTGAGCTACCTGCTCATGGTCCATCTGCAATGCTCTTTGCATGCTATGAATGTCCCGCTGCATGCTGTGAATGCTCTGCTGCTCCAGGCGAATATCTTGGAGATCCCTATGAAGAGAATCCAAAGTAACTCGTGTATGCTCTGCAGCAGAGGATGATGCTCCAGCTTGTGTAGTGTCCGAGGGTCTTCGTCGGTTCATAGGATCGGCTACAATGATTGGTGTCTTCGGCGGGAGTAGCTCCTCGTCTTCCCCCCATGTCACTCCGTATCGCTGACATAAAGCAGTGATCGTGGATGGAAACGGTAGTGCGGAGGTCGGTGGGCTACTTCCAATCTCTTGAATATGATCACTGATGATCTCACCGAAGTCCACATCCTTCCCTGAGAGGATGGCATAAACCAGGACCGCTCTATCTTTTGTCACCTCAGAAGTGTGGGTCGATGGCATGACCCGCGAGGCGACAAATGAAAACCATGCTTGGGCCTCTGGCTTCAAATTTTTCTTTAGAACCAACTGTGGCTCTGCTTTATCATTCCTTTGCCAATCCACTCCCGGTTTGCCAATGACTGTCAATACCTCATCGTAGTCGATCCTGCTGTTCTTGAACGATTGGTATTCACAGTTGTGAATGAAAGGCATCCGGTGAATATTATTGATTGTGGCTCGATCCGCCAACACATCTTTCCCTCGAACATAAACACTTACTCGGTGCCCTGGTTGAACAGCTCGAAGATTTGTATAGAACTCCCTCACCAGTGGCACCACAGCATCAATCGGTGCCTGAACGAATTGAAACCACCCTTTTCGGTGTACTGTCCTAATGACAGGACACTCCAATTTATCCAAGCTCATTCCCCTTTCACGGCTCAGGGGTTTCTTATGATATATGGGGTATAACTCAGCAATCTTGGCATTGAGAAACTTCTGTTCATCATAAACTGGCTCAGAAACAGTGGCCTCTGCCTGCTTTTGCTTCTGGGAAGCTTCCGCCTGCTTTGACCTCTTTCTGGATGACATTTTCTTGCCAACTGATTCCCAACTAATACAATTCAATTCAACTAACACCCCACAACACTGTCAATCCGACACCCTTCAACACCACACAACTTCCTCCAAATTTCAATCTTTCCTAACCCACTTCTACTACAATTCAAAACTTAGCACCAAAAGATAAAATCTTTGAGAATTAGAGACCAATTACCGCTTAAAAATCCGATCTTGTGAAAGTTTGGCACTTGGCTTGGAATTCTCCTTTTGATGCACTTCTACCCAATCGGCCTTGCAATTCTTCAAATCTGAAACGAAAATCTCATTAGAATGAATATTACTTCTTAGTTGAAGCAAATTTGAAATTCTATGGAAAAATGATGAGATTAGATGAAGGAAATTGAAAGAGACGGCTAGGGTTATGTTTTGGAGAGGATAAAAATTGAGTTGGAGAGTGATAGATGCTGCGTCTGCGCCTTTATTTTTCAAAGTTTTCTCTCGCTCGATCGATCGGAAAAATTCTCGATCGATCGAGCGAGGCAGTAGGCACAATGTCATTTTAAAAATTCGGGCGATCGATCGAAATTTCCACCGATCGATCGCCAGCAGCAGCAAACAAAATTTGAAAATTTTTTTTTTCAACATCTTTCTCTCGGATTGCCTCGCCTATAACCAACTTGCTCTTGCTTTCACATCTGCAATAAAAAAAATATACACGAATTCATTCCCAGACAATCTCAAAAACAAACAAACTAACAAAAACTCAACAAAACAAGAAATCAACAACAAAACTCAAGGAAGGAAAACGGAAGTTCTTAATTTATAGTCCCAAGCTGGACTGTCACCTCCTCGTCTTTATCAATTTGATGGCTCCGGATTCTTTACAGAATCACTCGGGAGCGTACCTTGCGTCCTCTCAGATATCAACATGGCCAACTGCCCTATCTGCACTTCCAAATTTTTAATAGATGCATCCTGATTCTGCATCCTCACCTCCGTTGATGAAATCAGCTTTGCCATCAATTCCTCCATACTCGGCTTTTGTGTGAACCCGGCCTGCGGTTGAGGGTTCAACACATTTTCTTGATTCGACCACCTCAAATTCGGGTGGTTCCTCCATGGTTGGTTGTAGTTCGAGTAGGAATTATTGGGTGGCCTGTTACCTACAAAATTAACAGCTTCAACAGATTGGTTAAATTGATTACCTGCCTGGCACTCGATGCTAGGATGACCGCCTCCACACAGCTCACAGAAAATAGTTTGGGCCTGCATTGCTGCTGCTCCCATGCTGTCTATCTTCCGGTTCATGGCTTCTAATTGAGCCGAAAGAGCAGTGATCTCGTCCACTTGATGGACCCCCATTGGTTTCTGCGGCGTGCTCCTCTCAGATTGCCACTGATAACTGTTGCACGCCATTTCCTCCAACAAGCTATATGCCTCTTCCGGCGTCTTTCTCATTATGGATCCCCCAGATGCTGCATCAATCATTGAACGGTTAGCAGAAAATAAACCGTTATAAAAAGTTTGTACCTGCAGCCATATGGGTAGACCATGGTGTGGGCATCTCCTCAACAACTCCTTAAACCGATCCCACGCTTCGTATAAAGTCTCGGGGTCAAACTGACCAAAAGTCGTGATATCGTTCCGCATCTTTGCCGTCTTGGAGGGGGGAAAGTACTTTGACAAAAACGCATTTGTCATCCCCTCCCATGTTGTTATAGAACCTGCAGGTAAAGAATTTAACCATGCCTTAGCTTTGTCTCGTAATGAAAAGGGGAAAAGTCTTAACCTGATGGCGTCGTCAGAGACGCCATTGTGTTTGAATGTATCGCAAATCTCCAAAAAGTTGAAGATGTGATTATTCGGATCATCTGTAGCTGCTCCCCCGAACATCACTGAGTGCTGAATCATTTGTATGATTGCCGGCTTGATCTCAAAATTGTTTGCTTGAATCGTCGGCCTCGTAATACTCGACAACGATCCATGAAATGCGGGTTGTGCAAAGTCCATCATCGATCTAGGGTGCTGTGCTTCGTTATTGTCAGCCATTTCTCGAGCTTCTCGTAATCTTCTTAGTAACGTTCTCTCTATCTCT
This sequence comes from Haberlea rhodopensis, assembly GCA_907163345.1. Classification (NCBI taxonomy): domain Eukaryota; kingdom Viridiplantae; phylum Streptophyta; class Magnoliopsida; order Lamiales; family Gesneriaceae; genus Haberlea; species Haberlea rhodopensis. Next base: position 903,877 of record CAJQUN010000156.1, read on the forward strand.
GGATCAAACGACTCGAGAAAGGGTTCCTCTCTTCTATGCATGCACTAAAGAACCGAATCCTGTACAAAATAGACAAAAGGAGATAACAAAATGCACAAAGTTATTCACAAAGATCAACAAAAGAAAACAAAGAAAACAAAAATGCAATAATAAAAGATTTGGCTAACTTACAATTAACTAATCTCGTATGATATTATACAGATTAGTCCCCGGCAACGGCGCCAAAAACTTGACCGCTTTATTTTTAAACAAAAGATATTTCAAAGAATGGGTTGAAGCGATTCTACCGCAAGTGCACGGTTGTCAAGTTTTAGTATAGTAAAAATTAAGTACAGGTTGTCGAATCCACAGGGACTAACGTATAAGTACCAAATAAGATTAATAAAATTGTATTTAGCCTACGATAAAAGAGGTTTGATTAACTAAAGCTAAATTAAACTAAAGAATAAAGATTAAACTAGAAACAAAGAATAGAACGGTTCCGGAAATGCGAAGGTAAGTCACTCGAGAAAATTACCAAGCTCGTCGTTCAATTATATTATCTCTACTGATTCAACGGAATTCTCAAATTATCACTCAATTGATTTTAAAGGTGAAAGGTTTTCACTATTATTCGATACACTCTCTCGAGCTGTAACGAAACTAACAATAAATTAGAATAAGTCACTCTCGTGCACCTATTTACTAATTCAAAGTTGCTTAAATTATCAAAACCTTAAAACTCTAAATCTTTCGATTTCAAGTTCTCACATATGCGATATCATCTCTCGATCTCAATCGTGACATACATCATAAATTAATGGAGCGTGTTATAACGTTATCTCTCGATCTCGGTTGTAACTCTCAAATTCAATCAAAGCTAGCTAGACTTTGATCTACACATGCAATCAATCTATGAACAATAAATATCAATGCACTCAAATACCAATGAATCAATATATCAAACACAACAAACTAAAACTTCAATAATATAAACCAAATTCAATTCAAATCAAATACAGATGAGTTTAATTGTCTCTCGACCTCAAAAACTTCAAATGAAAATGAAAATCAAATAAATTAAGGTTCAGAAATACGATAAACGATGGATGAATCCGTGCGTTGCACCGTAATTCCTTCTCTTGTTCCTTCCTTGCACTCCGGAAGAGATTGGCTCGACTTTGGACGAAGAACGGAGATTGGATCTCCTTGGCGGCGTTGGGCGGCGGCTCCTTGACCTAGAAATCGTCTGAAAAATAGTCTAATATCGTCCTCCTTTGAAATGGATCCAGCCTCCCGCTTAAAAGCCCCGAAATCTCGATAAATAAGGAAAATAAAATCTTCAGATTTCGCGTCTCGATCGATCGAGATTTTCACCGATCGATCGGTGCACTGTTCACGTCAGCCTTTTGCACTCACTGCCTTGCTCGATCGATCGAGAATTTCCACCGATCGATCGAGATTTCTCAAAATTTGTTGCTGAGGTTACTGCCTCGCTCGATCGATCGAGATTTCCACCGATCGACCGAGCCTTCAAAAAATCTGATTCTCGCTTCTGGCTGTCTCGATCGATCGAGAATAAATCTCGATCGATCGAGATTTGGGAAATTCATCTTCTTTCATTTTCTCTTCTTTTACGCCTCGATTTCGCCCGTTATCTTCATGTAAGTTCATTTCTTCCACTTCCGGTCTAATTTTCTGAAACAAACGAATAAACACCAAAAAGCATAATATCATCCAGGAAAAAGTACGGAAAATGGGAAGAAATTACAGTTAAAATCACTCAAAATCTAAGCCTATCAATGCCATCCAGGGTGTATATTTTGTATTTCATAGCATTTACATTGTTGTAAATTATGAATTGTATTGTTGTGGTTATTGGATTGGGATATTGGTATGCTCACCCCGTGTGGGGGCTGTCTCTGTTGGGGCAGGTGGTACAGGTGTAGCAGCAGCTTTGGAGTTGAGCTCGGGCTGTTGATTGAAGTACTTCCAGGATTGAGGTACCAGAGCTGGATGGACAGGCGCTCAGATCCAGAGTCGAGATCGAGTTGCGCTTGAGAGGTGCTTCCAGGATCGAAGCACCAGTAACGGTATCCAGCAGAGTGTTTTATACATTAGATACACGCTTATTCATTGGGTACTCTTATGTGAGTACATATTACGTGTATATGGAATGTATAAACGGGCTACGGCTCTTCTCTGTTCATTTATGGTTTGCACGCAATTAGATATAGAATTGCTAAATGAACTAAGAGTGTGTTAGTATATTATGAGGGTGCATGCTATATGGATAATCATGGTTGGGGAATTTGAATATTATGTGGTTTAAATGCAAGAAATTTTCTGGATAGCATATGGTGTTGCACTTGCATATGGTTTTCCCCTGATAGTATGATTATATGCACTAATGATATGGCAAAATACACTAATAACGGGTTAAGGGCACGGGGGTCCTTACAATTTCCAATGTCATAATTGGCTTTACCATCAAATTCCAAGAAAATATAATATTTTTTAAAATCTTAACCCTAGCGATCGATCGCCAATACCACGCGATCGGTCGCCAAAATGTTCTGTTTCTCAGCGATCGATCGCCTGTTTCTCAACGATCGATCACCTATTTCACGTGATTGATCGCCAAATTGTTCTATTTTGCAGTGATAGATCGCTGATAGGCTTAGATTTCGAGTGATTTTAACTGTAATTTCTTCCCATTTTCCGTACTTTTTCCTGGATGATATTATGCTTTTTGATGTTTATTCGTTTGTTTCAGAAAATTAGACAGGAAGTGGAAGAAATGAGCTTACATGAAGATAACGGGCGAAATCGAGGCGTAAAAGAAGAGAAAATGAAAGAAGATGGATTTCCCAAATCTCGATCGATCGAGATTTATTCTCGATCGATCGAGCCAGCCAGAAGCGAGAATCAGATTTTTTTGAAGGCTGGATCGATCGGTGGAAATCTCGATCGATCGAGCGAGGCAGTAACTTCAGCAACAAATTTTGAGAAATCTCGATCGATCGGTGGAAATTCTCGATCGATCGAGCGAGGCAGTGAGTGCAAAAGGCTGACGTGAACAGTGCACCGATCGATCGGTGAAAATCTCGATCGATCGAGACGCGAAATCTGAAGATTTTATTTTCCTTATTTATCGAGATTGTGGGGCTTTTAAGAGGGAGGCTTGATCCATTTCAAGGAGATACACCATAATACACATTTATCAGACGTTTTTAGGTCAAGAGCAGCCGCCCTAGCCGCCGCCCAACGCCGGAAGAAGGAGATCCAATCTCCGTTCTTCGTCCAAAGTCGAGCCAATCTATTCCGGAGTGCAAGGAAGGAACAAGAGAAGAAATTACGGTGCAACGCACGGATTCATCCATCGTTTATCGTATTTCTGAACCTTAATTTATTTGATTTTCATTTTCATTTGATGTTTTTGAGGTCGAGAGACAATTAAACTCATCTGTATTTGATTTGAATTGAATTTTGTTTATATATTGAAGTTTTAGTTCGTTGTGTTTGATGTATTGATTCATTGGTATTTGAGCGCATTGATATTTATTGTTCGTAGATTGATTGCATGTGTAGATCAAAGTCTAGCTAGCTTTGATTGAATTTGAGAGTTACAACCGAGATCGAGAGATAACGTTGTAACACGCTCCATTAATTTATGATGTATGTCACGATTGAGATCGAGAGATGATATCGCATATGTGAGAACTTGAAATCGAAAGATTTAGAGTTATAAGGTTTTGATAATTTAAGCAACTTTGAATTAGTAAATGGGTGCACGAGAGTGACTTATTCTAATTTATTGTTAGTTTCGTTACAGCTCGAGAGAGTGTATCGAATAATAGTGAAAACCTTTCACCTTTAAAATCAATTGAGTGATAATTTGAGAATTCCGTTGAATCAGTAGAGATAATATAATCGAACGACGAGCTTGGTAATTTTCTCGAGTGACTTACCTTCGCATTTCCGGAACCGTTCTATTCTTTGTTTCTAGTTTAATCTTTATTCTTCAGTTTAATTTAGCTTTAGTTAATCAAACTCCTTTTATCGTAGGCTAAATATAATTTTATTAATCTTATTTGGTACTTATACGTTAGTCCCTGTGGATTCGACAACCTGTACTTAATTTTCACTATACTAAAATTTGACAACCGTGCACTTGCGGTAGAATCGCTTCAAAGCATTTTTTGAAATATCTTTTGTTTAAAAATAGAGCGGTCAAGTTTGGCGCCGTTGCCGGGGACTAATCTGTATAATATCATACGAGATTAGTTAATTGTAATTTAGCCAATTTTATTTTTGCGTTTTTGTTTTCTTTTTCTTTTTGTTATTTTCGAAAAAAAAAAAAAAAGTTATTTAAGTATGTTATTTGTTTTTCTTGCGAGGTACTTGTGATGCTTCATCAACAAGTCTTCACAAGATTTGCCCAACAATTTTCAGAGCCGTTTTATCCGGCGTGGGAGAGATTCAATGAACTGGCAGACACATTCAGGTATCACAACTTTTCGAACTATACTCTTCTGCAACATTTCTTCAAAGGTTTGGATGCACAGACACGAGGATGGGTATTCAGAGGAGCACTGGTGACTGGGAGTCCCCTGGCTGATAGAGTTGAGGACAGTGTATTACACCTGTTCAATGATATGGCGGACTTCGATTACCACTGGCATTTTGATCCTTCCTTGCAAGGTTGGAGTCACCAATACCCACCAGAGCCTCACTACCCTGATGATACGAACCAAACCTTTGAGCATCACAGAGAGAAGAAAGATAGTTTGTAGAAGGAACGGCTCAATCAGAGAATATGTTATTTAGACTCATGGCATCAACTGAGCAACGTTTAGAGAACCAGACCAATTATATACGTCATCTAGAGCAGCAATTTGCAATTCTAGTGGAAACCATCTCAATGAGCTGCCAAGAGGAGGAGACGAGATCTAAAAATCAGGCCTGATTACGTGATAATGATCACTCAACCAATCAAGTTTGGGGGAGTGATCCGACTCATGGGGAAGAATCAAGGGAAGTTGAGCCTATGGAAGTGATTGAGCCTACAGTGGAAAAGGCATCTGAGGAGATCATATGGGACAACGAGCCAAGAGTGAAGTTGGATGATGAGAATTTCGAGAAATTTGATATCCACCCATCGATGAAGGCATGTTATGGGCCATATGTGGATACGTATTCCTCATCGATGCCACCAACTTCACCGCACTACGCCATCCATGAGATGAAGCCAATTCAAGAATCATTCTCCCATGCTCACTATGTCATGAAGAAAGTTGTTGGAGCAACGAGCTTATACCGTTACACTCTTGCCAAGCTTGAGGGCATACTATATGAAGAACCATTAGTAGTATCATATGATACTTACTATGGGCGGCAACCGCTCTTTGATGGTTGCTTCTGATGGTCAAGCCGATGACTAGAAATCAGCGCTTCTTGGGAGGCAACCCAAGCGTATCCTTTTGCATTTAGCTTTGTTTTATTTTCAATTTTGCAGTTAGTTTGTTTTTCTCTCTTGTCGATTTTTTTTCTAGCATCCTTCTTTTGCGAGGTACTCAAGTGGAGTGATGAACCCCTACAGCAGTGGAGCTTTCAAAAGCCAAACTTCCTCAATCCTCATGCAAGCGTCTTGATCAGGGGAGTTTACTTTTTCCCTTTTGAATCTTTTAAACATTGAGGACAATGTTTCAGTTAAGTTTGGGGGAGTGGTTTGCGTGTTTAACTTGTTTTATCCACATGTTGTGTGCTTAATTGTCACTTGAATCGTCCTTGAGCACAACAAAATTATTTTTTTTTTGTGAGTTAGTCTTGAGAATTGATGAGTTGGAATTACAACGGTAATACATGATGAAATTAATCCTCATCTAGATAGGAGTCATGAAAATGTTTAACTTGTTTGTATATATCCTTTGTTAACTACATGTCAAAACTGAGGAATAATTTGAGCACTTATTGAGTCATGATTGAGTGAAGTATGTATTGATTAAATTGAAAACTTGTGTTAACTATGATGAGTCTTGAGTATCTTAGATAACTTTACAGTTTAGTTGAAAGCACTTTGAGGCGAAGTTTATAATTAGGAACTAGACTTGGAGATGATTTAGGCGATCTTTGGACCGTTTGAGCCTTTCAAGCCTACCTGTTATATATTATTCCTTAGTGTCCCCTTTTGAGCCTTATTGAAAAAAAGAATGGTATATGCATTGCATATGATTAGACCCCCATTCGACATTCTTGGCAACTCATTATACCCACCTTGGTTTGAGCCTAAAAGAAAATTTTTACCTACCCCTAGGAGAGTATAATGAATCTCATTCATTGCACAGAATTGTTATATGCAAATGAGTTCAAAAGGAACAAAAGAATGAGCAAAGAAAAAGAAAAGATGTAGAGAAAAGCCTTGAAAAGAAAAATTCAAAATAAGACCCGAAGTGGCCAAGGCTAGAAAAAAGTTGAAGAGAAGCTCAAAAATAGTTGAACTGATTTTGTTATACTCTCTTCTTTGAATTCATCCTACCTTTTCTTTGAAGCCGACACCAAAAGGCCTAACGTTATAAGCTTTCAAGACCTTTTGATCCAAGTCTAGGGAACAATTACATTAGTGGAGAAGTGCTGGATAGTAAACTTGTAGAGTAATTCAAAGTAATCTTGACTAGGAGTTAATATGGCACATGTTGATGTTAAAGATATATATGTAACTCATGTTTGACAATAGCACACACGCACGTTCCGATGTTGCGATGTATTGTTTAACTTAGGAGAAATTGCTTCTTGTTAAATGTTGATTGACTTCTATTGATGTGTAAGTAGGATTTCTGAGTTGTTACGTATGTTGTAAAGATGATTCATGCTTAGTATCGAGTTTAACTTTTCTTTTTGAGTTTATTGCTTGCTCGAGGACGATCAAGTCTAAGTTTGGGGGAGTTGATAGGCTTAGATTTTGAGTGATTTTAACTGTAATTTCTTCCCATTTTCCGTACTTTTTCCTGGATGATATTATGCTTTTTGGTGTTTATTCGTTTGTTTCAGGAAATTAGACCGGAAGTGGAAGAAATGAGCTTACATGAAGATAACGGGCGAAATCGAGGCGTAAAAGAAGAGAAAATGAAAGAAGATGGATTTCCCAAATCTCGATCGATCGAGATTTATTCTCGATCGATCGAGCCAGCCAGAAGCGAGAATCAAATTTTTATGAAGGATCGATCGATCGGTGGAAATTCTCGATCGATCGAGCGAGGCAGTGAGTGCAAAAGGCTGACGTGAACAGTGCACCGATCGATCGGTGAAAATCTCGATCGATCGAGACGCGAAATCTGAAGATTTTATTTTCCTTATTTATCGAGATTGTGGGGCTTTTAAGAGGGAGGCTTGATCCATTTCAAGGAGATACACCATAATACACATTTATCAGACGTTTTTAGGTCAAGAGCAGCCGCCCTAGCCGCCGCCCAACGCCGGAAGAAGGAGATCCAATCTCCGTTCTTCGTCCAAAGTCGAGCCAATCTATTCCGGAGTGCAAGGAAGGAACAAGAGAAGAAATTACGGTGCAACGCACGGATTCATCCATCGTTTATCGTATTTCTGAACCTTAATTTATTTGATTTTCATTTTCATTTGATGTTTTTGAGGTCGAGAGACAATTAAACTCATCTGTATTTGATTTGAATTGAATTTGGTTTATATTATTGAAGTTTTAGTTCGTTGTGTTTGATGTATTGATTCATTGGTATTTGAGCGCATTGATATTTATTGTTCGTAGATTGATTGCATGTGTAGATCAAAGACTAGCTAGCTTTGATTGAATTTGAGAGTTTGTGATGCCCCGAAATTAATTAATGGTAACTTGGACATTAATTATGTTTATATGTGGGATCATGGTTTCATGGATTTATGTGTTGGGTATTAAGATGTTAACATGATTAATTGTGTTAAATTATCAAATATGAGGAAGATATGATTTTAAATGAAGTTTAGAGCATTGTTGTAAAATGCTTTTAAAATACCAAATTGGGTATTTTATACATCATGTTAAGTTTGGGGTACAATTTTAATTAAGAAAAAGTAAACCCCCTTTTTAAATCCCCTACCCATCACTTTAACCCCTTTACCTTTCACTTTATTAAAAACCCCCAAATCACTTCCCAACCCCAAACCCTACCCCATTTTCGAAACTCACCAAAAGAGGAGGAGAAAAGTTCCACAAAATTCTTATTTGTGTGATCTTTGCTAGGATTTGGAGCCTACAAGAGGTATGGAACCATTCCTACAAGTTTTATGATGTTTGGTGTTGAAATGGGTTAAGTTTTGATGTTTTATGTGGGTTTATTTGGGGTATGTGTTGTTTATGGTTGGGGTATGATTTTTTGAAGTGTTTATGTTGGTTTTAGTGGGTTATGTTGTTATTGAAGTTATGAGGAAGTTTGGTTTTGGGGTGGCATGTGGAAGAGCTTGAAAAATGAGCATTAATGGCGAAAATTCGATGTACAGCACTCGGCGATCGATCGCCCGTCCTTGGCGATCGATCGCGAGCGTCCAGTACCAGCCAGAAGCATTTGGCGATCGATCGCCACTTTTGGGCGATCGATCGGCGGGCCTGGCGATCGATCGCGCCAAATGTGGCGATCGATCGCCAAGAAGGAGATTTTGGCCCCTCGTCCAGTGCGATCTCGCGATCGATCGCGCCTGGGCGGCGATCGATCGCGAGCTGAAGAAAAGTGGATTTTTGATTTTTTTTGTGGGATTTTTGGATATTGGACTATGTTTAACTTCTAATATCAATTTGTATGGTTGTGTAGAACCATCCCAGGTGCCCACAACATCCAGGAGATAAAGCTCTCCAAATTCTCCACTTTTGGGAATTAAGGTACGTAAGAGACGTACGAGCATCGGACGGTAAACCATGCCCTTACATATTATGATGATGTTTAAGATGATGTTTACGATGATGACGTTTAAGATGATGTTATGATGATGATATCTATGATGATATTTATAATGATGATGCTTATGATGATGTTACGATGATGATGCTTAAGATGATGTTTATGATAACGATGCTATGAGGACGTCTATAATGACGAAGTTTATGATAAGGTCATACGACGTGTATGATTGGGTAAGACGCCACCATGTGGTAAGACACCACCCAAAGTATAGGATTGGGTAAGATGCCCTCGTGGTAAGATGCCACGCAATGTTTATAATATGGTAAGACGCCATATGATTGGGTAAGATGCCCACATGGTAAGATGCCACGCAATGTTTATAATATGGTAAGACGCCATATGATTGGGTAAGATGCCCACGTGGTAAGATGCCACGCAATGATTATGATATGGTAAGATGCCATACAATGGGGTAAGACGCCCCAATATATGAATAAGAGTCAGGGATAACCAAGGAGGTCGGAGGACGACCAATAACTTTTACTTAACTAAGATGTTATGCATTATTGTATGCTTTTATATAATGTTAAGTAAATATATGAATGCTCATGATGTGTTATCCCTGTAGGTACACTTTTGGACCAAAGGCCTAGGGTCGGGTTGAGGAAGTGAGCTAAAGGGAGCATGATGAACGTAGGATGCAGGATTTTGATAGTCTCTACTCTAGGAGTAGTGTAAATCTATAGCTTTAACATTCTTTATAGGGAATGTAATTAAATAACTTTTGAAAACTTTATTTTGGCCTGTAATCTCCTTAGCTCAAGCTACAACCGGAACCCTTAAAAGGTTATAAATGCATGTTCTGTCCAATTTATGTGTACTAAATGATATTAAGGTAGGAAGTCCCTACATTAGTGGTATCAGAGCAGTGGTTAGATAACCCGGGATGAGTGAAGGGTAGCCTTAGCAATAAGTTAGCTAGGTGCTTACTTTCGAACATGTTTTGTGCATAAGTTGCATATGAAGTATATGATGTTATGCTAACATGTTTTGTTTATCTAACGAAGTATTATACGAACTGCTTTTGGATCTTGTTGTTAATCCTTGTGTTGCAGTATGGCAGCAAATGTGGAGGTAGGTGACGCAGTGAGCGTCAATGCAAGCGCGGGGCGTACGAATCCCCTACCCCCGCCAGCTTTTGATGATGAACCGGCCGAACAACAGTTGTTGCCAGGGGAACTAAGCCTAACTCAGTTTCTTGCTTACCGACCCCCAACCTTTGAAGGAACCGAAACTGGGGAACGAGCTGAGGAATGGTTAGAAAGAATAGAGCAGATCTTTGTGGCAGCCCCATGTGCAAAGACAGCATGGATACGGTTAGCAGAGTTCCAGTTGGCCAAGAAGGCGCTAATGTGGTGGAAGACCACTGTGGTAGAGCAAGAGGCTCAAGGTCATGAAGTTAACTGGAAAATGTTTCGAACTCGCTTCCTGAACCGTTATTTCTCGGCTGCAGCACGACAGGCTAAGGAAGATGAATTCACTCACCTCAAGCAAGGTAATATGTCGGTATCGGATTATGCTCTTCAGTTTTGCTCCTTGCTCCGATATGTACCTCACATTGCCACAAGCACGCAAGCAAAGATGAGGAATTTCATGAAGGGTCTGAGGCCGGAGCTATACGATAGGGTGATCACTTATGGCCCTACTTGTTTTGATGATGCACTCTCAAGGGCTGAGCTAGCCGAACTAGGAGTGGGTGCATACCCTGATGTGGTACCACCGTCGGCACCCTCTCAGAAATCCACTCCGGATAATTTGAAGCCGAGGAATGATCAGTTCAAGTCAAGGGGGAACTCCTCAGCGTCAAGGTTTAGTGGTAAGAAGTCCGACAATAGGTGGAAAGGAAATCGAAGAGGGGATGCCCCATCTGGAAGGGGGCAGTCTCAGTGAGACAGATCCGGGAAGATCCAATGCACTCTTTGTGGGCAACCACATCTGGCGAAAGACTGTATAGGGTGCTATGTTTGTGGCGACAAGGGCCACTTTGCTAGACAGTGTCCCAACAGGGGAAGTCAACAGGGTTCTGCGGGGAGGCCTGCAGATAGGACAGCACAGCACAGACCACCCTTTGTACCGAGACAGCATGGAGGTCAGCCCATGGGGCCACCTCAAGGACAAGTCTATGCACTGACAAGGGAGCAGGCTTCAGCGGCTCCGGAGGAGGTTATAGCGGGTACGTGTCTTTTATTTACGCACCCTGCTTTTATATTGATCGACACAGGTGCGTCACACTCTTTTGTGTCGACAAGTTTTGTGGAAAGGCACCACTTATGCACTTCTCCGTCGCCCACGCCTCTTATAGTCTCGACTCCCGCTGGAAGAAGTATGATTACTGATCGGATCGTCTACAACGGCCTCATTTATTTTGAGGATAAGGAACTAAGGTCAGACTTGATTGTTCTGGGAATGTCAGATTTTGATTGCATTCTGGGCATTGATGTTCTGAACAGGTATCAGGCAGTTGTGAACTGCAGGCAGAGAACTGTACGGTTTAAATCCGATATGGGAGTTCCATGGACGTTCTATGGGGACGGTTCTCGCTCTAAGATCCCATTGATATCTGCTGTCAAGATGGCGCAGTTGTTGGAACGAGGTCATTCAGGATATCTCATTTATGCCGTCGATGTTACGGAAAAGAAAGGAGAAGTGAAAGTTGAGGATGTGCCCGTAGTGGCGGAGTTCCCTGATGTCTTCCCGGAGGAGATTCCCGGATTCCCACCGACGAGAGAGGTCGAGTTTGGGATTGAGTTATTACCAGGGACGTCGGCCATTTCTCGTGCCCCTTATAGGATGGCACCAGCGGAGCTAAGGGAATTAAAGATTCAGTTGCAAGAGCTCCTTGATAAGGGCTATATACGCCCTAGCGTATCGCCCTGGGGAGCACCAGTGTTATTTGTGAAGAAGAAAGATGGTTCGATGCGTTTGTGCATCGATTACAGACAACTGAACAAAGCCACAGTGAAGAATAAGTACCCACTTCCGAGGATCGATGATTTATTTGATCAGTTACAGGGTACGAGGCTCTACAGTAAGATCGATCTGAGGTCGGGGTACCATCAGATTCGAGTGAGAGAAGAGGATGTCCAGAAGACAGCCTTCAGAACTAGGTATGGGCACTATGAGTTCCTAGTCATGCCTTTTGGGGTGACAAATGCCCCGGCTGTTTTCATGAGTTTGATGAACAAGGTGTTCCAGCCGTATTTGGATCAATTCGTCATAGTTTTCATTGACGACATACTCATCTACTCTAGGACTGAAAAAGATCATGTACGGCACTTGAGGACAGTACTTCAGATCCTTAGGGATCATCAGTTGTATGCTAAGCTTAGCAAGTGCGAATTCTGGTTAGACAGCGTGGTGTTCCTAGGCCATGTCATATCTAGCCAAGGGATATCTGTGGATCCGAGGAAGATTGAAGCTGTGATGGAGTGGGCAGCACCCACTTCTGTACCCGAGATACGGAGTTTTCTGGGCTTAGCAGGTTATTACCGACGTTTTGTCGAGGGATTTTCTAAGATCGCTAAGCCATTGACACAGCTGACTCAGAAAGGAGTCCCATTCTTTTGGTCCGAAGCTTGTGAGGAAAGCTTCCAAGAATTGAAGCGTCGTTTGACGACAGCGCCAGTATTGGTGATTCCGTCTGAGGATAAGAGGTTTGCCTTGTACACGGATGCGTCACTGCAGGGTTTGGGCTGCGTATTGATGCAAGACAGACAAGTGGTAGCCTATGCTTCGAGACAGTTGAAGCCTCATGAGACCAGATACCCAGTCCATGATCTGGAACTGGCAGCTATCATTTTCGCCTTGAAGATTTGGCGTCATTACCTTTATGGTACTACGTTTACCATTTTTACGGACCATAAGAGCTTGAAGTTCTTGTTCACTCAGGCAGAGTTGAATATGAGGCAAAGGAGGTGGATGGATTTACTCAAGGATTATGACTGTGAAATTGAGTACCATCCTGGTAAGGCAAATTTGATAGCAGACGCCTTAAGTCGTAAGGTGAAGAGTACTGCTGAGGACGTTATGTGTTTATCAGCTTTGATGATTTCTTATTGCCATCTGGGCTATGATTTCGATGTAGACACGTCGCCGGTGCAAGTGTCGACCTTATTGGCCGAGCCAGACGTATTTGAGGCAATCAGGAAAGCCCAGAGGTTGGATGATGAAGTTCAGAGATGGTCATCAATAGTACTTCGAGGTCAGCCAACAAAGTTTAGTGTGGCTGAAGATGACTCTTTAAGATTGGGCAACCGATGGGTGGTCCCAGATGCGCCAGGATTGCGTAAAGGAATTTTAGAACGGGCTCATAATAGCCGGTTCAGTATCCACCCTGGAGGAAGAAAGATGTATAAGGACCTAAGTGGTCAATTCTGGTGGAGACGCATGAAGCGTGATGTGATCAGCTTCGTTAAGAGATGTTTGATCTGCCAACAAGTAAAGGCAGAAAGGCAGAGGCCTGGTGGCGAGCTGAAGAGCTTGGAGGTACCTAGGTGGAAGTGGGAGCATATATCTATGGACTTCGTGACCCACTTGCCAAGGTCGGCCTCTGGATTTGATGCGATCTGGGTGATCGTAGATAGGCTGACGAAGGTAGCTCATTTCATCCCTTACAGTATGACTTTCACGTATTTAAAGATGGCCCAATTATATGTACGGGATGTAGTGAGGTTGCATGGGATTCCAGTCTCGATCGTGTCTGACAGAGACCCAAGGTTTACTTCTCATTTCTGGGAGGGTCTCCAGACAGCTTTGGGCACCGAGGTGAGACTAAGTACAGCTTATCACCCTCAGACTGATGGCCAAACGGAGGTAGAGTTCTCCTACAATAACAGCTATCAGGCGAGCATTCAAATGGCCCCTTTTGAAGCTCTTTACGGACGACGATGTAGGTCACCGCTGTATTGGGAGGACTTGACGAGTAAAGCGGTCGGAGGACCGGATATGATTAAGGACATGGAGGAAAAGATTAAGATGATACGCTTAAAGATGAAAGCGGCCCAAGATAGGCAAGCAGCCTATGCAAATAAGCGGCGACGGCCGCTAGAATTTCAAGTGGGAGACAAGGTCTTCTTGAAAATCTCACCCTTCAGGGGTGTTGTTCGATTTGGTATGCGGGGGAAGTTATCCCCGAGGTATGTTGGACCGTATGAGGTGTTACAGCGTATCGGCACTTTGGCTTACCGATTGGCTCTACCACCGTCCTTATCTGGAATTCATGATGTCTTCCATGTTTCTATGTTGAGAAAGTATGAGCCAGATCCGTCTCATGTTTTACAGCCTACTGAAGTGCAGTTAGACTCAGATGTATCCTACGTTGAACGACCAGTCAGAATTCTGGATCGTGAGGATCGCAGACTAAGGAGCAAAGTTATACCGATGGTCAAAGTTCAGTGGGATCGTCGGGGTGTCGAGGAGGCTACGTGGGAGACGGAGCGGCATATGATGCAACATTACCCGGAACTATTTTCTGGTATGATTTATGTTTAGTTCTTTTGGGTAAGTGCATGCGATTTCGGGGACGAAATCTTATAAGTAGGGGAGTAATGTGATGCCCCGAAATTAATTAATGGTAACTTGGACATTAATTATGTTTATATGTGGGATCATGGTTTCATGGATTTATGTGTTGGGTATTAAGATGTTAACATGATTAATTGTGTTAAATTATCAAATATGAGGAAGATATGATTTTAAATGCAGTTTAGAGCATTGTTGTAAAATGCTTTTAAAATACCAAATTGGGTATTTTATACATCATGTTAAGTTTGGGGTACAATTTTAATTAAGAAAAAGTAAACCCCCTTTTTAAATCCCCTACCCATCACTTTAACCCCTTTACCTTTCACTTTATTAAAAACCCCCAAATCACTTCCCAACCCCAAACCCTACCCCATTTTCGAAACTCACCAAAAGAGGAGGAGAAAAGTTCCACAAAATTCTTATTTGTGTGATCTTTGCTAGGATTTGGAGCCTACAAGAGGTATGGAACCATTCCTACAAGTTTTATGATGTTTGGTGTTGAAATGGGTTAAGTTTTGATGTTTTATGTGGGTTTATTTGGGGTATGTGTTGTTTATGGTTGGGGTATGATTTTTGAAGTGTTTATGTTGGTTTTAGTGGGTTATGTTGTTATTGAAGTTATGAGGAAGTTTGGTTTTGGGGTGGCATGTGGAAGAGCTTGAAAAATGAGCATTAATGGCGAAAATTCGATGTACAGCACTCGGCGATCGATCGCCCGTCCTTGGCGATCGATCGCGAGCGTCCAGTACCAGCCAGAAGCATTTGGCGATCGATCGCCACTTTTGGGCGATCGATCGGCGGGCCTGGCGATCGATCGCGCCAAATGTGGCGATCGATCGCCAAGAAGGAGATTTTGGCCCCTCGTCCAGTGCGATCACGCGATCGATCGCGCCTGGGCGGCGATCG
Source organism: Haberlea rhodopensis (assembly GCA_907163345.1). Classification (NCBI taxonomy): domain Eukaryota; kingdom Viridiplantae; phylum Streptophyta; class Magnoliopsida; order Lamiales; family Gesneriaceae; genus Haberlea; species Haberlea rhodopensis. Next base: position 919,251 of record CAJQUN010000156.1, read on the forward strand.
ATCGCGAGCTGAAGAAAAGTGGATTTTTGATTTTTTTTGTGGGATTTTTGGATATTGGACTATGTTTAACTTCTAATATCAATTTGTATGGTTGTGTAGAACCATCCCAGGTGCCCACAACATCCAGGAGATAAAGCTCTCCAAATTCTCCACTTTTGGGAATTAAGGTACGTAAGAGACGTACGAGCATCGGACGGTAAACCATGCCCTTACATATTATGATGATGTTTAAGATGATGTTTACGATGATGACGTTTAAGATGATGTTATGATGATGATATCTATGATGATATTTATAATGATGATGCTTATGATGATGTTACGATGATGATGCTTAAGATGATGTTTATGATAACGATGTTATGAGGACGTCTATAATGACGAAGTTTATGATAAGGTCATACGACGTGTATGATTGGGTAAGACGCCCATGTGGTAAGACACCACCCAAAGTATAGGATTGGGTAAGATGCCCTCGTGGTAAGATGCCACGCAATGTTTATAATATGGTAAGACGCCATATGATTGGGTAAGATGCCCACATGGTAAGATGCCACGCAATGTTTATAATATGGTAAGACGCCATATGATTGGGTAAGATGCCCACGTGGTAAGATGCCACGCAATGATTATGATATGGTAAGATGACATACAATGGGGTAAGACGCCCCAATATATGAATAAGAGTCAGGGATAACCAAGGAGGTCGGAGGACGACCAATAACTTTTACTTAACTAAGATGTTATGCATTATTGTATGCTTTTATATAATGTTAAGTAAATATATGAATGCTCATGATGTGTTATCCCTGTAGGTACACTTTTGGACCAAAGGCCTAGGGTCGGGTTGAGGAAGTGAGCTAAAGGGAGCATGATGAACGTAGGATGCAGGATTTTGATAGTCTCTACTCTAGGAGTAGTGTAAATCTATAGCTTTAACATTCTTTATAGGGAATGTAATTAAATAACTTTTGAAAACTTTATTTTGGCCTGTAATCTCCTTAGCTCAAGCTACAACCGGAACCCTTAAAAGGTTATAAATGCATGTTCTGTCCAATTTATGTGTACTAAATGATATTAAGGTAGGAAGTCCCTACAGAGTTACAACCGAGATCGAGAGATAACGTTGTAACACGCTCCATTAATTTATGATGTATGTCACGATTGAGATCGAGAGATGATATCGCATATGTGAGAACTTGAAATCGAAAGATTTAGAGTTATAAGGTTTTGATAATTTAAGCAACTTTGAATTAGTAAATGGGTGCACGAGAGTGACTTATTCTAATTTATTGTTAGTTTCGTTACAGCTCGAGAGAGTGTATCGAATAATAGTGAAAACCTTTCACCTTTAAAATCAATTGAGTGATAATTTGAGAATTCCGTTGAATCAGTAGAGATAATATAATCGAACGACGAGCTTGGTAATTTTCTCGAGTGACTTACCTTCGCATTTCCGGAACCGTTCTATTCTTTGTTTCTAGTTTAATCTTTATTCTTCAGTTTAATTTAGCTTTAGTTAATCAAACTCCTTTTATCGTAGGCTAAATATAATTTTATTAATCTTATTTGGTACTTATACGTTAGTCCCTGTGGATTCGACAACCTGTACTTAATTTTCACTATACTAAAACTTGACAACCGTGCACTTGCGGTAGAATCGCTTCAAACCATTCTTTGAAATATCTTTTGTTTAAAAATAAAGCGGTCAATCGCCATGTCTCACGCGATCGATCTTCAATGTATTTCACCGCCTTATTTTTTTCCCGTCGCGGCGATCGATTGCCATATAACTCGCGATCAATCGCCGATATCTGAAAAATTCAGAACATGGCGATTTTCAAGCTTATCTCCATGGTTCCAACACAGCACCTCATAATTCAACACCAAAACTTCATGAAACACTACTTAATCATGATATTAACATGTTTTCATGATAACATTCCTTATTTCATGGAATTCCATCATATCACATATCAAATCAACACATAGACTTTATCAATATTATCTTCACATGGGTAAACTACCAACACATAAACGTCATCGGCTATGGAATTCTTACCAACTAGTTTTGTTTTCACTTCACAACCAGATAGTAACTTGATTTCCAAGTTTCACTTCAAGAAAGAAGCCAAGAGAACCAAAAAAACTTGAAGAGGATTTGGTAGAGATTACTAGGTGAAGTTTGGTGAATTATGTGTTTCAAAACCTGAAATTGGCTTAATATATCTTCCAACATTCAATCCAAATACATGTTAAATTCACATCAAATTCATGTCAAATTTATGTATAATTGTTATCCAACTACGTGTAACTCATGCTCCTGCTACACATAATATAAACATAAGAGATGCTACACATAATATAAACATAAGTTCTCTTGCCAAAGATCAAACAATACTTAAAGCCAACAATTAACTTTATGTATTTATTATCAACTAATCATTTTTTTCAATATCTTGATAGCTCATATACTTGTCATATACTTATCATACTCGGTTCAACCAGAACCCGAGTCCACATCAATCAATAATTATCTCATAATTACTCAATAATTCAACATAACATGTGTGATTCATATCTAGGCATTACAATGGGTGAATGGAGGCAGGTGAAATATGGTCCAAAAGTTTGAATTTTTGTCCAACTTGCTCCTTTAAATAATGGGGCAAGAGTTCTTGTGTTTTTTGACACAAAATCTTCAAATATGAAACAAAATCTCGAAATTTCAGCATCTAGTGATCGATCTCCGTTTCTCAGCGATTGATTGCTATGTTTATCTGCCATCGGCGATCTATCGCGGCGTCATGGCGATCGATCGTGTAAAGAGTAAATTTTTTTTTATTACAAAACTCAATTTCTTGTCCTTCTTCGACAAGTTCGCTCGGTTTGGTCTTTTCATAATTAATTAGCTAAAATCATCCACTTTTATGTATTTCTATCTTTATTACTGGAAGATACAAAAACAACACGAAAACGCATAATATCGTCTAAGAATAATAATAAAATGCGTATAAATTCATAGTAATATAAGTGTAAAAATCACACTTATCAACTCCCACAAACTTAAACTTGATCGTCCTCGAGCAAGCAATATGATCAAAATGTAGAGTTCAACATTGATATTCAAATGGATCAATTCATGGTTACTAAATAGCTCAGACATCTCTCTCACAGACATACAAGAATCAATCAACAAATTGAACAAGACATGTTTCACATATATCAAGAAACATATCTGAAACTCGGAACGTGCGTGTGTGCTATTGTCAATCTCAAGTTTCATACACATCTTCAAGATCAAATTATGCTAATCAACTCAAAATCAAGATTATCATTGAGCACCCCACGGGCCTATTTTCAAACACTTGAAACACTTCTCCACTAATATAGTCACTCCCTAGACTTGGATCAAAAGGACTTTATAAGCTTGTGATGTTAGGCCTTTGGTGTAACGGTTTCACAGAAAAGATAGGATAGCACAAAGAAGAGAATATAATCTTGTAACATTCATCTTTCAACATATTTTCAGCTTCTCTTCTAATTTTTCTAGCCTTGGCCATTTTAGGTTTTATTTATTTAATCTTTTCTCAAGGCTCCTTTTATTTTTTCTTTCTTTTTCTCATTGATCAAAATTTTTCACTAAGCTCATCAAGATATAACAATTTACGTGCATCGAATGATATTCATTATACTCCCTTAGGGTGAGGATATTTTTTCATTTTATGCTCATAATAAGGTAGGTATAATGAGTTTATCAATAAATGTTGAATGAGGTCTAATTATATGCAATGTATATACCATTCTTTTTTTCAATAAAGCTCAAAATGGGGTACTAAGGATTAATATAGACTAGGTAAGCTTGAAAGGCTCAAACGTTTCAAAGATCGCCTAAATCACTTACAAGTCAAGTTTGTAACTATAAATATCGCCTCAAAGTGTCATCATCAAATAGGTTCTAGGGTTCTCTAAGATGCTCAAGATAAATCGTCAAGTTCACGACAATTATCACTATTCAACATGCAATCCACAAGAACATGACTCAATGTGCTCAAGTATTCCTCATTTTTAACATAATAACTCAAACAAAGTATTCAAATACAAGTTCAACAGTTTTCAAGACTCAAGTCGACATGTAAGATGAAAATAATATCATCGAACAACAACCACTACTATGATTCATTCTTTTCTCAAATTATAAACTCATAAAAAAAATTAGTTCAAAATAATAGGACATTCGAGTTTCAGTTAAGCACACATCATGCAGATTAAGCAAGTAAAACATGCAAGTCACTCCCCCAAACTTAAATCACACATTGTCCTCAATGTTTAATAGAATCAAAAGGGAAACAGTAAACTCCCCTGATCAATGTGCTTGCAAGAGGACTGGGAGTGATTGGCTCTAAAAAGCTACACTGATGTAGGGATCTATTGCTCCAACTGAGTACCTCGCAAGAGAAGAATTCAAATAATGAAATAGTCGACTTGAGAGACAATAAAAACTAAAAAGCAAAAATTGAAAATCAAATAAATTAAATTAAAAAGGATATGCTTCGGTTGTCTCCCAAGAAGCGCTGATTTCTAGTCATTGGCTTGACCATCACAAGCAACCATCAAAGAGCGGTTGCTACCCATAGTAAGTATTGTATGATACCACAAATGTGTCTTGATTCAGTATGCCCTCAAGCTTGACAAGATTGTTCCATTGTAAGTTCGTCGCTCCAACAACATTCTTTATGAATTGGTAGTCATGTGAGAACAATTCTTGGCTTAGCTTCAACTTGTGGAGGGTGTAGTGCGGTGAAGTTGGTATCGATGGGAAATACGGGTCTACATATGGCATAGAACATGTCTCCATCGATGGGCTCAAGTCAGAATCTTCAAAAGTCTCTTCCTTCTCCAACATCACACTCGACTCATCTTCACATGGGAACTCCTCGGATAACGTCTCTGGAGTAGGCTCAATCTCTTGAAGAGGCTCAATTTCCCTCAACTCTTCCTCATTAGTATGACCACTCTCCTAAACTTGGTTGGCGTAGTAGTCAGCATCATGTGACCAGGCCTGATTTGTCACCTCTTGATTTTTAGATCTCGTCTTTTCTTCTTGGCAGCTCGTTGACATTGTTTCCATAAGGCTTGTTATTTGCTGCTCCGTGATGCATAGAGCTGGTTTGGCTCTCCAAACTACTCTCAGTTGATGCCATGGATCTTATAAAGATATCCTCTAACTGAGCCGTGACGTCTGCAGAACTATATCTCCTCTCTTCGTGATGTTCAAATGGTTGGGTTGAATCATGAGGGTAGTGAGGATCTGACGGGTATTGGTGGCTCCAACCTTGCAATGAATGATCCCAGTGCCAATGGTGGTCGAAATCCGACATATAATATGAACAGGTGCAACACATTGTCCTCATCTCTACCAAACAGGGGACTCCTAGTTTCCAGTGCTCTGCTGAATACCCATCCTTGTGTCTCTGCATCCAGTCCATTGTAGAAAGATTGCAGAAGAGTATAGTTCGAAAAGTTATGATACCGGAAAGTGGTTGCCAAATTGTTGAATCTCTACCACACTGCATAGAATGGCTTTGAAGGTTGTTGGGCAAAGCTTGTGAAGACTTTTCGATGGGACATCACAAGTACCTCGCAAGAAAACAAAATAAAAAAAAATATTTTGAAATAAATAAATAACAACAATGGTTAAATTACAGTTAAAGAATCTCGTACGATATTACTAAAATTAGCCCCCGACAACGGCGTCAAAAACTTGATCGCACTTTTCTTTAACATAAATTTATTATCAATTTAAAATCAATGTGCGAATATACCGTATGTGCACGGTTGTCAAGTTTTAGTATAGATAATTAAGATCAGGTTGTCGAAACCACATGTACTAACTGTAAGCACCAAATAAGACGCTTTTTTCAACTATATTTAACCAACGAAAATGAAATAAACAAATAAAAACATAATAGAAATAAACTACTATCCAACCAAGCAAATCAAAGATAACGAGAAAATTCCACAAAAGAAGATTATCAAGACATCAGTTCACCAATATAATCCCCTATGACCCCCAATTGAATATCCATATATCTCTCAGGTGACGAGTTCTCCGAAATTATCTAATATACTCTCCCGAGCTATATTTGTAAGGACCCTAATCCTTAAGTGCGGAATCAAGGCATAATAGAGCTAATATAATGATCAGAGTGAGAAATAACGTGTTGAGTGTATGAGCTTAAGCATTACATGCCAAAAATAAGGACTACAAAAGAATGGATTAATTACATTCCCCGTCTAATGAATGTTATCCACTAGTTTTGCACTACTCCTAGAGTAGACACTAGGCAAAATAATCATGTCCTTCAATTTCCAAAAGCATCCTCAAGCTCACTGTCTCAACCCGTCTAGCCCTCCTATCATGCCAAACGTGTACCTACAAGGACAACCCCCAAACATGAGCAACAATAATCATTCATATTCAACACAATATGAAGATAAAGCGTAATGCATAATCAATATAAAACACTTCCTGTTTTCCCATGCATTTCAAACGCTTCCCGTTTGGTTGTCCCTGTACCATAACTCATGAGTATAATCAATAGATTATTTTTTCAATGGTCTAAACATGTCATGACATCATACCATCTCAACAAAACCAAATATCGGTCACCATTCCCTATTCTGTCCATCACAGTGTATTTTAATGCCCCTCGCTTATTTACATATAGACGGCATAGGATAACCTCGCTTCAATGGACTGCGGGACTCCCACCCCTCGCCTCTCATTGAGCGGCAAATACCCTATATGATAACCACGCTCAAATGTGACATGCGGCGCTCCCACCCCTCGCTTCACATTTAGCGGAACCAAAACAAATAGCGGCAAGCATTAAAATCATCAAAGGATGACCACGACTCATGGGATGTGCATCCAATAATCATCATATGCATCTATCATCAATATGCATAAATCAACATGTATATGCATCCACAATGCAATACCACATATATACTCGCATCCACAATGCATAAACAATGAGTATATAAAATACATGTTACCGTTGGGTGCCCGTACGTCCACTACGTACCTTTCCAAAATGTAGGGTATGGTAGGACTTCAATGCCTTGGCTGTGTTGCCACCTGGGTTGGTTCTACACATTCACAAATATCAATATTAGAACCCAATAATAGTCCAATACCAAAAATCCTACAAAAAAATCCAAAAAACCAAATTTTGGCTTTCGCGATCGATCGCCCCTCACGGCGATCGATCGCCAATCCTCACTGTCCGAGAATCAAAATTTGCACCCTTCGGCGATCGATCGCCACCCCTGGCGCGATCGATCGCCAGACCCGCCGATCGATCGCCCAAGAGTGGCGATCGATCGCCAATTGCTTGAAAAGCCCACTGCCTGGGCGCGATCGATCGCCTGGAAAGGGGCGATCGATCGCCAACCTCTGTTACCCGAAAAACTCCATTTTTGCACCTCAAAACCATTCCAATCCATTCCAACACTTAATCCAACCAACCAACAACATAAATATAAACATAAACCACCAAAACATACTTCAAAACAAGTATAAATCTAACCATTAACCAAACCCACAACAACCCAACACAAACCCATTTTAAAACCATTCAAAACCAACCCAAACTTAAACAAAACACAACAAAATCAACCATGAGGTATCCATACCTCTTGGGGACCTCAAATCACCCAATATACTCCACAAAATAAGATTTTGCAAGGGCTTCTCTTCACCCCAAGGCTGGAACTCGAAAATGAGGGTAAGGGTTTGTGTGGGAAATGATTTGGTAAAGTGAAAGTGATTTGGATGAGGTGGGGTTGGGTATAAAAGTGTTGGGTTTAATAAAATGCATACCAAAATAATTCTATGGTGTATAAAACACCCCAACATGATATTTTTCAAAGCATTTACTCATAATGCACCAAATATCAATTAAACACATGATTTCCAATTAATTGCTACCAAAGGCAAATAAATCATGCTTCCAATAATATTTACCCCACATGCACCACATGCACCCTGAAATGCAACCCCGGGTCACCCTATCCACATGACCATGCATTTCCATAAGGTAAATAAATTCCAACATATAATTAATTACCACATAATTAATCATAATAATCGTAATTAATGCCCAAATGCAATTAACCATTTCGGGGATATCACAATACTCCCCTACTTATAAGATTTCGTCCTCGAAATCACATGCACTTACCCCAAAGGAAACTAAACATAAACACATACCAGAGAATAGTTCCGGGTAGTGCTGCACCATATGCCGCTCCGTCTCCCACGTAGCCTCCTCGACACCCCTGCGATCCCACTGAACCTTGATCATAGGTATCACTTTGTTCCGAAGTCTACGGTCTGCTCGATCCAGAATCCTGACAGGCCGTTCCACATAAGATATATCGGACTCTAACTGAACTTCGGAAGGCTGTAACACGTGAGACGGATCCGGCTCATACTTCCGCAGCATCGATACATGAAACACATCATGTATACCAGATAAAGAAGGCGGCAAAGCCAGTCGGTAAACTAAGGTGCCAATGCGCTGTAAGATCTCGTACGGTCCAACATACCTCGGAGACAGTTTCCCGCGCATCCCAAATCGCACAACGCCCCTGAAAGGCGAGATCTTCAAAAAGACCTTATCTCCCAACTGAAATTCCAACGGTCTCCGCCGTTTATTTGCATAAGCTGCCTGTCTGTCCTGGGCCGCTTTCATTTTCTGCCTTATTGTCTTTATCTTTCCTTCCATCTCTCGAATCAACTCCGGTCCTCCGACCGATCTGCGGTCCAAATCATCCCAACACAAGGGTGATCTACACCGTCTGCCATAAAGAGCTTCAAACGGAGCCATCTGAATACTCGCCTGGTAGCTATTGTTATACGAAAACTCTACCAAAGGCACTGAATCCTGCCAAGAGGCATCGAACTCCAAAACACAAGCTCTTAACATGTCCTCGAGCGTCTGAATAGTGCGCTCGGTCTGGCCATCCGTCTGAGGATGATAAGCAGTACTCAATCTGACTTCAGTTCCCAAGGCTGACTGAAGGCCTTCCCAAAAATGAGATGTGAATCGCGGATCTCGATCTGACACTATCGAAACGGGGATCCCATGCAATCTCACCACATCTCTAATATACAACTGCGCCATCCTCAAAAATGTGAAAGTCATGCTATAGGGGATAAAATGAGCCACCTTGGTCAAACGATCCACAATCACCCAAATAGCATCGAAGCCTGAAGCACTCCTCGGCAAATGAGTCACGAAGTCCATGGAAATGTGCTCCCACTTCCACTTCGGTATCTCCAAGCTTCTCAGCTCGCCGCCAGGTCTCTGTCTCTCTGCCTTAACCTGCTGGCAGATCAAACACCTCTTCACAAAAGCGACGACATCTGATTTCATCCTTTTCCACCAAAAATGACCACGCAAATCTCTGTACATCTTCTTCCCGCCTGGGTGGATGCTAAGTCTGCTACTGTGAGCTCGCTCCAAGATCCCTTTACGCAACTCCGGCGTACTCGGAACCACCCAACGGTTCCCCAATCTCAAGGATCCGTCATCTGCCACCCTGAACTTCGTTGGCTGACCAAGATGTACTAAAGATAACCACCTCTGAAGCCTCATCATCTGACCTCTGAGCTCTCCTGATGTTTTCATAGATGTCTGGCTCAGCTAACAGAGTCGATACATACACAGGCGATGCATCAATGTCAAAGTCATAGCCCAGATGGCAATAGGAGGTCATCATAGCAGACAAATGAATGACGTCCTCAGCAGAACTCCTCACTTTCCGGCTCAAAGCGTCTGCTGTCAAATTGGCTTTCCCCGGATAGTACTCTATCTCGCAGTCATAGTCCTTGAGTAGGTCCATCCACCTCCTCTGCCTCATGTTCAGCTCTGCCTGAGTGAATAAAAACTTGAGGCTCTTGTGATCCGTGTAGATGGTAAACGAAGTACCATACAAATAATGCCTCCAGATCTTCAGGGCAAAGATGATAGCCGCCAATTCCAAGTCATGGACTGGATATCTGGTCTCATGCGGCTTCAACTGCCTCGATGCATAAGCTACCACATGCTTATCTTGCATCAGAACACACCCAAGGCCCTGAAGCGATGCGTCAGTATACAGAACAAATCTGGAGTTCTCCGTAGGGATCACTAACACTGGCGCCGTCGTCAAGCGGTGCTTCAACTCCTGGAAGCTCTCCTCACAAGCTTCTGACCAAAAGAAAGGCACTCCCTTCTGGGTCAACTGAGTCAGCGGCTTGGCAATCTTCGAAAAGCCCTCGACAAAGCGTCGATAATACCCGGCCAAACCAAGAAAACTCCGAATCTCTGGCACAGAAGTGGGGGCAGCCCACTCCATCACAGCCTCAATCTTCTTGGGATCTACAGATATCCCGCTGCTCGATATGACATGCCCCAGAAACACTACACTGCTCAGCCAAAATTCACACTTACTGAGCTTAGCATATAACTGTTGTTCTCTGAAAATCTGAAGCACTGTCCTCAAGTGTTTCACATGCTCCTCCTCGCTCCGGGAGTAGATAAGAATATCGTCAATAAACACAATGACGAACTGATCAAGATACTGCTGAAACACTCTGTTCATCAGACTCATAAAGACTGCTGGAGCATTCGTCACGCCGAACGGCATCACTAAGAACTCATAATGTCCATATCGGGTCCGGAACGCTGTCTTCTGCACATCTTCCTCTCTGACCCGAATCTGATGATACCCGGATCTCAAATCAATCTTGCTATACACCCTGGTACCTTGCAACTGATCAAACAGATCGTCGATCCTTGGAAGAGGATACTTGTTCTTCACTGTAGCCTTATTCAGTTGCCGGTAATCGATACACAACCGCATCGAACCGTCCTTCTTTTTCACAAAGAGAACTGGTGCGCCCCATGGCGACACGCTCGGGCGTATATACCCCTTATCCAGGAGATCCTGCAACTGTTCTTTCAACTCTCTCAACTCAGCCGGTGCCATCCTATAAGGTGCACGAGAGATAGCGGATGTCCCTGGCAACAGCTCGATCCCAAACTCAACTTCCCTAGCCGGTGGGAATCCTGGGATCTCTTCTGGGAATACATCAGCGAACTCTGCCACTACTGGCACATCCTCAACTCTTAGTTCCTTACTCTTCCCAGACGTGTCCACGACATAAATAAGATAGCCCGTGTGACCACGTTCCAACAACTGAGTCATCTTGATCGCTGAAATCAACGGAATCTTCGCACGAGAACCGTTGCCATAGAAAGTCCACTGACTGCCCAACTCAGGTCTGAACTTCACTGTCCTCTATCGGCAATCTACCACTGCCTGATATCTGTTCAGAACATCAATACCCAAGATGCAGTCGAAGTCTGACATACCCAGCACACTCAAGTCTGATCTCAACTCGTTGCCCTCAAAATAAATGAGGCAGTCTGCCATAAACTGATCAGCAACGACATTTCTTCCAGTGGGTGTCGAGACAAGGAGAGGCGTGGGTAGGGAAGACGTGCGCATATGGTGTCTCTCCACAAAACCAACAGACACAAAAGAATGGGAGGCACCTGTATCGATCAAAATAAAAGCAGGGTACGTAAATAAATGACACGTACCGGCAATCACCTCCTCTGGGGCTGCCTGGGCCTGCTCCCTAGGTCAATGCATATACCTGCCCCTGGGGTGGTCCTACTGTCTGACCTCCCGATGGTCGAGGCCCAAACTGCTGCCTCTGCTGCACTGTCCTATCCTCAAACCTCGGCCTGCTGCCCTGATACTCTGACTGTCCTCCCCGTGTGGGGCAATACCGAGCAATGTGGCCCATCTTGCCACAGACATAACATGCAGGACACTTGTTTGAAGAATGTGGCCCTCCACAATTATTGCACCTCGGCTCTCCCGGCCTATCCCCTTGTGAAGATCCTCTATTGGCCGACCAATTGCCCTTCTTGCCATCCTGCTTCTGACCAAAGTGTTTCTTTCCACCATACCGTGAAGATGAAGAGGCACCACGGGGCTTAAATGGCTCACCCCGAGGCCTCAAACTGTCACTAGTCTGCCTCTGTTGCGGTACCGGTGGTGGCATAGCGTAAGCTCCCACTCCTAGCTCAGCAAGCTCCGCTCTTGTGAGAGCATCATCAAAAGAAGTTGGGTTATTAGTGATAACCCGGTCATAGAGCTCCGGTCGCAATCCCTTCATAAAGTTTCTCATCTTAGCGTGTCCACTGGTGGCAATGTGGGGGACGTACCTCAGCAATGAAGAGTACCATGTGGCATAGTCTGCCACTGTCATGTTCCCCTGCCTCAGACTTGTAAACTCGTCCTCCTTTGTCTGTCTTGCTGCTGCGGAGAAGTACCGGTTCAAAAACCTAGTCCTGAAGAGTGTCCAGTCAATCACAGCACCCAGTGCTCTCATCTCCATTACTGTGCTCCTCCACCACAACAGAGGTTTCTTGGCTAATTGAAACTCCGCCAGCCTCAGCCAAGCTGTCACAGCACAAGGAGCCGACACAAAGATCTGCTCCAGTCTTTCCAACCACTCTTCAGCCTCCTCCCCAGACTCTGTCCCATCAAACCGGGGCGGATGGTAAGATAGAAACTGTGTCAAGCTAATCTCACCCGGTAGCAATAACTGAACCACTGGTTCCATTCCCACAGCCGGTGGAGGTAGAGGGTTTGTCTGTCCAACACTAGCATTCATGCTCCCCATATCACCGACTTCCTCATTAGCAGCCATGCTGTAACACAAATGTTAACAACAATTCCAAAGCAATACATGATATACCGTTAGATAACAGGAGTGATATAAGCATGTTAGTATAACAGGATATACAAAATATGCACCACATGCATAAACATGCTTCAAATGTAAGCACCTAGCCTATCATGCTAAGGCTACCCTTCACTCGTTCCCGGGTTCTCTAACCACTGCTCTGATACCACTAATGTAAGGACCCTAATCCTTAAGTGCGGAATCAAGGCATAATAGAGCTAATATAATGATCAGAGTGAGAAATAACGTGTTGAGTGTATGAGCTTAAGCATTACATGCCAAAAATAAGGACTACAAAAGAATGGATTAATTACATTCCCCGTCTAATGAATGTTATCCACTAGTTTTGCACTACTCCTAGAGTAGACACTAGGCAAAATAATCCTGTCCTTCAATTTCCAAAAGCATCCTCAAGCTCACTGTCTCAACCCGTCTAGCCCTCCTATCATGCCAAACGTGTACCTACAAGGACAACCCCCAAACATGAGCAACAATAATCATTCATATTCAACACAATATGAAGATAAAGCGTAATGCATAATCAATATAAAACACTTCCTGTTTTCCCATGCATTTCAAACGCTTCCCGTTTGGTTGTCCCTGTACCATAACTCATGAGTATAATCAATAGATTATTTTTTCAATGGTCTAAACATGTCAGGACATCATACCATCTCAACAAAACCAAATATCGGTCACCATTCCCTAGTCTGTCCATCACAGTGTATTTTAATGCCCCTCGCTTATTTACATATAGACGGCATAGGATAACCTCGCTTCAATGGACTGCGGGACTCCCATCCCTCGCCTCTCATTGAGCGGCAAATACCCTTTCCTCGTCCTATATGATAACCACGCTCAAATGTGACATGCGGCGCTCCCACCCCTCGCTTCACATTTAGCGGAACCAAAACAAATAGCGGCAAGCATTAAAATCATCAAAGGATGACCACGACTCATGGGATGTGCATCCAATAATCATCATATGCATCTATCATCAATATGCATAAATCAACATGTATATGCATCCACAATGCAATACCACATATATACTCGCATCCACAATGCATAAACAATGAGTATATAAAATACATGTTACCGTTGGGTGCCCGTACGTCCACTACGTACCTTTCCAAAATGTAGGGTATGGTAGGACTTCAATGCCTTGGCTGTGTTGCCACCTGGGTTGGTTCTACACATTCACAAATATCAATATTAGAACCCAATAATAGTCCAATACCAAAAATCCTACAAAAAAATCCAAAAAACCAAATTTTGGCTTTCGCGATCGATCGCCCCTCACGGCGATCGATCACCAATCCTCACTGTCCGAGAATCAAAATTTGCACCCTTCGGCGATCGATCGCCACCCCTGGCGCGATCGATCGCCAGACCCGCCGATCGATCGCCCAAGAGTGGCGATCGATCGCCAATTGCTTGAAAAGCCCACTGCCTGGGCGCGATCGATCGCCTGGAAAGGGGCGATCGATCGCCAACCTCTGTTACCCGAAAAACTCCATTTTTGCACCTCAAAACCATTCCAATCCATTCCAACACTTAATCCAACCAACCAACAACATAAATATAAACATAAACCACCAAAACATACTTCAAAACAAGTATAAATCTAACCATTAACCAAACCCACAACAACCCAACACAAACCCATTTTAAAACCATTCAAAACCAACCCAAACTTAAACAAAACACAACAAAATCAACCATGAGGTATCCATACCTCTTGGGGACCTCAAATCACCCAATATACTCCACAAAATAAGATTTTGCAAGGGCTTCTCTTCACCCCAAGGCTGGAACTCGAAAATGAGGGTAAGGGTTTGTGTGGGAAATGATTTGGTAAAGTGAAAGTGATTTGGATGAGGTGGGTATAAAAGTGTTGGGTTTAATAAAATGCATACCAAAATAATTCTATGGTGTATAAAACACCCCAACATGATATTTTTCAAAGCATTTACTCATAATGCACCAAATATCAATAAACACATGATTTCCAATTAATTGCTACCAAAGGCAAATAAATCATGCTTCCAATAATATTTACCCCACATGCACCACATGCACCATGAAATGCAACCCCGGGTCACCCTATCCACATGACCATGCATTTCCATAAGGTAAATAAATTCCAACATATAATTAATTACCACATAATTAATCATAATAATCGTAATTAATGCCCAAATGCAATTAACCATTTCGGGGATATCACAATATTAAACCTAATATTATATTGCAGTAAGTCAATCTCTTGTACTTATTCTCAATATTGAATTAAGATCTGTGAAAACTTCTAGTTTTTGACTACTAGATATCTATGGCTATCACACATGCATTTGAATTCATCTCTCGATCTCAGTCTGAAATCCACGATATGAGTCATTTGTTCCGTATCACAATATTATCTCTCAATCTCAATCGCAATACTAATGTCATTCAAAGGTGGCCAAACCCTCAAAATCATTAAAAATATAACACACACGCAAAGAAATATAAATTCAATCATCAAATCATAGGTTCAATACAAAGGATTACCTAACCTCAATAAATAAGCTTAGTTCAACATAATTATAAAGCAAAACAAAACAAGACTAAGAATTGAAGAACAAGAAAAACTCCCGATGTCGACTTCGTTCGTAGATCCTTGCTTCTTCTCTTGCTTCTCTCTCGATCGTACTCCTCAATTCCTTGTTGGAGATGTTCCAAAGATCCTAGGATGAAAGGATGGATTGTGGATGTTGGTGAAGGTGGATGGGTGAATGGAGGCGGGTGAAATATGGTCCAAAAGTCTGAATCTTCGTCCAACTTGCTCCTTTAAATAATGGGGCAGGAGATCTTGTGTTTATGGACACAAAATCCTCAAATAGGAAACAAAATCTCGAAATTTCAGTATCTGGCGATCGATCTCTGTTTCTCACCGATCAATCACCAAGTTTTTCTACCATCGGCGATCAATCGTAGCCTCATGGTGATCAATCACGTGAATAGTAACTTTTTTTTTTTGCAAAACCCAAAAACTTGTCCTTCGACAAGTTCGCTCGGTTTTGTCCTTTTCATCGTTAATTAGGTCAAATCCTCCATTTTATGCATTTCTATCTTTATTCCTGGAACATACAAAAACAACACGAAAACGCATAATATCATTCAACAATCATAATAAAATGCATATAAATTCATAGCAATATAAGTGTAAAAATCACACTTATCAGGTCTCTTAATCAAAGACCGAAAAAACTCCCCTCCTCTTAGCCCTTCGGTAAAAGCACTGATCAAGATTTCTGCCCGGCATGTAGGTACTTCCAAGGTCGCAACATTGAAACGCCTGATATACTCCCACATGGGTTCACTCTCTATTTCCTCATCTCGAACATGCCTAATGAGGTTTTTCTGTACAGTTTACTAGTGGTGAACTGATGAAGGAAAGCGGAGCTGAACTCTCTGAAAGAAGTTATAGAGCCAGACCCGAGTTGATTAAACCACTGCAGTATTTCACCGAAGTGTAGAAAACCTTACACTTCAAATAGTCCGAGTAACAGTGTCACATGGCCGTGTTTTCAAACATGCCCAGGTATTCCTCCGGGTCCGTGCTTCCGTCATACTCCCCGGCGCTTGGAGGTCGAAAGTTGTTTGGGGATTCTTCGCATACTATCTCTAGGGAGAAAGGGGTGCCTTTCTTTGGGACGCAAGGATTGCCCATTCCCTTCTTCATTTCCCGAACTTCATCCCTCAACTCCTCCATTTGTCCTTCTTGATCTGGCCTGTAGTGGTCGGAGGGTGAGATGCAGCTACATGCTCAGATCAATCATTCTCGGATACTTTCCTCTGGGCCACTCTCTGACTGGTCCAAAACCCTCTTTACGGCATGTTCCACAGTCATAGCGATGAGGCGCGTAAGTTGTTCAAAGGTTAAGGTTCCCACCGTCGTGCCGGCCATGGGTGGTGGCTCTCTTCCGATAACTGATGGTGCCCGGTGGTCATGGTTTGGCTCCTGGTTTGTTCTCCGTGTGTTTACCATTTTTATCAACGCCTTTTGATCTTGTTCCCACAGACGGCGCAATTGTCACCTGAAATTTTGGTAGGGTTCTTCCAAAAGTGAACAAAAACTCTTTCCCCCACCGCGATGAGTTGTCCTGAAAAGAAAATTGGTTAGAAGGGGGCCGGAGAGGATTCTCCGGCGGAGCCCCTCCGATGGTGAAGTCAGTAGGGGAAAAAAGGGACAAAAAACAAACGTAAACGAAAACTGGAGATGGCTAATAAATGAATGAACAGTACCTTTGTAACGACCTGTTGGGGTGACAGGGGACCACCGTGAACCTGTAACTGAGGATCAGGGTCCCAAAAGTAGGGACCACCGACAGATACTGTTTAAGTTGTACGACGTGCATCTTTTAGGATCTTGTCTGTACTGTGGGATATTATTCTCATACTTAGTTGTACCGGGCAGTCTCTAATTGGCTAATTTACGAGTGTGGTCCACCTCTGCCACGAATCCGACTTTTACCTCGGGTGAGCCTATCACGGGGACCACTCTAGGGGTATCAGGGTTGTCACAAGGGATCAAACCACTAGGCTACATATGCAACTCAGCTTGGTTACAATCCTGGTCACGCTGGTGCTCTCTATCGCTTAGCCATGGCGAAGTAACACGTCTGAGATGAGCCTGATAATATTGGTGGGTCTGTGACGATTCCACGCCCCGAGCTGAGGTGTTGAGGTAAGACGACGTGCCGAGCTGAGGTGATGATATGAGATGGGAGATGTGCTGAGCTGGAGTGATGATATGAGATTGGAGGTATGCCGAGCTGAGTTGTATCGGAATGGGCAAGCATTTAGAGGAGCACCAACATGGGCTGTCGTGTGCTAGTTCAATGTTTATTGACAACCAAATGAGGCGTTTGGGCTTTCTACCTGAGCTCGGCCCATTACAGATCTGGTCTGGAGTATCTCGGGGCCGAGCCCAAATTTTGAGTGGTCTGGTCGGTTTAAATAATTCACAGTTCGGGTCGAATCCGTACTGAGGTCCCAACAAGGATATCAATATCTAAGCATATCCATAACAGGTATGGCAATAATAATATCATAAGCATAACACCATCAAGTTCAATGATTGGGTAATTGATTCTCTGACCACTACATTCTGTTAGTATAGCAGAAATATTTCCAAATAGTTCTAAAAGGTTGGATCCTGAGCATGAAAATGGAGAAATACTTAACCAATACGAAACACAATGGGAAATAGAGAAATGAGAGAGGGTTTCCATGAGTGAGGGTTTCAATGGGAACTTCAGCACAGCATAAAATGGTCCACAAAAATTAAGGCGGAAACCAGTAAGGTTACAGCCAACACCATACACTCTTAACTCATAACCTAGTGGTTCCAATTTTATTATACCACTAAAGTAGGTATACAACAACCAAAACGCAGATGAGAAATAAGCCTGCATAACTTTCCAATTAAATCGATTCTTCGCTGAAGTTGACAGCAAGATCCCAAAAATGAGCAACGCCATGATCTGAAAAGAATTTGTGTGCAGCTGTTTCAGTTCTGCATTCTTGCACGAAAAATCTGTTAAAGCTTGGTTTGGCAATACTTCCCTGCCATACAAGCACGCATTTGTTAAGGGGCTTGTCCTCGTCATCATTCTCATCCTCGTCTTCTTTCTTAAGAGAAGCAGTCCAGTCGATTCTCTTCAGCAAAAGCTTTCCATATCTCTTGATTTGTTTTGCACCACCTTCAACAACGACAACGCTGCTTATACCTTCTGATATTACTGCACATCCTGTGAGCCTGTTTTCTTGGGCATTAATATCAACCTTAAAACGAGCCTGGGGTTGAGAAAGGTCATTGATCTTGTAAACAGACACAAATGTATCGAGTGAATAGGAATCATCAAATAGCTTTCGATCTTTCTTTTCACGACGCTCTTTTGGAGAACATTCCTGTCAATGTGAGCCTGCTCACGCTCAGCTGCAGCACTTTGTATTTCCATTTCAATCTTTGTAGGATCTTGGGTTGCTTCCGAACCAAGCACTTGCATGAGGTTGCTCATTTTGACTTTAGGTTTTGGTGGCTCCAGTACACCTAGTCTAATCATTTCCTGCCTATCTTTCTCCCGAGCCAATCGACGCTGTGTGCGAAGTTTCTTCTGCTCCTTCTTGGTTAACTTCAAAGGTTGAGGTGGAGGAGCAGCAGCTTCAGCAGGAGGCTCGATAGGTCGTGGGTGTTCAACATAAATTGTTAATTTTTCCATTTTCATTTTATCTTCGTCTATGTCACCCTCAAGCACATTTCCAGATTTTAGAAAAGGCATGTCCCTACAAGTCAGAGAAAAGCAGTCAGCTGTTTAGCCTGCCTCTTAGATTACTTGCTCGCCATAAGCAGCTGATGACAGGAGAACCACCTTACCTCAGACAAATAAAAAGAGAGTAGCAAAAGTACTCCAAAAGTTACAAAAAGGATCACAAAGAGAGACCCTAAATTAAAGTGCTAATAAACAAACCCTTCCAATTCCCCGTCCCCACAAATGTATTAAAAACACTGAGAGGTTACAAATGGTGGGGTTCAGATTAGAAAAACAACTTGAAATGTAACTAGAGAAACAAAATACTTAACATAGTCAAAATTGACTTACCACCACTCAACGTCGGGAATTGGTTCCTTGGGTTTTTCTCTCGTAATAACCCTCTCTCCTACTTCTATGAGATTCGGATTAATATCTGGCTCTGCTTTTGCCTTTGCTAGCTGCGCTTGTTTTGTCTTGAGCTCCTTGGCTTTTGCTTCTCCAAATTGAGACTGTCAAAGCCAAAATTTGGAAGAATTAGAGTAGCATCCACAGTAATTATTCCTAAAGTTTAAACATCCACACAGAACCCTCACAAATAAATTACCTTCAATTTAATGATTTCTGCCTCTTTTGACCACTTTCCTTCCTCAACAAACTGGAAAGTTATCCCTTTTGGCCTCAATAACTTATTTTTGTCAATCCCCAACATTGAATCAAAATGAGGATTTTTATCTGAATCAATATCAAGTTCAGGTTTAAGAATTTGGAAGGCCTCCTTTTTTTGCTTATTGATGTTTACCTGGGATGTAATATGGAAAACCATAAAAGTGCGATCAAACAAGTTTAAAAACATATGAATGATAGTAATGACGTCCATTTCCTTCATTCTCCCTTAATTTTAATTCAATTCAGCAATAATTCAGAATTTCTTTCTTATCCAATAGTAAGAAAATCATTAATATTTCAGATTAATTCTGACAATCACTATGGTAGTAACTCATTATACCTTGAGGGTGCTCAAACTATTCACTTTTGAAATATTCACCACATTACCCTGCTCATCAATTTCCCTACCCAGTGCATCCAAACGAAGAACAGGTGCTCTGGAGGGCTTCGGCTGAATGGTAACCTCTGGGGGCATCTGCCCAGGAAACATATTTATGAGGGGAGCAAACTCTGGGTCTTGTCGAAACCCCATTTTGACAGCTAGCTCCTGTGCACGTTTTACAGCTTCATATTTTTGTGTAGTGAGCCCAAGGAGATGAGGCAAGCCATTGTCAGTTGGAATTACAGGAGGTGGAGCAACAGGCACACTTGATGAGCTTGGAGAGACTCTGACAGGATCTGTGGCCGGGGAAGTTACAGGGTTTGACAGTTATTCAACAAGTAAAGGTTCAATGTTACAGCATGTGAAGGCACTCGCAAGTCAAAACTAATACTAGATTTCATCTCAAAATACACTGCCTATGCAATCCAAAAAACAAAGATGAAAAGGAGACTCAAATGAAGGCAGTGAAACTACAGCCAAGTGAAAATTAGTATTAGCCCAGTTTTGAAGTATTCAGAATACAGAAAATAAAAAAACGCGAAAGGAAAAATCTAAACATCACAGTTTTGAGAAGCAATGATAAGAAATAACGTAAGAATTTGTCAATGAATAATCTATATTTATTCTACAACCTCAATTAAAATTGGATAAATTAAGGCGCTCAAACCACCAAGTGAAGAGGAAATATCCAAACTCGGTGATGGAGTCAGAGAGGAGCTGGCAGGTTGATTGCGCACCTCATTCTTAAATTTTTATTACAATCCTTATTTTTGAGATTTCCTGTCACCCCTATGTGAAATTTCTAGCTCTGCTACCCTCTGAACTACATCACTAGTTGCACGCTACACGTTTGTTTTCTAATTTTTACTAGAGAAAAGTAGGGGAAGAATGTAAATACTAACAAAGCCAAAGATTAGGACGGTACTATAAGCATATCACATCACCAGTCCTCAGATCTTGCAGATACTCGAACTGTCTCATGCGGTTAAAAAATTCATGGGAGACCAAAAATGACAATTCAAAAGAAAAACACTAAGCACTTAAAAACAACAATTTCCAAAATTTCATGTTAGACACTTGTGTCCTGTAAGGACCCCGTGCCCTTAACCCGATATTAGTGTATTAACCACTGTACTTAGTGCATACTATCATATTAACAAGGGGAAAGTAATTACATGCAACTCTAGCATGAATGCCATCTATAAAATTCATTTACATTAATCATGTAATGTCTATACTTTCCCAACATATTCCATAAAACATGTCATGCACCTTACAACATACACTAATATGCTCTCAATTCATTTAGCAATTCCACATTTAATTGCATGCTAACCGTAAATGAATAGAGAAAAGTCGTAGCCCATTTATACATTCCATATACACGTAATATGTACTCACATAAGAGCACCCAATGAATAAGCGTGTATCTAATGTATAAAACACTCTACGGGATACCATTACTGGTGCTTCGATCCTGGAAGCACCTCTCAAGCGCAACTCGATCTCGACTCTGGATCTGAGCGCCTATCCATCCAGCTCTGGTACCTCAATCCTGGAATTACTTCAATCAACAGCCCGGGCTTAACTCCAAAGCTGCTGCTACACTTGTACCACCTGCCCCAACAGAGACAGCCCCCACGCGGGGTGAGCATACCAATATCCCAAATCCAATAACCACAACAATACAATTCATAATTTACAACAATGTAAATTGCTATGAAATACAAAATATACTCCCTGGATGGTATCATCCTCATCCGGGGTTTTCGGTACTGTCCCTGTTCTCAAAACACTGAAACCATCAAATTCCCAAATGCCAGTTAATCATTACATTGATTAACAATTCCATGAGCCATATACCAATATCATAATCAATAACATCAAATCATTAAACAATGATTATAGACAATCCATGTTTCTCACTTATGGTTTCATAGAACTATTTTATTGCTCGCTCTAAAAATAGCGGCATTCCATTTCCACGCATGCTCAATGGCAGTGGCGTCGTAATCGATGTTCGCTCAAAAGCGACAACATCCAATCATTGCTCGCTCAAAGGCGGCACCATATGATTCACAATGCATATATGTCCGTTTGTAGAAATTACCATAAACCATGTAATTCCAATATCCATTCACTACTGATATCATATATCATACATTTCTACACATATTCATTTCAATACAGTGTACCAAGCATTCAACAATTGCAATTATATAAAAGGCTATGCTCGTACGTCATACGTACCTTATACTTTCCGTAGTTCAAGTCCAAACCTTGCCTTGGTCCCGTGACCGATGAATTATATGCTAAACACGATAATAATCCACAATTAATCTCAAGCATGCAATCACATGCCCAAGCACGTTCACAAACCCCAAATATATCGTCATCCATGACGATTAACCATTTTAAAAAGGCCCCGGGCGAAGCATGCATCGAAAACTCAACACAAAATAATTCCCCAAAATAAGGCATTGGCGATCGATCGCATGATTTCAGGCGATCGATCGCCTCGCGAAAATAGGAACAGGCGATCGATCGCTCCTTTTCAGGCGATCGATCGCCTCTTAGCGTAATTGGCTACTGCCTCATGGCGATCGATCGCTTCATTTGAGGCGGTCGATCGCCTCACTGTTCATCTTCCTGAAATTTCCAACAACGTCGCGGCGATCGATCGCCCTGCCCTAGGGATCGATCGCCTCGACCTGTAAAAGCCAAGAATGGCGTTTTTCTTGCAAAATTTTGCCCTACAACAATCCTCACACCCCTTACAACATTAAACCTCAAAATAAACACCATAAAAACTCCTCAAACCAACCAACCCAAAATTCTTTAAAATTCCAAAACTCAAACCCAACCCATAAAACCACCAAACCACAAAAAACCACATTCAAATCGAAGACAATTACGAGGGGAAGAAACTTACCAACTTATCTTCGAGAAATCCAGCTCCTAGGACGAGCCTCCAACGATTTCGCCCATCAAAGGGAAAGGGGAAGGGTTTGGGTGAGAGAGAGGCGTGAGAGGGAGAGGAGAGGAGAGAAATGGATTCCAAATGACAGAACCCCGGGTCCAACTGGTATATATAACAAAAATGCCCCAAAATACCAATACCTTCACAATTACATCATGATTCATTAAAAATCATCTGTTTTCAAAAACTCTCTCTCCAACATCAAATCCCCAGACTGGCCCCAACATAAGGCACCCCGGACTCCAAGTCCCACTAAAAACCCAACTCAAAGGTTTTCCACCAAAATGAGAATACAATCTCAAATCTTTGGATCCGACGATCCCAGATGCCCGATTAAACAACCTCGGGAGATGCCAAACCGTAATTAATTCTTAATTGCCACAATCAAAAATCCATCAAGGATTAATACCACACCGGGATTAACACCATAAATCCCCGGACATTACAATTATCCCCCACTAATAAAATTTTGTCCTCGAAATTTGCACCGGCGTACTCTACGTAACACCAGGACTACACAACCAAAGTAAAGCCACAATCCCGATTCTGGACCACACTAGAATCGAATCATCAACTGCGAGAACACCAATCTCGCACCAAGCTCTACAATAAAGCAAACGCCAAAACCAATATAAACCCGAAAGATAACAACATACCTCGATGTGAATCGTCCCGAAAGTCAGTCCATCATGACTGCAAATCAATCAAAACCCCATTGGTTCTAACATAGATATCTCTCCATGATATCCACTACTCGCCCACGATGCTTAACACACATCGTTAAGATGGGAACCACTAGTATACAATCAGTATACTCCCGGAAAAATCCGGTTTCGCTTTCCCGATCATCTCCTCCAAAGCAGTAGTTGTACCCCTGGCAACCCGGATCGGGTAAACCACGGTCATCAATCCACACAAAACACATCACTACAGATGTCTACGTCCATGTGTTCCAAGAAATCTCATTTTGGTCCAAAACACACTATCGAGACTCTACAAGGTCTCAAGTTCCACAGGGGACATGCAAGACAAACAATTGCATTCCCAAACACGTGTCGACCGTGACACTAAACAAATCCGAATCCTGGCCATCCCTCATTTTCCCCGGGGATTCAACAATCCTAAAACAGGAAGGCTATCGAATTATCCAACAAGAACTACCATGGTTCCAAAACACGACAATCCCTCCTCAGGGGAAGTCAAACGGACCTCACGATTATTCCTCAGAATACATCGTGCCATCGAGATTACCAATCTCAAATTGCCACAATCTTCCACCGGAGATTCATCAAACCAAACACACTAACCCGACGTTCAACAAGGAACGAATTAGAGTTGGCATTCGTATACACACACGGGTATACATGTCTAAGCACCCACAACAGGCACACTCAAAGCAATATACTCGGGTATCTACAAACATACCCAAAGTTCCAAAACCTACTGCCAAACCTCGATTATTCTCACTCCACGGAGAATAGTGGTCAACAGACCAAAGTCAAAGGGTGTGATTCCAACATCAACACCACATAACCAAAGCAACGAATCTCCCAAAATATTCAACCGGCAGGTATATCAATACTGCCTTTCCCACAAGGACAGTGTCATGAATCCATGACCCTCCAACCTCGAACCACCATCCGGGAAACTGGATATACATACCAACATATATCTCGGAACCAAAATATGCAATTTGTTCAGAATAGTGCATCGATGCCACTATTATCAAATCGAAACTCGTATACGCCAGGTATACTCAACCAACGATGCCATGTACTATTGTCATAGTACTACACAACTCGAGCAACACCCCAGAGACGTCTCCTCAAACGTCTCACTGGAAGTACGAAGCCATCACCTAGTCCAACACTAGTAGGGCTTACCCTGGTTGATTCACGATCAACCCTCACCAAATACTAGCTGTCTCCACGACAGTACAATCCAGACCTCTTCCATAGATAAAGTCAATATAGCAGTGTCACCCCACTGACTATACCACACAATTCCAATTGTGACTTCCGTCGCATACCAAATGTAAAGATGCTCAACCAGAGCTAACCACGACTTGTCGGCGCTCACGTTGGTATATCCAACAAAAACTGAGTTGTCCCAAAACAAGTCTCTTAAAACATTTGACGTATAAACGTCTCCGTGAGGTATTCCCTGCCTCAATTATCATGCCACAAAGAGACTACAAAAGTCTACCAAAAGTCCTCATCGTATCATCATACGATTCACTGAACTCGAATCACACGCGCAGTATAATGGCTAACACAAGTACACCAAGGACTGCAACAATACCTGGCTAACAGTTCGTTGGCCCTATAGGCTCATACCAACCTATAGACGTGACACACTTTCCATCCCGATAAACCATACCGTGCAAACCATTATAGTTGTGGGTCATCGCCCAACATACCTCTAAATACCAAGCACCATGGACAACCCGGTGTCCTTGCTCAACTATGATGCAGTCATAATCCGTTAAGACTTATCTCACACCCCCAGGGTGGGTGTAATCATGCTTACACTATATCATAACAACAACGAGTAGTTTCCTCAATGACTACTCTTACCACCAATCACTTGGCCTTAGCCAAACCAGCGAGTATACCCGGAGGGTATCATTACTCGAAAATATTTACCTGTATCACGTGATGCGGTACCCTCACTTGTACCGTGCATCCAATAATCCATCGAGCAATCTGCTCGGCGTAATGGTCTCGTCAACTAGTGACCCAGACACTATCATGTGCTCACCACCGGCATCCAAACCATACAACCAAATACATAAACATGAATGTATTAATCATCAAAACGACGCTACACGTCTACATAGAACATCCACTATGTCATCGTCACCCCGTGACGGTACCTGTCAACATATGACTTTGAAATAACATCGTCGACTCGTGACGATATATGTCGATACACGACGTCCATAATCTCATCGTCAAGCACATGACAATCATAAGTAAATCAACGTATGATATCCACAATAGTGCTAAATAAACAGTAATATGCCATACCTCATTGCTAACAATATTGCGGCATACCTGTCTCCATCATCCAACAGTGGTACGCAATCAGCACCCATCGCTCGTAGGTGGCGTAATCCAGTGTCATGTACATAGCGGTATAACCCGTCGCTATAGAATCAACGGCATAATCCCTCGTCATAGAGTCAGCAGCATAAAACATCGCTATAGATATCCGGCGGCATGAACCATCGCCATGGATGTAGCGGAATGACCCGTCGCTATGTAGTACTCGGTGGCACGAACCATCGCCACTAGAATAGCGGAATGAACCATCGCTATGAATACCCGGCGACATAAACCATCGCCAATAGAATAGCGGAATGAACCATCGCTATGAATACCCGGCGGCATAAACCATCGCAAATAGAATAGCGGAATGAACCATCGCTATGAATACCCGGCGGCATAAACCATCGCCAATAGAATAGCCGGTCCCTAGTCATTGTCACGATAGTGTATTTTAATGCCCCTCGCTCAAATAAAACATGCGGTACTCCCACCCCTCGCTTCACATATAGGCGGCATAGAATAATCTCGCTTAAATGGACATGCGGCGCTCCCACCCCTCGCTTCACATTTTAGCGGCAAATATTCTTTCCTCGCCTCATATGATAACCACGCTTCAATGTGTCATGCGGCGCTCCCACCCCTCGCTTCACATTTTAGCGGTACAAAACAATAATTAGCGGCAAGCATTTAAAATCATCACTCATCCATAACAATGACTCATGGGATATTCACCAAGTATTCCGTCTATACCTGCAACACAAAGCATATTCCATATTCCAACATACATCATCATGACTGTATTTTAATGCACCTCGCTCAAATGCGACATGCGGCACTCCCACCCCTCGCTTCAACATTTGGCGGCAGAGCATTAAAATCATCACTCCATTGTACACATGCAACCACAATGCATAATCCATGATGTATATAAAACGCAGGTTACCGTTTCGTGTCTTTCGACCCTGGCCTTAGCCTTTCGTGTCATAGCGTCCCTACAGGAACAATCCCAAACCATGAGCATACGATAATCCATATTCGCCACAATATGATTATAATGAGTAAATGCATAAACTTGAGTAAAAGGTACTTCCTGTATCCCAATGCATTTCAAAACGCTCCATTTGATTGTTCCTGTGTCACAACTCACAATCATAACCAACAGGTTATATTATGATTCTATAGATGTCATGACATATAATCGTTTCACTATGATCACATATCACAAATGCACATAAGCAAAATAGTTGTGTCACACAACACTAACTACTATCATGCATAAATATGTGCTACCCATCCCTATCAGCATGTTCCAAGCCTTCAACAGCCCCAAAGAGCTAACCACTGCTCTGATACCACTAATGTAAGGACCCCCGTGCCCTTAACCCGATATTAGTGTATTAACCACTGTACTTAGTGCATACTATCATATTAACAAGGGGAAAGTAATTACATGCAACTCTAGCATAAATGCCATCTATAAAATTCCTTTACATTAATCGTGTAATGTCTATACTTTCCCAACATATTCCATAAAACATGTCATGCACCTTACAACATACACTAATATGCTCTCAATTCATTTAGCAATTCCACATTTAATTGCATGCTAACCGTAAATGAATAGAGAAAAGTCGTAGCCCATTTATACATTCCATATACACGTAATATGTACTCAAATAAGAGCACCCAATGAATAAGCGTGTATCTAATGTATAAAACACTCTACGGGATACCATTACTGGTGCTTCGATCCTGGAAGCACCTCTCAAGCGCAACTCGATCTCGACTCTGGATCTGAGCGCCTATCCATCCAGCTCTGGTACCTCAATCCTAGAAGTACTTCAATCAACAGCCCGGACTCAACTCCAAAGCTGCTGCTACACCTGTACCACCTGCCCCAATAGAGACAGCCCCCACGCGGGGTGAGCATACCAATATCCCAAATCCAATAACCACAACAATACAATTCATAATTTACAACAATGTAAATTGCTATGAAATACAAAATATACTCCCTGGATGGTATCATCCTCATCCGGGGTTTCCTGTACTGTCCCTGTTCTCAAAACACTGAAACCATCAAATTCCCAAATGCCAGTTAATCATTACATTGATTAACAATTCCATGAGCCATATACCAATATCATAATCAATAACATCAAATCATTAAACAATGATTATAGACAATCCATGTTTCTCACTTATGGTTTCATAGCACTATTTTATTGCTCGCTCTACAATAGCGGCATTCATTTCCACGCATGCTCAATGGCAGTGGCGTCGTAATCGATGTTCGCTCAAAAGCGACAACATCCAATCATTGCTCGCTCAAAGGCGGCACCATATGATTCACAATGCATATATGTCTGTTTGTAGAAATTACCATAAACCATGTAATTCCAATATCCATTCACTACTGATATCATATATCATACATTTCTACACATATTCATTTCAATACAGTGTACCAAGCATTCAACAATTGCAATTATATAAAAGGCTATGCTCGTACGTCATACGTACCTTATACTTTCCGTAGTTCAAGTCCAAACCTTGCCTTGGTCCCGTGACCGATGAATTATATGCTAAACACGATAATAATCCACAATTAATCTCAAGCATGCAATCACATGCCCAAGCACGTTCACAAACCCCAAATATATCGTCATCCATGACGATTAACCATTTTAAAAAGGCCCCGGGCGAAGCATGCATCGAAAACTCAACACGAAATAATTCCCCAAAATAAGGCATTGGCGATCGATCGCATGATTTCAGGCGATCGATCGCCTCGCGAAAATAGGAGCAGGCGATCGATCGCTCCTTTTCAGGCGATCGATCGCCTCTTAGCGTAATTGGCTACTGCCTCATGGCGATCGATCGCTTCATTTGAGGCGGTCGATCGCCTCACTGTTCATCTTCCTGAAATTTCCAACAACGTCGCGGCGATCGATCGCCCTGCCCTAGGGATCGATCGCCTCGACCTGTAAAAGCCAAGAATGGCGTTTTTTCTTGCAAATTTTGCCCAACAACAATCCTCACACCCCTTACAACATTAAACCTCAAAATAAACACCATAAAAACTCCTCAAACCAACCAACCCAAAATTCTTTAAAATTCCAAAACTCAAACCCAACCCATAAAACCACCAAACCACACAAAACCACATTCAAATCGAAGACAATTATGAGGGGAAGAAACTTACCAACTTATCTTCGAGAAATCCGGCTCCTAGGACGAGCCTCCAACGATTTCGCCCATCAAAGGGAAAGGGGAAGGGTTTGGGTGAGAGAGAGGCGTGAGAGGGAGAGAGGAGAGGAGAGAAATGGATTCCAAATGACGGAACCCCGAGTCCAACTGGTATATATAGCAAAAATGCCCCAAAATACCAATACCTTCACAATTACATCATGATTCATTAAAAATCATCTGTTTTCAAAAACTCTCTCTCCAACATCAAATCCCCAGACTGGCCCCAACATAAGGCACCCCGGACTCCAAGTCCCACTAAAAACCCAACTCAAAGGTTTTCCACCAAAATGAGAATACAATCTCAAATCTTTGGATCCGACGATCCCAGATGCCCGATTAAACAACCTCGGGAGATGCCAAACCGCAATTAATTCCTAATTGCCACAATCAAAAATCCATCAAGGATTAATACCACACCGGGATTAACACCATAAATCCCCGGACATCATATGTCCAAACTAAGATTTAGCACTAGTATGATTACTTCTGCCACTCGCGAGCAATGAACTATGTAAGGACCCCCGTGCCCTTAACCCTTTATTAGTTTATTAATCCATGCCATTAGTGCATACAATCATACTATCATGGGGGAAAAGCCATATGCAAATATAACATCATATACTATCCAGAAAATTTCTTGCATTTGATCCACATAATATTCAAATTCCCCAACCAAGATCACTTACATAGTATGCATCCTCATAATACAATAGCATGCTCTCAATTCATTTAGCAATTCCGTATTTAATTGCATGCAAACAATAAATGAAGAGAGAAAAGCCATTGCCCATTTATACATTCCATATACACATAAAATCGTACTCACATGAGAGCACCCAATGAATAAACGTGTATCTAATGTATAAGATAATACACCATTTAAACTCAATAAAAACACTAAAATTGTAAGGACCCTAGTTCCTTAAGTGCGGATTTAAGGCGTAATAGAGCTAAACATGCATCTAAGAATATAAAGTTCGTGTTGATGCCTTAAGCCGTTAAGATTACAGGCCAAAATAAAATTTCCAAAAGGGATTAATTACATTCCCAACCAATTGAATGCTAACCCAATAGTTTTACACTACTCCTAGAGTAGAGACTATACAAAAGAATTAAGCCTGCTATGCCAAAAGCACTCATCACTGTCTCACCTCATCAACCCGCTTCATCACTGGAATATAATCTCAACTCACAATCACATGCACCAATGCATCCAATATACACATGTAACCATAATGCATATCCAACCATGTATGCAACCATAATGCATAATTAAGACCATGTATGCAACCATAATGCATAACCAATTCAATGCGTATAAATACGGTTTACCGTCTGATGCCCGTACGTATCAGTACGTACCTTAGTCAAAAAATGTGTTGTGTCATGGACTTTATCTCCTAAGTGTGTGGCCACCTGGGATGGTTATACACATTCACACAAACCAATATTAGGAGCCAATAATAGTCCAATATCAAAAATTCCAAAAAATATCCAAAAACACATTTTTTTTGTATCTCGCGATCGATCGCCGCGAGGGCCTGATCGATCGCGAGATGAGTGCCCACTGCTGAATTTTTCTGTCTTTGGCGATCGATCGCCACATTTGGCGTGATCGATCGCTAGCCTCAACGATCGATCGCCCAAAAGTGGCGATCGATCGCCAACCGCTACTGGAGCGCACTGTTGGCTCGCGATCGATCGCCGATCCCTGCACTTCGAAATCCACCATTTTTGAACACCATTTTCTTCCCAAACCACACCAACACTTATACCTTCAACCCAACAACATAAAAACATAATAAACCTTCAAAATACACCTTTAAACAACCCAAAAATCCAACACCCAACCAAAACAATACCAACTAAAAACAAACCCAACTAAAAACAAACCCATTTCCAAATCAACCAAAACCATTTAAAACCCAAACCAAACACTATAAAAACAACAAGGAGGCATCCATACCTCTTGAGGACACCAAATCTCACAATAAATCCCACAAACCAAGCTTTTGCAAGGATTTCTCCTCCACTTTGAAGCCAAACTCGAAAATGGAAGGGGATAGGGTTTGGAGAAATGATTTGGGGGGAATTGGTAAAGTGATGGTAAAGTGGGGGTAGTGGGGTTAAAAGAGGGGTTAATTAAAATTGTACCCCAACAATTACCATGATGTATAAAATACCCCAACATAATATTTTAAAAGCATTTTACCAAAATGCACCAAAATCCCAATTAAAACCATGCTTCACAAAAATAATTATCAATTACCATAATCAACCATAATAACCCCCAATTTCCCAACATGCATAACATGAACCCCGAAATACACCACCGGGTCACGCATACTGATGAATACTTAGATATGTACACTTATTAATGTTGAAAGTATCATTTTACATTCTAAGTTTCATTAAATTCCCTAGTTTGCATCAATTTAATACCTTTTGTGGTTAAATATGATTGTTGTATTGTAGTATTAATAAGTTGTTTTTACAGGTTCGATAAAAAAATCATAACTCGAGTTTGAAAACTTGGATTGAGGTGCTTCTTGAACCTATATAAAGCTAAGCTCAATACGTACAACATTGGAGAATACATGGAAGTGAAATTGATTTTACAATTGGGAGAAAAAATTACAACAAAGAAAAGATGCAACAAAGAAAATCTGTTTGGCTATACCTACGTATTTGGACCGTATCTCATTGAATACTTGGTCAAATGAAAAACTTCATTATACATAAGTTTACGTAAACAACCTGGTATACAACTTGGATGCTTTGGCCAAAGTCAGATTCGGAGTGTAAGGTTGTCAAAATGGGGCTGCAAGACAGATGGATGCATGATTGATAAAAGTCAAGAGTGGTTGCTATTATTTGAATAAAATATTATCCCAACTAGTAATTTTCTTCCCTCATTTTGCCTATAAATAGAGATGGGTATTGATGATGTAGGGTCTTCCTACCTTAACAGTGTTAGGATAACGTATTAAGGACTAAACATGCATTTGATAACATCTTAGGGTTCTGGTTGTTACGTGAGCTGTTAGATTACAGGCCAAAACAAAATAAAAACTTCAAAACTTATTAGATACATTCCCGTAATGGATGCTAACATTTTAAATTTATTCTACTCCTAGAGTAGATACTAAACATATCCTGAATCCTATGCATCTTGTGCTCTTTGTAGCTCACTGCTTCAACCCGACCCTTAGCCCCTTTCAGACCAAAAGCGTACCTACAGGGACAACACATCATGGGCATATACATCCTTACTTATCATAAAAAAAAAACATAACAGTAAATGCATGAAATCATAGTTAAATAAACTTGCTGGTTATTCGTTAACTTCCCTTTTTGTTGTCCCTGATTCACATTCATGCATATGGGCATCTTACCCTATCGTATGGCATCTTACCATATCATAAACATCGTATGGCATCTTACCATATGGGCATCTTACCCTATCGTATGGCATCTTACCATATCATAAACATCGTATGTCATCTTACCATATGAGCATCTTACCCTATCGTATGGCATCTTACCATATCATAAACATCGTATGGCATCTTACCATATGGGCATCTTACCCTATCGTATGGCATCTTACCATATCATAAACATCGTATGGCATCTTACCATATGGGCATCTTACCCTATCGTATAGCATCTTACCATATCATAAACATCGTATCATTATATAAACATCATCATTTCATCGTAACTACTCATGCGATAAATGCATAGTCATAGTATAGAGGTGTGTTTTACCGTCCGATGCCCGTACGTCTCTTACGTACCTTTTCAAAAGGAGGAGGAGTCAACAGACTTTATCTCCTTGATTGTGCTGGTACCTGTGATGGTTCTACATAACCACAATATACCATATTAGATACCATATCATGAATCATTGTCAAAATTCTTCAAAATAATTCAATTAAAAAAAATTGCCAAGGTTCTGCCTCTCTCGATCGATCGGCACCCAAGTCTCGATCGATCGAGAAAACATGATAAACAATGCCAACTTTCTGCCTCGCTCGATCGA
The DNA here is from genome assembly GCA_907163345.1 of Haberlea rhodopensis. Taxonomy (NCBI): domain Eukaryota; kingdom Viridiplantae; phylum Streptophyta; class Magnoliopsida; order Lamiales; family Gesneriaceae; genus Haberlea; species Haberlea rhodopensis. The sequence goes on from CAJQUN010000156.1 coordinate 952,745, forward strand.
TCGAAATATTTCTACCGATCGATCGAGGAGCTTCACCGATCGATCGGAAATTCCTTTGATCGATCGGCCCCTGAATTTCAAACCATGCTTTAAATCTTCTGCCTCGCTCGATCGATCGGGACCAAAATCTCGATCGATCGAGCACTCTGAAAAATCGGGACTTCCCCAGATTTTTGAGTACCCATCTTCAAGGCTAGAAATCTACTTCATAACACATCAAACTTGCTCAAACAAATATGCTAGGAACTTCATAAAACATCCATGTAGGCACTTAAATCAAAGGTTTTAGAAAACCTAAGCTAGCATGCATCATAACATCTTTATGAACTTCAATACTCATCCAACTTCAAGGAAAAACAGAGTATGAAAGTCTTGCCCATATTTTCGGGCACATCTTTTCCTAACAAGAAATCTAATACATAAAACATGTAACATGCTCGAACAAACATGCTATGGGCTACAAAATACTTCCATGCAAGTACTCACACCAAGGTTTCGACCAAACCTAAACTTAGCATGCATGAAAACATCACCACCAAACCCAAACTCAAACAAAAACCCAGAAAAACAGAGTACCATAATCCTTACCCCTCTTTGCCTCCTTTTTTGCAAGGATTTTACACACAAATCCCAAGCTTTTTCTCCTCCTTTCAGCAGCTTACAGGGACAAAAATGGAGTTGAGGAGAGAAGGAGGAGAAGGGAGGTGGAAGAGATGGAATGATTGGATGATGGGAGTATGGGTTGGTGAGTAATGAGGCATGGGTTGCCAAGTGGGGAGAAGGAGGTGGTGGCCGAGTGATGGGGTGGGGGTGTGGTTGGGGTGCCATGTGGTGTATAATTGTGCCCCGGTATTTAGTACGATGTATTAAAAATATCCTCACTCGATATTTTATAACTTTACTTAATTAATACATCCCTTAAAACACCCAACATGCCCCCCAAATCATATCATCATAACATAAATATAACCCCCAATTAAATGCACCACAACCCTTCATATAAATCATAATCATGTAAGATAACACATAATTACATAACATTTCGGGGGTATTACAAATGCATTATGATATCCTCATTCTAAGAAATAAAACTTTGTTTCATAATTTTCTCTCTTTATTCTCTGTTTCTCCACTTAAGAAAATATTTTCTTATGTTTAGTTTATATTCCAAGTTCTTCAATTCCATCATGAAGAACTAATTTCTACAAGTTGAGATGAAAAGGTGAAGCTCTTGGTATGGTAATAAGTTAATAAAAAAAATATAAATCCATGTTTGTATTATATACTTTGTGTTATATTTATGTTCTTGTTTAATTGTTGTTTCACCCTACTTATAAGTGAAGGTTTTAATTTATTATTATCTTTTGCATATTAAATTCTTGGTACCATATAGACGTTGCACGATTACGTCGGGAGTTCTATTGTGGAAACCTTGATTTATTATTGATTATTAGATATGATAAATGAAACACCATTTGAAAGTGGGAGTTTTACATTATTGTTGTTTTTTTTTATTCCATTTCTGGTACCACTTAAATGATAGCTAGGTGTTAACCAGCCGTTTAATGTGGTTACCATATTATTGTGTTATATATGTTTTATGTTATTTTATACACCACTTATATGTAGGAGTTTTGATTTATTGTTGCTTATTTATTTAGAATCTATAATGCTTGGTACCACTTAAATGTTTGCTAGGTGTTTACCAGCCGTTTAAAGTGGTTACCTTGATTTGTTGTTTACATAATAATAGCACAATAAATACTTAACAATATTTATAAGTTGGTGTATATAATATAAGTGATATAATAATAAGTATATTGGAACCGTTTATGGATTCCAATAATATTAATAAACATTGACTTTATTAAAAATGCCAAGAGTGGCTTTAATCTCAACTACTTTTATCAAATTTGAATATTGCAATTTCTACAAATAAACCACACATTCAACCATCTTCTAAATTTCTTCACTTACATAAATTTATGGATATGTGACTTACTTTATCTTCCGTGAGGATACGATACTTGGACTTCTGTTTTATACTACTTGCAGACAACCTGCACTTGGGTGCGCAACATTAAAGTTGTGGAACATACCATGTGACTAAGCATTTCACCAATATAATTAATTCCAACACATAATTTAATTATCACCATAAATAATCACATAAACATAATTAATGCCCAAATTGCAATTAATTATTTCGGGGATATCACAATACTCCCCTACTTATAAGATTTCGCCCTCGAAATCGCATGCACTTACCCAAAATGAAACCAAACATAAATCACATACCAGAAAATAGTTTCGGGTAGTGATGCACCATATGCCGCTCTGTCTCCCACGTGGCCTCCTCGACACCTCTGCGATCCCACTGAACCTTGACCATCGGTAGCACTTTGTTCCGAAGTCTGCGATCATCCCTATCCAGAATCCTGACTTGCCGTTCCTCATAGGATATATCAGAATCCAACTGAATCTCAGAGGGCTGCAATACTGTGATATCCCCGAAATGGTTAATTGCATTTGGGCATTAATTACGATTATTATGATTAATTATGTGGTAATTAATTATGTGTTGTGTAGGGTCTTCCTACCTTAACCTCATTTTAATAGCGCATTATGAACTAAACATGTATTAGAGACATCTTAGAGTTCTGGTTGCTTTGTGAGCTTAATGTAATTACAGGCCAAAATGAAATTTCAATAGTTAGTTAATTACATTCCCCAAAAAGAATGCTAAGGCTAACAAAAATCCTGTATCTATCTTCTTATGCTCCTTTAGCTCACCATCTCAACCCGACCCTTAGTCTCGATCCAAAAGTGTACCTACAGGAACAACCCATCGTGAGCATGTACATCGATACTTAACATCATGAATTAACGGCATATAATAATGCATGGAAATAATTGATAACATATACTTCCTGTTTAATAGTACTATCCTTCCTTGGTTGTTCCTGTGTCATAATTACGCATATAACCATTAGCTCAAGACATGAGTGAATAACATCATATTTCGTATATAAGCTCACAACAATCCATGTTAATTAGAAATGGGACTGTCCGGGTTCTATTATGACAGCGGCACAATTGGCCCCCTCGCTCGACATAACACATCTTATGATACCCATCGCTACGCCTTGATAGCGGATGTATCCCTTATTCAGCGGATGATACCCATCGCTACGCCTTGATAGCGGATGTACCCCATCGCTCAGCGGATGATACCCATCGCTACACTTAGCGGATGTACCCCATCGCTCAGTTATGTGAGCGGCAAGACCTTCCTCGCTTGCCCATAATAGTCACCGGACATTCGACCACTCTAAGTAGCATAGTCAAACATGCGTCATCATTTTATAAACATTATCATCTCAAACGTCGTCATCTTATCATAATTGTCATCATAACATCATATCATCTTTGTTTACCACAACATCATCATCATAACTTATTCATCACAGTCATCATAATCATCATCATAATTACTCATGCAATTAATGCAAGGTCATAGTTTAGGAATGTGTTACCGTATGATGCTCGTACGTTTCTTACGTACCTTAATTCCAAAAGGAGGAGAAATTGTGGAACTTTATCTCCTTGAGGTTGTTGGTGCCTGGGATGGTTCTACACAACCATACAATTCATTATTAGAAGTTAAACAATAGCCCGATACCAAAAATTTAACAAAAATCAACATTTTCAACTTTTGAACAGTGGCGATCGATCGCTCAAAATGAGGCGATCGATCGCCCGATTTTTCTCTTATCGGCGATCGATCGCTTAAAATGAGGCGATCGATCGCCTGATGTTCATTTGGCTACTGGACGTTGGCGATCGATCGCGCCATTTGAGGCGATCGATCGCCTATCCCCTTCTTCGCGTACTGCCCCTCGGCGATCGATCGCTGCTTTTGTAGCGATCGATCGCCACTTACAGTGGCCGCGATTTCACCATTTTCATGTGTATTTTGCAAGCTTATCTTCATACCCTTCAACATCAAACTTCCTAACAACAACAATAACATCATAACACATTAAAACCCACTTAAAACACTTCAAAAATCATACCCCAACTATAAACAACACATACCCATATAAATCCATTTCAAACCCTCCAAAAACCAATACAAACTCAATTAAAACTTTACAAAAGCTTCAAGGAGTGATATATATACATCATAGGGCTTAAATCTTACCAAGAATCACAAGAGTGGAGCTTTTGCAAGGATTTCCTTCTCACTTTTAGGGCAAAATCGAAAATGTGGGGAAAGGGGGTTTTTGGGAGAGTGATTTTTTTTGGGGATTGAGTTTAAAGGGTAAAATGGGGTAAAGATGGTGGGTTAAGTGTTAAATCTTATATTTAACTTGCACCCCAATAATTCATCATGATGTACATAAAATACATTAACATGGTAAGCATTTATAAAATGCAACCAACATCGTTAAATCCATATCACCCTCATAATTAAAATCAACATCATTTAAATCACGTTAATTCTTCATTTCCCACACACATCTCAATCATCGTAATAAATCATCATATAAGCATAGTTAATGTCCAAGTTACCATTAATTAATTTCGGGGCATCACATTACTCTCCTACTTATAAGATTTCGTCCTCGAAATCGCATGCACTTACCCAAAAAGAAATTAAACATAAATCATACCAGAGAATAGTTCCGGGTAGTGCTGCATCATATGCCGTTCCGTCTCCCACGTAGCCTCCTCGACACCCCGGCGATCCCACTGAACTTTGACCATCGGTATAATCTTACTTCGTAGCCTACGATCCTCACGATCTAGGATTCTAACCGGTCGTTCAACATAGGACACATCTGAACTCAACTGAACTTCCGAAGGCTGCAATACATGAGACGGATCGGGTTCATACTTTCTCAACATGGAAACGTGGAAAACATCATGAATACCGGATAAGGACGGCGGTAGAGCTAAGCGGTAGGCCAAAGTACCGATGCGCTGCAATATCTCATACGGCCCCACATACCTCGGAGATAACTTCCCCCGCATACCAAAACGGACCACACCCCTGAAGGGTGAGATTTTCAAGAAAACCTTATCTCCGACTTGGAATTCTAGCGGTCGTCGCCGCTTATTGGCATAGGCTGCCTGCCTATCCTGGGCCGCTTTCATCTTTAAGCGTATCGTCTTTATCTTTTCTTCCATGTCCTTAATCATATCCGGTCCTCCGACCGCTTTACTCGTCAAGTCCTCCCAATACAGCGGTGACCTACATCGTCGTCCGTACAGAGCTTCAAAAGGGGCCATTTGAATGCTCGCCTGATAGCTGTTATTGTAGGAGAACTCTACCAGTGGTATAGATTCTTGCCACGGAGTATCAAACTCCAAAACACATGCCCTCAGCATATCTTCGAGCGTCTGTATAGTACGCTCTGTCTGACCATCTGTCTGAGGGTGATAGGCTGTACTCAGTCTTACCTCTGTGCCCAACGCTGATTGGAGACCCTCCCAGAAATGTGAAGTGAACCTCGGGTCTCTGTCAGACACTATTGAAACTGGAATACCATGTATCCTCACTACATCCCGTACATACAATTGGGCCATCTTTAGATACGTGAAAGTCATACTGTAAGGGATGAAGTGGGCTACTTTCGTCAGCCTATCCACGATCACCCAGATCGCATCAAATCCAGAGGCCGACCTTGGCAAGTGGGTTACGAAGTCCATAGATATATGCTCCCACTTCCATTTAGGTACTTCTAAGCTCTTCAACTCACCACCAGGCCTCTGTCTCTCTGCTTTTACTTGCTGGCAGATCAGACACCTTTTGACGAAAGCAATTACTTCACGCTTCATGCGTCTCCACCAAAATTGACCACATAGGTCCTTGTACATCTTTCTTCCTCCTGGGTGGATACTGAACCGGCTACTGTGAGCCCGTTCTAAAATTCCTTTACGCAATCCCGGCGCATTTGGGACCACCCATCGGTTGCCCAATCTTAAAGAATCATCTTCAGCCACTCTAAACTTTGTCGGCTGACCTTGAAGTACGATCGATGTCCATCTCTGCACTTCATCATCCGATCTCTGGGCTTTCCTGATTGCCTCAAATACGTCTGGCTCGGCCAGTAAGGTCGACACTCGCACCGGCGACGTGTCCACATCAAAATCATAGCCCAGATGGCAATAAGAAGTCATCATAGCTGATAAGCTCATAGTATCCTCAGCGGTGCTCTTCACTTTTCGACTTAAGGCATCTGCTATCATGTTTGCTTTACCCGGATGGTACTCTATTTCACAATCATAATCTTTGAGTAAGTCCATCCATCTTCGTTGCCTCATATTCAATTCTGCTTGGGTGAATAAGAATTTCAAGCTCTTATGGTCTGTAAAGATAGTAAACGTCGTGCCATAAAGATAATGACGCCAAATCTTCAAGGCGAAGATGATGGCTGCCAGTTCCAGGTCGTGGACTGGGTATCTGGTCTCATGAGGCTTCAGTTGTCTCGAAGCATAAGCCACCACATGCTTATCTTGCATCAACACACAACCCAGACCTTGCAATGATGCATCCGTGTACAAAGCAAACTTCTTATCCTCAGAAGGGATTACCAACACTGGCGCCGTCGTCAAGCGACGCTTCAACTCTTGGAAGCTTTCTTCACAAGCTTCGGACCAATAGAACGGGACTCCCTTCTGAGTCAGTTGGGTCAACGGCTTAGCGATCTTAGAAAATCTGTGATGCCCCGAAATTAATTAATGGTAACTTGGACATTAATTATGTTTATATGATGTATCATGTGTTGATGGATTTATGTGTTGGGTATTAAGATGTTAACATGATTAATTGTGTTAAATTATCAAATATGAGGAAGATATGATTTTAAATGAAGTTAGAGCATTGTTGTAAAGTGCTTTTAAAATACCAAGTTGGGTATTTTATACATCATGTTAAGTTTGGGGTATACTTTTTATTAAGTCATTACAACCCCTTTTTAATCCCATACCCATCACTTTAAACCCCCCCACTTTACTCTCACCTTTTAAAAATCCCCAAATCACTTCCCAACCCCAAACCCTACCCCCATTTTCGAAACTCACCAAAAGAGGAGGAGGAAAGTCCCACAAAATCCTTATTTGTGTGATCTTTGCTAGGATTTGGAACCTACAAGAGGTATGGAACCATTCCTATAAGTTTTATGATGTTTGGTGTTGAAATGGGTTAAGTTTTTGATGTTTTATGTGGGTTTGTTTGGGTATGTGTTGTGTATGGTTGGGGTATGATTTTTGAAGTGTTTTATGTTAGTTTTGGTGGGTTATGATGTTATTGATGTTTTATGGAAGTTTGGTTTTGGGGTGGTATGTGAAGGAGCTTGAAAAATGAGCATTAATGGCGAAAATTCGATGTACAGCACTCGGCGATCGATCGCCCGTTCTTGGCGATCGATCGCGAGCGTCCAGTACCAGCCAGAAGCATTTGGCGATCGATCGCCACTTTTGGGCGATCGATCGGCGGGCCTGGCGATCGATCGCGCCAAAAGTGGCGATCGATCGCCAAGAAGAAGATTTTGGCCCCTCGTCCAGTGCGATCTCGCGATCGATCGCGCCTGGGTGGCGATCGATCGCGAGCTGAAGAAAAGTGGATTTTTGATTTTTTGTGGGATTTTTGGATATTGGACTATGTTTAGCTTCTAATATCAATTTGTATGGTTGTGTAGAACCATCCCAGGTGCCCACAACATCCAGGAGATAAAGCTCTCCAAATTCTCCACTTTTGGGAATTAAGGTACGTAAGAGACGTACGAGCATCGGACGGTAAACCATGCCCTTACATATTATGATGATATTTAAGATGATGTTTACGATGATGACGTTTAAGATGATGTTATGATGATGATATCTATGATGATATTTATAATGATGATGCTTATGATGATGTTATGATGATGATGCTTATGCGATGTTATTTGTGGTAAGATGCCACGGGGTAAGACGCCCCACATGGTAAGAGGCCATGCGATGTTATTTGTGGTAAGATGCCACGGGGTAAGATGCCCCACATGGTAAGAGGCCATGCGAGGTTATTCGTGGTAAGATGCCACGCAATGGTTGTGATATGGTAAGACGCCATATGATTGGGTAAGATGCCCACATGGTAAGATGCCAAGCAATGTTTATAATATGGTAAGACGCCATATGATTGGGTACGATGCCCACGTGGTAAGATGCCACGCAATGATTATGATATGGTAAGACGCCATATGATTGGGTAAGATGCCCACATGGTAAGATGCCAAGCAATGTTTATGATATGGTAAGACGCCATATGATTGGGTAAGATGCCCACATGGTAAGATGCCAAGCAATGTTTATAATATGGTAAGACGCCATATGATTGGGTACGATGCCCACGTGGTAAGATGCCACGCAATGATTATGATATGGTAAGACGCCATATGATTGGGTAAGATGCCCACATGGTAAGATGCCAAGCAATGTTTATAATATGGTAAGACGCCATATGATTGGGTACGATGCCCACGTGGTAAGATGCCACGCAATGATTATGATATGGTAAGATGCCATACAATGGGGTAAGACGCCCCAATATATGAATAAGAGTCAGGGATAACTAAGGAGGGTCGGAGGACGACCAACGACTTTTACTTAACTAAGATGTTATGCATATGTATGCTTTTATATAATGTTAAGTAAATTTATGAATGCTCATGATGTGTTATCCCTGTAGGTACACTTTTGGACCAAGGGCCTAGGGTCGGGTTGAGGAAGTGAGCTAAAGGGAGCATGATGAACGTAGGATGCAGGATTTTTGATAGTCTCTACTCTAGGAGTAGTGTAAATCTATAGCTTTAACATTCTTTGTTGGGAATGTAATTAAATAGCTTTGAAAACTTTATTTTTGGCCTGTAATCTCCCTAGCTCAAACTACAACCGGAACCCTTAAGAGGTTATAAATGCATGTTCTATCCAATTTATGTGTACTATATGAAGTTAAGGTAGGAAGACCCTACAAAATCCCTCGACAAAACGTCGGTAGTAGCCCGCTAAACCAAGGAAACTCCGTATCTCAGGTACAGAAGTGGGTGCAGCCCACTCCATAACAGCTTCAATCTTACGGGGATCCACAGATATCCCACGGCTGGATATCACATGACCCAAGAACACCACACTGTCCAACCAAAACTCGCACTTGCTAAGCTTTGCATATAATTGATGATCCCTAAGGATCTGAAGTACTGTCCTCAAGTGCCCAACATGTTCTTCCTCAGTCCGGGAGTAGATAAGTATATCGTCAATGAATACTATGACGAATTGGTCCAAAAATGGCTGGAATACCCTGTTCATCAAACTCATGAAAACAGCCGGGGCATTCGTCACCCCAAAGGGCATGACTAAGAATTCATAGTGCCCATATCTGGTTCTGAAAGCTGTCTTCTGTACATCATCCTCTCTAACTCGGATCTGGTGGTACCCTGACCTCAAATCAATCTTACTGTATAGTCTCGTACCCTGCAACTGGTCAAACAAATCATCGATCCTCGGGAGGGGGTACTTGTTCTTCACGGTAGCTTTGTTCAGTTGTCTGTAATCGATGCACAGACGCATCGAGCCATCTTTCTTCCTAACAAATAAAACTGGTGCACCCCAGGGCGATACGCTCGGGCGTATGTAGCCCTTGTCAAGGAGTTCTTGCAACTGAACTTTTAATTCCTTTAACTCCGGTGGTGCCATCCTATACGGGGCACGAGAAATGGCTGACGTCCCCGGTAGTAATTCAATTCCAAATTCGACCTCTCTTGCCGGAGGAAATCCGGGAATCTCTTCAGGAAACACATCAGGAAACTCCGCCACTACGGGTACATCTTCAACTTTTAGTTCTTCCTTCTTCCCAGAAATATCAACAGCATAAATAAGATATCCTGTATGGCCTTGTTCCAATAATTGTGTCATCTTGACCGCGGATATTAACGGAATCTTTGAACGAGAACCATCCCCATAGAACGTCCACTGAACTCCTTCATCAGATCTGAATCGGACAGTTCTCTGCCTGCAGTTCACAACAGCTTGGTACTTATTCAGAACATCAATGCCCAATATACAGTCGAAGTCTGACATTCCTAGAACGATCAAATCCGACCTTAACTTGTTATCCTCAAAATAAATGAGGCCATCATAGACAATCTGATCAGCAATCAAACTTCTTCCAGCGGGTGTCGAGACTATAAGAGGCGTGGGCGACGGAGCAGTGCATATGTGGTGTCTTTCCACAAAACTCGTCGACACAAAGGAGTGTGACGCACCTGTGTCGATTAATATAAAGGCAGGGTGCGTAAATAAAAGACACGTACCCGCTATAACCTCCTCCGGAGCCGCTGTGGCCTGCTCCCTTGTCAATGCATACACCTGCCCTTGAGGTGGCCCCATAGGCTGACTTCCAAACTGCCTCGGAACATATGGGGGCCTGTGTGGTGCTGCTCTGTCCGTAGACCTCCCAGTAGAATTCTGCTGCCTTCCCCTGTTGGGACATTGTCGAGCAAAGTGGCCTCTCTCGCCGCAAACATAACAGCCGACACAATTCTTCGTCAAATGGGGCTGTCCACAAAGAGAGCATTGTACCTCTCCCACACTGCCTCCTCCCCGAGACTGTCCTCCTCTTGGTGGAGCGTCATTCCTGCGGTTTCCCTTCCATCGGTTATCGGGCCTCCTTCCACTGAATCTGGACGCCGAAGTGTTCCCCCCCGACTTGAACCGATCACCTCTGGGCCTTAAATTGTCGGGAGTAGATCTCTGAGGGGGTGCTGGAGGTGGTACAGCATCAGGGTATGCACCTACCCCTAGTTCGGCCAACTCAGCCCGGTTAAGTGCATCATCAAAGCAGGTAGGGCCATATGTAATCACCCTATCGTAGAGTTCTGGCCTCAAGCCTTTCATAAAGTTCCTCATTTTAGCTTGAGTGTCGGCAGCGATATGAGGTACATATCTGAGTAGAGAACAGTAGTGGAGGGCATAATCTGACACCGGCATGGTACCTTGCTTCAACTTATTAAACTCATCTTCTTTAGCTTGACGGGCAGCCGCTGAGAAGTATCGAGCCAGGAATCTAGTTCTGAACAATTTCCAGTTTACTTCTTGACCCTGTGCCTCTTGTTCAATCACGGTGGTCCTCCACCACATCAGTGCTTTCTTGGCTAGCTGGAATTCTGCTAGTCTTATCCAGGCTGTCTTTGCACACGGGGCTGCCACAAATATTTGTTCTATTCTTTCTAGCCATTCCTCGGCTCGCTCCCCTGTTTCAGTCCCTTCAAATGTTGGGGGCCGATACGCTAGAAACTGAGTCAGACTCAATTCTCCCGGCAATAGCTGTTGTTCGGACCCTCGCCTAGGGCTGGCGGGGGGTAGGGAATTCGTGCGCCCCGCACTAGCGTTCACACTTACCGCATCACCAATGTCGATATTTGCTGCCATACTGCAACACAAGGGTTAACAACAAAATCCAAAAGCAGTTCATATAAACATCGTTAGAAACCATAACATGTTATCATAACAATCATATACTTCATGTGTAACATAGTATGTCAAAAGTAAGTGCCTAGCCAGCCTACTGCTAAGGCTACCCTTCACTCATCCCCGGGTTATCTAACCACTGCTCTGATACCACTAATGTAGGGTCTTCCTACCTTAACCTCATTTTAATAGCGCATTATGAACTAAACATGTATTAGAGACATCTTAGAGTTCTGGTTGCTTTGTGAGCTTAATGTAATTACAGGCCAAAATGAAATTTCAATAGTTAGTTAATTACATTCCCCAAAAAGAATGCTAAGGCTAACAAAAATCCTGTATCTATCTTCTTATGCTCCTTTAGCTCACCATCTCAACCCGACCCTTAGTCTCGATCCAAAAGTGTACCTACAGGAACAACCCATCGTGAGCATGTACATCGATACTTAACATCATGAATTAACGGCATATAATAATGCATGGAAATAATTGATAACATATACTTCCTGTTTAATAGTACTATCCTTCCTTGGTTGTTCCTGTGTCATAATTACGCATATAACCATTAGCTCAAGACATGAGTGAATAACATCATATTTCGTATATAAGCTCACAACAATCCATGTTAATTAGAAATGGGACTGTCCGGGTTCTATTATGACAGCGGCACAATTGGCCCCCTCGCTCGACATAACACATCTTATGATACCCATCGCTACGCCTTGATAGCGGATGTATCCCTTATTCAGCGGATGATACCCATCGCTACGCCTTGATAGCGGATGTACCCCATCGCTCAGCGGATGATACCCATCGCTACACTTAGCGGATGTACCCCATCGCTCAGTTATGTGAGCGGCAAGACCTTCCTCGCTTGCCCATAATAGTCACCGGACATTCGACCACTCTAAGTAGCATAGTCAAACATGCGTCATCATTTTATAAACATTATCATCTCAAACGTCGTCATCTTATCATAATTGTCATCATAACATCATATCATCTTTGTTTACCACAACATCATCATCATAACTTATTCATCACAGTCATCATAATCATCATCATAATTACTCATGCAATTAATGCAAGGTCATAGTTTAGGAATGTGTTACCGTATGATGCTCGTACGTTTCTTACGTACCTTAATTCCAAAAGGAGGAGAAATTGTGGAACTTTATCTCCTTGAGGTTGTTGGTGCCTGGGATGGTTCTACACAACCATACAATTCATTATTAGAAGTTAAACAATAGCCCGATACCAAAAATTTAACAAAAATCAACATTTTCAACTTTTGAACAGTGGCGATCGATCGCTCAAAATGAGGCGATCGATCGCCCGATTTTTCTCTTATCGGCGATCGATCGCTTAAAATGAGGCGATCGATCGCCTGATGTTCATTTGGCTACTGGACGTTGGCGATTGATCGCGCCATTTGAGGCGATCGATCGCCTATCCCCTTCTTCGCGTACTGCCCCTCGGCGATCGATCGCTGCTTTTGTAGCGATCGATCGCCACTTACAGTGGCCGCGATTTCACCATTTTCATGTGTATTTTGCAAGCTTATCTTCATACCCTTCAACATCAAACTTCCTAACAACAACAATAACATCATAACACATTAAAACCCACTTAAAACACTTCAAAAATCATACCCCAACTATAAACAACACATACCCATATAAATCCATTTCAAACCCTCCAAAAACCAATACAAACTCAATTAAAACTTTACAAAAGCTTCAAGGAGTGATATATATACATCATAGGGCTTAAATCTTACCAAGAATCACAAGAGTGGAGCTTTTGCAAGGATTTCCTTCTCACTTTTAGGGCAAAATCGAAAATGTGGGGAAAGGGGGTTTTTGGGAGAGTGATTTTTTTTGGGGATTGAGTTTAAAGGGTAAAATGGGGTAAAGATGGTGGGTTAAGTGTTAAATCTTATATTTAACTTGCACCCCAATAATTCATCATGATGTACATAAAATACATTAACATGGTAAGCATTTATAAAATGCAACCAACATCGTTAAATCCATATCACCCTCATAATTAAAATCAACATCATTTAAATCACGTTAATTCTTCATTTCCCACACACATCTCAATCATCGTAATAAATCATCATATAAGCATAGTTAATGTCCAAGTTACCATTAATTAATTTCGGGGCATCACATGTTGGAATTTATTTACCTTATGGAAATGCATGGTCATGTGGATAGGGTGACCCGGGGTTGCATTTCAGGGTGTATGTGGTGCATGTTGGGTAAATATTATTGGGAGCATGATTTATTTGCCTTTGGTAGCAATTGATTAGAAATCATGTGTTTAATTGATATTTGGTGCATTTTGAGTAAATGCTTTGAAAATATCATGTTGGGGTGTTTTATACACCATGGAATTCTTTTGGGTATCATTTTAATAAACTCACATTTTAATATCCAACCCCACTCTTTCAACCTCACTCTTACTTTACCAAAATCAAATCCACAAACCCTTCCCCTCCCAATTTTCGAGCTCAAGCGTAGGGTTGAGGAGAAACCTTTCAAAAATCTTGATTTGTGGAGCATATTGGGTGATTTGAGATCCCCAAGAGGTATGGGTACCTCATGCTTTAATTTTGTAAGGTTTTGTTTGAGTTTAGTTTGATTTTGAATGGTTTTAAAATGGGTTTTGTTGGGTTGTTGTGGGTTTGGTTAATGGTTGGATTTATGGTTGTTTTAAGGTGTATTTTGGAAGTTTATGTTGATATTTATGTTGTTGGTTGGTTGGTTTGAGTATTGGGATGGATTGGAAGGTTTTGGTATGCAAAAATGGTGAAAAATCGCGAGTCTGTGCGAGGCGATCGACCGCCTGAAATGGGGCGATCGATCGCCGCAAGGCAGTACCAAAATTTCGGGTTAGGCGATCGATCGCCTGTTATGAGGCGACCGATCGCCGAGAGGCAGTAGGTTTTTCAAAGGAATGGCGATCGATCGCCATGTTTGGGGCGACCGATCGCCGCTGTGTAAATTTTGAGGTGATCGATCGCCTATGGGAAGCGATCGATCGCCGCCTGTGGAATTTTGGAAAATGGTTTATTTTGTCAAATTTTTGGTATTTGGCTATTATATGGCTTCTAATATGGGGTTGTGTGATTGTGTAGAACCATCCCAGGTAGCAACACAACCGAGGAATTGAAGCCGGACCAATTCCACTTTTGGAAAGGTACGTAGTGGACGTACGGGCACCCCAACGGTACATGTATCTTATATACTTATTGTTTATGCATTGTGGATGCAAGTATATATGTGGTATTGCATAGTGGATGCAAATACATGTTATGCATGATGTTTATAGATGCATATAATTATTGGTGCACATCCCATGAGTCGTGGTCATCCCTTGATGATTTTAATGCTTGCCGCTATTTGGTTTGGTTCCGCTAAATGTGAAGCGAGGGGTGGGAGCGCCGCATGTCACATTTGAGCGTGGTTATCATATGGGGCGAGGAAAGGGTATTTGCCGCTCAACGAGAGGCGAGGGGTGGGAGTCCCGCAGTCCGTTGAAGCGAGGTTATCCTATGCCGCTCATATGTAAATAAGCGAGGGGCATTAAAATACATTGTGATGGACAGACTAGGGATTGGGGATCAGTATTTGTTTTGATCAGTTGGTATATGTCATGACATGTTTTGGCCATTAAAAATAATCTGTTGATTATACTCATGAGTTATGGTACAGGGACAACCAAACGGGAAGCGTTTGAAATGCATGGGAAAACAGGAAGTGTTTTTATAGTGATTATGCATTTACGCTTTATCTTCATATTGTGTTGAATATGAATGATTATTATTGCTCATGTTTGGGGGTTGTCCTTGTAGGTACCTTTTTGGCATGATAGAAGGGCTTGAACGGGTTGAGACAGTGAGCTTCAAGAGCATCTTTGGTAGATGAAAGGACAGGATTCTTTTGTATAGTGCCTACTCTAGGAGTAGCGTAAAACTATAGCTAAACACATTCATTTGATGGGAATGTAATTAATCCTTTTGGTAGTCCTTTATTTTGGCATGTAAATGCTTAAGCTCATAGACTCCACTTGTTTATTATACTCTGATCATTGTTATTAGCTCTATTATGCCTTCTTTCCGCACTTAAGGATTAGGGTCCTTACATTAGTGGTATCAGAGCAGTGGTTAGAGAACCCGGGAACGAGTGAAGGGTAGCCTTAGCATGTTTGGCTAGGTGCTTACATTTGAAGCATGTTTATGCATGTGATGCATATTGGTGTATATTTGGTTATACTAACATGCTTATATCACTCCTGTTATCTAACGACATGATATATATATTGTTTTGGATTGTTGTTAACATTTGTGTTACAGCATGGCTGCTAACGAGGAAGTTGGCGACGTTGGTAGTGTGAATGCGAGTATTGGACAGGCTAATCCTCTACCTCCACCGGCTGTAGGAATGGAACCAGTGGTCCAGTTATTGCTACCGGGTGAGATTAGCTTGACTCAGTTTCTGTCTTATCATCCGCCCCGGTTTGAGGGGACAGAGTCCGGAGAAGAAGCTGAAGAGTGGCTGGAGAGACTTGAGCAGATCTTTGTATCGGCTCCTTGTGCTATTACTGCTTGGCTGAGGCTGGCGGAGTTCCAGTTGGCTAAGAAACCATTGATGTGGTGGAGGAGCACAGTGATGGAGATGAGAGCACTAGGTGCTGTGATTGATTGGACGCTCTTCAGGACCAGGTTCTTGAACCGATACTTCTCCGCGGCAGCAAGACAGACAAAGGAGGATGAATTTACCAGTTTGAGGCAGGGGAACATGACAGTGGCGGACTATGCCACACGGTACTCTTCGTTGTTGAGGTACGTCCCCCACATTGCCACCAGTGGACACGCTAAGATGAGGAACTTTATGAAGGGATTGCGACCGGAGCTCTATGACCGGGTTATCACTAATAACCCAACTTCTTTTGATGACGCTCTCACAAGAGCGGAGCTTGCCGAGCTAGGAGTGGGAGCTTACGCTATGCCACCACCGGTACCGCAACAGAGGCAGACTAGTGACAGTTTGAGGCCTCGGGGTGAGCCATTTAAGCCCCGTGGTGCCTCTTCATCTTCGCGATATGGTGGAAAGAAACACTTTGGACAGAAGCAGCATAACAAGAAGGGTAATTGGTCGGCCAATAGAGGATCTTCACAAGGGGACAGGCCGGGAGAGCCGAGGTGCAACAATTGTGGAGGGCCACATTCGTCAAACAAGTGTCCTGCATGCTATATCTGTGGCAAGATGGGCCACATTGCTCGGTATTGCCCCACTCGGGGAGGACAGTCAGAGTATCAGGGCAACAGGCCGAGGTTTGAGGATAGGACAGTGCAGCAGAGGCAGCAGTTTGGGCCTCGACCATCGGGAGGTCAGACAGTAGGACCACCCCAGGGGCAAGTATATGCACTGACCAGGGAGCAGGCCCAGGCAGCCCCAGAGGAGGTGATCGCCGGTACGTGTCATTTATTTACGTACCCTGCTTTTATTTTGATCGATACAGGTGCCTCCCATTCTTTTGTATCGGTGGGTTTCGTGGAAAGACACCATATGTGCACGTCTTCTTTACCCACGCCTATCCTTGTCTCGACACCCACTGGAAGAAATGTCGTTGCTGATCAGTTTATGGCAGACTGCCTCATTTATTTTGAGGGCAACGAGTTGAGATCAGACTTGAGTGTGCTGGGTATGTCAGACTTCGACTGCATCTTGGGTATTGATGTTCTGAACAGATATCAGGCAGTGGTAGATTGCCGATAGAGGACAGTGAAGTTCAGACCTGAGTTGGGCAGTCAGTGGACTTTCTATGGCAACGGTTCTCGTGCGAAGATTCCGTTGATTTCAGCGATCAAGATGACTCAGTTGTTGGAACGTGGTCACACGGGCTATCTTATTTATGTCGTGGACACGTCTGGGAAGAGTAAGGAACTAAGAGTTGAGGATGTGCCAGTAGTGGCAGAGTTCGCTGATGTATTCCCAGAAGAGATCCCAGGATTCCCACCGGCTAGGGAAGTTGAGTTTGGGATCGAGCTGTTGCCAGGGACATCCGCTATCTCTCGTGCACCTTATAGGATGGCACCGGCTGAGTTGAGAGAGTTGAAAGAACAGTTGCAGGATCTCCTGGATAAGGGGTATATACGCCCGAGCGTGTCGCCATGGGGCGCACCAGTTCTCTTTGTGAAAAAGAAGGACGGTTCGATGCGGTTGTGTATCGATTACCGGCAACTGAATAAGGCTACAGTGAAGAACAAGTATCCTCTTCCAAGGATCGACGATCTGTTTGATCAGTTGCAAGGTACCAGGGTGTATAGCAAGATTGATTTGAGATCCGGGTATCATCAGATTCGGGTCAGAGAGGAAGATGTGCAGAAGACAGCGTTCCGGACCCGATATGGACATTATGAGTTCTTAGTGATGCCGTTCGGCGTGACGAATGCTCCAGCAGTCTTTATGAGTCTGATGAACAGAGTGTTTCAGCAGTATCTTGATCAGTTCGTCATTGTGTTTATTGACGATATTCTTATCTACTCCCGGAGCGAGGAGGAGCATGTGAAACACTTGAGGACAGTGCTTCAGATTTTCAGAGAACAACAGTTATATGCTAAGCTCAGTAAGTGTGAATTTTGGCTGAGCAGTGTAGTGTTTCTGGGGCATGTCATATCGAGCAGCGGGATATCTGTAGATCCCAAGGATTGAGGCTGTGATGGAGTGGGCTGCCCCCACTTCTGTGCCAGAGATTCGGAGTTTTCTTGGTTTGGCCGGGTATTATCGACGCTTTGTCGAGGGCTTTTCGAAGATTGCCAAGCCGCTGACTCAGTTGACCCAGAAGGGAGTGCCTTTCTTTTGGTCAGAAGCTTGTGAGGAGAGCTTCCAGGAGTTGAAGCACCGATTGACGACGGCGCCAGTGTTAGTGATCCCGACGGAGAACTCCAGATTTGTTCTGTATACTGATGCATCACTGCAGGGCCTTGGGTGTGTTCTGATGCAAGATAAGCATGTGGTAGCTTATGCATCGAGGCAGTTGAAGCCGCATGAGACCAGATATCCAGTTCATGACTTGGAATTGGCGGCTATCATCTTCGCCCTGAAGATCTGGAGGCATTATTTGTATGGTACTTCATTCACCATATACACGGATCACAAGAGCCTCAAATTTTTATTCACTCAGGCAGAGCTGAACATGAGGCAGAGGAGGTGGATGGACCTACTCAAGGACTACGATTGCGAGATAGAGTACCATCCCGGGAAGGCCAATTTGACAGCAGACGCTCTGAGCCGGAAAGTAAGGAGTTCTACTGAGGACGTCATCCATTTGTCTGCTATGATGACCTCCTATTGCCATCTGGGCTATGATTTTGACATTGATGCATCGCCTGTGTATGTATCGACTTTGTTAGCTGAGCCAGATATTTATGAGAGTATCCGGAGAGCTCAGAGGTCAGATGACGAGGTCCAGAGGTGGTTATCTTTAGTACATCTTGGTCAGCCGACGAAGTTCAGAGTGGCCGATGACGGGTCTTTGAGATTGGGTGACCGATGGGTGGTTCCAAGTACGCCGGAGTTGCGTAGAGGGATCTTGGAGCGAGCTCACAGTAGCAGACTTAGCATCCACCCAGGTGGGAAGAAGATGTACAGGGATCTGCGTGGTCAGTTTTGGTGGAAGAGAATGAAGTCTGATGTCGTCGCTTTTGTAAAGAGGTGTTTGATCTGCCAGCAGGTTAAGGCAGAGAGACAGAGACCTGGCGGCGAGTTGAGAAGCTTGGAGATACCGAAGTGGAAGTGGGAGCACATTTCCATGGACTTCGTGACTCATTTGCCGAGGAGTGCTTCAGGCTTCGATGCTATATGGGTGATTGTGGACAGATTAACTAAGGTAGCCCACTTTATCCCCTATAGCATGACTTTCACATTTTTGAGGATGGCGCAGTTGTATATTAGAGATGTGGTGAGATTGCATGGGATCCCCGTTTCCATAGTGTCAGATCGAGATCCGCGATTCACATCTCATTTCTGGGAAGGCCTTCAGTCAACTTTGGGAACTGAAGTCAGATTGAGCACTGCTTATCATCCTCAGACGGATGGCCAGACCGAGCGCACTATTCAGACGCTCGAGGACATGCTGAGAGCTTGTGTTTTGGAGTTCGATGCCTCTTGGCAGGATTCAGTGCCTTTGGTAGAGTTTTCGTATAACAATAGCTACCAGGCGAGTATTCAGATAGCTCCGTTTGAAGCTCTTTATGGCAGACGGTGTAGATCACCCTTGTGTTGGGATGATTTGGACCGCAGATCGGTCGGAGGACCGGAGTTGATCCGAGAGATGGAAGAGAAGATAAAGATTATAAGGCAGAAAATGAAAGCGGCCCAGGACAGACAGGCAGCTTATGCAAATAAACGGCGGAGACCGTTGGAATTTCAGTTGGGAGATAAGGTCTTTTTGAAGATCTCGCCTTTCAGAGGCGTTGTGCGATTTGGGATGCGCGGGAAACTGTCTCCGAGGTATGTTGGACCGTACGAGATCTTGCAGCGCATCGGCACTTTAGCTTACCGACTGGCTTTGCCGCCTTCTTTATCTGGTATACATGATGTGTTTCATGTATCGATGCTGCGGAAGTATGAGCCGGATCCGTCTCACGTGTTGCAGCCTTCCGAAGTTCAGTTGGAATCAGATGTATCTTATGTGGAACGGCCTGTCAGAATTCTAGATCGAGTAGACCGTAGACTTCGGAACAAAGTGATACCTATGATCAAGGTTCAGTGGGATCGCAGGGGTGTCGAGGAGGCTACGTGGGAGACGGAGCGGCATATGGTGCAGCACTACCCGGAACTATTCTCTGGTATGTGTTTATGTTTAGTTTCCTTTTGGGGTAAGTGCATGTGATTTCGAGGACGAAATCTTATAAGTAGGGGAGTGTTGTGATATCCCCGAAATGGTTAATTGCATTTGGGCATTAATTACGATTATTATGATTAATTATGTGGTAATTAATTATGTGTTGGAATTTATTTACCTTATGGAAATGCATGGTCATGTGGATAGGGTGACCCGGGGTTGCATTTCAGGGTGCATGTGGTGCATGTTGGGTAAATATTATTGGGAGCATGATTTATTTGCCTTTGGTAGCAATTGATTAGAAATCATGTGTTTAATTGATATTTGGTGCATTTTGAGTAAATGCTTTGAAAATATCATGTTGGGGTGTTTTATACACCATGGAATTCTTTTGTATCATTTTAATAAACTCACATTTTAATATCCAACCCCACTCTTTCAACCTCACTCTTACTTTACCAAAATCAAATCCACAAACCCTTCCCCTCCCAATTTTCGAGCTCAAGCCTAGGGTTGAGGAGAAACCTTTCAAAAATCTTGATTTGTGGAGCATATTGGGTGATTTGAGATCCCCAAGAGGTATGGGTACCTCATGCTTTAATTTTGTAAGGTTTTGTTTGAGTTTAGTTTGATTTTGAATGGTTTTAAAATGGGTTTTGTTGGGTTGTTGTGGGTTTGGTTAATGGTTGGATTTATGGTTGTTTTAAGGTGTATTTTGGAAGTTTATGTTGATATTTATGTTGTTGGTTGGTTGGTTTGAGTATTGGGATGGATTGGAAGGTTTTGGTATGCAAAAATGGTGAAAAATCGCGAGTCTGTGCGAGGCGATCGACCGCCTGAAATGGGGCGATCGATCGCCGCAAGGCAGTACCAAAATTTCGGGTTAGGCGATCGATCGCCTGTTATGAGGCGACCGATCGCCGAGAGGCAGTAGGTTTTTCAAAGGAATGGCGATCGATCGCCATGTTTGGGGCGACCGATCGCCGCTGTGTAAATTTTGAGGCGATCGATCGCCTATGGGAAGCGATCGATCGCCGCCTGTGGAATTTGGAAAATGGTTTATTTTGTCAAATTTTTGGTATTTGGCTATTATATGGCTTCTAATATGGGGTTGTGTGATTGTGTAGAACCATCCCAGGTAGCAACACAACCGAGGAATTGAAGCCGGACCAATTCCACTTTTGGAAAGGTACGTAGTGGACGTACGGGACCCCAACGGTACATGTATCTTATATACTTATTGTTTATGCATTGTGGATGCAAGTATATATGTGGTATTGCATAGTGGATGCAAATACATGTTATGCATGATGTTTATAGATGCATATTATTATTGGTGCACATCCCATGAGTCGTGGTCATCCCTTGATGATTTTAATGCTTGCCGCTATTTGGTTTGGTTCCGCTAAATGTGAAGCGAGGGGTGGGAGCGCCGCAAGTCACATTTGAGCGTGGTTATCATATGGGGCGAGGAAAGGGTATTTGCCGCTCAACGAGAGGCGAGGGGTGGGAGTCCCGCAGTCCGTTGAAGCGAGGTTATCCTATGCCGCTCATATGTAAATAAGCGAGGGGCATTAAAATACATTGTGATGGACAGACTAGGGATTGGGGATCAGTATTTGTTTTGATCAGTTGGTATATGTCATGACATGTTTTGGCCATTAAAAATAATCTGTTGATTATACTCATGAGTTATGGTACAGGGACAACCAAACGGGAAGCGTTTGAAATGCATGGGAAAACAGGAAGTGTTTTTATAGTGATTATGCATTTACGCTTTATCTTCATATTGTGTTGAATATGAATGATTATTATTGCTCATGTTTGGGGGTCCTTGTAGGTACCTTTTTGGCATGATAGAAGGGCTTGAACGGGTTGAGACAGTGAGCTTCAAGAGCATCTTTGGTAGATGAAAGGACAGGATTCTTTTGTATAGTGCCTACTCTAGGAGTAGCGTAAAACTATAGCTAAACACATTCATTTGATTGGAATGTAATTAATCCTTTTGGTAGTCCTTTATTTTGGCATGTAAATGCTTAAGCTCATAGACTCCACTTGTTTATTATACTCTGATCATTGTTATTAGCTCTATTATGCCTTCTTTCCGCACTTAAGGATTAGGGTCCTTACAAATACATACGAGGATCCAGCTCATATTTCCGCAGCATAGATACATGAAACACGTCTTGAATACCAGACAACGATGGTGGCAGTGCCAAACTGTAAGCCAAGGTACCGATGCGCTGTAAAATCTCATACGGTCCCACATACCTCGGAGACAATTCCTCGCATACCAAACCGAACCACACCTCTGAGAGGTGAGATCTTCAAAAAGACTCTGTCTCCCAAATGAAATTACAACGGTCTCCGCCGTTTATTTGCATAGGCTGCCAGCCTGTCCTGGGCTGCCTTCATTTTCTGAGGGATAACCTTTACATTATCCTCCATTTCCCGAAGCAGTTCGGGTCCTCCTACATCTTTACTGGTTAAGTCATCCCAGTATAATGGCGACCTACAACGCCTACCAGTCAAAGCCTCAAATGGTGCCATCTGAATACTCGCCTGATAGCTGTTGTTGTATGTGTGATATCCTCGAATCAATTAATTGCAATTTGGGCATTAATTATGTTTATGTGATTATTTATGGTGATAATTAATATATGTGTTGGAAATAATTATCTTGGTGAAATGCTTAGTCACATGGTATGCGTGTCCCGGTGGTGCATTTCGGGGTACATGTTATGCATGTTGGGAAATTGGGGGTTATTATAGTTGTTCATGGTAATTGATAATTATTTGGTAAATCATGGTTTTAATTGGGATTTGGATGCATTTTGGTAAAATGCTTATAAAATATAATGTTGGGGTATTTTATAAATCATGGTAATTGTTGGGGTACAATTTTAATTAAACCCATTTAACCCACTACCCCCCACTTTACCCATCACTTTACAAATCCCCAATTACTCTCCCAACCCTAACCCTTATCCCCATTTTCGAGTTTGGCAAGGCAAGGAAGGAGGAATCTTTGCAAAATTTCCATTTGTGTGATTCTTGGTAAGATTTGAGGTCTAGGAAGGGTATAGATCATTCCTTGTTGTTTTTGTAAGGATTGGTTGTGATTTGAGTTGATATTTGAGTTTTGAAAATGGGTTTGTTTTGGGTTGGTATGATTTTTGGTTGGGTTTTGGAGTATGTTGTTGTTGAGGGTTGTTTTGAAGTTATATTAGTGTTTTTGATGTATTGGATTGAGGTGTTATGGATTTAATGTGGTTTGGTAAGGTTCTGTGCACATTAATGGCGATTTCTCGCATTTACAGAGCTCCTCGATCGATCGAGTACCCTCATTCTATCGATCGAGCACGGCAGAGCTTCGGGCAGAAATTTTGAAGTCTTACCGATCGATCGAGATTGTAGGGTCTTCCTACCTTAACATCATTATAATAACGTATTATGGACTAAACATGCATTAATAACATCTTAGGGTTCCGGTTATAGCCTTGAGCTAATATGATTACAGGCCAAAAATAAAATTCCAAAAGCTAATTAATTACATTCTCGATAATGAATGTTAAAGCTATAGATTTACACTACTCCTAGAGTAGAGACTATCCAAAAAAATCATGTAGCCTAAATTCTTGCATGCTCCTCGTAGTTCATTGCCTCAACCCGACCCTTAGCCCTTCAGTCCAAAAGTGTACCTACAGGAACAACCATCATGAGCATGCACATCATTACTTAACATCATAAGACAATGGCATATAAATAATTGCATGAAAATAATAGTTAACATATACTTCCTGGTTAATCGCATTAATCCACTTTTGTTGTCCCTGTTTCATAGTCATGCATGTAATCATTAGTTCTTGACATAAATGATTAAAATCATACTTCACATATGCTCATAATCAACAATGTTAATTAGAAATGTGAATGTTCTGGTCCTGCTATGACAGCGGCACAATTGGCCCCCTCGCTCGACATATAGCGCTACTGTGATATCCCTCGCTACACCTTGATAGCGGATATATCTCCTCGCTAGCTATGTCAGCGGTAAGTACCTTCCTCGCTTGCCCATAACAACCACCGGAACACTCAAGCATTTCTAATAACATAGTTTAACATACATCATAAACATCATAGCATCTTTACTCATCATAGACATCATCGTATCTTCACTTATCATAATCATCATCATAAACATCATATCATCTTTAATCATCATAGACATCATCGTAACTTTACTTATCATAATCATCATCATAAACATCATAAATACTTATGCAATCATTGCGTAGTCATAGTATAGGAGGGTGTTTTACGGTCCGATGCCCGTACGTCTCTTACGTATCTTAATTCCAAAAGTGGAGAAGTTGAAGAACTTTATCTCCTTGATGTTGTTGGTACCTGGGATGGTTCTACACAACCATACAAATCAATATTAGAAGCCAATTATAGTCCCAATACCAAAAATTCAACAAAAAATATCATTTGCCACTTTTAAGCTGCTGGCGATCGATCGCTGCATCGAGGCGATCGATCGCGAGCCTTACCGATCGATCGCTTTGTTGCAGCGATCGATCGCCTGACCCTTCTGCCTCACGGCGATCGATCGCGCCATATATGGCGATCGATCGCCTGTAGCATTTTTCGCTACTGGCCTTCGGCGATCGATCGCTGCATTTGTAGCGATCGATCGCCACCTTCTGTGTGCGCGATTCTTCACCATTTTTGAACATTTTTCAAGCTCAACCTCATACCCTTCAAACCCAAACATTCCAACAACACAAATACCAACATAACTCACCAAAACCCACATAAAACACTTCAAAAATCATACCCCAACAACATACAACACATACCCAAAAAAAAACCCTCATAAAAACTCAAATACCATCCCATTTCAAAACAAATCCATACAAAAACAACAAGGAATGATATATGTCCTTTCTAGGCCTCAAATCTTACCAAGAATCACAAGAATGGAGTTTTTGCAAAGACTTCTCTTCCACCTTGAAGCCAAACTCGAAAATGGAAGGAAAAAGGTAGGGTTTGAGAGTGGAATTGGGGATTTAAGAGTGGTGGGGAAAAGTGAGATAAACTGGGGGGTATATTGGGGTTATGGGTTATAAAGTTTAATTTGTACCCCATTAATTAACATGATGTATAAAATACCCCAACATGGTATTTGAAAAGCATTTTACAAAAATGCACCAAACTTCCACTAAATTCATATCTTCCACATAATTATCACTCGACATAATTAAATCATGTTAACACCTCATTTCCCAACATGCATAACATGCACCCTGAAATGCAACCCCCAGGTCATGCCTACCATGTGACTAAACATTTCAACAAGATAATTAATTTCAACACATAAATCAATTATCACCATGATTAATCATATAAACATCATTAATGCCCAAATTGCATATAATTAATTTCTGGGGCATCACAATACTCCCCTACTTATAAGATTTTGTCCTCGAAATCGCATGCACTTACCCAAAATGAAACTAAACATAAATAACATACGAGAAAATAGTTCCGGGTAATGCTGCACCATATGCCGTTCCGTCTCCCACGTAGCCTCCTCGACACCTCGACGATCCCACTGAACTTTGACCATCGGTATAATCTTGCTTTGTAATTTGCGATCCTCTCGATCTAGAATTCTGATTGGTCGAGCGTCTGTATAGTACGCTCTGTCTGGCCGTCTGTCTGAGGGTGATAAGCTGTACTCAGTCTCACCTCTGTGCCCAAAGCTGTCTGGAGACCCTCCCAGAAATGTGAAGTAAACCTTGGGTCTCTGTCAGACACAATCGAGACTGGAACCCCATGCAACCTCACCACATCCCGTACATATAATTGGGCCATCTTTAGGTACGTGAAAGACATACAGTAAGGGATGAAATAAGCCACCTTCGTCAGCCTATCCATGATCACCCAGATCGCATCAAATCCAGAGGCCGTCCTCGGCAAGTGGGTCACAAAGTCAATAGATATGTGCTCCCACTTCCATTCAGGTATCTCTAAACTCTTCAATTCGCCACCAGGCCTCTGCCTCTCCGCTTTTACTTGCTGAGAGATTAAGCATGATGACGTCTCTTTTCATCAGCCTCCACCAAAACTGGTCGCATAAGTCCTTGTACATCTTTCTCCCACCTGGATGTATGCTAAACCTGCTGCTATGAGCACGGTGCAAGATCCCTTGACGCAACTCAGGCATACTCGGAACTACCCAGCGGTTATCAAGTCTCAAGGAACCATCTTCTGTCACTTTGAACTTTGATGGCTGACCCTGAAGTACTATCGATGACCATCTCTGAACCTCATCATCTGTAAGGACCCCAAGCCCTTAACCCTTAATTAGTGTATTAACCACTATGTGTGGCACATGCTTTCAATAAAGACTCAATCGGGAAGCTCAGATGATACTTTACCATCCCCATTACACCAATTTTCACATGATAGACTTTTATAAAAATTTGGGCAGAGTCTCCCCATAAATAGAGCTATCCCAAAACACAAGCACACCACATGATATAATTCCCGGCCAGGGAACACACAATACTCGACAAAATAAAGTACACAAAGTAAATTCCCAGCCAGGGAAGACGCCACACATATGACGACGTAAATGGGTCTCAACACCCACACAATACACTAACGACTCTCATATCATTAGCAATTCTACCACAATTGCATGCAACATATAATGAAAGAGAGAAAGGCTCATGCCTTTATATACAACCCATATACAAGAATATCCGTGCTCACATGCGAGCATCATAAATGTGTAGATAAATCTTGGGTGTATACAAGTACTCTATACGATACCGTGCTCCATCAAGCCCTGGTACCACGATCCTGTGAGTACATCCAATCAACAGCTCGAGCTCAGCTCCACAGCCATCGATGCACCTGTTCACCTGCCCCAACAGAGACAGCCCCCAACGGGGTGAGCATACCAATACACAAAATCTCATAATCACAATAATGAAATTCATAATTTACAACACAAGTAAATATTAATGAATTTAAATGATACTCCCTGGATGGCAACATCCTCATCCGGATTCCGTGTACTGTCCCTGTTCTGACAATCATCAAACTCATCAAATCTCATAAATCAGTAAATCAACACATTGATTTAACTCATAGCATGCCTGATTCTCAAGTATCAATAATTAATGATTCCAAATTCATTATACATGCAAACATAGATATCTCGATATCTAACACTGATTTTCAACTTTGCTACCAATCACAGATAGCTCAAATGCCTAGCATTTATTTTACAAATTCTCTATTTCACTTAGACATCTCACATGTCTCCTAACGAAGACATCTCACATGTCTTACAATGAATACATGATCCCACGATCATTCTCAGGCATCTCAAATGCCCTACCCTTTATTTTACAAATTCTCATTTATACTTAGACATCTCACATGTTACAATAGTCAAATAAACCCAGTACCCCATACCTCTTATAAGGTCATACTACTCTAGTATTACGTACACTTGTGGCAGCGATATCAAGACTAGGTCGTTCCATAGTCATATCGACACACATATATATATATATAGCCATACCCACAACCATCTAATGCAATACAACACATTATGCATTTCACAAGTGCTATCACATATAGTAATGCTCGTACGTCACACGTACCTTAATCTCCGAAGTCCGAGCCAAACCTCGCTCGAGTTCCATGCTCCGAGGAACGATGTGCTAACACGATAAATTAATTCACAATTAATTACGAACATGCAACTCATGCTCAAGCACACCCATAACCCTAAAAAATATTGTCAACACACGACAATAAACCATTATCGAAAATTGCTCAAGAACACCCCACAAATTTTCGAATCTTCACAACACAAATTGAACCCAATTAAACACCATAATTCATCTAAAATATGAATTACTCAATCAACAACAAGAATAATCGCCCCACATGCCAAAGCCCCAAATTTTCGAATTCAAACCCCTAAAATTCGAACACAATAATCATCCTTATACAACTAAAACATGTAATAATCAATCACTAACAAGAATCACCACACCTCTGCCAAAGATCACAATTTTCGAACCCACTTCACCCATACATCCAAAAATTCGAACCAAAGCCAACGAAATTCGAAATAAATTCGAGCCAATAAATCACAATTAGGCAAGGGAATCACATCATAAGCATGGAAAAGGGGTTAGGAAGATTACCCAAACGAAAATCGGAAGAAATCGGACGAAAATCGAAGAACCCTAGAAATTGGGGATCGGCGCATTCCAGCGAAATCCGACTTCAACACGCGACGAAACATCGAATTGATGGAGGGGAAAGGAGCGCCTGGATGAGACGAAGCCGTGGGTAGGTCGGACGCGCCGAACGGCGGCCGGACGGCGGCGGGCGAGGCGTTTGAAGCCGCGGGGGCAGGGGCTGACGCGAGTGGCGCGCGGGAGGGAGAGAAGAAATAAAGGGGCTGAAATGATTTAATTTCCATAATCTCGGGTTCAACTGGTATTTATAGCAAAAATACCCCAAAATACTAATAGCCCCACAAATACATCATGATTCATTAAAAATCATCTGTTTTCAAAAATTCTCTCTCTAACTCAAAAACCCCCTACTGGTGCCCACACCCAGCACCCGAGATTCCGAGTCACACTAAAAACCCAACTCACAGGTTTTCACCGAAATGAGAATACGATCTCAACCTCGGGATCCAACGATCCCAACTACTCAAATAGACGAGCCCAGAAGGCCCGACACCTTGATTAAACTCCAAATCGCCACGTAAAACAACTTTACGGGTTATTAACACTCCGGGATTGACACCTATAATCCCTGGTCATCACAATATCCCCCACTAAAAGAATTTCGTCCTCGAAATTAGCACCGGTGTATCACATAACACCCAGGCTACACAACAACATGAAGCCATAAACTCGATTCCTGACCATATCAGAATCGTCTTAAAAACCTCGAGAATACTTATCTCACATCGAACTCTGAAACAGAGCGACATACCAAAACCAACATATCACCCAAGAGGTAAAACGTACCTCGATGTGGTTCATCCCAAAAGTCAGTCCCTCATGACTGCAAAACAACCAATACTCACGACCGTAGATCGGACAGTCATCCTTCGTTCTAATACCACTAGTAAGAACGCATCATAAATGACACCTCAACCGTGAGAACGTTGACTTCGTGTCAAACTCTGGAGTGGAATAGACTTCCAAATCCATCATAACGTCAAAGAGCGTCAGTATCACTCAATGCTAACAACCCAAAAGCAGTTAGTCAACTGAAACTGCAAGGATTTGAATCGCTCCCGATTCCATCGTAGATATCATCCAATGATATCTTTATCATGACTCACGATGTCTAACACACATCATTACGAGGAAACACTAGTATACCACGGTTCACACATACCAAACCTGGTTTCCACTTTCAAACCTTTTCCATCGAAGGAGCAGTCGCATCACTGCAACTCAATTTGGGCAACACACGGCCACAGATTCACACAAAAGACATCTCACAAGATGTCCACCTCCGGATATTCCAAGGATCACATCCTGATCATAAATAAACCATCGAGACTCCACAGAGTTCAAATTCTGAAAGGACATGCAATAAACCCATTGCATCCTCAACGCTTGTGTCGACAGCGACACCCAATAAATCCGAATTCCTGCCATCCCTTGATAAATCCTAGGATTTAACAATCCAAACTTGGGAAGGCTATCGCATGACTCGAAGGAAACACCAACAAGGAAATACCTTCACCCACACAAGATAACCCCTCCTCAAAGAGAGTCAACTAACTCCACGATTGTTTCTCATAATCATCGTGCCATGGAGATTCCCAATCTCAAGGTGTTCAATATCTCTCATCAGAGATTTGTCATCCAAAATAGCATACTCTATGCTTGACAAAAAGGAAGTCAAAACTAGCATCCGTATACTCACCGGTATACCTGCCTAAGCACTGACATCACATGCACACTCAATGCACTTGGCTCGGGTATCTACAACATACCCCTAAGCCCCAAACACAACTGTTAATTCTGAGTCACTCCCTACTCAGTGGAGGATGATAATAGACGATCAACAACACGGCATGATTCCCAAAATCAACACTACACGTACCAACTTACCGAATCCTTCAAAGATTCCGAAATAGGTCTAATACTACCTCCTTCCCCACAAGGGAAGTGCCATCGAACTCGAGATCCACAAGTCTCGAACCACCGTTCGGAAAAACTGGATACAATAACACCCATTGCATCCCAATTGCATAGATTCCCCAGATCGAGTCAACAACGACTTGATGACTCTCTTGTTGGTACTTCAACCTTATGAGCTGTCCCGGACAAGTCTCACCAAGATTCAACATCAACGTATACACGTTTCAGTGAGGCATGCACAACCTCAACCTCAAATGACGTGGTGACTACTAAAGTCCACCACCATCCACATCGTATCACCTTACGATTTGCCAGACTTGATTCCAACGAGCAGTATCATGGCCCCGACAAGCACACTGTATCATCACTACTATATCTGACTAGCAAAGCACCGCCTCCATAGGTTCATATCAAGTCCACCATCAAACCATATGTTCCATCTCGGTATGCCATACCGTACAAACCGTTAGAGTAATGGGTCATCGCCCAACATACCTCTAAAATACCAAGCACAATGGACAACCCGGTGTCCTTGCTCACTTATGATACAATCATAGTCCGATAAGACTTATCCCACACCCTCAGGGTGGGTGTAACCATGCCTACCCTACGTCACAACACAAGCGAGTAGTTTCCTCAATGACTACTCTTACCACCAAACACTTGGCCCTAGCCAAACCAACGAGCATACCCAAGGGTATCATTGCTCGACAAAAGGTCTCGTCAACTAGTGACCCAGACTCTATCATGTGCTCACCATCGGCACTCAAACCATACAACTAAATACATAACATAAATGTATTAGCTATCAAAACGACGCTACACGTCTACATAGAACACTATGTCATTGTCATCCAATGACGGTACCTGTCAACATATGGCTTTGAAACAATATTGTCGACTCGTGACAGTATATGTCGATACACGACGTCTATGATCTAATCGTCAAACACATGGCATATATATATAGCAACACATAGTATCCACAATAATGCTAACACAAGTAATATGCCATACCTCATCGCTATCAAGATAGCGGAATACCTGTATCCGTCGTCCACCAGCGGTACACAAGTAGCATCCATCGCTCACAGGCGACATAATCCGGCGCTACGCACATAGCGGTATAACCCATCGCTGTGTAATATCCGGTGGCACGAATCATCGTCAATAGAATATCCGGCGGCATGAACCATCGCCAATAGAATAGCGGAATGAGACATCGCTAGCAATATATCCGGCGGCAAGACCCATCGCCAATCAATATAGCGGAATGAACCATCGCTATCAATATACCTGGCGGCAAGAACCATCGCCAATCAATATAGCGGAATGAACCATCGCTATCGATATCCATGGCGGCAAGAACCATCGCCAATCAATATAGCGGAATGAACCATCGCTATCAATACATATGGCGGAATGAACCATCGCCAATCAATATAGCGGCATGAACCATCGCTATCAATACATATGGCGGAATGAACCATCGCCAATCAATATAGCGGCATGAACCATCGCTATCAATACATATGGCGGAATGAACCATCGCCAATCGATATAGCGGCATGAACCATCGCTATCAATATAGATACTGTGGTTGTTCCGGTCCTGTTATAGCAGCGGAATTTTAGGACCCCTCGCTTCGACATATAGCGGCATCATATGATATCCCTCGCTTCGACAATGACAGCGGCATGTTACTTCGCTTAGACATGACAGCGGCAAATATCATACTACCATCGCTTCATATGACAGCGGCAAGTACCTCCCTCGCTCGACTATAACAACTACCGGAACTCCCACTAGCTCCATGTACCTGCATCCAGGTTAATACCACAGTTCACAATATAATGATCGATATCACGTTTCCAATTATATCCACAATATTCCACAATAATCACTAGAATTGTGACTGTTCCGGTCCCAATACAACAGCGGAATGTTAGGACCCCTCGCTTCGACAATGACAGCGGCATGTTACTTCGCTCAGTCATGACAGCGGCAAGTACCTCCCTCGCTCGGAGATAAAGGCTACCGGAACATTCATCAATTCTATCACAATAATCAAGCACAACAGTTGATTCCATTATCACAATATATCACTATCATTTCACATATACCATCACATGTAAGGGTTCACTACCCACGATATACATAATCAAAGGTGTAACACGTTTTACCGTCCGAAGCCCGTACGTCTCACCTTTCCACATAATACATGAAGGGCCAGACATCATCATTAATGCCATCCCATCTCATGCTACACGATTCCTGCAATCACAATGATTAGCAACAACACTTTTCATATCATAAAAGCACATAACAACTAGTTGTGTCATACAACATTAATGTAAGGACCCCAAGCCCTTAACCCTTAATTAGTGTATTAACCACTATGTGTGGCACATGCTTTCAATAAAGACTCAATCGGGAAGCTCAGATGATACTTTACCATCCCCATTACACCAATTTTCACATGATAGACTTTTATAAAAATTTGGGCAGAGTCTCCCCATAAATAGAGCTATCCCAAAACACAAGCACACCACATGATATAATTCCCGGCCAGGGAACACACAATACTCGACAAAATAAAGTACACAAAGTAAATTCCCAGCCAGGGAAGACGCCACACATATGACGACGTAAATGGGTCTCAACACCCACACAATACACTAACGACTCTCATATCATTAGCAATTCTACCACAATTGCATGCAACATATAATGAAAGAGAGAAAGGCTCATGCCTTTATATACAACCCATATACAAGAATATCCGTGCTCACATGCGAGCATCATAAATGTGTATATAAATCTTGGGTGTATACAAGTACTCTATACGATACCGTGCTCCATCAAGCCCTGGTACCACGATCCTGTGAGTACATCCAATCAACAGCTCGAGCTCAGCTCCACAGCCATCGATGCACCTGTTCACCTGCCCCAACAGAGACAGCCCCCAACGGGGTGAGCATACCAATACACAAAATCTCATAATCACAATAATGAAATTCATAATTTACAACACAAGTAAATATTAATGAATTTAAATGATACTCCCTGGATGGCAACATCCTCATCCGGGATTCCGTGTACTGTCCCTGTTCTGACAATCATCAAACTCATCAAATCTCATAAATCAGTAAATCAACACATTGATTTAACTCATAGCATGCCTGATTCTCAAGTATCAATAATTAATGATTCCAAATTCATTATACATGCAAACATAGATATCTCGATATCTAACACTGATTTTCAACTTTGCTACCAATCACAGATAGCTCAAATGCCTAGCATTTATTTTACAAATTCTCTATTTCACTTAGACATCTCACATGTCTCCTAACGAAGACATCTCACATGTCTTACAATGAATACATGATCCCACGATCATTCTCAGGCATCTCAAATGCCCTACCCTTTATTTTACAAATTCTCATTTATACTTAGACATCTCACATGTCTTACAATAGTCAAATAAACCCAGTACCCCATACCTCTTATAAGGTCATACTACTCTAGTATTACGTACACTTGTGGCAGCGATATCAAGACTAGGTCGTTCCATAGTCATATCGACACATATATATATATATATAGCCATACCCACAACCATCTAATGCAATACAACACATTATGCATTTCACAAGTGCTATCACATATAGTAATGCTCGTACGTCACACGTACCTTAATCTCCGAAGTCCGAGCCAAACCTCGCTCGAGTTCCATGCTCCGAGGAACGATGTGCTAACACGATAAATTAATTCACAATTAATTACTAACATGCAACTCATGCTCAAGCACACCCATAACCCTCAAAAATATTGTCAACACACGACAATAAACCATTATCGAAAATTGCTCAAGAACACCCCACAAATTTTCGAATCTTCACAACACAAATTGAACCCAATTAAACACCATAATTCATCTAAAATATGAATTACTCAATCAACAACAAGAATAATCGCCCCACATGCCAAAGCCCCAAATTTTCGAATTCAAACCCCTAATTCGAACACAATAATCATCCTTATACAACTAAAACATGTAATAATCAATCACTAACAAGAATCACCACACCCCTGCCAAAGATCACAATTTTCGAACCCACTTCACCCATACATCCAAAAATTCGAACCAAAGCCAACGAAATTCGAAATAAATTCGAGCCAATAAATCACAATTAGGCAGGGAATCACATCATAAGCATGGAAAAGGGGTTAGGAAGATTACCCAAACGAAAATCGGAAGAAATCGGACGAAAATCGAAGAACCCTAGAAATTGGGGATCGGCGCATTCCAGCGAAATCCGACTTCAACACGCGACGAAACATCGAATTGATGGAGGGGAAAGGAGCGCCTGGACGAGACGAAGCCGTGGGTAGGTCGGACGCGCCGAACGGCGGCCGGACGGCGGCGGGCGAGGCGTTTGAAGCCGTGGGGGCAGGGGCTGACGCGAGTGGCGCGCGGGAGGGAGAGAAGAAATAAAGGGGCTGAAATGATTTAATTTCCAAAATCTCGGGTTCAACTGGTATTTATAGCAAAAATACCCCAAAATACTAATAGCCCCACAAATACATCATGATTCATTAAAAATCATCTGTTTTCAAAAATTCTCTCTCTAACTCAAAAACCCCCTACTGGTGCCCACACCCAGCACCCGAGATTCCGAGTCACACTAAAAACCCAACTCACAGGTTTTCACCGAAATGAGAATACGATCTCAACCTCGGGATCCAACGATCCCAACTACTCAAATAGACGAGCCCAGA
Organism: Haberlea rhodopensis; assembly: GCA_907163345.1. NCBI lineage: Eukaryota > Viridiplantae > Streptophyta > Magnoliopsida > Lamiales > Gesneriaceae > Haberlea > Haberlea rhodopensis. Next base: position 988,111 of record CAJQUN010000156.1, read on the forward strand.
AGGCCCGACACCTTGATTAAACTCCAAATCGCCACGTAAAACAACTTTACGGGTTATTAACACTCCGGGATTGACACCTATAATCCCTGGTCATCACATCATCCGACCTTTGGGCTTTCCTGATAGCCTCAAATATGTTTGGCTCAGCCAATAAGGTCTACACTCGCACCGGCGACGTGTCCACATCGAAATCATAGCCCAGATGGCAATAAGAAGTCATCATAGCTGATAAACTCATGGTATCCTCAGCAGTACTCTTCACCTTGCAACTTAAGGCGTCTGCTATCAAGTTTGCTTTACCAGGATGGCACTCAATTTCGCAATCATAATTCTTGAGTAAATTCATCCATCTTCTTTGACGCATATTCAATTCATCCTGTGTGAACAAAAACTTCAGGCTCTTATGGTTTGAATAGATGGTAAACGTCGTACCATACAGGTAATGCCTCCAAATCTTCAAGGCAAATATGATGGCTGCCAGCTCTAAATCATGGACTGGATACCTAGCCTCATGTGGCTTCAGCTGCCTCGATGCATAAGCCACCACATGCTTATCTTGCATCAAAACACAGCCCAAACCCTGCAGTGATGCATCCGTGTACAAGGCAAACCTCTTATTCTCGGAAGGAATCACCAATACAGGTGCCGTAGTCAAACGACGCTTCAATTCTTGGAAGCTTTCCTCACAAGCTTCGGACAAATAGAACGGGACTCCTTTTCTGAGTCAGCTGTGTCAACGGCTTAGCGATCTTAGAGAATCCCTCAACGAAACGTCGGTAATAACCTGCTAAACCAAGGAAGCTCCGTATCTCGGGTATAGAAGTGGGTGCAGCCCACTCCATCACAGCTTCAACCTTCCTGGGATCCACAGATATCCCGCTGCTAGATATAACATGACCCAAGAACACCACACTGCTCAACCAGAACTCACACTTGCTGAGCTTTGCATATAACTGATGATCCCTAAGGATCTAGAGTACTGTCCTCAAGTGCTTCACGTGTTCCTCTTCGGTCCGAGAATAAATGAGTATATCGTCAATGAAAACAATGACAAACTGATCCAAATACGGTTGAAATACTTTGTTCATCAGACTCATAAAAACAGCTGGGGCATTTGTCACCCCAAAAGGCATGACTAAGAACTTATAGTGCCCATACCTAGTCCTGAAAGCTGTCTTCTGAACGTCATCTTCCCTTACCCAAATCTGATGATACCCCGACCTCAGATCGATCTTACTGTAGAGTCTCGTACCCTGCAACTGGTTAAACAAATCATCGATCCTCGGAAGTGGATACTTATTCTTCACTGTAGCTTTGTTCAGTTGCCTGTAATCGATGCACAGACGCATCGAACCATCTTTCTTTTTGACAAATAGGACTGGTGCACCCCAGGGCGATACGCTAGGGCGTATGTAACCCTCATCAAGGAGCTCTTGCAACTGAACCTTCAACTCCTTCAACTCCGCTGGTGCCATCCTATACGGGGCACGAGAAATGGCAGACGTCCCCGGTAGTAACTCAATCCCAAACTCGACCTCTCTTGTCGGTGGAAATCCGAGAATCTCTTCCGGAAAGAAATCAGGAAACTCCGCCACTACGGGCACATCCTCAACCTTTAATTCTTCCCACTTTTCAGTAATATCAACAACATAGATGAGATATCCTCTATGGCCCCATTCCAATAACTGTGCAATCTTGACAGCAGATATCAACGGGATCTTTGAACGAGAACCATCCCCATAGAATGTCCACTAGACTCCAATATCAGACCTGAATCGGAAAGTCCTCTGCCTGCAGTTCACAACTGTCTGATACCTGTTCAGAACATCAATGCCCACAATGCAGTCAAAGTCTGACATTTCCAGAACAATCAAATCTGACTTCAATTCATTGCCCTCAAAATAAATGAGGCCGTCATAGACAATCCGATCAGCAATCAAACTTCTTCCAGCGGGTGTCGAGACTACAAGAGGCGTGGGCTACAGAGAAGTGCATATGTGGTGCCTTTCCACAAAACTTATCGACACAAAAGAGTGTGACGCACCTGTGTCTATCAATATAAAAGCAGGATGCGTAAATAAAAGACACGTACCCGCTATCACTTCCTCCAGAGCCGCTGTTGCCGGCTCCCTTGTCAATGCATAAACTTGCCCCCTGAGGTGGCCCCATAGGCTGACCTCCATACTGCCTCGGTACAAACGGTGGCCTGTGCTGCACTGCTCTGTCCGCAGGCCTCCCCGTAGAGTTCTGTTGTCCCTCCCGATTGGGACATTGTCGAGCAAAGTGGCCCTTATTGCCACATACTTAACAACCGATGCAGTCTTTCGTCGAATGTGGTTGCCCACAAAGAGAGAACTGGACCTTCACAAATCTGCCACCCTGAGACTGTCCTCTTCCTGACGGGGCATCATTCCTACGGTTTCCTTTCCAACGATTCTCGGGCCTCTTACCACTGAACCTCGAAACTGATGTGTTCCCCCTTGGCTTGAACTGATCACCCCTTGGCTTCAAATTATCAGAAGTAGATTTCTGAGGGAGTGCTGGAGGTGGCACGACATCGGGATATGCACCAACTCCCAGTTCGGCTAGCTAAGCCCGTGAAAGGGCGTCATCAAAGCAAGCAGGGCCATAAGTGACCACCCTGTCATACAGTTCAGGCCTTAAGCCTTTCATGAAGTTCCTCATCTTTGCTTGAGTACTTGTGGCGATATGAGGTACATATCTGAGCAAAGAACAGTAATGAAGAGCATAATCTGACACAGGCATGTTACCTTGCTTAAGGTTAGTAAACTCATCCTCCTTAGCCTGTCGTGCAGCAGCTGAAAAATAGCGGGTCAGAAACCGAGTTCTGAACAGCTTCCAATTTATTTCCTGTCCCTGAGCCTCTTGCTCTACTACTGTGGTCTTCCACCACATCAATGCCTTCTTGGCCAGTTGGAATTCCGCTAACCTTATCCATGCTGACTTCGCACATGGAGCTGCCACAAATATCTGTTCCATCCTTTCTAACCACTCCTCGGCCAGTTCCCCTGTCTCAGTTCCTTCGAACATCGGGGTCGGTATCTCAGAAACTGAGCCAAACTTAGCTCCCCAGGTAGTAACTGTTGCTCAGAGGGTTCTTCGCCCAATGCTGGCGGTGATAGGGGATTGGTACGCCCAGCACCTGCATTAACACTAATTGCATCACCCACTTCCACATTTGCTGCCATGCTGCAAGACAAGGGTTAACAACAATACCCAAAAGCAGTTCTGGGTAATGCTGCACCATATGCCATTCCGTCTCCCACGTAGCCTCCTCGACACCCCGACGATCCCACTGAACTTTGACCATCGGTATAACCTTGCTTCATAATCTGCGATTCTCTCGATCTAGAATTCTGATTGGTCATTCTACGTAGGATACATCTGAGTCCAACTGTACTTCAGTAGGCTGTAATATATGAGACGGGTCTGGCTCATACTTCCGTAACATAGAGACGTGAAAAACATCATGTATGCCAGATAAAGACGGCGGTAGAGCCAAACGGTAGGCCAAAGCACCGATACACTACAATACTTCATATGGCCCAACATACCTCGGAGATAACTTCCCCGGCATACCAAAACGAACCACACCCCTGAAAGGTGAGATCTATACAAAGACCTTATCTCCTAATTGGAATTCTAGCAGTCGTCGTCGCTTATTGGCATAGGCTGCTTGCCTATCCTGGGCCGCTTTCATCTTCTGGCGTATCAACTTAATCTTTCCTTCCATATCCCTAATCATATCCGGTCCTCCGACCGCTTTACTAGTCAAGTCCTCCCAATACAGCAGTGACCTACAGCATTGTCCGTAAAGAGCTTCAAAAGGGGCCATTTGAATGCTCGCCTGATAGCTGTTATTATAGGAGAACTCCACCAGTGCCACTGAATCATGCCATGGAGTATCAAATTCCAATACACATGCCCTCAGCATATCTTCGAGCGTCTGTAAAGTACGCTCCGTCTGGCCGTCTGTCTGAGGGTGATATGCTGTACTCAGTCTCACCTCTGTGCCCAAAGCTGTCTGGAGACCCTCCCAGAAATGTGAAGTAAACCTTGGGTCTCTGTCAGACACAATCGAGACTGGAACCCCATGCAACCTCACCACATCCCGTACATAATATTGGGCCATCTTTAGATATGTGAAAGTCATACAGTAAGGGATGAAATGAGCCACCTTAGTCAGCCTATCTACGATCACCCAGATCGCATCATATCCAAAGGCCGTCCTTGGCAAGTGGGTCACGAAGTCCATAGATATGTGCTCCCACTTCCATTAAGGTACCTCTATACTCTTCAGTTCGCCACCAGGCCTCTGCCTCTCCACTTTTACTTGCTGACAAATCAAACACTTCTTGACAAAGGTGATGACGTCTCTTTTCATCCGTCTCCACCAAAACTGGTTTCATAACTCCTTGTACATATTTCTCCCACCTGGATGTATGCTAAACCTGATGCTATGAGCACGATGAAAGATCCCTTGACGCAACTCTGGTGCCCTCGGCACTACCCAACGGTTACCAAGCCTCAAAGAACCATCTTCTGCCACTCTGAACATTGATGGCTGTCCCTGGAGCACTATCGATGACCATCTCTGAACCTCATCATCCGACCTCTGGGCTTTCCTGATAGCCTCAAATATGTCTGGCTCAGCCAACAAGGTCGACACTCGCACCGGCGACGTGTCCACATCAAAATCATAGCCCAGATGGCAATAAGAAGTCATCATAGCTGATAAACTCATGGTATCCTCAGCAGTACTCTTCACCTTCCAACTTAAGGCGTCTGTTATCAAGTTTGGTTTACCATGATGGTACTCAATTTCATAATCTTAATCCTTGAGTAAATCCATCCATCTTCTTTGACGCATATTCAATTCAGCCTGGGTGAACAAAAACTTCAGGCTCTTATGGTCTGAATAGATGGTAAACGCTTTACCATACAGGTAATGCTTCCAAATTTTCAAGGCGAAAATGATGGCCGCCAGTTCCAGATCATGAACTGGGTATCTGGTCTCATGAGTCTTCAATTGCCTCGAAGCATAAGCTACCACGTGCTTATCCTGCATCAATACACAGCCCAAACCTTGCAGTGATGCGTCTGAGTACAAAGCAAACCTCTTATTCTCAGAAGGAATCACCAATACAGGTGCCGTAATCAAACGACGCTTCAATTCTTAGAAGCTTTCCTCACAAGCTTCGGACCAATAGAACGGGACTCCTTTCTGAGTCAGCTGTGTCAACGGCTTAGCGATCTTTGAAAATCAATCGACGAATCGTCGGTAATAACCCGCTAAGCCAAGGAAGCTCTGTATCTCGGGTACAGAAGTGGGTGGAGCCCACTCCATCACTGTGATGACCAGAGATTAGGGATGTTAATCCCGGAGTGTTAATAACCCCTAAAGTAGTTTTACGTGGCGATTAGGAGTTTAATCGAAGTGTTGGACCTTTCGGGCTCGTCTATTTGAGTAATTGGGATCGTTGGATCCCGAGGTTGAGATCGTATTCTCATTTCGGTGAAAACCTGTGAGTTGGGTTTTTAGTGTGTCTCGGAATCTCGGGTGCTTTGTGTGGGCACCGGTAGGGGGTTTTTGAGTTAGAGAGAGAATTTTTGAAAACAGATGATTTTTAATGAATCATGATGTATTTGTGAGGCTATTAGTATTTCAGGGTATTTTTGCTATAAATACAAGTTGAACTCGAGATTTTAATTACCGGAACCATTTCAGCACCTCGTTTCTCTCTCCTCGCGCGCGCCCCTTTCCCGATCCCCTTTGACCCCCGCGCACAAAAGTGCTCCGCCCGCCGCCGTCCGGCCGCCGTTCGGTGCGTCCGACCCGCCGTTGGATTCGTCTCTCCGAGGCGCAGCTATTCATACCATCAATTTGAAGTTTGGTCGCGATTTGAGCTCGGATTTGCCAGAAAAGCGTAGGGTTCGAAACTGGAATTCTGTCCGATTTTGTGGCTCGATTCTTGGTACGATTTTGGGGCTTTCTTTCAGGTGTTATTGGGGCGTTTTGGTGCTTAGTTTGGGTCGACAATTTCTTGGTTTGTGGTTCAAAGAAATTGGTTGCCAATTGATTCGATTTTCATGCTGTTTGAATGAGTTAGGGTTCGAATTTTGGGGACTTTTGGCAAGGGGTGATGATTCTTGCTATTGATCGATTAATTCATGTTTTAGATGTATTATGATGCTTATTGTGTTCGAATTTAAGGAATTGGATTCGAATTTAGGGCTTGAATTCGAATTTTGGGGGTTTTGGCATGTGGGGCGATTATTCATGTTGTTGATTGATTAATTCATATTTTAGATGAATTATGGTGTTTAATTGGGTTCGAATTGTGGAGTGAGGGTTCGAAAATTTATGGGGAGCTCTTGAGCAATTTTCGTTGATGTCTCATTCGATTTTCCCTCCCTGCATGTACTATACCCCGGGTCCTTGAAATGGTTAATTGTCGTGTGTTGGCAATATTTTTGAGGGTTATGGGTGTGCTTGAGCATGGGTTGCATGTTCGTAATTAATTGTGAATTAATTTATCGTGTTAGCACATCGTTCCTCGGAGCATGGAACTCGAGCAAGGTTTGGCTCGGACTTCGGAAATTTAAGGTACGTGCGACGTACGAGCATTACTTTATATGAGAGCATTTGTGAAATGCATAATGTATTTTGATTTCATCGATGGTTGTGCGTATGGTCATATTTATGTGTTGATATATATGGGGTACTGGGTCTATATGACTATTGTACGGCATTTGAGATGCCTGAGAATGATCGTGGGATCATGTACTCATCATAAGACATGTGAGATGTCTAGGTATAATGGAAAATTGGTAAAATAAATGCTAGGCATTTGAGCTACCTGTGATTGGTAGCAAAGTTGAAAATCAGTATTAGATATCGAGATATCTATGTTTGTATGTATAATGAATTTGGAATCATTAATTATTGATACTTGAGAATCAGGCATGCTATGAGTTAAATCAATGTGTTGATTTACTGATTATGAGATTTGATGAGTTTGATGATTGTGAGAACAGGGACAGTACACGGAATCCCGGATGAGGATGTTGCCATCCAGGGAGTATCATTTAAAATTCATTAGTATTTACTTTTGTTGTAAATTATGAATTTCATTATTGTGATTATGGGATTTTGTGTATTGGTATGCTCACCCCGTTGGGGGCTGTCTCTGTTGGGGCAGGTGAACAGGTACATCGATGGCTTTGGAGTTGAGCTCGAGCTGTTGATTGGATTTACTCCCAGGATCGTGATACCAGGGCTTGATGGAGCACGGTATCGTATAGAGTACCTATATACACCTGAGGATTATATACATATTCATGATGCTCGCATGTGAGCACGATTATACTTGTATATGGATTGTATATAAAGGCATGAGCCTTTCTCTCTTTCATTTGATGTTGCATGCAATTAGAGGTAGAATTGCTAAATGATATGAGAGTCATTGGTGTGTTATGTGGGTGTTGAAACCCACTTTTGTCGTCATATGTGTGGTGTCTTCCCTGGCTGGGAATTTACTTGGTATTGCTGCATTCTGTTGAGTATTGTGTATTCCCTGGCCGGGAATTATATTATGTATTGTGCTTTCATTTCGGGATAGCTCTATTTATGGGGAGACTCTGCCCAAATTTTTATAAAAGTCCACAATGTAAAAGTGGTGTAAAGGGGATGGTAATGGGCGAACTCTATGAGTCTATTTGTTGTTAGGATGATGATCTTATAACATGGCATATTAAAGAAAATTTTGTGATTGCCATTCAATGGTAAATCATCATTTGAGTTTCCCGATTGTTTTTTATTGAAAGCATGTGCCACACATAGTGGTTAGTACACTAATCAAGGGTTAAGGGCTTGGGGTCCTTACATTAGTGGTATCAGAGCAGTGGTTAGCTCTTTGGGGCTGTTGAGGGCCTGAAACATGCTGATAGGGATGAGTAGCACATATTTATGCATGATAGTAGCTAGTGTTGTGTGACACAACTGTTTTGCTTATGTGCATTTGTGATATGTGATCATAGTGAAACGATTATATGTCATGACATCTATAGAATCATAATATAACCTGTTGATTATGATTGTGAGTTGTGACACAGGGACAACCAAGTGGAGCATTTTGAAATGCATTGGGATACAGGAAGTACTTTGTACTCATAGTTTATGCATTTACTCATTATAATCATATTGTGGGGAATATGGATTATCGTATGCTCATGGTTTGGAATTGTTCCTGTAGGGACACTATGACGTGGAAAGGCTAAGGCCATGGTTGAAAGGCACGAAACGGTAACCTGCGTTTTATATACATCATGGAATTATGCATTGTGGTTGCATGTATACATGTAGTGATGATTTTAATGCTTTGCCGCCAAATGTTGAAGCGAGGGGTAGGAGTACCGCATGTCGCATTTGAGCGAGGTGCATTAAAATACACTCATGATGATGTATGTTGGTATATGGATTATGCTTTGTGATGCAGGTATGGATGATGTGATGCCCCGAAATTAATTAATGGTAACCTGGACATTAATTATGTTTATATGATGAGTTATTATGATGATTAAGTTATGTGTGGAAATGAAGAATTAACATGATTTAAGGATGTTGATATTTATTATGAGGAAGATATGGATTTAATGAAGTTGATTTCAATTGTAAATACTTGCCATGTTAATGTATTTGACATACATCATGATGGATTTTGGGGTACAAGTTAAGTATAAGATTTTATATTTAACCCACCTTCCTTACCTCACTTTACTTTCACCCTCAATCCCCAAAATCACTTTCCCAAACCCCCTTTCCCTTATTTTCGAATTTTGCCCTAAAGGTGGGAAGGAATCCTTGTAAAAGTTTTATTCTTGCACTTCTTGGTAAGATTTAGTGCTTATGATGTTTATATATCACTTAATGATGTTATTGAAGTGTTGTTTGAGTTTTGGAAGGGTTTTAAAAAGGGTTTAAAGTGGGTTTGTTTGGGTTAGGATGATTCTTGGTGGGATGTTGGATTTTTAATGGTTTTATGATGTGTGTTGAAGGTTTTGGGTGTTTTAATGGTTATGAGTTGTTGGTATAAATGTGGGTTGAAGTTGGAGTAGGATTTAATGCTCAAAGATGAAGAACTCCCGTGTCTGCGCGAGGCGATCGATCGCCTGAAAACCAGCGATCGATCGCCGAGGGGTAGTACGCGAAGAAGGGGATAGGCGATCGATCGCCTCAAATGGCGCGATCGATCGCCAACGTCCAGTAGCCAAATGAACATCAGGCGATCGATCGCCTCATTTTAAGCGATCGATCGCCGCTAAGAGAAAAATCGGGCGATCGATCGCCTCATTTTGAGCGATCGATCGCCACTGTTCAAAAGTTGAAAAATGTTGATTTTTGTTAAATTTTTGGTATCGGGCTATTGTTTAACTTCTAATGATGAATTGTATGGTTGTGTAGAACCATCCCAGGCACCAACAACCTCAAGGAGATAAAGTTCCACAATTCTCCTCCTTTTGGAATTAAGGTATGTAAGAAACGTACGAGCATCATACGGTAACATATTCCTAAACTATGACCTTGCATTAATTGCATGAGTAATTATGATGATGATTATGATGACTATGATGAATAAGTCTATGATGATAATATTGTGATAAACAAAGATGATGATTTTTGAAATGATAATGTTTATAAGATGATGACGCATGTTTGACTATGCTACTTAGGATGGTTGAATGTCCGGTGACTATTATGGGCAAGCGAGGAAGGTCTTGCCGCTCACATAACTGAGCGATGGGGTACATCCGCTATCAAGGTATAGCGACGGGTATCATCCGCTGAGCGATGGGGTACATCCGCTAGCAAGGCGTAGCGATGGGTATCATCCGCTGAATAAGAGATACATCCGCTATCAAGGCGTAGCGATGGGTATCATAAGATGTGTTATGTCGAGCGAGGGGGCCAACTGTGCCGCTGTCATAATAGAACCCGGACAGTCCCATTTCTAATTAACATGGATTGTTGTGAGCTTATATACGAAATATGATGTTATTCACTCACGTTTTGAGCTAATGATTATATGCGTAATTATGATACAGGGACAACCAAGGAAGGATAGTATTATTATAAACAGGAAGTATATGTTATCAACTATTTCCATGCATTATTTAATGCCATTAATTCATGATGTTAAGTAACGATGTACATGCTCACGATGAGTTGTTCCTGTAGGTACACTTTTGGATCGAGACTAAGGGTCGGGTTGAGATGGTGAGCTAATGGAGCATAAGAAGATAGATACAGGATTTTGTTAGCCTTAACATTCATTTTGGGGAATGTAATTAACTAACTGTTGAAGTTTCATTTTGGCCTGTAATTACATTAAGCTCACATAACAACCAGAACTCTAAGATGTCTCTAATACATGTTTAGTTCTTAATACGCTATTAATATGATGTAATGGTAGGAAGACCCTACAGATGAAATACTTGGTGAATATCCCATGAGTCATTGTTATGGATGAGTGATGATTTTAAATGCTTACCGCTATTTATTGTTTTGTGCCGCTAAAATGTGAAGCGAGGGGTGGGAGCGCCGCATGTCACATTGAAGCGTGGTTAGCATATGAGGCGAGGAAAGAATATTTGCTGCTAAAATGTGAGGCGAGGGGTGGGAGGGCCGCATGTCCATTTAAGCGAGGTTATTCTATGCCGCCTATATGTGAAGCGAGGGGTGGGAGTACCGCATGTTTTATTTGAGCGAGGGGCATTAAAATACACTCCGTGACAATGACTAGGGATCAGCTATATTGACTGACGATGGTTCATGCCGCCATGTATATTGATAGCGACGGTTCATTCCGCTATATTGACTGGCGATGGTTCATGCAGCCATGTATATTGATAGCGACGGTTCATTCCGCTATATTGATTGGCGATGGTTCTTGCAGCCATGTATATTGATAGCGACGGTTCATTCCGCTATATTGACTGGAGATGGTTCATGCCGCCATGTATATTGATAGCGACGGTTCATTCCGCTATATTGATTGGCGATGGTTCTTGCCGCCATGTATATTGATAGCGACGGTTCATTCCGCTATATTGACTGGCGATGGTTCATGCCGCCATGTGTATTGATAGCGATGGTTCATTCCGCTATATTGATTGGCGATGGCTCTTGCCGCCATGTGTATTGATAGCGATGCCTCTTTCCGCTATTATGTGGACGATGATTCATGCTCAGGTGTATAGCGAGATTTCATACCACTTATTATATGACGAGGTATCATGCCGTCGATTCTATAGCGATGGATTGTGCCGCTATGTACCCAACACAGGATTTTGCCGCCTTCGAGCGATGGGTGCTGACTACGTACTATTATCGAGCGACGGAGACAGGTATGCCGCTATATTGATAGCGATGAGGTATGGCATATTACTTGTGTTAGCATTATTGTGGATACTATGTGTTGCTATATATATGCCATGTGTTTGACTATTAGATTATGGATGTCGTGTATTGACACGTACCGTCGTATGTTTGACGATGTTAGTTGGATGTCATATGTTGACATATGCCGTCACGGGATGACGATGACATAGTTGATGTTCTATGTAGACGTGTAGCGTCGTTTTGATGATTAATACATTTGTGTTATGTATTTGACTGTATGGTTTGAGTGCCGATGCTGAGCACATGGTAGAGTCTGGGTCACTAGTTGACGAGACCTTTTTGCCAAGCAGGTTTGCTCTGTGGAGTATTGGATGTATTGTACCGGTAAATGTACCACATCATGTTATAGATGTAAACATTCGTCGAGCAATGATACCCTTGGGTATGCTCGTTGGTTTGGCTAGGGCCAAGTGATTGGTGGTAAGAGTAGTCATTGAGGAAACTACTCGCTTGTGTTGTGATGTAGGGAAGACATGGTTACACCCACCCTGAGGGTGTGGGATAGGTCTTGACGGATTATGATTGCATCATAAGTGAGCAAGGACACCGGGTTGTCCATTGTGCTTGGTATTTTAGAGATATGTTGAGCGATGACCCATTACTCTAACGGTTTGTACGGTATGGCATACCGAGATGGAACATAAGGTTTGTTGGTGGACTTGATATGAGCCTATGGAGACAGCACTTTGCTAGCCAGATATCGTAGTGATGATATAGTGTGCTTGTTGGGACCATGATACTGCTCGTTGGAACCAAGTTTGGCAAATCGTAAGGTGATACGATGTGGATTGTGGTGGACTTAGTAGTCACCACGTCATTTGAGGTTGAGGTTGTGCATGCCTCACTGAAACGTGTATACGTTTATGTTTAATCTTGGTGAGACTTGTCTGGGACAGCTCATAATGTTGAAGTACCAACAAGAGAGTCATCAAGTCGTCATTGACTCGATCTGGAGAATCCGTGTACTTGGGATGCAATGGGTGTTATTGTATCCAGTTTTTCCGAACGGTGGTTCGAGACTAGTGGATCTCGAGTTCGATAGCACTTCCCTTGTGGGGAAGGAGGTAGTGTTATACCTATTTGGAAATCTTTGAAAGATTCGGTAAATTGGTACGTGGGTTGTTGATTTTGGAAATCACGCCGTGTTGTTGATCGTCAATTATCATCCTCCTCTGGATAGGAATAACTCAGAATTGATAGTTGTGTTTGGGGCTTAGGGGTATGTTGTAGATACCCGAGCCGAGTGCATTGAGTATGCATGCGATGTTAGTGCTTAGGCAGGTATACTGGTGAGTATACAGATGCCAGTTATTGATTTCCTTTCGGTCAAGCATAGAGTTATGCTACTTTTGGATGGTTAAATCTCTGATGAGAGATATGGAACACCTTGAGATTGGGAATCTCCATGGCACGATAATTATGAGGCATAATCGTGAAGTTAGTTGACACCCTTTGAGGAGGGATTATCTGGTGTGGGTTGAGGTGTTTCCTTGTTATGGTTTTCCTCCGAGTTATGCGATAGCCTTCCCAAGTTTGGATTGTTAAATCCTAGGATTATCAAGGGATGGCAGGAATTCGGATTTATTGGGTGTCGCTGTCGACACAAGCGTTGAGGATGCAATGAGTTTATTGCATGTCCTTTCAGAATTTGAACTCTGTGGAGTCTCGATTGTTTATTTATGATCAGGATGTAATTCTTGGAACATCCAGAGGTGGACATCTTGTGAGATGTGTTCGGGTGTGGATCGGTGGCCGTGAGTTGCCCGATCCGAGTTGCAGAGGGTGCAACTGCTCCTTGGATGGAGGTGGTCTGTGTAGCAGGAACCAGGCTTGGTATGTGTACATCGTGGTATACTAGTGTTTTCCTCGTAATGATGTGTGTTAGACATCGTGTGTCATAATAGAGATGTCTTTGAATGATATCTACGATGGAATCGGGAGCGATTCGAATCCTTGCAGTTTCAGTTGACTAACTGCTTTTGGACTGTTAGCGTTGAGTTGTGATGACGCTCTTTGACGTTATGATGGATTTGGAAGTCTATTCCACTCCAGAGTTTGACACGAGGTCAACGTCCTCACGGTTGAGGTGTCATTCAGGATGCGTTCTTACTAGTTGTATTAGAATTAAGGATGACTGTCCGATCTACGGTCGTAAGTATTGGTTGTTTTGCAGTCATGAGGGACTGACTTTTGGGATGAACCGCATCGAGGTACGTTTTGCCTCTTGGGTGATATGTTGGTTTTGGTATGTCGCTCTGTTTCAGAGTTTGATGTGAAGTAAGTATCCTCGCGTTTATTAAGACAATCCTAATATGGTCAAGGATCGAGGTTATGGCTTCATGTTGTTGTGTAGCCCGGGTGTTACGGGATACACCGGTGCTAATTTCGAGGACGAAATTCTTTTAGTGGGGGATATTGTGATGACCAGAGATTAGAGATGTTAATCCCGGAGTGTTAATAACCCCTAAAGTTGTTTTACGTGGCGATTAGGAGTTTAATCGAAGTGTTGGGCCTTTCGGGCTCGTCTATTTGAGTAATTGGGATCGTTGGATCCCGAGGTTGAGATCGTATTCTCATTTCGGTGAAAACCTGTGAGTTGGGTTTTTAGTGTGACTCGGAATCTCGGGTGCTTTGTGTGGGCACCGGTAGGGGGGTTTTGAGTTAGAGAGAGAATTTTTAAAAACAGATGATTTTTAATGAATCATGATGTATTTGTGGGGCTATTAGTATTTCGGGGTATTTTTGCTATAAATACAAGTTGAACTCGAGATTTTAATTATCGGAACCATTTCAGCACCTCGTTTCTCTCTCCTCGCGCGCGCCCCTTTCCCGATCCCCTTTGACCCCCGCGCACAAAAGTGCTCCGCCCGCCGCCGTCCGGCTGCCGTTCGGCGCGTCCGACCCGCCGTTGGATTCGTCTCTCCGAGGCGCAGCTATTCATACCATCAATTTGAAGTTTGGTCGCGATTTGAGCTCGGATTTGCCAGAAAAGCGTAGGGTTCGAAACTGGAATTCTGTCCGATTTTGTGGCTCGATTTTTGGTACGATTTTGGGGCTTTCTTTCAGGTGTTATTGGGGCGTTTTGGTGCTTAGTTTGGGTCGAAAATTTCTTGCTTTGTGGTTCAAAGAAATTGGTTGCCAATTGATTCGATTTTCATGTTGTTTGAATGAGTTAGGGTTCGAATTTTGGGGACTTTTGGCAAGGGGTGATGATTCTTGCTATTGATCGATTAATTCATGTTTTAGATGTATTATGATGCTTATTGTGTTCGAATTTAAGGAATTGGAATCGAATTTAGGGCTTGAATTCGAATTTTGGGGGTTTTGGCATGTGGGGCGATTATTCATGTTGTTGATTGATTAATTCATATTTTAGATGAATTATGGTGTTTAATTGGGTTCGAATTGTGGAGTGAGGGTTCGAAAATTTATGGGGAGCTCTTGAGCAATTTTCGTTGATGTCTCATTCGATTTTCCCTCCCTGCATGTACTCTACCCCGGGTCCTTGAAATGGTTAATTGTCGTGTGTTGGCAATATTTTTGAGGGTTATGGGTGTGCTTGAGCATGGGTTGCATGTTCGTAATTAATTGTGAATTAATTTATCGTGTTAGCACATCGTTCCTCGGAGCATGGAACTCGAGCAAGGTTTGGCTCGGACTTCGGAAATTTAAGGTACGTGCGACGTACGAGCATTACTTTATATGAGAGCATTTGTGAAATGCATAATGTATTTTGATTTCATCGATGGTTGTGCGTATGGTCATATTTATGTGTTGATATATATGGGGTACTGGGTCTATATGACTATTGTACGGCATTTGAGATGCCTGAGAATGATCGTGGGATCATGTACTCATCATAAGACATGTGAGATGTCTAGGTATAATGGAAAATTGGTAAAATAAATGCTAGACATTTGAGCTACCTGTGATTGGTAAAGTTGAAAATCAGTATTAGATATCGAGATATCTATGTTTGTATGTATAATGAATTTGGAATCATTAATTATTGATACTTGAGAATCAGGCATGCTATGAGTTAAATCAATGTGTTGATTTACTGATTTATGAGATTTGATGAGTTTGATGATTGTGAGAACAGGGACAGTACACGGAATCCCGGATGAGGATGTTGCCATCCAGGGAGTATCATTTAAAATTCATTAGTATTTACTTTTGTTGTAAATTATGAATTTCATTATTGTGATTATGGGATTTTGTGTATTGGTATGCTCACCCCGTTGGGGGCTGTCTCTGTTGGGGCAGGTGAACAGGTACATCGATGGCTTTGGAGTTGAGCTCGAGCTGTTGATTGGATTTACTCCCAGGATCGTGATACCAGGGCTTGATGGAGCACGGTATCGTATAGAGTACCTATATACACCTGAGGATTATATACATATTCATGATGCTCGCATGTGAGCACGATTATACTTGTATATGGATTGTATATAAAGGCATGAGCCTTTCTCTCTTTCATTTGATGTTGCATGCAATTAGAGGTAGAATTGCTAAATGATATGAGAGTCATTGGTGTGTTATGTGGGTGTTGAAACCCACTTTTGTCGTCATATGTGTGGTGTCTTCCCTGGCTGGGAATTTACTTGGTATTGCTGCATTCTGTTGAGTATTGTGTATTCCCTGGCCAGGAATTATATTATGTGTTGTGCTTTCATTTCGGGATAGCTCTATTTATGGGGAGACTCTGCCCAAATTTTTATAAAAGTCCACAATGTAAAAGTGGTGTAAAGGGGATGGTAATGGGCGAACTCTATGAGTCTATTTGTTGTTAGGATGATGATCTTATAACATGGCATATTAAAGAAAATTTTGTGATTGCCATTCAATGGTAAATCATCATTTGAGTTTCCCGATTGTTTTTTATTGAAAGCATGTGCCACACATAGTGGTTAGTACACTAATCAAGGGTTAAGGGCTTGGGGTCCTTACAATCACAGCTTCAACCTTCCTGGGATCTACAGGTATCCCGCTGCTAGATATAACATGACCCAAGAACACCACACTGCTCAACCAGAACTCACACTTACTGAGCTTTGCATATAACTGATGATCCCTAAGGATCTGGAGTACTATCCTCAAGTGCTTCACGTGTTCCTCTTCTGTCCGAGAGTAAATGAGTATATCATCAATGAAAACAATGACAAACTGATCTAAATATGATTGAAATACTCTGTTCATCAGACTCATAAAGACATCTGGGGCATTTGTCACCCCAAAAGGCATGACTAAGAATTCATAGTGCCCATACCTTGTCCTGAAAGCTGTCTTCTGAACATCATCTTCCCTTACCCGAATCTGATGGTACCCCGACCTCAGATCGATCTTACTATAAAGCCTCATACCCTGCAACTGGTCAAACAAATCATCGATCCTCGGAAGTGGATACTTATTCTTCACTGTAGCTTTGTTCAGTTGCCTGTAGTCGATGCACAGACGCATCGAACCATCTTTCTTTTTGACAAATAGGACTGGTGCACCCAAGGGCGATACGCTAGGGCGTATGTAACCCTTATCAAGGAGCTCTTGCAACTGAACCTTCAACTCCCTTAACTCTGATGGTGCCATCCTATATTGGGCACGAGAAATGGCAGACGTCCCCGGTAGTAACTCAATTCCAAACTCGACCTCTCTCGTCGGTGGAAATCCGGGAATCTCTTCCGAAAAGACATCAGGAAACTCCGCCACTACGGGTGCATCCTCGACCTTTAATTCTTCCCTCTTTTCAGTAATATCAACAGCATAGATGAGATATCATGTATGGCCCTGTTCCAACAACTGTGCCATCTTGACAGCAGATATCAACGGGATATTTGAACGGGAACCATCCCCATAGAATGTCCAATGGACTCCCATATCAGACCTGAATCGGATAGTCCTATGCCTGCAGTTCACAACTGCCTGATACCTGTTCAGAACATCAATACCCAAAATGCAGTCAAAGTCTGACATTCCCAGAACAATCAAATCTGACCTTAGCTCGTTACCCTCAAAATAAATGAGGCCGTCATAGACAATCTGATCAGTAATCAAACTTCTTCCAGCGGGTGTCAAGACTACAAGAGGCGTGGACGACGGAGAAGTGCATATGTGGTGCCTTTCCACAAAACCTGTCGACACAAAAGAGTGTGACGCACCTGTGTCTCAATATAAAAGCAGGGTGCGTAAATTAAAGACACGTACCCGCTATCACTTCCTCCGGAGCCACTATAGCCTGCTCCCTGGTCAATGCATAAACTTGCCCCTGAGGTGGCCCCATAGGGTGACCTCCATACTGCCTTGGTACAAACGGTGGCCTGTGCTGCACTGCTCTGTCCGCAGGCCTCCCCGTAGAGTTCTGTTGTCCTTCCCGATTTGGACATTGCCGAGCAAAGTGGCCCTTTTTGCAACATACGTAACAACCAACGCAGTCTTCCGTCGAATGTTGTTGCCCACAAAGAGAGCACTGGACCTTCACAAATTTGCCTCTCTGAGACTGTCCTCTTCCTGACAGGGCGTCATTCCTACGGTTTCCTTTCCAACGATTCTTGGGCCTCTTACCACTGAACCTCGAAGCTGATGTCCCTTGGCTTGAACTGATCACCCCTCGGCTTCAAATTATCAGAAGTAGATTTCTGAGGGGGTGCTGGAGGTGGCACGGCATCAGGATACGCACCAACTCCCACTTCGGCTAGCTCAGCCCGTGAAAGGGCGTCATCAAAGCAAGCAGGGCCATAAGTGACCGATCTGTCATATAGTTCAGGCCTCAAGCCTTTCATGAAATGTCTCATCTTTGCCTGGGTATTCGCAGCAACATGGGGCACATATCGGAGTAAAGAACAATAATGAAGAGCATAGTCCGATACCGGCATGTTACCTTGCTTAAGGTTAGTAAACTCATCCTCCTTAGCCTGTCGTGCAACAGCT
Organism: Haberlea rhodopensis; assembly: GCA_907163345.1. Lineage (NCBI taxonomy): Eukaryota > Viridiplantae > Streptophyta > Magnoliopsida > Lamiales > Gesneriaceae > Haberlea > Haberlea rhodopensis. The sequence continues at coordinate 1,006,517 of CAJQUN010000156.1, forward strand.
GAAAAGTAGCGGGTCATAAACCGAGTTCTGAACAGCTTCCAATTTATTTCCTGTCCCTGAGCCTCTTGCTCTATCAGTGTGGTCTTCCACCATATCAATGCCTTCTTGGCCAGTTGGAATTCCGCTAACCTTATCCATGCTGACTTCACACATGGAGCTGCCACAAATATCTGCTCCACCCTTTCTAACCACTCCTCAGCCTGTTCCCATGTCTCAGTTCCTTCGAACATCGGGGGTCGGTATGTCAGAAACTGAGCCAAACTTAGCTCCCCAGGTAGTAACTGTTGCTCAGAGGGTTCTTCGCCCAAGGCTGGCGGTGGTAGGGGATTTGTACGCCCAGCACTTGCATTAACACTAATTGCATCACCCACTTCCACATTTGCTGCCATGCTTCAAGACAAGGGTTAACAACAATACCCAAAAGCAGTTCATATAATACATCGTTAGAAACCATAACATGTTAGTATAATCGTCATATGCTTCATATGCAACATATGCATAAAACATGTTTAAAAAGAAACACCTAGCCAACTTATTGCTAAGGCTACCCTTCACTCATTCCCGGGTTCTCTAACCACTGGTCTGATACCACTAATGTAGGGTCTTCCTACCTTAACATCATTATAATAACATATTATGGACTAAACATGCATTAATAACATCTTAGGGTTCCGGTTGTAGCTTTGAGCTAATAGGATTACAGGCCAAAAATAAAATTCCATGAGCTAATTAATTACATTCTCGATAATGAATGTTAAAGCTATAGATTTACAGTACTCCTAGAGTAGAGACTATCCAAAATCTTGTATCCTAAATTCTTTCATGCTCCTCGTAGCTCACTGCCTCAACCCGACCCTTAGCTTTTCAGTCCAAAAATGTACCTACAGGAACAACCCATCATGAGCATGTACATCGTTACTCAACATCATAAGATAATGACATATAAATAAATGCATGAAAATTATTGGTTAACATATACTTCCTGGTTAATCGTATTAACCCACTTTGGTTGTCCATGTTTCATAGTCATGCATGTAATCATTAGTTCTTGACATAACTGATTAAAATCATACTTCACATATATGCTCATAATCAACAATGTTAATTAGAAATGTGACTGTTCTGGTCCTGCTATGACAGCGGCACAATTGGCCACCTCGCTTCGACATATAGTGGTACTGTGATATCCCTCGCGACACCTTGATAGCGGATATATCTCCTCGCTAGCTATGTCAGCGGTAAGTACCTTCCTCGCTTGCCCATAACAACCACCGGAACATTCTAACATTTCTAACAACATGGTTTAACATACATCATAACATCATAGCATCTTTACTCATCATAAACATCATCGTATCTTTACTTATCATAATAATCATCATAAATACTTATGCAATCATTGCGTAGTCATAGTATAGGAGTGTGTTTTACCGTCCGATGCCCATACGTTTCTTACGTACCTTAATTCCCAAAAGTGGAGAAGTTGAAGAACTTTATCTCCTTGAAATTGTTGGTACCTGGGATGGTTCTACACAACCATACAAATCAATATTAGAAGCTAAATAATAGCCAAATACCAAAAATTCAACAAAAATCATCATTTTCCATTTTAAGCAGCTGGCGATCGATCGCTGCATCAAGGCGATCCTGACTTTTCTGCCTCGCGGCGATCGATCGCGCCATATGTGGAGATCGATCGCCTGCTGTGCAAATCGCCACTGGCCTTCGGCGATCGATCGCCTCATATATGGCGATCGATCGCCACCTGCTGTGTGCGCGATTCTTCACCATTTTTGAGCATTTTCCAAGCTCAATCTCATACCCTTCAACCCAAACTTTCCAACTACTCAAACATCATCATAACTCACTAAAACTCACATAAAACACCTCAAAAGTTATACCCGAACCATATTCAACACATACCCAAAACAAACCCACATAAAAACTCAAATACCATCCCATTTAAAAACCAAACATCATTAAAACTTTAGGAAGGGTTCCATACCTCTTGAGGACTCCAAATCCTACAACAAATCTCACAAACAAAGGTTTTGAGAAGATTTCTCCTTCTTCTTTTGCTCAAACTCGAAAATGGGAAGGAAGGTAGGGTTTGAGAGTGAAATTGGGGATTTAAGAGTGGTGGGGAAAAGTGAGATAAAATGGGCGGTATAGTGGGGTAATGATTAAAAAGTTAATTAAAATTGAACCCCAAAATTAACATGATGTATAAAATACCCCAACATGGTATTTTAAAAGCATTTTACAAAAATGCTACAAACTTCCACTAAATTCATATCTTCTACATAATTAACAACCAATACAAATAAATCATGTTAAAAGCCCATTTTCTAACATGCATAACATGCACCATGAAATGCAACCCCCAGGTCACGCCTACCATGTGACTAAGCATTTCAACAAGATAATTAATTTCAACACATAAATCAATTATCACCATAATTCATCATATAAACATAATTAATGCCCAAATTGCAATTAATCATTTCGGGGACATTACACCCAAACATTCCAACAACACAAATACCAACATAACTCACCAAAACCCACATAAAAAACATCAAAAATCATACCCCAACAACATACAACACATACCCAAAAACAAACCCTCATAAAAACTCAAATACCATCCCATTTCAAAATAAATCCATACGAAAACAACAAGGAATGATATATGTCTTTCCTAGGCCTCAAATCTTACCAAGAATCACAAGAATGGAGTTTTTGCAAAGACTTCTCTTCCACCTTGAAGCCAAACTCGAAAATGGAAGGAAAAAGATAGGGTTTGAGAGTGAAATTGGGGATTTAAGAGTGGTGGGGAAAAGTGAGATAAAGTGGGGGGTATAGTGGGGTTATGGGTTATAAAGTTTAATTTGTACCCCATTAATTAACATGATGTATAAAATACCCCAACATGGTATTTTAAAAGCATTTTACAAAAATGCACCAAACTTCCACTAAATTCATATCTTCCACATAATTATCAATCGACATAATTAAATCATGTTAACACCTCATTTCCCAACATGCATAACATGCACCCTGAAGTGCAACCCACAGGTCACGCCTACCATGTGACTAAGCATTTCAACAAGATAATTAATTTCAACACATAAATCAATTATCACCATGATTAATCATATAAACATCATTAATGCCCAAATTGCATATAATTAATTCCGGGGGGCATCACAGAGATGAACTCCCGATCGATCGAGGCGACTTCTCGATCGATCGGTGAGGGCATCTCGTCGATGGAGGCGGGCAGCGAGGCATTGGGCACTGGATGGTCAGCTCGCGATCGATCGAGCGTAAGGGCCGATCGATAGCGAGTCTTAAAAATGTGGTGTTTTCAATTTTTGGCTATTTAATGGGATTTTGGTATTGGTTCATAAATTGGCTTCTAATGTTGGTTTGTATGATTGTGTAGAACCATCCCAGGTAGCCACGCAACAAAGGAGATAAAGTCCCACGATACACTTTTGGAACTAAGGTACGTAGTGAGACGTACGGGCATCGGACGGTAAAACGTATTTATTACGCTTTGAATTGGTTATGCATTATGGTTGCATACATGGTTTGGATATGCATTATGGTTGCATGTGTATATTGGATGCATTGGTGCATGTAATTGTGAGTCGAGATTATATTCCAGTGATGAAGAATACTTGCCGCCTTCATGTCGAAGCGATGATAGAATACTTGCCGCTGTCATATTATAGCGATGAAAAATATTTACCGCAAATATGTCGAAGCGAGGGGTATTAATGCCGTTGTCATGTAAACGCGAGGGGTATTATGCCACTGCTATAATAAGACTGGAACTGGCCATTGGTATACATGGAATGAGTGCATGTCATGACATACATATTGGTATTATAATCCATTGATTATGATTGTGGTACAGGGACAACCAAGGGAGCTTTTAAATGTATTAAATACAGGAAGTGAATCGTATTTACGGTTTATGCATTTGAATTACAATCATATTATATTGGATATGATTTATATACATGCTCATGGTTTTGGGGTTGTTCCTGTAGGTACTTTTGGGCGGACGGGCTAAGGTGGGTTGATGCGGTGAGCCAGTGAGGAGTGCTTCTGGCATAGCAGGCTTAATTCTTTTGTATAGTCTCTACTTTAGGAGTAGTGTAAAACTATAGGATTAGCATTCGATTGGTTGGGATTGTAATTAATCCCTTTTGGAAATTTTATCTTGGCCTGTAATCTTAACGGCTCAAGGCATCAACACAAACTTTATATTTTTAGATGCATGTTTAGCTCTATTACGCCTTTAATCCGCACTTAAGGAACTAGGTCCTTACATTAGTGGTATCATAGCAGTGGTTAGAGAACCCGGGATTGAGTGAAGGGTAGCCTTAGCAAATGGTTGGCTAGGCGTTTATATTTGGGCATGTTTATGCATGTGGCGCATATTTGTGTATAAATTGTTATACTAACATGCTTATTATCGTTCATGTTATCTAACGGCATAACATATATATTGTTTGGGATTGTTGTTAACCCTTGTGTTACAGCATGACAGCTATGAATTTGGGGAACCTCAATGAAGAGGTGGGTGATATTGGAAGCGTGAATGCTAGCATTGGTCAGACAAATCCTTTACCTCCACCTGCTGTGGGCATGGAGCCGGTTGCTCAGCTGTTATTGCTAGGGGAGCTTAGTCTGACTCAGTTTCTGACCTTCCACCCGCCCATGTTTGAGGGGACTGAGACAGGGGAAGAAGCCGAAGAGTGGCTAGAGAGACTGGAACAGATATTTGTGTCCGCTCCTTGTGCTAGGAAGGCATGGCTGAGGTTGGCGGAGTTCCAACTAGCGAAGAAGTCTTCTATGTGGTGGAAGACGACTGTAATGGAGTTGAGGGCCCAAGGTATGGTGATCGACTGGACCTTATTTAGAACCCGATTTCAAAATTAGTACTTCTCTGCTGCGGCTAGGCAAACTAAGGAGGATGAATTCACGAACCTGAAACAAGGGAGCATGACAGTCTCGGACTATGCCATGCACTACTCATCACTATTGAGGTATGTTCCTCACATAGCTACAAACGGACATGCCAAGATGAGGCACTTTTTGAAGGGGCTGCGACCGGAACTATTTGATCGGGTTATCTCCAACAACCCGACATCTTTTGATGATGCTCTTGCTAGAGTGGAGTTAGCAGAGATAGGGGTGAGTGCTTATCCTGAAGCCGTACCCCCACCAGTTCCATCACAAAGATCTACATCTAAGAATCTGAGGCCCCGGGGAGGATCTTTTAAGTCAAGAGGGACTTATTCTTTTTCCCGGTTTAGCGGAAAGTGGCCGGATAACCGGAAGCAAGGACAGACGGATCTTAGGGAAGGTCAAGGGAGGTTTTCTAGTGGGACGGTACAGCAAAGGCAACCGATGGTGCCTCGACATATGGGAGGACAGGCGATGGGGCCACCTTAGGGACAGGTCTATGCACTGAATAGGGAGCAGGCCGATGCAGCTCCAGAGGAGGTGATAGCTGGTACGTGCCTTTTATTTACATATTCCGCCTTTATTTTGATAGACACAGGTGCTTCGCACTCCTTTGTGTCTGCGGATTTTGTGGCGAGACATCATATATGCACGTCTCCGTTACCCACGTCTCTATTGGTCTCGTCACCCACGGGAAGAAACGTTGTTGCCGATCAATTTCTGAAGGACTGCCTCATTTATTTTGAGGGTAATGAGATAAAGGCAGATTTGATTGTTTTGGATATGTCAGACTTCGATTGCATTGTGAGCATCGACATTCTGAATAGATATCGGGCAGTGGTGGATTGTTGGCTGAGGACAGTTTGGTTCAGATCTGATTTGGGGATTCAGTGGACTTTCTATGGGAACGGTTTTAGTGTGAAGATTCCGTTGATTTCGGCAATCAAAATGTCCCAATTATTGGAACGTGGACACACGGGCTATCTTTATGCCGTGGACACGACGGGGAAGAGCAAAGAGTTAAGGGTTGAGGATGTACCAGTAGTAGCGGAATTTGCTGATGTGTTCCCGGAGGAGATTCCAGGATTCCCACCGGCTAGGGAAGTCGAGTTTGGGATTGAGTTATTACCGGGGACATCCGCTATTTCTCGTGCCCCTTACAGGATGGCACCGGCAGAGTTAAGGGAGTTGAAGGAGGAGCTGCAGGAACTCCTTGACAAAGGATATATACGCCCTAGCGTATCTCCTTGGGGCGCACTAGTTCTTTTGGTGAAGAAGAAGGATGACTCGATGCGTTTGTGCATCGATTACCGGCAACTGAATAAGGCCACGGTAAAGAACAAGTATCCTCTCCCAAGGATTGATGATTTATTTGATCAGTTGTAAGGCACGAAGCTGTATAGCAAGATTGATTTGAGATCCGGGTACCACCAGATACGGGTCATGGAGGAGGATGTGCAGAAGACAGCATTTCGGACTCGGTATGGGCACTACGAGTTCTTGGTGATGCCGTTCGGTGTGACGAACGCCCGGCTGTTTTTATGAGCTTGATGAACAGGGTGTTCCAACCCTATCTGGATCAGTTCGTCATTGTGTTTATTGACGACATACTCATCTACTCCCGGAGTGAGGAAGAGCACGTGAAACATTTGAGGACAGTGCTCCAGATCCTCAGAGATCATCAGTTATATGCCAAGCTCAGAAAGTGTGAGTTCTAGTTGAGCAGTGTAGTGTTTCTGGGGCATGTCATATCTAGCAGTGAGATATCAGTGGATCCCATGAAGATTGAGGCTGTGATGGAGTGGGCTGCACCCACTTCTGTGCCTGAGATTCGGAGTTTTCTTGGTTTGGCAGGTTATTATCGACGCTTCGTCGAAGGATTTTCTAAGATTGCTAAGCCGCTGACTCAATTGACTCAAAAGGGGATACCATTCTTTTGGTCAGAGGCTCAGAGCTTCCATGATTTGAAGCATCGATTGACGACGGCACCGGTATTGGTGATTCCCACGGAGAACAAGAGGTTTGTTCTATACACTGACGCATCGCTACAGGGCTTGGGATGTGTATTGATGCAAGATAAGTATGTGGTAGCTTATGCATCGAGGCAGTTGAAGCCGCATGAGGCTAGGTACCCAGTCCATGATTTGGAATTGGCGGCTATTATATTTGCCCTGAAGATTTGGAGGCATTATCTGTATGGCACATCTTTTACCATATATACGGATCATAAGAGCCTGAAATTCTTGTTCACTCAGGCGGAATTGAATATGCGTCAGAGGAGATGGATGGATTTACTCAAGGACTATGACTGTGAGATAGAGTACCATCCAAGGAAAGCAAACTTGACAGCAGACGCCTTGAGTCGGAAGGTGAAGAGTACTGCTGAGGATACCATGTACTTATCGGCTATGATGACTTCTTGTTGCCATATGGGCTATGATTTCGATGTGGACGCATCGCCGGTGTGGGTATCAATGTTATTGGCTGAGCCAGATATCTATGAGAATATCAGGAGAGCTCAGAGGGCGGGTGATGAGGTTCAGAGATGGTTATCATTAGTACATCTTCGTCAGCCATCGAAGTTCAGGGTGGCTGAGGACGGATCCTTGAGATTGGGTGATTGTTGGGTGGTTCCGAGTACGCCGGAGTTGCGTAGGGGAATCTTGGAGCGAGCTCATAGTAGCCGATTTAGTATCCACCCAGGAGAAAGAAAAATGTATAAGGACTTATGTGATCAGTTCTGGTGGATACGGATGAAGCGTGATGTGATCGCTTTTGTCAAGAGGTGTTTGATCTGTCAGCAGGTTAAGGCAGAGAGACAGAGGCCTGGTGGCGAGCTAAGGAGCTTAGAGATACCGGAGTTGAAGTGGGAGCACATATCTATGGACTTTGTGACCCACTTGCCGAGGACTACTTCGGGTTGTGATGCCATTTGGGTGATCATTGATAGGCTGACGAAGGTAGCTCACTTCATTCCCTACAGTATGACGTACACATACTTGAGGATGGCTCAGTTGTATGTCCGGGACATAGTGAGACTACATGGGATTCCAGTATCTATTGTGTCGGACAGAGACCCACGGTTTACATCTCATTTTTGGGGAGGGCTTCAGTCAGCTTTGGGTACTAAGGTGAGGTTGAGCAAAGCATATCATCCCCAGACGGACGGTCAGACCAAGCGTACTATACAGACGCTCGAGGACATGCTACGCTCTTGTGTTTTAGAGTTTGATGCCTCGTGGCAAGATTCATTGGCCTTGGTAGAGTTCTAATACAACAACAGCTATCAGGCGAGTATTCAGATGGCTCCGTTTGAGGCTCTTTATGGTAGGCGTTGTAGGTCGCCATTATACTGGGATGACTTGACCAGTAAAGCTGTAGGAGGACCCAAATTGATTCGGGAAATGGAGGAAAATATAAAGGTCATCCGGCAGAAAATTAAGGCAGCCCAGGATAGGCAGGCAGCCTATGCAAATAAACGGCGGAGACCGTTGGAGTTTCAGTTAGGAGACAGGGTCTTTTTGAAGATCTCACCTTTCAGAGGTGTGGTTCGGTTTGGTACGCGTGGAAAATTGTCTCCGAGGTACGTGGGAACGTATGAGATTTTACAGCGCATCGGTACCTTGGCTTACCGTTTGGCACTGCCACCGTCGTTGTCTGGTATTCACAACCTGTTTCATGTATCTATGCTGCGAAAGTATGAGCCGGATCCGTCGCATGTATTGTACCCTTCTGAGATTCAGTTGGATTTTGATATATCCTATGAGGAACGGCCAGTCAGGATTCTGGATAGGGCTGATCGTAGACTTCGGAATAAAGTGATACCGATGGCCAAGGTTCAGTGGGATCGCAGGGGTGTCGAGGAGGCCACGTGGGAGACGGAGCGGCATATGGTGCAGCACTACCCGGAACTATTTTCTGGTATGTGATTTATGTTTGGTTTCGTTTTGGGTAAGTGCATGCGATTTCAAGGGCGAAATCTTATAAGTAGGGGAGTATTGTGATATCCCCGAATCAATTAATTGCAATTTGGGCATTAATTATGTTTATGTGAATATTTATGGTGAAAATTAATATATGTGTTGGAATTAATTATCTTGGTGAAATGCTTAGTCATATGGTATGCGTGACCCGGTGGTGCATTTTGGGGTACATGTTATGCATGTTGGGAAATTGGGGGTTATTATGGTTGTTCATGGTAATTGATAATTATTTGGTAAAGCATGGTTTGAATTGGGATTTGGATGCATTTTGGTAAAATGCTTATAAAATATCATGTTGGGGTATTTTATACATCATGGTAATTGTTGGGGTACAATTTTAATTACACCCATTTAACCCACTAGCCCCCACTTTACCCATCACTTTACAAATCTCAATTACTCTCCCAACCCTAACCCTGATCCCCATTTTCGAGTTTGGCAAGGCAAGGAAGGAGGAATCTTTGCAAAAGTTTCATTTGTCTGATTCTTGGTAAGATTTGAGGTCTAGGAAGGGTATAGATCATTCCTTGTTGTTTTTGTAAGGATTGGTCGTGATTTGAGTTGATATTTGAGTTTTGAAAATAGGTGTGTTTTGGGTTGGTATGATTTTTGGTTGGGTTTTGGAGTATGTTGTTGTTGAGGGTTGTTTTGAAGTTATATTAGTGTTTTTGATGTATTGGATTGAGGTGTTATGGATTTAATGTGGTTTGGTAAGGTTCTGTGCACATTAATGGCAATTTCTCACATTTACAGAGCTCCTCGATCGATCGAGTACCCTCCTTCGATCGATCTAGCACGGCAGAGCATCGGGCAGAAATTTTGAAGTCTTACCGATCGATCGAGATGAACTCCCGATCGATCGAGGCGACTTCTCGATCGATCGGTGAGGGCATCTCGATCGATCGAGGCGGGCAGAGAGGTAATGGGCGCTTGATGGTCAGCCCGCGATCGATCAAGCGTAAGGGCCTATCGATCGCGAGTCTTAAAAATGTTGTGTTTTCGATTTTTGGCTATTTAATGGGATTTTTGGTATTGGTTCATAAATTGGCTTCTAATATTGGTTTGTATGATTGTGTAGAACCATCCCAGGTAGCCACGCAACAAAGGAGATAAAGTCCCACGACATCTCCACTTTTGGAACTATGGTACGTAGTGAGACGTACGGGCATCGGACGGTAAAACGTATTTATTACGCTTTGAATTGGTTATGCATTATGGTTGCACATGATTTGGATATGCATTATGGTTTCATGTGTATATTGGATGCATTGGTGCATGTGATTGTGAGTAGAGATTATATTCCAGTGATGAAGAATACTTGCCGCCTTCATGTCGAAGCGATGATAGAATACTTGCCGCTGTCATATTATAGCGATGAAGAATATTTGCCGCAAATATGTCGAAGCGAAGGATAATGCCGCTGTCATATTGTTGCGAGGGATATTATGCCGCTAATATGTAGAAGCGAGGGGTATTAATGCCGCTGTCATGTAAACGCGAGGGGTATTATGCCACTGATATAATAAAACTGGAACTAGCCATTGGTATACATGGAATGAGTGCATGTCATGACATACATATTGGTATTATAATCCATTGATTGTGATTGTGGTACAGGGACAACCAAGGGAGCTTTTAAATGTATTAAATACAGGAAGTGAATCGTATTTACGGTTTATGCATTTGAATTACAATCATATTATTGTGGATATGATTTATATACATGCTCATGGTTTTGGGGTTGTTCCTGTAGGTACTTTTGGGCGGACGGGCTAAGGCGGGTTGATGCGGTGAGCCAGTGAGGAGTGCTTTTGGCATAGCAGGCTTAATTCTTTTGTATAGTCTCTACTTTAGGAGTAGTGTAAAACTCTAGGATTAGCATTCAATTGGTTGGGAATGTAATTAATCCCTTTTGGAAATTTTATCTTGGCCTGTAATCTTAACGGCTCAAGGCATCAACACGAACTTTATATTCTTAGATGCATGTTTAGCTCTATTACGCCTTTAATCTGCACTTAAGAACTAGGGTCCTTACAGTATGAGAACTCTACCAAGGCCAATGAATCTTGCCATGAGGCATCAAACTCTAAAACACAAGCCCATAGCATGTCCTCGAGCGTCTGTATTGTACGCTCAGTCTGACCGTCCGTCTAGGGATGAAATGCTGTGCTCAACCTCACCTCAGTACCCAAAGCTGACTGAAGTCCTAACCAGAAATGAGATGTAAACCGCGGGTCTCTGTCCGACACAATAGATACTGGAATCTCATGTAGTCTCACTATATCCCGGATGTACAGCTGAGCCATCCTCAAGTATGTGTACATCATACTGTAGAGAATGAAGTGAGCAACCTTCGTCAGCCTATCAATGATCACCCAGATGGCATCACTACCCGAAGTAGTCCTCGGCAAATGGGTCACAAAGTCCATAGGTATGTGCTCCCACTTCCACTCCGGTATCTCTAAGCTCCTCAGCTCGCCACCAGGTCTCTGCCTCTCTGCCTTGACCAGCAGACAAATCAAACATCTCTTGACAAAAGCGATCGTATCACGCTTCATCCGTCTCCACCAGAATTGATCACATAAGTCCTTATACGTTTTCCTTCCTCCTGGGTGGATAGTAAATCGGCTACTATGAGCTCGCTCCAAGATCCCTCTGCGCAACTCCGGCGTACTCGGAACCACCCAACGGTCACCCAATCTCAAGGATCCGTCCTCAGCCACTCAGAACTTCGATGAGTGAGCAAGATGTACTAATGATGACCATCTCTGAATCTCATCATCTGTCCTCTGAGCTCTCCTGATATTCTCATAGATATCTGGCTCAGCCAATAAGGTCGATACATGCACTGGTGATGTATCTACGTCGAAGTCATAGCCCAGTTGGCAATAGGAAGTCATCATGGCTGACAAATGCATGACATCCTCAGCGGTACTCTTCACCTTTTGACTCAAGGCGTCTACTGTCAAGTTTGCTTTTCCCGGATGATACTCTATTTCACAGTCATAGTCCTTGAGCAGATCCATCCATCTCCTCTGACGCATATTCAACTCCGCCTGAGTGAACAAAAATTTCAGGCTCTTATGATTTGTATATATGGTAAAAGATGTACCATACAGATAATGCCTCCAAATCTTCAGGGCAAAGATAATAGCCGCCAATTCCAAATCATGGACTGGGTACCTAGGCTCATGCGGCTTCAATTGCCTCGATGCATAAGCTACCACATGCTTATCTTGCATCAATACACAACCCAAGCCCAGCAGTGATGCGTCAGTGTAAAGGACAGATCTCTTGTTCTCCGTGGGAATCACCAATACTGGCGCCGTCGTCAATCGATGCTTCAACTCTTGGAAGCTCTGCTCACAAGCCTCAGACCAATAAAACGGTATTCCCTTCTGAGTCAATTGAGTCAATGGCTTAGCAATCTTAGAAAATCCTTCGACGAAGCGTCGATAATAACCAGCCAAGCCAAGAAAACTCCGTATCTCGGGCACAGATGTGGGTGCAGCCCACTCCGTCACAGCCTCAATCTTCCTGGGGTCCACTGATATCCCACTGCTAGATATAACATGACCCAGAAACACTACACTGCTCAACCAAAACTCACACTTGCTGAGCTTGGCAAATAGCTGATGATCTCTGAGGATCTGGAGCACTGTCCTCAAGTGTCTCACGTGCTCTTCCTCACTCTGGGAGTAGATGAGTATGTCATCAATAAACACAATGACGAACTGATCCAGATAGTTGGAACACCCGGTTCATCAAGCTCATAAAGACAGCCGGGGCGTTCGTCACACCGAACGGCATCACTAAGAACTTGTAGTGCCCATACCGAGTCCGAAATGCTGTCTTCTGCACATCCTCCTCCCTGACCCGTATCTGGTGGTACCCGGATCTAAAATCAATCTTGCTATACATCTTCGTGCCTTGCAACTGATCAAATAAATCATCAATCCTTGGGAGAGGATACTTGTTTTTCACCGTGGCCTTATTCAGTTGCCGGTAATTGATGCACAACCGCATCGAACCATCCTTCTTTTTCACAAAAAGAACCGGTGCACCCCACGGCGAAACGCTAGGGCGTATATATCCTTTGTCAAGGAGCTTCTGCAACTGCTCCTTCAGTTCTCTTAACTCCGCCGGTGCCATTCTGTAAGGGGCACGAGAAATAGCGGATATCCTCGGTAATAACTCAATCCCAAACTCAACTTCCCTAGCCGGTGGGAATCCTGGAATCTCCTCCGGGAACACATCAGCAAATTCTGCTACCACTGGTACATCCTCTACCCTCAACTCTTTACCCTTCCCCGTCGTGTCCACAGCATAGATAAGATAGCCCGTGTGTCCACGCTCCAATAACTGGGACATCTTGATCGCCGAAATCAACGAAATCTTTGCACGAGAACCGTTGCCATAGAAAATCCACTGAACTCCCAAATGAGATCTGAACCGAACTGTACTCTGTCGACAATCTACCACTACCTGATATCTGTTCAGAATGTCGATGCCCACAATGCAGTCGAAATCTGACATACCCAAAACAATCAAATCTGCCTTTATCTCATTGTCCTCAAAATAAATGAGGCAGTCCATCAGAAACTGATCAGCAACAACTTTCTTTCTGGTGGGTGTCGAGACCAATAGAGACATGGGCAACGGAGACGTGCACATACGATGTCTTGCCACAAAATCCGCAGACACAAAGGAGTGTGAAGCACCTGTGCATATCAAAATAAAGGTGGAATATGAAAATAAAAGGCACGTACCAGCTATCACCTCCTCTGGAGCTGCATCGGCCTGCTCCCTGGTCAATGCATAGACCTATCCCTAAGGTGGCCCCATCGCCTGTCCTCCCATATGTCGAGGCACCATTGGTTGCCTCTGATGTACCGTTCCACTAGAAAACCTCCCTCGACCTTCCCTAAGGTCCATCTGTCCTTATCGATTGGGACAACGTCAAGCAATGTGGCCCGGCTTGCCACATATATAGCACGCAATACAATCACGCATCAGATGCGGCCTCCTCAAAAGTGGAACTTAATATCTCAAACTCTACTAGCTTGAGTTGGTCCCCCAAAAGTAGATGCACCACCCCTCCTGTCCCCTTGCTTCCGGCCATCCGGCCGCCTTCCGCTAAACTGGGAAAAAGAAGAAGTCCCTCGTGACTTAAAAGATCCTCCCCGGGGCCTCAGATTCTCAGATGTAGATCTTTTTGATGGAACTGGTGGGGGTACGGCTTCCAGATAAGCACTCACCCCTATCTCTGCTAACTCCGCTCTAACAAGCGCATCATCAAAAGATGCCGTGTTGTTGGAAATAACCCGTCAAATAGTTCTGGCCGCAGCCCCTTCAGAAAGTGCCTCATCTTGGCATGCCCGTTTGTAGCGATGTGAGGAACATACCTCAATAGTGATGAGTAGTGCATGGCATAGTCCGAGACTGTCATGCTCCCTTGTTTCAGGTTTGTAAATTCATCCTCCCTAGTTTGCCTAGCCGTAGCAGAGAAGTACCGTCCTAGGTTCGTAAATTCATCCTCCCTTGGGCCCTCAACTCCATTACAGTCGTCTTCCACCACATAGAAGACTTCTTCGCTAGTTGGAACTCCGCTAGTCTCAACCAAGCCGTCCTAGCACAAAGCGCAGACACAAATATTTATTCCAGTCTCTCTAGCCACTCTTCGGCCTCTTCCCCTGTCTCTGTCCCCTCAAACATGGGCGGGTGGAAGGTCAGAAACTGAGTCAGACTAAGTTCCCGTGGCAATAACAACTGAGCAACCGGCTCCATGCCCACAGCAGGTGGAGGTAAAGGATTTGTCTGACCAATGCTAGCATTCACGCTTCCAATATCACCCACCTCTTCATTGAGGTTCCCCAAATTCATAGCCGCCATGCTGTAACACAAGGGTTAACAACAATTCCGAACAATATATATGTTATGACGTTAGATAACATGAACGATGATAAGCATGTTAGTATAACAATTTATACACAAATATGCGACACATGCATAAACATGCCCAAATATAAACGCCTAGCCAACCATTTGCTAAGGCTACCCTTCACTCAATCCCGGGTTCTCTAACCACTGCTCTGATACCACTAATGTAAGGACCCTAGTTCCTTAAGTGCGGATTTAAGGCGTAATAGAGCTAAACATGCATCTATGACTATAAAGTTCGTGTTGATGCCTTGAGCCGTTAAGATTACAGGCCAAAATAAAATTTCCAAAAGGGATTAATTACATTCCCAACCAATTGAATGCTAATCCTATAGTTTAACACTACTCCTAGAGTAGAGACTATACAAAAGAATTAAGCCTGCTATGCCAAAAGCACTCCTCACTGGCTCACCTCATCAAACCGCCTTAGCCCATCCGCCCAGAGGTACCTACAGGAACAACCCCAAAACCATGAGCATGTATATAAATCATATTCACAATAATATGATTGTAATTCAAATGCATAAACCGTAAATACGATTCACTTCCTGTATTTAATACATTTAAAAGCTCCCTTGGTTGTCCCTGTACCACAATCATAATCAATGGATTATAATACCAATAATGTATGTCATGACATGCATCCATTCTGTGATGCCCGGAATAATTATTAATTGTCAAATGGATTTAATCATGATATTTTTATGATATGTCGGGATTTAATTATTGAGTATCAGATTTTGGAATGGGTTTTGGATTAAATATTAAATAAATTTGTAAATTTGGTTTGAAGTAAAATAAAATGGAGTATGAGATTGAAATTGAAGTATACATATCTAGAAGGGGTTATGAGCAAATAATAGAAATTAATTGGGAGATGGTGATGTGTATACTTAAGTGGTTTAGCTTTATTTTTTTCATTTCCCCTCACCAACACAAAATCGATCAAACCCATCTTCTCCCCTTTCCTCCTCTTCACGACGCACGCAGCAGCAAGGTCAAGGGATTTTTCGAAAATTCTACATCAATTTCATCAAGGTTTGTGGCTATAATTATCCCTTATACCTTAATCAATCTTTCCTTGGAGATTTTGGGAAGCTTGTTCGACTTTCTCATTGTTTGGGGGAGGGAGGTGCGATTTTCTTTTCTTGGGTTGCTACCATGGAAGTGTTTAGTCATGGTTTGATTTGATTTTATGCCATTGGAATTGTGTTTTAACATGGTTAAATCTTGAATTAGATAGTTTGATATTAGCTTGTCTTTTCCATCGAGTTCTTGCTGTGTATAATACGAAATCCTTGCTTGTTTTGGGGCTGATTGTGTTCGAATTATTGCTTGTTTTGGGGCTGATTGTGTTCGAAATATGGGCTGTTTTGGGGCTTGAGAATCATGCTTTTAAGGTGTTTGATATTATGCCTAAATGTAGTTCAATTGTTAGCCATAAGTCTTGCTAGTTGTGTGGTGAAAAACTACTTGTATGCCTTGTAGTAGTGTTTGGTGGGCATTGGGCTATGGTTGAAGATGTTTTTATCTTAAAATAAGTATTATCTTGTGATTAGAGTAAATGGATACATGTTAATGAGTGCTTCAATGATGTTAAAGACTTGGTCAAGAACCTTGTTAATTGTATAGCAAAATATGCCAATGTGTGATTTTAAACTTTGTAGATTTCTATATTTGGATTTAACCTTGACATGGAGGAACTTAGCAGCTGAATGTTGCTGTGTGTGCGTGTGTACACCTCGGTGAGGGTGGGTGAGTGTTGTTTGTGTGATAAATGGTGCACTAGTGAGTGCATAAGTGTGATATACACAAGTATGCATGTTTCCTAATATGTGTTATAACATGGAATAGAGTTTATGGTGATGTTTATGCTTGAATGGATAGCATAGCATGTATTATTGACTTATGTCAATGTATTGAGTTACTAATCTTAGTAGTGAGTTCTAAATCAAGAATTTTGGAATCCAATGCATCTTTAATTTGTTAAAGTTGAAATTAAACAAATAAATGACTTTATGTTGGGATTAAGGGAATTGGATTTAAATGGTAGAATCTCTTATCTACATGGACCCTTTATTTCATGTCTTGGCTTGAATCACTTTGGTGTTGGTTTGGATGTTTTGAACATGTTAATTGGCTAAATTGAGTTTTGTTGTTGGGAGGTTGGATTATGTGATATTATGGGCATAACTTTATGAAGTAATATGAGATTTGTGCATCAACTATTGGTTATGAGATAACCCTTAGACCTTTGAGTTCATGTAGAGTCTTCTTGAGCTCTCGGACAACAAGGAGGGTGACTTGACGGTAAACACCGATTATAAGGTACGTGGTGACGTACGAGCAGGTATAATATGAATTATTTCATATTTCAGTATTCATAAATTGTTGAATTGTGATGACTGAATATAAGAGAACGAATATGTGAAATGAGTTTGATATATGTGGTATGGGGACACGTAAATGTACGTTGTCCGGATTGAGAGTTGGGTATTATGTGAATTGAGTTTGATATATGTGGTATGGTGGACACGTAAATGTGCGTGGTCTAGATATGGAGTTGGGTATGGATGCCCTTGGCATGACCAGTATGAGAAAGTGTTGAGTGAGATAGATTGATAGACAAAACTGCATTGACATGGAATTATTTATGATTGAGCATAAATAATAGATTCTTGTTGTATTGAATTCATTGTGTGGTTGAGTATCATATTTTCAGTGACGATACTAAACTTGATGTTATGAAAGCGTGTAAGCTTGAAACAGGAACATTGTGTGGAAGCTATACAGATTCAGAACTTCATAGGGAGTACATTTTATAGATTTTCGATACTCTTAAATCGCGATATCATTATCTTTATGCATTGTTATGATATGGGTAGTGTGATGTTGGTATGCTCACCCTGTGTGGGGGCTGTTTCTGTTGAAACAGGTATTACAGCTACAAGGTTATTTTGGCGTAGCAAGCTCGAGCTTGGTTGGATATTATTGCTTCCTGAAGCGTAGAATGAGATTGGGTAAATGGTATACATTATTTATGCCACTAGATGGGTATTCATTATTTGTTGCTCGAATGTGAGCACTTGGAGTCGTGTATATGGACTGTAATAATGGTGTTGAAGCCAACTTTTTATATCTCCTTAGTACTGTGTTTTCCCTGGCCGGGAACTTACTTATGTTCTTTTAGTATTGTGTTTCTCCCTGGCTGGGAGTTAGTTTTAGTGATGTGTTATATTTTCGGATAGCCCAAATTATGGGGAGACTCTGCCCAAATGTTTATAAAAGTCAGGGGGATTATGTGAAGCATGTAATGATTCTTTAAAGAAATGAAAGTTTTTATGCTCATACGACGTCATAAATGCACTAATGACAAGTTAAGGGGTTGGGGCCTTACATTAGTGGTATCAGAGCAGTGGTTAGTTCTTTGGGATGTTTAATGGCCTAGGGATGTGTTGATAGACATGTATATCACATACTTTTATGCATGATCGTAGTTTTCTGTCATTGTGACATGACGCCTGCTATGTGCAGTTTATGATATGAAGCAATGAAAATTGGTGTTATTGCTAACCATCGTGATTGCAGGATCGTAGGAGATACGATGAACATACACAATGAGGGGGTATGGTTGAAAAGCCTCGAGTATGGTAACTCGTTTTATTTATATCATTAGCTTGACTTATGGTGAAAATGATAATGTCTTTTAAGGTTCGTGATGAATGACATCGCTGACGGTAATTAATATTGATGATAAGTGGACGTTGTTACGAGTAGAGGGATAAATGCGTTTTATGGAGTTGAGTTTTGTGTACATGTTATGTATATGTATGTGCAATGCTGAGAAATCTGATTTTGCTGGAGAGATCAGAAATTGAGATATGTTATCTGAGGATAGGAAATGGTAGGCAGTACTGTGCTGTTGGAGTATGACAACAGATGATGTGACAATCGGGTACGTGTATGTCATTTACATGATGACACAGGTACGTAATGATGTACAAGCATGGATGAATATATTTTCCACTGTATTATTGAAAAGCGAAGTGTCGCTTAGGTTTAGGGTCGCTTTTATGGTTGACCGACGTGTTATTATTATGTGTGGGTCGCCTTCGTGCTGAGCGACGAGTTATTATTATATGTGGGTCGCTGTGGGTACGAGCGACGTATTAATATATTGAAGGGTCACCACCTAGTAGCGAGTGATGTGTTTATTTAGAGGTCGCCACTAGTTGTGTGCGATGTGATTGTGTTGTGTTGGATATACAGTGGGGTCACCGCTGAGGCGAGTGATGTGTTTATTTAGAGGTCGCCACTTAGGAGTGAGCGATGTGATTTTGGTCACCACTGACGAGTGAGTGATGTGGTCGCCACTGATGAGTGTGCGATGTGTTAGTATGATTTATAGGTCGCCACTTAGGAGTGAGCGATGTGATTTGGGTCACCACTGACGAGTGAGTGATGTGGTCGCTACTGACGAGTGTGCGATGTGTTAGTATGATTTAGAGGTCGACACTTAGGAGTGTGCGATGTGATTCGGGTCACCACTGACAAGTGAGTGATGTGGTCGCCGCTGACAAGCGAGCGACATGTATATTTCAGGGTCAATGCTAGGGAGAGCATGTGACGTGTATATTGATATTGAGTCGGTGCTAGGGAGAGCATGCGATGTGATTATTGTCGGGATCGACACTATTGAGAGTGTGCAATGTATTTTATGTGCCTCCACTATAGAGGGAGGATGGTGAATATACGATTTAAATTACCTTGTTGATTTGACATATTGTGATAATCAAATGTACAGGTGAAAGCGATCATGGAGAGATTGAACAAAGTGACAATATTGTTTTCTTTCATTTTTATTGCAGTGGATGCAATAGCGGGGTGTGATCGATACCGATATATTGATGATATTTATTGGCGAGATGATGGTATGATTATATTGTGATATTTGAGATTTATAATATTTACCGCTATCATATCGAAGCGATGGAAATATTGTGAATGCTGCTGATATGTCGAGGCAATGAATATTTTTGGACGGTCATGTTATTGATGATGAGTATATCAATTGTGTATTGATATGAAATTATATTTTGTGGCATATTTATGTTGAGAACAGGGACAGTTTAAAGAATTGAGTGTGGATCCACTGTGTACAGTAAGTGTTATTACATCTTATTATTTTAAGAATGTAATTTTATGCATTGTGATTATGGATATTATATGTATTTCAGTCATGGC
Source organism: Haberlea rhodopensis (assembly GCA_907163345.1). Taxonomy (NCBI): domain Eukaryota; kingdom Viridiplantae; phylum Streptophyta; class Magnoliopsida; order Lamiales; family Gesneriaceae; genus Haberlea; species Haberlea rhodopensis. The sequence goes on from CAJQUN010000156.1 coordinate 1,026,667, forward strand.
GATGATATTGTGCATGCCTGTAGTGGCGATGAGATTATGTATGCCAGTAGTGGCGATGACATTGTGCATGCTCGTAGTGACGATGGGATTATGCATGCCATTGTTGGCAATGCGTATTGATATATTGCTATTGTGTTAGCAGTGAATACTAGTATGCCGTCATTGGGCGATGATTATTGATGTGCTGCTATTATGTTAGCATGAGTATTAGTGTACTGCTATTGTGTTAGCAATGTATATTGATGATGTGTTGATTGTAGAGCGCAGTGAACGTTGTGTTATACAAACCATATTATTGTTTCTTGGACACATGAGTTGTAGGCTCAAGAAAATATTGGAATGTTCCACGGGAACGAGGAATTGAGGTAAACCATTTCGTTTGGTTTAACCTGTTTGATATACGTGGATTGTGAATTATCTCGATTGATTTATATAGTTTATGACTTGAGAATGAAATTGAAATGACATATAGTATTAACATGTTCATTGAATATTTTTGCAGTGACGAGATAACAGTGGGGTGATGATGATCAGATTGAAATGATATCGGTTTATGAAAACATGATTGTTTTGTATAATGTGAGATTAATGATCTGTCAATCATGTTATGTTGAGTTAAATGTAACCATGTTGGAATGAGATTAATGAACAGGTCATGAGATGACATGGAACATCACGGGATGACGTGAGATCGCTATGAATGTCCTGTGTGGACGTGTGATTATTGTGAACGTTGCGTGTCGACATAGTAAGTACGAAATTATGATGTTATTCTCTGGTATGTAATGACAACACTGATAAATAATCATGTAGTGATTAATGATGAGTTAGACATGATGTGATAAACAATATAATGATGTCATAATGAGAATACATGGGATATATGAACATTCACTTTAGATGATTTATCATATTGATATTGTGTTAGAAACGGGAAGGCATATAAATGATGATATATGCGATGAGACTGATGTATGAGAAATCATGAATACATACTACACGATGATATGTTATTCATTTATGAAATAGTACTTTGTTGAATAAAGGATCAAAAGGAATTACGTCATTGAGGCATGTGAGTGATTCTTATGTTGAATTTCAATCACACATATATGTGATAGTTTGTTGTAGCATGATGCGTGCAGGATTGCGTGAAACTTTTGACGCAGGGAATGTTTGATGACGGAAACATTATGAATATCAATAACGCGTAAATGACGAGGTACGTGGTTATGTTATGAGTATTTGAGAAATACTAATGAGCTTCTGTCTAATACTTCATACCAGATGATAGTTGGGTGATGAAATATGGAAACATTAATATTTGAAAGCATGTGAGTACTGTGATGAGCATGATACTATGATGCTACTGTACATGTAGGTGACTTAATCTACAAAGGTATGAGATTAATCAGTCAATGTTGATGTTGATGTTGATACATTGTTTTAAATTGATTATATACAAGTGATTTGTAAGAAATGTGGGATAATACAAAGTAACTTATCTAAGTAGATAAGAAAAAATGACGGGTTATGAGATAAAATTTGGGGAATGAACAATATTTGATATTGATGATATGTGGTTGCTGTGCGTATAATGTTGATATACATATGAGAATTACTAATGGGCTTTCTAGTAATTGCATTACGCCAGATAATAACCAGAAGATGATATAGGTGGAGTTGATGTTTAAGGACTCAAGAGTACCATTATTTCATACAGATAAGGGTGACGTGCGATATGACGAGGTTGGTATAAATTGCATAATTTTGCAACCACACAGGTATGGAGTTATTTATACGATAAAGGTTGGTGTATTGTCATACATTCTTATATACACATTATATGCATGAACTGCATGATTTAGCGATTATATAATGTGTACTATGATGAAAGTAAACTGTGACGGATTTAGATCTTGTGCAAGGAAACTGTACCGATGCGAGTACACATGTACTGAAGTATGACAAGAAGTGTTTGATTGCTAAACACTGAATAGAGGAATTCATATGTTAGCTTATTAAATGCTAATGTTGGGATAGAGTAAAGTGATGTGATTTGCAGTCTTACCATTGTTGGTGTAATGGGGGCACATGTGTGGGCCGTGATGATTCGAATGATTGTCATCCTACAGATGGTCAAATCACTATCTTGATCTGTATAACGGTACGTAAATTTTACAGTTGGATTTTATGGTAAGCATGTATTTAAATTTCGAGGTCGAAATTTTATTAGGTGGGGAGAATTGTGATGCCCGGAATAATTATTAATTGTCAAATGGATTTAATCATGATATTTTTATGATATGTCGGGATTTAATTATTGAGTATCAGATTTTGGAATGGGTTTTGGATTAAATATTAAATAAATTTGTAAATTGGGTTTGAAGTAAAATAAAATGGAGTATGAGATTGAAATTGAAGTATACATATCTAGAAGGGGTTTTGAGCAAATAATAGAAATTAATTGGGAGATGGTGATGTGTATACTTAAGTGGTTTAGCTTTATTTTTTCATTTCCCCTCACCAACACAAAATCGATCAAACCCATCTTCTCCCCTTTCCTCCTCTTCGCGACGCACGCAGCAGCAAGGTCAAGGGATTTTTCGAAAATTCTACATCAATTTCTTCAAGGTTTGTGGCTATAATGATCCCTTATACCTTAATCAATCTTTCCTTGGATATTTTGGGAAGCTTGTTCGACTTTCTCATTGTTTGGGGGAGGGAGGTGCGATTTTCTTTTCTTGGGTTGCTACCATGGAAGTGTTTAGTCATGGTTTGATTTGATTTTATGCCATTGGAATTGTGTTTTAACATGGTTAAATCTTGAATTAGATAGTTTGATATTAGCTTGTCTTTTCCATCGAGTTCTTGCTGTGTATAATACAAAATCCTTGCTTGTTTTGGGGCTGATTGTGTTCGAATTATTGCTTGTTTTGGGGCTGATTGTGTTCGAAATTATGGGCTGTTTTGGGGCTTGAGAATCATGCTTTTAAGGTGTTTGATATTATGCTTAAATGTAGTTCAATTGTTAGCCAAAAGTCTTGCTAGTTGTGTGGTGAAAAACTACTTGTATGCCTTGTAGCATTGTAGTGTTTGGTGGGCATTGGGCTATGGTTGAAGATGTTTTTATCTTAAAATAAGTATTATCTTGTGATTAGAGTAAATGGATACATGTTAATGAGTGCTTCAATGATGTTAAAGACTTGGTCAAGAACCTTGTTAATTGTATAGCAAAATATGCCAATGTGTGATTTTAAACTTTGTAGATTTCTAGATTTGGATTTAACCTTGACATGGAGGAACTTAGCAGCTGAATGTTGCTGTGTGTGCGTGTGTACACCTCGGTGAGGGTGGGTGAGTGTTGTTTGTGTGATAAATGGTGCACTAGTGAGTGCATAAGTGTGATATACACAAGTATGCATGTTTCCTAATATGTGTTATAACATGGAATAGAGTTTATGGTGATGTTTATGCTTGAATGGATAGAATAGCATGTATTATTGACTTATGTCAATGTATTGAGTTACTAATCTTAGTAGTGAGTTCTAAATCAAGAATTTTGGAATCCAATGCATCTTTAATTTGTTAAAGTTGAAATTAAACAAATAAATGACTTTATGTTGGGATTAAGGGAATTGGATTTAAATGGTAGAATCTCTTATCTACATGGACCCTTTATTTCATGTCTTGGCTTGAATCACTTTGGTGTTGGTTTGGATGTTTGGAACATGTTAATTGGCTAAATTGAGTTTTGTTGTTGGGAGGTTGGATTATGTGATATTATGGGCACAACTTTATGAAGTAATATGAGATTTTGTGCATCAACTATTGGTTATGAGATAACCCTTAGACCTTTGAGTTCATGTAGAGTCTTCTTGAGCTCTCGGACTAACAAGGAGGGTGACTTGACGGTAAACACCGATTATAAGGTACGTGGTGACGTACGAGCAGGTATAATATGAATTATTTCATATTTCAGTATTCATAAATTGTTGAATTGTGATGACTGAATATAAGAGAACGAATATGTGAAATGAGTTTGATATATGTGGTATGGGGACACGTAAATGTACGTTGTCCGGATTGAGAGTTGGGTATTATGTGAATTGAGTTTGATATATGTGGTATGGTGGACACGTAAATGTGCGTGGTCTAGATATGGAGTTGGGTATGGATGCCCTTGGCATGACCAGTATGAGAAAGTGTTGAGTGAGATAGATTGATAGACAAAACTGCATTGGCATGTAATTATTTATGATTGAGCATAAATAATAGATTCTTGTTGTATTGAATTCATTGTGTGGTTGAGTATCATATTTTCAGTGACGATACTAAACTTGATGTTATGAAAGCGTGTAAGCTTGAAACAGGAACATTGTGTGGAAGCTATACAGATTCAGAACTTCACATGGAGTACATTTTATAGATTTTCGATACTCTTAAATCGCGATATCATTATCTTTATGCATTGTTATGATATGGGTAGTGTGATGTTGGTATGCTCACCATGTGTGGGGGCTGTTTCTGTTGAAACAGGTATTAGAGCTACAAGGTTATTTTGGCGTAGCAAGTTCGAGCTTGGTTGGATAATATTGCTTCCTGAAGCGTAGAATGAGATTGGGTAAATGGTATACATTATTTATGCCACTAGATGGGTATTCATTATTTGTTGCTCGAATGTGAGCACTTGGAGTCGTGTATATGGATTGCAATAATGGTGTTGAAGCCAACTTTTTATATCTCCTTAGTACTGTGTTTTCCCTGGCCGGGAACTTACTTATGTTCTTTTAGTATTGTGTTTCTCCCTGGCTGGGAGTTAGTTTTAATGATGTGTTATATTTTCGGATAGCCCAAATTATGGGGTGACTCTGCCCAAATTTTTATAAAAGTCAGGGGGATTATGTGAAGCATGTAATGATTCTTTAAAGAAATGAAAATTTTTATGCTCATACGACGTCATAAATGCACTAATGACAAGTTAAGGGGTTGGGGCCTTACACATTCCATGTATACCAATGGCCATTTCCAGTCTTATTATAGCAGTGGCATAATATCCCTCGCGTTTACATGACAGCGGCATTAATACCCCTCGCTTCGACATATTAGCGGCATAAAATCCCTCGCAATATAATATGACAGCGGCATGATCCTTCGCTTCGACATATTTGCGACAAATATTCTTCATCGCTATAATATGACAACGGCAAGTCTTCTATCATCGCTTCGACATGAAGGCGGCAAGTATTCTTCATCACTGGAATATAATCTCGACTCACAATCACATGCACCAATGCGTCCAATATACACATGCAACCATAATGCATATCCAACCATGTATGCAACCATAATGCATAACTAAGACCATGTATGCAACCATAATGCAGAACCAATTCAATGCGTATAAATACGTTTTACCATCCGATGCCCGTACGTCTCACTACGTACCTTAGTCCCAAAATGTGTTGTGTCGTGGACATTATCTCCTAAGCTGTGTGGCCACCTGGGATGGTTCTACACATTCACACAAACCAATATTAGGAGCCAATAATAGTCCAATATCAAAAATTCCACAAAAATATCCAAAAACACATTTTTTTGTATATCGCGATCGATCGCCGCGAGGGCCCGATCGATCGCGAGATCACTCTGCCCGCTGCTGAATTTTTTTGTCTTTGGCGATCGATCGCCAGCCTCACCAATCGATCGCCCAAAAGTGGCGATCGATCGCCAACCGCTACTGGAGCGCACTGTTGGCTCGCGATCGATCGCCGATCCCTGCACTTCGAAATCCACCATTTTCTTCCCAAACCACACCAACACTTATACCTTCAACCCAACAACATAAAAACATAATAAACCTTCAAAATACACCTTTAAACAACCCAAAAATCCAACACCCAACCAAAACAATACCAACTAAAAACAAACCCATTTCCAAATCAACCAAAACCATTTCAAACCCAAACAAAACACTATAAAAACAACAAGGAGGCATTTATACCTCTTGAGGACTCCAAATCTCACAATAAATCCCACAAACCAAGCTTTTGCAAGGATTTCTCCTCCACTTTGAAGCCAAACTCGAAAATGGAAGGGGATAGGGTTTGGAGAAATGATTTGGAGGGAATTGGTAAAGTGATGGTAAAGTGGGGGTAGTGGGGTTAAAAGAGGGGTTAATTAAAATTGTACCCCAACAATTACTATGATGTATAAAATACCGCAACATGATATTTTAAAAATATTTTACCAAAATGCACCAAAATCCCAATTAAAACCATGCTTCACCAAATAATTATCAATCACATAATCAACCATAATAACCCCCAATTTCCCAACATGCATAACATGAACCCCGAAATGCACAACCGGGTCACGCATACCATGTGACTAAGCATTTCACCAAGATAATTAATTCCAAAACATAATTTAATTATCACCATAAATAATCACATAAACATAATTAATGCCCAAATTGTAATTAATTATTTCGGGGATATCACAAAATTCAACATTTTAGATTTTTAACCAAAACCCCCAAATCTCAAATCAAACCCATAACTCAACCATTTAGCACAAAACTATAGCCAAATCGAAGCTAAAGGAGAGGAGAAGAAGATTACCAGCTTTTCTTCAAGAAATCGGGCTCCCAAGACGAGCCCCCATCGATTTGACCAAGAGGAGAAGAGGGGAAGGGTTTGGGGTGAGGGAAAGAGGCGTGAGGGAGAGGAGAGAGGGGAATGATTCCGTATAATGACGGAATACCGAGTCTATTTGGTATATATAGCTCCAAAGCTCCAAAATACCAACTCCTCCACAAATACATTATGATTCATTAAAAATCATCTGTTTTCAAAACTCACCTCTCTAACCTCAATTCCCATTACCAGCCCCAGTACAAAGTACTCTGGACCCCAGGTTCCACCTAATCGTATATTTGTGTAATTGTAGGTACAATCGAAGAAAACGAGCTAAAAACGATGTGTAAAGACCAAGGAGAGACATGGACATGACAAGGACTCAAAGTTGATCAAGAAAAGGGCAAAAATGTAATTTTGGAGGTGGCAATCAATCGCCCGGAAGAGGAAATCGATCGCCTATGGACAGAAACTTTTGCAACAAAATTCATGGGTCAGCGATCGATCGCGAATGCCAGGCGATCGATCGCCAAAGTCTACTGGAGCTCAGCGATCGATCGCGATAAAGTGGCGATCGATCGCCTCAAGAAATTCGCTGAAAAAAAAAAAGCTAGCGATCGATCGCCACACATCAGGCGATCGATCGCCGCAGAGTCCGGAAATTAGGAAATTGAGTCTTTTACCATGTTTAAAAGTTTGTATCCCATTTTTATCACTCTCATACCGTAAAACTCGAGACTAAGCCTCATTAGCAGCAGTTTTTGATAGTTTTTCCAACTTTTAGAATAATTGGAGATTTTAGATTAATTTTCTTTGAAGTTTTGTCAAGAACAACGAAGAATGGGACCGGAATCAACAAGCCGGAATCGTGACTATTATTAGTAATTTCTTCTTCTTTATTATTTTAATGTTTTCGAATGATATTTTGCTGATTTTAGATTCAATTATGCTAGGCTAAAACCCTTTGATTCTTTGTTGAAGGGATACCTGCTTTTGGATTTGAATCTTTTATGAGAATTCGGTTTGATTGTTGAATTAGATTTCGATTTCAATTTGTTTCTCAAATTTCGAATTTCATGATTGTTGTGTTTGTGTATTAGACCGATCACCTAATATTCAAGTACATAATCGATAGTTTGTTAAGAAACAACTAAGATCAATAATTAACCGGCTGTAGGTGTTATTGAATTCTTAGGAGAAACGGTTGAGTAATCAATTTTAACGGCTGTAGTTTCATTGATTAGATTTATCGAACTCATTAGTTTTGAAAACTATCATTGATTTAATCATTAACGGCTGTAGTGGTGATTAGAGATTTGGTAAGGGTTGAATTGAATGTTGTTTTCTCTTTGACCATGAATAAGATGAGTAGGAATTGAATTTCCAATCGATAGATACTCGAAAGAATTCGAATGTTTTGATTTGATGACTGAAAGATAATTTTCCAAAAGTACGGTTACCTGAAAACCAAGAATCGCTTCACTCTCATAAGTTTAAATCATCTTAGTTAATCTCGTTAATTAGTTTAGTTCTAGAATTTGCTTAGTAGTAATCATTCATCATAAAACCCCCTTGTTACTATTCGTTTTTGGCACGAAATAAATTTACCTTCCCTGTGGGATCGATCCCTACTTCCGCTACTACATATTTTTGCTATTAACTGAAGAAGGGTTAATTTGGGCGTACACGATAAGCGCTACCAGAAGGCTATCAAATTATCCAACAAGAACTACCATGGTTCCAAAACACGACAATCCCTCCTCAGGGGAAGTCAAACAACCCTCACGATCATTCATCAGAATGCATCATGCCATCGAGATTACCAATCTCAAAGTGCTACAATCTCACACCAAGATTCACTAAACCAAGCGTACTAATCCGATACTCAACAGGTACCGAAACGCGGGCATTCTTACACACATACATGCCCAAGTACCTACACAACATGCATACTCAATGCAATAGACTCGGGCATCTCCAATCATACCCAAGATCCCAAAACCAACTGTCAATCCTCAATTATTCTCACTCCACGGAGAATGATGGTTGACAAACCAAAACAGTGTGATTTAACATCAACACTACACAACCAAATCAACGAATCTCTCAAAAGATTCAACTAGTAGGTATATCAATACCGCCTTCATCACAAGGAAAGTGTCATGAATCCATGATCCTCTAACCTCGAACCATTGTTTAGAAAAAATGGATATATTTATGCCCAAAACATATCCCAGAACCAAAATACGCAACTGGTTCTGAATAGTGCATCAAGCCACTATTACCAACACAAAACACGTATATGTCATGTATACTCATCCTAAAGATGCTCCGTACTACTACCATAGTACTACACAATCTCAAGAATTACTCCGGAGACGTCTCCTCGAACGTCTCACCGGAAGTACGAAGCCATCATGATAGGCTTAGATTTTGAGTGTTTTTAACTGTAATTTCTTCCTACTTTCCGTATTTTTTCCTGGATGATATTATGTTTTTGGTGTTTATTCATTTGTTTCAGGAAAATAGATCGGAAGTGGAAGAAATGAGCTAATATGAAGATAACGGGCGAAATCGAGGCGAGAAAGAACTAAAATTGAGGAAATGAGATTTTTGGAATCTCGATCGATCGAGATTTACTCTCGATCGATCGAGCCAAAGAATTTCAAGTCTCGATCGATCGGTACAAATTCTCGATCGATCGAGCGAGGCAGTAACTTCAAAGCTGAGTTTTTCAAAGTCTCGATCGATCGGTAGAAATTTTCGATCGATCGAGCGAGGCAGTAAGTTTCAAAGGCTGACATGAACAGTGCACCGATCGATCGAGAAAACCTTCCGATCGATCGATACGCAAAATCTGCAGATTTTATTTTCCATGTTTATCGTGATCTGTGGGGGGTTTAAAAGAAAGAAAATCATTCCATTTAAAGGAGAATATCAAACAAAATTTCTGAACCAAAGAAGAGCCCTAGCCGTCGCCTAGCCGCCGCCAAGGAGATCCGTTCTTCCGGTTCTTCGTCCGAGCCAAAGCCAATCAATTCCGGAGTGCAAGGAAGGAGCAAGAGAAGAGATTTCGGTGCTATGCACGGATTCATTCCGCCGTTTATCGTATTTCTAGACTTTAATCTATTTCATATTAATTTTCAATTGATGTTTTTGAGGTCGAGAGACGATTAAACTTCTTTTGTATTTGATTTGAAACAATTCTAGTTTATTTTATTGAGATTTAGTATCATTGTGTTTGATATATTGATTCAATTGTGTTTGAGTGTATTGATGTCTATTGTTCATGAATTAATCGATTGTTAAGATCAAAGCCTAGCTAACTTTGATTGATTCTGAGAGTTATAACCGAGATCGAGAGATAACGTTGTAACACGCTCTTTTAATTCATGAAGTATGTTATGATTGAGATCGAGAGATGATATCGCATACGTGAGAACTTGGAATCGAGAGATTTAGAGTTATAAGGTTTTGATAATTTATGCAACTTTGAATTAGTAAATAGGTGCACGAGAGTGACTTATTCTAATTTATTGTTAGTTTCTTTACAGCTCGAGAGAGTGTATTGAATAATAGCGAAAACCTTTCACCTTTAGAATCAATTGGTTGATAATTTGCTTATTCAAATGAATCATTAAAGATAACACAGTTGAACGAAGAGCTTGATAAATTTCTTGAGCAACTTACCTTCGCATATCCGGAACCATTCATTTTATTGTTTCTTGTTTAAGTTTCATTTCTTAGTTTAAGTTTGCTTTAGATAATCACATTTGTTAATCGTAGGCTAAATATAATTTTATTAATCTTATTTGGTACTTATACGTTAGTCCCTGTGGATTCGACAACCCGTACTTAATTTTCACTATACTAAAACTTGACAACCGTGCACTTGCGGTAGAATCGCTTCATACTAATCTTTGAAATAAATCTTTTGTTTAAAAATAAAGCGGTCAAATTTTTGGCGCCGTTGCCGGGGACTAATCTGTATAATATCATACGAGATTAGTTAATTGTAATTTAGCCAATTTTATTATTGCGTTTTTGTTTTCTTTTTCTTTTTGTTTTTTTTCGAAAAAAAAAAAATTTAAAAACAATATTTATTATTTTATTTAAGTATGTTATTTGTTTTTCTTGCGAGATACTTGTGATGCTTCATCAACAAGTCTTCACAAGATTTGTCCAACAATTTTCAGAGCCGTTTTATTCGGCGTGGGAGAGATTCAATGAACTGGCAGACACATTCAGGTATCACAACCTTTCGAACTATACTCTTCTGCAACATTTCTTCAAAGGTTTGGATGCACAGACACGAGGATGGGTATTCAGAGGAGCACTGGTGACTGGGAGTCCCCTGGTTGATAGAGTTGAGGACAGTGTATTACACCTGTTCAATGATATGGCGGACTTCGATTACCACTGGCATTTTGATCCTTCCTTGCAAGGTTGGAGTCACCAATACCCACCAGAGCCTCACTACCCTAATGATACGCACCAAACCTTTGAGCATCACGGCGAGAAGAAAGATAGTTTTGTAGAAGGAACGGCTAAATCAGAGAATATGTTATTTAGATTCATGGCATCAACTGAGCAACGTTTAGAGAACCAGGCCAATTATATACGTCATCTAGAGCAGCAATTAGCAATCCTAGTGGAAACCATCTCAATGAGCTACCAAGAGGAGGAGACGAGATCTAGAAATCAGGCCTGGTTATATGATGATGATCACTCAACCAATCAAGTTTGGGGGAGTGATCCCACTCATGTGGAAGAATCAAGGGAAGTTGAGCCTATGGAAGTGATTGAGCCTACAGTGGAAAAGTCATCTGAGGAGATCCTATGGGACAACAAGCCAAGAGTGATGTTGGAGGATGAGAGTTTCGAGAACCTTGATATGCACCCATCGATGGAGACATGTTATATGCCATATGTGGATACGTATTTCCCATCGATGCCACCAACTTCACCGCACTACGCCCCATATGAGAAGAAGTCAAGTAAAGAATCATTCTCCCATGCTCACTATGTCATGACGAAAGTTGTTGGAGCGACGAGTTTACATTGGAGACATCTGGCCAATCTTGAGGGCATACTGAATGAAGACCCATTAGTGGTATCATACGATACTTACTATGGGCGGCAACCGCTCTTTGATGGTTGCTTCTGATGGTCAAGCCGACGACTAGAAATCAGCGCTTCCTGGGAGGCAACCCAAGCGTATCATTTTGCATTTAGCTTTGTTTTATTTTCAATTTTGCATCTAGTGTGTTTTTCTCTCTTGTCGATTTTTTTTTTAGCATCCTTCTTTTGCGAGGTACTCAAGTGGGGCGATGAACCCCTACAGCAGTGGAGCTTTCAAAAGCCAAACTTCCTAAATCCTCATGCAAGCGTCTTGATCAGGGGAGTTTACTTTTTCCCTTTTGATTCTTTTAAACATTGAGGACAATGTTTCAGTTAAGTTTGGGGGAGTGGCTTGCGTGTTTAATTTGTTTTATCCACATGTTGTGTACTTAATTGTCACTTGAATCGTCCTTGAGCAATACCAACAAAATTTTTTTTAGAAAATGAGTTATTCTTGAGAAATGATGAGTTGGAATTGCAATGGTACTACATGATGAAATTAATCCCCATCTAGATAGGAGTCATGAAAATTTTTAACTTGTTTGTATATATCCTTTGTTAACCATATGTCAAAACTGAGGAATAATTTGAGCACTTATTGAGTCATGATTGAGTAAAGTATGTATCGATTAAATTGAAAATTTGTGTTAACTGTGATGAGTCTTGAGTATCTTAGATAACTCTACAGTTTAGTTGAAAGCACTTTGAGGCGAAATTTATAGTTAGGAACTAGACTTGGAGATGATTTAGGCAATTTTTGGACCGTTTGAGCCTTTCAAGCCTATCTGGTATACATTATTCCTTAGTGTCCCCTTTTGAGCCGTATTGAAAAAGAATGGTATATGCATTGCATATGATTAGACCCCCATTCGGCATTCTTGGAAAACTCATTATACCCACCTTGGTTTGAGCCTAAAAGAACAATTTTATCCATCCCTAGGAGAGTATAATGAATCTCATTCATTGCACATAATTGTTATATACAAATGAGTTCAAAAAGGACGAAAGAATGAGCAAAGAAAAAAAAGAAAAGTTGTAGAAAAAGCCTTGAAAAGAAAATTTAAATAAGACCCAAAGTGGCCAAGGCTAGAAAATGTGAAGAGAAGCTCAATGATTATGTGAGAAGATTTTGAACTGATTCTGTTATACTCTCTTCTTTGATTCTATCCTACATTTTCTTTGGAGCCGACACCAAAAGGCCTAACGTTATAAGCTTTTAAAGTCCTGTTGATCCAAGTCTAGGGTATAATTACATTAGTGGAGAAGTGCGGGATAGTAAATTTGTAGAATAATTCAAAGTAATCTTGACTAGGAGTTGATATGGCACATTTTGATCTTAAAGATATGTACATTACTCATGTTTGACAATAGCACACACGCACGTTCCAATGTTGCGATGTATTGTTTAACTTAGGAGAAATTGCTTCTTGTTAAGTGTTGAATGACTTCTATTGATGTGTAAGTAGGATTTCTGAGATTTTACGTATGTTGTAAAGATGATTCATGCTTAGTATCGAGTTTAACTTTTCTTTTTGAGCTTATTGCTTGCTCGAGGACGATCAAGTCTAAGTTTGGGGGAGTTGATAGGCTTAGATTTTGAGTGTTTTTAACGGTAATTTCTTCCTACTTTCCGTATTTTTTCCTGGATGATATTATGCTTTTTGGTGTTTATTCATTTGTTTCAGGAAAATAGATCGGAAGTGGAAGACATGAGCTAATATGAAGATAACGGGCAAAATCGAGGCGAGAAAGAACTAAAATTGAGGAAATGAGATTTTCGGAATCTCGATCGATCGAGATTTACTCTCGATCGATCGAGCCAGGTAGAAAGTTGAGCATCAAAGAATTTCAAGTCTCGATCGATCGGTACAAATTCTCGATCGATCGAACGAGGCAGTAACTTCAAAGCTGAGTTCTTCAAAGTCTCGATCGATCGGTAGAAATTTTTGATCGATCGAGCGAGGCAGTAAGTTTCAAAGGCTGACATGAACAGTGCACCGATCGATCGAGAAAACCTTCTGATCGATCGATACGCCAAATCTGCAGATTTTATTTTCCATGTTTATCGTGATCTGGGGGGGGTTTAAAATAAAGAAAATCATTCCATTTAAAGGAGAATATTAGACGAAATTTCTAAACCAAAGAAGAACCCTAGCCGCCGCCTAGCGGCCGCCAAGGAGATCCGTTCTTCCGGTTCTTCGTCCGAGTCAAAGCCAATCAATTCCGGAGTGCAAGGAAGGAGCAAGAGAAGAGATTTCGGTGCTACGCACGGATTCATTCCGCCGTTTATCGTATTTCTAGACTTTAATTTATTTCATATTAATTTTCAATTGATGTTTTTGAGGTCGAGAGACGATTAAACTTCTTTTGTATTTGATTGAAACAATTCTAGTTTATTTTATTGAGATTTAGTATCATTGTGTTTGATATATTGATTCAATTGTGTTTGAGTTTATTGATGTCTATTGTTCATGAATTAATCGATTGTTAAGATCAAAGCCTAGCTAACTTTGATTGATTCTGAGAGTTATAACCGAGATCGAGAGATAACGTTGTAACACGCTCATGAAGTATGTTATGATTGAGATCGAGAGATGATATCGCATACGTGAGAACTTGGAATCAAGAGATTTAGAGTTATAAGGTTTTGATAATTTATGCAACTTTGAATTAGTAAATAGGTGCACGAGAGTGACTTATTCTAATTTATTGTTAGTTTCTTTACAGCTCGAGAGAGTGTATTGAATAATAGCGAAAACCTTTCACCTTTAGAATCAATTGGTTGATAATTTGCTTATTCAAATGAATCATTAAAGATAACACAGTTGAACGAAGAGCTTGATAAATTTCTTGAGCAACTTACCTTCGCATATCCGGAACCATTCATTTTATTGTTTCTTGTTTAAGTTTCATTTCTTAGTTTAAGTTTGCTTTAGATAATCACATTTGTTAATCGTAGGCTAAATATAATTTTATTCATCTTATTTGGTACTTATACGTTAGTCCCTGTGGATTCGACAACCCGTACTTAATTTTCACTATACTAAAACTTGACAACCGTGCACTTGCGGTAGAATCGCTTCACACTAATCTTTGAAATAAATCTTTTGTTTAAAAATAAAGCGGTCACATCACCTAGTCCAACACTAGTAGGGCTTCCCCCGGTTGATTCACAATCAACCCTCAACCAATACCAACTGTCTCCATGACAGTACAATCCAAATCTCTCCAAGAGATAAAATCAATATAGTAGTGTTACCCCACTAGCTATATCCCACAAATCCAATTGTGACTCCTGTTGCATTCCATATGCAAGGATGCTCAACTAGAGCTAACAACGACTTGTTGACACTCGTGTTGGTACTACCAACGAAATTGAGCTGTCCCAGTACAAATCCCTCAAAACAATAGACGTATAAACGTTCCCGTGAGGTATTCCCTGCCTCAATCATCATGCCACATAGAGACTACAAGAGTCTACCATAAGTCCTCATCTTATCATCATACGATTTACCGAACTCGGTCCCAACATGCGTTATAATTGCCACAACAAGTACACTATAACACTGCTACAATACCTGGCTAGCAAAACGCTGCCTCCATAGGCTTATACCAAGCCCACCAACGTATCATACGTCCCATCCCGGTACACCATACCGTAACATCCATTTAGAGTAGTGGGTCATCACCCAATATTTCTCTAATACCAATGCACAAAGGACATCTCGGTGTCCTTGTTCAACAACTAGGCAATCCTAATTCCGTAGGATTTATTCCACACCCTCAGGGGTGGGTGTGATCATGTCTACCACATGTCACCTCGGCACACGCAAGTAGTTTCCTCAACAACTACTCCTGTTACTAGTCACATGGCCATAGTCATTCCAACGAGTATACCCAAAGGTACCACTACTCGTAAAATAGTTACCTCAATTATGTGATGCGGTACACTTCCCGTACGGCGCACCCAATGATTCATCGAGCGACCTGCTCGGCATAATGGTCTCGTCAACTAGTGACCCAGACACTACCATGTGCTCACCGTTGGCACTCAACCACACGACTATTTATACATATACTTAAACGTATTAATCATCGAAACGACGCTACGCGTCTACATAGACATCCACTATGTCTTCGTCATCTAGTGACGGTACCTGTCAACATATGACATTCAATATAACATCGTCAACTCGTGACGGTACATGTCGAAACACGACATCCATAGCCTCATCGTCAAACACATGACAATATACATATATCAACGCATTCATCCACAATAATGCTAATAAAACAGTAATGTGCCACACATCATCGCTTACAAGATAGCGGCATACCTGTCTCCGTCATCCAATAGTGGTACGCAATCAGTACCCATCGCTCGTAGGCGGCATAATCCAGTGCTACGTACATAGCGATATAACCCATCGCCATAGAATCAGCTGCATGATCCCTCGCCATAGAGTCGGCAGCAAAACATCGCTATAAATATACGGTGGTATGAACCATCGCCAATAGAATAGCGTAATGAACCATCGCTATGAATACCCGGCCGTATAAACCATCGCCAATAGAATAGCGGAATGAACCATCGCTATATAATACCCGGCGGCATGAACCATCGCCGATAGAATAACGGCATGAACCATCGCTATATAATACCCGGCGGCATGAACCATCGCCAATAGAATAGCGGAATGAACCATCGCTATATAATACCCGGCGGCATGAACCAGCGCCAATAGAATAGCGGAATGAACCACCGCTATATAATACCCGGCGTTATAAACCATCGCAAATAGAATAGCGGAATGAACCATCGCTATATAATACCCGGCGATATGAACCAACGCCAATAGAATAGCGGATCCCTAGTCTTGTTACGGTAGTGTATTTTAATGCACCTCGCTTGTCATGACTGCGGCATTAATACCCCTCGCTTCGACATATCAGCGGCATCAAATAACCACGCCCAAATGCGACATGCTGCAATACCCTCGCTTCAACATTTGGCGGCAAATATTCTTTCCTCGCTACGATATGACAGCGACAAGTATTCTATCATCGCATCAAGTGATAGCAGCAAATCATTTAAATCATCACTCATCCATAACGACTCATGGGATATTCATCAAGTATTCTCTCTATACCTGCAATACAATGCATATTCCATATGCCAATATACATCACCATGAGTGTATTTTAATGCACCTCGCTTGTCATGACAGCGGCAAGTATTCTATCATCGCTTCAAGTGACAGCGGCAAAGCATTAAAATCATCACACCGATATACACATGCAACCACAATGCATAATCCATGATGTATATAAAATGCAGGTTACCGTTTCGTGTCTTTCAACCCTGGCCTTAGCCTTTCGTGTCATAACGTCCCTACAGGAACAATCCCAAAACATGAGCATATGATAATTCATATTCACCACAATATGATTATAATGAGTAAATGCATAAACTATGAGTACAAGGTACTTCCTGTATCCCAATGCATTTGAAAATGCTCCCTTTGGTCGCCCCTGTGCCACAACTCACAATCGTAATCAACAGTTTATATTATGATTCCATAGATGTCATGACATATAATTGTTCCACTATGATCACATATCATAAATGCACATAAGCAAAATAGTTGTGTCACACAACACTAACTACTATCGTGCATAAATATGTGCTACCCATTCCTATCAGCATGTTCCAGGCCCTCAACAGCCCCAAAGAGCAAACCACTGCTCTGATACCACTAATGTAAGGACCCCCGTGCCCTTAACCCGTTATTAGTGTATTAATCCAAGCATTTAGTGCATGTAACGTGTAGGGAAAAATCCACTTATCACCATAGCAAATCATGCCAATAACAAAATTCTTTACATTATTTCATATAATGTCTAAGTCTCCCCCAACCAAGTCCACACGCATATCATGCATCATTATAATACACTAACATGTTCTCAGTTCATTTAGCAATTCAATAATTAATTGCATGAAACACATAAATGAAGAGAGAAAGGCCTTTGCCTTCTTTATACAATCCTTATACACATAATACTGCTCACACGCGAGCATCGAATAAGTATGCGTGTATCTTATGTATAAAGTATCATGCTCAATACCGTCACTGGTACCTCGATCCTGGAAGCACCTCAAATCCACAGCTCGAGCTCAACTCTAAGCCATCGATGTACCTAATAACCTGCCCCAACAGAGACAGCCCCCACACGGGTTGAGCATACCAATATCCCAAATCCAATAATCACAATAACACAATTCATAATTTACAAAATGTAAATGCTATGAAATACAAAATGTACTCCCTGGATGGTATCATCCTCATCCGGGATTCCCTATACTGTCCCTGTTCTCAAAACAACTGAAACCATCAAATTCCCAAACGTTAGTTAATCATTACATTGATTAACATATCCATTAGCCATATACCGATATCAAAATCAATAGTATCAAATCATTAAACAATGATTATAGATATTCCACATCTCACTTATGGTTCCATAGTTCTATTCCATTGCTCGCTCTACAATAGCGGCATTTCATTCCCACGCATGCTCAACAGCAGTGGCGTAATAACCGATGTTCGCTCAAAGGCGACGACATCCTAATCATCGCTCGCTCAAAAGCGGCACCATATGATTCCCAATGCATATATATCCATTATAGCAATTACCATAAACCATGAATTTTCATATACATTTATTGTTAATACCATATATCATGCATTCCCATACACATTCATTGTAATACAGTGTACCAAGCACTCAACAATTGCAATTATATAAAAGGGCTATGCTCGTACGTCATACGTACCTTATCATTCCGTAGTTTGAGTCCAACCTTGCCTGAGTTCCACGACCCGATGAATTAAGTGCTAAGACACAAATAACTCTCAATTAAACATAGGCATGCAATCACGTGCCCAAGCACGTTCACAACTTCCAAACCTATCATCTATCCATGACGATTATCAAAATAAAAGCCCCCCGGATAAGCATGCATAATACCCAAAATATTCTATTTCATGCGATTAAAAGATAGCCAAAAAGGGCTATGCTCGTACGTCATACGTACCTTATCATTCCGTAGTTTGAGTCCAACCTTGCCTGAGTTCCACGACCCGATGAATTAAGTGCTAAGACACAAATAACTCTCAATTAAACATAGGCATGCAATCACGTGCCCAAGCACGTTCACAACTTCCAAACCTATCATCTATCCATGACGATTATCAAAATAAAAGCCCCCCGGATAAGCATGCATAATACCCAAAATATTCTATTTCATGCGATTAAAAGATAGCCAAAAACTCGACCGAGAATACCATTATATACAATTTTGGCTCCAACCAATTTATTTTAAAAACATGGCATTCCCATTAGAATGTAGACATTGCCCTGGAAATCGGTTGATTTCACCTCGATTCCAAAATCCCGACATTTTCCAAAATTCCAAAAAAAACAAACTCCTACAGGCGGCGATTGATCGCCACTTTCAGTGCGATCGATCGCCCCTGTCCAGAGGGCGACAACACTGACTCGTAATCGATCGCCAGTCCTCGCGATCGATCGCCAACTCGCTCATGATCGATCACCGAGAACTCGCGATCGATCGCCTGCACTGTTTGTCGCCACTAAAATTTGAGTTGTGTTAGTAATCCTTAAAGCATACAACACAGCGGAATAAAATTTCAGATTACTAAACCGCGGATCTATACATAGGGATTCATATCGGATAAAGGTTTTACGAAGGTCTCACCCTTGTAGCGTGTTTGAGCAGATTCCACGGAGCAGCACCACGTCCAACGCCTTCTTCGAGTCACTAGCAAAACTTATCAAGTTTTGCCTCAACGGTATCCACACGATCAAATCGGGAGAAGGGATAGTATAAGAACAAGTTGCTAGACTCGTTCTTAGACTGGAACAAGAAGCACACTCGATTCCAAATCGATTAATGGCACGAAACACCAAGAGCACCCTTCGGTTATCAAGAAAACCGAGAGCACCTTGTGAAGTGGGCGGCCGTGTGCTTCAAGGGTTTAGGTTGGAATGATATGAATTGTTATTAACAATTAATCATAACCTTGTATTTATATTATAAGATTTAATTAAGGTTTAAGGCTTTCTTAAAGCCTCATGGGCCCAAACCCATGATTTAATTAAATCCTTATAATATTTTAATTAAGACTCTTCTTAATTTAATTAATTCATCCAATGACTTTAATTTCCCTTCTCGATTTAATCTTTTGTGCAACCCGATAGGATCTTGTAATGTTGGCAGTGACATAAAATCTCATTTTATGTCGCAAGCATTGAGCGGTATCTAGCAACCCATCAATGCTACCCAAATTACAAGAATGTCAATGACTCGACATAACCTTTAGAACTTGTGATAATATTAACCATGTAACTTAATCCCTTTGTCCATGTGTTTAGATTGAACACGAGTCATGGAATAGTTATACTCGTATATTCAATCTTTATTTCTTGATCCCCAAGTAGAACTAGAATAAACAAATAAGCTCGATATCTCATATCGACTCATTCGAGCATGGCCATGCATTTTAGTTGGGATCTCTGATGATCACAAGTCGTAAGGATTACATACATTATTATCACTATGAGAATTGCATATGACAATCATATGACTATCCATGTTGCATTCTCATGGTGGGTCTGTCAAGTACATCGTTCTCTAACATGTACCCATGTGTTGATTTGATATCTCATATCAATGAACAATTCATCAATCAACACATACTAGTCTCTACGTATTATCATTATCCCTATTCATGATAATACTTGACTAGGGACATCTTTAAGAATAATACATTATTATTCTAAGGACATTAACATATATATTAATTCATATTGCACAGTTAAAAGAATAATATATAATAATGAATTACCATTCATAAAATCATATTACATTGTATGTCATAAACAATCATCTAATGATATGTTTTAGGGCATATCCCAACAAATCTCCCACTTGCACTAAGACCACTCAGACATATACCTAATGCCTAGAGATCTAGTATGACGATCATGCTTCTGCTGTGACAGTGGCTTCGTCAATGGGTCAGATACATTATCGTCTGTTGGTACTTTGCATATTTTAACATCTCCCCTTTCAACAATTTCTCGAATGAAATGAAAACGCCGAAGTATGTGCTTGGATCTTTGGTGAGATCTAGGTTCCTTAGCTAATGCGATCTATCGGATCTTTAATGCTAGGCACCACTCCAAGTTCAGAAATGAACTTCCTAATCTAAACAGCTTCCTTTGCTGCATCCGAGGCAGCAATATACTCAGCTTCCGTTGTAGAATCGGTTACTGTTTCTTGCTTTGAACTCTTCCAGCTCACAGCACCTCCATTTAGGCAATACACATATCCAGATTGCGATCGAAAATCATCTTTGTCGGTTTGGAAGCTTGCATCAGTGTAACCCATTACATTGAGCTCTTCCTCACCTCCATAAATCAAGAATGTATCCTTAGTCCTTCTCAAGTACTTCAGGATGTTCTTGACAGCAATCCAGTGACCTTCACCTGGATCAACTTGATATCTGCTCGGCATGCTCAAAGCATACGATACATCGGGACGAGTACATATCATGGCATACATGATAGATCCAATAGCTGACGCATATGGAATCTTACTCATGCGTTGTCTCTCATCTGGTGTTGAAGGACACTGTTCCTTCGAGATATAAATGCCATGCGTCATAGGCACGAATCCTTTCTTTGATTCTTGCATGCTAAACCTTTTAAGCACTTTGTCTATGTATGTACTTTGACTTAGGCCGAGAAGTCTTCTTGATCTATCTCTATAGATCTTGATTCCTAATACATAGGTGGCTTCTCCCAAGTCTTTCATCGAAAAGCAATTCCCTAGCCAAATCTTTACAGATTGTAAGGCAGGGATATCATTCCCAATGAGAAGTATGTCAACTACATACAACACTAGGAAAAACATTACGCTCCCACTGACCTTCTTGTAGACACAAGGTTCATCTTCGTTTTTGATAAAACCAAACTCTTTGATTGCATCATCAAAACAAAGATTCCAACTCCGAGAAGCTTGCTTCAATCCATAAATGGATCGTTGTAGCTTGCATATCTTTCCAGCATCCTTTGGATCGACAAAACCCTCGGGCTGTGTCATGTACACATCCTCGAGCGGATTTCCATTAAGGAAAGCTGTTTTGACATCCATCTGCCAGATTTCATAATCATGAAATGCAGCTATTGCAAGTAAGATCCTTATGGATTTAACCATGGCCACTGGTGAAAAGGTTTCATCGTAGTCAATACCATGAATTTGTTTGAATCCTTTTGCAACCAGCCGACCTTTATAGGTTTGTACGTTACCATCCATATCGGTCTTTTTCTTGAAAATCCATTTGCACCCTATGGGTCGTACCCCTTCAGGTGGATCAACCAAAGTCCATACTTGGTTTGCATACATGGATTCCATCTCAGATTTCATGGCCTCTTGCCATTTCTCAGAATCAGTGCCCATTATAGCTTGTTGATAAGATGACGGCTCATCCTAATCAATAAGTAGTAAGTCACCTTGTTGAGTCACAAGAAATCCATATCTCTGTGGCTCCCGGTGTTCTCTTACAGACCTACGCTGGGCTTGTGTCTCTTGAGCAGGTACTTCTTCCACAACAGATTGCGGTGCCTGCTCTGTTTCCATCTCAATCTCAGGTTCAGTGTTTTCCTGTGGTTGAACTTCACTAAGTTCTATTTTTCTCCCACTGGTTTTTCTAGAAATAAATTCTCTTTCAAGAAATACACCAGTCCGAGCAACAACTACTTTGTTCTCAGTGGGATAATAGAAATAGTATCCTTTCGTTTCCTTAGGATACCCCCACAAATAAACACTTATCAGATTTGGGTCCAAGTTTGTTAGTGGCGTGACGTCTAACGGAAGCCTCACAACCCCAAATCTTCATAAAAGACATACTACGCTTCCCCGTCCATATCTCATATGGTGTCTTTTCCACTGATTTAGATGGAACACGGTTCAGTAAGAAAATCGCTGTTTCTAGAGCGTGTCACCAAAACGATATCGGAAGATCTGCCTGACTCATCATTGATCTAACCATGTCCAACAAGGTTCGATTTCTCCTCTCGGATACACCATTCCATTGTGGAGTATACGGAGGAGTGAGTTGTGGGACTATCCCACACTCTCTTAGATAGTCATGAAACTCTTGGCTTAAGTATTCTCCTCCTCGATCTGATCGAAGGATTTTGATACTTTTGCCAAGTTGGTTTTGTACTTCATTCTTGAAATCTTTGAACTTTTCAAAGGTTTCATGCTTATGCTTCATTAGGTACACATACCCATATCTACTGATGTCATCAGTAAATGTAACGAAGTATTGAAAACCACCTCTAGCTTGTGTACTTATTGGTCCACATAAATCACTATGTATTAGTCCCAATAAAACATTTGCCCTTTCAACATGTCCCTTGAAAGGGGCTTTAGTCATCTTGCCCATTAAACAAGATTCACATGTTTCATATGATTCAAAATCAAATGAATCTAATACTCCATCCTTATGAAGTTTAGATATGCGGTTCTCGTTTATGTGGCCCAAGCGACAGTGCCAGAGATAAGTCGGATTACAATCATTATTTTTAATCCTTTTAGTATTTATGTTATAGATAGGCATATCAATATTTAATAAATAAAGACCATTCACCATTTGTGCACTAGCATAAAACATATCATTTAAATAAATAGAACAACAGTTGTCCTTTATAATAAATGAGAATCCATACTTGTCTAAACAAGAAATAGAAATAATGTTTTTGGTAATTGAAGGCACAAAATAACAATCTTATAAAATTAATGATAAACCGGAAGGCAAAGATAATAATAATCTCCTATAGCTAATGCAGCAACTCTTGCTCCATTTCCAACTCGGAGATCAACTTCGCCTTTCGCCAACAATCTACTCTTTTGAGGTCATGCACATTTACACAAATGTGAGATCCACATCTAGTATCTAATATCCATGATGAAGAAGTAGATAAATTGACTTCTATAACAAAAATACCTGAAGTGGAAGTCACACTTCCTTTCTTTAGATCCTCCAGATATACTTTGCAGTTTCTTTTCCTGTGGGGTCTTCCCACCTTAACAGTGATTAATAGACAAAGGAAGGACTAATCATGCATTAAGGTAACATCTTAAGGTTTCGGTTGTTACACGAGCTAACAGGATTACAGGCCAAAATACAAAGCTTCAAAAAAAATAGTTCATTACATTCCAAAAGAATGTCATTTAGATTTACACTACTCCTAGAGTAGATACTAATCATAACTTGAATCCTATACATTCCTGTGTCCCTCGTAGCTCACTGCCTCAACCCGACCCTTAGTCCTTTCGTCCAAAAGCGTACCTACAGGGACAACACATCATAAGCATATACAATTTCACTTAACAACATAAAACCATTATAATAAATGCATGAAATCTTGGTTAAGTAAATATGCTGGTTATTCATTAACTTCTTATTGTTGTCCCTGATTCAAAATCATGCATATGGGGCACCTTACCCCGTGGCACCTTACCACAATATCATCGCATGGCTACTTACCATGCGGGGCACCTTACCCCGTGGCACCTTACCACAATATCATCACATGGCTACTTACCATGTGGGGCACCTTACCCCGTGGCACCTTACCACAATAACATCGCATGGCTACTTACCATGTGGGGCACCTTACCCCGTGGCACCTTACCACAATATCATCATGTAAACATTATCATATAAGCATCGTATAAACATCATCGTATAAACATCGTATAAACATCGTATAAACCTCATCGTATAAACATCATCATTTCATTATGAATACTCATGCAATAAAAGCATAGTTGTAGTATAAAGATGTGTGTTACCGTCCGATGCCCGTACGCCTCTTACGTACCTTTTCAAAAAGAGGAGGAGTCAACAGACTTTATCTCCTTGATGGTGCCGGTACCTGGGATGGTTCTACAAGACCACATAATACCATTTTAGATGCTTCAAAACCATCTCACATCATAAACTTAACAAAATAAAACATTATTATATTTTTCAACTTTCTGCCTGTCTCGATCGATCGGCCCAAAGTCTCGATCGATCGAGACACTGTGCACTAAAAGTGCCTTAGCTTCCTGCCTCGCTCGATCGATCGAAGTATTTTACCGATCGATCGAGAAGCTTCACCGATCGATCGAGAAATCCTTCGATCGATCGGCATCACAATTTTAAAACATACATTAGACCCACTGTCTCGCTCGATCGATCGGAACCAAATCTCGATCGATCGAGAGCTCTGAAAAATCGGGATTTTTCCCAGATTTTTGAGCACTACTTTTCATGCCATAAAAACTATACCATAATTCATAAAACATGTTTGAACAAAGATATCCCGGGCTTTACCAACTTATCATTCGTGTACCCAAATCGAAGGTTCACCGTAAGACCCATCTAACATGCATAACATAACCTCCTCAATACCACTCTCAAACCACATTTTTCCAGAAAACAGGGGAAACATCTTCCCAGATTTTCGAACACCCTAGTTCACATGCTTTAATCCTTCATATAAAACACATAACATGCTCAAGGAAAAATACTGAGAGCTTCATAAAAACACCATTTAATCATTTAAATCGAAGGTTTCAAGAAACCTAAGCTATCATGCCATTTTTACCATACATAAAAGCAAGAACCTAATAAGCTTAAAAACACAGACAGAGCATGGTTTCTTACCCTACTTTACTCCGATTTTTGAGAGACTTCCAAGGGATGAAAATGGCAAGGCTCCTCAAGGTTTTACTCAGCAAGTGCTGGTGTTTCTTTGGGAGAGAAGGGTCGAGATTTGGATGGAAGGATGAGGCTGAATGATTGAGCCAAGTGGGGTGAGAAGTCAGCCTATCAACAGTTTGATTGGCATGGGTTAGGGGGGTGGTTGCATGTAGGGTGGTTTGTGGTGTTTAATTGTGTCCCGGTATTTCATACGATGTATAAAAATATCTTCCCTTGATATTTTATAATTGTACTACATCAATACAACAATTAAAAACACGTAATATGCCCCCTAAACCATATCATCATATCATAAATATAATCCCCCACTTAAAATACCACAACCCTCTTAAATACATCGTAGCACATAATCATATAATATTTCGGGGGTATTACATTACTCCCCTACTTATAAGATTTCGTCCTCGAAATCCACATGCATCATCATAACGGAACTAAACATAAATACATACCAGAGAATAGCTCCGGATAGTGCTGCACCATATGCCGCTCCGTCTCCCATGTAGCCTCCTCGACACCCCGACGATCCCACTGAACTTTGACCATCGGTATAACTTTGCTCCATAGTCTGCGATCCTCTCGATCCAGAATTCTGATTGGTCGTTCTTCGTAGGACATATCTGAGTCTAACTGAACTTCTGTAGGCTGTAAGACATGTGACGGGTCTGGCTCATATTTCCGTAACATAGAGACATGGAAAACATCGTGTATACCAGACAAGGATGGCGGTAGAGCCAATCGATATGCCAAAGTACCGATACGCTGTAAAACTTCATATGGCCCAACATACCTCGGAGATAACTTTCCCCGCATCCCAAAACGAACCACGCCCCTGAAGGGCGAGATCTTTAAGAAGACCCTGTCTCCTAACTGGAATTCTATCGGTCGTCGCCGCTTATTGGCATAGGCCGCTTGCCTATCCTGGGCCGCTTTCATCTTCAGGCGTATCAACTTTATCTTACCCTCCATATCTCTGATCATATCCGGTCCTCCGACCGCTTTGCTAGTCAAGTCCTCCCAATACAGTGGTGATCTACATCGTCGTCCATACAGAGCTTCAAAAGGGGCCATTTGAATGCTCGCCTGATAACTGTTATTATAGGAGAACTCCACCAGCGACAATGAATCTTGCCACGAAGTATCAAACTCCAAAACACATGCCCTCAACATGTCCTCAAGCGTCTGAATGGTACGCTCTGTTTGGCCGTCTGTCTGAGGGTGATAGGTCGTACTCAGTCTCACCTCTGTGCCCAAAGCTGCCTGGAGACCCTCCCAGAAATGTGAAGTGAACCTCGGGTCCCTGTCAGACACTATTGAGACTGGAATACCATGCAATCTCACCACATCCCGTATATATATCTGGGCCATCTTCAAGTATGTATATGACATACTGTAAGGGATGAAATGAGCCGTCTTCGTCAGCCTATCTACGATCACCCAGATCGCATCAAATCCTGAGGCCGTCCTTGGCAAGTGGGTCACGAAGTCCATAGATATATGCTCCCACTTCCATTCAGGCACTTCTAAGCTTTTCAGCTCTCCACCAGGCCTCTGCCTCTCTGCTTTTACCTGCTGGCAGATCAAACATCTTTTAACGAAAACGATTACTTCTCGCTTCATGCGTCTCCACCAGAATTGATCGCATTGATCTTTGTACATCTTCTTTCCCCCTGGGTGGATACTGAATCGACTACTGTGGGCTCGCTCCAATATCCCTCTACGCAGTTTTGGTGTATTTGGGACTACCCATCGGTTGCCCAGTCTCAAAGAATCATCCTCAGCCACTCTGAACTTGGATATCCACCTCTGAACCTCACTATCCGACTTCTGGGCCTTCCTGATCGCCTCAAATATGTCTGGCTCCGCCAATAGGGTCGACACTCGTACAGGCGACGTGTCTACATCGAAATCATAGCCCAGTTGGCAATAAGACGTCATCAAGGCCGACAAACACATAACATCCTCTGCAGTACTCTTCACCTTCCGACTTAAGGCGTCTGCTATCAAGTTTGCTTTACCCGGATGGTACTCAATTTCACAATCATAATCTTTGAGCAAATCCATCCACCTTCTTTGTCTCATATTCAACTCCGCCTGAGTGAATAAGAACTTCAGGCTCTTATGGTCCGTATATATAGTGAAAGACGTGCCATACAAGTAATGCCTCCAGATCTTCAAGGCGAATATGATGGCCGCCAATTCTAAATCATTCACTGGATACCTAGCCTCGTGTGGCTTCAGCTGCCTCGATGCATAAGCCACCACATGCTTATCTTGCATCAACACACAGCCCAAGCCCTGTAATGACGCATCCGTATACAAGGCGAACCTCTTATCCTCAGACGGAATCACCAGCACAGGCGCTGTAGTCAAACGGTGCTTCAGCTCTTGGAAGCTTTCCTCACAAGCCTCAGACCAAAAGAAGGGGACTCCTTTCTGAGTCAGCTGTGTCAGAGGTTTGGCAATCTTCGAGAAACCTTCGATGAAACGTCGGTAATAACCTGCCAAACCGAGGAAACTCCGTATTTCCGGTACAGAAGTGGGTGCAGCCCACTCCATCACAGCCTCAATCTTCCTGGGATCCACAGATATCCCATGGCTAGATATGACATGGCCTAAGAATACCACGATGTCCAACCAGAACTCACACTTGCTAAGCTTTGCATATAACTGATGATCCCTAAGGATCTGAAGCACTGTCCTCAAGTGCCTTACATGCTCTTCTTTAGTCCGAGAGTAAATAAGTATGTCGTCAATGAAAACTATGACGAACTGATCCAAATACGGTTGGAATACCTTGTTCATCAAACTCATGAAGACAGCTGGGGCATTCGTCACTCCAAAAGGCATAACCAGGAATTCATAGTGCCCATATCTTGTCCTGAAAGCCGTCTTCTGAACATCATTTTCTCTTACTCGAATCTGATGGTACCCCGACCTCAGATCGATTTTACTGTAGAGCTTCGTACCCTGCAACTGATCGAACAAGTCATCGATCCTCGGAAGTGGATACTTGTTCTTTACTGTAGCTTTGTTTAACTGCCTATAGTCAATGCATATACGCATCGATCCATCTTTCTTCTTAACAAATAAGACAGACGCACCCCATGGCAATACGCTAGGGCGTATGTAGCCCTGATCAAGGAGTTCCTGGAACTGTACCTTTAACTCCCTTAACTCTGCTGGTGCCATCCTATACGGGGCACGAGAAATTGCAGACGTCCCTGGTAGCAGCTCTATCCCAAATTCGACCTCTCTCGTCGGGGGGAATCCGGGAATCTCCCCCGGGAAGACATCAGGAAACTCCGCCACTACGGGCACATCCTCAACCTTTAATTCCTTCCTCTTTTCCGTCATATCAACAGCATAGATAAGATATCCTGTATGACCTCGTTCCAATAACTGCGCCATCTTGACAGCAGATATTAACGGAATCTTCAGACGGGAACCATCCCCATAAAATGTCCACTGGACTCCCAATACAGATCTAAATCGGACAGTCCTCTGCCTACAGTCTACCACTGCCTGATACTTATTCAGAACATCGATGCCCACAATGCAATCGAAGTCTGTCATTCCGAGCACAATCAAATCTGATCTTAACTCATTATCCTCAAAATAAATGAGGCCATCATAAACAATCTGATCCGTAGTCAAACTTCTTCCAGCAGGGGTCGAGACCATAAGAGGCATGGGGGACAGAGAAGTGCATATGTGGTGCCTTTCAACAAAACTCGTCGACACAAAAGAGTGTGACGCACCTGTGTCTATCAATATAAGAGCAGGGTGCGTAAATAAAAGACACGTACCCGCTATAACTTCCTCCGGAGCCGTTGTAGCCTGCTCCCTCGTCAAAGCATACACCTGACCCTGAGGTGGCCCCGTGGGCTGACCTCCATACTGCCTCGGTGCAAAAGGTGGTCTGTACGGTGTCGCTCTGTCCGCAGGCCTCCCCGCAGGGTTCTGCTGTCTTCCCCTGTTGGGACACTGTCGAGCGAAGTGGCCTCTGTCGCCACAGACATAGCAGCCAACACAGTCCTTCGCCAAGTGTGATAGTCCACATATAGTGCACTGAGCTCTTCCAGATCTATCTCCCTGAGGCTGTCCTCTCCCAGATGGAGTATCATTCCTACCTTTTCCTTTCCATCGATTCTCGGGTCTCTTGCCACTGAATCTCGATGCTGAAGTGTTCCCCCTAGGCTTAAACTGATCACCCCTGGGCTTCAAGTGGTCAGAAGTAGATTTCTGAGGGGGTGCTGGAGGTGGCACTGCATCAGGATATGCACCAACTCCCAGTTCAGCTAGCTCAGCTCGTGAGAGTGCATCATCAAAACAGGCAGGGCCATAAGTGATCACCCTGTCATACAGTTCAGGCCTCAAGCCCTTCATGAAATTCCGCATCTTCGCTTGAGTGCTTGCAGCTATGTGTGGCACATATCGTAGTAAGGAACAGTAATGTAGAGCATAGTCAGATACAGGCATGGTACCTTGTCTTAAACTGGTAAACTCATCCTCCTTGGCCTGTCTTGCAGTGGCTGAGAAATAGCGGTTCAGAAACCGCGTTCGGAACATCTTCCAATTCACCTCTTGTCCCTGAGCCTCTGCTCAATCACTGTGGTTTTCCACCACATCAGTGCCTTCTTGGA
The DNA here is from genome assembly GCA_907163345.1 of Haberlea rhodopensis. Taxonomy (NCBI): domain Eukaryota; kingdom Viridiplantae; phylum Streptophyta; class Magnoliopsida; order Lamiales; family Gesneriaceae; genus Haberlea; species Haberlea rhodopensis. Next base: position 1,056,937 of record CAJQUN010000156.1, read on the forward strand.
CAGCTGAAATTATGCTAATCTGATCCAGGCCGTCTTTGCACAAGGCGCTGCCACAAATATCTGTTCGATCCTCTCTAACCATTCCTCAGCTTTCTCTCCTGATTCAGTTCCCTTGAACATCGGAGGTCGATACATCATAAACTGAGCCAAGCTCAATTCCCCAGGTAGCAACTGCTGTTCAGAGGGTTCTTCGCCCAAGGATGGTGGTGGCAATGGATTCGTACGTCCAGCACTTGCATTTACACTAATGGCGTCACCCACTTCTATGTTTGCTGCCATGCTGCAACGCAAGGGTTAATAACAATACCAAAAGCAGTTCATAAAACTCATCATTAGATAATCGAACATGTTAGCATAACATCTTCTTCTTTATGAAATAACATACATATAAACATGTTCAAAAGTAAGCACCTAGCTAACTTATTGCTAAGGCTACCCTTCGCTCATTCCCGAGTTATCTAACCACTGCTCTGATACCACTAATGTGGGGTCTTCCCACCTTAACAGTGATTAATAGACAAAGGAAGGACTAATCATGCATTAAGGTAACATCTTAAGGTTTCGGTTGTTACACGAGCTAACAGGATTACAGGCCAAAATACAAAGCTTCAAAAAAAATAGTTCATTACATTCCAAAAGAATGTCATTTAGATTTACACTACTCCTAGAGTAGATACTAATCATAACTTGAATCCTATACATTCCTGTGTCCCTCGTAGCTCACTGCCTCAACCCGACCCTTAGTCCTTTCGTCCAAAAGCGTACCTACAGGGACAACACATCATAAGCATATACAATTTCACTTAACAACATAAAAACATTATAATAAATGCATGAAATCTTGGTTAAGTAAATATGCTGGTTATTCATTAACTTCTTATTGTTGTCCCTGTTTCAAAATCATGCATATGGGGCACCTTACCCCGTGGCACCTTACCACAATATCATCGCATGGCTACTTACCATGTGGGGCACCTTACCCCGTGGCACCTTACCACAATATCATCGCATGGCTACTTACCATGTGGGGCACCTTACCCCGTGGCACCTTACCACAATAACATCGCATGGCTACTTACCATGTGGGGCACCTTACCCCGTGGCACCTTACCACAATATCATCATGTAAACATTATCATATAAGCATCGTATAAACATCATCGTATAAACATCGTATAAACCTCATCGTATAAACATCATCATTTCATCATGAATACTCATGCAATAAAAGCATAGTTGTAGTATAAAGATGTGTGTTACCGTCCGATGCCCGTACGCCTCTTACGTACCTTTTCAAAAAGAGGAGGAGTCAACAGACTTTATCTCCTTGATGGTGCCGGTACCTGGGATGGTTCTACAAGACCACATAATACCATTTTAGATGCTTCAAAACCATCTCACATCAAAAACTTAACAAAATAAAACATTATTATATTTTTCAACTTTCTGCCTGTCTCGATCGATCGGCCCAAAGTCTCGATCGATCGAGACACTGTGCACTAAAAGTGCCTTAGCGAAGTATTTTACCGATCGATCGAGAAGCTTCACCGATCGATCGAGAAATCCTTCGATCGATCGGCATCACAATTTTAAAACATACATTAGACCCACTGTCTCGCTCGATCGATCGGAACCAAATCTCGATCGATCGAGAGCTCTGAAAAATCGGGATTTTTCCCAATTTTTGAGCACTACTTTTCATGCCATAAAAACTATACCATAATTCATAAAACATGTTTGAACAAAGATATCCTGGGCTTTACCAACTTATCATTCGTGTACCCAAATCGAAGGTTCACCCTAAGACCCATCTAACATGCATAACATAACCTCCTCAATACCACTCTCAAACCACATTTTTCCAGAAAACAGGGGAAACATCTTCCCAGATTTTCGAACACCCTAGTTCACATGCTTTAATCCTTCATATAAAACACATAACATGCTCAAGGAAAAATACTGAGAGCTTCATTAAAACACCATTTAATCATTTAAATCGAAGGTTTCAAGAAACCTAAGCTATCATGCCATTTTTACCATACATAAAAGCAAGAACCTAATAAGCTTAAAAACACAGACAGAGCATGGTTTCTTACCTTACTTTGCTCCGATTTTTGAGAGACTTCCAAGGGATGAAAATGGCAAGGCTTCTCAAGGTTTTACTCAGCAAGTGCTGGTGTTTCTTTGGGAGAGAAGGGTCGAGATTTGGATGGAAGGATGAGGCTGAATGATTGAGCCAAGTGGGGTGAGAAGTCAGCCTATCAACAGTTTGATTGGTATGGGTTAGGGGGTGGTTGCATGTAGGGTGGTTTGTGGTGTTTAATTGTGTCCCGGTATTTCATACGATGTATAAAAATATCTTCCCTTGATATTTTATAATTGTACTACATCAATACAACAATTAAAAACACGTAATATGCCCCCTAAACCATATCATCATATCATAAATATAATCCCCCACTTAAAATACCACAACCCTCTTAAATACATCGTAGCACATAATCATATAACATTTCGGGGGTATTACATTTCCAATGGCCGGTCTCACCGCAATGGAAACAGTTCCCTTCCTTCGCTATCCCTCCCTTTGGTTTCAGTGCAGATGACTTTGGCTTAGATTTAACAAAGACCTTCTTGTTCTTCTTGAAGTTCTTAGCTTTAGTCTTTCCTTTATTCTTATTCACAATAAGAACATTTGTAGGTTTAGACTTCTTGCTATTTGCTTCAAAAGTTCTAAGCATGCCAAGTAATTGTGGTAGTGTCTTCTCAATTTCAATCATATTGTAATTTAAGACAAATTGACTGAAGCTTTCAGGCAACGATTGCAAGATCACGCCAGTGGCCAACTCTTGGTCCAAAGGAAAACCCAGCTTCTCTAGATTCTCAATATACCCAATCATCTTGAGTACATGAGTACCAACCAGACTTCCTTCTACCATTCTACACTGGAATAACGCCTTAGAGACGTCATACCTCTCTTGTCTTGCTTGTTGTTGGTACAGTTGCTTAAGATGCTCGATCATATCAAACACCTCCATTTCCTCATGTTGCTTATGAAGCTCAGAGTTCATGGTGGCAAGCATAAGGCACCCAACATCAAGTGCGTCACTTTGATGCTTCTTGTAAGAATCTTTATCGGCTCTTGTAGCCGTTAGGGGAGGTTCCTCAGCAGGTAAGGGTTCCTCTAGGACATATTGTTTCTTTTCTTGTTTGAGGACTATCCTCAAGTTCCTATGCCAGTCTAGGAAATTTGTCCCATTTAATTTGTCCTTCTCAAGGACCGATCGCAGTGATAAAGTGCTTGTTACGTTGTTAGTTGCCATGGATATCTACAATATAAATATGCAAAATAAGTTTATGATTTAATCATTTAACATGGTCTTATATTAAATGATACTCCCACTATTTGTTTTAAAAAAAATATCAACCCTCGAAACCTTTAGTGGGCCAAGATCCATATTTCGCCTAATCTTGAGTTAGCTTTGGCTAATCGCCCAAGACTCGGTTATTTAGGTAGACAACACTTTGCCAATTACATCACATGTAATTCTTGGATAGTTGGACGAATCGTACCCAATTTAAAATATAACGGATATCACTTTTATCCTTTCGTGCCTTACTAAGATTGCCACGGTGCTTTGCTTTGGCAAACCCACACATGTACAATCGAAGTTTTTGACGAGTACTTTTAATTTTGGAAGGCATCTAAAACTTAATATTTTAGAGGGATTTATAGATATCATGATTAGTTTGATAATTTAAAATATGTCCACTACATATAGTTGTATACATATCTACATATATTGTAATACAATTATCAATCTAAAACATAAGATAAATCATGCATCAACATACATAATTAAACGTGACATGGTTATAGCCCCTACTAATGATTTTCTCAAGCCAATGAGAAAATCCTAAGAGTCAACCTAAGGTAACTTCACAAGCACCTTCCTTTGGCTCCAATTTGTGAATGGCCTCCTCATCCCGGCACGATGCTCCATCTTCATTGATCATCAGCAATAAAATAAACTACACTATTTACAAGATATAGAATTCCTCGATTCACATTCGAGGGGAACATAGGGGAGGGATTACATTTAGAATGAAATAGAGAAGGCACGACTCGCAGGTCATATTATAAATTACAAACATTCACAAATCCTATCTAATAGGTCAAAGGGCTATAACCATGCACCATGCTCAAACAACACATAAAGCATGCTTTAAAAATTAAATAATTAAATTCTAAACATTTAAAATTTAATTCTAATTAAAACTGTAAAAATAGAATTTTTGAAAAATTATCGTACGCTCGTGACATCACATGCCACGAACTAATTTCGACTTAGCTACGAACCACCATGGTTTGAACCAACCATGCCCCATGGCTGGACCATGGCATGGGCCTAGGGTTCGAAACCCTAGCCCATGGCCGAGCCTTGTGCTAGCGGCGGCGGCGCTAGGGTTCCAAACCCTAGCCGCCGTGCACCACTTTTAGTTTTTCATCGAGCCAACTTGTTCGAAACGCCGGAATTCTTGAGCCACGAATCATGGTCAGTTCATGCACGGTGGTGGCTCAACCATACCGAGCCAAGGGTTCGAAAAACCCTAGCTCTCATGTGGTGAAGCCACTTATCCATGCATGCTTGAACCATTATCGAGCCAAAGAGTTCAAAACCTTAGCAAAGGGGCGACGATGGCCGAGTCCATGCACGGCTACTAGGGTTCGAAACCCTAGCCGTCATGAGCTAGCCGTCACGAGCCATTGGGTTCTAAACCCTAATCAAGTTTCGACACTTCCATGAACAATTATTAGCCATAACGGCTAAACCATCTCGAGCCAAGGGTTCGAAAACCCTAGCCCTCATGTGGCTAGCCGTATGTCATTTTTGATGGTGATGGCCGAACACATGTGTTATATGGTTCGAATTTCGCCTATTTATATCAAATATAATTTTTACGATGATTTTCACAAACTCGATATTAACATATCATATATGTTCATACAGTTTTAAATAGCATGCAATATAAGTTTTAATATGATTAACACAATTTAATCACAAAATCCGATATGAGCCTTGTACACGGCTCTGATACCACTGTTAGTAATCCTTAAAGCATACAACGCAGCGTAATAATGTTTCGGATTACTAAACCGCGGATCTATACATAGGGATTCATATCGGATAAAGGTTTTACGAAGGTCTCACCCTTGTACAGTGTTTGAGCAGATTCCACGGAGCAGCACCACGTCCAACGCCTTCTTCGAGTCACTAGGAAAACTTATCAAGTTTTGCCTCAACGGTATCCACACGATCAAATCGGGAGAAGGGATAGTATAAGAACAAGTTGCTAGACTCGTTCTTAGACTGGAACAAGAAGCACACTCGATTCCAAATCGATTAATGGCACGAAACACCAAGAGCACCCTTCGGTTATCAAGAAAATCGAGAGCACCTTGTGAAGTGGGCGGCCGTGTGCTTCAAGGGTTTAGGTTGGAATGATATGAATTGTTATTAACAATTAATCATAACCTTGTATTTATATTATAAGATTTAATTAAGGTTTAAGGCTTTCTTAAAGCCTCATGGGCCCAAACCCATGATTTAATTAAATCCTTATAATATTTTAATTAAGACTCTTCTTAATTTAATTAATTCATCCAATGAATTTAATTTCCCTTCTCGATTTAATCTTTTGTGCGACCCGATAGGATCTTGTAATGTTGGCAGTGACATAAAATCTCATTTTATGTCGCAAGCATTGAGCGGTATCTAGCAACCCATCAATGCTACCCAAATTACAAGAATGTCAATGACTCGACATAACCTTTAGAACTTGTGATAATATTAACCATGTAACTTAATCCCTTTGTCCATGTGTTTAGATTGAACACGAGTCATGGAATAGTCATACTCGTATATTCAATCTTTATTTCTTGATCCCCAAGTAGAACTAGAATAAACGAATAAGCTCGATATCTCATATCGACTCAATCGAGCATGGCCATGCATTTTAGTTCTCACTTGATCAAGGGCCAAACACATCTCCTGTTATATAGGAGGGACAAATCCTATCTCGATCAGTCAACATCCCTCTACATAATTCGTAGTGTATCCAATAGTCGCCTTTATAGTATACCCTGTTACGGGTAACGTTTGACAATATCAAGATACATAACTCCTTATGTTGGGATCTCTGATGATCAATAGTCGTAAGGATTACATACATTATTATCACTATGAGAATTGCATATGACAATCATATGACTATCCATGTTGCATTCTCACGGTGGGTCTGTCCAGTACATCGTTCTCTAACATGTACCCATGTGTTGATTTGATATCTCATATCAATGAACAATTCATCAATCAACACATACTAGTCTCTACGTATTATCATTATCCCTATTCATGATAATACTTGACTAGGGACATCTTTAAGAATAATACATTATTATTCTAAGGACATTAACATATATATTAATTCATATTGCACAGTTAAAAGAATAATATATAATCATGAATTGCCATTCATAAAATCATATTACATTGTATGTCATAAACAATCATCTAATGATATGTCTTAGGGCATATCCCAACAAGCTGCTCGTCGCGATCGATCGCCACTCCTCGGCGATCGATCGCCACCTGCGATAATCCGAGATATTCGAGCTTCCATGGTGTTTTTGACACCCAAACTCAAAACCAACACCCACAACTTCCTCAACACCTCTAATACACATTTAAACTCAATAAAAACACTAAAATCAACATTTTAGATTTTTAACCAAAACCCCCAAATCTCAAATCAAACCCATAACTCAACCATTTAGCAAAAACTATAATCAAATCGAAGCTAAAGGAGAGGAGAAGAAGATTACCAGCCTTTCTTCAAGTAATCGGGCTCCCAAGACGAGCCCCTATCGATTTGACCAAGAGGAGAAGAGGGGAAGGGTTTGGGGTGAGGGAAAGAGGCGTGAGGGAGAGGAGAGAGGGGAATGATTCCGTATAATGACGGAATACCGAGTCTATTTGGTATATATAGCTCCAAAGCTCCAAAATACCGACTCCTCCACAAATACATCATGATTCATTAAAAATCATCTATTTTCAAAAATCATCTCTCTAACCTCAATTACCATTACCAGCCCCAGTACAAAGTACTCCGGACCCCAGGTTCCACCAAGAACCAAATTCCAAGGTTATCACCACGATGAGAATACAATCTCATCCCTTGGATCCCACGACTCCAAAAACTGGATTTAAAATCCCCAGGAGTCCCAAAACCACAATTAATACACAATTGCCACAATTAAAATCCGTTAAGGATCATTATTACACCGGGATTAACACCAATAATTCCCGGGTATCACACCAACCAAGATCACTTACATAGTATGCATCCTCATAATACACTAACATGCTCTCAGTTCATTTAGCAATTCCGTATTTAATTGCATGCAAATAATAAATGAAGAGAGAAAAGCCATTGCCCATTTATACATTCCATATACATGTAAAAACGTACTCACATGAGAGCACCCAATGAATAAACGTGTATCTAATGTATAAGATACTCTACCGAATGCGGTTATTGGTACTTGACCCTGGAAGCCCTTCCAATGCATAGTTAGATCTCAACCCTGGATCTACGTACTTATTCAACCAGCTCTGATACCTCAATCCTGGAAGTACCTCAAATCAACAGCCCGATCTCATCTCCAAAGCTACCGCTGCACCTGTATTACCTGATTATCTTCGAGAAATCCAGCTCCCGAGCCAAGCTACCAACGATTTTCCTCCAAGGGAAAAAGAGGGGAAATGGGGGAAGGGTTAGGCGTGAATGAGGGGAGAGAAGGAGGGAAATGATTTGTTATCCCGTAACACCGAGTTCACTTGGCATATATAGTACAAAAACTCGAAAAATACCAATCCTTCCACAAATACATCATGACTCATTAAAAATCATCTGTTTTCGATAATTATCTCTCCAACTCAAATTCCATTACCAGCCCCAGTACAAAGTACTCCGGACCCCAGATTCCACCAAAAACCAAATTACAAAATTATCACCACGATGATAATACAATCTCATCCCTTGGATCCAACGACTCCAAAAATCGGATTTTAAATCCCCGGGAGTCCCAAAACCGCAATTAATTCATAATTGCCACAATTAAAATCCATTAAGGATTATACCACATCGGGATTAACATCATTAATCCCCGGACATCACAAACTAGAACTATGAAATCATTGGTTAGATATATGTGATATCTATGGGTATTGATTTAATGGTTTAATCACATTTGATTTGATGGCAGGAAGAAATTTAGTTGATCAATGAGATGATAAACTGGCTTTTAGGAATTTAATCGCTTGGTTATTTTGAGAACATGGACAATACAAGGGATCCCGGATGAGGATGATACCATCCAGGGAGTATCATTTAAAATCATGGCATTTACATTCTGTAAATTATGAACTGTAATATTATGATTATTGGATTGGTGGTATTGGTATGTTCACCCCATGTGGGGGCTGTCTCTGTTGGGGCAGGTGAATAGGTACATCGGTGGCTTTGGAGTTGAACTCGAGCTATGGATTGGAGGTGCTTCCAGGATCGAAGTACTAGTGACGGTATTGAGCACGTTGGTTTATATATTTGATACACATACATTTGTTGATGCTCGCATGTGAACACTGTTATATGTATATATGGGTTGCATACAGGGCATTGGCCTTTCTCTTTTCATTTATTGGTCGCATGCAATTACTTATTGAATTGCTAAATGAACTGAGAACATGTTAGTGTATTATAAGGGTGCATGATATGTATGTGGACTTGGTTGGGGAAAAGTGGACATTATGTGGAATAATGTATGAGGTTTTCTTATTGGTCCCCCTGATTACATGCACTAAATACAATGGTTAATAGACTAATAGAGGGTTAAGGGCACGGGGGTCCTTACATACTACTGAACCGAACTTTTCTATGACTCCGTAAGGTTCAAAATATCGAGGCAACATTGTAAACAATATATTTCTCTTGTTGGCGTAGCAAATCTGCTCACTTTAAGCCAATTTCAATCGTTTTCGCAGAAAATCCATCGTTCTTGGCATTTTCCAACAATCTCAAGTTGTACCAAAAATTCCTTATCAATTTCATCTTAATATATCAGCGATCGGCAATTCTGGCTCTACAAAACCTCAATCGATGCCATCCCGATAGTTGTCTGGAACTTAAATTATATGAAAGTTCTACTAATGAATAGCGATTTCTGTCAATTCTTGCTAAATTCATCACTATTAATCGAGATATAACTTCCAAAGTCTGGATAAGTTTCTCTGTTTGTCCATCAGTCTGGATATGATAAGCAATACTCATTTCTAACTTAATACCCATGACATTTTGACAATAATTTTTGAATTCAGATATTATCCTCGATTCTCTATCAGATACATCTGTTAGAGAAACTCACTGTAACGAAACCACATTATCCATATCTTAAACATGTCGTTTTCTCATAGGCATACAGGCAATCATATGAAATCCATATCTTATATTGAATAGTCAAACAACTTTGATTTAACTTGTTTCACAATCTCTGTTTGATCTAAACAATTGAGTTATAAAACTCAAAGCTCGGAATTTCTCAAATTCATGTGATACTTACAATTTCTGTAGTATTTCATTAGGTCTCGTCTTTTTATCTTGTCATGCTGGCATGTCAAACAATTTGCCACAAAATTCAAAAATTTCCTTTCTTCATACCATCCCATCAGAAATAGGATCTCGTGATTGATACATCTCATCATGCCCAGAATAACACTATGTCATCTATAGTGTGCTTTCTGCAGTAATACTTCTTTTGAATCGGTAGGATCAATGATATTTACTGATTGTTCAATCGCAACCCACCGCTAAATGGTATACTAAAATCTTGCTGGTTGATGAGACAGGACCACTTTCTTCAATCAATATTATATGTATGGGTCTGTACTTGGAGTATTTCTGATCTTCGAAATCAGAGGTGACTCAAACTGCAAAGCATACATTGATGCTACCATTGCACCTTTCACTTTTTGGTCCAGTGCATCTGCTACTAGTTTCATTTTCCCTGATTGATATTGACTATCATTGTCAAATTCTTTAATAAATCTAGTTGTCGCTTCTATCTCATATTCAACTCTGACTGAATAATAGATATTTTAAACTCCTAAAATCAGAGTATATCATGAATTGTTCACCACACAGATAAAATTGCCACATCTTCAAGGCAAAATAATGGCTACACGCTCGAGTTCATGAACCTGAATCATGATTCTTTCAGCTTCAACTATCTCAAAGCATATGCAATCATCTCCTCATGACGCATAAGAACGTATCCCAAATCTTTGACCAACATATTTGCACAAACTACATATTCCCCTGAACCAGTTAAACAAAATCAACATTAGGGATGTAGTCCACTTCCATTTCAGTTATGTAAAGTGCTTTCACATTCATCTGACCAAACGAAACTTAAATTTCTTCTTGGTCAATTGGTTAATCCTTCCATAAAAGCCTGTAATATCTGGCCAAACTCGTAAAACTTCGTGTTAGTTCTGGATTTTAAAGATGACAAAACAAACCAGATCGATGTGTACCAGATCAGAGTCAACGAGAAGTCAAAACTGACCAGATCGATGAAATCTGAACGATGCATATCAGACTAGAGTCAACCAGATCGATGCAAATCAGATCAGAACTTAGTATAGCTGCAAACATTGTCTACCAGTACGAACTACCTAACAGCTATTTAATGAAGCATTTAATGCTGTAATTAATACTGAAATAGACCGGAGATTGAAGTTACCGTAAATGGTAAAGAGACAAAGCAGATCTTCTCTGACAAGCACCAATAGAACAGAACTGTGATATCCCCGAAATAATTATATGCATTTGGGCATTAATTATGTTTATGTGATTATTTATGGTGTTAATTAACTTAATGTTGGAATTAATTAAGGTGGGAAATGCTTAGTCACATCTGGACGTGACCTGGTAATGGATTTCGGGGTGCTTGTTATGCATGTTGGAAATTGGGTATTAACATGGTTTAATTGTGATGGTTAATGATTATTTGGTAAAGCATATATTTAATTGAGGTTTTGGTGCATTTATGGAAAATGCTTTTAAAATATCATGTTGGGATATTTTATACATCATGCTAATTATTGGGGTACATGTTTTAATTAACCCCACACTTATACCCCACTACCCCACACTCCCATCACTCTTTACCAATCAATTTCACTCTCCCAACCCTATCCCCGAACCCATTCACGTTTTTGGTGCAAAGGAGGAGAGGAAATCTTTGTAAAAGCTTCATTATGAGATTCTTAGTAGAATTTGGAGCCCAAAAGGGGTATGGACCCTTCCTAGTTGTTCTTATGAAGTTTGGTTTTAATTTGAGTTTGTATTTTCGGTTTTGAAATGGGTTTGTTTTGGGTTTGTGTTGTATTTGGTTGGATATTGGATTTTTAGTGATATTAAGGTGTATATTGAAGGTTGTGGTGTTTTTATGTTGTTGGTTTAATGGTATTCGTGTTGGTGTGGATTGTGGAAGAAAAATGGTGTAAAAATGGTGGTTTTTCGGGTTACAGGTATCGGCGATCGATCACCCGTTCTTGGCGATCGATCGCGCACAGGCAGTGCACGTCAGAAGCACTTGGTGATCGATCGCCATGTTTGGGCGATCGATCAGTGGGCCACGCGATCGATCGCGCCAAATGTGGCGATCGATCGCCGAGGGCATGAAATTGTTGGCTCGGACAGTGTGATCTCGCGATCGATCTAGGCTATATGACGATCGATCGCGAGTCACCAAAAATTGATGTTTTGGTTATTTTTGTAGGATTTTTGGTATTGGACTATTATTGGCTCCTAATATTGGTTTGTGTGAATGTGTAGAAACATCCCATGGATGTAATTATGCATTATGGTTGCATATATGGTCTTGGTTATGCATCATGGTTGCATACATGGGTTGGATAAGCATTATGGTTGCATGTGTATATTGGATGCATTGGTGCATGTGATTGTGAGTCGAGATTATATTCCAGTGATGAAGAATACTTGTCGCCTTCATGTCGAAGCGATGATAGAATACTTGCCGCTGTCATATTATAGCGATGAAGAGTATTTGCCGTAGATATGTGGAAGCGAAGGATAATTCCGCTGTCATATTACTATTGCGAGGGATATTATGCCGCTAATATGTCGAAGCGAGGGGTATTAATGCCGCTGTCATGTAAACGCGATGGGTATTATGTCACTGATATAATATGACTGGAAATGGCCATTGGTATACATGGAATGGATGCATGTCATGACATACATTGTGTGGGGTCTTCCCACCTTAACAGTGATTAATAGACATAGGAAGGACTAATCATGCATTAATAACGTCTTAAGGTTCTGGTTGTTACATGAGCTAACAGGATTACAAGACAAAATAAAAGACTTCAAAAATAATTCATTACATTCCCAAAAGAATGTTAATATTTAGATTTATACTACTCCTAGAGTAGATACTAATCGTGACTTGAATCATATACATTCCTGTGTTCCTCGTAGCTCACTGCCTCAACCCGACCCTTAGTCCTTTAGCCCAAAAGCGTACCTATAGGGACAACACATCATAATCATATACAATCTTACTTAACATCATAAAAACATCATAGTAATGTTGGTTAAGGAAATATGCTGGTTATTCATTAACTTCTTATCGTTGTCCCTGATTCATAATCATGCATATGGGCATCTTACCATGTGGCATCTTACCACATTATAAACATCACATGGCCTCTTACCATGAGGGGCATCTTACCCCGTGGCATCTTACCACAAATACATCGCATGGCCTCTTACCTTGTGGGGCATCTTACCCCGTGGCATCTTACCACAAATAACATCATGGCCTCTTACCATGTGGGGCATCTTACCCCGTGGCATCTTACCACAAATAACAACGTATGAATATATATAAACATCTTATCAACATCGTAAACATCTTATAAACATCTTATAAACATCATAATTTGATCATCAATACTCATGCAATAAAAGCATAGTCGTAATGTAAAGATGCGTTTTACCGTCCGATGCCCGTACGTCTCTTACGTACCTTTTCAAAAGGAGGAGGAGTCAACAGAATTATCTCCTTGATTGTGCTGGTACCTGGGATGGCTCACTTTTGCTCCTCGATTTTTGTCAAGAAAAGACAAGGAATTTCCGATCACTTTCCTCCTAGTAGCAGTCCAAATCTCAGACGAAAAGAGGGGAGGAAGAAGGAGGTTTTTTTGGGAAAGACCAAATGAAAAATATCTAAGTGCCAACATGACTACTTGGTCAATCATTCTCCAGAAAACAGGGGAGAGGGGCGTGGGTTGCTGCAAGTGGGGGTAGGGTGGTTGCATGTAGGGTGGTGTTGTGGTGTTTAATTGTGTCCCGGTACTTCATACGATGTATAAAAATATCTTCCCTTGATATTTTATAATTTTACTACATCAATACAACAATTAAAAACACCTAACATGCCCCCTAAACCATATCATCACATCATAATTATAACCCCCAATTAAAGTATCACAACCCTCTTAAACACATCGTAAATCATCATCATAGCTCATAATCATATAACATTTCGGGGGTATTACATTACTCCCCTACTTATAAGATTTCGTCCTCGAAATCCACATGCATCATCATAATGGAACTAAACATTAAACGAAACATTAAAAAAACATACCAGAGAATAGTTCCGGATAGTGCTGCACCATATGCCGTTCCGTCTCCCACGTAGCCTCCTCGACACCCCGGCGATCGCACTGAACTTTGACCATCGGTATAACTTTGCTCCGTACTCTGCGATCCTCTCGATCCAGAATTCTAATTGGTCGTTCTACGTAGGACACATCTGAGTCTAACTGAACTTCTGTAGGCTGTAAGACATGAGACGGGTCTGGCTCATACTTCCGTAACATAGAGACATGGAAAACATCATGTATGCCAGACAAGGATGGCGGTAGAGCCAAACGATATGCTAATGTTCCGATACGCTGTAAAACTTCATATAGCCCAACATACCTCGGAGATAACTTTCCCCGCATCCCAAAACGAACCACACCCCTGAAGGGCGAGATCTTTAAGAAGACCCTGTCTCCTAACTGGAATTCCAGCGGTCGTCGCCGCTTATTGGCATAGGCCGCTTGCCTATCCTGGGCCGCTTTCATCTTCTGGCGTATCAACTTTATCTTACCTTCCATGTCCTTGATCATATCCGGTCCTCCGACCGCTTTGCTAGTCAAGTCCTCCCAATACAACGGCGATCTACATCATCGTCCATACAGAGCTTCAAAAGGAGCCATTTGAATGCTCGCCTGATAACTGTTATTATAGGAGAACTCCACCAGCGGCACTGAATCCTGCCACGGAGTATCAAACTCCAAAATACATGCCCTCAACATGTCCTCGAGCGTCTGAATGGTACGCTCTGTTTGGCCGTCTGTCTGAGGGTGATAGGCCGTACTCAGTCTCACCTCTGTGCCCAAAGCTGTCTGGAGACCCTTCCAGAAATGTGAAGTGAACCTCGGGTCCCTGTCAGACACTATCGAGACTGGAATACCATGCAATCTCACCACATCCCGTATATACATCTGGGCCATCTTCAAGTATGTATATGACATACTGTAAGGGATAAAATGAGCCGTCTTCGTCAGCCTATCCACGATCACCCAGATCGCATCAAATCCTGAGGCCGTCCTCGGTAAGTGGGTCACGAAGTCCATAGATATATGCTCCCACTTCCATTCAGGCACCTCTAAGCTCTTCAGCTCACCACCAGGCCTCTGCCTTTCTGCCTTTACCTGCTGGCAGATCAAACGTCTTTTAACAAAGGTGATCACCTCACGCTTCATGCGTCTCCACCAGAATTGATCGCATAGGTCTTTGTACATCTTCCTTCCCCCTGGGTGGATACTGAACCGACTACTGTGAGCTCGGTCCAGAATTCCTCTGGTGTATCTGGGACTACCCATCGGTTGCCCAGTCTCAAAGAATCATCCTCAGCCACTCTGAACTTGGATGGCTGACCCTGAAGTACCAATGTTGTCTATCTCTGAACCTCACTATCCGACTTCTGGGCCTTCCTGATGGCCTCAAATATATCTGGCTCCGCCAATAAGGTCGACACTCGCACAGGCGACGTGTCTACATCGAAATCATAGCCCAGATGGCAATAAGAAGTCATCAAGGCCGACAAACACATGACATCCTCAGCAGTATTCTTCACCTTCCGACTTAAGGCGTCTGCTATCAAGTTTGCTTTACCTGGATGGTACTCAATCTCACAGTCATAGTCTTTGAGCAAATCCATCCACCTTCTTTGCCTCATATTCAACTCTGCCTGAGTGAATAAGAACTTCAGGCTCTTATGGTCCGTATATATAGTGAAAGACGTGCCATACAAGTAATGCCTCCAGATCTTCAAGGCAAATATGATGGCCGCCAGTTCCAAATCATGCACTGGATACCTAGCCTCGTGTGGCTTCAGCTGCCTCGATGCATAAGCTACCACGTGCTTGTCTTGCATCAACACACAGCCCAAACCCTGCAGTGACGCATCCGTATACAAGGCAAACCTCTTATTCTCAGACGGAATCACCAATACAGGCGCTGTAGTCAAGCGACGCTTCAGTTCTTGAAAACTTTCCTCACAAGCCTCAGACCAAAAGAAGGGGACTCCTTTCTGAGTCAGCTGTGTCAGGGGTTTGGCAATCTTTGAGAAACCTTCGACGAAACGTCGATAATAACCTGCCAAACCGAGGAAACTCCGTATCTCCGGTACAGAAGTGGGTGCAGCCCACTCTAACACAGCTTCAATCTTCCTGGGATCCACAGATATCCCATGGCTAGATATGACATGACCCAAGAATACCACGCTGTCCAACCAGAACTCGCACTTGCTAAGCTTTGCATATAACTGATGATCCCTAAGGATCTGAAGCACTGTCCTCAAGTGCCTTACATGCTCTTCTTCAGTCCGAGAGTAAATAAGTATGTCGTCAATGAAGACTATGACGAACTGATCCAAATATGGCTGGAACACCATGTTCATCAAACTCATGAAGACAGCTGGGGCATTCGTTACCCCAAAAGGCATGACCAGGAATTCATAGTGCCCATATCTAGTCCTGAACGCCGTCTTCTGAACATCATCTTCTCTTACTCGAATCTGATGGTACCCCGACCTCAGATCGATCTTACTGCAGATGCAACTGATCAAACAAGTCATCGATCCTCGGAAGTAGATACTTGTTCTTTACTGTAGCTTTGTTCAGTTGTCTGTAGTCAATGCATAAACGCATCGATCCATCTTTCTTCTTAACAAATAAGACAGGCGCACCCCATGGCGATACGCTAGGGCTTATGTAGCCCTTGTCAAGGAGCTCTTGCAACTGTATCTTTAACTCCCTTAACTCTGCTGGTGCCATCCTATATGGGGCATGAGAAATTGCAGACGTCCCTGGTAGTAACTCAATCCCAAACTCGACCTCTCTCGTCGGTGGGAATCCGGGAATTTCCTCCGGAAAGACATCAGCAAACTCTGCCACTACGGGCACATCCTCAACCTTTAACTCTTCCCTCCTTTCCGTCATATCAACAGCATAGATAAGATATCCTGTATGACCTCGTTCCAATAACTGTGCCATCTTGACAGCAGATATCAACGGAATCTTTGGGCGAGAACCATCCCCAAAGAATGTCCACTGGGCTCCCATATCAGACCTGAATCGGAGAGTCCTTTGTCTGTAGTTTACGACTGCCTGATACTTGTTCAGAACATCGATGCCCACAATGCAATCGAAGTCTGTCATTCCCAGCACAATTAAATCTGATCTTAACTCATTATCCTCAAAATAAATGAGGCCATCATAGACAATCTGATTCGTAGTCAAACTTCTTCCTGCGGGGGTCGAGACTATAAGAGGCATGGGCGACGGAGAAGTGCATATGTGGTGCCTTTCAACAAAACTCGTCGACACAAAAGAGTGTGACGCACCTGTGTCTATCAATATAAGAGCAGGGTGCGTAAATAAAAGACACGTACCCGCTATAACTTCCTCCGGAGCCGCTGTAGCCTGCTCCCTTGTCAAAGCATACACCTGACCCTGAGGTGGCCCCGTGGGCTGACCTCCATACTGCCTCGGTGCGAAAGGTGGTCTGTGCTGTGCCGCTCTGTCCGCAGGCCTCCCTGCAGAGTCCTGCTGTCTTCCCCTGTTGGGACACTGCCGAGCAAAGTGGCCTCTGTCGCCACAGACATAGCAGCCCACGCAATCCTTTGCCAAATGTGGTAGTCCACATAGAGTGCACTGAACTCTCCCATATCTGTCTCCCTGAGGCTGTCCTCTCCCAGATGGAGCATCATTCCTACGGTTCCCATTCCATCGATTCTCGGGCCTCTTGCCACTGAATCTCGACGCTGAAGTGTTTCCCCTAGGCTTAAACTGATCACCCCTGGGCTTCAAATTGTCAGAAGTGGATTTCTGAGGGGGTGCTCGAGGTGGCACTGCATCAGGATATGCGCCAACTCCCAGTTCGGCCAGCTCGGCTCGTGAAAGCGCATCATCAAAATAGGCAGGGCCGTAGGTAATTACCCTGTCATACAGTTCCGGCCTCAAGCCCTTCATGAAGTTCCTCATCTTCGCTTGGGTGCTTGCGGCAATGTGTGGCGCATATCGCAGTAAGGAACAGTAATGTAGAGCATAGTCAGATACAGGCATGGTACCTTGCCTTAAATTGGTGAACTCATCCTCCTTGGCCTGTCTTGCAGCGGCTGAGAAGTAGCGGGTCAGAAACCGCGTTCGGAACATCTTCCAATTTACTTCCTGCCCCAGAGCCTCTTGCTCAATCACTGTGGTATTCCACCACATCAGTGCCTTCTTGGCCAGCTGAAACTCTGCTAATCTGATCCAGGCCGTCTTTGCACAAGGCGCTGCCACAAATATCTGTTCAATCCTCTCCAACCATTCCTCAGCTTTTTCCCCTGATTCAGTTCCCTCGAACATCGGGGGTCGGTACGTCATGAATTGAGCCAAGCTCAACTCCCCAGGTAGCAACTGTTGTTCAGAGGGTTCTTCGCCAAAGGATGGTGGTGGCAGTGGATTCGTACGCCCAGCACTTGCATTTACACTAATGGCGTCACCCACTTCTATATTTGCTGCCATGCTGCAACACAAGGGTTAATAACAACACCAAAAGCAGTTGATAAAGCACATCGTTAGATAATTAAACATGTTAGCATAACATAGAAACTTCATATGCAACATACATATAAAACATGTTCAAAAGTAAGCACCTAGCCAACTTATTGCTAAGGCTACCCTTCACTCATTCCCGAGTTATCTAACCTAGCTCTGATACCACTAATGTGGGGTCTTCCCACCTTAACAGTGATTAATAGACATAGGAAGGACTAATCATGCATTAATAACGTCTTAAGGTTCTGGTTGTTACATGAGCTAACAGGATTACAAGCCAAAATAAAAGACTTCAAAAATAATTCATTACATTCCCAAAAGAATGTTAATATTTAGATTTATACTACTCCTAGAGTAGATACTAATCGTGACTTGAATCCTATACATTCCTGTGTTCCTCGTAGCTCACTGCCTCAACCCGACCCTTAGTCCTTTAGCCCAAAAGCGTACCTACAGGGACAACACATCATAAGCATATACAATCTTACTTAACATCATAAAAACATCATAGTAAATGCATGGAATGTTGGTTAAGTAAATATGCTGGTTATTCATTAACTTCTTATCGTTGTCCCTGATTCATAATCATGCATATGGGCATCTTACCCTGTGGCATCTTACCACATTATAAACATCACATGGCCTCTTACCATGAGGGGCATCTTACCCCATGGCATCTTACCACAAATAACATTGCATGGCCTCTTACCATGTGGGGCATCTTACCCCGTGGCATCTTACCACAAATAACATCATGGCATCTTACCATGTGGGGCATCTTACCCCGTGGCATCTTACCACAAATAACATCGTATGAATATATATAAACATCTTATCAACATCGTAAACATCTTACAAACATCTTATAAACATCATCATTTCATCATCAATACTCATGCAATAAAAGCATAGTCGTAATGTAAAGATGCGTTTTACCGTCCGATGCCCGTACGTCTCTTATGTACCTTTTCAAAAGGAGGAGGAGTCAACAGACTTATCTCCTTGATTGTGCTGGTACCTGGGATGGCTCACTTTTGCTCCTCGAATTTTGTCAAGAAAAGACAAGGAATTTCCGATCACTTTCCTCCTAGTAGCAGTCCAAATCTCAGACGAAAAGAGGGGAGGAAGAAGGAGGTTTTTTTGGGAAAGACCAAATGAAAAATATCTAAGTGCCAACATGACTACTTGGTCAATCATTCTCCAGAAAACAGGGGAGGGGGGCGTGGGTTGCTACAAGTGGGGGTAGGGTGGTTGCATGTAGGGTGGTGTTGTGGTGTTTAATTGTGTCCCGGTACTTCATACGATGTATAAAAATATCTTCCCTTGATATTTTATAATTTTACTACATCAATACAACAATTAAAAACACCTAACATGCCCCCTAAACCATATCATCACATCATAATTATAACCCCCAATTAAAGTATCACAACCCTCTTAAACACATCGTAAATCATCATCATAGCTCATAATCATATAACATTTCGGGGGTATTACACATTGTTGGTATTATAATCTATTGATTATGATTGTGTTACAGGGACAACCAAAGGGAGCATTTAAATGTATTAAATACAGGAAGTGATTCGTATTTATGGTTTATGCATTGCTAAATTACAATCATATTATTGTGAATATGGTTTGTTACATGCTCATGATTTTGGGGTTGTTCCTGTAGGTACTTTTGGGCGGAAGGGCTAAGGCGGGTTGATGCGGTGAGCTTGTGAGGAGTGCTTTTGGTATAGCAGGCATAATTCTTTTGTATAGTCTCTACTCTAGGAGTAGTGTAAAGCTATATGATTAACATTCAATTAGTTGGGAATGTAATTATTCCTTTTTGGAATTTTATTTTGGCACTGTAATCTTAACAGCTCAAGGCATCAACACGAACTTTATACTCTGTTAGATGTATGTTAGCTCTATTACGCCTTTAATCCGCACTTAAGGAACTAGGGTAAGATTGAGAGACTAGGAGTTTCAGTCTGGTAGTGGGGTAAATCCAGCTGAATTGGGGTTGTACAAAAAGTTGTATTACGCAAAGTCTTCTAGTGAATCCTTCCTTAATTGGAAGAAGGGGAGACGTAGAAGAATTTGCATTCGAACTTCCAGAAACATATCTTGTCTACTTACATTTCGTACTACCTTGCATTTCATCAACCGTTCTTAGAGGCTAAGAACAGACTGTTTCCGCACATTCATTTCAGTGGTCTGTTATGCTTAAGTACTGGTTAAGAAACAGATTTCATTTACTAACCTGAGTGAAATCAATAAGAGATAATTTTTGGAGGAGTGTTCATTCAACCCCCCCCCCCCCCCCCCTCTAAACTCTCTCGCCGATCCTAAAACTTCGTATCTCGAGTACACTGATCGGTCTTGGCCAAATTATTACTACCTCTACTTTACTGGGATTAACAGGTACCCGGTGAGCTGGTATCACCTATCCCAAAATAACACTCAATTCAACCAAGATTTACACTTCGATAACTTGGTACATAAATCGAAGCGTCTAAATAACCAATCATAGATGTTCTGTGTGGTTTCTTCTGGATATCGAATACACTAGTATACCACTGATTAAGATTATTACACTTCCGCCCAAACAGTTACGGAATACTCTATTCATCAAATTCATAACTCTACTTGTATAGTTATCAGACTACACGACATTACCAAAAATTTAAAATGCCTATATCTGGTTTGACCAATTGCCTAGAGAACATTTTCTCGAACTGATGGTAACTAGAGTGAAAATCGTTCTTCTTATACATTGATGTTTCTTACAACTGATCAAATACTTCTCGATCTTAGGCAGTGGGTATTTATTCTTGACAGTAGCCCGGTTCAACTGCCTTTAGTGAATACACATCTTTATAATACCATCTTTCTTCTTCACAAATAACACTGATGTTTCCCCAAGGTGACATACCCAGATGTATGTACCCATATTGAGGATATTCTGTAACTTCTAAATTTGTCAACTCTGCTGATGCCATTCCGTACAGTGCTTTCGATATCAAATCTATTCTTTGGCATCAACGAACAATTTAAAATCGATTTCCTTCTCTAATGAAAATTCTATTATTTTCTCAGGAAAATATTGGTAAGTTTTCTTATCACTAGGATATCAGTCAACCTCGACTCTTCCTGATCAGCATTCACTGCTTATTATTAAATATCCCTCATTTTCCACGTATCGCAACCACAATATTTTCATAGCTAATACTATCGATATCTTAGCTTGTTTCGTGGCTATAAACATTTTATTTGGAGCCACAATACAGTCGAAAATTCACTACACCATAAAAAATCATCTTTAATATTTCGAAACTTATCAGAGTATTATGCTCTCGATACAATCAAAATCATATCTCTGCAACACCATTAAATTCAAATCCACAATACTATCATCAAGTGTAAGATATAGTTCACTAATTACATGTATGGATCGTATAATCATCACGGCTGGTGTAAACAGCAAACCAAAAATAACTATCAGGCAGTACCTCTGGTCTGCAGGTAACTAACTGCTGCTGGAACATGGTGGTCGAAAAGATTAACCACTCTGATATCTACCCCTAGCTCATGGTATTTGTTGTTATGGTTGCATCTGTTCCGAGCACGTAACAGATACACTCTGACTGGCCACAATCGATATCAGTTCCTCTTATTATTTCACATGGATCAGTAGATATGTACATCCACAATGACCTCGAAAAGATTCTATATTCTACAACCTCTTAGTACCTCTAGCATTACTAGAGCTGGATGAACTGGAATGATACTTCTGAAACTAGTCTAGGACTACTTGGATTGTTCCAATGATAGTCACTTCATTAACCTTTAATCTAGTCCTAGCTACTCCGCACCACATCAGTGTCCTATTCTTCAATCGATTTCTAATCTATTCACTAGTGAACAGCTATTGAGATTAAGCACATACTTCTATTTCCGCGATAATCGATTATCATTTTCCATGTAATCAACATTGCATTCTCGTAAACATCTTTTCCCATATCAGAAAGAGGAAAAATAATCATCCATCAATACCATTAATCTAGATACTCAGAGTTCATATTGTAGTTTTTATTCATAGTTTGGACACATAAATTGGAACTGAATTACAACAGTCCTTATATCCAAGTCCTCATTCAAACCAATTCTCGTTGTTTCTCATAATAATAATACTCTATTCTTCAATTGAAATATCGCTAGTTTCAATGTTCTCCAATTCTAAATTATCATCTCGACGTGCATAGGATTTGACATAAACTCATACGTATTTACCCTAGTCTTTCGAACTCAAATTCCCGATGTCAATCGACAAAATGTGGGGTTAATTAGTTCTAGTATCATCCCACTAATCACAAGGATTAAGTCCCAAAGTGATAAATAAAAATTCCCAATAATGTACGTATTATCACTAAGTTATAATTCAATTAACAGTTTACAGTGCCTATAGGTTCGCTAAATAGCTATTACAGTTCATATCACTGCTACATGTCCAAACACTAACTGTTCATCATAAAATCAAAGCATCATATTTAAATCTCAAGTCATTGATCCTATCAGCAACTATCAGTGCTAACAAATAAAATTCTCAAATGCTCTAGAATATATGCAACTCAACATTCAAATTCCCTAGATTATATGCAACTCAGCATATTTAAAATTCTCAGAGATCTGACATCTAGCTATCCCTGCTTAGTAATCCATTATATGTCTAAATCGCATTAGCTAACATGTAATAATAGCAAACAAGAGCATATACAAACACGTAGTCAATTACATGCACAATTAATGTTATTTGTGACTAGACTCAGTGTCCTAACTCTAGTTCGAGCATATCCCAGATTATGCTCTGATACCATAATGTGAGGGCCCGATCCTAATGAGATTTTAATTAACACATAATGATTAATTTGCGTAAACAGCGGAAGATTTATTTCAAATGTTTTGTCAAATGGCCCTAAAAATTTTCGCTTTTAGTTGATACATATATAATGATACTGAAAATATGTAATTCCAGTTTTCCAATTCAACATGTTACTCATCATATAAGAGTATATAACAAACCAGTAATAGAATACTTAAAATACAGATATTCGGGGCATACTCCGGTAATTTAAAATGTAGTTAAAAAGTACTCTAACAATTACTGGGACTCAAAACATAAAACATAACCTGAGCTCGCTCTCACGGAGCTCTGGTATTCATCGATGCTTCATCTCGAGCATCCGTAGTACGTCCACCTGTACCACCTGTCATGCCCATACAACAAAGACATGACAGTCCCCCGCGAAGGGGGTCAGAACCCAGTACGAGAAATAAATAAATCATGTCAAGAATGATGCAATGCATACCACGTATGAATGCGATGTATGAATGGGTATAAAGATTCGAATCTCGAGATACCAATATCGGAGTCCAAAGGAAGGTATCATCAATCAATATCAGTGGTTGAACTAGTGGCCAACCAATGCATGTTTATTCTCGCCCACATGAAGAGCTTAGAATGAGCACTTAAAATATAAAATTCATAACTAATTGAAAATGAGTCCAAATTAAGTCCTTTTGTTTTTCAAATTCAATAAAATTAAAATATCTACAGGTTTAATTGAAGATCGTTAACAAATTCAAAAGGAAACTTTGTCAAAAGTTTAGATTTCTACACTACATGTGCACTTACAGTACATGCAGAGTCAATTCTGGCACTCCTTAGTAAACTGAGCATATCGAACTCACTTTAAGTCTAAAGTGTCTCAAATTTTAACCACAGAAAGACAACACAATTATCTATAACTGTTATTAGAAGCACCATATTCAAATTCGAACTCTAAGTGATATGAAACTTCGAAACTATCTACTGCAAGAACATCAAAAGGTTTGCAGATTCTGTTTTCACAAAAAGACATCAACACTTTCATGTCTCTTCCTAAATTTTCGATCAACAAAATCCAACTAATTTAGTTTGAAAAAGAATCATACCCTTGCATTTCTTAAAGACTCAAGCATCAAATTGTAAGGACCCCAAGCCCTTAAAACCTTGATTAGTGTATTAACCACTATGTGTGGTACATGCTTTCTATAAAATGTCAATCGGGAAGCTCTGATGATACTTAATCATTGCCTGTCAATAAAAGACTCATATGTTTGCCCTTTACCAACCCCTTGGTGCCACTTTTCACATTGTAAACTTTTACAAAAATTTGGGCAGAGTCTCCCCATAAATAGAGCTATCCCAAAACAGAGTACAACACATAACAAAATTCCCGGCCAGGGAACACATAATACTCAACAGAAAGCAGTAATACAAGTAGATTCCCAGCCAGGGAAGACACCACACATACGTCAACAAAAGTGGGTTCCAACACCCACATAATACACCAATGACTCTCATATCATTCTAGCAATTCAACCTAATTGCATGCAACCTTAAATGAAAGAGAGAAAGGCTCATGCCTTTATATACAATCCATATACAAGTATAATCGTGCTCACATGCGAGCATCATGAATATGAATATGTATAAATCCTCAGGTGTATATATAGGTACTCTATACGATACCGTGCTCCATCAAGCCCTGGTACCACGATCCTGGGAGTACCTCAAATCAACAGCTCGAGCTCAGCTCCATAGCCATCGATATACCTGTCCACCTGTCCCAACAGAGACAGCCCCCAACGGGGTGAGCATACCAATACACAAAATCCCATAATCATAATAATGAAATTCATAATTTACAACAAAGGTAAATGCTAATGAATTTAAATGATACTCCCTGGATGGCAACATCCTCATCCGGGATTCCGTGTACTGTCCCTGTTCTCACAACATCAAACTCATCAAATCTCATAAATCAGTAAATCAACACATTGATTTACACATCGCATGCCTGATCCTCGAATATCAACATATAGTGATTACAAATTCATTAAACATGCAATTACAGATATCACAATATCTAATACTGATTTCACAACCTTGCTATCAATCACAGATAGCTCAAATGCCTTAGCATTTATTTTACCATTCCTTCATTATACTTAGACATCTCAAGTGTCTTATAATGAATACATGAGTCTACAAACCTAGACATCTCAAATGTCTTATAATGAATACACGATTCTACGAACTTAGACATCTCAAATGTCTTACGAAGAATACATGATTCTACAAACCTAGACATCTCAAATGTCTCATAATAAAGTCATATAAACCCAGTACCCCATATATCATGCAAGAGTCATCCTACTCTAGTGTCACGCACGCTACAAGCGGCGATATCAAGATTTGGGTCATTCCTTGGCTATATCAACATATATATATAACCATACGCAAAACATTCAATGCAATCAAAAACACCTTATGCATTTCACATATATATAGTAATGCTCGTACGTCGCACGTACCTTAAATCTCCGAAGTCCGAGCCAAGCCTTGCTCGAGTTCCATGCCCCGAGGAATGATGTGCTAACACGATAAACAATTCACCATTATTTACGAACATGTAACCTATGCTCAAGCACACCCATATCCCTCACAACATTGTCAATACACGACAATTATCCTCTTAAAAGACCCGGGGCAGGGTACATGCAGGGAAGGAATAAATGAGACAATCGAAATTTGTTCAAGAATGCCCTACAAAAATCGAACCTTAATCTCACAATTTCGAACCCAAATAATTCCATAATTCATCTAAAATGTGAATTAATCAATCCATAGCATGAATAATCATCCCACATGCCAAACCCCCAAATTTGAAATCCAAATCCCTAAAATTCGAAACCCAAGCCCCTAAAATTCGAAATCCAAGAAGCATCATAATGCATCTACAACATGAATTTATCAATCCATAACAAGAATCACCACAACCCTTCCAAAACCCCCAAAATTCGAACCCACTTCATGCATACAACCAAAATTTCGAACCAATCCCACCAACAACAATAATCCGAACAAATCGAACACAAAAATGGCAGGGAAATGCACGAAAATAACGAAAAAGGGGTTAGGAAGATTACCCAAACGAAAATCGGAAGAAATCGGACCAAAATCGAAGAACCCTAACTTTTGGGGATCGACGCCTATCTGCAAAATTCGACTTCCACACGCGACGAAACCTCGAATTGATGGAGGGGAAAGAAGCGCCTCGCCGAGACGAAGACGGCGGTAGGTCGCACGCCCCGAACGGCGGCCGGACGGCGGCTGGCGGAGCGCCTGAAACGGCGGGGCAGGGGAGGTGACGGGAATCGCATGCGGGGAGAGAGGGAAAAATGAGGGCTGAAATTGAAATTATGTCTAAAATTTGGGTTTAAATGGTATTTATAGCAAAAATACCCCGAAAAATAATAGCCCCACAAATACATCATGATTCCTTAAAAATCATCTGTTTTCAAAAACTCTCTCTCTAACTCCAAAACCCTCTACCGGTGCTCACCCAGCACCCGAGATCCCGAGACACATTAAAAACCCAACTCTTAGGTTTTACACCGTAATGTGAATACAATCTCAACCTCTGGATCCAACGATCCCAACTGCCCAAATAAACGAGCCCAGAAGGCCCAATACCTCAATTAAACTCCAAATCGTCACGTAAAACCACTTTAGGGATTATTAATACTCCGGGATTAACACCTATAATCCCTGGTCATCACAATATCCCCCACTAAAAGAATTTCGTCCTCGAAATTAGCACTGGTGTATCACGTAACACCCAGGCTACACAACAACATGAAGCCAGAACCTCGATTCTTGACCATATCAGAATCGTATTAATAAACGCGAGGATACTTACCTCTCATCTAACTCTGAAACAGAGCGACATACCAAAACCAACATAACACCCAAGAGGTAAAACGTACCTCGATGCGGGTCATCCCAGAAGTCAGTCCCTCATGACTGCGAAACAACTGATACTTACGACTGTAGATCAGACAGTCATCCTTCGTTTCTAATACAACAGTACGAACACATCCCGATGACACCTCAACCGTAAGAACGTTGACCTCGTGTCAAACTCTGGAGTGGAGTAGACTTCCAAATCCATCATAACGTCAAAGAGCGTCAGCACAGCTCAACGCTAATAATCCAAAAGCAGTTAGTCGACTGAAACTGCAAGGATTCGAATCGCTCTTGATTCTATCGTAGATATCATCCAATGACCACGATGTCTAACATACATCGTTACGAGGGAAACACTAGTACAACCACGGTGTACACATATCAAACCTGGTTTCCACTTTCAAACTTCCTCCATCGAAGGAGTAGTCGCCTCATTGCAACTTAATTTGGGCAACTCACGGCCACAAATTAAAACAAAAGACATCTCACAAGATGTCCACTTACGGATGTTCCAAGAATCACGTCCTGATCATAAATAACAACCGAGACTCCGCAGAGTTTAAATTTCTTAAGGGGCATGCAATAAACCCATTGCATCCTCAACGCTTGTGTCGTCAGCGACACTCAACCAATCCGAAATCCTGCCATCCCTTGAAAATCCTCGGATTTAACAATCCAAACTTGGGAAGGCTGTCGCATAACTCGAAGGAAAAACACTAGCAAGGGAAATACCTTAACCCTCACAAGAAAATCCCTCCTCAAGGGAGTCAACTAACTTCACGATCATTCCTCATAAACATCGTGCCATGGAGATTCCCAATCTCAAGGTGTTCCATATCTCTCATCAGAGATTTAACCATCCAAAAATAGCATAACTCTATGCTTAACAGAGAGGAAATCAATAACTGGCATCCGTATACTCACCGGTATACCTGCCTAAGCACTGATGTCGCATGCATACTCAATGCACTCGGCTCGGGTATCTACCACATATCCCTAAGCCCCAAACACAACCGTCAATTCTGAGTCATTCCTTACTCAGTGGAGGATGATAATCGACGATTAACAATACACGGTGTGATTCCCAAGATCCACACCACTTGCACCAACTTACCGAATCTTTCAAGATTCCCAAATAGGTATAATACTACCTCCTTCCTCGCAAGGGAAATGCCATCGAACTCGAGATCCACAAGTCTCGAACCATCGTTCGGAAAAACTGGATACAATAACACCCATTGTATCCCAATACACGGGTTCCTTTAGATTGAGTCAATAACAACCTGATGACTCTCTTGTTGGTACTCCAACATCCTGAGCTGTCCCAGACAAGTCTCCAAGATTAAACATAAACGTATACACGTTTCAGCGAGGCATGAACAACCTTAACCTCAATGACATGGTGACTACTAGAGTCCACCACAATCCTCGTCGTATCACCTTACGATTTGCCAAACTTGGTTCCAACGAGCAGTGTAACGGCTCTAGCAAGCCCATCATGGTGCTACACACACGCGGCAGACAACCTAGTCTCTGCCTCTTTAGGTTTACCTCAAACCTACCAATAAGACGGACGTTTCCACATGGTATAACATACTATGGGAGAAAAACTCAATAGAGTAGTGGGTCTTTATCCAACATTCCTCAATGCCGATACACCCTGGACACTCCAATGTCCCTATGTACTTAACATAACCTGATCCTACTCCCTTAGGACCTATCCTACACCCTCAAGGGTGGTGTGACCATGTCCACCACATGTCACATCGACAGAAAGCGAGTACTTTCCTCCATGATTACTCCTGTCGTCAAATCACATGGCCAAAAGCCACTCCAACGAGCATACCTCAAGGGTATCACCACTCGTAATATGATCGCCCCAATCGTAAGCTGCGGTACAATCCCATGTACAGCGCATCCAACCATTCCTCGAGCAACCCGCTCGGTATAAGGGTCACGTCCATCGGTGTCGCACACACCACCTTGTGCTCGGTACTGGCACCCAAGGCATACCACAGAATACGTATACTCAACGCATCGATCATCGTAACGATGATGCATGTCTAATAAGACATCTCCTACACCATCGTCATCGTCATCCCGTGACGACACATGCCAACTCATGGCATCTAAAACATTGTCAACTAGTGACGATACATGTACATCAGCGTATGTCATCCACTAACATGCTAGTAAAATAGGCATAATAAAACATGTATATCAATGCATGCCAGCTACAATAAAGCTAATAAAATAGCAATATCTCATACCTCATCGCTAGCAATATAGCGTCATACCTGTCTCCGTCGCTCAATAATAGTGCGTAATCAGCACCCATCGCTCGAAGGCGGCAAAATCCTGTGCTGAGTACATAGCGGCAAAATCCCTCGCTATAGAATCGACGGCATGACACCTCGTCATATAATAAGTGGCATGAAACCTCGCTATATACCTGAGTATGAATCATCGTCCACATAGTAGCGGAAAGAGGCATCGCTATCAATACACCTGGCGGAATGAACCATCGCCAATCAATATAGCGGAATGAACCATCGCTATAAATACACCTGGCGGAATGAACCATCGCCAATCAATATAGCGGAATGAACCGTCGCTATAAATACACCTGGCGGAATGAACCATCGCCAATAGATATAGCGGAAAGAACCATCGCTATAAATACACCTGGCGGAATGAACCATCGCCAATCAATATAGCGGAATGAACCGTCGCTATAAATACACCTGGCGGAATGAACCATCGCCAATAGATATAGCGGAATGAACCATCGCTATCAATACACCTGGCGGAATGAACCATCGCCAATAGATATAGCGGAATGAACCGTCGCTATAAATACGCCTGGCGGAATGAACCATCGCCAATAGATATAGCGGAATGAACCGTCGCTATAAATACGCCTGGCGGAATGAACCATCGCCAATAAATATAGCGGAATGAACCGTCGCTATAAACCGTGTCCTCATAGAGAAATGAATATAAATCGACACAGCGGGACACATCACCGCTATCATCCGTGTCATCACATAGGAATGAATCATCATCCTAACAAGCGGCATCTCATCCTCGCTTCTTCATACAAGCGGTATCTCATCCTCGCTTCGTATGGCATACCCCGCCTCCATGTGCAAGCGAGCATCCCCGCCCGCTCCACATTTTTAGCGGTCAAGCATAAGTATAAAAATTCTCACTGTCATAAGCAGGACTCCTGGAATGTATAATCATCATTCCTTTTTTATACTCCATATTTCCTGTAACCTGCAACCATCAGGGTTAACAACAATAGCCATATACGCTATGCATCCACATTCAATTCATAATAAAAACACATTATGAGAATGTATGGTTTCACAAATAAATGTCATGATATCCTTCTTTAAATCCTGAGCCCTTATCATTAGTACATTTTAATGCTTCTTGCTACTCCAGGAAAGCGGAATTCTTCCTCGCTTCCACTGGACTTTAGCGTTGCTACTCCATGTAAGCGGAACTCTTCATCGCTTCCAATGGACTTTAGCGTTGCTACTCCATATAAGCGGGACTCTTCATCGCTTCATATGGACTTTAGCATTGCTACTCCATATAAGCGGGACTCTTCATCGCTTCATATGGACTTTAGCATAAGCCATTAAAATCCTTACTAAGATAACTTTGACTCAAGACATGCATATGCAAAAACAATGCACAATAACATATATCATAACCTCAATGCACCACTTTGCATTCATCATGTGTCAACAAGACAACGTAAAATACATGTTACCTCGGAAATATCCCTTTATCTGATTTTCTTAAAAACCAGCTTCCTTGGCACATAACACACGGAGTGCCAGACATCCCCATAAATGTCATCCTATCGTGTTCCACACGATTCCTGCAACCACAATGGTTAGCAATACCACTTTTCATATCATAAGAGCACATAAACAATGTGTTATGTCATACAACATTAATGCCATCATGCATAAATATGTGCTATCAATAACTTCCTAGGCCCTTAACAGCCCCAATGAGCAACCACTGCTCTGATACCACTAATGTAAGGACCCCAAGCCCTTAAAACCTTGATTAGTGTATTAACCACTATGTGTGGTACATGCTTTCTATAAAATGTCAATCGGGAAGCTCTGATGATACTTAATCATTGCCTGTCAATAAAAGACTCATATGTTTGCCCTTTACCAACCCCTTGGTGCCACTTTTCACATTGTAAACTTTTACAAAAATTTGGGCAGAGTCTCCCCATAAATAGAGCTATCCCAAAACAGAGTACAACACATAACAAAATTCCCGGCCAGGGAACACATAATACTCAACAGAAAGCAGTAATACAAGTAGATTCCCAGCCAGGGAAGACACCACACATACGTCAACAAAAGTGGGTTCCAACACCCACATAATACACCAATGACTCTCATATCATTCTAGCAATTCAACCTAATTGCATGCAACCTTAAATGAAAGAGAGAAAGGCTCATGCCTTTATATACAATCCATATACAAGTATAATCGTGCTCACATGCGAGCATCATGAATATGAATATGTATAAATCCTCAGGTGTATATATAGGTACTCTATACGATACCGTGCTCCATCAAGCCCTGGTACCACGATCCTGGGAGTACCTCAAATCAACAGCTCGAGCTCAGCTCCATAGCCATCGATATACCTGTCCACCTGTCCCAACAGAGACAGCCCCCAACGGGGTGAGCATACCAATACACAAAATCCCATAATCATAATAATGAAATTCATAATTTACAACAAAGGTAAATGCTAATGAATTTAAATGATACTCCCTGGATGGCAACATCCTCATCCGGGATTCCGTGTACTGTCCCTGTTCTCACAACATCAAACTCATCAAATCTCATAAATCAGTAAATCAACACATTGATTTACACATCGCATGCCTGATCCTCGAATATCAACATATAGTGATTACAAATTCATTAAACATGCAATTACAGATATCACAATATCTAATACTGATTTCACAACCTTGCTATCAATCACAGATAGCTCAAATGCCTTAGCATTTATTTTACCATTCCTTCATTATACTTAGACATCTCAAGTGTCTTATAATGAATACATGAGTCTACAAACCTAGACATCTCAAATGTCTTATAA
The DNA here is from genome assembly GCA_907163345.1 of Haberlea rhodopensis. Taxonomy (NCBI): domain Eukaryota; kingdom Viridiplantae; phylum Streptophyta; class Magnoliopsida; order Lamiales; family Gesneriaceae; genus Haberlea; species Haberlea rhodopensis. The sequence continues at coordinate 1,089,248 of CAJQUN010000156.1, forward strand.
TGAATACACGATTCTACGAACTTAGACATCTCAAATGTCTTACGAAGAATACATGATTCTACAAACCTAGACATCTCAAATGTCTCATAATAAAGTCATATAAACCCAGTACCCCATATATCATGCAAGAGTCATCCTACTCTAGTGTCACGCACGCTACAAGCGGCGATATCAAGATTTGGGTCATTCCTTGGCTATATCAACATATATATATAACCATACGCAAAACATTCAATGCAATCAAAAACACCTTATGCATTTCACATATATATAGTAATGCTCGTACGTCGCACGTACCTTAAATCTCCGAAGTCCGAGCCAAGCCTTGCTCGAGTTCCATGCCCCGAGGAATGATGTGCTAACACGATAAACAATTCACCATTATTTACGAACATGTAACCTATGCTCAAGCACACCCATATCCCTCACAACATTGTCAATACACGACAATTATCCTCTTAAAAGACCCGGGGCAGGGTACATGCAGGGAAGGAATAAATGAGACAATCGAAATTTGTTCAAGAATGCCCTACAAAAATCGAACCTTAATCTCACAATTTCGAACCCAAATAATTCCATAATTCATCTAAAATGTGAATTAATCAATCCATAGCATGAATAATCATCCCACATGCCAAACCCCCAAATTTGAAATCCAAATCCCTAAAATTCGAAACCCAAGCCCCTAAAATTCGAAATCCAAGAAGCATCATAATGCATCTACAACATGAATTTATCAATCCATAACAAGAATCACCACAACCCTTCCAAAACCCCCAAAATTCGAACCCACTTCATGCATACAACCAAAATTTCGAACCAATCCCACCAACAACAATAATCCGAACAAATCGAACACAAAAATGGCAGGGAAATGCACGAAAATAACGAAAAAGGGGTTAGGAAGATTACCCAAACGAAAATCGGAAGAAATCGGACCAAAATCGAAGAACCCTAACTTTTGGGGATCGACGCCTATCTGCAAAATTCGACTTCCACACGCGACGAAACCTCGAATTGATGGAGGGGAAAGAAGCGCCTCGCCGAGACGAAGACGGCGGTAGGTCGCACGCCCCGAACGGCGGCCGGACGGCGGCTGGCGGAGCGCCTGAAACGGCGGGGCAGGGGAGGTGACGGGAATCGCATGCGGGGAGAGAGGGAAAAATGAGGGCTGAAATTGAAATTATGTCTAAAATTTGGGTTTAAATGGTATTTATAGCAAAAATACCCCGAAAAATAATAGCCCCACAAATACATCATGATTCCTTAAAAATCATCTGTTTTCAAAAACTCTCTCTCTAACTCCAAAACCCTCTACCGGTGCTCACCCAGCACCCGAGATCCCGAGACACATTAAAAACCCAACTCTTAGGTTTTACACCGTAATGTGAATACAATCTCAACCTCTGGATCCAACGATCCCAACTGCCCAAATAAACGAGCCCAGAAGGCCCAATACCTCAATTAAACTCCAAATCGTCACGTAAAACCACTTTAGGGATTATTAATACTCCGGGATTAACACCTATAATCCCTGGTCATCACACAAATCCACCATTAACACTCAATCTAAGCTTTCCAAGAATTTGCCACTTCTTCAACACTTCTAATTCCAAAATTTCTTGAGATTCTTATTCCTCTCCTCTAATCCTCTATAAATATATGATTGCATGTATAATTTAACCAACTCTTCCCATGGAATTTGGGAGAGAGTGGTTCGAAAATATGGGGAGGAAAGAAGGAAAAATCTGAAATGGAAAATGACAAAAAGAGTTGCTTTGCATGGTGGTTTTGTGAATGATTTGATGTCATGCAATTTGTGCAATTCTTAGTCTGAAATATTCCCTTTGGGCGTGAGTTTCAAGGTTTGTAGGGTAGGATTTGTGTGTAAAATGTCATGCAAGAACCCACATGTCATGTGGTCCAAGTTAGTATGTAGGATTTTAATGCTCAAATCCATGACTAAAAATATATCTTGCATGATATAAAATTTCATGGTATATTAAAGTGGCCGAGTAATGCACAAATATATATAGATATATATATATATATATAGATATATATATGTGTGTTTATCTAGATCGTATACAAGGCGTCGTGATCCGGAACAACTTAAATCGAAGTCTATACTTTTAATTATCAGGGTTTGCTTAATCATCGTTAATCCGGATTAATTAGCATCGGGACCTTACAGAACCTAATTGAAGTTGTCTTTAAACTATAAGTGGGAATAATACCATTTGGCCTCGCATGATTCTAAACATCCATCTTTGTTCCTAATGAATTTTCTTTACTTGGTGTTTGTTTACAGGGACAAACCAGGAACAAGTTACGGTTTTTACGAGCATCTGGTCCCCTCACAGCTGTTGTGCTGGGCACTGCCTTGTGAATGTATACCATCCATCTTCAATTTCATTGGTGAGGACTTTATGAAGTGGTGAATAGCCAAGATGTAGAACTGGGAAACTTGTCTTCAACAACCATGCCTAAGATTTTGAACTCAGTTGAACTGTATGAAACACGTGTAATGCTTTTGTCTGCTGTTGTAGGTTGGCGAAATACCTCAAGGTCTGCCAAAGTTTTCTGTCCCAAAAGAATTTGGACATATAAAGTCTCTGATTCCAACAATAGCTCATCACTGGAGTGGCTATTTTGGTATGGGGAATATAATCCTTGGTTGGATGTTTATGTATCTTCTTCTCCAAAAATTTATTGCCATGCACAATCTTCTTTTGTAAGAAATTTATTTTTGTTTCTTTAATGTGTAAGAATATGTAGGCATTGCCAAGGCACTTGCACAAAGAATGGATATGAGTTGGATTCCAATCAAAGAGGTCTCTTTTTTGGTAGATCTTGATTTATTTCTTTTTCTGTTTTTTGAAAACGTTAGATATTATTGTTTTTTTTTTTTTCAAGAAATATATTCTCATTAACCAAAACTAAAACAAGTACTTCCGTATTTTTTTCTCTTAACCTAAAAAAAGAAGCTTCACTCTTTTTTAATGGCCTCAGTGTAGTCATTACTTATAACTAAACTTTTCATTATCTCCCAAATTCTCCATTATTTTATTATAACTTAAATTTTACTGTTAAAATTTTATTATGTTTTTATCCTACCATTTTGACATGATCCGATATCTACAATAACAATTTCATTCTCCAAAAAAGAAGTCATGAATTTTTAATTCCCGCAACATTCTTCAGAAATATTTTCCAAATATCTTCCCTCAAGGCTCCTAACATAAAATGAAACGTTGTGGGGATTTTTGTGATATTCGAAAATTATTTATGTTAATCCCGGAGTGATTATAATCCTTAATGGATTTTAAGTGTGGTAATTATGAGATAATTACGGTGTTGAGACTCCCGGTGATTTTAATTCGGTATCGGGGTCGTTGGGCCCAGAGGTTGAGATTTATTTTCATTAAAGTGTTAAACCTTGGAAGTGTTGATAGTGGGATCTGGAATCTGGGGAGCTTTGGATTGAGGTTGGTAATGAAAATAGTGAGTGAGAGGTAATTATTGGACACAGATGATTTTTAATGAGTCAGGGTGCGAGTATTTGAGACTCGGATTTTTGGAGCCTTGATACTATATATACCAAGTGTATTCGGTATTCAATCATTTAGCATTTCTCTTCTCTCTCTCTCTCCCTACCCCACTTCCCTTTCCCTTCCCTTTTTCGCTTGGAGCAAAATCGAGCAAGGCTCGATCTCGGAGCGAGATTTCTCGAAGATAATTTGGTAATCTTCTTCCCCTCGCATTTATCTTTGTTTTGATTGTAGTGTTGTAGAGTTTGAGCATGTTTAGAGTTGGGTATGAGTTTTTGAATTTTAGAGTTTTTGGGTTCTGGTGTTTTGGGGAGGCTTTAATGTGTTTTCGTTGAGGATTTTTGGAGTAATAGGTGTTGGGATTGTTATTTTGGAGGTTTTGGCTCGCAAAACACCATTTTTGGCTGTTATAGAACCACCGAGCAATCAGAAAGTGGAAGGCGATGAACAATGTGCTCGGTCAATCGAGCAAAACGATCGATCGATCGAGAAGGAAGGGCGATCAATCGTGCATTCTTCTCGATTGATCGAGCAGTAGCGTTTTTTGTTGCAAAAATTATTGTGTCTCTCGATCGATCGAGAGCCCCTGGCCGATCGATCGAGAGACCGAATTTAAGGAAAAAATTTAGATTATTGTGGAACCGATCCAATCTTCGCCCGAGTCTTTTAAATGGTTAATCATCATGATTGATGATGTATTTGGAGGATGAATATGTGCTTGGGTATGTGTTGTGTGCAGTAATTAATTGTGAGTTATTAACTGCGTTTAGCGAATAATCACCGGATGTCGGGGAAAAGGCAAGGGTTGGCTCTTGCTATTGGATTATAAAGTACGTGTAACGTACGAGCATAGTTGATATATATTATTGTTGATGGGATATGCCCTAAGACAAGTCATTAGATGATTGTTTAAGACATACAATGTTTTATGATTTTATAAATGGCAAATCATTATTATATATTATTCGAATATCTGTGTAATATGAATTGATATATAAGCTAATGTCCTTAGAATAATATTGTATTATTCTTAAAGATTGTCCCTAGTCAAGTATTATCATGAATCGGGATAATGATAATACATTGAGACTAGTATGTTTTGATTGATGAATTGTTCATAGATATGAGATATCAAATCAACACATGGGTACATGTTAGAGAATAATGTACTGGACAGACCCACCATGAGAATGCTACATGGATAGTTATATGAGTGTCATAAGCAATTCTCATAGTGATAATGTATCTTGATATTGTCAAATGTTACCTGTAACGGGGTAAACTATAAAGAAAACTATTGGATACACTACGAATTATGTAAAGGGATGTTGATTGATCGAGATAGGATTTGTCCCTCCTATATAACAGAAGAAGTGTTTGGGCCCTTGATCAAGTAAGACTAAAATGCATGGCCATGCTCGAATGAGTCGATATGGGATATCGAGCTTATTCGTTTATTCTAGTTCTACTTGGGGATCAAGAAATAAAGATTGAATATACGAGTATGACTATTCCATGACTCGTGTTCAATCTAAACACAAAGGACAAAGGGATTAAGCTACATGATTTATATTATCACGGTTTCTAGGTTATGTCGAGTCAATGACATTCTTGTAATTTGGGTAGCATTGATGTGTTGCTAGATACCGCTCATTGCTTGCGACATAAAATGAGATTTTATGTCATTGCCAACATTGTAAGATCCTATCGGGTCGCAAAAAGATTAAATCGAGAAGGGAAATTAAATTCATTGGATGAATTAATTAATTAAGAGGAGTCTTAATTAAATGATTAAAAGAACTTAATTAAATCATGGGTTTGGGCCCATGAGACTTTGAGAAAGTCTTGAACTTTAATTAAGCCTTTTAATAACAAGGTTATAATTAATTGTGGGGGATAATTTTTCAGACCATTCGAACCTAGCAAGATAGCACACGGCCGCCATCTCTCTTGCTTCTCTCGACTTCTTCATAGTCGACGTGAGGAAGAGTGAGTTTCGTGCCATCCTTTGATTGTGAATCGAGTGTGCTTCTTGTATCGGTTTAAGAACAAATCTAGCACCTTGTTCTTAAACTATCCCTTGTTCGATTTGATCGTGTGGATACCGTTGAGGCAAGACCTTGGAGGTGTTGCTCGTGACTCGGAATCGTTGAACGTGGTGCTTCGTGGAATCTGCTCAAACACGCTACAAGAGTGAGACTTTTATAATCCTTTATCCGATATGACAACTTTGTATAGATCCGCGGTTCAAGTAATCCAAATTTTTAAATTCCGCTGCGTTGTATGCTTGTTGGATTACTTACAGTGGTATCAGAGCTGTGTATAAAGCTCATATCGGATTTATATGGTTAATTGTTTAATCATATTTAGATTTGTATTGCATGCTAGTAAAACTGTATATAATCATATATGATATGAGTAAATCGAGTTTGTGAAATTATCGTAAAATTATATTTGATATAATTGAATTTTATTGTATACGATACATGAAGGCGCATAATCGAACCCATAACAAGAAGTTTCGGCCACCACCATTGCACTTGACCCACGGCGGCCACATGAGGGCTAGGGTTTTCGAACCCTTGGCTCGAGATGGTCTAGCCGTTGTGGCTTATGTTCGTGCATGGAGGTGTCGAGACATGGTTAGAGTTTTGATCTCTTTTGGCTCGTAAAGTCGATGGTTCGGACCATGGTTCTCGGAATCATACGAGTTGGCGGCTACACCACGTGAGAGCTAGGGTGTTTCGAACCTTTGGCTCGAGATGGTTGAGCCGCCACCGTCATGAACTGTGCATGGCTTGACCGTGACTCGTGGCTAAGTTTTTTTTTCAACGTTTCGGACGATGTGGCTCGATGGAAACCAAAATGGTGCAAGGCGGCTAGGGTTTGGAACCCTAGCGGCGCCGCACGGACACGCGTGGCTCGGACCACGTCTTGGGCTAGGGTTTCGAACCCTAGGCCCATGATTGGTCCAGCCGTGTGTGGTTAGGTTGGTTCGAACCATGGTGGTTCGTGGTTTAGTCGCTTAAGTTCGTGGCATGTGATGTCCCGAACGTACGATAAATTTCCAAAATTTTATTTTACAGTTTTAATTAGAATTAAATTTTAAAATGTTTAGAATTTAATTCTTTAAATTATTATAGCATGTTTTATGTGTTGTTTGAGCATAGTGCATGGTTATAGCCCTTTGACCTATTAGATAGGATTTGTGATTGTTTGTAATTTATAATATGACCTGCGAGTCGTGCCTTCTCTATTTTTTTTCTAAATGTTATCCCTCCCCTACGTTCCCCTCGAATGTGACTCGAAGAATTCTCTATATCTTGTAAATGTTATATAGTATAGTTTATTTTATTGATGGTGATCAATGAAGATGGAGCATGGTGCCGGGATGAGGAGGCCATTCACAATTTGGAGCCAAAGGAAGGTGCTTGTGAAGTTACCTTAGGTTGACTCTTAGGATTTTCTCATTGGCTTGAGAAAATCCTTAGTAGGGGCTATAACCATGTCACGTTTAATTTATGTTGATGTATGTGATGCATGATTTATCTTATGTTTTATATTGAAAATTTTATTATACATATATGTAGATATGTATATGCGTATATGTAGTGGACATATTTTAAATTATCAATAAATCATGAGATCAATAAATCCCTCTAAAATATTAAGTTTTAGATGCCTTCCAAAATTAAAAGTACTCGTCAAAACTTCGATTGTACATGTGTGGGTTTGCCAAAGCAAAGCACCGTGGCAATCTTGGTAAGGCGCGACAGGATAATAGTGATATCCGTTATACTTTAAATTGGGTACGACTTAACTAGGTTATCTCAATAGGATTGGGAACCTAGAGGCATGGAGTTGGATAATAATTCATTTGATGAATTTGAACAAAGCGTTGTTCGTCCAACTATCCAAGAATTACATGTGATGTAACTGACAAAGTGTTGTCTACCTAAATAACCGAGTCTTGGGCGATTAGCCAAAGCTAACTCAAGAGTAGGTGAAATATGGATCTTGGCCCACTAAAGGTTTCGAGGGTTGATAATTTTAAACAAAATAGTGGGAGTGTCATTTAATATAAGACTATATTAAATGATTAAAATCATTAACTTATTTTGCATATTTATATTGTAGATATCCATGGCAACTAACAACGTCACAAGCACATTATCACTGCGATCGGCCCTTGAGAAGGACAAATTAAATGGGACAAATTTCCTAGACTGGTATAGGAACTTGAGGATAGTCCTCAAACAAGAAAAGAAGCAATATGTCCTAGAGGAACCCTTACCTGCTGAGGAACCTCCCCTGACGGCTGCTAAGGCCGATAAAGATGCTTACAAGAAGCATCAAAATGACGCACTTGATGTTGGGTGCCTTATGCTTGCCACCATGAACTCTGAGCTTCAGAAGCAACATGAGGAAATGGAGGCGTTCGATATGATCGAGCATCTAAAGCAACTGTACCAACAACAAGCAAGACAAGAGAGGTATGACGTCTCTAAAGCGTTGTTCCAGTGTAGAATGGTAGAAGGAAGTCTAGTTGGAACTCATGTACTCAAGATGATTGGGTATATTGAGAATCTGGAGAAGCTGGGTTTTCCTTTGGACCAAGATTTGGCCACTGACGTGATCTTGCAATCGTTGCCTGAAAGCTTCAGTCAATTTGTCTTGAATTACAATATGATTGAAATTGAAAAGACTCTACCACAATTACTTGGCATGCTTAGAACCTTTGAAGCAAACAACAAGAAGTCTAAGCCTACAAACGTTCTTATTGTGAATAAGAGTAAAGGAAAGACTAAAGCTAAAAGCTTCAAGAAGAACAAGAAGGTCCTTGTAAGTCTAAACCACATGCTTCTGCACTAAAGCCAAAGGGAGGAGTGGCAAAAGAGGGGAACTGTTTCCATTGCGGTGAGACCGGTCATTGGAAAAGAAATTGCAAAGTATATCTGGAGGATCTTAAGAAGACGAAGGGAAGCGTGACTTCCACTTCAAGTATTTTTGTTATAGAAGTCAATTTATCTACTTCTTCGTCTTGGGTATGAGATACTGGATGTGGATCTCACATTTGTGTAAATGTGCAGGATCTCAAAAGGATTAGGACGTTGGCGAAAGGCGAAGTTGATCTCCGAGTTGGAAATGGAGCAAGAGTTGATGCATTAGCTATAGGAGATTACCATTTATCTTTGCCTTCTGGTTTATCATTGATTTTGAAAGTCTGTTATTTTGTGCCGTCTATTACCAAAAACATTATCTCTATTTCATGTTTGGACAAGTTTGGATATTCATTTATTATAAAGAACAATTGTCGTTCCATTTATTTAAATGATATGTTTTATGCTAGTGCACAAATGATTAATGGTCTTTATGTATTAAATCTTGATATGCATGTCTATAACATAAATACTAAAAGTATTAAGAATAATGATTCTAATCCAACTTATCTCTGGCATTGTCGCTTGGGTCATATAAACGAGAATCGCAAATCAAAACTTAATAAGGATGGAGTATTGGATTCATTTGATTTTGAATCATATGAAATATGTGAATCTTGTTTAATGGGCAAGATGACTAAAGCCCCTTTCAAGGGACATGTTGAAAGGGCAAATGTTTTATTGGGACTAATACATAGTGATGTATGTGGGCCAATAAGTACACAAGCTAGAGGTGGTTTTCAATACTTCGTTACATTTACTGATGACCTCAGTAGATATGGGTATGTGTACCTAATGAAGCATATGCATGAAACCTTTGAAAAGTTCAAAGATTTCAAGAATGAAGTACAAAACCAACTTGGCAAAAGTATCAAAATCCTTCGATCAGATCGAGGAGGTGAATACTTAAGCCAAGAGTTTCATGACTATCTAAAGGAGTGTGGGATAGTCCCACAACTCACTCCTCCGTATACTCAACAATGGAATGGTGTATCCGAGAGGAGAAATCGAACCTTGTTGGACATGGTTAGATCATTGATGAGTCATGCAGATCTTCCGATATCCTTTTGGGGACATGCTTTAGAAACAGCAATATTCATACTGAACCGTGTTCCATCTAAATCAGTGGAAAAGACACCATATGAGATATGGACTGGGAAGCGTCCTAGTATGTCTTTTATGAAGATTTTGGGTTGTGAGACTTTCGTGAGACGTCACGTCTCTAACAAACTTGGACCCAAATCTGATAAGTGTTTATTTTTGGGGTATCCTAAGGAAACGAAAGATACTATTTCTATTATCCCACCGAGAACAAAGTAGTTGTTGCTCGGACTGGTGTCTTTCTTGAAAGAGAATTTATTTCTAGAAAAACCAGTGGGAGACAAATAGAACTTAGTGAAGTTCAACCACAAGAAAACATTGAACATGATATTGAGATGGAAACAGAGCAGTCACCACAAGTTGTTGTGGATGAAGTGCCTGCTCAAGAGACACAAGCCCAGCGTAGGTCTGTAAGAGAACACCGGGAGCCACAGAGATATGGATTTCTTGTGATTCAACAAGGTTACTTACTACTTATTGATGAGGATGAGCCGTCATCTTATCAAGAAGCTATAATGGGCACTGATTCTGAGAAATGGCAAGAGGCCATGAAATCTGAGATGGAATCCATGTATGCAAACCAAGTATGGACTTTGGTTGACCCACCTGAAGGGGTGAGACCCATAGGGTGCAAATGGATTTTCAAGAAGAAGACCGACATGGATGGTAATGTACAAACCTATAAAGGTCGACTGGTAGCTAAAGGTTTCAAACAAATTCATGGTATTGACTATGATGAAACTTTTTCACCAGTTGCCATGGTTAAATCCATTAGGATCTTACTTGCAATAGCTGCATTTCATGATTATGAAATCTGGCAGATGGATGTCAAAACAGTTTTCCTTAATGGAAATCTGCTTGAGGATGTGTACATGACACAGCCCGAGGTTTTTGTCGATCCAAAGGATGCTGAAAAGATAAGCAAGCTACAACGATCCATTTATGGATTGAAGCAAGCTTATCGGAGTTGGAATCTTCGTTTTGATGATGCAGTCAAAGAGTTTGGTTTCATCAAAAACGTAGATGAACCTTGTGTCTACAAGAAGGTCAGTGGGAGCATAATTATCTTCCTAATATTGTATGTAGATGACATACTTCTCATTGGGAATGATATCTCTGCCTTACAATCTGTAAAGATTTGGCTAGGGAATTGCTTTTCTATGAAAGACTTGGGTGAAGCCACCTATGTATTAGGAATCAAGATCTATATAGATAGATCAAGAAGATTACTTGGCCTAAGTCAAAGTACATACATAGACAAAGTGCTAAAACGGTTTAGCATGCAAGAATCAAAGAAAGGATTCGTGCCTATGACACATGAAATTTATCTCTCGAATGAACTGTGTCCTTCAACACCAGATGAGAGACAACGCATGAATAAGATTCCATATGCTTCAGTTATTGGATCTATCATGTATGCCATGATATGTACTCGTCCTGATGTATCGTATGCTTTGAGCATGACGATCAGGTATCAAGTTGATCCAGATGAAGGTCACTGGATTGCAGTCAAGAATATCCTGAAGTACTTGAGAAGAACTAAGGTTACATTCTTGATTTATGGAGGTGATGAAGAGCTCAATGTAATGGGTTACACTGATGTTGTACGTAATCCAACAAGCATAGCAACGCAGCGGAATAAAATTTGATTACTAATACACCGGATCTATACAAAGTTGTCATATCGGATAAAGGATCAAAGTTCTCACCCTTGTAGCGTGTTTGAGCAGATTCCACGAAGCAGCACCACGTCCAACGCCTCCTTCGAGTCACTAGCAAAACATATCAAGTTTTTCCTCAACGGTATCCACACGATCAAATCGGGTGAAGGGATAGTCTAAGAACAAGTTGCTAGACTCGTTCTTAAACCGGAACAAGAAGCACACTCGATTCACAATCGAATGAACGCCGGAATTCACCAAGAACCACATGGCTATGAAGAAGCCGAGAGCTCAAGTGGTGATAGCGGCCGTGAGCTTCAAGAATGTAGGTTGGAATGATTTCAAAATTGTCTAACAATTAATTATATCAAAGTTATTAAAAGGGCTTAATTAAGTTCAAGACTTTCTCAAAGTCTTATGGGCCCAAACCCATGATTTAATTAAGTTCTTTTAATCATTCAATTAAGACTCCTCTTAATTAATTAATTCATCCAATGGATTTAATTTCCCTTCTCGATTAATCTTTTGTACGACCCGATAGGATCTTATAATGTTGGCAGTGACATAAAATCTCATTTTAGGTCGCAAGCAATGAGCGGCATCTAGCAACACATCAATGCTACCCAAATTACAAGAATGTCAATGACTCGACATAACCTAGGAACCGTGATAATATTAATCATGTAACTTAATCCCTTTGTCCTTTGTGTTTAGATTGAACACGAGTCATTGAATAGTCATACTCGTATATTCAATCTCTATTTCTTGATCCCCAGTAGAACTAGAATAAACGAATAAGCTCGATATCTCATATCGACTCATTCGAGCATGGCCATGCATTTTAGTCTTACTTGATCAAGGGCCCAAACACTTCTCCTGTTATATAGGAGGGACAAATCCTATCTCGATCAATCAACATCCCTCTACATAGTTCGTAGTGTATCCAATAGTTGCCTTTATAGTATACCATGTTACAGGTAACGTTTGACAATATCAAGATGCATAACTCCTTATGTTGGGATTTCTGATAATCACAAGTCGTAAGGATTACATACATTATTATCACTATGAGAATTGCTTATGACACTCATATAACTATCCATGTAGCATTCTCATGGTGGGTCTGTCCAGTATATCGTTCTCTAACATGTACCCATGTGTTGATTTGATCATATCAATGAACAATTCATCAATCAACACATACTAGTCTCTATGTATTATCATTATCCTGATTCATGATAATACTTGACTAGGGACAATGTTTAAGAATAATTACAATATTATTCTAAGGACGTTAACATATATATTAATTCACATTGCACAGTTAAACGAATAATATATAATAATGAATTGCCATTCATAAAATCATAAACATTGTATGTCAAAACAATCATGCAATGACATGTCTTAGGGCATATCCCAACAAATCTCCCACTTGCACTAAGACAACTCAGACATATACCTAATGCCTAGAGATCTAGTATGACGATCATGCTTCTGCTGTGACAGTGGCTTCGTCAATGGGTCAGATACGTTATCATCTGTTGGTACTTTGCATATTTTAACATCGCCCCTTTCAACGATTTCTCGAATGAAATGAAAGCGCCGAAGTATGTGCTTGGATCTTTGGTGAGATCTAGATTCCTTAGCCAATGCGATCGCTCCATTGTCGGATCTTTAATGCTAGGCACCACTCCAAGTTCAGAAATGAACTTCCTAATCCAAACAGCTTCCTTTGCTGCATCCGAGGCAGCAATATACTCAGCTTCTGTTGTAGAATCGGCTACTGTCTCTTGCTTTGAACTCTTCCAACTCACAGCACCTCCATTTAGGCAATACACATATCCAGATTGCGATGGATAATCATCTTTGTCGGTTTGGAAGCTTGCATCTGTGTAACCTATTATATTGAGCTCTTCCTCACCTCCATAAATCAAGAATGTATCATTAGTTCTTCTCAAGTACTTCAGGATATTCTTGACAGCAATCCAGTGACCTTCACCTGGATCAACTTGATATCTGCTCGTCATGCTCAAAGCATACGATACATCGGGACGAGTACATATCATGGCATACATGATAGATCCAATAGCTGACGCATATGGAATCTTATTCATGCGTTGTCTCTCATCTGGTATTGAAGGACACTGTTCCTTCGAGAGATAAATTCCATGTGTCATAGGCACGACTCCTTTCTTTGATTCTTGCATGCTAAACCGTTTTAGCACTTTGTCTATGTATGTACTTTGACTTAGGCCAAGTAATCTTCTTGATCTATCTCTATAGATCTTGATTCCTAATACATAGGTGGCTTCACCCAAGTCTTTCATAGAAAAGCAATTCCCTAGCCAAATCTTTACAGATTGTAAGGAAGGGATATCATTCCCAATGAGAAGTATGTCATCTACATACAATATTAGGAAGATCATTATGCTCCCACTGACCTTCTTGTAGACATAAGGTTCATCTACGTTTTTGATGAAACCAAACTCTTTGACTGCATCATCAAAACGAAGATTCCAACTCCGAGAAGCTTGCTTCAATCCATAAATGGATCGTTGTAGCTTGCATATCTTTCCAGCATCCTTTGGATCGACAAAACCCTCGGGCTGTGTCATGTAGACATCCTCAAGCAGATTTCCATTAAGGAAAGCTTTTTGACATCCATCTGCCAGATTTCATAATCATGAAATGCAGCTATTGCAAGTAAGATCCTAATGGATTTAACCATGGCAACTAGTGAAAAAGTTTCATCATAGTCAATACCATGAATTTGTTTGAAACCTTTTGCAACCAGTCGACCTTTATAGGTTTGTACATTACCATCCATGTCCATACTTGTTTTGCATACATGGATTCCATCTCAGATTTCATGGCCTCTTGCCATTTCTCAGAATCAGTGCCCATTATAGCTTGTTGATAAGATGACGGCTCATCCTCATCAATAAGTAGTAAGTCACCTTGTTGAGTCACAAGAAATCCATATCTCTGTGGCTCCCGGTTTTCTCTTACAGACCTACGTTGGGCTTGTGTCTCTTGAGCAGGCACTTTATCCACAACATCTTGTGGTGTCTGCTCTGTGTCCATCTCAATATCATGTTCAATGTTTTCTTGTGGTTGAACTTCACTAAGTTCTATTTGTCTCTCACTGGTTTTTCTAGAAATAAATTATCTTTCAAGAAAGACACCAGTCCGAGCAACAACTACTTTGTTCTCGGTGGGATAATAGAAATAGTATCCTTTCGTTTCCTTTGGATACCCCACAAATAAACACTTATCATATTTGGGTCCAAGTTTGTTAGAGACGTGACGTCTCACGAAAGCCTCACAACCCCAAATCTTCATAAAAGACATACTAGGACGCTTCCCAGTCCATATCTTATATGGTGTCTTTTCCACTGATTTAGATGGAACACGGTTCAGTATGAATATTGCTGTTTCTAAAGTATGTCCCCAAAAAGATATCGGAAGATCTGCATGACTCATCATTGATCTAACCATGTCCAACAAGGTTTGATTTCTCCTCTCGGATACACCATTCCATTGTGGAGTATACGGAGGAGTGAGTTGTGGGACTATCCCACACTCCTTTAGATAGTCATGAAATTCTTGGCTTAAGCATTCACCTCCTCGATCTGATCGAAGGATTTTGATACTTTTTGCCAAGTTTGTTTTGTACTTCATTCTTGAAATCTTTGAACTTTTCAAAGGTTTCATGCTTATGCTTCATTAGGTACACATACCAAAATCTACTGAGGTCATCAGTAAATGTAACGAAGTATTGAAAACCACCTCTAGCTTGTGTACTTATTGGCCCACAGACATCGCTATGTATTAGTCCCAATAAAACATTTGCCCTTTCAACATGTCCCTTGAAAGGGGCTTTAGTCATCTTGCCCATTAAACAAGATTCACATGTTTCATATGATTCAAAATCAAATGAATCTAATGCTCCATCCTTATGAAGTTTTGACATGCGTTTCTCGTTTATGTGGCCCAAGCGACAATGCCAGAGATAAGTTGGATTAGAGTCATTATTCTTAATCCTTTTAGTATTTATGTTATAGACAGACATATCAAGATTTAATACATAAAGACCATTAGTCATTTGTGCACTAGCATAAAACATATCATTTAAATAAATAGAACAACAGTTGTCCTTTATCATAAATGAAAATCCACACTTGTCCAAACAAGAAATAGAAATAATGTTTTTAGTAATAGATGGCACAAAATAACAGTCTTTTAAAATCAACTATAAACCAGAAGGTAAAGCTAAATAATAATCTCCTATAGCTAATGCAGCAACTCTTGCTCCATTTCCAACTCGGAGATCAACTTTACCTTTCGCCAATGTCGCACTCCTTTTGAGATCCTGCACATTTACACAAATGTGAGATCCACATCCAGTATCTAATATCCATGATGAAGAAGTAGATAAATTGACTTCTATAACAAAAATACCTGAAGTGGAAGTCACACTTCCTTTCTTGAGATCCTCCAGATAAACTTTGCAATTTTTTTCCAATGACCGGTCTCACCGCAATGGAAACAGTTCCCTTCTTTTGCTACCCCTCCCTTTGGCTTAAGTGCAGAAGTTTTTGGCTTAGATTTAACAAAGACCTTCTTGTTCTTCTTGAAGCTCTTAGCTTTTGTCTTTCCTTTGCTCTTATTCACAATAAGAACATTTGTAGGCTTAGACTTCTTGCTATTTGCTTCAAAAGTTCTAAGCATGCCAAGTAACTGCGGTAGAGTCTTTTCAATTTCAATCATATTGTAATTCAAGACAAATTGACTGAAGCTTTCAGGCAACGATTGCAGGATCACGTCAGTGGCCAACTCCTGGTCCAAAGGAAAACCCAGCTTCTCCAGATTCTCAATATACCCAATCATCTTGAGTACATGAGTTCCAACCAGACTTCCTTCTACCATTCTACACTGGAACAACGCATTAGAGACGTCATACCTCTCTTGTCTTGCTTGTTGTTGGTACAATTGCTTAAGGTGCTCGATCATATCGAACGCCTCCATTTCCTCATGTTGCTTCTGAAGCCCAGAGTTCATGGTGGCAAGCATAAGGCACCCAACATCAAGTGCATCACTTTGATGCTTCTTGTAAGCATCTTTATCGGCTCTAGTAGCCGTCAGGGGAGGTTCCTTAGCAGGTAAGGGTTCCTCTAGGACTATTGCTTCTTTTCTTGTTTGAGGACTATCCTCAAGTTCCTATGCCAGTCTAGGAAATTTGTCCCATTTAATTTGTCCTTCTCAAGGACCGATCGCAGTGATAATGTGCTTGTTACTTTGTTAGTTGCCATGGATATCTACAATATAAATATGCAAGATAAGTTTATGATTTTAATCATTTAATATGGTCTTATATTAAATGACACTCCCACTATTTTGTTTAAAATTATCAACCCTCGAAAACTTTAGTGGGCCAAGATCCATATTTCACTTAATCTTGAGTTAGCTTTGGCTAATAAGCCCAAGACTCTGTTATTTAGGTAGACAACACTTTGTCAATTGCAATCACATGCAATTCTTGGATGATTGGACGAACAACGCTTTGTTCAAATTCATCTAATGAATTATTTTCCAACCCCATGCCTCTAGGTTCCCAATCCTATTGAGGTAACGCTAGTTAAGTCGAACCCAATTTTAAAATAACACGGATATCACTTTTATCCTTTCGCGCCTTACTAAGATTGTCACGGTGCTTTGCTTTGGCAAACCCACACATGTTCAATCGAAGTCTTGACGAGTATTTTTAATTGGAAGGCATCTTAAACTTAATATTATAGAGGGATTTATTGATCTCATGATTTTATTACTGATAATTTAAAATATGTCCACTACATATACGCATATACATATCTACATATATGTATAATAAAATTATCAATCTAAAACATAAGATAAATCATGCATCAGACACATAAATTAAACGTGACATGGTTATAGCCCCTACTAGCGATTTTCTCAAGCCAATGAGAAAATCCTAAGAGTCGACCTAAGGTAACTTCACAAGCACCTTCCTTTGGCTCCAAATTGTGAATGGACTCCTCTCCCGGCACCAAGCTCCATCTTCATTGATCACCATCAATAAAATAATCTATACTATATAACATTTACAAATACAGAGAATTCCTCGATTCACATTCGAGGGGAACTGTAAACCCTATTAGCGATAACAACAATAGTAGTCAACTGAACACCTAAAATCAAAACTTAGGTAGAGAGGTTTACAAAAATTTTGGCAGAGTTTCGCCTTAAATTTGGCCATCTGGAAATAAACCAAACATCAAAAACAATTCCCAGCCAGGGAAATCACAATACTAAACAAAATCAAACTAAAAGTAAGTCCCAGCCAGGGAAGAAAAGGATCTAAACAAAAGGAGATGCTGTAAAGTTATACATGACCAAAATAACGACATCAAAAAGGTCCCTATAACTATTCAGCTATAAAACCTAGTCCAAGTCCCTCTGGATATCTTTCTAGGCGTGTCGACAATCTCCCAGATCCTTCAAAAGTTACACCTGCACCTGTTTTCCACGGAAACAGCCCCCACACGGGGTAAGCATAACAATATAACGAATAACATGAATATACAAGATAAGTGTACAGAATGTAATTCTATAAGATAACAGGGCACTTCCAGAGTCTATTAGAACATGGTGAAATCTCGATCGTTCCTGCCCTCGCACATCTATCACTTAATCACTCGTTATACATAGCATTAGTTTCTAAGATTGTTTAACACACGGCATAATCACATCGCACACTCTAGTGGCGACCCGTAAATAAACACATCACTCGCCTCAGCGGTGACCCCTCTGTATATCCAACACAACACAATCACATCGCACACACTAGTGGCGACCTCTAAATAAACACGTCACTCGCCTCAGCGGTGACCCCTCTGTATATTCAACACAACACAATCACATCGCACACACTAGTGGCGACCTCTAAATAAACACATCACTCGCCTCAGCGGTGACCCCTCTATATATTCAACACAACACAATCACATCGCACACACTAGTGGCGACCTCTAAATAAACACATCACTCGCCTCAGCGGTGACCCATACATACTAATATCGCGTTGCTCAATTGTGAGACCCCGTTATCACATCAAGATATTAAGGTGCAATTTAGAGAACTAAACATACATGTGATTATATCAGAGTAAAGTGCCGTGTTGATTACCTGAGCTTTAGAGATTACAGTACCAAAAAGTTCCAAAAAGGAAAGACATACTTCCTACAAAGGTACTACATCATAGTCTTACTCTACTCAGTAGAAGCTATACTAAAACTCTATCATGCTAATCCTGTAGCACTCCTTACAGCTCAGCATATCAACCCCGGCCCTGGTTCTCGTCAACAAAAGCACCTACAAAGACAACCCCCAACACATGAGCATAACACAATTCATATTTAACATAATATGAAAGTAAGGCATAAATGCAAATCTTAAACACAAGTCCTTCCCGTATTTCCAGCATTTATATCGCCCATTGGTTGTCCCTGTACCATAATTCATAATAGAAACACATTATATGAATGTATGGATATGCAATGTCATGACATTCCTTTTCCCTTAAATCCTTATTTCATCCTGAGCCCTTATCATTAGTACATTTTAATGCTTCTTGCTACTCCATGTAAGCGGAATTCTTCATCGCTTCCAATGGACTTTAGCGTTGCTACTCCATGTAAGCGGAATTCTTCATCGCTTCCAATGGACTTTAGCGTTGCTACTCCATGTAAGCGGAATTCTTCATCGCTTCCAATGGACTTTAGCGTTGCTACTCCATGTAAGCGGAATTCTTCATCGCTTCCAATGGACTTTAGCGTAAGCCATTAAAATCCTTACTAAGATAACTTTGACTCGTGAAATACACCTCTTATATTTCACAACATACATATGCAAAAACAATGCATAAAAACATGTATCATAATCTTAATGCACCACATTGCATTCATCATGTGTCATAA
Source organism: Haberlea rhodopensis (assembly GCA_907163345.1). NCBI lineage: Eukaryota > Viridiplantae > Streptophyta > Magnoliopsida > Lamiales > Gesneriaceae > Haberlea > Haberlea rhodopensis. The sequence continues at coordinate 1,108,504 of CAJQUN010000156.1, forward strand.
AGACAAACATAAAGTACATGTTACCGTTGGGATGCCCGTACGTCGCTTACGTACCTTTCAAAAGATAGAGGAGTCAATCGACTTTATCTCCTCGGTTGTGCTGGCACCTGGGATGGTTCTACATAGCCACACAACACAATATTAGGCACCTCATAATAATCCGGAAGCAAAACCAAATAAAAAAAAACCAAACAAATCCTTTAATATCATCTCGCGATCGATCGCCCATGAGCCCCGATCGATCGCGAGATGCTACTGCCTCGCATACCAGAAAAATTCAATCCGCGATCGATCGCCACTATATTGGCGATCGATCGCCAAAACTTACTGGAACATCGCGATCGATCCTGCCTCCTTGGCGATCGATCGCCAACCTTGTTCCTTCGGCGATTTTCCAGAATTGCTTAACACCGATAATCATACCCTTAAATCTAACATGTAGGACAATATACATACCAAGACCATCATGCTAGCATTTGAACTACACTACCCTGAGTGTATTCAAACCAAATATACACCCTTAGCATAAACCTACATGCATAAACATCGATCATTAAAACAAGTACTGGATCAACTTTTCTGGAAACAGGGCACATTTTCATTTCCAGAATTCTTGAGCACCTCTATTCATGCTATTAAAACTAACACATATAACATAAACCTTGCTCAACTAAACATGCCATGGGTTTCACAAAACTACCAAGCATGTTTTTACATCAAAGTTTCTCCAATATATAAGCTTATCATGCATGATAACACCTTCATAAAAGTACTCTTCGCACATATATTTCCAGAAAACAGGGCATTTGAACCTTGCCCAGAATTTTCGAACACTACCTTTCACATGATTAAATCTTTCCCATAACACATGCAACATGCTCAAGGAAATATACTGGTACCTTCAACAAGTTACCATACATAAAACACATCAAAGGTTCAACCAAAACCTAAGTTAGCATGCTTCGAAACATCATGGTAAAACCCTTCCTAACATGGAAAACAGAGTACTTCTCTGCTCGGGTGTTCGAGGAGCCCTTTTCTCTAGCATAAATATAGCACATAAAGCATGCAAGTTTCTTAACTAAACATGCTAGAGGCTTCACAAACATCCCAAAAAGGTATTCATAACAAGATAACATCATACCCTAAACTATCATGCCAAAACTGCTACAAAGAACAAGCATGCCAGGAAACTTGAAAACTGGGAAAAAATGTGACTCCTCACCACTTTTGCCCTTCGATTTTCTATATGAAAAGAAGCATGAAACCCGATCACTTTTCTCCTGGAACTCGACCAAGTTGCAGAGAAATGAAGGGAAAAAGAAGGAAGCTTTTGGAAGAGGCAAGACTCAAAATATCTAAGTCCAAACATGCCTATAAGTCAATCTGCTTTCCCAGAAAACAGGGGAGGGGCGTGGGTTTGGCTGCAAGTGGGGGTTGGGTGGTTGCATGTGGGGTGGTTTGTGGTGTTTAATTGTGTCCCGGTATTTCATACGATGTATAAAAATATCCCTCCTCGATATTTTATTATTCTACCACATCAACACAACAATTAAAAACACCTAACATGCTTCCTAAACCACATCATCAAATTAAATAAATTAATCCCACATACAAACGCTTTAAACATATAGGTTCATAATTAACCACCCTTAAATGCATGATTACCCACATAATCATTTCGGGGATATCACAATACTCCCCTACTTATAAGATTTCGTCCCGAAATCAAACATGCTGCTAACTAGAAATAAAACAGTACATAAACGCATACCAGAAAACAGTTCTGGATAGTACTGCACCATGTGTCGCTCTGTCTCCCACGTGGCCTCCTCGACACCCCTACGATCCCACTGTACCTTGATCATAGGAATAACCTTGTTCCGAAGTCTGCGGTCTGCTCTATCCAAAATCCTGATAGGCCGCTCCACATAAGAAACATCGGACTCAATCTGAACCTCTGAAGGCTGCAACACATGTGAGGGATCTGGCTCATACTTCCTCAGCATAGACACATGAAAAACGTCGTGTATGCCAGACAGAGAGGGCGGTAAAGCCAACCGGTATGCCAGAGTACCAATACGCTGTAAGATCTCATACGGCCCTACGTACCTCGGGGATAATTTCCCTCGCATCCCAAACCGTACTACGCCTCTGAAGGGTGAGATCTTTAAAAACACTCTGTCGCCTAACTGAAACTCCAACGGTCTACGCCGCTGATTGGCATATGCTGCCTGTCTATCCTGAGCTGCCTTCATCTTTGTTCTGATAACCTTAACTTTCTCTTCCATTTCCTGAATCAACTCAGGTCCTCCAACCGACTTACGGTCCATGTCATCCCAACACAAGGGTGACCTACAACGCCTACCATAGAGGGCCTCGAAAGGAGCCATCTGAATACTTGCCTGGTAGCTGTTGTTGTAAGAAAATTCCACCAAGGCTATCGAGTCCTGCCATGAAGTGTCGAACTCCAGCACACAAGCCCTCAACATATCTTCGAGCGTCTGTATCGTACGCTCGGTCTGTCCGTCCGTCTGGGGATGATAGGCTGTGCTCAACCTCAACTCTGTACCTAGAGCTGTCTGCAGACCCTCCCAAAAGTGAGATGTAAACTGCGGATCTCGATCTGACACAATCGAAACAGGGATCCCGTGCAATCTCACCACATCTCTGACATATAACTGCGCCATTCTTAAGTGCGTGAAGGTCATACAGTAGGGAATGAAATGAGCACTCTTAGTCAACCTGTCCACGACTACCCAGATGGCATCAAAACCCGAAACAGTCCTCGGCAAGTGGGTCACGAAATCCATAGATACGTGCTGCCACTTCCACTCGGGTACCTCTAAACTTCTTAGTTCACCTCCAGGCCTTTGTCTCTCAGCTTTCACTTGCTGACAAATCAAACAACGCTTGACAAAAGAGGTGACATCCTGTTTCATACGCCTCCACCAGAACTGGCTGCGTAGATCCTTATACATCTTCTTCCCACCTGGATGGACACTCATCCTGCTGCAATGAGCTCGCTGTAATATACCTTGGCGCAACTCGGTTGTATCTGGAACCACCCATCTGTCGCCGAGCCTCAGAGAACCGTCATCAGCCACTCTGAATCTCGATGGCTGTCCTGAATGAACCACTAACATCCATCTCTGAACCTCTACATCGGTCCCCTGAGCCTTCCTGATGTGATCAAATATAACAGGCTCAGCTAGCAAGGTCAAAACCTGTACTGGTGAAGAAGATACATCATAATCGAATCCCAAATGGCAGTAGGAGCCAACATAGCTGACAGAGACATAGCATCCTCTGCTGTGCTCCTCACCTTCCGACTCAAAGCGTCGGCTGTCAAATTTGCTTTTCCCGGGTGATATTCGATTTCACAATCGTAGTCCTTCAGCAGGTCCATCCATCTCCTCTGCCTCATGTTCAGCTCAGCCTGTGTAAACAAGAATTTCAGGCTCTTGTGATCAGTGAAGATGGTAAATGAGGTACCGTATAAGTAGTGTCGCCATATCTTCAAGGCGAACACTATAGCTGCCAACTCCAGATCATGGACTGGATACCTCGTCTCATGTGGCTTCAACTGTCTCGAAGCGTAAGCCACTACATGTCTGTCCTGCATCAGCACGCACCCTAATCCCTGTAGAGATGCATCGGTATAAAGAACAAATCCTTTGTTCTCCTTGGGTATCACTAGAATTGGCGCAGTAGTCAGTCTGTGCTTTAATTCCCGGAAGCTCTGCTCACAAGCCTCTGACCAACAAAATGGGACTCCCTTCTGAGTCAGCTGGGTAAGTGGCTTGGCGATCTTTGAGAAACCCTCGACGAAACGTCGATAATAGCCAGCCAGACCAAGAAAACTTCGAATCTCACTGACTGAAGTAGGGGTAGACCAATCCATAACTGCCTCTATCTTCCTCGGGTCTACTGATATCCCCTCTCGGGATATGATATGGCCCAAAAATGCAACACTGTTCAGCCAAAACTCACACTTGCTGAGTTTGGCGTACAACTGATGATCTCTGAGGATCTGGAGTACTGTCCTCAGATGATCGGCATGATCCTCCTCATTCCTCGAATAGACTAGGATGTCATCAATAAACACGATCACAAACTGATCGAGGTACTCCTGAAATACTCTGTTCATCAGGCTCATAAAGACTGCAGGTGCATTTGTTACACCGAACGGCATCACCAAGAACTCATAGTGCCCATACCGAGTTCTAAAAGCCGTCTTTTGGACATCACCAGCTCTAACCCGTACCTGGTGATAGCCTGACCTCAAATCTATCTTGGAGTACACCTCCGTACCCTGAAGTTGGTCGAACAGATCATCAATCCTCGGAAGCGGATATCTGTTCTTCACTGTAGCCTTGTTCAGTTGCCTGTAGTCAATGCACAGACGCATTGATCCATCCTTCTTTTTCACGAACAAGACTGGCGCACCCCAAGGCGATACACTAGGACGGATGTATCCCTTGTCGAGGAGCTCCTGTAACTGTACCTTCAGCTCCCTCAGCTCTGCCGGTGCCATCCTGTATGGGGCACGAGAAATGGCTGATGTCCCTGGCAGCAACTCAATAGCAAACTCCACATCCCTGACAGGCGGAAATCCCGGAATCTCATCTGGAAACACATCACTGAACTCCGCCACAACTGGAATGTCCTCGGCTCTCACTTCCTTCTCCTCTGAAGCATCCATAGCATAAATAAGGTACCCAGTATGGCCACGTTCCAATAACCGCGACATCTTAACCGCCGAGATTACTGGTATCTTTGGACGAGAGCCGTCCCCATAAAAAGTCCACTGGAACCCCTGATCAGACAGAAAACGAACCATCCTCTTTTGGCAATCTACCATAGCTCGGTATCTGCTCAACACATCAATGCCGATAATGCAGTCAAAGTCTGCCATCTCTAACTGAATCAAATCGGCCCTCAGATCATTGCCCTCAAAATAAATGAGGCAATCTGATAACTGTCGATCCGCAATCACATGCTTCCCCGTGGGTGTCGAGACCATGAGAGGCGTGGGTAACAGAGACGAGCACAAATGGTGTCCTTCCACAAAGGCAGTAGATACAAAGGAATGGGAAGCACCTGTATCTATCAATATAAGTGCAGGGTACGTAAGTAAATGACACGTACCAGCAATGACCTCCTCTGGGGCTGCCTCGGCCTGCTCCCGGGTCAGTGCATACACCTGTCCTTGCGGCGGTCCTGTCGTCTGACCTCCCAGGGGTCGTGGTGCAAACTGCTGCCTCTGTGGTGCCCTCCCAGCATCAAACCTTGGCCTATTCGGCCCTGAATCCGTCTGAACTGCCCGATTGGGGCAACCCCGAGCTATGTGGCCCATCTTGCCACAAATATAGCAACCTCGACAGTCACGTAACAAATGCCATCCTCCGCAGTTGGTACACCTGGTTACCTCTGTCCTGTTTCCTTGTGTGTGCCCCCGGGTGTTCTGCTTCTGTCCATGAGACTTCTTCCCACTAAACCTGGAAGATGATGAGGCCCCACGAGCCTTAAACTGATCCCCTCGTGGCTTCAGACTGTCAGTAGTAGGCCTCTGTGATGGTACAAAAGGGGGTACAACATCCTTGTATGCGCCTACGGCAATCTCTGCCAACTCTGCCCGTGTCAGGGCGTCGTCAAACGAGCTGGGGTTGTTAGAGATAACCCTATCGAATAGCTCCGGCCTCAGACCTTTCAGAAAGTTCCTCATCTTGGCATGGCTGCTGACAGCAATATGAGGTACATACCTCAGCAGTGAGGAATACTGCATAGCGTAGTCTGCTACGGACATGCTACCCTGCTTCAAACTGTTGAACTCATCCTCCTTTAATTGTCTGGCAGCTGCAGAGAAATACCGGTTAAGGAACCGGGTCCGGAATACAGTCCAGTCAACTGCCATACCTAGAGCTCTCAGCTCCATCACGGTGGTCTTCCACCACATAGCAGGCTTCTTAGCCAGCTGAAACTCTGCTAACCTCAGCCATGCCGTGAGTGCACAAGGTGCAGTCACAAGTATCTGCTCTATACGTTCCAACCACTCCTCAGCTACTTCACCAGACTCAGTCCCCTCAAACATGGGCGGATGGAAACTCAGAAACTGCTTCAAACTGAGCTCCCCTGGCAGTAATATCTGTACACTGGGCTCCACGCCCACAGCAGGTGGTGGTAAGGGGTTCGGCTGAGCAATACTGGCATGTCTACTGTCCATATCTCCTACCTCTTCATTGAGGTTCGCCATGCTGCAACACAATAGTTAACAACAATACCAAAAGCAGTTCATAATATAAGCCGTTAGATAACAAGAGTAAAATATTCAAAGCATGTTAGTATATCACGTATACAACCATATGCATCACATGCATAAGCATGCCTAAATGAATACCTAGCCAACTTGTCTCTAAAGGCTACCCTTCACTCTTCCCTGGTTATCTAACCTGGCTCTGATACCACTAAATGTGAGACCCCGTTATCACATCAAGATATTAAGGTGCAATTTAGAGAACTAAACATACATGTGATTATATCAGAGTAAAGTGCCGTGTTGATTAACCTGAGCTTTAGAGATTACAGTACCAAAAAGTTCCAAAAAGGAAAGACATACTTCCTACAAAGGTACTACATCATAGTCTTACTCTACTCAGTAGAAGCTATACTAAAACTCTATCATGCTAATCCTGTAGCACTCCTTACAGCTCAGCATATCAACCCCGGCCCTGGTTCTCGTCAACAAAAGCACCTACAAAGACAACCCCCAACACATGAGCATAACACAATTCATATTTAACATAATATGAAAGTAAGGCATAAATGCAAATCTTAAACACAAGTCCTTCCCGTATTTCCAGCATTTATATCGCCCATTGGTTGTCCCTGTACCATAATTCATAATAGAAACACATTATATGAATGTATGGATATGCAATGTCATGACATTCCTTTTCCCTTAAATCCTTATTTCATCCTGAGCCCTTATCATTAGTACATTTTAATGCTTCTTGCTACTCCATGTAAGCGGAATTCTTCATCGCTTCCAATGGACTTTAGCGTTGCTACTCCATGTAAGCGGAATTCTTCATCGCTTCCAATGGACTTTAGCGTTGCTACTCCATGTAAGCGGAATTCTTCATCGCTTCCAATGGACTTTAGCGTTGCTACTCCATGTAAGCGGAATTCTTCATCGCTTCCAATGGACTTTAGCGTAAGCCATTAAAATCCTTACTAAGATAACTTTGACTCGTGAAATACACCTCTTATATTTCACAACATACATATGCAAAAACAATGCATAAAAACATGTATCATAATCTTAATGCACCACATTGCATTCATCATGTGTCATAAAGACAAACATAAAGTACATGTTACCGTTGGGATGCCCGTACGTCGCTTACGTACCTTTCAAAAGATAGAGGAGTCAATCGACTTTATCTCCTCGGTTGTGCTGGCACCTGGGATGGTTCTACATAGCCACACAACACAATATTAGGCACCTCATAATAATCCGGAAGCAAAACCAAATAAAAAAAAACCAAACAAATCCTTTAATATCATCTCGCGATCGATCGCCCATGAGCCCCGATCGATCGCGAGATGCTACTGCCTCGCATACCAGAAAAATTCAATCCGCGATCGATCGCCACTATATTGGCGATCGATCGCCAAAACTTACTGGAACATCGCGATCGATCCTGCCTCCTTGGCGATCGATCGCCAACCTTGTTCCTTCGGCGATTTTCCAGAATTGCTTAACACCGATAATCATACCCTTAAATCTAACATGTAGGACAATATACATACCAAGACCATCATGCTAGCATTTGAACTACACTACCCTGAGTGTATTCAAACCAAATATACACCCTTAGCATAAACCTACATGCATAAACATCGATCATTAAAACAAGTACTGGATCAACTTTTTCTGGAAACAGGGCACATTTTCATTTCCAGAATTCTTGAGCACCTCTATTCATGCTATTAAAACTAACACATATAACATAAACCTTGCTCAACTAAACATGCCATGGGTTTCACAAAACTACCAAGCATGTTTTTACATCAAAGTTTCTCCAATATATAAGCTTATCATGCATGATAACACCTTCATAAAAGTACTCTTCGCACATATATTTCCAGAAAACAGGGCATTTGAACCTTGCCCAGAATTTTCGAACACTACCTTTCACATGATTAAATCTTTCCCATAACACATGCAACATGCTCAAGGAAATATACTGGTACCTTCAACAAGTTACCATACATAAAAACACATCAAAGGTTCAACCAAAACCTAAGTTAGCATGCTTCGAAACATCATGGTAAAACCCTTCCTAACATGGAAAACAGAGTACTTCTCTGCTCGGGTGTTCGAGGAGCCCTTTTCTCTAGCATAAATATAGCACATAAAGCATGCAAGTTTCTTAACTAAACATGCTAGAGGCTTCACAAACATCCCAAAAAGGTATTCATAACAAGATAACATCATACCCTAAACTATCATGCCAAAACTGCTACAAAGAACAAGCATGCCAGGAAACTTGAAAACTGGGAAAAAATGTGACTCCTCACCACTTTTGCCCTTCGATTTTCTATATGAAAAGAAGCATGAAACCCGATCACTTTTCTCCTGGAACTCGACCAAGTTGCAGAGAAATGAAGGGAAAAAGAAGGAAGCTTTTGGAAGAGGCAAGACTCAAAATATCTAAGTCCAAACATGCCTATAAGTCAATCTGCTTTCCCAGAAAACAGGGGAGGGGCGTGGGTTTGGCTGCAAGTGGGGGTTGGGTGGTTGCATGTGGGGTGGTTTGTGGTGTTTAATTGTGTCCCGGTATTTCATACGATGTATAAAAATATCCCTCCTCGATATTTTATTATTCTACCACATCAACACAACAATTAAAAACACCTAACATGCTTCCTAAACCACATCATCAAATTAAATAAATTAATCCCACATACAAACGCTTTAAACATATAGGTTCATAATTAACCACCCTTAAATGCATGATTACCCACATAATCATTTCGGGGATATCACATCAATCATAGAAACGACCCTATAGCTAAGCGACACTTCGCTTTTCAACAACACGGTGGAAAACATAATCACCCATGCTTGTACGTCACTACGTACCTCAGCTCCAACGATGAAGTTCAAGCTATCCTCCTCGCTGTCCAGATGCCCTAGAAGGTTCTGTAATAAACCAACAACTCAATATAAGAATCAATATTTCCACAAGGTGATATACATAAAACATAATCCCCCCCCCCCCCCCCCCCCCACAACAATTATCCTTTCAATATAGTATTCTACTAACTCAACATCCTCAAATTATAGCATATACATACATCAAGATATGATAAGTCACATTCAATTTGCGTAATCATCGTTCGTAACGTCATTACATCAAGGGGTACCTTTATACATGACAAACTCATATCTTCCCATGTTAATATATCCAAACCCATGCACACAACATCCACACACCATTTTCCAACACCTACTAAGCACAAATTCTGCACACAATTCACGCACACACACTTTCCAGCACACACTAAACACACATTCTGCACACTCTTGAAAATGCAATTCCTTTTTCCTTTCAATTAACAAATCAAAACACATCAAAATCCATACCAAATAAAGGCCAAGCCTAGCCCTCCCATAGCCCCAAAATTTCGAACAAAAACCCCCTGCCCCAGCCCTAATTTTCAAACCCTACACCACCAACACACACATCCAAACACAAGATTAAGCTAGGGAAAAGAGGGCCAAGGGGGAGAGGAAACTTACCCACAAGAGTTTTCCAATCTAATCTTGAAGAGGACCTTCGGATTTCTTCTTTGGGAAGGAGAGGGGTTGGCCGATTTTTTGGTTGGGGGAAGAGGGGAGGAGCTCGATTATTTGTGTGTGTGTGTGTGAGAGATTATTTGATATAAAAAGGGAAGAATCCTCTTAAAATAATACAAATTCACCTACAATAATACATCCCAAAACAAAAATAATTCTCCACTTCCAATTAAATATTTTCAAGTCAATTTAATTCTTCACAAATCCCCCAATAAAATAAAATTATGCTAAAGTTCCATGTGTGCACAAATAATATAGCCTGCCCCAAAACACGAGGTCCATAATTTAATCACGTAAATTTTCCCATAATTTATTTAAAAATTAAATATAAACAGAATAAACTGGGTATCACAGTTCTCCCCTACTAAAAGATTTCGTCCCCGAAATTTGAATTTACGCTTACCAGAAAAGCCAAAGTAAATATTTACATACCAGCAAATAGCTCAAGATAGTGAAGTAACATGTGTTGCTCCGTTTCCCACGTTGCCTCCTCGACACCCCTTCTTTCCCAATGGACTTTAACCATAGGAATCACTTTACTGCGATGTTTACGATCGGCCCGATCTAGAATCCGAATAGGACGCTCAACATAAGAAACATCCGAATCCAACTCTACCTCGGAAGGTTGCAACACATGCGAAGGATCAGGCTCATACTTTCGTAACATCGATACATGAAATACGTCATGTATGCCAGATAAAGAGGGCGGCAATGCCAATCTGTATGCCAGAGTGCCAACACGCTGTAATATTTCATACGGGCCAACATACCGCGGCGATAACTTGCCTCTCATACCAAATCGAACCACGCCTCTGAACGGAGATATTTTCAAAAACACTCGGTCACCCACCTGAAATTCCAAAGGTCGGCTCGTTTATTAGCATAAGCAGTCTGTCTATCCTGCGCTGCTTTCATCCTTTGCCGTATCAGTTTCACTTTGTCTTCCGTCTCTCTAATCATCTCAGGTCCACCCACAGGTGTCCTGTGTGGGGTCTTCCCACCTTAACAATGTTTTAGAGACATAAGGACTAATCATGCATTAATAACATCGTAGGGTTCTAGTTGTTACATGAGCTAACAGAATTACAGGTCAAATAAAACTTCAAAGCTTATTAGTTGCATTCCCATAATGAATGTTAACATGTTAGATTTATACTACTCCTACAGTAGATACTAAACAGAAGCTGAATCCTACACGTTCCTGTGTTCCTCGTAGCTCACTGCTCAACCCGACCCCTTAGTCTTTTAGTCCAAAAGCGTACCTACAGGAACAACGCATCATGAGCATGTATGTGGGGTCTTCCCACCTTAACAGTGTTTTAGAGACATAAGAAGGACTAATCATGCATTAATAACATCTTAGGGTTCTAGTTGTTACATGAGCTAACAGAATTACAGGTCAATAAAACTTCAAAGCTTATTAGTTACATTCCCTTAATGAATGTTAACATGTTAGATTTATACCACTCCTACAGTAGATACTAAACAGAAGCTGAATCCTACACGTTCCTGTGTTCCTCGTAGCTCACTGCTCAACCCGAACCCCTTAGTCTTTTAGTCCAAAAGCGTACCTACAGGAACAACCCATCATGAGCATGTATATCATTACTTAACATCATAAGGCAATGGCATATAAATAAATGCATGAAAATAATTGGTAACGTATACTTCCTGGTTAATCGCATTAACCCTCTTTGGTTGTCCCTGTTTCATAGCCATGCATAAAAATCATTAATTCTTGACATGAATGATTAAAATCGTCATCTTATAAATATCATCGTCTTATAACATCATCATCATATAAGCATCATCATCTTGTAAATATCATCATCTTATAACATCATCATCATATAAGCATCATCATCTTGTAAATATCATCATCTTATAACATCATCATCATATAAGCATCATCATCTTGTAAATATCATAACAAATATAACAGTAAATGTGCGACATCTTAGTTAAGCGAACATGCTGGTTATTCGTTACCTTCTTCTTGTTGTTCCTGATTCATAATCGTGCATATGGGCATCTTACCCTGTGGCATCTTACCACATTATAAACATCAGCATGGCCTCTTACCATGTGGGGCGTCTTACCCCGTGGCATCTTACCACAAATATCATCGCATGGCCTCTTACCATGTGGGGCATCTTACCCCGTGGCATCTTACCACAAATAAACATCGCATGGCCTCTTACCATGTGGGGCATCTTACCCCGTGGCATCTTACCACAAATAAACATTGCATCACATCATCATATAAACATCGTATAAAAACATCGTATAAATATCATCATATAAACATCGTATAAACATCATCGTACAAACATCGTATAAACATCATCATATAAACATCGTATAAACATCATCGTACAAACATCGTATAAACATCATCATATAAATATCGTATAAACATCATCGTACAAACATCGTATAAACATCATCATATAAACATCGTATAAACATCATCATATAAACATCGTATATATTCATGCGATAAATGCATAGTCATAGTGTAGGGATGTGTTTTACCGCCAGATGCCCGTACGTCTCTTACGTACCTTTTCAAAAGGAGGAGGAGTCAACAGACTTATCTCCTTGATTGTGCTGGTACCTGGGGTGGCTCTACAAGACCACACAATACCATATTAGATGCCTCAATACCATCTCACATCATAAACTTAACAAAATAAAACATCATTTTATTTTTCAAAATTCTGCCTCTCTCGATTGATCGGTCCCGAGGTCTCGATCGATCGAGAAACTGTGCACAACAGTGCTTCAACCATTCTGCCTCGATCGATCGATCGAAACATTTTACCGATCGATCGAGAAATCCATCGATCGATCGGCACCTGAAATTCAAAACATGCTTTAAACATTCTGTCTCGCTCGATCGATCGGGACCAAATCTCGATCGATCGAGAGCTCTGAAAAATCGGGACTTCCCCAGATTTTTGAGCACCTCATTTCACACCATCATTTCTACTCATAAGGCGTAAAACATGCCTGAGCAAAGATGTTACAAGCATCATAAAACTACCATGCATGTATTTAAATCGAAGGTTTAACAAAACCTAAGCTAACATGCTTCATAACATCATCATAATCTTCATCCTCAAACAACCTATACAGAAAACAGAGTATGTTCTTCTTTGCCCAGATTTTCGAGCATATATTTCATAACTAGAAATCTATCACATAAAACATGTAACATGCTCGAACAACCATGCTAGTAGTTACATAATACTACCATGTAAGCACCCATACCAAGGTTTCACCCAAACCTACACTTAACATGCATAAGAATCATCCCACCAAACCCAAACTTAACCAAAACTCAGAAAAACAAAGTACTCACTTACCCCTCTCTTTTTGCTCCTCTTCTTGCAAGGTCTTTACACCTAATAATTCCAGCTTTTCCCCCTTAATTTGCAGCACTTCAGGGACGAAAAGAGGGGAAAGGAAGAGGGAAAGGAGGAGGAGAGAAGGAGATAGAGGTTGATTGAGTGGTAGCATGGGTTGCACAAGTGGGGGGTATGAGTTGAACAAGTGGGGGAGGGTGAGGTGACCGAGTGATGGGGGTGGGGTGGTGTGGGTTGGGTGGTCATGTGGTGTTTAATTGTGTCCCGGTATTTAGCACGATGTATTAAAAATATCCTAACTCGATATTTTTCATCTTCATTTAATTAATACATCCTTTAAAACACCCAACATGTTCCCCACATCATAACATCATATCATAATTATACTCCCCAATTTAAATACACCACAACCCTTAAACATAACATAAATCGTCATCATAGCACATAATCATATAACATTTCGGGGGTATTACATTACTCCCCTACTTATAAGATTTCGTCCTCGAAATCCACATGCATCATCATATCGAAACTAAACATAAAAACATAGCAGAGAATAGTTCCGGATAGTGCTGCACCATATGCCGTTCCGTCTCCCATGTAGCCTCCTCGACACCCCGACGATCCCACTGAACTTTGGCCATCGGTATAACTTTGCTTCGTAGTCTGCGATCCTCTCGATCCAGAATTCTGATTGGTCGTTCTACGTAGGACACATCTGAGCCTAACTGAACTTCTGTAGGCTGTAAGACATGAGACGGGTCTGGCTCATACTTCCGTAACATTGAGACATGGAAAACATCATGTATGCCAGACAAGGATGGCGGTAGAGCCAAATGATAAGCCAATGTACCGATTCGCTGCAACACTTCATATGGTCCGACATACCTTGGAGATAACTTCCCTCGCATCCCAAAACGAACCATACCCCTGAAGGGTGAGATCTTTAAGAAGACCCTGTCTCCTAACTGGAATTCCAACCGTCGTCGCTGCTTATTGGCATAGGCTGCTTGCCTATCCTGGGTTGCTTTCATCTTTTGGCGTATCATCTTAATCTTTTCTTCCATGTCCTTTATCATATCCGGTCCTCCGACCGCTTTGCTAGTCAAGTCCTCCCAATACAGCGGTGACCTACATCGTCGTCCATAAAGAGCTTCAAAAGGAGCCATTTGAATGCTCGCCTGATAACTGTTATTATAGGAGAACTCCACCAGCGGCACTGAATCCTGCCACGGAGTATCAAATTCCAAAATATATGCCCTCAACATGTCCTCGAGCGTCTGAATGGTACGCTCCGTTTGGCCGTCTGTCTGAGGGTGATAGGCCGTACTCAGTCTCACCTCTGTGCCCATAGTTGTCTGGAGACCCTCCCAGAAATGTGAAGTGAACCTCGGGTCTCTGTCAGACACTATCGAGACTGGAATACCATGCAATCTCACCACATCCCGTATATACATCTGGGCCATCTTCAAGTATGTGTATGACATACTGTAAGGGTTGAAATGAGCCACCTTCGTCAGCCTATCTACGATCACCCAGATCGCATCAAATCTTGAGGCCGTCCTTGGCAAGTGGGTCACAAAGTCCATAGATATATGCTCCCACTTCCATTCAGGCACCTCTAAGCTCTTCAGCTTGCCACCAGGCCTCTGCCTCTCTGCCTTTACCTGCTGGCAGATCAAACATCTTTTAACAAAAGTAATTACCTCACGCTTCATGCGTCTCCACCAGAATTGACCGCATAGGTCTTTGTACATCTTCTTTTCTCCTGGGTGGATACTGAATCGACTACTGTGAGCTCGCTCCAATATTCCTCTGCGCAACTCTGGTGTATCTGGGACTACCCATCGGTTGCCCAGTCTCAAGGAATCATCTTCTGCCATCCTGAACTTTGATGGCTGTCCTCGAAGTACAAAAAACGACCACCTCTAAACCTCATCATCTGACCTCTGGGCTTTCCTAGTAGCCTCAAATATGTCTGGCTCAGCCAACAAGGTCGACACTCGCACCGGCGATGTGTCCACATCAAAATCATAGCCCAAATGGCAACAAAAGGTCATCATAGCTGATAAATTCATGACATCCAACTTCCTTGTCGAATATTCATCTCAGCCTGTGTGAACAAAACTCCAGGCTCTTATGGTCCGTGTAGATGGTATGCGACGTACCATGCAAGTAATGCCTATGCCTCCAAATCTTCAAAGCAAGCATAACGGCTGCCAGCTCCAAAACATGGACTGGGTACCCATCCTCATGTGGTTGCAACTGCCTCGATGCATAAGCCACCACATGCTTATCTTGCATCAACACACAACCCAAACCCTGCAGTGACGCATTCGTGTACAAGGCATCCCTCTTATTCTTAGAAGGAATCACCAACATAGATGTCGTAGTCAAACGATGCTTCAATTCTTGGAAGCTTTCCTCACAAGCTTCGGACCAATAGAACGATGTTCCTTTCTGAGTCAACTGTGCCAGGGGTCTGGCAATACCTAAGGATCTGGAGTACTGTTCCCAAGTGCTTCACGTGTCCCTCTTCAGTTCGAGAGTAAATAGGCATATCGTTCATGAAAACTATGACGAACTGATCCAAACATGGTTGGAGCACCCTGTTCATCAGGCTCATAAAATAGCTGGGGCATTCGTCACCCTAAAAGGCATGACTAAGAATCCGTAGTGCCCATATCTAGTCCTGGAAGCTGTCTTCTGTACATCATCCTCTTGAACTCGAATCTGATGATACTCCGACCTCAGATCGATCTTACTGTAGAGCCTCGTACTCTGCATTTGATCGAACCAATCATCAATCCCCGGAAGCGGATACTTATTCTTCATCATGGTTTTGTTCAGTTGTCTGAAATCGATGCACAGCCGCATCGAACCATCTTTCTTCTTAACAAATAAAACTGGTGCACCTCAGGGCGATACGCTAAGGCGTATATAGCCCTTGTCAAGGAGCTCCTGCAACTGAACATTTACCTCCTTTTTGCTCCGTTGGTGCCATCCTACACGGGGCACGAGAAATGGTAGATGTTCCTGGTAGTGACTTAATCCCAAACTCGACCTCTCTCGTCGGTGGGAATCCGGGAATCTCTTCCGGAGAGACATCAGGAAACACCGCCACTACGGGCACATCCTCAACCTTTAACTCTTTCCTCTTCTCAGTACTATCAACAGCATAGATGAGATATCCTTTATGGTCTCGTTCCAATAATTGCGCCATCTTGACAGCAGATATTAACGGAATTCTTGAACGGGAACCATCCCCATAGAATGTCCATTGGACTCCCATATCAGACCTGAATTGGACAGTCCTTGTCTGCAGTCCACAACTGCCTGATACTTGTTCAGCACATCGATGCCCACAATGCATTCGAAGTCTGGCATTCCCAGAACAATCAAGTCTGTCTTCAGCTTGTTGCCCTCAAAATAAATGTGGCCGTCATAAACAATCTGATCAGTTATCAAACTTCTTCCAGCGGGGGTCGAGACTACAAGAGGCATGGGCGACGGAGAAGTGCATATGAAATCGCATCGCTTACTTCTGCATTTGCTGCTATGCTGCAACACAAGGGTTAACAACAATACCCAAAAGCAGTTCATAAAGTACATCGTTAGATACTTAAACATGTTAGTATAACATCCTCAACTTCATATGCAACATACATATAAAACATGTTCAAAAGTAGGCACCTAGCCAACTTATTGCTAAGGCTACGCTTCACTCATTCCCGAGTTATCTAACCACTGCTCTGATACCACTAATGTGGGGTCTTCCAACCTTAACAGTGTTTTAGAGACATAAGAAGGACTAATCATGAATTAATAACATCTTAGGGTTCTAGTTGTTACATGAGCTAACAGAATTACAGGTCAAATAAAACTTCAAAGCTTATTAGTTACATTCCCTTAATGAATGTTAACATGTTAGATTTATACCACTCCTACAGTAGATACTAAACAGAAGCTGAATCCTACACGTTCCTGTGTTCCTCGTAGCTCACTGCTCAACCCGAACCCCTTAGTCTTTTAGTCCAAAAGCGTACCTACAGGAACAACCCATCATGAGCATGTATATCGTTACTTAACATCATAAGGCAATGGCATATAAATAAATGCATGAAAATAATTGGTAACGTATACTTCCTAGTGAATCGCATTAACCCTCTTTGGTTGTCCTTGTTTCATAGCCATGCATAAAAATCATTAATTCTTGACATGAATGATTAAAATCGTCATCTTATAAATATCATCGTCTTATAACATCATCATCATATAAGCATCATCATCTTGTAAATATCATCATCTTATAACATCATCATCATATAAGCATCATCATCTTGTAAATATCATCATCTTATAACATCATCATCATATAAGCAACATCATCTTGTAAATATCATAACAAAATATAACAGTAAATGTGCGACATCTTAGTTAAGCGAACATGCTGGTTATTCGTTACCTTCTTCTTGTTGTTCCTGATTCATAATCGTGCATATGGGCATCTTACCCTGTGGCATCTTACCACATTATAAACATCGCATGACCTCTTACCATGTGGGGCGTCTTACCCCGTGGCATCTTACCACAAATAACATCGCATGGCCTCTTACCAGGTGGGGCATCTTACCCCGTGGCATCTACCACAAATAAACATCGCATGGCCTCTTACCATGTGGGGCATCTTACCCCGTGGCATCTTACCACAAATAAACATTGCATCACATCATCATATAAACATCGTATAAACATCATCGTATAAACATCGTATAAATATCATCATATAAACATCGTATAAACATCATCGTACAAACATCGTATAAACATCATCATATAAACATCGTATAAACATCAATGTACAAACATCGTATAAACATCATCATATAAACATCGTATAAACATCATCGTACAAACATCGTATAAACATCATCATATAAACATCGTATAAACATCATCATATAAACATCGTATATATTCATGCGATAAATGCATAGTCATAGTGTAGGGATGTGTTTTACCGTCCGATGCCCGTACGTCTCTTACGTACCTTTTCAAAAGGATGAGGAGTCAACAGACTTATCTCCTTGATTGTGCTGATACCTGGGGTGGCTCTACAAGACCACACAATACCATAATAGATGCCTCAATACCATCTCACATCATAAACTTAACAAAATAAAACATCATTTTATTTTTCAACATTCTGCCTCTCTCGATCGATCGGTCCCGAGGTCTCGATCGATCGAGAAACTGTGCACAACACTGCTTCAACCATTCTGCCTCGATCGATCGATCGAAACATTTTACCGATCGATCGAGGAGCTTCACCGATCGATGGAGATCCTGAAATTCAAAACATGCTTTAAACATTCTGTCTCGCTCGATCGATCGGGACCAAATCTCGATCGATCGAGAGCTCTGAAAAATCGAGACTTCCCCAGATTTTTGAGCACCTCATTTCACACCATCATTTCTACTTCATAAGGCGTAAAACATGCCTGAGCAAAGATGTTACAAGCTTCATAAAACTACCATGCATGTATTTAAATCGAAGGTTTAACAAAACCTAAGCTAACATGCTTCATAACATCATCATAATCTTCATCCTCAAACAACCTATACAGAAAACAGAGTATGTTCTTCTTTGCCCAGATTTTCGAGCACATAGTTTCATAACTAGAAATCTATCACATAAAACATGTAACATGCTCGAACAACCATGCTAGTAGTTACATAATACTACCATGTAAGCACCCATACCAAGATTTCACCCAAACCTACACTTAACATGCATAAGAACATCCCACCAAACCCAAACTTAACCAAAACTCAGAAAAACAAAGTACTCACTTACCCCTCTCTTTTTGCTCCTCTTCTTGCAAGGTCTTTACACCTAATAATTCCAGCTTTTCCCCCTTAATTTGCATCACTTCAGGGACGAAAAGAGGGGAAAGGAAGAGGGAAAGGAGGAGGAGAGAAGGAGATGGAGGTTGATTGAGTGGTAGCATGGGTTGGACAAGTGGGGGGTATGGGTTGAACAAGTGGGGGAGGGTGAGGTGACCGAGTGATGGGGGTGGGGTGGTGTGGGTTGGGTGGTCATGTGGTGTTTAATTGTGTCCCGGTATTTAGCACGATGTATTAAAAATATCCTAACTCGATATTTTTCATC
Source organism: Haberlea rhodopensis (assembly GCA_907163345.1). Classification (NCBI taxonomy): domain Eukaryota; kingdom Viridiplantae; phylum Streptophyta; class Magnoliopsida; order Lamiales; family Gesneriaceae; genus Haberlea; species Haberlea rhodopensis. The sequence goes on from CAJQUN010000156.1 coordinate 1,127,912, forward strand.
TTCATTTAATTAATACATCCTTTAAAACACCCAACATGTTCCCCACATCATAACATCATATCATAATTATACTCCCCAATTTAAATACACCACAACCCTTAAACATAACATAAATCGTCATCATAGCACATAATCATATAACATTTCGGGGGTATTACAATGTAAATCATTACTTAACATCATAAGGCAATGGCATATAAATAAATGCATGAAAATAATTGGTAACGTATACTTCCTAGTTAATCGCATTAACCCTCTTTGGTTGTCCCTGTTTCATAGTCATGCATAAAATCATAAATTCTTGACATGAATGATTAAAATCATCATCTTATAAATATTATCATCTTATAACATCATCATCATATAAGCATCATCATCTTGTAATTATCATATCTTATAACATCATCATCATATAAGCATCATCATCTTGTAATTATCATTATCTTATAACATCATCATCATATAAGCATCATCATCTTGTAATTATCATCATCTTATAACATCATCATCTTGTAGCATCATCATCTTGTAGCATCATCATCTTGTAGTTATCATTATCTTATAACATCATCATCATATAAGCATCATCATCTTGTAATTATCATCATCTTATAGCATCATCATCTTATAGCATCATCATCTTGTAGCATCATCATCTTGTAGTTATCATTATCTTATAACATCATCATCATATAAGCATCATCATCTTGTAATTATCATTATCTTATAACAATAAATGTACGACATCTTAGTTAAGTGAACATGCTGGTTATTCGTTACCTTCTTCTTGTTGTTCCTGATTCATAATCATGCATATGGGCATCTTACCCTGTGGCATCTTACAACATTATAAACATCGCATGGCCTCTTACCATGTGGGGCATCTTACCCCGTGGCATCTTACCACAAATGAACATCGCACCCCCTCTTACCATGTGGGGCATCTTACCCCGTGGCATCTTACCACAAATCAACATTGCATGGCCTCTTACCATGTGGGGCATCTTACCCCGTGGCATCTTACCACAAATAAACATCGCATGGCCTCTTACCATGTGCGGCATCTTACCCCGTGGCATCTTACCACAAATAAACATTGCGTCACATCATCATATAAACATCGTATAAACATCATCGTATTACATCGTATAAACATCATCATATAAACATCGTATAAACATCATCATTTCATCGTATATATTCATGCGATAAATGCATAGTCATGGTGTAGGGATGTGTTTTACCGTCCGATACCCGTACGTCTCTTACGTACCTTTTCAAAAGGAGGAGGAGTCAACAGACTTTATCTCATTGATGGTGCCCGGTACCTGGGATGGTTCTACAAGACCACACAATACCTTATTAGATGCCTCAGTACCATCTCACATCATAAACTTAACAAAATAAAACATCATCTTATTTTTCAACTTTCTGCCTCTCTCGATCGATCGGCCCAAGGTCTCGATCGATCGAGAAACTGTGCACAATCAGTGCCCAACATTCTGCCTCGATCGATCGATCGAAACATTTTACCGATCGATCGAGGAGCTTCACCGATCGATCGAGAAATCCATCGATCGATCGGCACCTGAAATTCAAAACATGCTTTAAACATTCTGCCTCGCTCGATCGATCGGGACCAAATCTCGATCGATCGAGAGCTCTGAAAAATCGGGACTTCCCCAGATTTTTGAGCACCTCGTTTCCTACCATCATTTCTACTTCATAAGGCGTAAAACATGCCTGAGAAAAGATGTTACAAGCTTCATAAAACTACCATGCATGTATTTAAATCGAAGGTTTAACAAAACCTAAGTTAACATGCTTCATAACATCATCATAATCTTCATCCTCAAACAACCTATACAGAAAACAGAGTATGTTCTTCTTTGCCCAGATTTTCGAGCACATAGTTTCATAACTAGAAATCTATCACATAAAACATGTAACATGCTCGAACAACCATGCTAGTAGTTACATAATCTTACCATGTAAGCACCCATACCAATGTTTCACCCAAACCTACACTTAACATGCATAGAATCATCCACCAAACCCAAACTTAACCAAAACTCAGAAAAACAAAGTACTCACTTACCCCTCTCTTTTTGCTCCTCTTCTTGCAAGGTTTTTACACCTAATAATTCAAACTTTTCCCCCTTAATTTGCAGCACTTCAGGGATGAAGAGAGGGGAAAGGAAGAGGGAAAGGAGGAGGAGAGAAGGAGATGGAGGTTGATTGAGTGGTAGCATGGGTTGCACAAGTGGGGGGTATGGGTTGAACAAGTGGGGGAGGGTGAGGTGACCGAGTGATGGGGGTGGGGTGGTGTGGGTTGGGTGGTCATGTGGTGTTTAATTGTGTCCCGGTATTTAGCACGATGTATTAAAAATATCCTAACTCAATATTTTTCATCTTCATTTAATTAATACATCCTTTAAAACACCCAACATGTTCCCCACATCATATCATCATATCATAATTATACTCCCCAATTTAAATACACCACAACCCTTAAACATAACAAAATCGTCATCATAGCACATAATCATATAACATTTCGGGGGTATTACATTACTCCCCTACTTATAAGATTTCGTCCTCGAAATCCACATGCATCATCATATCGAAACTAAACATAAAAACATACCAGAGAATAGTTCCGGATAGTGCTGCACCATATGCCGTTCCGTCTCCCATGTAGCCTCCTCGACACCCCGACGATCCCACTGAACTTTGGCCATCGGTATAACTTTGCTTCGTAGTCTGCGATCCTCTCGATCCAGAATTCTGATTGGTCGTTCTACGTAGGACACATCTGAGCCTAACTGAACTTCTGTAGGCTGTAAGACATGAGACGGGTCTGGCTCATACTTCCATAACATTGAGACATGGAAAACATCATGTATGCCAGACAAGGATGGCGGTAGAGCCAAATGATAAGCCAATGTACCGATTCGCTGCAACACTTCATATGGTCCGACATACCTTGGAGATAACTTCCCTCGCATCCCAAAACGAACCATACCCCTGAAGGGTGAGATCTTTAAGAAGACCCTGTCTCCTAACTGGAATTCCAACGGTCATCGCTGCTTATTGGCATAGGCTGCTTGCCTATCCTGGGTTGCTTTCATCTTTTGGCGTATCATCTTAATCTTTTCTTCCATGTCCTTTATCATATCCGGTCCTCCGACCGCTTTGCTAGTCAAGTCCTCCCAATACAGCGGTGATTTACATCGTCGTCCATACAGAGCTTCAAAAGGAGCCATTTGTATGCTCGTCTTATAGCTGTTAATACAGGAGAACTCCATCATTGGCACCGAATCTCGCCACGGAGTATCAAACTCCTAAACACATGCCCTTGACATGTCCTCGAGCGTCTGAAGGGTACGCTCTGTCTGGCCTTCTGACTGAGAGTGATAAGCTGTACTCAGTATCACTTCCGTGCCCAAAGCTGTCTGAAGACCCTCCCAGAAATTTGGAGTAAACCTTGGGTTTCTGTCAGACACAATCGAGACTGGAACCCCATGCAACCTCAACCACATCCCGCACATATAATTGGGTCATCTTTAGGTGCGCAAAAGTCATACAGTAGGGGATGAAGTGGGCTACCTTCGTTAGCCTATCCACGATCCCCAGATCACATCAAATCCAGAGGCCGTCCTTGGTAAGTGGGTCACGAAGTCCATAATGACATGCCTCCACTTCCACTTAGGTACCTTCGAGCTCTTCAGCTCGCTACCAGACCTCTGCCTTTCTGGCTTTACCTATTGGCAGATCAAACATCTTTTAACGAAAGCGATCACAGCGTACTTCATGCGTCTCCACCAGAACTGACCACTTCGGTCCTTATACATTTCCTTCCTTCTGGGTGGATACTGAACCGACTACTATGAGCCCGTTCCGATATTCCTTTAAGCAACTCCGGCGTATCTGGGACTACCCATCGGTTGCCCAGCCTCAAGGAATCATCTTCTGCCATTCTGAACTTTGATGGCTGTCCTCGAAGTACTAAAAACGACCACCTCTAAACCTCATCATCTGACCTCTGGGCTTTCCTAATAGCCTCAAATATGTATGGCTCAGCCAACAAGGTCGACACTCGCACCGGCGACGTGTCCACATCAAAATCATAGCCCAAATGGCAACAAGAGGTCATCATAGCTGATAAATTCATGACATCCAACTTCCTTGTCGCATATTCATCTCAGCCTGTGTGAACAAAACTCCAGGCTCTTATGGTCCGTGTAGATGGTAAACGACGTACCATGCAAGTAATGCCTATGCCTCCAAATCTTCAAAGCAAGTATAACGGCTGCCAGCTCCAAATCATGGACTGGGTACCCATCCTCATGTGGTTGCAACTGCCTCGATGCATAAGCCACCACATGCTTATTTTGCCTCAACACACAGTCCAAAACCCTGCAGTGATGCATTCGTGTACAAGGCATCCCTCTTATTCTTAGAAGGAATCACCAACATAGATGTCGTAGTCAAACGACGCTTCAATTCTTGGAAGCTTTCCTCACAAGCTTCGGACCAATAGAACGACGTTCCTTTCTGAGTCAACTGTGCCAGGGGTCTGGCAATACCTAAGGATCTGGAGTACTGTTCCCAAGTGCTTCACGTGTCCCTCTTCAGTTCGAGAGTAAATAGGCATATCGTTCATGAAAACTATGACGAACTGATCCAAACATGGTTGGAGCACCCTGTTCATCAGGCTCATAAAATAGCTGGGGCATTCGTCACCCTAAAAGGCATGACTAAGAATCCGTAGTGCCCATATCTAGTCCTGGAAGCTGTCTTCTGTACATCATCCTCTTGAACTCGAATCTGATGATACTCCGACCTCAGATCGATCTTACTGTAGAGCCTCGTACTCTGCATTTGATCGAACCAATCATCAATCCCCGGAAGCGGATACTTATTCTTCATCATGGTTTTGTTCAGTTGTCTGAAATCGATGCACAGCCGCATCGAACCATCTTTCTTCTTAACAATTAAAACTGGTGCACCTCAGGGCGATACGCTAAGGCGTATATAGCCCTTGTCAAGGAGCCCCTGCAACTGAACATTTAACTCCTTTTTGCTCCGTTGGTGCCATCCTATACGGGGCACGAGAAATGGTAGACGTTCCTGGTAGTGACTTAATCCCAAACTCGACCTCTCTCGTCGGTGGGAATCCGGGAATCTCTTCCGGAGATACATCAGGAAACACCGCCACTACGGGCATATCCTCAACCTTTAACTCTTTCCTCTTCTCCGTACTATCAACAGCATAGATGAGATATCCTTTATGGTCTCGTTCCAATAATTGCGCCATATTGACAGCAGATATTAACGGAATTCTTGAACGGGAACCATCCTCATAGAATGTCCATTGGACTCCCATATCAGACCTGAATTGGACAGTCCTTGTCTGTAGTCCACAACTGCCTGATACTTGTTCAGCACATCGATGCCCACAATGCATTCGAAGTCTGGCATTCCCAGAACAATCAAGTCTGTCCTCAGCTCGTTGCCCTCAAAATAAATGAGGCCGTCATAAACAATCTGATCAGTTATCGAACTTCTTCCAGCGGGGGTCGAGACTACAAGAGGCATGGGCGACGGAGAAGTGCATATAAAATCGCATCGCTTACTTCTGCATTTGCTACTATGCTGCAACACAAGGGTTAACAACAATACCCAAAAGCAGTTCATAAAGTACATCGTCAGATACTTAAACATGTTAGTATAACATCCTCTACTTCATATGCAACATACATATAAAACATGTTCAAAAGTATGCACCTAGCCAACTTATTGCTAAGGCTACCCTTCACTCATTCCCGAGTTATCTAACCACTGCTCTGATACCACTAATGTGGGGTCTTCCCACCTTAACAGTGTTTTAGAGACATAAGAAGGACTAATCATGCATTAATAACATCGTAGGGTTCTAGTTGTTACATGAGCTAACAGAATTACAGGTCAAATAAAACTTCAAAGCTTATTAGTTACATTCCCATAATGAATGTTAACATGTTAGATTTATACTACTCCTACAGTAGATACTAAACAGAAGCTGAATCCTACACGTTCCTGTGTTCCTCGTAGCTCACTACTCAACCCGACCCCTTAGTCTTTTAGTCCAAAAGCGTACCTACGGGAACAACCCATCATGAGCATGTACATCATTACTTAACATCATAAGGCAATGGCATATAAATAAATGCATGAAAATAATTGGTAACGTATACTTCCTGGTTAATCGCATTAACCCTCTTTGGTTGTCCCTGTTTCATAGTCATGCATAAAATCATAAATTCTTGACATGAATGATTAAAATCATCATCTTATAAATATTATCATCTTATAACATCATCATCATATAAGCATCATCATCTTGTAATTATCATATCTTATAACATCATCATCATATAAGCATCATCATCTTGTAATTATCATTATCTTATAACATCATCATCATATAAGCATCATCATCTTGTAATTATCATCATCTTATAGCATCATCATCTTATAGAATCATCATCTTGTAGCATCATCATTTTGTAGTTATCATTATCTTATAACATCATCATCATATAAGCATCATCATCTTGTAATTATCATCATCTTATAGCATCATCATCCTATAGCATCATCATCTTGTAGCATCATCATCTTGTAGTTATCATTATCTTATAACATCATCATCATATAAGCATCATCATTTGTAATTATCATTATCTTATAACAATAAATGTACGACATCTTAGTTAAGTGAACATGCTGGTTATTAGTTACCTTCTTCTTGTTGTTCCTGATTCATAATCATGCATATGTGCATCTTACCTTGTGGCATCATACCACATTATAAACATCGCATGGCCTCTTACCATGTGGGGCATCTTACCCCGTGGCATCTTACCACAAATGAACATCGCATGGCCTCTTACCATGTGGGGTATCTTACCCCGTGGCATCTTACCACAAATAAACATCGCATGGCCTCTTACCATGTGGGGCATCTTACCCCGTGGCATCTTACCACAAATAAACATCGCATGGCCTCTTACCATGTGGGGCATCTTACCCCGTGGCATCTTACCACAAATAAACATTGCGTCACATCATCATATAAACATCGTATAAACATCATCATATAAACATCGTATAAACATCATCATTTCATCGTATATATTCATGCGATAAATGCATAGTCATGGTTTTAGGGATGTGTTTTACCGTCCGATACCCGTACGTCTCTTACGTACATTTTCAAAAGGAGGAGGAGTCAACAGACTTTATCTCCTTGATGGTGCCGGTACCTGGGATGGTTCTACAAGACCACACAATACCTTATTAGATGCCTCAATACCATCTCACATCATAAACTTAACAAAATAAAACATCATCTTATTTTTCAACTTTCTGCCTCTCTCGATCGATCGGCCCAAGGTCTCGATCGATCGAGAAACTGTGCACAATCAGTGCCCAACATTCTGCCTCGATCGATCGATTGAAATATTTTTCCGATCGATCGAGGAGCTTCACCGATCGATCGAAAAATCCATCGATCGATCGGCACCTGAAATTCAAAACATGCTTTAAACATTCTGTCTCGCTCGATCGATCGGGACCAAATCTCGATCGATCGAGAGCTCTGAAAAATCGGGACTTCCCCAGATTTTTGAGCACCTTGTTTCCTACCATCATTTCTACTTCATAAGGCGTAAAACATGCCTGAGCAAAGATGTTACAAGCTTCATAAAACTACCATGCATGTATTTAAATCGAAGGTTTAACAAAACCAAAGTTAACATGCTTCATAAATCATCATAATCTTCATCCTCAAACAACCTATACAGAAAACAGAGTATGTTCTTCTTTAACATAAGTCTCGGTACATTTTCTTGCCACCAGGATGTATACTGTATCTGCTACAATGAGCCCACTGTAATAAGTCTTGGCGTAGTCCAGGTGTATTGTGAGACCCCGTTATCTCAATCATAATCTTAGGTGCAGTTAAGAGAACTAAACATTCATATGTATAAATCAGAGTAGTAAGTCGTGTTGATTAACCTGAGCTTGAGAGATTACAGTACCTTAATTTAAAAGGAATTTCACATATTCCTACAAAAGGGTACTACACTATAGTCTTACTCTACTACATGTAGAAGCTATACAAAAATTCCCTAACATGCTATCATGTAGCACTCCTTACAGCTCAGCATATCAACCCTGACCTTGGTTATCCTCATCAAAAGCACCTACAAAGACAACCCCCAAACACATGAGCATATCCTAATTCATATTCAACATAATATGAATGTAAAGCGTAAATGCACAAATCATAAATACAAAGCACTTCCTGTATTTCCAAGCATTTACAACGCCCATTGGTTGTCCCTGTACCATAACTCATAATAAAACATTATATGAACATATGGTTTCATAAATAAATGTCATGACATATCCTTCCTTCTCAAATCCTTATTTCAATCCTGAGTCACTTATCAGTAGTGCATTCAATGCTTCTTACTTTTCCACGTAAGCGGAATTCCTCCTCGCTTCCTATGGAAATCCACGTAAGCAGAATTCTTCCTCGCTTCTTATGGACGTTAGCGTAAGCATTAAATCCTCACTAGTATAACCTTGACTCGTGAAATACACCTCTTATATTTCACACGTGAAATACACCTCTTATATTTCACAACATATATATGCAAAAACGAAGCATATCAACATGTATCATATCATTATGCACTATCTTATGCATATCTTACTTTGCCTTGTGTTAAATAAATAAACACACAATACATGTTACCGTTGGGGTGCCCGTACGTCGCTTACGTACCTTTCCAAAATGTAGTGTGTTGTGGGACTCTATCCCCTGCGCTGTGTAGCTATCTGTGAAGGCTCTACACCAGTGTACAACACAATATTAGATGCCTCATTACAATCCAATATCAAATTTAAAAACAAATTCTACATTTTTTAAAAAAGGCACTACCGATCGATCAGCCCTCATCACCGATCGATCGGTGAACTGTTTGAATTAAGGAAAAAAGCTACGGCTTTTGCCGATCGATCGGTGTTCTTCACCGATCGATCGGTCGATCATAATCAACCCAGATTTTCCAGAATTCCCTAACACCGATAATCATACCCTAAAATCTAACATGTAAGTCATACAACATGCCAAGCTCAACATGCTAGCAGTTATAAAACACTACCCTGAGTGTATTCATATCAAATTTACTCCTCAAACATAAGTCCACATGCATAAACGTCGACCATTTATACAAGTACTCGATCAACATTTCCGGAAACAGGGCAACATATTTTATTTCCAGATTTTTGAGTACTTAATTTCATGCTATAAAAACTACCACATATTTCATAAAACATGCTCAAACATGAAATGTCCTGGGCTTTACAAACTACCATGCATGTACTCAAATCGAAGGTTCACCCTAAAACCCATCTAACATGCATAATATCACCTCCTCAAAATCACTCCCAGCCCACATTTTCCAGAAAAACAGGGCATACCCCTACCCAGATTGTAGGGTCTTCCTACCTTAACATCATATTAATAGCGTATTATGAACTTAACATGTATTAGAGACATCTTAGAGTTCTGGTTGTTATGTGAGCTCAATGTAATTACAGGCCAAAATGAAACTTCAATAGTTAGTTAATTACATTCCCCAAAATGAATGTTAAGTCTAACAAAAATCCTGTATCTATCTTCTTATGCTCCTTTAGCTCACCATCTCAACCCGACCCTTAGTCTCGATCCAAAAGCGTACCTACAGGAACAACCCATCGTGAGCATGTACATCGTTACTTAACATCATGAGTTACTGGCATAGAAATAATGCATGGAAATAATTGATAACATATACTTCCTGTTTAATAGTACTATCCTTCCTTGGTTGTCCCTGTGTCATAATTACGCATATCATCATTAGTTCAAGGCATGAATGATTAACATCACATTTCGTATATAAGCTCACAACAATCCATGTTAATTAGAAATGGGACTATCCAGGTTCTATTATGACAGCGGCACAATTGGCCCCCTCGCTCGACATAACTCGTCGTATGATACCCATCGCTACGCCTTGATAGCGGATGTATCTCTTATCCAGCGGATGATACCCATCGCTACACCTTGATAGCAGATGTACCCCATCGCTCAGCGGATGATACCCATCGCTACACCTTGATAGCGGATGTACCCCATCGCTCAGTTATGTGAGCGGCAAGACCTTCCTCGCTTGCCCATAATAGTCACCGGACATTCAACCATTCTAAGTAGCATAGTTAAACATGCGTCATCATCTTATAAGCATCATCATTTCAAACATCATCATCTTATCATAATTGTCATCATAACATCATAATCATAAACTTGTTCTTCATAATCATCATAATCATCACCATAAATACTTATGCAATTAATGCAAAGTCATAGTTTAGGAATATGTTACCGTTTGATGCCCGTACGTTTCTTACGTACCTTTTCAAAATGTGGTGAAATCGTAGTACTTTATCTTCTTGAAGTCGTGGGTCCTTGGGATGGTTCCACACAACCATACAATTCAATATTAGAAGCTAATCATAGTCCAATATTCAAAAATCCCACAAAAAATCAAAATATCCAATTTTTACATCTCGCGATCGATAGCCGCCCAGGCGCGATCGATCGCGAGATCACACTGGACGGGGGTGAAATTTTTCCTTCTTCGGCGATCGATCGCCATCGTCACCGATCGATCGCCCAAGAGTGGCGATCGATCGCCAAAGGCTTCTGGAGCCTAATGCATGCTCGCGATCGATCGCCAAAAACGGGCGATCGATCGCCAGCCTCTGTACCACGAAAAACTCCATTTTTGCACATTTAAACCTCACCAACCTCAACCCTCATTTATACCAACAACTCATAAACATTAAAACACTCAAAACCTTCAACACACATCATAAAACCACTAAAAATCCAACATCCCACCAAGAATCACACTAACCCAAACAAACCCATTATAAAACCCTTTTTAAAACCCTTCCAAAACTCAATCAACACTTCAAGAACATCAATAAGTGATATATAAACATCATAGGCACTAAATCTTACCAAGAAGTGCAAGAACAAAGCTTTTACAAGGATTTCTTCCCACCTTTAGGTCAAAAATCGAAAATAAGGGGAAGAGGGTTTTGGGAAAGTGATTTTGGGGATTTGAGTGTAAAAGTGAGGTGAGGTAAAAGTGGTGGGTTAAGTCTTTAATTCTTACATTTAACTTGTACCCCAAATATAACATGATGTATATAAAATACATCAACATGATAAGCATTTACAAAATGCAACCAACTTCATTAAACCCATATCATCCTCATAATTAAAATTAACATCCTTAAATCATGTTACTTCTTCATTTCCCACACATATCTTAATCATCGTAATAAATCATCATATAAGCATAATTAATATTCAGATTGCCATCAATTAATTTCGGGGCATCACATTACTCCCCTACTTATAAGATTTCGTCCTCGAAATCACATGCACTTACCCAAAAAGAATCTAAACATAAATCATACCAGAAAATAATTCCGGGTAGTGCTGCACCATATGCCGTTCCGTCTCCCACGTAGCCTCCTCGACACCCCGGCGATCCCACTGAACTTTGACCATCGGTATAATCTTACTTCGTAGCCTACGATCTTCACGATCCAGAATTCTAACCGGTCGTTCAATATAGGACACATCTGAACTCAGCTGAACCTCTGAAGGTTGCAATACATGAGACGGATCGGGTTCATACTTTCTCAACATGGAAACATGAAAGACATCATGAATGCCGGATAAGGACAGTGGTAGCGCCAAACGGTAGGCCAAAGTACCAATGCGCTGCAATATTTCATACGGCCCCACATACCTCGGAGATAACTCTCCCCGCATACCAAAACGGACCACACCCCTGAAGGGTGAGATTTTCAAGAAAACCTTATCTCCCACTTGGAATTCTAGCGGTCGTCGCCGCTTATTGGCATAGGCCGCTTGCCTATCTTGGGCCGCTTTCATCTTTAAGCGTATCGTCTTGTTCTTTTCTTCCATATCTTTAATCATATCCGGTCGTCCGACCGCCTTACTAGTCAAGTCCTCCCAATACAGCGGTGATCTACATCGTCGTCCATAAAGAGCTTCAAAAGGAACCATTTGAATGCTCGCCTGATAGCTGTTGTTATAGGAGAACTCCACCAGTGGTACTGAATCCTGCCACGGAGTATCAAACTCTAAAACGCATGCCCTTAACATATCCTCGAGCGTCTGTATGGTACGCTCTGTCTGACCGTCCGTCTGAGGGTGATAGGCTGTACTCAGTCTTACCTCTGTGCCCAAAGCTGTCTGGAGACCCTCCCAGAAATGTGAAGTGAACCTCGGGTCCCTGTCAGACACTATCGAGACTGGAATGCCATGCAATCTCACTACATCCCGCACATATAGTTGGGCCATCTTCAAATATGTGAAGGTCATATTGCAAGGGATGAAATGGGCTACCTTCGTCAGCCTATCCACGATTACCCAGATCGCATCGAATCCAGAGGCCGACCTTGGCAAGTGAGTCACGAAGTCCATAGATATATGCTCCCACTTCCATTTAGGTACCTCTAAGCTCTTCAACTAACCCGAGGCCTCTGTCTTTCTGCCTTTACCTGCTGGCAGATTAGACACCTCTTAACAAAAGCAATTACTTCACGCTTCATGCGTCTCCACCAAAATTGACTACATAGGTCCTTGTACATCTTTCTTCCTCCTGGGTGGATACTGAACCGGCTACTGTGGGCACGGTGCAAGATTCCTTGGCGTAATTCTGGTGTCTTTGGTACCACCCAACGGTTGCCTAGTCTCAATGAACCATCCTCAGCAACTCGGAACTTTGATGGTTGCCCTTGGAGCACTATTGCTGACCATCTCTGAATTTCATTATCCGAACTCTGAGCTTTCCTAATAGCCTCAAATATATCTGGCTCAGCCAATAAGGTCGACACTCGCACCGGCGACGTGTCCACATCAAAATCATAGCCCAGATGGCAATAAGAAGTCATCATAGCTGATAAGTGGTGTGCGCTTATCGTGTACGCCCAAATTAACCCCACTCAATCCTCAAGATTGATAACAATAATGTAGTAGCGTGAGTAGGGATCGATCCCACGAGGAGGTGTGAATCTTTGTGTTAATGAAAATCAAAACAAAAGAATAATAAAAGATGGGGTTGTGAGTGATTGAATTATACTACTTAAATTAAAATTAAAGATTAAACTAATGAAAGCGATTCTTGGTATCGGTCGACTCTTCCTTGGAATTATCATCTATTTCATCGATTCACAAAAGACTCAATTTTTCATATGAATATTCATCGTTGGACGTTTAATCCAATAATCAAAGTCCTATCTCACCTTACGTGTAGTTAAGTAGCCCAAGCGTTCTAGTTTAACCCTTATCAAACAATCAATCAAAATACAAGCGATTAAGATTTAAATCGATGATAGCATATGAACTAGTGAGATCGATGAAGCTAAACAACATAATCCAAGCGTCTATGTTTAATCTAGTCAAGTGTTCTTCCTAAGAATTTAACAAACTCACAAGCGGAAATTCATCAATCTTAGTTGCTTCGTAAATTAGAGGGATCAAACGATTCCGTATTTGATATCTAATTTAGCGTTAGATTTCATGCAAGTTACTAGGTTGTCAATCCAATAAACAAACACAACAATCATATCAATAAAATCAGAAAAACTCTTGATATTCAATAAAATTGATAATTAAAGCGTAAGAATCTCCCCAAGATAAATAATTCCAAGGATTTGTCTTCCTCAACCAAGAATTAAAAACTAGCTAGACATAATCTAATAAAAACAATAAATAAAAGCAAGGGAAAGAATACTAATCCGATCTCCGCTCGTCGAGGTGTCAATCCCGCCTTCGCTTCGATCTTCGTAGCCGTCTTCAACAAAATTGAAAGAAAAAATATAAAACTATCATAAACTACTCTACCCTAACTATCTAGATGGTTAAAAGGTCTGAATTTCGAGTATATATGTATTGGGAGGCTGATGGAGTAGGTTAGAATCCATGTGGGAAGGAAAGAAATCAAGTTTTTTAATTTTCCAAAATTCTTCAGGCGTAATTACGCGTATAATGGCGTAGCTACGCCTAGACATGCCGTAGCGTTGGCGTAATTACGCCTGTGAATGGCGTAATTACGCCTGTCCATCATTTTTCTGGCGAGTTTTGTATTTTGGCCATAACTTTCACATACGAACTCCGAATTCGACGAGTCAGCTGTCCACGCGAAGATAACTCAAAGTTCTACAACTTTTATATGGACCACATTCCCAAAACTTGGCTGGAATACATAGAAATTTGAGGAGAAAGGAGCAACATGTGTCTTTGATTCCGGTTTTTTCCTCTTTTCTTCAACTTTATTGCTTCTTTCATCATTTTAGCTTGATTTCTTCACCTTTCCCTACATTTACACAAATATACGATTAGGTAGCATATGTATCAATTTATCCATCAAAATATACCAAATCGTAGACAATTAAGTGCAATAGATGTGTCTATTTCTAGTCACATCAAACACCCCCATACTTACTCTTTACTCGACCTCGAGTAAACAAATAAAAACTACAATATTTTTGGTTAGCTCATAGGTTCATAACAAAGCAACTTATCCTCACTTTAATGCCTCAACAATTTTAACATGCACAGTAATGAAAGGCGGTGAAAAGTTAACAGTGGAACAAGTTCAATCCCTATACATTTCATACTCAACAAAATAGTGAACGTGTGTGTGTGGTCATAAACAAGTGTTGTATACAAATTATAGTTCCAAAATATGTAAATCCACAATAGTTCAAGTCATACACTAACACAAGTATAAGCTCACTTGCACACTCTTCTCCCCTATCTTAGCTACTTTGCAAACATAAATCAAGTAGGTCTTTATTAGCTTGTAGCTTGGCCTAGGTATTGGCTTATGAAAGAAAGGGTAAGGATATTCAAACAAGAGAGTATGATGAAATGCACACTAAAAGCTTCTCTTCTTGTATGAATTTTCAAACCTTGTTCATTTTTTTCAAGGTTTATTTCAACATTTTTCTTCTTTAGTGCCTTGGCTCCCCTTGGAGTCATATTTTTATCTATTTTCTCAAGGCATTCCTTTTTCTTTCATGCATTCCATTCTTTTGACAATTAAGCTCACAAATATACTTCAATGATTCCCAAGTGCATTTGAATGAAATACATCATACTCCCTTAAAAGGTATGGATTAAAATCACATTTAGGCTCATTAGGGAAGGATGATAAGCTAGTCAAGGAATGTTGAATGGGGGTCTTGAGTATGCTTAGCATACTCCCATTCTTTTACATTAAGGCTCAAAAAGGGTACTAGAGATTGATTTTGTTTACATGGTAGGCTTGAAAGGCTCAAACGCATCAAAGATTGCCTATATCACTTTCATGTTTGCAAGTAGTCTAGACATACGCCTCAAAGAGCATGTAGTTAAGTTCTAGCATGTATTAGAGACTTCTTAAGACTATCACAAAGTTACACAATCTTCACTAAGCTATGCACACTTCACAAGCCATGACAATAATGTGCTCAAAATATTCAACTACTAAGTTAAAGTAAACTTTGCATTAGAGTTCAAAGTGTTCCAAGGTTAACAATTCACCTATGTTCAAAAGCATGCATGATATCAATTAGGTTTCATCATGGGCTAGTGATTCTAAGCATGTGTTCATTACTTATGAGCTCAAAATTTTAAATTTTTCGATTTTTTTGTATTTTTGAAATAAGAAAAACAATAACACACTACTAATCCCTCCCCCATACTTAAATCTTACATTGTCCCCAATGTAAGACAAAAATAGAAGAAAAGAGAAAAGTCTAACTAGTAAAGCAATAAAAATAAAAGGGAGAAAAGAAACTAACTCCCCTTGGGTTGCCTCCCAAGCAGCGCCTCTGTTTAACGTCGGTGGCCCGATGCCAGTTCTCTCGCTTAAGGCGATGCCTATTCGCCTTGCACCTCTTGGAGGGTTTTTGTCTTTTCACTATGTCGCCTTCCTCCAAAGAAGTCAGTTGAGGTCGATCAAGATCTACCTCATGGCATCCTTTAACTTGTCGTCCCCTATGCTCGCCTTTGGGAATCTCATTCTGGTAAGATTCCTTGTTATCCACATCGACCTCTGTTTGTTCTTCAAGTATTGATGGCATCAGTACCATCGTTTCTGGAGTTTCTACCTCTTTGCCACTGTCCAAGGTGTTGTCTTCGAAAAAATAGTCCCAAGGATCCATTTCAACACAGTACTCTATCGCCGACTCCTCTTCCACATCACTTGATTCATCTAAGTATTCAACATAGCTCTCAGTTGGAAACTTACCTTGCGGAGTTGTAGGATATACAAGCTCCTTTTCTTCTATTGGCACATGTATCTCCACTTCTAGCTCGGGTGGCATCAGTACCACCTTCTCCATAGTCTCCTCTTCTTCATCACTCCATGATTCGAATGCAATCATGGTCTCCTTTTGTGCTGCTATCCGATCGGCTGATCTTATTATTTGCTCCATTTGGTTACCCAAATTCTGAGTGCTAGCCCTGAATTCCTGTTGAAATTGCAAAGTACTATCATTAAGTTTTGAAAGAAGATCCTCTAAAGACTCACCAGGGGTATGATATTGAGGTTGTTGCGGCCATGGCGAATATTGTGGTATGTATGGCGGTAGATAGGACTGCATGTAAGGTGGAGGTGGGCTCATCCATTGATTGTCATAGTTGAGATTGGGATGATCACTCCAACTTGAGTTGTATGTTCTTTGTCCACTCCCTACGCCAAGTTGGTGCACAAGATACGCCAATTCGTCTAGTCGCCTATAGTCCTCCATGAAAAGATCCAATTTTTTAGAAATCAACCTGTAAGCACGAACAAACAAGAGTAGCGGTGTGGGGGAAAGAAAGAAATAAAACGAAATAGAGAAAAAAAAAAACAGAAAATATTAACACAAAAATATACAACGCCTCCCCGGCAACGGCGCCAAAATTTGGTGTGCGCTTATCGTGTACGCCCAAATTAACCCCACTCAATCCTCAAGATTGATTACAATAATGTAGTAGCGTGAGTAGGGATCGATCCCACGAGGAGGTGTGAATCTTTGTGTTAATGAAAATCAAAACAAAAGAATAATAAAAGATGGGGTTGTGAGTGATTGAATTATACTACTTAAATTAAAATTAAAGATTAAACTAATGAAAGCGATTCTTGGTATCGGTCGACTCTTCCTTGGAATTATCATCTATTTCATCGATTCACAAAAGACTCAATTTTTCATATGAATATTCATCGTTGGACGTTTAATCCAATAATCAAAGTCCTATCTCACCTTACGTGTAGTTAAGTAGCCCAAGCGTTCTAGTTTAACCCTTATCAAACAATCAATCAAAATACAAGCGATTAAGATTTAAATCGATGATAGCATATGAACTAGTGAGATCGATGAAGCTAAACAACATAATCCAAGCGTCTATGTTTAATCTAGTCAAGTGTTCTTCCTAAGAATTTAACAAACTCACAAGCGGAAATTCATCAATCTTAGTTGCTTCGTAAATTAGAGGGATCAAACGATTCCGTATTTGATATCTAATTTAGCGTTAGATTTCATGCAAGTTACTAGGTTGTCAATCCAATAAACAAACACAACAATCATATCAATAAAATCAGAAAAACTCTTGATATTCAATAAAATTGATAATTAAAGCGTAAGAATCTCCCCAAGATAAATAATTCCAAGGATTTGTCTTCCTCAACCAAGAATTAAAAACTAGCTAGACATAATCTAATAAAAACAATAAATAAAAGCAAGGGAAAGAATACTAATCCGATCTCCGCTCGTCGAGGTGTCAATCCCGCCTTCGCTTCGATCTTCGTAGCCGTCTTCAACAAAATTGAAAGAAAAAATATAAAACTATCATAAACTACTCTACCCTAACTATCTAGATGGTTAAAAGGTCTGAATTTCGAGTATATATGTATTGGGAGGCTGATGGAGTAGGTTAGAATCCATGTGGGAAGGAAAGAAATCAAGTTTTTTAATTTTCCAAAATTCTTCAGGCGTAATTACGCGTATAATGGCGTAGCTACGCCTAGACATGCCGTAGCGTTGGCGTAATTACGCCTGTGAATGGCGTAATTACGCCTGTCCATCATTTTTCTGGCGAGTTTTGTATTTTGGCCATAACTTTCACATACGAACTCCGAATTCGACGAGTCAGCTGTCCACGCGAAGATAACTCAAAGTTCTACAACTTTTATATGGACCACATTCCCAAAACTTGGCTGGAATACATAGAAATTTGAGGAGAAAGGAGCAACATGTGTCTTTGATTCCGGTTTTTTCCTCTTTTCTTCAACTTTATTGCTTCTTTCATCATTTTAGCTTGATTTCTTCACCTTTCCCTACATTTACACAAATATACGATTAGGTAGCATATGTATCAATTTATCCATCAAAATATACCAAATCGTAGACAATTAAGTGCAATAGATGTGTCTATTTCTAGTCACATCAATAAGCTCATAGTATCCTCAGCGGTGCTCTTCACTTTTTGACTTAAGGCATCTGCTATCATGTTTGCTTTACCCGGATGGTACTCTATTTCACAATCATAATCCTTGAGTAAGTCCATCCATCTTCTTTGCCTCATATTCAGTTCTGCTTGGGTGAATAAGAATTTCAAGCTCTTGTGGTCTGTAAAGATGGTAAACGTCGTACCATAGAGATAATGACGCCAAATCTTCAAGGCGAAAATGATGGCCGCCAGTTCCAGGTCATGGACTGGGTATCTGGTCTCATGGGGCTTCAACTGCCTCGAAGCATAAGCTACCACGTGCTTATCTTGCATCAACACACAACCCAAACCTTGCAATGATGCATCCGTGTACAAGGCAAACTTCTCATTCTCAGAAGGGATCACCAATACCGGTGCTGTCGTCAAACGACGCTTCAATTCTTGGAAGCTTCCCTCACAAGCTTCGGACCAAAAGAACGGTACTCCTTTCTGAGTTAGCTGTGTCAATGGCTTAGCAATCTTAGAGAATTCTTCGACGAAACGTCGGTAATAACCTGCTAAACCAAGGAAGCTCCGTATCTCGGGCACCGAAGTGGGTGCAGCCCACTCCATAACAGCTTCAATCTTTCTGGGATCCATAGATATCCCACTGCTAGATATAACGTGGCCCAAGAATACCACACTGTCCAACCAAAACTCGCACTTGCTAAGCTTTGCATATAATTGATGATTTCTAAGGATCTGAAGTACTGTCCTCAAGTGCTCAACATGTTCTTCTTCAGTCCGGGAGTAAATAAGTATATCATCAATGAAGACTATGACGAACTGGTCCAAATATGGCTGGAATACCCTGTTCATTAAACTCATGAAAACAGCTGGGGCATTCGTCACCCCAAAGGGCATAACTAAGAATTCATAGTGCCCATATCTGGTCCTGAATGCTGTCTTCTGCACATCATCCTCCCTTACCCGAATCTGATGGTACCCCGACCTCAGATCGATCTTACTGTAGAGTCTCGTACCCTGCAACTGATCAAATAGATCATCAATCCTCGGAAGTGGATACTTGTTCTTCACGGTAGCTTAGTTCAGTTGTCTGTAATCGATGCATAGACGCATCGAACCATCTTTCTTTTTAACAAATAACACTGGTGCACCCTAGGGCGATACGCTAGGGCGTATGTAGCCCTTGTCAAGGAGTTCTTGCAACTGAACTTTTAATTCCTTTAATTCCGTTGGTGCCATCCTGTACGGGGCACGAGAAATGGCTGACGTCCCCGGTAGCAATTCGATTCCAAACTCGACCTCTCTCGCCGGTGGGAATCCAGGAATCTCTTCAGGAAATACATCAGGAAATTCCGCCACTACGGGCATATCTTCAACCTTTAGCTCTTCCTTCTTTCCAGAAATATCAACGGCATAAATAAGATATCCTGTATGGCCTCGTTCCAATAATTGTGTCATCTTGACCGCGGATATCAACGGAATCCTTGAACGAGAACCATCCCCATAGAACGTCCATGGAACTCCCATATCAGATTTGAACCGCACTGTCCTCTGCCTGCAGTTCACAACTGCCTGATACCTGTTCAGAACATCAATGCCCAGAATGCAGTCAAAGTCTGACATTCCCAGAACAATCAAATCTGACCTTAGTTCTTTATCCTCAAAATAAATGAGGCCATCGTAGACGATCCGATCAGTAATCATACTTCTTCCAGCGGGGGTCGAGACTATAAGAGGCGTGGGCGATGGAGAAGTGCATATGTGGTGCCTTTCCACAAAACTTGTCGACACAAAAGAGTGTGACGCACCTGTGTCGATCAATATAAAAGCAGGGTGCGTAAATAAAAGACATGTACCCGCTATAACCTCCTCCGGAGCCGCTGTAGCCTGCTCCCTTGTCAATGCATACACCTGCCCTTGAGGTGGCCCCGTAGGCTGACTTCCAAACTGCCTCGGTACATATGGGGGTCTGTTCTGTGCTGTTTTGACCGTAGACCTCTCAGTAGAGTTCTGCTGCCTTCCCCTGTTGGGACACTGTCGAGCAAAGTGGCCTCTCTCGCCACATACATAACATCCCACACAATTCTTCGTCAGATGTGGTTGCCCACAAAGAGAGCATTGAACCTCCCCAACATTACCTCCTCGAGACTGTCCTCCTCTTGGTGGGGCGTCATTCCTGCGGTTTCCTCTCCATCGGTTATCGGGCCTCCTACCACTGAATCTTGACGCAGAAGTGTTCCCCCCAGACTTGAACCGATCACCCCTTGGCCTTAAATTGTCGGGAGTAGATCTCTGAGGGGGTGCTGGAGGTGGTACAGCATCAGGGTATGCACCTACCCCCAGTTCGGCTAACTCAGCCCGTGTAAGTGCATCGTCAAAGCAGGTAGGGCCATATGTAATCACCCTATCATAGAGTTCTGGCCTCAAGCCCTTCATAAAGTTCCTCATTTTTGCTTGAGTGTCGGCGGCGATATGAGGTACATATCTGAGTAGAGAACAGTAGTGGAGGGCATAATCTGACACCGGCATGGTACCTTGCTTCAACTTAGTAAACTCATCCTCTTTAGCTTGGCGTGCAGCCGCTGAAAAGTATCGGGCTAGGAATCTAGTTCTAAACAGCTTCCAGTTTACCTCTTGACCTTGTGCCTCCTGTTCAATCACGGTGGTCTTCCACCACATCAGTGCTTTCTTGGCTAATTGGAACTCTGCTAGCCTTATCCATGCCGTCTTTGCACACGGGGCTGCCACAAATATTTGTTCTATCCTTTCTAGCCATTCCTCGGCTCGCTCCCCTGTTTCAGTCCCTTCAAAAGTCGGGGGCCGATACGCTAGAAATTGAGTCAAACTCAACTCTCCCGGCAGTAGCTGTTGTTCGGACGGTTCTTCGCCTAGGGCTGGCGGGGGTAGGGGATTCGTGCGCCCCGCACTAGCGTTCACACTTACCGCATCACCAATGTCGATATTTGCTGCCATACTGCAACACAAGGGTTAACAACAAGATCCAAAAGCAGTTCATATAAACATCGTTAGAAAGCCATAACATGTTATCATAACACCCATATACTTCATGTGCAACATAATATGTCAAAAGTAAGCGCCTAGCCAACCTACTACTAAGGCTACCCTTCACTCATCCCCGGGTTATCTAACCACTGCTCTGATACCACTAATGTAGGGTCTTCCTACCTTAACATCATATTAATAGCGTATTATGAACTTAACATGTATTAGAGACATCTTAGAGTTCTGGTTGTTATGTGAGCTCAATGTAATTACAGGCCAAAATGAAACTTCAATAGTTAGTTAATTACATTCCCCAAAATGAATGTTAAGTCTAACAAAAATCCTGTATCTAACTTCTTATGCTCCTTTAGCTCACCATCTCAACCCGACCCTTAGTCTCGATCCAAAAGCGTACCTACAGGAACAACCCATCGTGAGCATGTACATCGTTACTTAACATCATTAGTTACTGGCATAGAAATAATGCATGGAAATAATTGATAACATATACTTCATGTTTAATAGTACTATCCTTCCTTGGTTGTCCCTGTGTCATAATTACGCATATCATCATTAGTTCAAGGCATGAATGATTAACATCACATTTCGTATATAAGCTCACAACAATCCATGTTAATTAGAAATGGGACTATCCAGGTTCTATTATGACAGCGGCACAATTGGCCCCCTCGCTCGACATAACTCGTCGTATGATACCCATCGCTACGCCTTGATAGCGGATGTATCTCTTATCCAGCGGATGATACCCATCGCTACACCTTGATAGCAGATGTACCACATCGCTCAGCGGATGATACCCATCGCTACACCTTGATAGCGGATGTACCCCATCGCTCAGTTATGTGAGCGGCAAGACCTTCCTCGCTTGCCCATAATAGTCACCGGACATTCAACCATTCTAAGTAGCATAGTTAAACATGCGTCATCATCTTATAAGCATCATCATTTCAAACATCATCATCTTATCATAATTGTCATCATAACATCATAATCATAAACTTGTTCTTCATAATCATCATAATCATCACCATAAATACTTATGCAATTAATGCAAAGTCATAGTTTAGGAATATGTTACCGTTTGATGCCCGTACGTTTCTTACGTACCTTTTCAAAATGTGGTGAAATCGTAGTACTTTATCTTCTTGAAGTCGTGGGTCCTTGGGATGGTTCTACACAACCATACAATTCAATATTAGAAGCTAATCATAGTCCAATATTCAAAAATCCCACAAAAAATCAAAATATCCAATTTTTACATCTCGCGATCGATCGCCGCCCAGGCGCGATCGATCGCGAGATCACACTGGACGGGGGTGAAATTTTTCCTTCTTCGGCGATCGATCGCCATACCTGGTGCGATCGATCGCCATCGTCACCGATCGATCGCCCAAGAGTGGTGATCGATCGCCAAAGGCTTCTAGATCCTAATGCATGCTCGCGATCTATCGCCAAAAACGGGCGATCGATCGCCAGCCTCTGTACCACGAAAAACTCCATTTTTGCACATTTAAACCTCACCAACCTCAACCCTCATTTATACCAACAACTCATAAACATTAAAACACTCAAAACCTTCAACACACATCATAAAACCACTAAAAATCCAACATCCCACCAAGAATCACACTAACCCAAACAAACCCATTATAAAACCCTTTTTAAAACCCTTCCAAAACTCAATCAACACTTCAAGAACATCAATAAGTGATATATAAACATCATAGGCACTAAATCTTACCAAGAAGTGCAAGAACAAAGCTTTTACAAGGATTTCTTCCCACCTTTAGGTCAAAAATCGAAAATAAGGGGAAGAGGGTTTTGGGAAAGTGATTTTGGGGATTTGAGTGTAAAAGTGAGGTGAGGTAAAAGTGGTGGGTTAAGTCCTTAATTCTTACGTTTAACTTGTACCCCAAATATAACATGATGTATATAAAATACATCAACATGAGAAGCATTTACAAAATGCAACCAACTTCATTAAACCCATATCATCCTCATAATTAAAATTAACATCCTTAAATCATGTTACTTCTTCATTTCCCACACATATCTTAATCATCGTAATAAATCATCATATAAGCATAATTAATATCAGATTGCCATCAATTAATTTCGGGGCATCACACAGATTTCCGAACACCCTACTTTACATGCTTATTTCCTCAACATAAAACATGTAATACACATAAGGAAAAACACTGAGAGTTACATAATAACACCATGTAAGCATTTAAATCGAAGGTTTTAAGAAACCTAAGCTAACATGCCATTTTCACGCCACCTAAAAACATGTACTTAAACAAGTTTAAAACAAAAACAGAGCATGGTTTCTCACCCTACTTTGCTCCGATTTTTGAAGGACTTCCAGGCGATGAAAAAGGGAAAGCTCCTCAGAACTTTGCTTAGCAAGTGCTGGTGAAGAAATGGGAGAGAGGGGCCGAGATTTGGGATGGCTGAGAGTGGTCAAATGATTGAGCCAAGTGGGGTGGGAAGTCAGCCTGTGCACAGTGTGATTGGCATGGGTTGGGGGGGGGGGGGGGGTGGTTGGGTGTTGGGTGGTTTGATGTGTTATGTTTTGGTCCTGGTATTTAACACGATGTATTAAAATATCCTCACATGATATTTATAGTATTTTCTCAATAAAATACTTCAATTCCCATTAACATGCTTTACCAAAACAAACAACACACACCCCAAATAAACATGCCACAACCCCAAAATCCCAACACATATCACATGCACCCTGAAACATCTCTCCCCAATAATATTAATTCAATCCCATGAATTAACACTTAAATCATCATAATTTAAATTAATTGATTAAAATCATATAATCATTTCGGGGATATCACAATACTCCCCTACTTATAAGATTTTGTCCCCGAAATCAAACATGCTCACCTACATGAAGTAAAGCAATAAATAAACGCATACCAGAAAACAGCTATGGGTAATGCTGCACCATGTGTCGCTCTGTCTCCCACGTAGCCTCCTCGACACCCCTACGATCCCACTGAACCTTAATCATAGGAATAACTTTGTTCCGAAGCCTGCGGTCTGTTCTATCTAGAATCCTGATAGGCCGCTCCACGTAGGAAACATCGGAATCAATCTACACCTCTGAAGGCTGCAACACATGTGAAGGATCCGCTCATACTTCCTTAGCATAGACACATGAAATACATCGTGTATACCAGACAGAGAAGGCGGTAAAGCCAAACGGTACACCAGCGTACCCACACGCTGTAAGATCTCATACGGCCCCACATATCTCGGGGATAACTTTCCTCGCATCCTAAACCGTACTACGCCTCTGAAAGGCGAGATCTTCAGAAAAACTCTGTCGCCTAACTGAAACTCCAACGGTCTACGCCGTTGATTGGCATATGCTGCCTGCCTGTCCTGAGCTGCCTTCATCTTTCCTTTGATAACCTTAACTTTCTCTTCCATTTCCTGAACCAACTCTGGTCCTCCAACCGACTTACGATCCATGTCCTCCCAACACAAGGGTGACCTACAACGCCTACCATAGAGGGCCTCAAAAGGAGCCATCTGTATACTTGCCTGGTAGCTGTTGTTGTAAGAGAACTCCACTAAGGCTATCGAGTCCTGCCATGAAGTGTCGAACTCTAGCACACAAGCTCTCAACATATCCTCGAGCGTCTGTATCGTACGCTCAGTTTGTCCGCCCGTCTGAGGGTGATAGGCTATGCTCAGCCTCAACTCTGTACCTAGAGCTGTCTACAGACCCTCCCAGAAGTGAGATGTGAACCGTGGATCTCGATCGGACACAATCGAAACAGGGATCCCATGCAGTCTCACCACATCTCTGACATATAACTGTGCCATCCTCAAGTGCGTATATGTCATACTGTAGGGAATGAAATGAGCCACTTTAGTCAATCTGTCCACGACTACCCAGATGGCATCAAAACCCGACACAGTCCTCGGTAAGTGGGTCACGAAATCCATAGACACGTGCTGCCACTTCCACTCGGGTATCTCCAAACTCTTTAGTTCACCTCCAGGCCTCTGTCTCTCGGCCTTTACCTGTTGACAAATCAAACAGCGCTTGACGAACGAAGTAACATCCCGTTTCATTCGCCTCCACCAGAACTGGCTGTATAAATCCTTATACATCTTCTTCCCGCCTGGGTGGATACTCATCCTGCTACAGTGAGCTCGCTGTAATAAACCCTGACGCAACTCGGGTGCATCTGGAACCACCCATTTGTCGCCAAGTCTCAGAGAACAGTCCTCAGCCACTCTGAATCTCGATGGCTGATCTGAATGAACCACTGACATCCATCTCTGAACCTCTGCATCGGTCCCCTGAGCCTTCCTGATGTATCATAAATAACAGGCTCAGCTAGCAAGGTCAATACCTATACTGGTGAAGCAGACACATCATAATCAAAACCCAAATGGCAGTAGGAGCCCAACATAGCTGATAGACACATGGCATCCTCTGCTGTGCTCCTCACCTTCCGACTCAAGGCGTCGGCTGTCAGATTTGCTTTCCCGGGATGGTATAGGATTTCACAATCATAATCCTTCAGCAGGTCCATCCCTCTCCTCTGCCTCATGTTCAGCTCAGCCTGTGTAAACAAGAACTTCAGGCTCTTGTGATCAGTGAAGATGGTAAATGAGGTACCGTATAAGTAGTGTCGCCATATCTTCAAGGCGAACACTATAGCTGCCAACTCCAGATCATGGACTGGATACCTCGTCTCCTGTGGCTTCAACTGTCTCGAAGCGTAAGCCACTACATGTCTGTCCTGCATCAGTACGCACCCTAAGCCTTGTATCGATGCGTCGGTATAAAGAACAAATCCTTTGTTCTCCTTTGGAATCACTAGAACTGGTGCAGTAGTCAGTCTGTGCTTTAATTCCCTGAAACTCTGCTCACAAGCCTCTGACCAACAAAATGAGACTCCCTTCTGAGTCAGCTGTGTAAGTGGCTTGGCGATCTTTGAGAAACCCTCGACGAAACGTCGATAATAGCCAGCCAGACCAAGAAAACTTCGAATCTCACTGACTGAAGTAGGGGCAGACCAATCCATAACTGCCTCTATCTTCCTTGGGTCTACTGATATCCCCTCTCGTGATATGATATGGCCCAAGAATGCAACACTGCTCAGCCAAAACTCACACTTGCTGAGTTTGGCGTACAACTGATGATCTCTGAGGATCTGGAGCACTATCCTCAGATGATCGGCATGATCCTCCTCACTCCTTGAATAGACCAGGATGTCATCAATGAACACGATCACAAACTGATCGAGGTACTCCTGAAATACTCTGTTCATCAGGCTCATAAAGACTGCAGGTGCATTTGTCACACCGAAAGGCATCACCAAGAACTCATAGTGCCCATACCCAGTTCTAAAAGCCGTCTTTTGAACATCACCAGCTCTAACCCGTACCTGGTGATAGCCCGACCACAAGTCTATCTTGGAGTACACCTCTGTACCCTGAAGCTGGTCGAACAGATCATCAATCCTCGGAAGTGGATACCTGTTCTTCACTGTAGCCTTGTTCAGTTGCCTATAGTCAATGCACAGACGCATTGAACCATCTTTCTTTTTCACAAACAAGACTGGTGCACCCCAAGGTGATACACGTGGATGGATGTATCCCTTGTCGAGGAGCTCCTGTAACTGTACCTTCAGCTCTCTCAGCCTGCCAGTGCCATCCTGTATGGGGCACGGGAAATAGCAGGAGTCCCCGGCAGTAGCTCAATGGCAAAGTCGACATCCCTGACAGGCTGAAACCCGGGAATCTCATCTGGGAACACATCAATGAACTCTGCCACAACCGGTATGTCTTCGGCTCTCACTTCCTTTTCCTCAGATACATCCACGGCATAAATGATGTAACCTGTGTGGCCGCGCTCCAATAATCGCGCCATCTTAACCGCTGATATTACCGGAATCTTTGGACGAGAGTCGTCCCCATAGAAAGTCCACTGGAACCCCTGATCAGATAGAAAACGAACAATCCTCTTTTGGCAATCTACCATAGCTCGGTATCTGCTCAACACATCAATGCCGATAATGCAGTCAAAGTCTGCCATCTCTAATTGAATCAGATCGGCCCTCAGATCATTACCCTCAAAATAAATGAGGCAATTAGACAACAGCCGATCCGCAATCACATGTTTCCCCATGGGTGTCGAGACCATGAGAGGCGTGGGTGACAGAGACGAGCACAAGTGGTGTCTCTCCACAAAAGCAGTAGATACAAAGGAATGGGAAGCACCTGTATCTATCAATATAAGTGCAGGGTACGTAAATAAATGGCACGTACCAGCAATGACCTCCTCCGGGGCTGCCTCAGCCTGCTCCCTAGTCAGTGCATACACCTGCCCTGTGGCGGTCCTGCCGTCTGACC
Source organism: Haberlea rhodopensis (assembly GCA_907163345.1). Classification (NCBI taxonomy): domain Eukaryota; kingdom Viridiplantae; phylum Streptophyta; class Magnoliopsida; order Lamiales; family Gesneriaceae; genus Haberlea; species Haberlea rhodopensis. The sequence goes on from CAJQUN010000156.1 coordinate 1,155,960, forward strand.
TCCCTGTGGTCGTGGTGCAAACTGATGTCTCTGTTGTGCCCTCCCAGCATCAAACCTTGGCCTATTCGGCCCAGAGTCTGTCTGACCTGCCCGATTGGGGCAACCTCGAGCCATGTGGCCCATCTTGCCACAGACATAGCAACCCTGACTAGTCACGTAACAAATGCCATCCTCCACAGTTATTACACCTGTTTCCCCCTGCCTTACTTCCCTGTGTGGGTCCCCGATTGTTATGCTTCTGCCCCTGAGACTTTTTCCCACCTAATCTGGAAGATGATGAGGCCCCACGAGCCTTGAACTGATCCCCTCGTGGCCTCAAACTATCAGCAACAGGCCTCGGTGGTGGTACTGAAGGGGGTACATCATCCTTATACGCGCCTACCGCAATCTCCGCCAACTCTGCCCGTGTCAGGGCGTCATCAAATGAGCTGGGGTTATTGGAGATAACCCTATCAAATAGCTCTGGCCTCAATCCTTTCAGAAAGTTCCTCATCTTTACATGGCTGCTCACAGCGATATGAGGTACATACCTCAGCAGTGAGGAATACTGCATAGCGTAGTCTGACACTGACATGCTACCCTGCTTTAAAGCGTTAAACTCATCTTCCTTTAATTGTCTGGCAGCTGCAGAGAAATACCGATTAAGGAACCGGGTCCGGAATACAATCCAGTCAACTGCCATACCTAGAGCTCTCAGCACATAGCAGGCTTCTTAGCCATCTGAAACTCGGCTAACCTCAGCCATGCCGTGCGTGCACAGGGTGCAGTCACAAGTATTTTCTCTATACGCTCCAACCACTCCTCGGCTACTTCACCAGACTCAATCCCCTCAAACATGGGCGGATGGAAACTCAGAAACATCTGCTCACTGGGCTCCACGCCTACAGCAGGTGGTGGTAAAGGATTCAGCTGAGCGATACTGGCATTCCTACTGTCCATATCCCCTACCTCCTCATTGGGGTTCTCCGGGTTAATCTCAGTCATGCTGTAACACAAGAGTTAACAACAATACCAAAAGCAGTTCATAATATAAGCCGTTAGATAACAAGAGTATCATATTCAAAGCATGTTAGTATAACACTTATACAACCATATGCATCACATGCATAAGCATGCCCAAATGAATGCCTAGCCAACTTGTTTCTAAAGGCTACCCTTCACTCTTCCCTGGTTATCTAACCACTGCTCTGATACCACTAAATGTGAGACCCCGTTATCTCAATCATAATCTTAGGTGCAATTAAGAGAACTAAACATTCATATGTATAAATCAGAGTAATAAGTCGTGTTGATTAACCTGAGCTTGAGAGATTACAGTACCTTAATTTAAAAGGAATTTCACATATTCCTACATAAGGGTACTACACTATAGTCTTATTCTACTACATGTAGAAGCTATACAAAAATTCCCTAACATGCTATCCTGTAGCACTCCTTACAGCTCAGCATATCAACCCTGACTTTGGTTCTCCTCATCAAAAGCACCTACAAAGACAACCCCCAAACACATGAGCATATCCTAATTCATATTCAACATATATGAATGTAAAGCGTAAATGCACAAATCATAAATACAAAGCACTTCCTGTATTTCCAAGCATTTACAACGCCCATTGGTTGTCCCTGTACCATAACTCATAATAAAACATTATATGAACATATGGTTTCATAAATAAATGTCATGACATATCCTTCCTTCTCAAATCCTTATTTCAATCCTGAGTCACTTATCAATAGTGCATTCAAATTTTCTTACTTTTCCACGTAAGCGGAATTCCTCCTCGCTTCCTATGGAAATCCACGTAAGCGGAATTCTTCCTCGCTTCTTATGGACGTTAGCGTAAGCATTAAATCCTCACTAGGATAACCTTGACTCGTGAAATACACCTCTTATATTTCACACGTGAAATACACCTCTTATATTTCACAACATATATATGCAAAAACGAAGCATATCAACATGTATCATATCATCATGCACTATCTTATGCATATCTTACTTTGCCTTGTGTTAAATAAATAAACACACAATACATGTTACCGTTGGGGTGCCCGTACGTCGCTTACGTACCTTTCCAAAATGTAGTGTGTTGTGGGACTCTATCCCCTACGCTGTGTAGCTGTCTGTGAAGGCTCTACACCAGTGTGCAACACAATATTAGATGCCTCATTACAATCCAATATCAAATTTAAAAACAAATTCTACATTTTTTAAAAAGGCACTACCGATCGATCGGCCCTCATCACCGATCGATCGGTGAACTGTTTGAATTAAGGAAAAAAGCTACGGCTTTTGCCTATCGATCGGTGTTCTTCACCGATCGATCGGTCGATCATAATCAACCCAGATTTTCCAGAATTCCCTAACACCGATAATCATACCCTAAAATCTAACATGTAAGTCATACAACATGCCAAGCTCAACATGCTAGCAGTTATAAAACACTACCCTGAGTGTATTCATATCAACATGCTGTGTAGCTGTCGATTGCATTGTGGGCATCGATGTTCTGAACAAGTATAAGGCGGTGGTAGACTGCAGGCAGAGGACTGTCCGATTTAGATCTATATTGGGAGTCCAGTGGACATTTTATGGGGATGGTTCCCGTCCAAAGATTCCGTTGATATCTGCTGTCAAGATGGCACAGTTATTAGAACGAGGTCATACAGGATATCTTATCTATGTTGTCGATATGACGGAAAAGAGGAAAGAGCTGAAGGTTGAGGATGTGCCCGTAGTGGCAGAGTTTGCTGATATCTTTCCGGAGGAAATTCCCGGATTCCCACCGACGAGAGAGGTCGAGTTTGGGATTGAGTTACTACCAGGGACGTCTGCAATTTCCCGTGCCCCGTATAGGATGGCACCAGCTGAGTTAAGGGAGGTGAAGATTCAGTTGCAAGAGCTCCTTGACAAGGGCTACATACGCCCTAGCGTATCGCCATGGGGTGCGCCTGTCTTATTTGTTAAGAAGAAAGATGGATCGATGCGTGTATGCATTGACTATAGACAACTGAACAAAGCTACAGTAAAGAACAAGTATCCACTTCCGAGGATCGATGACTTGTTCGATCAGTTGCAGGGTACGAAGCTTTATAGTAAGATCGATCTGAGGTCGAGGTACCATCAGATTCGAGTGAGAGAAGACGATGTTCAGAAGACGGCATTCAGGACTAGATATGGGCACTATGAATTCTTGGTCATGCCTTTTGGGGTGACGAATGCCCCAGCTGTCTTCATGAGTTTGATGAATAGAGTGTTTCAGCCATATTTGGATCAGTTCGTCATAGTCTTCATTGACGACATACTTATTTACTCTCGGACTGAAGAAGAGCATGTAAGGCACTTGAGGATAGTACTTCAGATCATTAGGGATCATCAGCTATATGCAAAGCTTAGTAAGTGCGAGTTCTGGTTGGACAGCGTGGTATTCTTGGGCCATGTCATAACTAGCCATGGGATATCTGTAGATCCCAGGAAGATTGAAGTTGTGTTGGAGTGGGCTGCACCCACTTCTGTACCGGAGATACGGAGTTTCCTCGGTTTGGCAGGTTATTACCGACGTTTCGTCGAAGGTTTCTCGAAGATTGCCAAACCCCTGACACAGCTGACTCAGAAAGGAGTCCCCTTCTTTTGGTCTGAGGCTTGTGAGGAATGTTTTCAAGAACTGAAGCGTCGCTTGACTACAGCGCCTGTACTGGTGATTCCGTCTGAGAATAAGAGGTTTACCTTGTATACGGATGCGTCACTGCAGGGTTTGGGCTGCGTGTTGATGCAAGATAAGCACGTGGTGGCTTATGCATCGAGGCAGCTGAAGCTACACGAGGCTAGTTATCCAGTGCATGATTTGGAACTGGCGGCCATCATATTTGCCTTGAAGATTTGGAGGCATTACTTGTATGGCACGTCTTTCACTATTTATACGGACCATAAAAGCGCGAAGTTCTTATTCACTCAGGCAGAGTTGAATATGAGGCAAAGAAGGTGGATGGATTTACTCAAAGACTATGATTGTGAAATTGAGTACCATCCAGGTAAAGCAAACTTAATAGCAGACGCCTTAAGTCGGAAGGTGAAGAGAACTGCAGAGGATGTTATGTGTTTGTCGGCCTTAATGACTTCTTATTGCCATCTGGGCTATGATTTCGATGTAGACACGTCGCCTGTGCGAGTGTCGACCTTATTGGCGGAGCCAGATATATTTGAGGCGATCAGGAAGGCCCAGAAGTCGGATAGTGAGGTTCAGAGATGGACATCATTGGTACTTCAGGGTCAGCCATCCAAGTTCAGTGTGGCTGAGGATGATTCTTTGAGACTGGGCAACCGATGGGTAGTCCCAGATGCACCAGGACTGCGTAGAGGAATATTGGAGCGGGCTCACAGTAGTCGTTTCAGTATCCACCCGGGGGGAAAGAAGATGTACAAGGATCTATGCGATCAATTCTGGTGGAGACGCATGAAGCGTGAGGTGATCATTTTCGTTAAAAGATGTTTGATCTGCCAGCAGGTAAAGGCAGAGAGGCAGAGGCCTGGTGGAGAGCTGAAGAGCATAGAGGTGCCTGAATGGAAGTGGGAACATATATCTATGGACTTCGTGACCCACTTGCCGAGGACGGCCTCAGGATTTGACGCGATCTGGGTGATTGTGGATAGGCTGACGAAGACGGCTCATTTCATGGTATTCCTAGTCTCGATAGTGTCTGATAGGGACCCGAGGTTTACTTCACATTTCTGGGAGGGTCTCTAGGCAGCATTGGGCACAGAGGTGAGACTGAGTACGGCCTATCACCCTCAGACAGACGGCCAAACGGAGCGCACCATTCAGACGCTCGAGGACATGTTGAGGGCATGTATTCTGGAGTTTGATACTCCATGGCAGGATACAGTGCCACTGGTAGAGTTCTCCTATAATAACAGTTATCAGGCGAGCATTCAAATGGCTCCTTTTGAAGCTCTGTATGGACGACGATGTAGATCACCGCTGTATTGGGAGGATTTGACTAGCAAAGCGGTCGGAGGACCGGATCTGATCAGGGATATGTAAAGTAAGATAAAATTGATACGCCAAAAGATGAAAGCGGCCCAGGATAGGCAGGAAGCCTATGCAAATAAGCGGCGACGACCGCTGGAATTCCAGTTAGGAGACAGGGTCTTCTTAAAGATCTCGCCCTTCAGGGGTGTGGTTCGTTTTGGGATGCGGGGGAAGTTATCTCCGAGGTATGTTGTGCCTGTCCTACGTAGAACGACCAATCAGAATTCTGGATCGAGAGGATCGCAGACGACGAAGCAAAGTTATACCGATGGTCAAAGTTCAGTGGGATCGTCGGGGTGTCGAGGAGGCTACATGGGAGACGGAACGACATATGGTGCAGCACTATCCGGAACTATTCTCTGGTATGTTTTTATGCTTAGTTCCGTTATGACGATGCATGTGGATTTCGAGGACGAAATCTTATAAGTAGGGGAGTAATGTAATACCCCCGAAATGTTATATGATTATGTGCTATGATGACGATTTATGTTATGTTTAAGGGTTGTGGTGTATCTAAATTGGGGAGTATAATTATGATATGATGATATGATTTAGGGGGCATGTTGAGTGTTTTAAAGGAGGTATTAATTAAATGAAGTTAGAAAATATCGAGTGAGGATATTTTAATACATCGTACTAAATATTGGGACACAATTAAACACCACATGGCACCCCAACCACACCACCCCACCCCCACCACTCGGTCACCACCCATTCCCCCACTTGGCAACCCACTTGTTTAACACCCATACCTCCACTTGCCCCAACCCATGCTATGACCTTTGTCTTGCAATCATTCCCTCCACCTCCTTCTCCCTCTCTTTTCGTCCCTGGAACTGCAGAATAGAGAAGGAAAAAGGCTGTGAATCATTGTGCAAAAGCTTGCCAATTAGAGGAGGAAAAAAGGGGGTAAGACTTGATACTCTGTTTTTGGGTTGGGTATGGTTTTGGTGGGATGTTTTATTGCATGATAGGTATAGGTTTGGGTGGAACCTTGGTAGAGATGCTTACATGGTAGTATTAACTACTAGCATGGTTGTTTGAGCATTTTACATGATTTATGTGATAGATTTCTTATTATGAAACTATGTGCTCGAAAATCTGGAAAAAAAGATAAGCATGCTCTGTTTCTGTTAAAGTTGGTTGAGGATGAAGATTATGATGATGTTATGATGCATGTTAGCTTAGGTTTTGTTAAACCTTTGATTTAAGTGCTTACATGTATATTTTATGAAGTTCTTCACATGGTTGTTTCAGCAAGTAAGATGTGTTATGAAGTAGAAATGATGGTAGGAATTGAGGTGCTCAAAATCTGGGGAAGTCCCGATTTTTTCAGAGCTCTCGATTGATCGAGATTTGGTCCCGATCGATCGAGCGAGACAGAATGTTTAATGCATGTTTTGAATTTCAGGTGCCGATCGATCGATGGATTTCTCGATCGATCGGTGAAGCTCCTCGATCGATCGGTAAAATGTTTCGATCGATCGATCTAGGCAGAAGGGTTGAGCACTGTTGTGTAAGTAATCCTTATGGCATACAACGCAGCGGAATAAAATTTTTTGGATTACTAACACCGGATCTATACATAGGTAATCATATCGGATTAAGGAATACATAAGAGTCTCACCCTTGTAGCGTGTTTGAAGCAGAATCCACGGAGCAGCACCACGTCCTACGCCTTCTACAAGTCACTAGCAAAACTCAATGAGTTTTGCCTCAACGGTATCCACACGATCAAATCGGGTGAAGGGATGGTTTAATAACAAGTTGCTAGACAAGTTATTAAACCGGAACAAGATCGAACACTCGATTCTAAATCGAATGGCTCACACAAAACCTCACAAATTCTCTTCGGCTATGATGAGAAAGCCGAGAGCTTTTTGGTGGTTTGGAGGCCGTGTGGTCTTGCTTAGATTTAGGTTGAATGATATAAAGTTGTGTCTTACAATTAAATCATAACCTTGTATTTATATTAAAAGGCTTTTAATTAAGGTTCAAGACTTTCTTAAAGTCTTATGGGCCCAAACCCATGATTTAATTAAAACCTTTTAATCACTTAATTAAGACTCTTCTTAATTAATTAATTCATCCAATGAATTTAATTTCCCTTCTCGATTTAATCTTTTGTGCGACCCGATAGGATCTTGTAATGTTGGCAGTGACATAAAATCTCATTTTATGTCGCAAGCATTGAGCGGTATCTAGCAACACATCAATGCTACCCAAATTACAAGAATGTCAATGACTCGACATAACCTTTAGAACTTGTGATAATATTAACCATGTAGCTTAATCCCTTTGTCCTTTGTGTTTAGATTGAACACGAGTCATGGAATAGTCATACTCGTATATCCAATCTTTATTTCTTGATCCCCAAGTAGAACTAGAATAAACGAATAAGCTCGATATCTTATATCGACTCATGCGAGCATGGCCATGCATTTTAGTTCTCACTTGATCAAGGGCCAAACACATCTCCTGTTATATAGGAGGGACAAATCCTATCTCGATCAGTCAACATCCCTCTACATAATTCGTAGTGTATCCAATAGTCGCCTTTATAGTATACCCTGTTACGGGTAACGTTTGACAATATCAAGATACATAACTCCTTATGTTGGGATCTCTGATGATCACAAGTCGTAAGGATTACATACATTATTATCACTATGAGAATTGCATATGACAATCATATAACTATCCATGTTGCATTCTCATGGTGGGTCTGTCCAGTACATCGTTCTCTAATATGTACCCATGTGTTGATTTGATATCTCATATCAATGAACAATTCATCAATCAACACATACTAGTCTCTATGTATTATCATTATCCCAATTCATGATAATACTTGACTAGGGACAATGTTTAAGAATAATACTATATTATTCTAGGGACATTAACTTATATATCAATTCATATTGCACAGATATTCGAATAATATATACTAATGATTTGCCATTAATAAAATCATATTACATTGTATGTCATAAACAATCATCTAATGACTTGTCTTAGGGCATATCCCAACAAATCTCCCACTTGCACTAAGACCAATCAGACATACACTTAATGCCTAGAGATCTAGTATGACGATCATGCTACTGCTGTGACAGTGGCTACGTCAATGGGTCAGATACATTATCATCTGTTGGTACTTTGCATATCTTAGGCAAAAACACATATCCTTATTGCGATCGAAAATCATCTTTGTCGGTTTGGAAGCTTGCCTCAGTGTAACCCATTACATTGAGCTCTTCCTCACCTCCATAAATCAAGAATGTATCCTTAGTCCTTCTCAAGTACTTCAGGATGTTCTTGACAGCAATCCAGTGACCTTCACCTGGATCAACTTGATATCTGCTCGTCATGCTCAAAGCATACGATACATCGGGACGAGTACATATCATTGCATACATGATTGATCCAATAGCTGGCGCGTATGGAATCTTACTCATGCGATGTCTCTCATCTTCTGTCGAAGGACACTGTTCCTTCGAGAGATAAATGCCATGCGTCATAGGCACGAATCCTTTCTTGGATTCTTGCATGCTAAACCTTTTAAGCACCTTGTCTATGTATGTACTTTGACTTAGACCAAGAAGCCTTTTTGATCTATCTCTATAGATCTTGATTCCTAATACATAGGTGGCTTCTCCTAAATCTTTCATCGAAAAGCAGTTCCCTAGCCAAATCTTTACAGATTGCAAGGCAGGGATATCATTTCCAATAAGAAGTATGTCATCTACATACAACACTAGGAAAATGATTACGCTCCCACTGACCTTCTTGTAGACACAAGGTTCATCTTCGTTTTTGATAAAACCAAACTCTTTGATTGCATCATCAAAACGAAGATTCCAACTCCGAGAAGCTTGCTTCAATTCATAAATGGATCGTTGTAGCTTGCATATCCTTCCAGCATCCTTTGGATCGACAAAACCCTCGGGCTGTGTCATGTACACATCCTCGAGCAGATTTCCATTAAGGAAAGCTGTTTTGACATCCATCTGCCAGATTTCATAATCATGAAATGCAGCTATTGCAAGTAAGATCCTTATGGATTTAACCATGGCCACTGGTGAAAAGGTTTCATCATAGTCAATACCATGAATTTGTTTGAATCCTTTTGCAACCAGCCGACCTTTATAGGTTTGTACGTTCCATATCGGTCTTTTTCTTGAAAATCCATTTGCACCCTATGGGTCGTACCCCTTCAGGTGGATCAACCAAAGTCCATACTTGGTTTGCATACATGGATTCCATCTCAGATTTCATGGCCTCTTGCCATTTCTCAGAATCATTGCCCATAATAGCTTGTTGATAAGATGACGGCTCATCCTCATCAATAAGTAGTAAGTCACCTTGTTGAGTCACAAGAAATCCATATCTCTGTGGCTCCCGGTGTACTCTTACAGACCTACGCTGGGCTTGTGTCTCTTGAGCAGGTGCTTCTTCCACAACAGCTTGTGGTGCCTGCTCTGTTTCCATCTCAATCTCAGGTTCAGTGTTTTCTTGTGGTTGAACTTCACTAAGTTCTATTTTTCTCCCACTGGTTTTTCTAGAAATAAATTCTCTTTCAAGAAATACACCAGTCCGAGCAACAACTACTTTGTTCTCGGTGGGATAATAGAAATAGTACCCTTTCGTTTCCTTAGGATACCCCACAAATAAACACTTATCAGATTTGGGTCCAAGTTTGTTAGTGGCGTGACGTCTAACGAAAGCCTCACAACCCCAAATCTTCATAAAAGACATACTAGGACGCTTCCCAGTCCATATCTCATATGGTGTCTTTTCCACTGATTTAGATGGAACACGGTTCAGTAAGAAAATCGCTGTTTCTAGAGCGTGTCCCCAAAACGATATCGGAAGATCTGCATGACTCATCATTGATCTAACCATGTCTAACAAGGTTCGATTTCTCCTCTCGGATACACCATTCCATTGCGGAGTATACGGAGGAGTGAGTTGTGGGACTATCCCACACTCCTTTAGATAGTCATGAAACTCTTGGCTTAAGTATTCTCCTCCTCGATCTGATCGAAGGATTTTGATACTCTTGCCAAGTTGGTTTTGTACTTCATTCTTGAAATCTTTGAACTTTTCAAAGGTTTCATGCTTATGTTTCATTAGGTACACATACTCATATCTACTGAGGTCATCAGTAAATGTAACGAAGTATTGAAAACAACCTCTAGCTTGTGTACTTATTGGTCCACATACATCACTATGTATTAGTCCCAATAAAACATTTACCCTTTCAACATGTCCCTTGAAAGGGGCTTTTGTCATCTTGCCCATTAAACAAGATTCGCATGTTTCATATGATTCAAAATCAAATGAATCTAATACTACATCCTTATGAAGTTTAGATATGCGGTTCTCGTTTATGTGGCCCAAGCGACAGTGCCAGAGATAAGTTGGGTTACAATCATTATTTTTAATCCTTTTAGTATTTATGTTATAGATAGGCATATCATTTAATACATAAAGACCATTCACCATTTGTGCACTAGCATAAAACATATCATTTAAATAAATAGAACAACAATTGTCCTTTATTATAAATGAAAAACCATACTTGTCCAAACAAGAAATAGATATTATGTTTTTAGTAATAGAAGGCACAAAATAACAATCTTTCAAAATAATTGATAAACCAGAAGGTAAAGCTAAATGATAATCTCCTATAGCTAATGCAGCAACTCTTGCTCCATTTCCAACTCGGAGATCAACTTCACCTTTCGCCAATGTCCTACTCCTTTTGAGATCCTGCACATTTACACAAATGTGAGATCCACATCCAGTATCTAATACACATGATGAAGAAGTAGATAAATTGACTTCTATAACAAAAATACCTGAAGCGGAAGTCACACTTCCTTTCTTTAGATCCTCCAGATGTACTTTGCAGTTTCTTTTCCAATGGCCGGTCTCACCGCAATGGAAACAGTTCCCTTCCTTTGCTATCCCTCCCTTTGGCTTCAGTGCATAAGACTTTGGCTTAGATTTAGCAAAGACCTTCTTTACTTTCTTGTTGCCTTTAGCTTTGGCCCTTCCTTTGCCCTTATTCACAATAAGGACATTTGTGGCCTTAGTCTTCTTAGTATTTGCTTCATATGTTCTCAACATACCAAGCAACTGTGGTAGAGTCTTTTCCATGTCAGTCATATTGTAATTTACTACAAATTGACTGAAGCTTTCAGGCAACGATTGCAAGATCACATCGGTGGCCAACTCTTGGTCCAATGGAAAACCTAGCTTGTCCAGATTCTCAATGTACCCAATCATCTTGAGCACATGAGTTCCAACTAAGCTTCCTTCTACCATCCTGCACTGGAATAACGCTTTAGAGACGTCATACCTCTCTTGTCTAGCTTGCTGTTGGTACAACTGCTTTAAGTGTTCGATCATATCGAACGCCTCCATTTCCTCATGTTGCTTCTGAAGCTCAGAGTTCATGGTGGCAAGCATGAGGCACCCAACATCAAGTGCGTCACTCTGATGCTTCTTGTAAGCATCCTTTTCGGTTCTTGTAGCCGTTAGGGGAGGTTCCTCAGCGGGTAAGGGTTCCTCTAGGACATATTGTTTCTTTTCTTGTTTGAGGACTATCCTCAAGTTCCTATGCCAGTCTAGGAAATTCGTCCCATTTAATTTGTCCTTCTCAAGGACCGATCGCAGTGATAAAGTGCTAGTAACATTGTTAGTTGCCATGGATATCTACAATATAAATATGCAAAATAAGTTTATGATTTAAATCATTTAACATGGTCTTATATTAAATGATACTCCCACTATTTTGTTTGAAAAATATCAACCCTCGAAACCTTTAGTGGGCCAAGATCCATATTTCACTTAATCTTGAGTTAGCTTTGGCTAATCGCCCAAGACTCGGTTATTTAGGTAGACAACACTTTGTCAATTACATCACATATAATTCTTGGATAGTTGGACGAACAACACTTTGTTCAATTCATCAAATGAATTATAATCCAACCCATGCCCCTAGGTTCCCAATCCTATTGAGATAACCTAGTTAAGTCGTACCCAATTAAAATATAACGGATATCACTTTTATCCTTTCGCGCCTTACTAAGATTGCCACGGTGCTTTGCTTTGGCAAACCCACACATGTACAATCGAAGTTATTGACGAGTACTTTTATTTTGGAAGGCATCTAAAACTTAATATTATAGAGGGATTTATTGATCTCATGGTTAATTTGATAATTTAAAATATGTCCACTACATATAGTTGTATACATATCTACATATATGTGTAATACTATTATCAAACTAAAACATAAGATAAATCATGCATCAACATACATAATTAAACGTGACATGGTTATAGCCCCTACTAATGATTTTCTCAAGCCAATGAGAAAATCCTATGAGTCAACCTAAGGTAACGTCACAAGCACCTTCCTTGGCTCCAATTTGTGAATGGCCTCCTCAACCCGGCACGATGCTCCATCTTCATTGATCACCATCAATAAAATAAACTACACTTTTTACAAGATATAGAATTCCTCGATTCACATTCGATGGGAACATAGGGGAGGGATTACATATAGAATGAAATAGAGAAAGGCACGACACGCAGGTCGTATTATAAATTACAAACATCCACAAATCCTATCTAATAGGTCAAAGGGCTATAACCACGCACCATGCTCAAACAACACATAAAGCATGCATTAACATTTAATTAATTAAATTCTAAACATTTTAAATTTAATTCTAATTAAAACTGTAAAATAATTTTTTTTGAAAAATTATCGTACGCTCGGGACATCACATGCCACGAACTAAAGCGACTAAAACACGAACCACCATGGTTCGAACCAAAAATCCCACTGCTGGACCAATAGTGGGCCTAGGGTTCGAAACCCTAGCCCATGGCCGAGCCATGGCTCATGCGGCGGCGGCACTAGGGTTCCAACCCTAGCCGCCTCGCACCCTTTTGATATTTTATCGAGCCATCTTGTTTTAAACGCCGGAATTTGTTAGCCACGAGTCACGGTCATGCCATGCACGGGGTTCGCTCAACCATCTCGAGCTAAGGGTTCGAAAAACCTTGCTCTCATGTGGTAAAGTTACTAATCCATGCATGCGTGAACCATTATCGAGTCAAGGAGTTCAAAACTCATCCAAGCATCAAAACTTTAGAAAATAAGGCGATGATGGTCGAGCCATGCACGGCCATTAGGGTTCGAAAACCTAGCCGTCATGAGCTAGCCGTCACGTCCAATGGGTTCTAAACCCTAATTAATTTTCGACACTTCCATGCACAATTATTAGCCACAACGACTAAGCCATCTCGAGCCAAGGGTTCGAAAATCCTAGCCCTCATGTGACTAGCCATGGTGACATTTGTGATGGCGGTGGCCGAAAATTTGATGCTCAATAAATAATTTTATTCGCCAATTATATCAAATACAATTACTACGATGATTTTCATAAACTAAATTTAATTTCATATCATATATGAATTTAAACAGTTTCAATTAGCATGCAATATTAATTCTAATATGATTAACACAATTTAATCACATAAATCCGATATGAGCCTTGTACACGGCTCTGATACCACTGTAAGTAATCCTTATGGCATACAACGCAGCGGAATAAAATTTTTTGGATTACTAACACCGGATCTATACATAGGTAATCATATCGGATTAAGGAATACATAAGAGTCTCACCCTTGTAGCGTGTTTGAAGCAGAATCCACGGAGCAGCACCACGTCCTACGCCTTCTACAAGTCACTAGCAAAACTCAATGAGTTTTGCCTCAACGGTATCCACACGATCAAATCGGGTGAAGGGATGGTTTAATAACAAGTTGCTAGACAAGTTATTAAACCGGAACGAGATCGAACACTCGATTCTAAATCGAATGGCTCACACAAAACCTCACAAATTCTCTTCGGCTATGATGAGAAAGCCGAGAGCTTTTTGGTGGTTTGGAGGCCGTGTGGTCTTGCTTAGATTTAGGTTGAATGATATAAAGTTGTGTCTTACAATTAAATCATAACCTTGTATTTATATTAAAAGGCTTTTAATTAAGGTTCAAGACTTTCTTAAAGTCTTATGGGCCCAAACCCATGATTTAATTAAAACCTTTTAATCACTTAATTAAGACTCTTCTTAATTAATTAATTCATCCAATGAATTTAATTTCCCTTCTCGATTTAATCTTTTGTGCGACCCGATAGGATCTTGTAATGTTGGCAGTGACATAAAATCTCATTTTATGTCGCAAGCATTGAGCGGTATCTAGCAACACATCAATGCTACCCAAATTACAAGAATGTCAATGACTCGACATAACCTTTAGAACTTGTGATAATATTAACCATGTAGCTTAATCCCTTTGTCCTTTGTGTTTAGATTGAACACGAGTCATGGAATAGTCATACTCGTATATCCAATCTTTATTTCTTGATCCCCAAGTAGAACTAGAATAAACGAATAAGCTCGATATCTTATATCGACTCATTCGAGCATGGCCATGCATTTTAGTTCTCACTTGATCAAGGGCCAAACACATCTCCTGTTATATAAGAGGGACAAATCCTATCTCGATCAGTCAACATCCCTCTACATAATTCGTAGTGTATCCAATAGTCGCCTTTATAGTATACCCTGTTACGGGTAACGTTTGACAATATCAAGATACATAACTCCTTATGTTGGGATCTCTGATGATCACAAGTCGTAAGGATTACATACATTATTATCACTATGAGAATTGCATATGACAATCATATAACTATCCATGTTGCATTCTCATGGTGGGTCTGTCCAGTACATCGTTCTCTAACATGTACCCATGTGTTGATTTGATATCTCATATCAATGAACAATTCATCAATCAACACATACTAGTCTCTATGTATTATCATTATCCCAATTCATGATAATACTTGACTAGGGACAATGTTTAAGAATAATACTATATTATTCTAGGGACATTAACTTATATATCAATTCATATTGCACAGATATTCGAATAATATATACTAATGATTTGCCATTAATAAAATCATATTACATTGTATGTCATAAACAATCATCTAATGACTTGTCTTAGGGCATATCCCAACATGTTGTGCACAGTTTCTCGATCGATCGAGACCACGAGGCCGATCGATCGAGAAAGGCAGAATGTTGAAAATAAAATGATGTTTTATTTTGTTAAGTTTATGATGTGAGATGGTATTGAGGCGTCTAATATGGTATTGTGTGGTCTTGTAGAGCCATCCCAGGTACCGGCACCATCAAGGAGATAAAGTCTATTGACTCCTCCTCTTTTTGAAAAGGTACGTAAGAGACGTACGGGCATCGGATGGTAAAACACATCTTTACACTTTGCATGAGTATACATGATGAAACGATGATGTCTATAAGTTGTGTATGATGTTTATAAGATGTTTACGTGTTTATAAGATGTCTACGATGTTATACGGGGTAAGATGCCCCACATGGTAAGAGGCCATGCGATGTCTATTTGTGGTAAGATGCCACGGGGTAAGATGCCCCACATCGTAAGAGGCCATGCGATACTATTTGTGGTAAGATGCCACGGGGTAAGATGCCCCACATGATAAGAGGCCATGCAATGTTTATAATGTGGTATGATGCCACAGGGTAAGATGCCCATATGCATGATTATGAATCAGGGACAACGATAAGAAGTTAATGAATAACCAGCATATTTACTTAACCAATGTTTCATTCATTTACTATGATGTTTTATGATGTTGAATGAGATTGTATATGCTTATGATGTGTTGTCCCTATAGGTACGCTTTTGGACTAAAGGACTAAGGGGTCGGGTTGAGGCAGTGAGCTACGAAGAACACAGGAATGTATAGGAATCAAGTCTTGATTAGTATCTACTCTAGGAGTAGTATAAATCTAAACATGAATGTTCTTTTGGAAGTGTAATGAATTTATTTTTGAAGTCCTTTATTTTGGCCTGTAATTATGATAGCTCATGTAACAACCAGAACCTTAGAATGTTATTAATGCATGATTAGTCCTTCTTTGTCTATTAATCAATGTTAAGGTGGGAAGAACCCACACGTACAAATAATGGCGCCATATCTTCAATGCGTAAACAATGGCAGCCAATTCCAGGTCATGAACTGGATATCTTGTCTCATGTGGCTTTAACTGTCTCGAGGCATAAGCGATAACGTGCTTATCCTGCATCAAAACACAACCCAAACCTTGCAAGGATGCATCAGTATACAGCACAAATCTCTCGTTCTCCGTCGGAATGATCAATACAGGAGCGGTGGTTAAACGCCGCTTTAACTCTTGAAATCCCTTTTCACATTCTTCAGACCAGTGAAATTTAACCCCCTTCTGTGTCAATTGTGTCAATGGCTTAGCAACTTTTGAGAACCCTTCAATAAATCGTCGGTAATACCCAGCCAGACCCAAGAAACTACGAATCTCCGGTACCGAAGTCGGAGCACGCCACTGTAACACTGCTTCTACCTTCCTTGGATCAACAGCTATCCCTTCTCTTGAAATCACATGGCCGAGGAATATTACCTTATCCAACCAGAATTCACATTTGCTCAGTTTGGCATACAAATATCTGTCCCTCAAAATCTGCAGTACCATCCTCAAATGTGATGGATGCTCTGCATCATTCTTCGAATAAACCAGAATATCATCGATAAATACTATCACAAATCGATCCAGGTATGGCTGAAATATCCGATTCATCAAGTCCATAAAAACAGCCGGTGCATTCGTTAGTCCAAAAGGCATGACTAAGAACTCAAAATGACCATATCGTGTCCGAAATGCAGTTTTCTGTATATCCTCATCCCTTACCCGGATCTGATGGTATCCCGACCGTAAATCAATCTTAGAATAAACAGAGGTTCCCTGCAATTGATCAAATAAATCGTCAATACGAGGGAGAGGATATTTATTCTTCACCGTTACTTTATTGAGTTGCCGGTAATCTATGCACAGGCGCATGGAGTGTAAGGACCCCAAGCCCTTAATCCTTGATTAGTGTATTAACCACTATGTGTGGCACATGCTTTCAATAAAAAGTCAATCGGGAAGCTCAGATGATACTTTATCATTGCATGGCAATTACAAAAAGATTTCCTTTAACACTCAATGTTATAAGGTCATCAGCCTAACAACGAAATAGACTCACAAAGTTCGCCCAATACCATCCCTTTTTGCCACTTTTCACATTGTGGACTTTTATAAAAATTTGGGCAGAGTCTCCCCATAAATAGAGCTATCCCGAAATAAAAGCACAACACATAACATAATTCCCGGCCAGGGAAAAACATAATACTCATCAGAAAGCAGTAATACCAAGTAAATTCCCAGCCAGGGAAGACACCACACATATGACGACATAAATGGGTCTCAACACCCACATAATACACTAACGACTCTCATATCATTAGCAATTCTACCACAATTGCATGCAACATATAATGAAAGAGAGGAAGGCTCATGCCTTTATATACAACCCATATACAAAAATGTCCGTGCTCACATGCGAGCATCATAAATGTGTATATAAACCTCGGTTGTATATAAGTACTCTATACGATACCGTGCTCCATCAAGCCCTGGTACCACGATCCTGTGAGTACATCCAATCAACAGCTCGAGCTCAGCTCCACAGCCATCGATGCACCTGTTCACCTGCCCCAACAGAGACAGCCCCCAACGGGGTGAGCATACCAATACACAAAATCTCGTAATCACAATAATGAAATTCATAATTTACAACACAAGTAAATATTAATGAATTTTAAATGATACTCCCTGGATGGCAACATCCTCATCCGGGATTCCGTGTACTGTCCCTGTTCTCACAATCATCAAACTCATCAAATCTCAAAAATCAGTAAATCAACGCATTGATTAACTCATCGCATGCCTAATACTCGAATATCAACAGATAGTGGTTGCAACTCATTAAACATGCAAATATAGATATCTCAATATCTAATACTGATTTCACAACCTCGCTATCAATCACAGATAGCCCAAATGCCTAGCATTTATTTTACCATTTCTTCATTATACCCAGACATCTCAAATGTCTTATAATGAATACATGATCCCACGATCTTTCTCAGGCATCTCAAATGCCCTACAATGGTCATATTAAACCCAGTACCCCATATATCATGTAAGAGTCATCCTACTCTAGTGTCACGCACGCTACAAGCGGCGATATCAAGATTTGGGTCATTCCTTGGCTATATCAACATATATATATATAATCCTCATGCGCGATTATTCAATGAAATCAAATTTCATTATGCATTCACAAATGCCCTAATATATAGAAATGCTCGTACGTCGCACGTACCTTAAATCTCCGAAGTCCGAGCCAAACCTTGCTCGAGTTCCATGCCCCGAGGAATGATGTGCTAACACGATAAATAATTCACAATTATTTACGAACATGTAACCCATGCTCAAGCACACCTATAACCCTCAAAATATTGCCAACACACGACAATTAACCTTTTAAAAGACCCGGGGCAGGGTACATACAGGGAGGGAAAATAAATGAGACAATATCGAAATTTGTTCAAGAATACCCTACAAAAATCGAACCCAAATCTCACAATTTCGAACCCAAATAAATACCATAATTCATCTAAAAAGAGAATTAAGCTATCCAAGCAAGAATCAACACCTCTTGCCAAAAACCCCCAAATTTCGAATCCATTCACGCACA
This sequence comes from Haberlea rhodopensis, assembly GCA_907163345.1. Taxonomy (NCBI): domain Eukaryota; kingdom Viridiplantae; phylum Streptophyta; class Magnoliopsida; order Lamiales; family Gesneriaceae; genus Haberlea; species Haberlea rhodopensis. Next base: position 1,174,745 of record CAJQUN010000156.1, read on the forward strand.
CATCACAAAATTCGAACCAACCCTCACGAATTTAGGGAAAATCTCGAACCAATCCAACACAAAATAGCAGGAAATTACACAACAATAACGAAAAAGGGGTAACGGGGGTTACCCAATCGAAAATCGGAAGAAATCGGACCAAAATCGAAGAACCCTAGAAATTGGGGATCGGCGCATTCCAGCGAAATCCGACTTCAACACGCGACCAAACTTCAAATTGCCGGAGGGGTTAGCTGCGCCTCGACGAGACGAAGCCGGCGGCGGGTCGCACGCGCCGAACGGCGGCCGGACGGCGGCGGGCGAAGCGCCTGAAACGGCGGGGGCTGTCCAGACGGGAAATGGGTCGCGGGAGGGAGAGAGAGGATGAGGTGAAGAAATGAATTTTAATTTAAAATTTTGGGTTCAATTGGTATTTATAGCAAAAATACCCCGAAAAATTACTAGCCCCACAAATACATCATGATTCATTAAAAATCATCTGTTTTCAAAAACTCTCTCTCTAACTCCAAAACCCCCTACCGGTGCTCACACAGCACCCGAGATCCCGAGACACAACAAAAACCCAACTCTTAGGTTTTTCACCCAAATGAGAATACAATCTCAACCTCTGGATCCAACGATCCCAACTACCCAATTAAACGAGCCCAGAAGGCCCAACACCTCGATTAAATTCCAAATCGCCACGTAAAACCACTTTAGGGATTATTAACACTACGGGATTAACACCTATAATCCCTGGTCATCACAATATCCCCCACTAAAAGAATTTCGTCCTCGAAATTAGCACCGGTGTATCACGTAACACCCGGGCTACACCACAATATGAAGCCATAACTTCGATGCGGGTCATCCCAAAAAGGCAGTCTCTCATGACTGCGAAACAACCGATTACTTACGACTGTAGATCGGACAGTCATCCTTAGTCCTAAAACAACTAGTAAGAACGCATCCTGAATGACACCTCAACCGTGAGAACGTTGACCTCGTGTCAAACTCTGGAGTGGAATAGACTTCCAAATCCATCATAACGTCAAAGAGCGTCAGCACAGCTCAACGCTAATAATCCAAAAGCAGTTAGTCAGCTGAAACTGTAAGGATTCGAATCGCTCCTGATTCTATCGTAGATATCATTCCATGACATCTCTACCAAGACTCACGATGTCTCACATACATCGTTACGAGGGAAACACTAGTATACCACGGTGTACACATACCAAACCTGGTTTCCCGCTATACAGACCACCTCCATCCAAGGAGCAGTTGCACCCTCTGCAACTCGGATCGGGCAATTTACGGCCACCGATCCACACAAAAGACATCTCACAAGATGTCCACCTCCGGAAATCCCAAGAACCACATCCTGGTCGTAAATAAACAATCGAGACTCCACAGAGTTTCACATGCTGAAAGGGCATGCAATAAACCCATTGCATCCTCAATGCTTGTGTCGACAGTGACACCCAACCAATCCGAATTCCTGCCATCCCTTGATAATCCTAGGATTTAACAATTCAAACTTGGGAAGGCTATCGCATAACTCTGAGGGAAACACCAATAATGAAGTACCTTAACCCTCACAAGATAATCCCTCCTCAAGGGAAGTCAACTAACTTCACGATTATCCCTCATGATCATCGTGCCATGGAGATTCCCAATCTCAAGGTGTTCCATATCTCTCATCAGAGATTTAACCATCCTAAAATAGCATAACTCTATGCTTGACAGGAAGGAAATCAACAACTGGCATCCGTATACTCATCGGTATACCTGCCTCAGCACGAACACCACATGCATACTCAATGCACTTGGCTCAGGTATCTACAACATACCCTTAAGCCGCAAACACAACCGTCAATCCTGAGTCATTCCCATCCAGTGGAGAATGAAAATCGACGATCAACAACACGGCGTGATTCTCAAAATCAACACCACATGCACCAACTTACCGAATCTTCCAAAGATTCCCCAAATAGGTATAGTACTACCCCCTTCCTCACAAGGGAAGTGCCATCGAACTCGAGATCCACTAGTCTCGAACCACTGTTCGGAAAAACTGGATACAATAACACCCATCGCATCCCAAATACACGGATTCCCTTAGATTGAGTCAATAACGACCTGATGACTCTCTTGTTGGTACTCCAACATCCTGAGCTGTCCCAGACAAGTCTCACCAAGATTAAACACAAACGTATACACGTTTCAGTGAGGCATGCACAACCTCAGTCTCAAATGACATGGTGACTACTAGGGTCCACCACAATCCACATCGTATCGCCTTACGATTTGCCAACTTGGTTCCAACGAGCAGTATAACGGCTCTAGCAAGCCCCTCATGGTGCTGCACACACACGGCAGACAAACTAGTCGCTGCCTCTCTAGGTTCACCTCAAACCTACCAATAAGATGGATGTTTCCGCACGGCATACCATACTGTGGGAAGAAAACTCAATAGGGTAGTGGGTCTTTATCCAACATTCCTCTAATGCCGATACACCCTGGACACTCCAATGTCCCTATGTACTTAACATAACCTGATCCTACTCCCTTATGACCCATCCTACACCCTCAAGGGTGGTGTGACCAGGTCTACCACATGTCACATCGACAGAAAGCGAGTAATTTCCTCGTGATTACTCCTGTCGTCAAATCACATGGCCAAGAGCCATTCCAACGAGCATACCTCAAGGGTATCACCACTCGTAAAATGATCACCCCAAACGTAAGCTGCGGTACAATCACATGTGCAGCGCATCCATCCATTCCTCGAGCAACCCGCTCGGTATAAGGGTCACGTCAATCGGTGCCGCACACACCACCTTGTGCTCGGTACTGGCACCCAAGGCATACCACTGAATACGTATACTCAACGCATCGATCATCGTAACGATGATGCATGTCTAATAAGACATCTCCTACACCATCGTCATCGTCATCCTGTGACGATACATGCCAACTCATGGCATCTAAGGCATTGTCAACTAGTGACGATACATGTCATCCACCATCATGCTAGTAAAATAGGCATAATAAAACATGTATATCAACGCATGCCAGATACAATAAAGCTAATAGAATAGCAATATCTCATACCTCATCGCTAACAATATAGCGGCATACCTGTCTCCGTCGCTCAATAATAGTGCGTAATCAGCACCCATCGCTCGAAGGCGGCAAAATCCTGTGCTGAGTACATAGCGGCACAATCCCTCGCTATAGAATCGACGGCAGGACACCTCGTCATATAATATGTGGCATGAAACCTCGCTATACACCTGAGCATGAATCATCGTCCACATAATAGCGGAAAGAGGCATCGCTATCTATATATATGGCGGCACGAATCATCACCAATAATCACAAAGAGGTGAATCATCATCATCGACACAGCGGGACACATCACCGCTATCATCCATGTCCGGCGGTATAAACCATCGCCAATCAATATAGCGGAATGAACCGTCGCTATAAATACACCTGGCGGAATGAACCCTCGCCAATCAATATAGCGGAATGAACCGTCGCTATAAATACAAATCGACACAGCGGAACACATCACCGCTATCATCCGTGTCATCACAATGGAATGAATATAAATCGACACAGCGGGACACATCACCGCTATCATCCGTGTCATCACAATGGAATGAATATAAATCGACACAGCGGGACACATCACCGCTATCATCCGTGTCATCACAATGGAATGAATATAAATCGACACAGCGGAACACATCACCGCTATCATCCGTGTCATCACAATGGAATGAATATAAATCGACACAGCGGGACACATCACCGCTATCATCCGTGTCATCACAATGGAATGAATATAAATCGACACAGCGGGACACATCACCGCTATCATCCGTGTCATCACAAAGGAATGCATCATCATCCTTTCTTGAGTCAGTCATCATCAGTTATTTTAATGCTTCCTCGCTTTCATAATCTCAAAACAAGCGGTATCGCATACTCGCTTCTTCATACTAGTGGTATCTCTTCCTCGCTCAGTATGTTATACCTCGCCTCCATGTGCCAGCGGGCCTCCCCCCTCCCGCTCCACATGCGCAGCGATAAAGCGTAAGCATTAAAACCTTAACTGTGATCGCCCTGACTCGTGGAATACACCTCTTTATTCCACATCACAATATGCAACAACAATGCATAATATGAAACAACAATGCATAATAACATGTATCATAACCGTAATGCATCACATTGCATTCATCATGTGTCACACAGACAAACATGAATACATGTTACCGTTGGGATACCCGTACGTCGCTTACGTACTCCATATTTCCTGTAACCTGCAACCATCATGGTTAGCAACAATAGCCATATACGCTATGCAGCAATCATCCAATGCATAAATGCAACCACTTGCAAGTCAATACGTATACCAAGACATGTTACCTCGGAAATATCCCTTTACCTGATTCTCTTACAAAATCAGATTCCTTGGCACATAATACACAGAGTGCCAGACATCACTATTAATGCCATCCTATCGTGTTCCACACGATTCCTGCAATCACACTGATTAGCAACACCACTTTTCATATCAGAAAAAGCACATAAACAACTAGTTGTGTCATACAACATTAATGCCATCATGCATAAGTATGTGCTATCAATAACTTCTTAGGCCCTTAACAGCCCCAAAGAGCAACCACTGCTCTGATACCACTAATGTAAGGACCCCAAGCCCTTAATCCTTGATTAGTGTATTAACCACTATGTGTGGCACATGCTTTCAATAAAAAGTCAATCGGGAAGCTCAGATGATACTTTATCATTGCATGGCAATTACAAAAAGATTTCCTTTAACACTCAATGTTATAAGGTCATCAGCCTAACAACGAAATAGACTCACAAAGTTCGCCCAACACCATCCCTTTTTGCCACTTTTCACATTGTGGACTTTTATAAAAATTTGGGCAGAGTCTCCCCATAAATAGAGCTATCCCGAAATAAAAGCACAACACATAACATAATTCCCGGCCAGGGAAAAACATAATACTCATCAGAAAGCAGTAATACCAAGTAAATTCCCAGCAAGGGAAGACACCACACATATGACGACATAAATGGGTCTCAACACCCAACGACTCTCATATCATTAGCAATTCTACCACAATTGCATGCAACATATAATGAAAGAGAGGAAGGCTCATGCCTTTATATACAACCCATATACAAAAATGTCCGTGCTCACATGCGAGCATCATAAATGTGTATATAAACCTCGGGTGTATATAAGTACTCTATACGATACCGTGCTCCATCAAGCCCTGGTACCACGATCCTGTGAGTACATCCAATCAACAGCTCGAGCTCAGCTCCACAGCCATCGATGCACCTGGTCACCTGCCCCAACAGAGAGCCCCCAACGGGGTGAGCATACCAATACACAAAATCTCATAATCACAATAATGAAATTCATAATTTACAACACAAGTAAATATTAATGAATTTTAAATGATACTCCCTGGATGGCAACATCCTCATCCGGGATTCCGTGTACTGTCCCTGTTCTCACAATCATCAAACTCATCAAATCTCAGAAATCAGTAAATCAACGCATTGATTAACTCATCGCATGCCTAATACTCGAATATCAACAGATAGTGGTTGCAACTCATTAAACATGCAAATATAGATATCTCAATATCTAATACTGATTTCACAACCTTGCTATCAATCACAGATAGCCCAAATGCCAGCATTTATTTTACCAATTCTTCATTATACCCAGACATCTCAAATGCCTTATAATGAATACATGATCCCACGATCATTCTCAGGCATCTCAAATGCTCTACAATGGTCATTTTAAACCCAGTACCCCATATATCATGTAAGAGTCATCCTACTCTAGTGTCACGCACGCTACAAGCGGCGATATCAAGATTTGGGTCATTCCTTGGCTATATCAACATATATATATATATAATCCTCATGCGCGCTTAGTCAATGAAATCAAATTTCATTATGCATTCACAAATGCCCTAATATATAGAAATGCTCGTACGTCGCACGTACCTTAAATCTCCGAAGTCCGAGCCAAACCTTGCTCGAGTTCCATGCCCCAAGGAATGATGTGCTAACACGATAAATAATTCACAATTATTTACGAACATGTAACCCATGCTCAAGCACACCTATAACCCTCAAAATATTGCCAACACACGACAATTAACCTTTTAAAAGACCCGGGGCAGGGTACATACAGGGAGGGAAAATAAATGAGACAATATCGAAATTTGTTCAAGAATACCCTACAAAAATCGAACCCAAATCTCACAATTTCGAACCCAAATAAATACCATAATTCATCTAAAAAGAGAATTAAGCTATCCAAGCAAGAATCAACACCTCTTGCCAAAAACCCCCAAATTTCGAATCCATTCACGCACACATCACAAAATTCGAACCAACCCTCACGAATTTAGGGAAAATCTCGAACCAATCCAACACAAAATAGCAGGAAATTACACAACAATAACGAAAAAGGGGTAAGGGGGGTTACCCAATCGAAAATCGGAAGAAATCGGACCAAAATCGAAGAACCCTAGAAATTGGGGATCGGCGCATTCCAGCGAAATCCGACTTCAACACGCGACCAAACTTCAAATTGCCGGAGGGGTTAGCTGCGCCTCGACGAGACGAAGCCGGCGGCGGGTCGCACGCGCCGAACGGCGGCCGGACGGCGGCGGGCGAAGCGCCTGAAACGGCGGGGGCTGTCCAGACGGGAAATGGGTCGCGGGAGGGAGAGAGAGGATGAGGTGAAGAAATGAATTTTAATTTAAAATTTTGGGTTCAATTGGTATTTATAGCAAAAATACCCCGAAAAATTAATAGCCCCACAAATACATCATGATTCATTAAAAATCATCTGTTTTCAAAAACTCTCTCTCTAACTCCAAAACCCCCTACCGGTGCTCACACAGCACCCGAGATCCCGAGACACAACAAAAACCCAACTCTTAGGTTTTTCACCCAAATGAGAATACAATCTCAACCTCTGGATCCAACGATCCCAACTACCCAATTAAACGAGCCCAGAAGGCCCAACACCTCGATTAAATTCCAAATCGCCACGTAAAACCACTTTAGGGATTATTAACACTACGGGATTAACACCTATAATCCCTGGTCATCACATGGAGCCATCCTTCTTTTTTACAAATAACACAGGAGCACCCCAAGGTGACACACTGGTCAATCAAATCTTGCAACTGAGCCTTCAATTCTCTTAGTTCAGCTGGTGCCATTCTATACGGTGCACGAGAAATTGGAGACACATCTGGTACTAGTTCAATTCCGAACTCTACTTCGCGGACTGCTGGAAAACCCGGAATTTCCTCGGGAAACACATCCGCAAAATCGGCAACCACAGGAATGTCAGTAATGTTCACCTCTACCTGATCAGCATCAATCAAAGTGTAAATAAAGTATCCCATACTACCTTGGTTCAACAACTTCGATATTCTAACTGCAGATATCAATGAAACTCGGGGCTTAGAACCCTTCCCATAAAACGTCCATCTACTTCCTTGATCTGTTTGGAACTCTACTGTACGCTGATAACAATCAATCGTGGCCCAATATCTGCTCAACACGTCAATCCCCACAATACAATCAAAATCAGACATATCTAATACAATCAAGTCTGCTCGCAGCTCGTTGTCCTCATAACAGATAGTACAATCAGTGAGAACTCTAGTAGCCAACACATCATTCCCCGTGGGTGTCGAGACAGTAAGAGGTGTGGGCAACGGGGACGAACACATATGATACTTAGTGACAAAGCTCAATGATATAAATGAATGCGACGCACCGGAATCCATAAGAATAAGAGCAGGGTAAGTACATAAAAAACACTTACCAGCAATAACCTGTTGTGATATCCCCGAAATGATTAATTGCAATTTGGTGCATTAATTGTGTTTATATGATTAATTATGGTGGTAATTAATTATGTGTTGGAATGGGTTGGAAGGATTTTTGGGTACAAAAATGGTGGAAATCGCGCCTCTGCGCGAGGCGATCGATCGCCTGGAAAGAGGCGACCTATCGCCAAGAGGCAGTAGACTTTTTGCGGGTTAGGCGATCGATCGCCTAAAATGAGGCGACCGATCGCCGAGAGGCAGTAGCCAAATCGAAGGAATGGCGATCAATCGCCATGTTTGAGGCGACCGATCGCCGCAGTGGAAATTTTGAGGCGACCGATCGCCTGAGTGAAGCGATCGATCGCCGCCAGTGGATTTTTGAGAAATGTTTTCTTTTGTCAAATTTTTGGTATTTGGCTATTATTTGGCTTCTAATATGGGGTTGTGTGATTGTGTAGAACCATCCCAGGTAGCAACGCAACCGAGGAATTGAAGCCATATCAAATCCACTTTTGGAAAGGTACGTAGTGGACGTACGGGCACCCAACGGTACATGTATCTTATATGCTCATTGTTTATGCATTGTGGATGGGAGTATATATATGGTATTGCATTGTGGATGCAAATACATGTTATGCATGATGTTTATAGATGCATATGATTATTGGTGAACATCCCATGAGTCGTGGTCATCCCTTGATGATTTTAATGCTTGCCGCTATTTGTTTGGTTCCGCTAAATGTGAAGCGAGGGGTGGGAGCGCCGCATGTCAAATTTGAGCGTGGTTATCATATAGGGCGAGGAAAGGGTATTTGCCGCTCAATGAGAGGCGAGGGGTGGGAGTCCCGCATGTCCATTGAAGCGAGGTTATCCTATGCCGCCTATATGTAAATAAGCGAGGGGCATTAAAATACATTGTGATGGACAGACTAGGGATTGGTGATCAGTATTTGGTAGATGAGCTGGTATATGTCATGACATGTTTTGACCATTAAAAATAATCTGTTGATTATACTCATGAGTTATGGTACAGGGACAACTAAACGGGAAGCGTTTGAAATGCATGGGAAAACATGAAGTGTTTTATTATGATTATGCATTTACTCTTTATGTTCATATTGTGTTGAATATGAATGATTATTATTGCTCATGTTTGGGGGTTGTCCTTGTAGGTACACGTTTGGCATGATAGAAGGGCTAGACGGGTTGAGACAGTGAGCTTGATGATGCTTTTGTGAATTGAAGGACAGGATTATTTTTGCCTAGTGTCTACTCTAGGAGTAGTATAAAACTATAGTTGAACACATTCATTGATGGGGAATGTAATTAATCCATGTTTGGAAGTCCTTATTTTTGGCATGTAATGCTTAAGCTCATAAACTCAACATGTTATTTCTCACTCTGATTATTTATTTAGCTCTATTATGCCTTGGTTCCGCATTTAAGGATTAGGGTCCTTACATTAGTGGTATCAGAGCAGTGGTTAGAGAACCCGGGAACGAGTGAAGGGTAGCCTTAGCATGATTGGCTAGGTGCTTACATTTGAAGCATGTTTATGCATGTGGTGCATAGTAATGTATATCCTGTTATACTAACGTGCTTATTCTCATTCCTGTTATCTAACGGCATAACATATATATTGCTTTGGAATTGTTGTTAACATTTGTGTTACAGCATGGCTGCTAATGAGGAGGTTGGAGATGTTGGTAGTGTGAACGCAAGTATTGGACAGGCAAACCCTCTACCTCCACCGGCCGTAGGCATGGAACCCGTAGCTCAGTTATTACTACCGGGTGAGATTAGTTTGACTCAATTTCTGTCTTACCATCCGCCCCGGTTTGAGGGGACAGAGTCCGGAGAAGAGGCTGAAGAGTGGTTGGAAAGACTTGAACAGATCTTTGTGTCGGCTCCTTGTGCTGTTACAGCTTGGCTGAGGCTGGCGGAATTTCAGTTAGCTAAGAAACCTCTTATGTGGTGGAGGAGCACGGTGATGGAGCTAAGAGCACTAGGTGCTGTGATTGATTGGACACTCTTCAGGACTAGGTTTCTGAACCGGTATTTCTCCGCAGCGGCGAGACAGACAAAGGAGGACGAGTTTACAAGTCTGAAACAGGGGAACATGACGGTGTCGGACTATGCCACGCGGTACTCTTCGTTGCTGAGGTATGTTCCCCACATTGCCACTAATGGGCACGCAAAGATGAGGAACTTTATGAAGGGGTTGCGACCGGAGCTCTATGACCGGGTTATCACCAATAACCCAACTTCTTTTGATATTGCTCTCACAAGGGCGGAGCTTGCCGAGCTTGGGGTGGGAGCGTATTCTAGTGCTATGCCACCACCGGTACCGCAACAGAGGCAGACTAGTGACAGCTTGAGTCCCCGGGGTGAGCCATTTAAACCCCGTGGTGCCTCTTCATCTTCGCGATATGGTGGAAAGAAATTCTTTGGACAGAAGCAGGAGGGCAAGAAAGGCAATTGGTCCGCCAACCGAGGATCCACGCAAGGAAATAGGCCGGGAGAGCCTAGATGCGACAATTGTGGAGGGCCACATTCTTCGGCCAAATGTCCTGCCTGTTATATCTGTGGCAAGATGGGCCACATCGCTCGGTATTGCCCCACCCGGGGAGGACAGTCAGAGTTTCAGGGCAACAGGCCGAGGTTTGATGATAGGACTGTGCAGCAGAGACAGCAGTTTGGGCCTCGACCATCGGGAGGTCAGACAGTGGGACCACCCCAGGGGCAGGTGTATGCACTGACCAGGGAGCAGGCCCAGGCAGCCCTAGAGGAGGTGATCGCCGGTACGTGTCATTTATTTACGTACCCTGCTTTTATTTTGATCGATACAGGTGCCTCCCACTCTTTTGTATCGGTGGGTTTTGTGGAAAGACACCATATGCGCACGTCTTCTTTACCCACGCCTCTTTTGGTCTCGACACCCACTGGAAGAAATGTCGTTGCTGATCAGTTTATGGCAGACTGCCTCATTTATTTTGAGGGCAACGAATTGAGGTCAGACTTGATTGTGTTGGGCATGTCAGACTTCGACTGCATCTTGGGTATTGATGTTCTGAACAGATATCAGGCAGTGGTAGATTGCCGGCAGAGGACAGTGAAGTTCAGACCTGAGTTGGGCAGTCAGTGGACCTTCTATGGCAATGGTTCTCGTGCGAAGATTGCGTTGATTTCAGCGATCAAGATGACTCAATTGTTGGAACGTGGACACACGGGTTATCTCATTTATGCCATGGACACGTCTGGGAAGAGTAAAGAACTGAGAGTTGAGGATGTGCCAGTAGTGGCAGAGTTTGCTGATGTATTCCCAGAAGAGATCCCAGGATTCCCACCGGCTAGGGAAGTTGAGTTTGGGATCGAGCTGTTGCCAGGGACATCCGCTATCTCTCGTGCAACTTATAGGATGGCACCGGCTGAGTTGAAAGAATTAAAAGAACAGTTGCAGGATCTCCTGGACAAGGGATATATACGCCCGAGCGTGTCGCCATGGGGCGCACCAGTTCTCTTTGTGAAGAAGAAGGACGGCTCGATGCGGTTGTGCATCGATTACCGGCAACTGAATAAGGCTACAGTGAAGAACAAGTATCATCTTCCAAGGATCGACGATCTGTTTGATCAGTTGCAAAGTACCAGGGTGTATAGCAAGATTGATTTGAGATCCGGGTATCATCAGATTCGAGTCAGAGAGGAAGATGTGCAGAAGAGAGCATCCGGACCCGATATGGACATTATGAGTTCCTAGTGATGCCGTTCGGCGTGACGAATGCTCCAGCAGTCTTTATGAGTCTGATGAACAGAGTGTTTCAGCCGTATCTTGATCAGTTCGTCATTGTGTTTATTGACGACATTCTCATCTACTCCCGGAGTGAGGAAGAGCATGTGAAACACTTGAGGACAGTGCTTCAGATTCTCAGAGAGCATCAGTTGTATGCTAAGCTCATAAAGTGTGAATTTTGGCTGAGCAGTGTAGTGTTTCTGGGGCATGTCATATCGAGCAGCGGGATATCTGTAGATCCCAAGAAGATTGAGGCTGTGATGGTGTGGGCTGCCCCCACTTCTGTGCCTGAGGTCCGTAGTTTTCTTGGTTTGGCCGGGTATTATCGGCGCTTTGTCGAGGGCTTTTCGAAGATTGCCAAGCCGCTGACACAGTTGACTCAGAAGGGAGTGCCTTTCTTTTGGTCAGAAGCTTGTGAGGAGAGTTTCCAGGAGTTGAAGCACCGGTTGACGACGGCGCCAGTGTTAGTGATCCCTACGGAGAACTCCAGATTTGTTCTGTATACTGACGCATCACTGCAGGGCCTTGGGTGTGTTCTGATGCAAGATAAGCATGTGGTAGCTTATGCATCGAGGCAGTTGAAGCCGCATGAGACCAGATATCCAGTTCATGACTTGGAATTGGCGGCTATCATCTTCGCCCTGAAGATTTGGAGGCATTATTTGTATGGTACGTCGTTTACCATTTACACGGATCACAAGAGCCTCAAGTTTTTATTCACTCAGGCAGAGCTGAACATGAGGCAGAGGAGGTGGATGGACCTACTCAAGGACTATGATTGCGAGATAGAGTACCATCCCGGGAAAGCCAATTTGACAGCAGATGCTTTGAGCCGGAAAGTGAGGAGTTCTGCTGAGGACGTCATCCATTTGTCGGCTATGATGACCTCCTATTGCCATCTGGGCTATGATTTTGACATTGATGCATCACCTGTGTATGTATCGACCTTGTTAGCTGAGCCAGATATCTATGAGAACATCAGGAGAGCTCAGAGGTCAGACGATGAGGTTCAGAGGTGGTTATCTTTAGTACATCTTGGTCAGCCAACGAAGTTCAGAGTGGCCGACGACGGATCCTTGAGATTGTGTGACCGTTGGGTGGTTCCGAGTACGCCGGAGCTGCGTAAAGGGATCTTGGAGCGAGCTCATAGTAGCAGACTGAGCATCCACCCAGGCGGGAAGAAGATGTATAAAGATCTACGTGGTCAGTTTTGGTGGAAAAGGATGAAATCTGATGTCGTCGCTTTTGTGCAGAGGTGTTTGATCTGCCAGCAGGTTAAGGCAGAGAGACAGAGACCTGGCGGCGAGTTGAGAAGCTTGGAGATACCGAAGTGGAAGTGGGAACACATTTCCATGGACTTCATGACTCATTTGCCGAGGAGTACTTCAGGCTTTGATGCTATTTGGGTGATTGTGGACAGATTGACTAAGGTAGCCAACTTTATCCCCTATAGCATGACATTCACCTTTTTGAGGATGGCGCAGTTGTATATTAGAGATGTGGTGAGATTGCATGGGATCCCCGTTTCCATAGTGTCAGATCGAGATCCGCGATTCACATCTCATTTCTGGGAAGGCCTTCAGTCAGCCTTGGGAACTGAAGTCAGATTGAGCACTGCTTATCATCCTCAGACGGATGGCCAGACCGAGCGTACTATCCAGACGCTCGAGGACATGTTGAGAGCTTGTATTTTGGAGTTTGATGCCTCTTGGCAGGACTCAGTGCCTTTGGTAGAGTTGTCTTATAACAATAGCTACCAGGCGAGTATTCAGATGGCTCCGTTTGAAGCTCTTTATGGCAAACGGTGTAGATCACCCTTGTGTTGGGATGATTTGGACCGCAAATCGGTCGGAGGACCGGAGTTGATTCGGGAGATGGAAGAAAAGATAAAGACGATAAGGCAGAAAATGAAAGCGGCCCAGGACAGACAGGCAGCTTATGCAAATAGACGGCGGAGACCGTTTGAATTTCAGTTGGGAGATAAGGTCTTTTTGAAGATCTCACCTTTCAGAGGCGTTGTGCGATTTGGGATGCGCGGGAAACTGTCTCCGAGGTATGTTGGATCGTACGAGATTTTGCAGCGCATTGGCACCTTAGCTTACCGACTGGCTTTGCCGCCTTCTTTATCTAGTATACATGATGTGTTTCATGTATCGATGCTGCGGAAGTATGAGCCGGATCCGTCGCATGTGTTACAGCCTTCCGAAGTTCAGTTAGAATCCGATGTGTCTTATGTGGAACGGCCTGTTAGAATTCTGGATCGAGCAGACCGCAGACTTCGGAACAAAGTGATACCTATGATCAAGGTTCAGTGGGATCGCAGGGGTGTCGAGGAGGCTACGTGGGAGACGGAGCGGCATATGGTGCAGCACTACCCGGAACTATTCTCTGGTATGTGTTTATGTTTAGTTTCCTTTTGGGGTAAGTGCATGTGATTTCGAGGACGAAATCTTATAAGTAGGGGAGTATTGTGATATCCCCGAAATGATTAATTGCAATTTGGTGCATTAATTGTGTTTATATGATTAATTATGGTGGTAATTAATTATGTGTTGGAATGGATTGAAAGGATTTTTGGGTACAAAAATGGTGGAAATCGCGCCACTGCGCGAGGCGATCGATCGCCTGAAAAGAGGCGACCGATCGCCAAGAGGCAGTAGACTTTTTGCGGGTTAGGCGATCGCTCGCCTAAAATGAGGCGACCGATCGCCGAGAGGCAGTAGCCAAATCGAAGGAATGGCGATCGATCGCCATGTTTGAGGCGACCGATCGCCGCAGTGGAAATTTTGAGGCGACCGATCGCCTGAGGGAAGCGATCGATCGCCGCCAGTGGATTTTTGAGAAATGATTTCTTTTGTCAAATTTTTGGTATTTGGCTATTATTTGGCTTCTAATATGGGGTTGTGTGATTGTGTAGAACCATCCCAGGTAGCAACGCAACCGAGGAATTGAAGCCATATCAAATCCACTTTTGGAAAGGTACGTAGTGGACGTACGGGCACCCAACGGTACATGTATCTTATATGCTCATTGTTTATGCATTGTGGATGCGAGTATATATGGTATTGCATTGTGGATGCAAATACATGTTATGCATGATGTTTATAGATGCATATGATTATTGGTGCACATCCCATGAGTCGTGGTCATCCCTTGATGATTTTAATGCTTGCCGCTATTTGTTTGGTTCCGCTAAATGTGAAGCGAGGGGTGGGAGCGCCGCATGTCACATTTGAGCGTGGTTATCATATAGGGCGAGGAAAGGGTATTTGCCGCTCAATGAGAGGCGAGGGGTGGGAGTCCCGCATGTCCATTGAAGCGAGGTTATCCTATGCCGCCTATATGTAAATAAGCGAGGGGCATTAAAATACATTGTGATGGACATACTAGGGATTGGTGATCAGTATTTGGTATTGATGAGCTGGTATATGTCATTACATGTTTTGACCATTAAAAATAATCTGTTGATTATACTCATGAGTTATGGTACAGGGACAACTAAACGGGAAGCGTTTGAAATGCATGGGAAAACAAGAAGTGTTTTATTATGATTATGCATTTACGCTTTATCTTCATATTGTGTTGAATATGAATGATTATTATTGCTCATGTTTGGGGGTTGTCCTTGTAGGTACACGTTTGGCATGATAGAAGGGCTAGACGGGTAGAGACAGTGAGCTTGAGGATGCTTTTGTGAATTGAAGGACATGATTATTTTTGCCTAGTGTCTACTCTAGGAGTAGTATAAAACTATAGTTGAACACATTCATTGATGGGGAATGTAATTAATCCATGTTTGGAAGTCCTTATTTTTGGCATGTAATGCTTAAGCTCATAAACTCAACACGTTATTTCTCACTCTGATTATTTATTTAGCACTATTATGCCTTGGTTCCGCATTTAAGGATTAGGGTCCTTACACCTGTTCTCGAGCAGCCTCGGCTTGTTCCCTATTCAGTGCATATACCTGTCCCTGAGGTCTCCCCTGTATTTGCCCTCTAAAAGGTCGAGGTGCAAACTGCTGTCGCTGCTGAACTGACCCTCCTGAACTCCTGCCCCGATTTCCCCTGAAATCCTGTCGCCCACTACGGTTAGGACAAAATCTGGCCATGTGACCCGGGCTCCCACATTCAAAACAAGTAACACAATCTCGGACCAAATGAGGTCCTCCACACTTGAAACACTCCCGAGATCCACTAACTTGGCTTCGGTCTGAAGGTACAACACCCCTGCGGTCCACGGGACGACGAGAATCAAAACGCCGCCCGCCTGATCGATGCGATGAAGATGAGGCTCCTCGAGCCTTAAATGACTCCCCTCGAGGTTTCAAACTTTCTGCAGTTGTCTTTTGCGATAATGCTACTGTCCCATAGACACTAACTTCTATCTCAGCTAACTCAGCTCGCACCAATGCGTCATCAAAAGAAGTAGGGTTGTTAGATAAGACTCGATCAAATATTTCTGGCCGCAGTCCCTTGATAAAATGCCTCATCTTCGCATGAGTGTCAGTAGCAATGTGGGGCACATACCTCAGCAGTGAAGAATACTGTAAAGCGTAATCAGATATTGCCAAACTGCCCTGTTTCAGATTCATAAATTCATCCTCCTTGAGTTCTCTGGCAGCAGCAGAAAAATACCTGCTCAAAAACCTTTTACGAAAGAAATCCCAACCAGTAACATAACCTTGAGCCCTTGCTTCCAAAACAGTCGATTTCCACCACATAGATGCTTTCTTGGCAAGCTGAAACTCTGCTAACCTCAGCCACGCAGACTTAGCACAAGGCGCTGAAACATAGATCTGTTCGATTCTTTCTAACCACTCTTCAGCCTCCTCTCCTGATTCAGTGCCCTCAAACGTGGCGGATGGTAACTCAGGACTGAGTCAAGCTCAACTCCACCGGCAGTAACAACTGCTCATTGGGTCCTTGGCCCACAGGTGGCTGGGGTAAAGGATTCGCCTGTCCAATGGAGGCATTAACACTCACGGCATCCCCTACAACTTCAGGTAGATGCTCTGGTTCAATAGCTGCCATGCTGAAAACACACATGTTAACAACAATACATAAAATTCAATATCACATAACCAACACGGTTATCTCATCAAAGCATTAGCAACTAAGATCATTTAATCAGCAGTATCACACAGCATGCTTGCCCACACATGGGCACATTCACAAGGAAATCATATTTTTTTTGTTAGACCTTTAACTAGCCCAATATCTAACCACAAACCACAATTCACGCTAGAATTTTTCTCATGTCCACACGTTAACTTGGAACCACTGCTCCCAATTCACACTAGACAGTTAGGTAGCCCAGACATCAAACCACTGCTCTGATACCACCAATGTAAGACCCTATTAGCGATAACAACAATAGTAGTCAACTGAATACCTAAAATCAAAACTTAGGTAGAGAGGTTTACAAAAATTTCGGCAGAGTTTCGCCTTAAATTTGGCTATCCGGAAATAAACCAAACATCAAAAACAATTCCCAGCCAAGGAAATCACAATACTAAACAAAATCAAACTTAAAGTAAGTCCCAGCCAGGAAAAAAAGGATCTAAACAAAAGGAGATGCTGTAAAGTTATACATGACCAAAATAACAACATCAAAAAGGTCCCTATAACTATTCAGCTATAAAACCTAGTCCAAGTCCCTCTGGATATCTTTCTAGGCGTATTGACAATCTCCCAGATCCTTCAAAAGTTACACCTGCACCTGTTTTCCACGGAAACAGCCCCCACATGGGGTAAGCATAACAATATAACGAATAACATGAATATACAAGATAAATGTACAGAATGTAATTCTATAAGATAACAGGGCACTTCCTGAGTCTATTAGAACATGGTGAAATCTCGATCGTTCCTGCCATCGCACATCTATCACTTAATCACTCGTTATACATAGCATTAGTTTCTAAGATTGTTTAACACACGGCATAATCACATCGCACACTCTAGTGGCGACCCGTAAATAAGCACATCACTCGCCTCAGCGGTGACCCCTCTGTATATCCAACACAACACAATCACATCGCACACACTAGTGGCGATCTCTAAATAAACACGTCACTCGCCTCAGCGGTGACCCCTCTGTATATTCAACACAACACAATCACATCGCACACACTAGTGGCGACCTCTAAATAAACACATCACTCGCCTCAGCGGTGACCCCTCTGTATATTCAACACAACACAATCACATCGCACACACTAGTGGCGACCTCTAAATAAACACATCACTCGCCTCAGCGGTGACCCATACATACTAATATCGCGTTGCTCAATCATAGAAACGACCATATAGCTAAGCGACACTTCGCTTTTCAACAACACGGTGGAAAACATAATCACCAATGCTTGTACGTCACTACGTACCTCAGCTCCAACGATGAAGTTCAAGCTATCCTCCTCGCTGTCCAGATGCCCTAGAAGGTTCTGTAATAAACCAACAACTCAATATAAGAATCAATATTTCCACAAGGTGATATACATAAAACAAAATCCCCCCCCCCCCCCCCCCCCCCAACAATTATCCTTTCAATATAGTATTCTACTAACTCAACATCCTCAAATTATAGCATATACATACATCAAGATATGATAAGTCACATTCAATTTGCGTAATCATCGTTCGTAACGTCATTACATCAAGGGGTACCTTTATACATGACAAACTCATATCTTCCCATGTTAATATATCCAAACCCATGCACACAACATCCACACACCATTTTCCAACACCTACTAAGCACAAATTCTGCACACAATTCATGCACACACACTAACACACACTTTCCAGCACACACTAAACACATATTCTGCACACTCTTGAAAATGCAATTCCTTTTTCCTTTCAATTAACAAATCAAAACACATCAAAATCCATACCAAATAAAGGCCAAGCCTAGCCCTCCCATAGCCCCAAAATTTCGAACAAAAACCCCCTGCCCCAGCCCTAATTTTTGAACCCTACACCACCAACACACACATCCAAACACAAGATTAAGCTAAGGAAAAGAGGGCCAAGGGGGAGAGGAAACTTACCCACAAGAGTTTTCCAAGCTAATCTTGAAGAGGACCTTCGGATTTCTTCTTTGGGAAGGAGAGGGGTTGGCCGATTTTTTGGTTGGGGGAAGAGGGGAGGAGCTCGATTATTTGTGTGTGTGTGTGTGAGAGATTATTTGATATAAAAAGGGAAGAATCCTCTTAAAATAATACAAATTCACCTACAATAATACATCCCAAAACAAAAATAATTCTCCACTTCCAATTAAATCTTTTCAAGTCAATTTAATTCTTCACAAATCCCCCAATAAAATAAAATTATGCTAAAGTTCCATGTGTGCACAAATAATATAGCCTGCCCCAAAACACGAGGTCCATAATTTAATCACGTAAATTTTCCCATAGTTTACAATTTAAAAATTAAATATAAACAGAATACACTGGGCATCACAGGAACATAGGGGAGGGATAACATTTTGAGAAAAATAGAGAAGGCACGACTCGCAGGTCGTATTATAAATTACAAACATTCACGAATCCTATCTAATAGGTCAAAGGGCTATAACCATGCACCATGCTCAAACAACAAATAAAACATGCTATATCATTTAATTAATTAAATTCTAAACATTTTAAAATTTAATTCTAATTAAAACTGTAAAA
The DNA here is from genome assembly GCA_907163345.1 of Haberlea rhodopensis. Taxonomy (NCBI): domain Eukaryota; kingdom Viridiplantae; phylum Streptophyta; class Magnoliopsida; order Lamiales; family Gesneriaceae; genus Haberlea; species Haberlea rhodopensis. Next base: position 1,194,111 of record CAJQUN010000156.1, read on the forward strand.
TAAAATTTTGAAAAATTATCGTATGCTCGGGATATCACATGCCACAAACTAAAGCGACTAAACCAGGAACCATCATGGTTCGAACCATCATGGACCACGGCTGGACCAATCATGGGCCTAGGGTTCGAAACCCTAGCCCACGACTTGGTCCGAGCCACTTGAGCGAGCGAGCGGCCGCTCAAGACCTAGCCCATGCGTCGTCTAGTGTTTCCATCAAGCCAATGCGTCCGAAACGTTGGAATTTGATTAGCCACGAGTCACGGTCAGGCCATACACGGTGGTGGCTCAACCATCTTGAGCCAAGGGTTCAAAACACCCTAGCTCTCACGTGGTGAAGCCATTATACCATGCATGCGTCAACCATTATCGAGCCAAAGAGTTCAAAACTCTAGCCACGTCTCGACACCTCCATGCACGAAAATGAGCCACAACGACTAGATCATCTCGAGCCAAGGGTCCGAAGCACCCTAGCTCTCACGTGGTGTAGCCATGGGTCAAGTGCATAAGTGGTGGTGGCCGAAAACAATTGAATGGATTCGATTATTCGCTTCGTGTATCGTATACATTAAACATCAATTATATCAAATATAATTTCATGAGCCAAGGGTTCAAAAACACCCTAGCTCTCACGTTGTGAAGCCATTATACCATGCATGCGTCAACCATTATCGAGCCAAAGAGTTCAAAACTCTAGCCACGTCTCGACACCTCCATGCACGAAAATGAGCCACAACGACTAGATCATCTCGAGCCAAGGGTCCGAAGCACCCTAGCTCTCACGTGGTGTAGCCATGGGTCAAGTGCATAAGTGGTGGTGGCCGAAAACAATTGAATGGATTCGATTATTCGCTTCGTGTATCGTATACATTAAACATCAATTATATCAAATATAATTTCATGATAATTTCATAAACTTAATTTAATCATATCATATATGATTATATACAGTTTTTATAGCATGCAATATAATCCTAATATGATTAAAAACAATTTAACCACATAAATCCGATATGAGCCTTGTACACGGCTCTGATACCACTGTAAGTAATCTAACAAGCATAGCAACGCAGCGGAATAAAATTTGGATTACTAATACACCGGATCTATACAAAGTTGTCATATCGGATAAAGGATCAAAGTTCTCACCCTTGTAGCGTGTTTGAGCAGATTCCACGAAGCAGCACCACGTCCAACGCCTCCTTCGAGTCACTAGCAAAACTTATCAAGTTTTGCCTCAACGGTATCCACACGATCAAATCGGGTCAAGGGATACTCTAAGAACAAGTTGCTAGACTCGTTCTTAAACCGGAACAAGAAGCACACTCGATTCACAATCGAATGAACGCTGGAATTCACCAAGAACCACACTGCTATGAAGAAGCCGAGAGCTCAAGTGGTGATAGCGGCCGTGAGCTTCAAGAATGTAGGTTGGAATGATTTCAAAATTGTCTAACAATTAATTATATCAAAGTTATTGAAAGGGCTTAATTAAGTTCATGACTTTCTCAAAGTCTTATGGGCCCAAACCCATGATTTAATTAAGTTCTTTTAATCATTCAATTAAGACTCCCCTTAATTAATTAATTCATCCAATGAATTTAATTTATCTTCTCGATTTAATCTTTTGTGCGACCCGATAGGATCTTGTAATGTTGGCAGTGACAAAAAATCTCTTTATATCGCAAGCAATGAGCGGTATCTAGCAACACATCAATTGCTCTATCCTAATTTTGCTAGGTTGCTTTTTATTTCTGGTTTCCGTAACTAAATTCGGATTGTAATTTTTAATTGTGGTCGAGGACACAATGTGAATTATGAGATGGAAATTATTTCTATAGGAACATCCAACAGTACCCAGAAGGAAATAGATGCACCGATATAAGTTACATCAAAGACAGGTGAGAATATATGTTCGAATCCCTGGGCAAATAACATATAGCACCCCTCAAAAAACTACTTAACTCCTTATAATGATCAATTAAAATACAGTGTTATTTAAAAATCAGGTGTAAATCCCCCTGCAATTCTGGCAAATGAGTCTGATTTTTAAGACCTTTAATGTAATGTAGGAGTTTTATGTTTTTTCATATTTCAGTAATTGCAATTTGCCCATTTTCCTACAAATGTGGCTGCACCTTCATTTAGTTATTTTACAAAACTGAAGCCATTAAGTTACAAGAGTTCATTTTGTAATCATTGAGATGGCTCGTAAGTTCATTTTGACTTACTTTAAGATCATCGTCCCTTTGATCTCTTAGTAATCAATTCATTTGTTGAACTGCTCAAAGGTAAGCCTTAAGCTTAGCAATCACCAGGAATTTGACAATGACAACTTACCCCGTGATATCGCTAATAGACACTTTACCCTCATTGGTTTGTAAATATGCACTTTATCTGTAATCGATGGAACACAAGAACAGTTTCGAGTGTTCAACTTTTGATAGAGGCAACCAGGTAATTTTTGTGTTATTAAACCTTAAACCAACCATTGTATATATAGACAAGTGTATGATAGTGCATCTCTTAGGGTTTGTGGTGGCCGGTATCACAACCAGTTCGAAACCCTAGGCCCATCAATATATGTCGCCTCATTAATATATATATAACGTCATATTTTACCACTTATGTTATATGGAATGGACATCTTATATTCATCACTCAACATCCCTCTACATAATTAGTAGTATATCCAATGATTGTCATTATAGTTCACAATATTACATGTAACATTTGACAATATCAAGATATATAACTCCTTATGTAGGGATCTTTTGTGATCTCAAGCCCTAAGGATCACCTACATCATTATCACTTATGATTCATATAATAATCCATGTAGCATTCTCATTGTGGCCGGTCCATTACGAAGTAATCTATATATACATATGTTGATTTGATATATCATTTCCATCTCATATCTATGACTAAAGTCATCAATCAACATAGACTAGCATCTATGCATTATTGTTATCATAGTTAATGATAATACTTGACTAAAGACTATCTAAGAATAATACATTATTATTTTATGGACATTATTATATATAAATTCATATAATTACGCAGATAATGAAAAAAAATAATGAATTGTCATAAATGAAATATCATAATACAATGTGTCAAATCAATCATCTAATGAATGGTCTTTAGGGCATATTCGAACACCAACTAAAGCTAATTTATTTTTGGCGATCAATGCTATCAACAAAGCACGACTCCAAATTCCATAGTTTTCGGTACCAATCAACTGCTCTGAAATTAAATTCAAACCTGGTGTATTGCTCGGAGAGATGAAAAACGGATTTGATACATCAATGGTGGTTGTGGTGTTAGCTGCAGTCTCTGATGCCATCAATGAAAATTTTGGTCAACAATCTTAAAAAAATAGATGATCAACTATGATGAGCAATTGGATCGAATAGATGATCAACTATGATCAACGGCGGAGGAATTGGATCGAAGAAGAGAGACCAAGGGATCTGATACCATGTTAAGAAATGAAATGCATAATAAGGCAATGGATGGAAGAAGCATTCTTCATTTTGAACATACCAAAAACCTACAAATATCTAACAACTAAAGTTATTTATAGTTCATGGTTTTCGAACTAAAAACACGACTTTGTTTCTTTAAATACACAATACAAATTGTAGATGTATATGGGTTGGGCTTATGATCCAAGGCGCAATATGCATCCATTGGGTTGGTGTGATACCCGGGGATTAATGGTGTTAATCCCGGTGTGGTAATAATCCTTAATGGATTTTATTTGTGGCAATTATGAATTAATTGCGGTTTCGAGACTCTCGGGGATTTTAAATCCTGTTTTTGGAGTCGTTGGATCCAAGGGATGAGATTGCATTCTCATAATGGTGATAACCTTGAAATTTGGTCTTTGGTGAGATTTGGGGTCCGGAGTACTTGTACTGGGGCTGGTAATGGGAATTGAGGTTGGAGATATGATTTTTGAAAACAGATGATATTTAATGAATCATGATGTATTTGTGGAAGGATTGGTATTTTTGAGTTTTGGTACTATATATACCAAGTGGACTCGGTATTTCGTTATTTGGCACGGAACCCTTCCCTCTCTCCTCTCTCTCTCTACGCCTAACCCTTCTTCCCCCCACTTCCCCTCTTCTCCCTTGATGGGAAAAATCGATGGTAGCTTGGCTCGGAAGCCGGTTTTCTCGAAGATAATCAGGTATTAGTCTTCCCCTCGTCATTGTCTTCGATTTGGTAGTAGTATTGTTGTTTTTGGTTGAGTATTAATGTTAGATTTGGGTTTGTGGATTTTGGGTAAAAATCTTAAAGTTTATTGTTGGAGTTTTTATTGAGTTTTAAGGGTGTATTTGAGGTGTTGAAGGTGTATGGGGTGTTGGTTTTGAGTTTGGGTGTGAAAAAAACCAAGGAAGCTCGAATTTTTTCGGAAAATCGCAGGAAGCGATCGATCGCAGAGGTGGGGCGATCGATCGCGATGAGCAACTGTTAAATTGGTGACGATGAACAGTGCAGGCGATCGATCGCGTGGTCTAGGCGATCGATTGCAAGCAGGTTGGCGATCGATCGCGAGGGTTGGCGATCAATCGCGTGTAAGCGATTTTGCCACTGGACAGGGGCTATCGATCGCGCTAAAAGAGGCGAACGATCGCCGCCCGTAAGAAAGTGTTTTTTTGGAAATTTTGGAAAAATGTCGGGATTTTGGAATCGAGGTTTGAGTGGCCCGTTTACGGGGCAGTGTCTACATTCCAATGGGAATGCTATACTTTTAAAATGGATTGGTTGGAGCCAAAGTTAATTAAACGGAATTCTCGGTTGGGTTTTTGGCTATCTTTTGAACATATAAAATGGAATATTTTGGGTATTATGCATGTTTAGCCGGGGGACTTTTATTTTTGGTAATCGTCATGGATGGACAATAGGTTTGGAGGTTGTGAACGTGCTTGTACACGTGATTGCATGCCTATGTTTAATTGGGAGTTATTTGCATGTTAGCACTTAACTCATCGAGTCGTGTGACTCAGGCAAGGTTGGACTCGAACTACTGAATCATAAGGTATGTATGACGTACGAGCATAGCCCTTTATTATAATTGCAATTGTTGAGTGCTTGGTACACTGTATTGCAATGAATGTGTATGGGAATACATGATATATGGTATTAGCAATAAACGGTTATTGAAATGCATGATTTATGGTATTTGCTACAAATGTATATATATGCATTGGGATTTATATGGTGCCGCTTTTGAGCGAGCACTGATTGGGATGTTGTCGCCTTTGAGCGAACATCAGTTATGACGCCACTGTTGTTGAGCACGCGTGAGAATGAAATGCCTCTATTGTAGAGCGAGTAATGGAATAGAACTATGGAACCATAAGTGAGGTATTTGGAATATCTAATGATTTGGTATTATTGATTATGATATCGTTATATAGCAAATGGACTCGTTAATCAATGTAATGATTAACTGTGTGATGACCAGGGATTATAGGTGTTAATCCCGGAGTATTAATAATCCCTAAAGTGGTTTTACGTGACGATTTGGAGTTTAATTGAGGTATTGGGCCTTCTGGGCTCGTTTATTTGGGTAGTTGGGATCGTTGGATCCAGAGGTTGAGATTGTATTCACATTACGGTGTAAAACCTAAGAGTTGGGTTTTTGATGTGTCTCGGAATCTCGGGTGCTATGTGAGCACCGGTAGGGGATTTTGGAGTTAGAGAGAGAGTTTTTGAAAACAGATGATTTTTAAGGAATCATGATGTATTTGTGGGGCTATTAATTTTTCGGGGTATTTTTGCTATAAATACCATTTGAACCCAAGATTTTAAGAAAAAAATCATTTCAACCCCTTTATTTTCCTCTCTCCCGCACGCGCCCCCTTTTCCCGTCTGAACAGCTGCCGCGCGCAAAAGCGCTCCGCCCGCCGCCGTCCGGCCGCCGTTGGGCGCGTGCGACCCGCCGCCGGCTTCGTCTCGACGAGGCGCTCCTTTCCCCTCCATCAATTCGAAGTTTCATCGCGTGTGGAAGTCGGATTTTGCGGAAGTGCGCCGATCCCCAATTTCTAGGGTTCTTCGATTTTTCGTCCGATTTCTTCCGATTTCGTTTGGGTAACCTTCCTAACCCCTTTTTCCATGCTTGTGATGTGATTCCCTGCCAAATTGTGATTATTGGCTCGAATGATTTCGATTTTCGTGGCTTGGGTTCGATTTTTTTGGATGGGTGCATGAAGTGGGTTCGAATTTGGGCGTTTTGGAAGGGTTGTGACGATTCTTGTTATGGGTAATTTATTACATGTTTTAGATGTATTGTTGATGCTTAATTGTGTTCGAATTTAAGGTATTGAGTTCGAATTTAGGGCTTTGGATTTCGAATTTGGGGGTTTGGCATGTGGGATGATTATTCATGCTATGGATTGATTAATTGACATTTTAGATGAATTATGGTATTTAATTGGGTTCGAAATTGTGAGATTAAGGTTCGATTTTTGTAGGGCATTCTTGAACAAATTTCGATTGTCTCATTTATTTCCTTCCCTGCATGTACCCTACCCCGGGTCTTTTAAGAGGATAATTGTCGTGTATTGACAATGTTGTGAGGGATATGGGTGTGCTTGAGCATAGGTTGCATGTTCGTAAATAATTGTGAATTATTTATCGTGTTAGCACATCATTCCTCGGGGCATGGAACTCGAGCAAGGCTTGGCTCGGACTTCGGATGATTTAAGGTACGTGCGACGTACGAGCATTACTATATATATGTGAAATGCATAAGGTGTTTTTGATTGCATTGAATGTTTTGCGTATGGTTATACATACATGTTGATATAGCCAAGGAATGACCCAAATCTTGATATCGCCGCTTGTAGCGTGCGTGACACTAGAGTAGGATGACTCTTACATGATATATGGGGTACTGGGTTTATATGACTATATTATGAGACATTTGAGATGTCTAGGTTTGTAGAATCATGCATTCTTCGTAAGACATTTGAGATGTCTAGGTTCGTAGAATCATGTATTCATTATGAGACATTTGAGATGTCTAGGTTCATAGACTCATGTTTTCATTATAAGACATATGAGATGTCTAAGTATAATGGAAAGCAAGGTTATGAAATCAATATTAGATATTGATATATCTATATTTGCATATATATGAACTTGGAATCATTCATTCTTGATATTTGAGAATCAGGCATGCGATGTGTAAACCAATGTGTTGATTTACTGATTTATGAGATTTGATGAGTTTGATGTTGTGAGAACAGGGACAGTACACGGAATCCCGGATGAGGATGTTGCCATCCAGGGAGTATCATTTAAATTCATTAGTATTTACTTGTGTTGTAAATTATGAATTTCATTATTATGATTATGGGATTTTGTGTATTGGTATGCTCACCCCGTTGGGGGCTGTCTCTGTTGGGACAGGTGGACAGGTACATCGATGGCTATGGAGCTGAGCTCGAGCTGTTGATTTGAGGTACTCCCAGGATTGTGGTACCAGGGCTTGATGGAGCACGGTATCGTATAGAGTACCTATATATACACCTGAGGATTTATACATATTCATGATGCTCGCATGTGAGCACGATTATACTTGTATATGGATTGTATATAAAGGCATGAGCCTTTCTCTCTTTCATTTAAGGTTGCATGCAATTAGGTTGAATTGCTAGAATGATATGAGAGTCATTGGTGTATTATGTGGGTGTTGGAACCCACTTTTGTTAACATATGTGTGGTGTCTTCCCTGGCTGGGAATCTACTTGTATTATTGCTTTCTGTTGAGTATTATGTGTTCCCTGGCCGGGAATTTTGGTTATGTGTTGTACTCTTTTTTTGGGATAGCTCTATTTATGGGGAGACTCTGCCCAAATTTTTATAAAAGTTTACAATGTTAAAAGTGGCACCAAGGGGTTGGTAAAGGGCAAACATATGAGTCTTTCATTGACAGGCAATGATTAAGTATCATCAGAGCTTCCCGATTGACATTTTATAGAAAGCATGAACCACACATAGTGGTTAATACACTAATCAAGGTTTAAGGGCTTGGGGTCCTTACATTAGTGGTATCAGAGCAGTGGTTGCTCATTGGGGCTGTTAAGGGCCTAGGAAGTTATTGATAGCACATATTTATGCATGATGGCATTAATGTTGTATGACATAGCAAATTGTTTATGTGCTCTTATGATATGAAAAGTGGTATTGCTAACCATTGTGGTTGCAGGAATCGTGTGGAACACGATAGGATGACATTTATGGGGATGTCTGGCACTCCGTGTGTTATGTGCCAAGGAAGCTGGTTTTAAGAAAATCAGATAAAGGGATATTTCCGAGGTAACATGTACTTTATATTGTCTTGTTGACACATGATGAATGCAAAGTGGTGCATTAAGGTTATAGTATATGTTATTGTGCATTGTTTTTGCATATGCATGTTATGAAATATAAGAGGTGTATTTCTTGAGTCAAAGTTATCTTAGTAAGGATTTTAATGGCTTATGCTAAAGTCCATATGAAGCGATGAAGAGTCCCGCTTATATGGAGTAGCAATGCTAAAGTCCATATGAAGCGATGAAGAGTCCCGCTTATATGGAGTAGCAACGCTAAAGTCCATTGGAAGCGATGAAGAGTCCCGCTTACATGGAGTAGCAACGCTAAAGTCCAGTGGAAGCGAGGAAGAATTCCGCTTTCCTGGAGTAGCAAGAAGCATTAAAATGTACTAATGATAAGGGCTCAGGATGAAATAAGGATTTAAGGAAAAAGAATGTCATGACATTGCATATCCATACATTCATATAATGCGTTTTTATTATGTATTGAATGTTGATGCATAGCGTATATGGCTATTGTTGTTAACCCTGATGGTTGCAGGTTACAGGAAATAAGGAATACGAAAAGGAATGATGATTATACATATGTACGGGCATCCCAAGGGCAACATGTATTATGTGGTTAGTCATTTAACACAAGGTAAATCAAGGTATGCATAAGATAGTGCATTATGATATGATACATGTTGATACGCATTGTTTTGCATATGTATATTGTGAAATATAAAGTGAGGATTTCAATGCTTACACTAAAGTCCATATGAAGCGAGGAAGGATTCCGCTTATATGGAGTGGTGAGAAGCATTGAAATGCACTATTGATATTTCACGAGTCCAGGTTATCCTAGTGAGGATTTCAATGCTTGCGCTAAGGTCCATATGAAGCGAGGAAGGATTCCGCTTATATGGAGTAGTGAGAAGCATTGAAATACACTACTGATAAGTGACTCGATTCGAGGTTTATTTATAGCGACGGTTCATTCCGCTATATTTATTGGCGATGGTTCATTCCGCCAGGTGTATTTATAGCGACGGTTCATTCCGCTATATTTATTGGCGATGGTTCATTCCGCCAGGTGTATTTATAGCGATGGTTCATTCCGCTATATCTATTGGCGATGGTTCATTCCGCCAGGTGTATTGATAGCGATGCCTCTTTCCGCTACTATGTGGACGATGATTCATGCTCAGGGTATAGCGAGGTTTCATGCCACTTATTATCTGACGAGGTGTCATACCGTCGATTCTATAGCGAGGGATCTTGCCGCTATGTACTCAGCACAGGATTTTTGCCGCCTTCGAGCGATGGGTGCTGATTACGCACTATTATTGAGCGACGGAGACAGGTATGACGCTATATCACTAGCGATGAGGTATGAGATATTGCTATTTTATTAGCTTTATTGTAGCTGGCATGCATTGATATACATGTTTTATTATGCCTATTTTACTAGCATGTTAGTGGATGACATACGCTGATGTACATGTATCGTCACTAGTGGGCAATGTTTTAGATGCCATGAGTTGGCATGTGTCGTCACAGGATGACGATGACGATGGTGTAGGAGATGTCTTATTAGACATGCATCATCGTTACGATGATCGATGCGTTGAGTATACGTATTCTGTGGTATGCCTTGGGTGCCAGTACCGAGCACAAGGTGGTGTGTGCGGCACCGATGGACGTGACCCTTATACCGAGCGGGTTGCTCGAGGAATGGATGGATGCGCTGTACATGTGATTGTACCGCAGCTTATGTTTGGGGGTAATCATTTTACGAGTGGTGATACCCTTGAGGTATGCTCGTTGGAGTGGCTTTTGGCCATGTGATTTGACGACAGGAGTAATCATGGAGGAAATTACTCGCTTTCTGTCGATGTGACATGTGGTAGACATGATCACACCACCCTTGAGGGTGTAGGATGGGTCCTAAGGGAGTAGGATCAGGTTATGTTAAGTACATAGGGACATTGGAGTGTCCAGGGTGTATCAGCATTGAGGAGTGTTGGATAAAGACCCACTACTCTATTGAGTTTTCCTCCCATAGTATGTTATACCATGTGGAAACGTCCGTCTTGTTGGTAGGTTTGAGGTAAACCTAAAGAGGCAGAGACTAGGTTATCTGCCGCGTGTGTGTAAGCACCATGATGGGCTTGCTAGAGCCGTTACACTGCTCGTTGGAACCAAGTTTGGCAAATCGTAAGGTGATGCGATGTGGATTGTGGTGGACTCTAGTAGTCACCATGTCATTGAGGTTAAGGTTGTTCATGCCTCACTGAAACGGGTATACGTTTATGTTTAATCTTGGAGACTTGTCTGGGACAGCTCAGGATGTTGGAGTACCAACAAGAGAGTCATCAGGTTGTTATTTACTCAATCTAAAGGAACCCGTGTATTGGGATACAATGGGTGTTATTGTATCCAGTTTTTCCGAACGATGGTTCGAGACTTGTGGATCTCGAGTTCGATGGCACTTCCCTTGCGAGGAAGGAGGTAGTATTATACCTATTTGGGAATCTTGACAGATTCGGTAAGTTGGTGCAAGTGGTGTTGATTTTGGGAATCACACCGTGTATTGTTAATCGTCGATTTTCATCCTCCACTGAGTAAGGAATGACTCAGAATTGACGGTTGTGTTTGGGGCTTAGGGATATGTGGTAGATACCCGAGCCGAGTGCATTGAGTATGCATGCGATATCAGTGCTTAGGCAGGTATACCGGTGAGTATACGGATGCCAGTTATTGATTTCCTCCCTGTTAAGCATAGAGTATGCTATTTTTGGATGGTTAAATCTCTGATGAGAGATATGGAACACCTTGAGATTGGGAATCTCCACGGCACGATGTTTATGAGGGATAATCGTGAAGTTAGTTGACTCCCTTGAAGAGGGATTTTCTTGTGAGGGTTAAGGTATTTCCCTTATTGGTGTTTTCCTTCGAGTTATGCGACAGCCTTCCCAAGTTTGGATTGTTAAATCCGAGGATTTTCAAGGGATGGCAGGATTTCGGATTGGTTGAGTGTCGCTGACGACACAAGCGTTGAGGATGCAATGGGTTTATTGCATGCCCCTTAAGAATTTTAAACTCTGCGGAGTCTCGGTTGTTATTTATGATCATGACGTGATTCTTGGAACATCCGTAGGTGGACATCTTGTGAGATGTCTTTTGTTTTAATTTGTGGCCGTGAGTTGCCCAAATTAAGTTGCAATGAGGCGACTACTCCTTCGATGGAGGAAGTTTGAAAGCGGAAACCAGGTTTGGTATGTGTACACCGTGGTGTACTAGTGTTTCCCTCGTAACGATGTGGGTTAGACATCGTGAGTCTTGATAAAGATGCCATTGGATGATATCTACGATAGAATCAAGAGCGATTCGAATCCTTGCAATTTCAGTTGACTAACTGCTTTTGGACTGTTAGCGTTGAGTTGTGCTGACGCTCTTTGACGTTATGATGGATTTGGAAGTCTATTCCACTCCAGAGTTTGACACGAGGTCAACGTTCTTACGGTTGAGGTGTCATTCAGGATGTGTTCGTACTGTTGTATTAGAACGAAGGATGACTGTCTGATCTACAGTTGTAAGTATCAGTTGTTTCGCAGTCATGAGGCTGACTTTTGGGATGACCCGCATCGAGGTACGTTTTACCTCTTGGGTGATATGTTGGTATTGGTAAGTCGCCTTGTTTCAGAGTTGATGCGAGGTAGGTACCCTTGCGTTTATTTATACGATTCTGATATGGTCAAGAATAGAGGTTCTGGCTTCATGTTGTTGTGTAGCCTGGGTGTTACGTGATACACCAGTGCTAATTTCGAGGACGAAATTCTTTTAGTGGGGGATATTGTGATGACCAGGGATTATAGGTGTTAATCCCGGAGTATTAATAATCCCTAAAGTGGTTTTACGTGACGATTTGGAGTTTAATTGAGGTATTGGGCCTTCTGGGCTCGTTTATTTGGGTAGTTGGGATCGTTGGATCCAGAGGTTGAGATTGTATTCACATTACGGTGTAAAACCTAAGAGTTGGGTTTTTGATGTGTCTCGGAATCTCGGGTGCTATGTGAGCACCGGTAGGGGATTTTGGAGTTAGAGAGAGAGTTTTTGAAAACAGATGATTTTTAAGGAATCATGATGTATTTGTGGGGCTATTAATTTTTCGGGGTATTTTTGCTATAAATACCATTTGAACCCAAGATTTTAAGAAAAAAATCATTTCAACCCCTTTATTTTCCTCTCTCCCGCGCGCGCCCCCTTTTCCCGTCTGAACAGCTGCCGCGCGCTAAAAGCGCTCCGCCCGCCGCCGTCCGGCCGCCGTTGGGCGCGTGCGACCCGCCGCCGGCTTTCGTCTCGACGAGGCGCTCCTTTCCCCTCCATCAATTCGAAGTTTCATCGCGTGTGGAAGTCGGATTTTGCGGAAGTGCGCCGATCCCCAATTTCTAGGGTTCTTCGATTTTTCGTCCGATTTCTTCCGATTTCGTTTGGGTAACCTTCCTAACCCCTTTTTCCATGCTTGTGATGTGATTCCCTGCCAAATTGTGATTATTGGCTCGAATGATTTCGATTTTCGTGGCTTGGGTTCGATTTTTTTGGATGGGTGCATGAAGTGGGTTCGAATTTGGGGGTTTTGGAAGGGTTGTGACGATTCTTGTTATGGGTAATTTATTACATGTTTTAGATGTATTGTTGATGCTTAATTGTGTTCGAATTTAAGGTATTGAGTTCGAATTTAGGGCTTTGGATTTCGAATTTGGGGGTTTGGCATGTGGGATGATTATTCATGCTATGGATTGATTAATTGACATTTTAGATGAATTATGGTATTTAATTGGGTTCGAAATTGTGAGATTAAGGTTCGATTTTTGTAGGGCATTCTTGAACAAATTTCGATTGTCTCATTTATTTCCTTCCCTGCATGTACCCTACCCCGGGTCTTTTAAGAGGATAATTGTCGTGTATTGACAATGTTGTGAGGGATATGGGTGTGCTTGAGCATAGGTTGCATGTTCGTAAATAATTGTGAATTATTTATCGTGTTAGCACATCATTCCTCGGGGCATGGAACTCGAGCAAGGCTTGGCTCGGACTTCGGATGATTTAAGGTACGTGCGACGTACGAGCATTACTATATATATGTGAAATGCATAAGGTGTTTTTGATTGCATTGAATGTTTTGCGTATGGTTATACATACATGTTGATATAGCCAAGGAATGACCCAAATCTTGATATCGCCGCTTGTAGCGTGCGTGACACTAGAGTATGATGACTCTTACATGATATATGGGGTACTGGGTTTATATGACTATATTATGAGACATTTGAGATGTCTAGGTTTGTAGAATCATGCATTCTTCGTAAGACATTTGAGATGTCTAGGTTCGTAGAATCATGTATTCATTATGAGACATTTGAGATGTCTAGGTTCATAGACTCATGTTTTCATTATAAGACATATGAGATGTCTAAGTATAATGGAAAGCAAGGTTATGAAATCAATATTAGATATTGATATATCTATATTTGCATATATATTAACTTGGAATCATTCATTCTTGATATTTGAGAATCAGGCATGCGATGTGTAAATCAATGTGTTGATTTACTGATTTATGAGATTTGATGAGTTTGATGTTGTGAGAACAGGGACAGTACACGGAATCCCGGATGAGGATGTTGCCATCCAGGGAGTATCATTTAAATTCATTAGTATTTACTTGTGTTGTAAATTATGAATTTCATTATTATGATTATGGGATTTTGTGTATTGGTATGCTCACCCCGTTGGGGGCTGTCTCTGTTGGGACAGGTGGACAGGTACATCGATGGCTATGGAGCTGAGCTCGAGCTGTTGATTTGAGGTACTCCCAGGATTGTGGTACCAGGGCTTGATGGAGCACGGTATCGTATAGAGTACCTATATATACACCTGAGGATTTATACATATTCATGATGCTCGCATGTGAGCACGATTATACTTGTATATGGATTGTATATAAAGGCATGAGCCTTTCTCTCTTTCATTTAAGGTTGCATGCAATTAGGTTGAATTGCTAGAATGATATGAGAGTCATTGGTGTATTATGTGGGTGTTGGAACCCACTTTTGTTAACATATGTGTGGTGTCTTCCCTGGCTGGGAATCTACTTGTATTACTGCTTTCTGTTGAGTATTATGTGTTCCCTGGCCGGGAATTTTGGTTATGTGTTGTACTCTTTTTTTGGGATAGCTCTATTTATGGGGAGACTCTGCCCAAATTTTTATAAAAGTTTACAATGTTAAAAGTGGCACCAAGGGGTTGGTAAAGGGCAAACATATGAGTCTTTCATTGACAGGCAATGATTAAGTATCATCAGAGCTTCCCGATTGACATTTTATAGAAAGCATGAACCACACATAGTGGTTAATACACTAATCAAGGTTTAAGGGCTTGGGGTCCTTACAAACTGGCATTTGAGAATTTGATGGTTTCAATTGTTTTGAGAACAGGACAGTACAGGGAATCCCATGAGGATGATACCATCGAGGGAGCATATTTTGTATTTCATAGCATTTACATTGTTGTAAATTATGAATTGTATTATTGTGATTATTGGATTTGGGATATTGGTATGCTCACCCCATGTGGGGGCTGTCTCTGTTGGGGCAGGTGATTAGGTACATCGATGGCTTTGGAGTTGAGCTCAGGCTATGGAATGGAGGTGATTCCAGGGATAGAAGTACCAGTGAGGGTATTGAGCACGACGTTTTATACATTTGATACACATATGCTTATTCGATGCTCGCATGTGAGCACTATTATGTGTATATGGTATGTATAAAAAGGCAAGGGCCTTTCTCTCTTCATTTATGAGTAGCATGCAATTATTTATGGAATTGCTAAATGAACTGAGAACATGTTAGTGTATTATATTGGTGCATGAGATTTATGTGAACATGGTTGGGGAGAACTGGTCATTATGTTAAATAATGTAAATAAAATTTTTATATGCATGGTTGGCTATGATGATAAGTGGTTTTACCCCTACATGTATGATAGTATGCACTAATGGCATGGATTAATACACTAATAACGGATTAAGAGCACGGGGGTCCTTACATTAGTGATATCAGAGCAGTGGTTTGCTCTTTTGGGGCTGTTGAGGGCCTAGAATCATATTGATGGAAATGAGTAGCACATAAATATGCATGATGGTAGTTAGTGCTGTGTGACACAACCATTTTACTTATGTGCATTTATGATATGTGATCATAGTGGGACAATTATATGTCATGACATCTATGGAATCATAATATAATCTGTTGATTATGATTGTGAGTTGTAGCACAGAGACAACAAAAGGGGGCACTTTGAAATGCATTGGGATAAAGGAAGTACTTTGTACTCATGGTTTATACATTACTTATTATAATCATATCGTGGTGAATATAGATTATTATGTGCTCATGGGTTGCGAATGTTCCTGTAGGGATACTATGACATGAAAGGCTAAGGCCAGGGTTGAAAGACACAAAACGTAACCTACATTGTATATGTGTAAGGACCCTAGTTCCTTAAGTGATGATTAAAGGCATAATTAGAGCTAACATATATTATCAGAGTATAAAAGTTCGTGTTGAGACTTTGAGCCTTAAGAATTATATGCCAAGTTAATGACTTTCAAATGGATTAATTACATTCTCTATCAAATGAATGTTATTCACTATAGCTTTACACTACTCCTAGAGTAGACACTATACAAAATAATACTGTCCTTCCTTATCAAAAGCGTTCTTCACAAGCTCACCGCCTCAACCCGCCTTAGCCCCTTTATCATGCCAAAATGTACCTACAAGGACAACCCCCAAACATGAGCATACAATAATCCATATCCAACACAATATGAATGTAAGGCGTAAATGCATAAACCGTAATAAAACACTTCCTGTTTTTCCCATGCATTATAAACGCTTCCTTTTTGGTTGTCCCAGTACCATAACTCATGAGTATAATCAATAGATTATTTAATGGTTCTACACATGTCATGACATAACACCATCTCATTATCACCAATTACCAATCCCTAGTCTGTTATAATAGTGTATTTTAATGCACCTCGCTTGTCATGACAGCGGCACTAATACCCCTCGCTTAGACATATTAGCGGCATTGAATAACCTCGCGCAAAATGCGACATGCGGCAATACCCTCGCTTCAACATTTGGCGGCAAATATTCTTTCCTCGCTACAATATGACAGCGGCAAGTATTCTATCTTCGCTTCAAGTGACAGCGGCAAAGCATTAAAACCATCACTCTATATAACCATGACTCATGGATGTGCACCAAACAATCATCATATACATATGCAATCATAATGCATAATTCAACATGTATTTGCATCCACAATGCACAATTCCATATATACTCGCATCCACAATGCATAATCAATGAGTATAATAGATACATGTACAGCTGGGTGTCCGTACGTCTCTTTACGTACCTTTCCGAAAGTAGGATTTGGTATGACTTCACTTCCTTGTTTGTGTCGCCACCTAGGATGGTTCTACACATTCACACAAACCAATATTAGAACCCAAAAATATTCCAATACCAAAAATCCCGCAAAATAACCAAAAACACACATTTTGGTGTCTCACGATCGATCGCCGCAAGGCCCCGATCGATCGCGAGATCACACTGCCCGAGTGTACATTTTTCTGCACTCGACGATCGATCGCCACTTTTGGCGCGATCGATCACCAGCCTCGCCGATCGATCGCCAAACGCTACTGGAGCGTACTAACTACGCGCGATCGATCGCCGCTCCCCACATTTCGAAAATCACCATTTTTGCACCAAAATTTCTTCCCCATCTTCACCAACACATATACCAACAAACCCACAACATAAAAACACTATAAACCTTCAACATACACCTTTAAACAACCCAAAATCTAGCACCCAACCAAAACCAACATCAACCCATAACAAACCCGTTTCAAAATCCAAAGTATTAACTCAAAACAACACTAAACTTTACAAAAACAACAAGGAAGGATACATGCCCTTCCTAGACCTCAAATCTTACCAAGAATCACAAAAATGGAGTTTTTGCAAAGATTTATCCTTCTTCCTTTAGCCAATTTCGAAAATGGGTTGGGGATAGGTGTTAGGATCGGGGTAGTGTTTAGAAGGGGGGGGTGAATAAACACTAGATTCAATTTGGATTTCGTTCGGGTTAACTGCAGACTGTTAAGTACTGCAGTAGCTTCTCAATATAATGCAAGTCAGCAGACACTGAATATAGTGCGGAAGACGTCTGCTAGACTTGTGAGAGATATAAAAATGGATGGTAAATAAGGAGTAAGTAAATGACACAGGTATTGTTTCTGTAAGTTCGAAGCACAACGCTTCTACGTCTCCCCTTCCTCCTTTGCAGGAAGGTTTCACTAGAAGACTTGGTTTACACTTTACAGTATACAACCTACTTAGGCACTCACACAACTTGGCCTAAACTCCTAGCAATCACAAACTCTTGATTTTATTACAATAGTTTCTATGACACTCTCATAAAATAAACTATTTAGCTTCGAGTGTTCTTGAGCAGCAGACTTCAATTAGAAATAATATGTCACAGATTCAGTTGTACTGCTTGTCTGCTCTTTGCTGAACTTTTAGAATATCAGTGAGTTGATTTTCTGTTTTCGATGAGGTGTTTCTCTTTGTTTGAATAAGTCGCTCAACTAACATCTTCATTCTTTGCTTGAACGTATTTATAGGTTCAGTGGTCCAACGGTAGCTTTTCTGTATTAGAAAGAGATCAACTTTCCAATTTCAGATTGTCTTCTTCCCTATTTTGTTAAGCAACGGCTCTTTTATTCTGACGCCAATGGTGGCGGAGATATAGTAGGGTGCGCCGCTCTGTTGTACCTTTGTCAGAGAATGTTGTACTTATTTTGTCTCATTGCTTAGTGCTCTTACTGGGTGGTTATACTTCAGCTGGCCTTCTTTGTTCAACTGGTCGTTCATCCCTTTGTCACCAGTGGATGTCTTTGTTCAATGTGAGACTATCCGGTTGATAGTTGTCCAGTGGATGTCCATCCGGTGGATGTTCATCCGGTAGATGTTTGTCCAGTTGATGTCCATCCAATTGATGTCTATCCAATTGATGTCCTTCCAGTTGATATCCATCCGGTTGGTCTTTGTTACCCGGTAGGTCTTTAATGCCCGGTAAGTGTTCAACACCCGGTAGGTGTCCATCCAGTTGATGTTTGTCACCCGGTAGATCTTTGTCACCCGGTAGATCTTTGTCACCCGGTAAGTGTTCAACACCTGGTAGGTGTCCATCCAGTTGATGTTTGTCACCCGGTAGATCTTTGTCACCGGTAGATCTTTGTCACCCGGTAAGTGTTCAACACCCTGTAGGTGTCCATCCAGTTGATGTTTGTCACCACCAAAACTTAGAAATGTTTTCCTAACAATTTCCCCCTTTTTGGTGATGACAAAACTTAGTACTGGAGACTCTTGCTAGATCAAATAAGAACAACAACTCCTGTTTAAAACTTAGAGACAATGACAAATGTAGACTTTGCAATTTGTTAGAATAAATAAGCAGATTACAAGACGTAATCAAACTGAGCCAATGAATGATTATCATTTTTATATAAAATGAATTCGATTACATAATACATCTTACAAATTACATCAAACATTACAATGATTACAATGAACATCTTACAAGTCATTTAGCATACCAAGTTTTACAATTTATCCAAATAGAGAAACATAGCCAGTATGGAGTGATCCGAGCTGGCTAGTTTCAGGGTTATAAACAAAGGGAGGGGGAGAGAAAGTGCATACAGAAAATCTTAGAACAGAGAAAGGCCTAGAAAGAGTCCATTTTCTTCAATGTAGTCCTCTGTTCTTTTGTCAAGATCTCTGTCTTTAATAATGAAAATACTCTATCTCTGTCTTCCCCCTTTTGGTCATCAGCACCCAGGCATCTGCTGTTAAAAAATTCCAGGCTGGTGGAGAGCACCAGAACTGGATCAAGAAGAAGGAGCTAGCAGGGATGGGTTAGATAAGTAATAAACCCATGTAGGGTTGATTTAAATAAGTAATAAACCCATGAATTTGTAAAAACAGTTGCAAGACTGGTAAGAATTTTAGTTAACATATGCATGATGGATGAGTTGAGTTAAAGAACTTAGCATGGTATTTATTAGCGAAAAATGATCTAGTTGCAGTGTGAAGTGTCAGATCATGCACAAGAAAAGAGTCAGATTAAGATAGAGATGAAATGACCATCCAGTGTATATAAAAAAACAGATAATGATAAATACAAAACGACAAGAGAGGTTACTGTTTGCCCCCAAGCCAATGCGAGGAGTAGTCACGGGTGGAGGGAGGGGTGTCACCTTGAGTTTGTCTGGAGCTGTGGGACCTTTGCTGAGATGGAGGCCTGGACCGACTGGATGCTCCAGCTGCAGCAGATGTGCGTTGAGCCGGATGCTGTTCTCTTTGGTGTTGAGGAGCAGGTCTGCTGGACTCTGGCAATCGTCTAACAGTTTGAGGTGCAGCAGGTAGGCTATTGTTTAAATCTCGAATCTCTGAAGCAAAAGCTGCCTGCATAGTGGCCAGTTGATCTGATAAAGTTTTCTTAGCGTCTTGTGATATGCCCGAAATAATTAATTGCAATTTGGGCATTAATTATGTTTATGTGATTTTTATGGTGATAATTAATATTCGTGTTGGCATTAATTATTTTGGTGAAATGCTTAGTCACATGGTAGGAATGACCCGGTAGAGCATTTCGGGGTGCATGTTATGCATGTTGGGTAATTGGGGGTTATAATGGTTTAAATGAGATGGTTTGTGATTATTTGGGTGAATCATGTTTTTAATTGTGATTTAGGTGCATTATGGTAAAATGCCTTTTTAATATCATGTTGGGGTGTTTATACACCATGGTAATTGGGGAGTGCAATTCAATTTTTTTATAACCCACTTATACCCCAACCCCTCTATACCATCACTTTTCAACTTTCCCCCAAATCAACCACCCAAACCCTCATTCTCCTCCATTTTCGAGAATGGGCAAAGAGGTGAAGAGAAATCCTTCCAAAAATTTGATTTGTGGGATTTGGAGTGAGATTTGGAGTCCCCAAGAGGTATGGATACCTCCCTTTTGTTTTTATTGTGTTTGGATTGAGTTTGAAATGGTTTTGAAGGGTTTTGAAATGGGTTATTTTGGGTTGGTATTATCTTGGTTGAATGTTGGATTTTTGGGATGTTTAAAGTGTATTTTGAAGGTTATTATGTGTTTGATGTTGTTGGTTTGAAGGTTGGAGTGTTGGTATGGGTTGGAAAGGAATTTTGGAGCAAAAATGGTGAATTTTTGGGTTATAGACACTGGCGATCGATCGCCCGTTCCAGGCGATCGATCGCGCGCTGGCAGTGCGCGTTTAGGGTGTTTGGCGATCGATCGCCACTCTTGGGCGATCGATCGGCGAGGCTGGCAATCGATCGCGCCAATTGTGGCGATCGATCGCCAAAGCGAGAAAATTTCAGGATCGGGTAGTAGGGTCTCGCGATCGATCGCCCATAACAGGCGATCGATCGCGAAAGGCAAAATGTGGGATTTTTGGATATTTTTGTGGAATTTTTGATATTGGACTATTATTGGCTCCTAATATTGATTTGTGTAAATGTGTAGAACCATCCCTGGTGGCCACACAACTTAGGAGATAAAGTCCACGACATCTCCACTTTTGGAACCAAGGTACGTAGTGAGACGTACGAGCATCGGACGGTAAAACGTATTTATTACGCTTTGAATTGGTTATGCATTATGGTTGCATACATGGTCTTAGTTATGCATTGTGGTTGCATACATGATTGGATATGCATTATGGTTGCATATAATTGTGAGTCGAGATTATATTACAGTGATGAAGAATACTTGCCGCCTTCATGTCGAAGCGATGATAGAATACTTGCCGCTGTCATATTTAGCGATGAAGAATATTGCCGTAAATATGTCGAAGCGAAGGATAATGCCGCTGTCATATTGATGCGAGGGATATTATGCCGCTAATATGTCGAAGCGAGGGGTATTAATGCCGCTGTCATGTAAACGCGAGGGGTATTATGCCGCTGATATAATAAGACTGGGTGTCATGTCCGGGGATTATGGTGTTAATCCCGGTGTGGTATTAATCATTGATGGACTTTTTAATTGTGGCAATTAGGAATTAATTGCGGTTTGGCATCTCCCGAGGTTGTTAAATCGGGCATTTGGGATCGTTGGATCCAAAGGATGAGATTGTATTCTCATTTTGGTGAAAAACCTATGAGTAGGGTTTTGTGGGACTTGGTGTCCGGGGTGCCTTATGTTGGGGCCAGTCTGGGGATTTGGTGTAGGAGAGAGAGTTTTTGAAAACAGATGATTTTTAATGAATCATGATGTATTTGTGGAAGTATTGGTATTCTGGGGCATTTTTGCTATATATACCAGTTGGACTCGGGATTCCGTCATTTGGAATCCATTCCATTCCTCTCCTCTCCCTCTCTCTCGCCTCTCTCTCACCCCAAACCCTTCCCCCTTTTTCCTTTGATGAGCAAATCGACGCCGGATTTCTCGAAGATAATAAGGTATTATTCATCCCCTCGCATTTGGCTTCGTTTTGATTGTGGTATGGTAGTTTTGAGTTGAGGTTTTGGTTGGTTATGGGTTTTGGGGATTTTGCTTAAAATCCAATGTTGAGTTTTTGGGAGTTTTTATTGGTTTTAAATGGTGTATTTGAGGTGTTGGAAGTGTATGGGGTATTGGTTGTGAGTTTGGGTGTCAAAAACACCATGGAAACTCGAGTTTTCCAGAAAATTGCAGGTGGCGATCGATCTCCAAGGAGAGGCGATCGATCGCGACGAGCTGCTCAGATTTTCGAAAACGATGAACAGTGCAGGCGATCGATCACATGGTCTAGGCGATCGATCGCGAGTATGTTGGCGATCGATCGCGAGGAGTGGCGATCGATCGCGTGTAGGCCTTTCCGCCCACTGGACAGGGGCGATCGATCGCGCTAAATGAGGCGATCGATCGCCGTCCGTAAGGTTTTTTTTTTTTTTTTGAATTTTGGAAAAATGTCGGATTTTGGAACCGAGGTTTAAAGGGGCCGTTTTCGGGGCAATATCTACATTCCAATGGGAATGCTATGCTTTTAAAATGGATTGGTTGAGACCAAAGTTTAATAAAACGGAATTCCCGGTTGAATTCTTGGTTATCTTTTAAACTTGTTAATGGTATATTTTGGGTATTATGCATGCTTAGCCGGGGGGGGGGGGGGGGGGGGGGGGGGGCTTTTATTTTGGTGATCGTCATGGATTGACGATATGATTGGGAATCTTGAACGTGCTTGGACACGTGGTTGCATGCCTATACTTGATTGTGAGTTGTTTATGTGTTTTAGCACATATCTCTCGAGGTAAGGAACTCAAGCAAAGTTTGGACTCGAGCTACGGAATTATAAGGTACGTATGACGTACGAGCATAGCCCTTTAATATAATTGCAATTGTTGAGTGCTTGGTACACTGTATTGCAATGAATGTGTGTGGAAATGCATGACACATGGTATTAGCAATAAACGGAGATTGAAATGCATGGTTTATTGTACTTGCTTCAAATGTCTATATATGCATTGAGAATTGCATTGGTGCCGCTTTTGAGCGAGCAATGATTGGGATGTTGTCGCCTGTGAGCGACATCGATTATGACGCCGCTGCCATCGAGCATGCGTGGAAATGGAATGCCGCTATTGTAGAGCGAGCAATGAAATAGGGCTATGAAGCCATAAGTGAGAAACATGGATTGTCTATAATCATTGTTTAATGATTTGATGTTATTGATTATGACATTGATATATGGCTCATAGAATTGTTAATCAATATAATGATTAACTAGCATTTGGGAATTTGATGGTTTCAGTGTTTTGAGAACAGGGACAGTACAGGAAACCCCAGATGAGGATGATGCCATCCAGGGAGTATATTTTGTATTTCATATCATTTACATTGTTGTAAATTAATGAATTGTATTGTTGTGGTTATTGGATTGGGATATTGGTATGCTCACCCCGTGTGGGGGCTGTCTCTGTTGGGGCAAGTGGTACAGGTGTTGCAGCAGCTTTGGAGTTGAGCTCGGGCTGTTGATTGAAGTACTTCCAGGATTGAGGTACCAGAGCTGGATGGACAGGCGCTCAGATCCAGAGTCGAGATCGAGTTGCGCTTGAGAGGTGCTTCCAGGATTGAAGCACCAGTAACGGTATCCAGCAGAGTGTTTTATACATTAGATACACGCTCATTCATTGGGTACTCTTATGTGAGTACATATTACGTGTATATGGTATGTATAAACGGGCTACGGCTCTTCTCTGTTCATTTATGGTTTGCACGCAATTAGATATAGAATTGCTAAATGAACTAAGAGTATGTTAGTGTATTATGAGGGTGCATGCTATATGGATAATCATGGTTGGGGAATTTGAATATTATGTGGTTTAAATGCAAGAAATTTTCTGGATAGCATATGGTGTTGCACTTGCATATGGTTTTTCCCCTGATAGTATGATTATATGCACTAATGATATGGTTTAATACACTAATAACGGGTTAAGGGCACGGGGGTCCTTACATTAGTGGTATCAGAGCAGTGGTTAGCTATTTGGGGCTGTTGAAGGCCTGGAACATGCTGATAGGGATGAGTAGCACATATTTATGCATGATAGTAGTTAGTGTTGTGTGACACAACTATTTTGCTTATGTGCATTTGTGATATGTGATCATAGTGAAACGATTGTATGTTATGACATCTATAGAATCATAATATAACCTGTTAATTATGATTGTGAGTTGTGACACAGGGACAACCAAGTGGAGCATTTTGAAATGCATCGGGATACGGGAAGTACTTTGTACTCGTAGTTTATGTATTTACTCATTATAATCATATTGTGGGGAATATGGATTATCGTATGCTCATGGTTTGGGATTGTTCCTGTAGGGACACTATGACGCGAAAGGCTAAGGTCATGGTTGAAAGACACGAAACGGTAACCTGCATTTTATATACATCATGGAATTATGCATTGTGGTTGCATGTGTACATGTAGTGATGATTTTAATTCTTTGCCGCCAAATGTTGAAGCGAGGGGTGGGAGTGTCGTATGTCGCATTTGAGCGAGGTGCATTAAAATACACTCATGATGATGTATGTTGGAATATGGATTATGCTTTGTGATGCAGGTATGGATGAAACACTTGGTGAATATCCCATGAGTCATTGTTATGGATGAGTGATGATTTTAAATGCTTACCGCTATTTATTGTTTTGCACCGCTAAAATGTGAAGCGAGGGGTGGGAGCGCCGCATGTCACATTGAAGCGTGGTTATCATATGAGGCGAGGAAAGAATATGTGCCGCTAAAATGTGAAGCGAGGGGTGGGAGCGCCGCATGTACATTTAAGCGAGGTTATTCTATGCCGCCTATATGTGAAGCGAGGGGTGGGAGTACCGCATGTTTTATTTGAGCGAGGGGCATAAAAATACACTACCGTGACAATGACTAGGGATCGGCTATATTGATTGGCGATGGTTCATGCCGCCAGGTATATTGATAGCGACGGTTCATTCCGCTATATTGATTGGCGATGGTTCTTGCCGCCAGGTATATTGATAGCGATGGTTCATTCCGCTATATTGATTGGCGATGGTTCTTGCCGCCAGGTATATTGATAGCGATGGTTCATTCCGCTATATTGATTGGCGATGGTTCTTGCCGCCAGGTATATTGATAGCGATGGTTCATTCCGCTATATTGATTGGCGATGGTTCTTGCCGCCGGATATATTGATAGCGATGTCTCATTCCGCTATTCTATTGGCGATGGTTCATGCCGCCGGGTATTCTATTGACGATGATTCGTGCTACCGGATATTACATAGCGACGGGTCATTCCGCTACACCTATGGCGATGGTTCATACCGCCGGATATCTATAGCGATGTCTTATGCCGCTGACTCCGCTGTTGACTCTATGACGAGAGATCATGCCCCTGATTCTATAGCGATGGGTTATACCGCTATGTACGTAGCGCTGGATTATGTCGCCTACGAGCGATGGGTGCTGCTTGTGTACCGCTGGTGGACGATGGATACAGGTATTCCGCTATCTTGATAGCGATGAGGTATGGCATATTACTTGTGTTAGCATTATTGTGGATACTACGTGTTGCTATATAGGCCATGTGTTTGACGATGAGATTATGGATGTCGTGTATTGACATGTACCGTCATACGTTTGACGATGTTAATTGGATGTCATATGTTGACATATGCCGTCACGGGATGACGATGACATAGTTGATGTTCTATATAGACGTCTAGCGTCGTTTGGATGATTAATACATTTATGTTATGTATTGAGTTGTATGGTTTAAGTGCTCTTGGTGAGCACATGGTAATGTCTGGGTCACTAGTGGACGAGACCATTATGCCGAGCAGGTTGCTCGAAGAATTATTGGGTGCACCGTACAGGGATTATACCGCAGCACAAATTTGGAGTATATTGTTCGAGTAATGATACCCTTGGGTATACTCGCTGGTTTGGCTTAGGCCAAGTAATTGGTAGTAAGAGTAGTCATTGAGGAAACTACTCGCTTGTTGTTGTGATCGGCGGTAGGCGTGGTCACAACCACCCTGAGGGTGTGGGATAAGTCCTACTGGATTAGGATTGTTTCGTGGTTGAGCAAGGACACCGGGATGTCCATTATGCTTTGGTTTTAGAGAAATTTTGGGTGATGACCCACTACTCTAAATGGATGTTACGGTATGGTATACCGGGTGGAACGTGTGAGTCGTTGGTAGGCTTGATATGAGCCTTTGGAGGCAACGCTTGTTAGCCAGATATCGTGGCAATGTTATAGCGTGCTTTTGATTGCCGTTATACTGCTCGTTGGATTCGAGTTCAGTGAATCGTATGATGATATGATGAGGACTTTTGGTAGACTCTTGTAGTCTCTTTGTGGCATGATTGAGGCAGGGAATACCTCGAGGAGATGTTAATACAGTCAAAAGTTTTAAGAGGCTTGTTTTGGGAGGACTCAATTTTGTTGGAATACCAACGTGAGCGTCGACAAGTCGCTGTTAGCTCTGGTTGAACATCTTTGCATATGGTATGCGACGGAAGTCACAATTGTAATGGTGTGGTATAGTAAGTGGAGTGACACTACTATATTGACTTTATCTCTTGGAGAGATTTGGATTGTACTGTCATGGAGGCAGCTAGCTTTGGTTGAGGGTTGATCGTGAATCAAGCAGGGTAAGCCCTACTAGTGTTGGACTAGGTAATGGCTTCGTACTTCCAGTGAGACGTTCGAGGAGACGTCTCTGGGGTGATGCTCGAGTGCGGAGTACTATGGCAATAGTACAGGGCATCGTTGTTTGAGTATACATGGCGTATACGAGTTTCGATTTGATGATAGTGGCTTCGATGCACTATTCTGAACCAATCGCATATTTTGGTTCCGAGATATATGTTTGTATGTATATCCAGTTTTCCGGACGGTGGTTCGAGGTGGGAGGGTCATGGATTCATGACGCTATCCTTGTGGGAAAGGCGGTATTGTTATACCTGCCGGTTGAATCTTTTGGGAGATTCGTTGCTTTAATTGTGTGGTGTTGATGTTGAAATCACACCCTTTGGCTTTGGTCTGTCGACCACTATTCTCCGTGGAGTGAGAATGATCGAGGTTTGACAGCATATTTTGGGACTTTGGGTATGCTTGGAGATACCCGAGTCTATTGCTTTGAGTGTGCCTGTTGTGTTGGTGCTTAGGCATGTATATCCGTGTGTGTATACGAATGCCAACTCTATTTTGTTCCTTGTTGAACGTCGGATTAGTGTGCTTGGTTTGATGAATCTCCGGTGGGAGATTGTGGCAAATTGAGATTGGTAATCTCGATGGCATGATGTATTCTGAGGAATAATCGTGAGGTCCATTTGACTTCCCCTGAGGAGGGATTGTCGTGTTTTGGAACCACGGTAGTTCTTGTTGGATAATTCGATAGCCTCCCTGTTTTAGGATTGTTGAATCCCAGGATAAATGAGGGATGGCCAGGATTCGGATTTGTTTAGTGTCACGGTCGACACGTGTTTGGGAATGCAATTGTTTGTCTTGCTTTTCCATGTGGAACTTGAGACCTTGTAGAGTCTCGATAGTGTGTTTTGGACCAAGATGGGATTTCTTGGAACACATGGTTGTAGACATCTGTAGTGACGTGTTTTGTGTGGATTAGTGACCGTGGTTTACCAGATCCGGATTGCAAGAGGTGCAACTACTCCTTTGGAGGAGATGATCGGGAAAGCGAAACCGGATTTTTCCGGGAGTATACTGATTGTATACTAGTGGTTCTCATCTTAACGATGTGTGTTAAGCATCGTAGGCGAGTGGTGGATATCATTGAGAGATATCTATGTTAGAACCAATGGGGATTTGATTGATTTGCAGTCATGGTGGACTGACTTCCGGGACGATTCACGTCGAGGTATGTTGTTATCTTTCGGGTTTATATTTGTTTTGACATTTGCTCTATTGTAGAGCTTGATGCGAGATTGGTGTTCTCGCAGTTAATGATTCGATTCTATTGTGGACCAGAATCGGGGTTGTGACTTCACCTTGTTTGTGTAGTCCTGGTGCTACGTAGAGTATGCCGGTGCAAATTTCGAGGACGAAATTTTATTAGTGGGGGATAATTGTGATGTTCGGGGATTATGGTGTTAATCCCGGTGTGGTATTAAATCCTTGATGGATTTTTTAATTGTGGCAATTAGGAATTAATTGCGGTTTGGCATCTCCCGAGGTTGTTAAATCGGGCATTTGGGATCGTTGGATCCAAAGGATGAGATTGTATTCTCATTTTGGTGAAAAACCTATGAGTTGGGTTTTGTGGGACTTGGTGTCCGGGGTGCCTTATGTTGGGGCCAGTCTGGGGATTTGGTGTAGGAGAGAGAGTTTTTGAAAACAGATGATTTTTAATGAATCATGATGTATTTGTGGAAGTATTGGTATTCTGGGGCATTTTTGCTATATATACCAGTTGGACTCGGGATTCCGTCATTTGGAATCCATTCCATTCCTCTCCTCTCCCTCTCTCTCGCCTCTCTCTCACCCCAAACCCTTCCCCCTTTTTCCTTTGATGAGCAAATCGACGGAGGCTCATCCTAGGAGCTGGATTTCTCGAAGATAATAAGGTATTATTCATCCCCTCGCATTTGGCTTCGTTTTGATTGTGGTATGGTAGTTTTGAGTTGAGGTTTTGGTTGGTTATGGGTTTTGGGGATTTTGTTTAAAATCCAATGTTGAGTTTTTGGGAGTTTTTATTGGTTTTAAATGGTGTATTTGAGGTGTTGGAAGTGTATGGGGTGTTGGTTGTGAGTTTGGGTGTCAAAAACACCATGGAAACACGAGTTTTCCGGAAAATTGCAGGTGGCGATCGATCTCCAAGGAGAGGCGATCGATCGCAACGAGCTGCTCAGATTTTCGAAGACGATGAATAGTGCAGGCGATCGATCGCATGGTCTAGGCGATCGATCGCGAGCATGTTGGCGATCGATCGCGAGGAGTGGCGATCGATCGCGTGTAGGCGTTTTTGCCCACTGGACAGGGGCGATCGATCGCGCTAAATGAGGCGATCGATCGCCGCCCGTAAGGTTTATTTTTATTTTTTTTGAATTTTGGAAAAATGTCGGATTTTGGAACCGAGGTTTAAAGGGGCCGTTTCCGGGGCAATATCTACATTCCAATGGGAATGCTATGCTTTTAAATGGATTTGTTGAGGCCAAAGTTTAATAAAACGGAATTCCCGGTTGAATTCTTGGTTATCTTTTAAACTTGTTAATGGTATATTTTGGGTATTATGCATGCTTAGCCAGGGGGGGGGCTTTTATTTTGGTAATCGTCATGGATTGACGATATGATTGGGAATCTTGAACGTGCTTGGACACGTGGTTGCATGCTTATACTTGATTGTGAGTTGTTTATGTGTTTTAGCACATATCTCTCGAGGTAAGGAACTCAAGCAAAGTTTGGACTCGAGCTACGGAATTATAAGGTACGTATGACGTACGAGCATAGCCCTTTAATATAATTGCAATTGTTGAGTGCTTGGTACACTGTATTGCAATGAATGTGTGTGGAAATGCATGACACATGGTATTAGCAATAAACGGAGATTGAAATGCATGGTTTATTGTACTTGCTTCAAATGTCTATATATGCATTGAGAATTGCATGGTGCCGCTTTTGAGCGAGCAATGATTGGGATGTTGTCGCCTGTGAGCGAACATCGATTATGACGCCGCTGCCATCGAGTTTGAGTGGAAATGGAATGCCGCTATTGTATAGCGAGCAATGAAATAGAGCTATGAAACCATAAGTGAGAAACATGGATTGTCTAAAATGATTGTTTAATGATTTGATGTTATTGATTATGACATTGGTATATGGCTCATAGAATTGTTAATCAATATAATGATTAACTGGCATTTGGGAATTTGATGGTTTCAGTGTTTTGAGAACAGGGACAGTACAGGAAACCCCGGATGAGGATGATGCCATCCAGGGAGTATATTTTGTATTTGGGATATTGGTATGCTCACCCCGTGTGGGGGCTGTCTCTGTTGGGGCAGGTGGTACAGGTGTAGCAGCAGCTTTGGAGTTGAGCTCGGGCTGTTGATTGAAGTACTTCCAGGATTGAGGTACCAGAGCTGGATGGACAGGCGCTCAGATCCAGAGTCGAGATCGAGTTGCGCTTGAGAGGTGCTTCCGGGATTGAAGCACCAGTAACGGTATCCAGCAGAGTGTTTTATACATTAGATACACGCTCATTCATTGGGTACTCTTATGTGAGTACATATTACGTGTATATGGAATGTATAAATGAGCTACGGCTCTTCTCTGTTCATTTATGGTTTGCACGCAATTAGATATAGAATTGCTAAATGAACTAAGAGTATATTAGTGTATTATGAGAGTGCATGCTATATGGATAATCATGGTTGGGGAATTTGAATATTATGTGGTTTAAATGCAAGAAATTTTCTGGATAGCATATGGTGTTGCACTTGCATATGGTTTTTCCCCTGATAGTATGATTATATGCACTAATGATATGGCTTAATACACTAATAACGGGTTAAGGGCACGGGGGTCCTTACACTGGGATTGGCCATTGATATATATTGAATGGATGCATGTCATGACATACATTATTGGATATTATAATCTATTGATTATGATTATGGTACAGGGACAACCAAGGGAGCTTTTAAATGTGTTAAATACAGGAAGTGTATCGCATTTACGATATATGCATTTGAATTGCTATCATATTATTGTGAATTTGATGTATATATATGCTCATGGTTTTGGGGTTGTTCCTGTAGGTACTTTTGGGCGGACGGGCTAAGGCAGGTTGATGCGGTGAGCTAGTGAGGAGTGCTCTTGGTAGAAGGCACATTCTTTTGTATAGTTTCTACTCTAGGAGTAGTGTAAAGCTATAGGATTAACATTCATTGGTTGGGAATGTAATTAATCCCTTTTGGAAATTTTAATTTTTGGCACTGTAACCTAATTGGTCAAGGCATCAACAACTTTTATACTCCGTTTATGCATGAAAACCTTATTTACGCCTTTAATCCGCATTTAAGGAACTAGGGTCCTTACATTAGTGGTATCAGAGCAGTGGTTAGAGAACCGGGAATGAGAGAAGGGTAGCCTTAGCATGGTTGGCTAGGTGTTTACATTTGAGCATGATTATGCATGTGGTGTATATTGGTGTAAATATTGTTATACTAACATGCTTATTATCATTCATGTTATCTAACGGCATAACATATATATTGTTTGGAGTTGTTGTTAACCTTTGTATTTCAGCATGGCGACTATGAATGCGGGGAACCTCAATGAAGAGGTGGGTGAAATCGGGAGCGTGAATGCTAGCATTGGTCAGGCAAATCCTTTACCTCCACCTGCTGTGGGCATAGAACCAGTTGCTCAGTTGCTACTACCAGGGGAGCTTAGTCTGACTCAGTTTCTGACCTTCCACCCGCCTATGTTTGAGGGAACGGAGACAGGGGAAGAGGCCGAGGAATGGCTGGAGAGATTGGAACAGATATTTGTGTCTGCGCTGTGTGCTAGGACGGCTTGGTTAAGACTAGCAGAATTCCAACTGGCAAAGAAGTCTTCTATGTGGTGGAAGACGACTGTGATGGAATTGAGGGCTCAAGGCATGGTAATTGACTGGACTTTATTCAGAACTCGGTTTCTAAACCGGTACTTCTTGGCGGCGGCTAGGCAATCAAAGGAGGATGAATTTACAAACTTGAAACAATGGAGCATGACAGTTTCGGACTATGCCATGCACTACTCATCTTTGTTGAGGTATGTTCCACACATTGCTACAAATGGACATGCCAAGATGAGGCACTTTCTGAAGGGGCTACGACCGGAATTATTTGATTGGGTCATTTCTAACCATACACCGTTGAAACGTGGCTGGAGCATTGCACAGTCCAAAGGGCATGCGTCGGTAGGCGAATGTGCCAAAAGGCCATGTGAAAGTAGTCTTTCTTGGTCCTCCGGTGCAATAGCAATCTGAAAATATCCTGAATAACCATCAAGAAAACAATAGTATGAATGGCAAGCTAACATCTCAAGCATTTGATCAATGAAGGGTAGAGGGAAGTGATCCTTTCGAGTCACATCGTTTAACTTCCGGTAGTCTATACTGTGGGGTCTTCCCACCTTGACAGTGATTAATAACATATAAATTGAACTAAACATGCATTTTATAAGGTTTTAGGGTTCCTGTTGTTACGTGAGCTGATAGGATTACAGGCCAAAATAAAAACTTCGTAACTTAATGGATACATTCCTAAACAAGAATGCTAACGTTTTAGATTTATACTACTCCTAGAGTAGATACTAAACATAAACATAATCCTATGCATCTTGTATCCTTGTAGCTCACAGCTTCAACCTGACCCTTAGCCCCTTTCAGTCCAAAAGCGTACCTACAGGGACAACACATCATGAGCATATACAATTTTACTTAACGTCATAAAAACATCACAGTAAATGCATGAAATCTTGGTTAAGTAAACATGTTGTTCATTCGTTAACTTCTTTTTGTTGTCCCTGATTCATATTCATGCATATGAGCATCTTACCCTGTGGCATCTTACCACATCATAAACATCGTATGGCCTCTTACCATATGGGCATCTTACCACATAATAAACATCGTATGGCCTCTTACCATATGGGCATCTTATCCCGTGGCATCTTACCACATAATAAACATCGTATGGCCTCTTACCATGTGGGGCATCTTACCACATAACAAACATCGTATGAATATTTAAACGTCTTATAAACATCATCATTTCATCATAAATACTCATGCGATAAAAGCATAGTCGTAACGTAGGGATGTGTTTACCGTTCGATGCCCGTATGTCTCTTACGTACCTTTTCAAAAGGAGGAGGAGTCAACAGACTTTATCTCATTGATTGTGCTGGTACATGGGATGGTTCTACAAAACCACATAATACCATATTAAATGCCTCAATACAATCTCATATCATAAACTTAACAAAATAAAACATCATAAAAATTTTCAACATTATGCCTCTCTCGATCAATCGGCCCCCAAGGTCTCGATCGATCGAGAAAATATGCAAAACAGTGCCCAAACTCTCTGCCTCGATCGATCGATTACCGATCGATCGAGGAGCTTCACCGATCGATCGGAAAATCCTTCGATCGATCGGCACCTAAATTTCAAACCATGCTTTAAACTTTCTGCCTCGCTCGATCGATCGGGAACAAAATCTCGAACGATCGAGCACTCTGAAAAATCGGGACTTCTCCAGATTTTCTAGCACCTCATTTCCTACCATCATTTCTACTTCATAAAGCATAAAACATGCTTGAACAAAAATGTTATAAGCTTCATAAAACTACCATGCATGCGTTCAAATCACAGGTTTAACAAAACCTAAGCTAACATGCATCATAACCTCATCAAAATCTTCAACCTCATCCACAAATTCAGGAAAACAGGGCATGTTAGTTCTGCCCAGAATTTCGAGCACTTACTTTCATAACAAGAAAACCAACACATAGCATATGTAACATGCTCGAACCAACATGCTAGGAACTTCATAATACTTCCATGTAAACATTCGCACCAAGGTTTCGTTCAAACCTATACTAGCATGCATAAAAATCATCACCACAAAACCCAAACTCAACCAAAAACCCAGAAAACAGAGTACCCACTTACCCCTCTTTTTACTCCTCTTTTTTGGTAAGCTTTAGCACATAAAATCGCAAGCCTTTCCTTCTCCTATCTGCAGCTCACACCATCGATTTTTTTGGGAGAGAAAGAAGGAGAGAAGGAGGTGGAGGGGAGTTTTGATTGCAAGCATGGGTTGAGAGGGGATGGGTTGCCAAGTGGGGAGAGGTTGCACTCGGGGGAGGGTGGCCGAGATAGGGGGTGGGGTGGTGTGGTTGGGGTGGTCATGTGGTGTTTAATTGTGCCCCGGTATTTAGCACGATGTATTAAAATATCCTCACTCGATATTTTTCATCTTTATTTAATTAATACATCCTCTAAAACACTCAACATGCTTCCCACATCATACCATCATAACATAATCATAGCCCCCAATTAAATGCACCACAACCCTCTTAAACACATCATATATCATCATCATAGCACATAATAACATGACATTTTGGGGGTGTTACATTACTCCCCTACTTATAAGATTTCGTCCTCGAAATCCACATGAATCACCATATCGAAACTAAACATAAAAACATACCAGAGAATAGTTCCGGATAGTGCTGCACCATATGCCGTTCCGTCTCCCAAGTAGCCTCCTCAACACCCCGACGATCCCACTGAACTTTGACCATCGGTATAACTTTGCTTCGTAATCTGCGATCCTCTCGATCCAGAATCTTGATTGGTCGTTCCACGTAGGACACATCTGAGTCTAACTGAACTTCAGTAGGCTGTAAGACATGAGACAGGTCTGGCTCATACTTCCGTAACATAGAAACGTGGAAAACATCGTGTATGCCAGACATAGATGGCGGTAGTGCCAAACGGTAGGCCAAAGTACCGATACGCTGCAAAACTTCATATGGCCCAACATACCTCAGAGATAACTTTCCCCGCATACCAAACCGAACCACACCCCTGAAGGGCGAGATCTTTAAGAAGACCTTGTCTGCTAACTGGAATTCCAGCGGTCGTCACCGCTTATTGGCATAGGCTGCTTGCCTATCCTGGGCCGCTTTCATCTTTTGGCGTATCAACTTTATCTTGTCTTCCATATTCCTGATCATATCCGGTCCTCCGCCCGCTTTACTAGTCAAGTCCTCCCAATACAACGGTGACCTACATCGTCGTCCGTAAAGAGCTTCAAAAGGAGCCATTTGAATGCTCGCCTGATAACTATTATTATAGGAGAACTCCGCCAGTGCCAGTGAATCCTGCCACGGAGTATCAAACTCCAAAATACATGCCCTCAACATTTCCTTGAGCGTCTGAATGGTACGCTCTGTCTGGCCATCTATTTGAGGGTGATAAGCTGTACTCAGTCTCACTTCCGTGCCCAAAGCTGCCTGGAGACCCTCCCAGAAATGGGATGTAAAACGTGGGTCCCTGTTAGACACAATCGAGACTGGTATACCATGCAATCTCACCACATCCCTGATATATAAGTGGGCCATCTTTAGGTATGTGAAGGACATACAATAAGGGTTGAAATGAGCCGTCTTCGTCAGCCTATCTACGATCACCCAGATCGCATCAAATCCCGAAGCCGTCCTTGGCAAGTGGGTCACAAAGTCCATAGATATATGCTCCCACTTCCATTCAGGTACCTCTAATCTCTTCAGGTCGCCACCAGGCCTCTGTCTCTCTGCCTTTACCTGTTGGCAGATCTAACATCTTTTCACAAAAGTGATCACATCGCACTTCATGCGTCTCCACCAAAATTGACCACATAGGTCCTTGTACATCTTCCTTCCTCCTGGGTGGATACTGAACCGACTACTGTGGGCTCGTTCCAATATTCCTCTACGCAACTCTGGTGTATCTGGGACTACCCATCGGTTGCCCAATCTCAAAGAATCATCCTCAGCCACTCTGAACTTGGATGGCTGACCCTTAAGTACCAATGACGTCCATCTCTGAACCTCATCATCCGACCTCCTGGACCTTCCTGATTGCCTCAAATATATCTGGCTCCGCCAATAAGGTCGACACTCGCACAGGCGACGTGTCTACATCAAAATCATAGCCCAGATGGCAATAAGAAGTCATCAAAGCTGATAGACTCATGGCATCCTCAGCAGTACTCTTTACCTTACGACTTAAGGCATCTGCTATCAAGTTCGCTTTACCAGGATGGTACTCAATCTCACAGTCATAGTCCTTGAGTAAATCCATCCACCTTCTTTGCCACATATTCAACTCTGCCTGAGTGAATAAGAACTTCAGGCTCTTATGGTCCTTATATATAGTGAAAGACGTGCCATACAAGTAATGCCTCCAAATCTTCAAGGCAAAAATGATGGCCGCTAGTTCCAAATCATGTACTGGGTACCTAGCCTCATGTGGCTTCAACTGCCTCGATGCATAAGCCACCACATGCTTATCTTGCATCAATACACAGCCCAAACTCTGCAGTGACACATCCGTATACAAGGCAAACCTCTTATTCTCAGACGGAATCACCAACACAGGCGTTGTAGTCAGGCGACGCTTCAGCTCTTGGAAACTTTCCTCACAAGTCTCAGACCAAAAGAAGGGGACTCCTTTCTGAGTCAGCTGTGTCAGGGGTTTGGCGATCTTTGAAAAGCCCTCGACGAAACGTCGGTAATAACCTGCCAAACCGAGGAAACTCCGTATCTCCGGTACAGAAGTTGGTGCAGCCCACTCCATCACAGCCTCAATCTTCCTGGGATCCACAGATCTCCCTCTGCTAGATATGACATGGCCTAAGAATACCACGCTGCTCAACCAGAACTCGCACTTACTAAGCTTTGCGTATAACTGATGATCCCTGAGGATCTGGAGTACTGTCCTCAAGTGCTCCACATGTTCTTCTTCAGTCCGGGAGTGAATGAGTATATCGTCAATGTAAGGACCCTAGTTCCTTAACGGTGAAATCAAGATATAAATATGGCTAAACATGTAATAGATACATCTTAGAGTTCTGGTTGTTATGTGAGCTCAATATAATTACAGGCCAAAAATAAAACTTCAGTAGTTAGTTAATTACATTCCCAAAATGAATGATACGACTAACAAAAATCCTGTAATCTAACTTCTTTCAAGTCTCTTTCAGCTCACAGTTCAACCCAACCCTGAGCCCCTTTGTCCAAAAGCGTACCTACAGGAACAACTCACCATGAGCATATAAATATCACTATTTAATCACAATTCAACTTAACAAAATAATTAAGCGCATGCGGCAAATAATAGATATGCTCCTTGATCACCACATTAGCACATTTCACTGTTGTTCCTGTTCCACAAATTTATGCACAAAATCATTAGCTCACGACATAATGAACGATAACACGTTTCCAATTATATCCACCATATTTCACATTAATCACTAGAATTGTGACTGTTCCGGTCCCAATACAACAGCGGAATTTTAGGACCCCTCGCTTCGACATATAGCGGCATCATATGATATCCCTCGCTTCGACAATGACAGCGGCATGTTACTTCGCTTAGACATGACAGCGGCAAATATCATACTACCATCGCTTCATATGACAGCGGCAAGTACCTCCCTCGCTCGGAGATAAAGGCTACCGGAACATTCATCAATTCTACCACAATAATCAAACACATTTGATTCCATTCCAATATCATGATATAACACTATCATTTCACATATTCCATCACATATATGGATACACTATTCACAATATGCATCATTAAAGTTGCAATACGATTTACCGCCCGATGCTCGTACGTCTCACTACGTACCTTAGTTTCAAAAGTGGAGAAGTTGTATAACTTTATCTCCTCGACGTTGTTGGCACCTGAGATGGTTCTACACAACCATACAATTCAATATTAGAAGCCAAATAATAGTTGAATACCAAAAATTCAACAAAATACAACATTTTTCAAAATTACACAGCTGGCGATCGATCGCTCCACTTGAGGCGATCGATCGCCTCAAATTTTTCTTCGCGGCGATCGATCGCTTCAAACATGGCGATCAATCGCCTAAACCTTGGTTTGGCTACTGCCTCTCGGCGATCGGTCGCCTCATTTTAGGCGATCGATTGCCTGCCCTGCGAGAAGCCCACTGCCCTTAGGCGATCGGTCGCCTCTTTTCAGGCGATCGATCGCCTCGCACAGACACACGATTTTCCACCATTTTTACACCAAAAATTCCTTCCCAACTTCCACAACACTTATACCAACAAACCCAAAACACAAAAACACTTTAAACCTTCAATATACATCATAAAACAACCCCAAAATCCCACACCCAACCACAAAACATACCAACCCAAATAAACCCATTTCATACTCCAAACCACCACCCAAAATCACAATAAACTTCACAAAACAACAAGGGATGATATATATATACATCCTAGGACCCAAATCTTACCAAGAAATCACATGAATCAAGTTTTGCAAGAACTTCTCTTCCACCTTGGAGTCCCACTCGAAAATGAGAGGAGGAGGGTAGGGTTTGAAAGTGTTGGGGGTTGAGTAATGTGAGGGGGTAAAGATGATATGAGGTTATAGTGGGTTATGAGAGTTAATCCAATTTTACACCCCACTTCCTAACATGATGCAATTTATGCCCAACATTGTATTTTAGACACATATCACCACAATGCGCCAAATACCAATTAAATGCACGTTTCACAAAATAAAAGACTACTAGCACATGTAAGCCCTTATAACACCCGATTACCCAACATGCATAACGTGCACCCTGAAATGCTCTACCAGCCACATGACCAAGCATTTCCACATGGCAATTAATTCTAACACATAAGGCAATTACCTCCATACTTAATCATAATTACTCATACGAACACAATTTATGCTTAAACACAATGAACCATTTCGGGGACATCACAATACTCCCCTACTTATAAGATTTCGTCCTCGAAATCGCATGCACCTACCCCAAAAGAAACTAAACATAAACACATACCAGAGAATAGTTCCGGGTAGTGCTGCACCATATGCCGTTCCGTCTCCCACGTGGCCTCTTCGACACCCCGACGATCCCACTGAACCTTGAGCATCGGTATTACCTTGCTTCGAAGTCTGCGATCCTCACGATCCAGAATCCTGACTGGCCGTTCAACATAGGATACATCTGAACTCAACTGAACCTCAGAAGGTTGCAACACATGAGACGGGTCTGGTTCATACTTCCTTAACATATATACATGGAAGACATCATGTATACCAGACAAGGACGGCGGTAGGGCCAAACGGTAAGCCAAAGTGCCGATGCGCTGCAATACCTCGTACGGCCCAACATATCTCGGAGACAAATTCCCACGCATACCGAAAGGAACTACACCTCTGAAAGGTGAGATTTTTAGAAAGACTCTGTCTCCTACTTGGAATTCCAATGGTCGCCGTCGCTTATTAGCATAGGCCGCTTGCCTATCTTGAGCCGCTTTCATTTTCCGACGGATTACTTTGATTTTCTCTTCCATTTCACGAATCAATTCCGGTCCTCCGACCGCCTTACTAGTCAAATCTTCCCAGTACAATGGTGACCTACATCGTCGACCGTAAAGGGCCTCGAATGGAGCCATCTGAATGCTCGCCTGATAACTGTTGTTATAAGAGAACTCCACTAGTGGCACTAAATCTTGCCACGGAGTATCGAACTCCAAAACACACGCCCTCAATATGTCCTCAAGCGTCTGTATGGTACGCTCTGTCTGACCATCTGTCTGAGGGTGATAAGCCGTACTCAGCCTCACTTCTGTACCCAAAGCCGATTGAAGACCCTCCCAAAAGTGCGATGTGAACCGCGGGTCCCTATCAGACACAATCGAGACTGGGATGCCGTGCAATCTCACCACGTCCCGTACATACAACTGGGCCATCTTTAAGTATGTGAAAGTCATACTATATGGAACGAAGTGGGCCACCTTCGTCAGTCGATCTACAATCACCCAGATCGCATCGAATCCCGAGGCAGTCCTTGGCAAGTGGGTCACGAAATCCATAGAGATGTGCTCCCACTTCCACTCTGGTATATCTAAACTCTTCAACTCGCCTCCGGGCCTCTGCCTTTCTGCTTTCACTTGTTGGCAAATTAGGCACTTCTTAACGAATGACATAACGTCTCTCTTCATCCGTCTCCACCAAAATTGATCACACAAGTCCTTGTACATCTTTCTCCCACCTGGATGGATGCTAAATTTGCTACTGTGAGCACGATGCAGGATCCCTTGACGCAACTCTGGTGCCCTCGGCACTACCCAACGGTTACCAAGCCTCAAGGAACCATCTTCTGCTACTCTGAACTTCGATAATTGACCCAGACGTAAATATGACAACCATCTCTGTATCTCAGCGTCTGTCACCTGAGCTTTCCTGATAAGTTCAAAGATGTCCGGTTCTGCCAATAGGGTCGATACCAGCACCGGCGATACATCCAAATCAAAATCATATCCCAAATGACAACAAGAGGTCATCAAGGTCGACAACTGAATAACATCATCTGCCGTACACTTCACTTTCCTACTTAAGGCGTCAGCTGTCAGGTTCGCCTTCCCTGGATGGTACTCTATCTCGCAATCATAGTCCTTGAGCAAGTCCATCCACCTCCTTTGCCTCATATTCAGTTCCGCTTGGGTAAATAGGAACTTCAAGCTCTTATGATCCGTGTAAATGGTGAAAGAAGTACCATAAAGATAATGCCGCCAAATTTTCAAAGCGAAAATAATGGCTGCTAGTTCTAAATCATGAACCGGGTACCTGGTCTCATGGGGCTTCAACTGTCTTGATGCATAAGCCACTACATGCCTATCCTGCATCAGTACACAGCCCAATCCCTGCAGTGATGCATCCGTGTACAAAGCAAACCTCTCGTTCTCCGAAGGGATCACCAGAACAGGTGCTGTAGTCAACCGGTGCTTCAACTCTTGGAAGCTTTGCTCACATGCCTCTGACCAAGCAAACGGAACACCCTTCTGAGTCAACTGCGTCAATGGTTTAGCGATCTTAGAGAATCCCTCGACGAAACGTCGGTAGTAACCTGCTAAACCGAGGAAGCTACGGATCTCGGGCACAGATGTAGGCGCAGACCAATCCATCACTGCTTCCACTTTCCTGGGATCTACAGAAATCCCATCACTAGAGATCACATGCCCCAAAAATACCACGCTGTTCAGCCAAAATTCACATTTACTCAACTTAGCATACAACTGATTGTCCCTCAGAATCTGGAGCACTGTCCTCAAATGATTCCTGTGATCTTCCTCGCTCCGAGAATAGATAAGTATATCGTCAATAAATACGATGACGAATTGATCCAAAAAGGGTTGGAACACTCGATTCATCAAGCTCATAAACACAGCCGGGGCGTTTGTCACTCCAAACGGCATGACCAAAAACTCATAGTGACCATAACGGGTCCGGAAGGCCGTCTTCTGCACATCATCCTCCCTAACTCGGATCTGGTGGTACCCCGACCTCAAATCAATCTTACTATACAACCTCGTGCCCTGCAACTGATCAAACAAATCGTCGATCCGCGGAAGAGGGTATTTATTCTTCACTGTGGCCTTATTCAATTGCCTGTAGTCGATGCACAATCTCATCGATCCATCCTTCTTTTTCACAAATAACACAGGCGCACCCCAAGGTGATACGCTGGGGCGTATGTAACCCTTATCAAGTAGTTCTTGTAGCTGCTCTTTCAGCTCTCTTAACTCCGCTGGTGCCATCCTGTAAGGGGCACGAGAAATAGCGGATGTCCCCGGTAACAATTCGATCCCGAACTCAACTTCCCTAACCGGCGGGAATCCGGGAATCTCCTCCGGAAATACATCGGCAAACTCGGCAACTACGGGTATATCTTCGACTCTTAACTCTTCTTTCTTGCCAGCAATGTCAATGGCATAAATAAGATAACCTTAATGCCCACGTTCCAATAACTGAGTCATCTTTAAAGCCGATATCAACGGAATTCTTGAGCGGGAACCATCCCCATAAAAAGTCCACCGGACCCCTAAATCAGATCTGAACCGCACTGTCCTCTGACTGCAGTCTACTACTGCCTGGTATCTGTTCAGCACCTCAATACCCACAATGCAGTCGAAGTCCGACATACCCAGAATAATCAAATCTGACTTCAACTCGTTGCCCTCAAAATAAATGAGGCCGTCATCAACAAACTGATCTGCAATCACACTCTTTCCAGCGGGTGTCGAAACCACAAGAGGCGTGGGTGACGGAGTCGTGCATATACGGTGCCTCTCCACAAAACTCGTCGACACAAAGGAGTGTGACGCACCTGTATCTATCAAAATATAAGCAGGGTGCGTAAATAAATAACACGTACCCGCTATCACTTCTTCTGGAGCTGCTGTAGCCTGCTCCCTGGTGAGGGCATACACTTGCCCTTGAGGTGGCCCCAAGGGCTGTCCTCCCAATGGCCTCGGTGCAAATGGTGGTCTCTGCTGTGCTGGCCTGTCTGAAGGTCTCCCCATAGTATTCTGTGGCCCTCCCCGATTAGGACAATTTCGGGCCAAGTGCCCATGTTTCCCACACTCATAACAAGCAGAGCATACTTTCACTGAATGGGGTCCCCCGCACAGAAAACACTTAACCTTCTCAAAATTGCTAGCCTGAGACTGTCCCCTATGAGACGGAGCATTACTTCCACGACCACCCCTTCCACGAGCATCTTGCCATCTACCACCGAATCTGGAAGATGATGAGTTTCCCTTTGGCTTAAAATGGTCGCCCCTTGGTTTCAAGTTCTCAGGGGTCGGCCTCTGTGATGGTGCTGGAGGCGGTGCCACAGTCGGATATGCACCCACTCCTAATTCTGCCAATTCAGCTCGCGCTAGGGCGTCATCAAAACAAGTAGGGCCATAAGTGATCACCCTATCATACAACTCCGGCCTCAAGCCTTTCATAAAATTCCTCATCTTTGCTTGGGTGCTAGAGGCGATATGAGGCACATATCTGAGTAAAGAACAGTATTGGAGGGCATAGTCAGACACCGGCATAGTACCTTGCCTCAAGCTATTGAATTCGTCCTCTTTGGCCTGCCGTGCAGCTGCTGAGAAGTACCGGGTCAAAAATCGAGTCCTAAACAGCTTCTAGTTTATTTCCTGACCCTGAGCTTCTTGTTCAATCACTGTGGTCTTCCACCACATCAACGCCTTTTTGGCCAATTGAAATTCTGCTAGCCGTATCCAAGCTGTCTTTGCGCATGGGGCAGCTACAAATATCTGCTCCAACCTCTCTAGCCATTCCTCAGCCTTCTCCCTCGTTTCAGTCCCTTCAAAAGTCGGGGGCCGATAAGCTAGAAATTGTGTCAAAC
This sequence comes from Haberlea rhodopensis, assembly GCA_907163345.1. Classification (NCBI taxonomy): domain Eukaryota; kingdom Viridiplantae; phylum Streptophyta; class Magnoliopsida; order Lamiales; family Gesneriaceae; genus Haberlea; species Haberlea rhodopensis. The sequence continues at coordinate 1,237,135 of CAJQUN010000156.1, forward strand.
TCAGTTCTCCCGGCAATAGTTGTTGTTCAGACGGCTCTTCGCCCAAAGCTGGCGGCGGTAGGGGATTTGTATGTCTGGCACTGGCATTTACACTTATAGCATCACCAACATCGACATTTGCTGCCATACTGCAACACAAGGGTTAACAACAATATACAAAACAGTTCACATAATACATCGTTAGAAAACCATAACACGATAGCATAACAGTCACATGCTTCATATGCGCGCAACATATTTAAAAGTAGACGCCTAGTCAACTCATTGCTAAGGCTACCCTTCACTCGTTCCCGGGTTCTCTAACCACTGCTCTGATACCACTAATGTAAGGACCCTAGTTCCTTAACGGTGAAATCAAGATATAAATATGGCTAAACATGTAATAGATACATCTTAGAGTTCTGGTTGTTATGTGAGCTCAATATAATTACAGGCCAAAAATAAAACTTCAGTAGTTAGTTAATTACATTCCCAAAATGAATGATACGACTAACAAAAATCCTGTAATCTAACTTCTTTCAAGTCTCTTTCAGCTCACAGTTCAACCCAACCCTGAGCCCCTTTGTCCAAAAGCGTACCTACAGGAACAACTCACCATGAGCATATAAATATCACTATTTAATCACAATTCAACTTAACAAAATAATTAAGCGCATGCGGCAAATAATAGATATGCTCCTTGATCACCACATTAGCACATTTCACTGTTGTTCCTGTTCCACAAATTTATGCACAAAATCATTAGCTCACGACATAATGAACGATAACACGTTTCCAATTATATCCACCATATTTCACATTAATCACTAGAATTGTGACTGTTCCGGTCCCAATACAACAGCGGAATTTTAGGACCCCTCGCTTCGACATATAGCGGCATCATATGATATCCCTCGCTTCGACAATGACAGCGGCATGTTACTTCGCTTAGACATGACAGCGGCAAATATCATACTACCATCGCTTCATATGACAGCGGCAAGTACCTCCCTCGCTCGGAGATAAAGGCTACCGGAACATTCATCAATTCTACCACAATAATCAAACACATTTGATTCCATTCCAATATCATGATATAACACTATCATTTCACATATTCCATCACATATATGGATACACTATTCACAATATGCATCATTAAAGTTGCAATACGATTTACCGCCCGATGCTCGTACGTCTCACTACGTACCTTAGTTTCAAAAGTGGAGAAGTTGTATAACTTTATCTCCTCGACGTTGTTGGCACCTAAGATGGTTCTACACAACCATACAATTCAATATTAGAAGCCAAATAATAGTTGAATACCAAAAATTCAACAAAATACAACATTTTTCAAAATTACACAGCTGGCGATCGATCGCTCCACTGAGGCGATCGATCGCCTCAAATTTTTCTTCGCGGCGATCGATCGCTTCAAACATGGCGATCGATCGCCTAAACCTTGGTTTGGCTACTGCCTCTCGGCGATCGGTCGCCTCATTTTAGGCGATCGATCGCCTGCCCTGCGAGAAGCCCACTGCCCTTAGGCGATCGGTCGCCTCTTTTCAGGCGATCGATCGCCTCGCACAGACACACGATTTCCACCATTTTTACACCAAAAATTCCTTCCCAACTTCCACAACACTTATACCAACAAACCCAAAACACAAAAACACTTTAAACCTTCAATATACATCATAAAACAACCCCAAAATCCCACACCCAACCACAAAACATACCAACCCAAATAAACCCATTTCATACTCCAAACCACCACCCAAAATCACAATAAACTTCACAAAACAACAAGGGATGATATATATATACATCCTAGGACCCAAATCTTACCAAGAAATCACAAGAATCAAGTTTTGCAAGAACTTCTCTTCCACCTTGGAGTCCCACTCGAAAATGAGAGGAGGAGGGTAGGGTTTGAAAAGTGTTGGGGGTTGAGTAATGTGAGGGGGTAAAGATGATATGAGGTTATAGTGGGTTATGAGAGTTAATCCAATTTTACACCCCACTTCCTAACATGATGCAATTTATGCCCAACATTGTATTTTAGACACATATCACCACAATGCGCCAAATACCAATTAAATGCACGTTTCACAAAATAAAAGACTACTAGCACATGTAAGCCCTTATAACACCCGATTACCCAACATGCATAACGTGCACCCTGAAATGCTCTACCAGCCCACATGACCAAGCATTTCCACATGGCAATTAATTCTAACACATAAGGCAATTACCTCCATACTTAATCATAATTACTCATACGAACACAATTTATGCCTTAAACACAATGAACCATTTCGGGGACATCACAGTCAATGAAGACTATGACGAACTGATCCAAAAATGGCTGGAACACCCTGTTCATCAAACTCATGAAAACGGCTGGGGCGTTGTCACCCCAAAAGGCATGACTAGGAATTCATAGTGCCCATATTGTTGGGATATGCCCTAAGACAAGTCATTAGATGATTGTTTAAGACATACAATGTTTATGGATTTATGAATGGCAATTCATTATTATATATTATTCTTTTAACTGTGCATTATGAATTAATATATATGTTAATGTCCTTAGAATAATATTGTATTATTCTTAAAGATGTTCCTAGTCAAGTATTATCATGAAAGGGATAATGATAATACGTAGAGACTAGTATATGTTGATCGATGAATTGTTCATTGATATGAGATATCAAATCAACATATGGGTACATGTTAGAGAACGATGTACTGAACAGACCCACCATGAGAATGCAACATGGATAGTTATATGATCGTCATATGCAATTCTCATAGTGATAATATGTATGTAATCCTTACGACTTGTGATCATCAGAGATCCCAACATAAGGAGTTATGTATCTTGATATCGTCAAACGTTACCCGTAACAGGATATACTATAAAGGCGACTATTGGATACACTACGAATTATGTAGAGGGATGTTGACTGATCGAGATAGGATTTGTCCCTCCTATATAACAGGAGATGTGTTAGGCCCTTGATCAAGTGAGAACTAAAATGCATGGCCATGCTCGAATGAGTCGATATGAGATATCGAGCTTATTCGTTTATTCTAGTTCTACTTGGGGATCAAGAAATAAAGATTGGATATACGAGTATGACTATTCCATGACTCGTGTTCAATCTAAACACAAAGGACAAATGGATTAAGTTACATGATTAATATTATCACAAGTTCTAAAGGTTATGTCGAGTCATTGACATTCTCGTAATTTGGGTAGCATCGATGTGTTGCTAGATACCGCTCGATGCTTGCGACATAAAATGAGATTTTATGTCACTGCCAACATTACGAGATCCTATCGGGTCGCACAAAAGATTAAATCGAGAAGGGAAATTAAATTCATGAGATGAATTAAATAATTAAGAGGAGTCTTAATTAATAATCATAAGGATTAATTAAATCATGGGCTTAAGCCCATGAAGCTTTAAGAAAGCCTTTAATTAATTATATTTAATATGATTGCATGGGTTTTAATTGTAAGACAATTGATATAACACTACACAATATCATAACCTACAAGAGAAGCTCACGGCCGCCGACTTCAAGGAGAAGCTCTCGGTTTTCTTGATAACCGAGGAGTGATCTTGATGGTTTGGTGGTTGTTTCGATTGTGAATCGAGTTAGCTTCGTGTATAGGATTAATAACTTGTCTAGCAACGTGTTATTAATCCATCCCTTCACCCGATTTGATCGTGTGGATACTGTTGAGGCAAAACCAATCGAGTTTTGCTTAGTGACTCGAAAAGGCGTAGGACGTGGTGCAGCTCCGTGGATTCGGCTTCAAACACGCTACAAGGGTAAGACACTTGTAATTCTCTAATCCGATATGAATCCCTATGTATAGATCACTGGTTTGTAATCCCAAAATTTTATTCCGCTGCGTTGTATGCTCATGGGGTTACTTACAGTGGTATCAGAGCCGTGTACAAGGCTCATATCGGATTTTATGTGGTTAAATAGTTTAATCATGTTAGAATTAATATTGCATGCTATTTAAAACTGTATTTTCATATATGATATGGAAAAATCGATTTTGTGAAGATCATCGTATGATAATATATATGATATAATTGACGGATCGAAATATATGATAATTCGTGATCAAAAACCGGAACATGGCTCGTGTAGGCTCACGGCCGAGGCCACCAAGGTGCTAGGGTTTCGAACCCTAGTCACCATGGCTCGGCCGTCGCTACAAAGTGGCTAGGGTTTTGAACCCTAGTCAAATTGGCCTCTCGGCCGCCGCCTAAGAGCTAGGGTTCGGACCCTGGCTCGAGCATGGGTCAAGCCGTCGCACTATCTAGGGTTTTGAACTCTTTTGGCTCGATAAAGTATTGAGAAGGTGCAAGTTGGCTCGATAGAATCAAGATGGTGCAAGGCGGCTAGGGTTTTGAACCCTAGCAGCGCCGCACCCAAGCCGCCGCATGGACCATGGCTCGGCCATGGGCTAGGGTTTCGAACCCTAGGCCCACTATTGGTCCAGCCGTGGGTTTTGGTTCGAACCATGGTGGTTCGTGTTTTAGTCGCTTTAGTTCGTGGCATGTGATGTCCCGAGCGTACGATAATTTTTCAAAATTTATTTTACAGTTTTAATTAGAATTAAATTTAAATTGTTTAGAATTTAATTAATTAAATGTTAATGCATGCTTTATGTGTTGTTTGAGCATGGTGCGTGGTTATAGCCCTTTGACCTATTAGATAGGATTTGTGAATGATTGTAATTTATTATACGACCTGCGTGTCGTGCCTTTCTCTATTTCATTCTAAATGTTATCCCTCCCCTATGTTCCCCTCGAATGTGAATCGAGGAATTCTATATCTTGTAAAATAGTGTAGTTTATTTTATTGATGGTGATCAATGAAGATGGAGCATCGTGCCGGGATGAGGAGGCCATTCACAAATTGGAGCCAAAGGAAGGTGCTTATGAAGTTACCTTAGGTTGACTCATAGGAGTTTCTCATTGGCTTGAGAAACTCATTAGTAGGGGCTATAACCATGTCACGTTTTAATTATGTATGTTGATGCATGATTTATCTTATGTTTTAGTTTGATAATAGTATTACACATATATGTAGATATGTATACAACTATATGTAGTGGACATATTTTAAATTATCAAATTAATCATGAGATCAATAAATCCCTCTAAAATATTAAGTTTTAGATGCCTTCCAAATAAAAGTACTCGTCAATAACTTCGATTGTACATGTGTGGGTTTGCCAAAGCAAAGCACCGTGGCAATCTTAGTAAGGCGCGAAAGGATAAAAGTGATATCCGTCATACTTTAATTGGGTACGACTTAACTAGGTTATCTCAATAGGATTGGGAACCTAGAGGCATGGGTTGGATTATAATTCATTTGATGAATTGAACAAAGTGTTGTTCGTCCAACTATCCAAGAATTATATGTGATGTAATTGACAAAGTGTTGTCTACCTAAATAACCGAGTCTTGGGCGATTAGCCAAAGCTAACTCAAGATTAAGTGAAATATGGATCTTGGCCCACTAAAAGTTTCGAGGGTTGATATTTTTCAAATAAAATAGTGGGAGTATCATTTAATATAAGACCATGTTAAATGATTTAAATCATAAACTTATTTTGCATATTTATATTGTAGATATCCATGGCAACTACAAACGTTACTAGCACTTTATCACTGCGATCGGTCCTTGAGAAGGACAAACTAAATGGGACGAATTTCCTAGACTGGCATAGGAACTTGAGGATAGTCCTCAAACAAGAAAAGAAACAGTATGTTCTAGAGGAACCCTTGCTCACTGAGGAACCTCCCCTAACAGCTACAAGAGCTGAAAAAGATGCTTACAAGAAGCATCAGAGTGACGCACTTGATGTTGGGTGCCTCATGCTCGCCACTATGAACTCTGAGCTTCAGAAGCAACATGAGGAAATGGAGGCGTTCGATATGATCGAACACTTAAAGCAGTTGTACCAACAGCAAGCTAGACAAGAGAGGTATGACGTCTCTAAAGCGTTGTTCCAGTGCAGGATGGTAGAGGGAAGCTTAGTTGGAACTCATGTGCTCAAGATGATTGGGTACATTGAGAATCTGGATAAGCTAGGTTTTCCATTGGACCAAGAGTTGGCCACCGATGTAATCTTGCAATCGTTGCCGGAGAGCTTCAGTCAATTTGTAGTAAATTACAATATGACTGATATGGAAAAGACTCTGCCCCAGTTGCTTGGTATGTTGAGAACATATGAAGCAAATACTAAGAAGACTAAGGCCACAAATGTCCTTATTGTGAATAAGGGCAAAGGAAGGGCCAAAGCCAAAGGCAACAAGAAAGCAAAGAAGGTCTTTGCTAAATCTAAGCCGAAGTCTTCTGCACTGAAGCCAAAGGGAGGGATAGCAAAGGAAGGGAACTGTTTCCATTGCGGTGAGACCGGCCATTGGAAAAGGAACTGCAAAGTATATCTGGAGGATCTAAAGAAAGGAAGTGTGACTTCCGCTTCAGGTATTTTTGTTATAGAAGTCAATTTATCTACTTCTTCATCATGGGTATTAGATACTGGATGTGGATCTCACATTTGTGTAAATGTGCAGGATCTCAAAAGGAGTAGGACATTGGCAAAAGGTGAAGTTGATCTCCGAGTTGGAAATGGAGCAAGAGTTGCTGCATTAGCTATAGGAGATTATCATTTAGCTTTACCTTCTGGTTTATCGTTGATTTTAAAAGACTGTTATTTTGTGCCTTCAATTACTAAAAACATTATATCTATTTCTTGTTTAGACAAGTATGGTTTTTCATTTATAATAAAGGACAATTGTTGTTCTATTTATTTAAATGATATGTTTTATGCTGATGCACAAATGGTGAATGGTCTTTATGTATTAAATCTTGATATGCCTATCTATAACATAAATACTAAAAGGATTAAAAATAATGATTGTAATCCGACTTATCTCTGGCACTGTCGCTTGGGTCACATAAACGAGAACCGCATATCTAAACTTCATAAGGATGGAGTATTAGATTCATTTGATTTTGAATCATATGAAACATGCGAATCTTGTTTAATGGGCAAGATGACTAAAGCCCCTTTCAAGGGACACGTTGAAAGGGCAAATGTTTTATTGGGACTAATACATAGTGATGTATGTGGACCAATAAGTACACCAGCTAGAGGTGGTTTTCAATACTTCGTTACATTTACTGATGACCTCAGTAGATATGGGTATGTGTACCTAATGAAACATAAGCATGAAACCTTTGAAAAGTTCAAAGATTTCAAGAATGAAGTACAAAACCAACTTGGCAAAAGTATCAAAATCCTTCGATCAGATCGAGGAGGAGAATACTTAAGCCAAGAGTTTCATGACTATCTAAAGGAGTGTGGGATAGTCCCACAACTCACTCCTCCGTATACTCCACAATGGAATGGTGTATCCGAGAGGAGAAATCGAACCTTGTTAGACATGGTTAGATCAATGATGAGTCATGCAGATCTTCCGATATCATTTTGGGGACACGCTCTAGAAACAGCGATTTTCTTACTGAACCGTGTTCCATCTAAATCAGTGGAAAAGACACCATATGAGATATGGACTGGGAAGCGTCCTAGTATGTCTTTTATGAAGATTTGGGGTTGTGAGGCTTTCGTTAGACGTCACGCCACTAACAAACTTGGACCCAAATCTGATAAGTGTTTATTTGTGGGGTATCCTAAGGAAACGAAAGGATACTATTTCTATTATCCCACCGAGAACAAAATAGTTGTTGCTCGGACTGGTGTATTTCTTGAAAGAGAATTTATTTCTAGAAAAACCAGTGGGAGAAAAATAGAACTTAGTGAAGTTCAACCACAAGAAAACACTGAACCTGAAATTGAGATGGAAACAGAGCAGGCACCACAAACTGTTGTGGAAGAAGCACCTGCTCAAGAGACACAAGCCCAGCGTAGGTCTGTAAGAGAACACCGGGAGCCACAGAGATATGGATTTCTTGTGACTCAACAAGGTGACTTACTACTTATTGATGAGGATGAGCCGTCATCTTATCAACAAGCTATTATGGGCAATGATTCTGAGAAATGGCAAGAGGCCATGAAATCTGAGATGGAATCCATGTATGCAAACCAAGTATGGACTTTGGTTGATCCACCTGAAGGGGTACGACCCATAGGGTGCAAATGGATTTTCAAGAAAAAGACCGATATGGATGGTAATGTACAAACCTATAAAGGTCGGCTGGTTGCAAAAGGATTCAAACAAATTCATGGTATTGACTATGATGAAACCTTTTCACCAGTGGCCATGGTTAAATCCATAAGGATCTTACTTGCAATAGCTGCATTTCATGATTATGAAATCTGGCAGATGGATGTCAAAACAGCTTTCCTTAATGGAAATCTGCTCGAGGATGTGTACATGACACAGCCCGAGGGTTTTGTCGATCCAAAGGATGCTGGAAAGATATGCAAGCTACAACGATCCATTTATGGATTGAAGCAAGCTTCTCGGAGTTGGAATCTTCGTTTTGATGATGCAATCAAAGAGTTTGGTTTTATCAAAAATGAAGATGAACCTTGTGTCTACAAGAAGGTCAGTGGGAGCATAATCATTTTCCTAGTGTTGTATGTAGATGACATACTTCTTATTGGAAATGATATCCCTGCCTTACAATCTGTAAAGATTTGGCTAGGGAACTGCTTTTCAATGAAAAACTTAGGAGAAGCTACCTATGTATTAGGAATCAAGATCTATAGAGATAGATCGAGAAGGCTTCTTGGTCTAAGTCAAAGTACATACATAGACAAGGTGCTTAAAAGGTTTAGCATGCAAGAATCCAAGAAAGGATTCGTGCCTATGACACATGGTATTTATCTCTCGAAGGAACAGTGTCCTTCAACACCAGATGAGAGACAACGCATGAGTAAGATTCCATACGCATCAGCTATTGGATCTATCATGTATGCCATGATATGTACTCGTCCCGATGTATCGTATGCTTTGAGCATGACGAGCAGATATCAAGTTGATCCAGGTGAAGGTCACTGGATTGCTGTCAAGAACATCCTGAAGTACTTGAGAAGGACTAAGGATACATTCTTGATTTATGGAGGTGAGGAAGAGCTCAATGTAATGGGTTACACTGATGCAAGCTTCCAAACCGACAAAGATGATTTTCGATCGCAATCTGGATATGTGTATTGCCTGAATGGAGGTGCTGTGAGCTGGAAGAGTTCAAAGCAAGAAACAGTAGCCGATTCTACAACGGAAGCTGAGTATATTGCTGCCTCGGATGCAGCAAAGGAAGCTGTTTGGATGAGGAAGTTCATTTCTGAACTTGGAGTGGTGCCTAGCATTAAAGATCCGATAGAACTCTATTGTGACAACAATGGAGCGATCGCATTGGCTAAGGAACCAAGATCTCACCAAAGATCCAAGCACATACTTAGGCGTTTCCATTTCATTCGAGAAATCGTTGAAAGGGGAGATGTTAAAATATGCAAAGTACCAACAGATGATAATGTATCTGACCCATTGACGAAGCCGCTGTCACAGCAGAAGCATGATCGTCATACTAGATCTCTAGGCATTAGGTATATGTCTGAGTGGTCTTAGTGCAAGTGGGAGATTTGTTGGGATATGCCCTAAGACAAGTCATTAGATGATTGTTTAAGACATACAATGTTTATGGATTTATGAATGGCAATTCATTATTATATATTATTCTTTTAACTGTGCATTATGAATTAATATATATGTTAATGTCCTTAGAATAATATTGTATTATTCTTAAAGATGTTCCTAGTCAAGTATTATCATGAAAGGGATAATGATAATACGTAGAGACTAGTATATGTTGATCGATGAATTGTTCATTGATATGAGATATCAAATCAACATATGGGTACATGTTAGAGAACGATGTACTGAACAGACCCACCATGAGAATGCAACATGGATAGTTATATGATCGTCATATGCAATTCTCATAGTGATAATAATGTATGTAATCCTTACGACTTGTGATCATCAGAGATCCCAACATAAGGAGTTATGTATCTTGATATCGTCAAACGTTACCCGTAACAGGATATACTATAAAGGCGACTATTGGATACACTACGAATTATGTAGAGGGATGTTGACTGATCGAGATAGGATTTGTCCCTCCTATATAACAGGAGATGTGTTAGGCCCTTGATCAAGTGAGAACTAAAATGCATGGCCATGCTCGAATGAGTCGATATGAGATATCGAGCTTATTCGTTTATTCTAGTTCTACTTGGGGATCAAGAAATAAAGATTGGATATACGAGTATGACTATTCCATGACTCGTGTTCAATCTAAACACAAAGGACAAAGGGATTAAGTTACATGATTAATATTATCACAAGTTCTAAAGGTTATGTCGAGTCATTGACATTCTCGTAATTTGGGTAGCATCGATGTGTTGCTAGATACCGCTCGATGCTTGCGACATAAAATGAGATTTTATGTCACTGCCAACATTACGAGATCCTATCGGGTCGCACAAAAGATTAAATCGAGAAGGGAAATTAAATTCATGAGATGAATTAAATAATTAAGAGGAGTCTTAATTAATAATCATAAGGATTAATTAAATCATGGGCTTAAGCCCATGAAGCTTTAAGAAAGCCTTTAATTAATTATATTTAATATGATTGCATGGGTTTTAATTGTAAGACAATTGATATAACACTACACAATATCATAACCTACAAGAGAAGCTCACGGCCGCCGACTTCAAGGAGAAGCTCTCGGTTTTCTTGATAACCGAGGAGTGATCTTGATGGTTTGGTGGTTGTTTCGATTGTGAATCGAGTTAGCTTCGTGTATAGGATTAATAACTTGTCTAGCAACGTGTTATTAATCCATCCCTTCACCCGATTTGATCGTGTGGATACTGTTGAGGCAAAACCAATCGAGTTTTGCTTAGTGACTCGAAAAGGCGTAGGACGTGGTGCAGCTCCGTGGATTCGGCTTCAAACACGCTACAAGGGTAAGACACTTGTAATTCTCTAATCCGATATGAATCCCTATGTATAGATCACTGGTTTGTAATCCCAAAATTTTATTCCGCTGCGTTGTATGCTCATGGGGTTACTTACACATATCTAGTCCTGAAAGCTGTCTTTTGAACATCATCTTCTCGTACTCGTATCTGATGATACCCCGATCTCAGATCGATCTTACTGTACAGCCTCGTGCCCTGCAACTGATCAAACAAGTCATCGATCCTCGGAAGTGGATACTTGTTCTTTACTGTGGCCTTATTCAGTTGCCTGTAGTCAATGCATAGACGCATCGATCCATCTTTCTTCTTAACAAATAAAACAGGCGCACCCCAGGGCGATACGCTAGGGCGTATGTAGCCCTTGTCAAGGAGCTCTTGCAACTGAGTCTTTAACTCCCTTAGCTCTGCTGGTGCCATCCTATACGGGCACGAGAAATTGTAGACGTCCCCGGTAGTAACTCAATCCCAAACACGACATCTCTCGTCGGTGGGAATCCTGGAATCTTCTCTGGAAAAATATCAGAAACTCCGCCACTACGGGCACATCCTCAACCCCTTAACTCTTTCCTCTTTTCCGTAATATCAACAGCATAGATAAGATATCCTGTATGGCCTCGTTCCAATAACTGTGCCATCTTGACAGCAGATATCAACGGGATCTTTGGACGAGAACCATCCCCAAAGAATGTCCATTGGACTCCCATATCAGACCTGAATCGGACAGTCCTCTGCCTGCAGTTCACGACTGCCTGATACCTATTCAGAACATCAATGCCTACAATACAGTCAAAGTCTGACATCCCCAGAACAATTAAATCTGACCTTAGGTCATTATCCTCAAAATAAATGAGGCCATCATAGACAATCTGATCAGTATCATACTTCTTCCAGCGGGGGTCGAGACCATAAGAGGCATGGGCGACGGAGAAGTGCATATGTGGTGCCTTTCCACAAAACTCGTCGACACAAAAGAGTGTGGCGCACCTGTGTCTATCAATATAAAAGCAGGGTGCATAAATAAAAGGCACGTACCCGCTATAACCTCCTCCGAAGCCGCTGTAGCCGGCTCCCTCGTCAAAGCGTAAACCTGCCCCTGAGGTGGCCCCATGGGCTGACCTCCATACTGCCTCGGTGCAAAAGGTGGTATGTGCTGTGCTGCTCTGTCCGTAGGCCTCCCCGCCGAGTTCTGCTGTCTTCCCCTGTTGGGACACTGCCGGGCAAAGTGGCATTTGTCGCCGCAAACATAGCATCCTACGCAGTCTTTTGCCAAATGGGGTTGCCCACAAAGAGTGCACTGAACCCTTCCAGATCTGTCTCCCTGAGGTTGTCCTCTTCCCGTAGGGGCGTCATTCCTACGATTCCCCTTCCAACGATTCTCGGGCCTCTTGCCACTGAATCTCGACGCTGAAGTGTTCCCCCTAGGCTTAAACTGATCACCCCTGGGCTTCAAATTGTCAGAAGTAGATTTCTGAGGGGGTACTGGAGGTGGCACTGCATCAGGATATGCGCCAACTCCCAGTTCGGCTAGCTCGGCCCGTGAAAGTGCATCATCAAAATAGGCAGGGCCATAAGTGATCACCCTGTCATACAGTTCAGGCCTCAAGCCCTTCATGAAGTTCCTCATCTTCGCTTGAGTGCTTGCAGCAATGTGAGGTACATACCAAAGTAAGGAACAGTAATGTAGAGCATAATCTGATACAGGCATGGTACCTTGCTTGAGGTTGGTAAACTCATCCTCTTTAGCCTGTCGTGCAGCAGCTGAGAAATAGCGGGTCAGGAACCTCGTTCTGAACAGCTTCCAATTAATTTCCTGTCCCTGAGCCTCTTGCTCTACTACTATGGTCTTCCACCACATCAGTGCCTTCTTAGCCAGCTGAAATTCTGCCAACCTGATCCATGCCGTCTTTGCACAAGGCGCTGCTACAAATATCTGCTCTATCCTCTCTAGCCACTCCTCGGCCACTTCCCCTGTCTCCGTTCCTTCGAACATCAGAGGTCGGTATGTCAAAAACTGAGACAAGCTCAACTCCCCAGGTAATAATTGCTGTTCAGAGGGCTCTTCCCCCAAGGCTGGCGGTGGTAAGGGATTCGTACGCCCAGCACTTGCATTGACGCTTAACGCATCACCTACTTCGGCGTTTGCTACCATGCTGCAACACAAGGGTTAACAACAATACCAAAAGCAGTTCATAAAGTACATCGTTAGATAATTAAACATGTTAGTATAACATCTTCTACTTCATATGCAACATACATATAAAACATGTTTAAAAGTAATCACCTAGCTAACTTATTGCTAAGGCTACCCTTCACTCATTCCCGGGTTATCTAACCACTGATCTGATACCACTAATGTGGGGTCTTCCCACCTTAACAGTGATTAATAACATATAAATTGAATAAAAACTTCGTAACTTAATGGCTTCATTCCTAAACAAGAATGCTAACGTTTTAGATTTATACTACTCCTAGAGTAGATACTAAACATAAACAGAATCCTATGCATCTTGTATCTGTGACGCCCCGAAAGTGATAATAGCTTTTAAGACATTAATTATGTTCATGTGATTAATTATTGTAATAACTGATCTTGTATGAGGATGTAATTAGCATTGTGGTGAAGTGCTTTTAAAGTGCCATGTTGTGATATTTTATTCATCATGCTAAATGTTGGGGTACAAGTTAATTAAAGGACTTTAAACCCTTACCCCACCACATTTCATTTCACTTTACCTTTTAACACTCTAAATCCCCAAATCATCTCCCCAAAAACCCTCTCTTCCCCTCAAACTCGTTTTTGCCTTCAAGGTGGACAAGAAGTCCTTGTAAAAGCTTCACTCTTGTGATTCTTGGTAAGATTTAAGACCTAGGATGTATATATATCACTCCTTGTTGATCTTGTAGTGTTTGATTTGAGTTTGGAATGGTTTTGAAGGGTTTTGAAATGGGTTTATTGGGAATTGTATGATTTTTGAAAGGATGTTTGATTTTTGGTGGTTTAATGATGTTTGAGGAAGGTTTTGAGTGTTTTTATGTTGTTGAGTTGTTGGAATAAATGTAGTTGGGGTTGGTGAAGTTTTAATGTGTAAGAATGGTGGATTTTCGAAGTGCAGAGGCTGGCGATCGATCGCCCGTTTTTGGCGATCGATCCCGAGCCAACAGTAGGCTCCAGAAGCCTTTGGCGATCGATCGTCACTTTTGGGCGATCGATCGGTGACGATGGCGATCGATCGCGCCAAGTATGGCGATCGATCGCCGAAGACGAAATTTTTCACCTTCTTCCAGTATGATCTCGCGATCGATCGGGCCTGGGCGGCGATCGATCGCGAGTTGTAAAAATATGTTTTTTTGATTGTTTTGTGGGATTTTTAAATATTGGACCATAATTGGCTCCTAATATTGATTTGTATGGTTGTGTAGAACCATCCCAGGTACCCACGACTTCGAGGAGATAAAGTGCTACAACTTCTCCATTTTGAGACAAAGGTACGTAAGAAACGTACGGGCATCGGACGGTAAACCATACTCCTACATATGATGTTTATAATGATGATGTTTATGATGATGATGATTATGATGATGATGTTTACGATGATGATTTTGATAAGTAAGTTATGATGATGATGATTATGATGATGATGTTTATGATAAGTAAGTTTATGATGATGATGTTATGATGACGATGTTTATGATAAGTATGTTTATGATGATGTGATACGATTTTATTATGTGGTAAGATGCCACGGGGTAAGATGCGCATATGGTAAGAGGCCATACGAATTTATTATATGGTAAGATGCCACGGGGTAAGATGCCCAAATGGTAAGAGGCCATACGCTTTTATTATGTGGTAAGATGCCAAGGGGTAAGATGCCCATATGGTAAGAGGCCATACGATATTATGATGTGGTAAGATGCCACAGGGTAAGATGCCCATATGCATGAATATGAATCAGGGACAACAAAAAGAAGTTAATGAATAACCATCATATTTACTTAACCAATATTTCATGCATTTACTACGATGTTTTTAAGATGTTAAGTAAGATTGTATATGCTCATGATGTGTTGTCCCTGTAGGTACACTTTTGGACTGAAGGGCCTAGGGTCGGGTTGAGCTAAAAGGAGCAAGATGAATATAGGATGCAGGATTTTGATAGTCTCTACTCTAGGAGTAGTGTAAACCTATAACTTTAACATTCATTATTGAGAATGTAATTAATAGCTTTTGGAAATTTTATTTTGGCCTGTAATCTTCTTAGCTCAAGCTACAACCGGAACCCTTAAGAGGTTATGAATGAATGTTCAGTCCATTGTATGTGTATTATATGATGTTAAGGTAGGAGGACCCTACATTAGTGGTATCAGAGCAGTGGTTAGATAACCCGGGAATGAGTGAAGGGTAGCCTTAGCAATAAGTTGGCTAGGTGCTTACTTTTAAACATGTTTTGTGCATATGTTGCATATGAAGTATATGATGTTACACTAACATGTTTTGTTTCTCTAACGATGTATTATATGAACTGCTTTTGGGTATTGTTGTTAACCCTTGTGTTGCAGTATGGCAGCAAATGTAGAAGTGGGTGACACAGTGAGTGTCAATGCAAGTGCAGGACGTACGAATCCCCTACCACCGTCGGCTTTTGGCGAAGAACCGTCTGAGCAACAGTTACTACCTGGGGAACTGAGCGTGACTCAATTTCTTGCATACCGACCTCCGACATTTGAAGGGACTGAGACAGGGGAACAGGCAGAAGAGTGGTTCGAAAGAATAGAGCAAATCTTCGCGGCAGCTCCTTGTGCTAAGACGGTCTGGATAAGACTAGCAGAGTTCCAGTTGGCCAAGAAGGCGCTGATGTGGTGGAAGACCACAGTAGTAGATCAAGAGGCTCAAGGTCATGAAGTTAATTGGAAGCTGTTCAGAACTCGGTTTCTGACCCGCTACTTCTCAGCTGCTGTACGACAGGCCAAGGAAGATGAGTTTACTAACCTTAAGCAAGGTAACATGCCGGTGTCAGATTATGCTCTTCAATACTGTTCTTTGCTCAGATATGTGCCTCATATCGCCACAAGTACTCAAGCAAAGATGAGGAAATTCATGAAGGGCTTGAGGCCGGAACTGTATGATAGGGTGATCACTAATGGCCCTACTTGCTTTGACGATGCACTTTCAAGGGCTGAACTAGCCGAACTGGGAGTTGGTGCATACCCTGATACTGTACCACCTCCAGTACCTCCTCAGAAATCCACTCCTGAAAATTTGAAGCCGAGGGGTGATCAGTTCAAGCCAAGGGGGAACACATCGGCGTCAAGGTTCAGTGGTAAGAGGCCCGACAATCGATGGAAAGGAAACCGTAGGAACGATGCCCCATCCGGAAGAGGGCAGTCTCAGGGAGACAGATTTGGAAGGGTCCAGTGTAATGTTTGCGGGCAACCACATTTGACAAAAGACTGTGTGGGATGTTATGTTTGTGGCAATAAGAGCCACTTTGCTCGGCAATGTCCCAACCGAGAGGGACAACAGAACTCTGCGGGGAGGCCTGCAGACAGAGCAGCACAGCAGACCACCTTTTGCACCAAGGCAGTATGGAGGTCAGCCTATGGGGCCACCTCAAGGACAAGTTTATGCTTTGACGAGGGAGCAGGCTACAGCAGCCCCGGAAGAGGTTATAGCGGGTACGTGTCTTTTATTTACGCACCGTGCTTTTATATTGATCGACACAGGTGCGTCACACTCTTTCGTGTCGACAAGTTTTGTGGAAAGGCACCACATATGCACTTCTTCGTCGCCCACGCCTCTTATAGTCTCGACCCCCGCAGGAAGAAGTATGATTACTGATCAGATTGTCTATGATGGCCTCATTTATTTTGAGGATAACGAGCTAAGGTCAGATTTGATTGTTCTGGGGATGTCAGACTTTGACTGCATTGTAGGAATTGATGTTCTGAACAGGTATCAGGCAGTTGTGAACTGCAGGCAGAGGACATGTCCGATTCAGATCTTATATGGGAGCCCAGTGGACATTCTTTGGGGATGGTTCTCGTTCTAAGATCCCGTTGATATCTGCTGTCAAGATGGCGCAGTTGTTGGAACGATGCCATACAGGATATATCATATATGCCGTTGATGTTACGGAAAAGAAAGAAGAAGTAAAAGTTGAGGATGTACCCGTAGTGGCGGAGTTCCCTGATGTCTTTCCGGAGGAAATTCCCGGATTCCCATCGACGACAAAGGTCGAGTTTGGGATTGAGTTATTACCGAGGACGTCTGCCATTTCTCGTGCCCCATATAGGATGGCACCAGCGGAGCTAAGGGAGTTAAAGATTCAGTTGCAAGAGCTCCTTGATAAGGGCTATATACGCCCTGGGGTGCACCAGTTTTATTTGTGAAGAAGAAAGATGGTTCGATGCATTTGTGCATCGATTACAGACAACTGAACAAAGCTACAGTGAAGAATAAGTATCCGCTTCCGAGGATCGATGATTTGTTTGACCAGTTGCAGGGTACGAGGCTCTACAGTAAGATTGATCTGAGGTCAGGATACCATCAGATTCGAGTAAGGGAAGATGATGTCCAGAAGACAGCCTTCAGAACTAGGTATGGGCACTATGAATTTCTAGTCATGCCTTTTGAGGTGACGAATGCCCCAGCTGTTTTCATGAGTTTGATGAACAGGGTGTTCCAACCATATTTGGATCAATTCGTCATAGTTTTCATTGACGATATACTCATCTACTCCCGGACTGAAGAGGAACACGTGAAGCACTTGGGGACAGTACTCCAGATCCTTAGGGATCATCAGTTATATGCAAAGCTCAGCAAGTGCGAGTTCTGGTTGAACAGTGTGGTATTCTTGGGCCATGTTATATCTAGCAGTGGGATATCTGTGGATCCCAGGAAGATTGAAGCTGTTATGGAGTGGACTGCACCCACTTCTGTGCCCGAGATACGGAGCTTCCTTGGTTTAGTGGGTTATTACCGACGTTTCGTCGAGGGATTCTCTAAGATCGCTAAGCCATTGACACAGCTGACTCAGAAAGGAGTCCCGTTATATTGGTCCGAAGCTTGTGAGGAAAGTTTCCAAGAGTTGAAGCGTCGTTTGACGACAGCGCCAGTGTTGGTGATTCCTTCTGAGAATAAGAGATTTGCTTTGTACACGGATGCATCACTACAAGGTTTGGGCTGTGTGTTGATGCAAGATAAGCACGTGGTGGCATATGCTTCGAGGTAGTTGAAACCTCATGAGACCAGGTACCCAGTTCATGATCTAGAACTGGCGGCCATCATTTTCGCCTTGAAGATTTGGCGTCATTCATTTATGGTACGATGTTTACCATCTATACGGACCATAAGAGCCTGAAGTTCCTATTCACTCAGGCTGAACTGAATATGCGTCAAAGAAGATGGATGGATCTGCTCAAGGATTATGACTGTGAGATTGAGTACCATCCTGGTAAAGCAAATTTGATAGCAGACGCCGTAAGTCGGAAGGTGAAGAGTACTGCTGAGGACGCTATGTGTTTATCAGCTATGATGACTTCTTATTGCCATCTGGGCTATGATTTTGATGTGGACATGTCGCCGGTGCGAGTGTCGACCTTGTTGGCTGAGCCAGACATATTTGAGGCTATCAGGAAAGCCCAGAGGTCGGATGATGAGGTTCAAAGATGGTCATCTATAGTACTTCAAGGACGGCCATCAAAGTTCAGAGTGGCAGAAGATGATTCCTTGAGACTGGGCAACCGATGGGTGGTCCCAGATACACCAAAGTTGTGTAGAGGAATATTGGAGCGAGCTCACAGTAGTCGGTTCAGTATCCACCCAGGAGGAAGGAAGATGTACAAGGACCTGTGCGGTCAATTCTGGTGGAGGCGCATGAAGCTTGATGTGATCACTTTTGTCAAAAGGTGTTTGATCTGTCAGCAAGTAAAGGCAGAAAGACAGAGGCCTGGTGGCGAGCTGAAGAGCTTGGAAGTGCCCCAATGGAAGTGGGAGCACATATCTATGGACTTCGTAACCCATTTGCCAAGAACGGCCTCTGGATTTGATGCGATCTGGGTGATCGTGGATAGGCTGACGAAGGTAGGTCATTTCATCCCTTACAGTATGACTTTCACGTATCTAAAGATGGCCAATTATATGTACGGGATGTAGTGAGGTTGCATGGAGTTCCAGTCTCGATCGTGTCTGACAGAGACCCAAGGTTTACTTCTCATTTCTGGGAGGGTCTCCAGACAGCTTTGGGCACCGAGGTGAGACTGAGTACAGCTTATCACCCTCAGACAGACGGTCAAACGGAGCGTACTATACAGACGCTCGAAGATATGCTGAGGGCATGTGTTTTGGAGTTTGATACTCCGTGGCAAGATTCTATACCACTGGTAGAGTTCTCCTATAATAACAGCTATCAGGCGAGCATTCAAATGGCCCCTTTTGAAGCTCTTTATGGACGACGCTGTAGGTCACCGCTGTATTGGGAGGACTTGACTAGTAAGGCGGTCGGAGGACCGGATATGATTAAGGATATGGAAGACAAGATTAAGTTGATACGCCAAAAGATGAAGATGGCCCAGGATAGGCAAGTAGCCTATGCCAATAAGCGACGGCGACCGCTAGAATTCCAAGTCGGAGACAAGGTCTTCTTGAGAATCTCACCCTTCAGGGGTGTAGTTCGTTTTGGTATGAGGGGGAAGTTATCCCCGAGGTATGTTGTGCCATATGAAGTATTGCAGCGTATCGGTACTTTGGCCTACCGTTTGGCTCTACCGCCGTCTCTATCTGGTATTCATGATGTCTTTCACGTCTCTATGTTACGGAAGAATGAGCCAGACCCGTCTCATGTTTTACATCCTTTGAAGTGTAGTTGGACTCAGACGTATCCTACGTTGAACGACCGGTCAGAATTCTGGATCGAGAGGATCGCTGTGAGACCCCGATACTTAAACATAATGTAAGGTGCAATTATGAGAACTAAGCATTGCAATATCAAAGTATTTAATCGTGTTGACATTTTGAGCTTACAGTTCACATGCACCCATAAAATTTTCAACAGATAATAGTTACATTTCTCAAAACAATAGGAGTGACACTATAGTTCTACTGTGATGTCCCCTGAAATAATTATATGCGATTTGGGCATGTTTATGTGATTTATGGTGATAAATGAATTATGTGTCGGCATTGTTTATCATATGAAATGCTTAGTCATGATAGGAATGATCCGGTAAAGCATTTCGGAGTGCATGTTATTCATGTGGGGAATTTGAGTGTTATGATAGTTTATTTGATATGGGTTGTGTTTATTTGGGAAAGCATGATTTTAATGGAGACTTTGAATCCATTGCGGTAATATGCTTTTAAAATATCATGTAGAGGTATTTATACATCATGCTTGTAATTTATCATACATTAAAAGTTTTGAAATTAACTAGCATGACAAAGAGGGCCACTTGCATTGCTTTACATCCCATCACCCCATCCCTCTCAGATTTTGTCTCTAAACCTCATCCATTCACTCCATTAGCTGCCATTTTCGTTTTTGAAACTGGAGTGGAAGAGAAGACTTGAAAAAGGAAGAGTTTTTGTGTTTTCTTGCCAAAAACTTGAAGCTCAAGTGGTAAGCTTCCTTTATAGTAAAGTCTTGTTGAGTCTTGGTTGATTTATAGCTTGTTTTTGAGGTTAAATGAGTGGATCTTGGTTCATCTTGTTATTCATGGTGGGAGATGTATTTTCATGTTGTTTTGTGGTTATATGTTGAGCTTAGTGGTTGTTTTTGGTTGTACATGAGTATAGGTGTGGTTAGAAGCTCATACTTGGATGTTTCTCGCTGAAACTGGGTTTCTCGATCGATCGGAAATTTGGTCCGATCGATCGAGCAAGACAGTACCTAAGCCAGGCGTAAAAATAGCTTACCGATCGATCGGCGTTTTTACCGATCGATCGGTGTGATGTCTCGATCGATCGGTAAAATGGTCCGATCGATCGGTGGAGGCAGTATCCAGATGCCTGATTTTCTCAACTTGGCGATCGATCGGGGCTTGGGGCCGATCGATCGCAAGGCCTAAATTTTGGATTTTGAGATTTTTGTTCTATATGGTGATATTTTTGATAATGGTTCCTTTATTGGTTTCTAATATGGATTCATGTGATTATGTAGAACCATCCCAGGTAGCCACACAGCCTAGGAGATAAAGTCCACGATATCTCCACTTTTGGAACCAAGGTACGTAGTGAGACGTACGAGCATCGGACGGTAAAACGTGCCATACATTTAATTATGTACATTGTGGATAGTGAATCCTTACACGTGATGATATATGTGAAATGATTGTGAATTACTGTGATAATGGAATCAACTATTGTGATTGATTAATGTGATGGGAATTGATGAATGTTCCGGTAGCCTTTATCTCCGAGCGAGGGAGGTACTTGCCGCTGTCATATGAAGCGATGGTAGTATGATATTTGCCGCTGTCATGTCTAAGCGAGGTAACATGCCGCTGTCATTGTCGAAGCGAGGGATACCATATGATGCCGCTATATGTCGAAGCGAGGGGTCCTAAAATTCCGCTGTTGTATTGGGACCGGAACAGTCACAATTCAAGTTGTTAAAGTGAATTATTGTGATTATAATTGGAAACGCGTTATCGATCATTATATCTTGAACTAATGATTTTGTGCATAAGCTTGTGAAACAGGAACGACAATGAAATGTGCTAATGTGGTAATCGAGGAGCATATCAATTAATCGTTTCATACGCTTAATTACTTTATTAAGTTGAATCGTGTTAAGTGATGATGTATATATATATGCTCATGGTGAGTTGTTCCTGTAGGTACATTTTGAATCAAGGGGGCTGAGGGTCGGTTGAATTGTGAGCTGTTGAAAGTGTAAATGAAGATAGAGTACAGGAATCTTGGATAGTCTCTACTCGAGAAGTAGTCTAATGCTATCACTTAAACATTCATGATCGAGAATGTAACTGATTAATTGTTGAAGTTTTATTTTGGCCTGTAACCTAATTGTGCTCACATCAAACCAGAACCCTAAGATGTCTTTAATACATATTTAGCCCTATTTATATCTTGAATTCACTGTTAAGGTTTAGGGTCCTTACAATTAGTGGTATCAGAGCAGTGGTTAGAGAACCCGGGAACGAGTGAAGGGTAGCCTTAGCAATAAGTTGGCTAGGCGTCCACTTTTAAATATGTTGTACGCATATGAAGCATGTGACTGTTATATTAACGTGTTATGGTTTTCTAACGATGTAATATGTGAACTGTTTTGTATATTGTTGTTAACCCTTGTGTTGCAGTATGGCAGCGAATGTTGATGTTGGTGATGCGATAAGTGTAAATGCTAGTGCTAGACATACAAATCCCCTACCGCCGCCAGCCTTGGGCGAAGAGCCGTCCGAACAACAGTTATTGCCGGGAGAACTGAGTTTGACGCAGTTTCTAGCTTATCGGCCCCCAACTTTTGAAGGGACTGAAACAGGGGAGAAGGCCGAGGAATGGCTAGAGAGGTTGGAGCAGATATTTGTGGCTGCCCCGTGCGCAAAGACAGCGTGGATACGGCTAGCAGAATTTCAGTTGGCCAAAAAGGCGTTGATGTGGTGGAAGACCACAGTGATTGAACAGGAGGCTCAAGGTCAGGAAATAAACTGGAAGCTGTTTAGGACTCGATTTCTGACCCGGTACTTCTCAGCGGCAGCACGGCAGGCTAAAGAGGATGAATTCAATGGCTTGAGGCAAGGTACTATGCCAGTGTCTGACTATGCCCTCCAGTACTGTTCCTTGCTTCGATATGTACCTCATATCGCCTCTAGCACCCAAGCAAAGATGAGGAACTTCATGAAAGGCTTGAGGCCGGAGTTGTATGATAGGGTGATCACTTATGGCCCTACTTGTTTTGATGATGCCCTAGCACGAGCTGAACTGGCAGAGTTGGGAGTGGGTGCATATCCGAATGTGGCACCGCCTCCAGCACCATCTCAGAGGCCGACCCCTGAAAATTTGAAACCAAGGGGCGACCATTTTAAGCCAAAGGGAAACTCCTCATCTTCCAGATTCAGTGGTAGATGGCAAGATACGCGTGGAAGGGGTGGTCGTGGAAGTAATGCTCCGTCTCATCGGGGACAGTCTCAGGCTAGCAGTTTTGAGAAAGTTAAGTGTTTTCTATGCGGGGGACCCCATTCAGTGAAAGTATGCTCTGCTTGTTATGAGTGTGGGAAACATGAGCACTTGGCCCGAAATTGTCCTAATCGGGGAGGACCACAGAATACTATGGGGAGACCTTCGGACAGGCCAGTGCAACAGAGACCACCATTTGCACCGAGACCATTGGGAGGACAGCCGTTGGGGCCACCTCAAGGACAAGTGTATGCCCTTACCAGGGAGCAGGCTACAGCAGCTCCAGAGGAAGTGATAGCGGGTACGTGTTATTTATTTACGCACCCTGCTTATATTTTGATAGATACAGGTGCGTCGCACTCCTTTGTGTCGACGAGTTTTGTGGAGAAGCACCGTATATGCACGACTCCGT
The DNA here is from genome assembly GCA_907163345.1 of Haberlea rhodopensis. Taxonomy (NCBI): domain Eukaryota; kingdom Viridiplantae; phylum Streptophyta; class Magnoliopsida; order Lamiales; family Gesneriaceae; genus Haberlea; species Haberlea rhodopensis. The sequence goes on from CAJQUN010000156.1 coordinate 1,260,718, forward strand.
CACCCACGCCTCTTGTGGTTTCGACACCCGCTGGAAAAAGTGTGATTACAGATCGGTTCATTGATGACGGCCTCATTTATTTTGAGGGCAACGAGTTGAAGTCAGATTTGATCGTTTTGGAGATGTCAGATTTTGATTGTATCGTGGGGATCGATGTGCTAAACAGGTATCAGGCAGTGGTGGACTGCAGACAGAGAACAGTTCGGTTCAGATCTGATTTAGGGGATCGGTGGACTTTTTATGGGGATGGTTCCCGCTCAAGAGTCCCGTTGATATCGGCCTTAAGGATGACTCAGTTATTGGAACGTGGGCATGAAGGCTACCTTATTTATGCCATTGACATTGCTGGAAAGAAAGAAGAGTTAAGGGTCGAAGATATTCTAGTAGTTGCCGAGTTTGCCGATGTATTTCCGGAAGAGATTCCCGGATTTCCGCCGATTAGGGAAGTAGAGTTCGGGATCGAATTATTACCCGGGACATCCGCTATTTCTCGTGCCCCTTACAGGATGGCACCAGCGGAGTTGAGAGAGCTGAAAGAGCAGCTACAAGAACTACTTGATAAGGGTTACATACGCCCCAGCGTATCACCTTGGGGCGCGCCTGTGTTATTTGTGAAAAGAAGGATGGGTCGATGAGATTGTGCATCGACTACAGACAATTGAATAAGGCCACGGTGAAGAATAAATACCCTCTTCCGCGGATCGACGACTTGTTTGATCAGTTGCAGGGCACGAGGTTGTACAGTAAGATTGATTTGAGGTCGGGGTACCACCAGATCCGAGTTAGAGAGGATGATGTGCAGAAGACGGCCTTCCGGACCCGTTATGGTCACTATGAGTTTTTGGTCATGCCGTTTGGAGTGAAACGCCCCGGCTGTGTTCATGAGCTTGATGAATCGAATATTCCAACCCTATTTGGATCAATTCGTCATCGTATTTATTGACGATATACTTATCTATTCCCGGAGCGAGGAAGACCACAGGAATCATTTGAGGACAGTGCTCCAGGTTCTCAGGGACAATCAGTTGTATGCTAAGCTGAGCAAGTGTGAATTTTGGCTGAGCAGCGTAGTATTTTTGGGGCATGTAATTTCTAGTGATGGGATTTCTGTGGATCCCAGGAAAGTGGAAGCAGTGATGGATTGGTCTGCGCCTACATCCGTGCCCGAGATCCGTAGCTTCCTCGGTTTAGCGGGTTACTACCGACGTTTCGTCGAGGGATTCTCTAAGATCGCTAAGCCGTTAACGCAGTTGACTCAGAAGGGTGTTCCGTTTTCATGGTCTGAGGCATGTGAGCAGAGCTTCCAAGAGTTGAAGCACCGACTGACTACAGCGCCTGTTCTGGTAATTCCTTCGGAGAACGAACGGTTTGCTTTGTACACGGATGCATCACTGCAAGGATTGGGCTGTGTACTGATGCAGGATAAGCACGTGGTGGCTTATGCATCGAGGCAGTTGAAACCTCATGAGACCAGGTACCCGGTTCATGATTTGGAACTGGCGGCCATTATTTTCGCTTTGAAAATTTGGCGACATTATCTCTATGGTACATCCTTTACCATTTACACAGATCATAAGAGCTTGAAGTTCCTATTTACTCAAGCGGAACTGAATATGAGGCAAAGGAGGTGGATGGATTTACTCAAGGACTATGATTGCGAGATAGAGTACCATCCAGGGAAGGCGAACCTGACCGCTGATGCCTTGAGCAGGAAAGTGAAGTATACAGCAGATGATGTGATTCAGCTGTCGGCTTTGATGGCCTCTTATTGTCAATTGGGATATGATTTTGATTTAAATGTATCGCCGGTGCGGGTGTCGACCTTATTGGCAGAACCGGACATCTTTGAACTTATCAGGAAAGTCCAGGTGACAGACGTTGAAGTACAGAGATGGTTATCATGTATACGTCTGGGTCAGCCATCAAAATTCAGAGTAGCAGAGGATGGTTCCTTGAGACTTGGTAACCGTTGGGTAGTGCCGAGGGCACCAGAGATGCGTCAAGGGATCTTGCATCGTGCTCATTGTAGCAGACTTAGCATACATCCAGGTGGGAGAAAGATGTACAAGGACTTGCGTGATCAATTTTGGTGGAGACGGATGAAGAGAGACGTTATGTCATTCGTTAAGAAGTGTCTAATTTGCCAACAAGTGAAAGCAGAAAGGCAGAGGCCCGGAGGCGAGTTGAAGAGTTTAGAGATACCAGAGTGGAAGTGGGAGCACATCTCTATGGATTTCGTGACCCATTTGCCAAGGACTGCCTCGGGATTTGATGCGATCTGGGTGATTGTAGATCGACTGACAAAAGTGGCTCACTTCATTCCATATAGTATGACTTTCACATACTTAAAGATGGCTCAATTATATGTTCGGAACGTAGTAAGATTGCATGGCATTCCAGTCTCGATTGTATCCGATAGAGACCCACGGTTCACATCGCACTTTTGGGAGGGTCTTCAATCAGCTTTGGGTACAGAGGTGAGACTGAGTACAGCTTACCACCCTCAGACAGATGGTCAGACAGAGCGTACCATACAGACGCTTGAGGACATATTGAGGGCATGTGTATTGGAGTTCGATACCCCGTGGCAAGATTCAGTGCCACTTGTAGAATTCTCTTACAACAACAGTTATCAGGCGAGCATACAGATGGCTCCATTTGAGGCCCTTTACGGTCGACGTTGTAGGTCACCGTTATATTGGGAAGATTTGACTAGTAAGACGGTCGGAGGACCGGAATTGATCCGTGAAATGGAAGAGAAAATAAAAGTGATCCGTCAGAAAATGAAAGCGGCTCAAGATAGGCAAGCGGCCTATGCTAATAAACGACGGCGACCATTAGAATTCCAAGTAGGAGACAAGGTCTTTCTAAAAATCTCACCTTTCAGAGGTGTAGTACGTTTCGGTATGCGGGGGAAGTTGTCTCCGAGGTATGTTGGGCCATACGAGATATTGCAGCGCATAGGTACTTTGGCTTACCGACTAGCCTTACCGCCGTCATTATCCGGTATACATGATGTCTTCCATGTTTCTATGTTGAGGAAGTATGAGCCGGACCCGTCTCATGTGTTGCAGCCTTCTGAGGTTCAGTTGAGTTCAGATGTGTCCTATGTTGAACGGCCAGTCAGAATTCTGGATCGAGAGGATCGCAGACTTCGAAGCAAGGTCATACCGATGGTCAAGGTTCAGTGGGATCGTCGGGGTGTCGAAGAGGCCACGTGGGAGACAGAACGGCATATGGTGCAGCACTACCCAGAACTATTCTCTGGTATGTGAATTATGTTTAGTTTTGGTTGGGTAGGTGTGGTGTGCGCTTATCGTGTATGCCCAAATTAACCCCACTCAATCCTCAAGATTGATAACAATAATGTTGTAGCGTGAGTAGGGATCGATCCCACGAGGAGGTGTGAATTCTTGTGTTAATGAAAATCAAAATCAAAACAATAAAAGATGGGGTTGTGAATGAATTATACTAACTAAAATTAAAAACAAAGATTAACTAATGAAAGCGATTCTTGGTATCGGTCGACTCTTCCTTGGAATTATCATCTATTTCATCGATTCACAAAAGACTCAATTTTTCATATGAATATTCATCGTTGGACGTTTAATCCAATAATCAAAGTCCTATCTCACCTTACGTTTAGTTAAGTAGCCCAAGCGTTCTAGTTTAACCCTTATCAAACAATCAATCAAAATACAAGCGATTAAGATTTAAATCGATGATAGCATATGAACTAGTGAGATCGATGAAGCTAAACAACATAATCCAAGCATCTATGTTTAATCTAGTCAAGTGTTCTTCCTAAGAATTTAACAAACTCACAAGCGGAAATTCATCAATCTTAGTTGCTTCGTAAATTAGAGGGATCAAACGATTCCGTATTTGATATCTAATTTAGCGTTAGATTTCATGCAAGTTATTAGGTTGTTAATCCAATAAACAAACACAACAATCATATCAATAAAATCAGAAAAACTCTTGATACTCAATAAAATTGATAATTAAAGCGTAAGAATCTCCCCAAGATAAATAAATCCAAGGATTTGTCTTCCTCAACCAAGAATTAAAACTAGCTAGACATAATCTAAGATAAAGCAATAAATAAAAACAAGGGAAAGAAAACTAATCCAATCTCCGCTCGTCGAGGTGTCAATCCCGTCTTCGCTTCGATCTTCGTAGCGTTCTTCAACAAAATTGAGAGAAAAATTATAAAACTATCCTAAACTACTCTACCCTAACTATCTAGATGGTTAAAAGGTCTGATTTTCGTGGATATATGTATTGGGAGGCTGATGGAGTAGGTTAGAATCCATGTGGGAAGGAAAGAAATCAAGTTTTTACACTTTCCAAAAGTCTTCTGGCGTAAATACGCGTAGAATGGCGTAGCTACGCCTACAGATGCCGTAGCGTTGGCGTAATTACGCCTGTGAATGGCGTAATTACGCCTGTCCTCCATTTTTCTGGTGAGTTTCGTATTTTGGCCGTAACTTTCTCGTCCGAACTCCGAATTTGATGAATCAGCTGTCCACGCGAAGATAACTCAAAGTTCTACAACTTTTATATGGACCACATTTCTAAAAGATGGCTGGAACATATAGAAAGTTGAGGAGAAAGGAGCAACATGTGTCTTGGATTCCGGTTTTTTCCTCTTTTCTTCAACTTTATTGCTTCTTTCATCATTTTAGCTTGATTTCTTCACATTTCCCTACATTTACACAAATATACGATTAGGTAGCATATGTATCAATTTATCAATCAAAATATACCAAATCATAGATAATTAAGCGCAATAGATGTGTCTATTTCTAGTCACATCAAACACCCCCATACTTACTCTTTACTCGACCTCGAGTAAATCAGATAAAACTACAATATTTTTTTCTTGGCTCATAGGTTCATAACAAAGCAACTTGTCCTCACTTTAATGCCTCAACAATTTTAACATGCACAGTAATGAAAGGCGGTGAAAAGTTAACAGTGGAACAAGTTCAATCCCTATACATTTCATACTCAACAAAATAGTGAACATGTGTGTGTGGTCATAAACAAGTGTTGTGTACAAATTATAGTTCCAAAATATGTAAATCCACAATAGTTCAAGTCATACACTAACACAAGTATAAGCTCACTTGCACACTCTTCTCCACTATCTTAGCTACTTTGCAAACATAAATCAAGTAGGTCTTTATTAGCTTGTAGCTTGGCCTAGGTATTGGCTTATGAAAGAAAGGATAAAGATATATCAAGTAAGAGAGTATGATGATATGCACACTAAGACTTCTCTTCTTGCATGAATTTTTTTTCAAACCTTGTTCAATTTTTTTTTTCAAGGTTTATTTCAACATTTTTTCTTCTTTTGTGCCTTGGCTCCCCTTGGAGTCATATTTTTCTCAAATTCCTCAAGGCATTCCTTTTCTTTCATGTATTTCATTCTTTGGACAATAAAGTTCACAATATACTTCAATGATTCCCAAGTGCATTTGAATGAAATACATCATACTCCCTTAAAAGGTATGGATTGAAATCATATTTAGGCTAAAAGGGTAGGATGATAAGCTAGTCAATGAATGTTGAATGGGGGTCTTTAGTATGCTTAGCATACTACCATTCTTTTACATTAAGGCTCAAAAAGGGTACTAGAGATTGATTTTATTTACATGGTAGGCTTGAAAGGCTCAAACGCATCAAAGATTACCTATATCACTTTCATGTTTGCAAGTAGTCTAGACATACGCCTCAAAGAGCATGTAGTTAAGTTCTAGCATGTATTAGAGACTTCTTAAGACTATTACAAAGTTCACACAATCTTCACTAAACTATGCACACTTCACAAGCCATGACAATAATGTGCTCAAAATATTCAACTACTAAGTTAAAGTAAACTTTGCATTAGAGTTCAAAGTGTTCCAAGGTTAACAATTCACCTATGTTCAAAAGCATGCAAGATATCAATTAGGTTTCATCATGGGCTAGTGATTCTAAGCATGTGTTCATTACTAACTATGAACTCAAAATTTTTAAATTTTTCGATTTTTTTGCATTTTTGTAATAGAAAAGCAATAACACACACTAATCCCTCCCCCATACTTAAATCGTACATTGTCCCCAATGTAAGACAAAAATACAAGAAAAGAGAATCTAACTACTAAAGCAAAAATAAATAAATAAATAAAAGGGAGAAAGGAAACTAACTCCCCTTGGGTTGCCTCCCAAGCAGCGCCTCTGTTTAACGTCGGTGGCCCGACGCCAGTTCTCGCTTAAGACGATGCCTATTTGCCTTGAACCTCTTGGAGGGTTTTTGTCTTTTCACTATGTCGCCTTCCTCCAAAGAAGTCAGTTGAGGTCGATCAAGATCTACCTCATGGCATCCTTTAACTTGTCGTCCCCTATGCTCGCCTTTTGGAATCTCATTCTGGTAAGATTCCTTGTTATCCACATCGACCTCTGTTTGTTCTTCAAGTATTGATGGCATCAGTACCATCGTTTCTGGAGTTTCTACCTCTTTACCACTGTCCAAGGTGTTGTCTTCGAAAAAATAGTCCCAAGGATCCATTTCAACACAGTACTCTATCGCCGACTCCTCTTCCACATCACTTGATTCATGTAAGTATTCAACATAGCTCTCAGTTGGAAACTTACCTTGCGGAGTTGTAGGATATACAAGCTCATTTTCTTCTATTGGCACATGTATCTCCTCTTCTAGCTCGGGTGGCATCAGTACCACCTTCTCCAGAGTCTCATCTTCTTCATCACTCCATGATTCGAATGCAATCATGGTCTCCTTTTGTGCTGCTATCCGATCGGCTGATCTTATTATTTGCTCCATTTGGTTACCCAAATTCTGAGTGCTAGCCCTGAATTCCTGTTGAAATTGCAAAGTACTATCAATAAGTGTTAAAACAAGATTCTCTAAAGACTCACCAGGGGTATGGTATTGAGGTTGTTGCTGCCATGACAAATATTGTGGTATGTATGGCGGTAGATAGGACTGCATGTAAGGTGGAGGTGGGCTCATCCATTGATTGTCATAGTTGAGATTGGGATGATCACTCCAACTTGAGTTGTATGCACTTTGTCCACTCCCTACGCCAAGTTGGTGCACAAGATACTCCAATTCGTCTAGTCGCCTATAGTCCTCCATGATAAGATCCGATTTTGAGAAATCAACCTGTAAGCACTAACAAAAAAGAGTAGCGGTGGGGGGAAAGAAAGAAATGAAAAAGAAAGAGAAAGAAATAAAACAGAAAATATTAACACAAAAATATACAACGCCTCCCCGGCAACGGCGCCAAAATTTGGTGTGCGCTTATCGTGTATGCCCAAATTAACCCCACTCAATCCTCAAGATTGATAACAATAATGTTGTAGCGTGAGTAGGGATCGATCCCACGAGGAGGTGTGAATTCTTGTGTTAATGAAAATCAAAATCAAAACAATAAAAGATGGGGTTGTGAATGAATTATACTAACTAAAATTAAAAACAAAGATTAACTAATGAAAGCGATTCTTGGTATCGGTCGACTCTTCCTTGGAATTATCATCTATTTCATCGATTCACAAAAGACTCAATTTTTCATATGAATATTCATCGTTGGACGTTTAATCCAATAATCAAAGTCCTATCTCACCTTACGTTTAGTTAAGTAGCCCAAGCGTTCTAGTTTAACCCTTATCAAACAATCAATCAAAATACAAGCGATTAAGATTTAAATCGATGATAGCATATGAACTAGTGAGATCGATGAAGCTAAACAACATAATCCAAGCATCTATGTTTAATCTAGTCAAGTGTTCTTCCTAAGAATTTAACAAACTCACAAGCGGAAATTCATCAATCTTAGTTGCTTCGTAAATTAGAGGGATCAAACGATTCCGTATTTGATATCTAATTTAGCGTTAGATTTCATGCAAGTTATTAGGTTGTTAATCCAATAAACAAACACAACAATCATATCAATAAAATCAGAAAAACTCTTGATACTCAATAAAATTGATAATTAAAGCGTAAGAATCTCCCCAAGATAAATAAATCCAAGGATTTGTCTTCCTCAACCAAGAATTAAAACTAGCTAGACATAATCTAAGATAAAGCAATAAATAAAAACAAGGGAAAGAAAACTAATCCAATCTCCGCTCGTCGAGGTGTCAATCCCGTCTTCGCTTCGATCTTCGTAGCGTTCTTCAACAAAATTGAGAGAAAAATTATAAAACTATCCTAAACTACTCTACCCTAACTATCTAGATGGTTAAAAGGTCTGATTTTCGTGGATATATGTATTGGGAGGCTGATGGAGTAGGTTAGAATCCATGTGGGAAGGAAAGAAATCAAGTTTTTACACTTTCCAAAAGTCTTCTGGCGTAAATACGCGTAGAATGGCGTAGCTACGCCTACAGATGCCGTAGCGTTGGCGTAATTACGCCTGTGAATGGCGTAATTACGCCTGTCCTCCATTTTTCTGGCGAGTTTCGTATTTTGGCCGTAACTTTCTCGTCCGAACTCCGAATTTGATGAATCAGCTGTCCACGCGAAGATAACTCAAAGTTCTACAACTTTTATATGGACCACATTTCTAAAAGATGGCTGGAACATATAGAAAGTTGAGGAGAAAGGAGCAACATGTGTCTTGGATTCCGGTTTTTTCCTCTTTTCTTCAACTTTATTGCTTCTTTCATCATTTTAGCTTGATTTCTTCACATTTCCCTACATTTACACAAATATACGATTAGGTAGCATATGTATCAATTTATCAATCAAAATATACCAAATCATAGATAATTAAGCGCAATAGATGTGTCTATTTCTAGTCACATCAAAGTGCATGTGATTTCGAGGGCGAAATCTTATAAGTAGGGGAGTATTGTGATGTCCCCGAAATAATTATATGCGATTTGGGCATGTTTATGTGATTTATGGTGATAAATGAATTATGTGTCGGCATTGTTTATCATATGAAATGCTTAGTCATGATAGGAATGATCCGGTAAAGCATTTCGGAGTGCATGTTATTCATGTGGGGAATTTGAGTGTTATGATAGTTTATTTGATATGGGTTGTGTTTATTTGGGAAAGCATGATTTTAATGGAGACTTTGAATCCATTGCGGTAATATGCTTTTAAAATATCATGTAGAGGTATTTCATACATTATGCTTGTAATTTATCATACATTAAAAGTTTTGAAATTAACTAGCATGACAAAGAGGGCCACTTGCATTGCTTTACATCCCATCACCCCATCCCTCTCAGATTTTGTCTCTAAACCTCATCCATTCACTCCATTAGCTGCCATTTTCGTTTTTGAAACTGGAGTGGAAGAGAAGACTTGAAAAAGGAAGAGTTTTTGTGTTTTCTTGCCAAAAACTTGAAGCTCAAGTGGTAAGCTTCCTTTATAGTAAAGTCTTGTTGAGTCTTGGTTGATTTATAGCTTGTTTTTGAGGTTAAATGAGTGGATCTTGGTTCATCTTGTTATTCATGGTGGGAGATGTATTTTCATGTTGTTTTGTGGTTATATGTTGAGCTTAGTGGTTGTTTTTGGTTGTACATGAGTATAGGTGTGGTTAGAAGCTCATACTTGGATGTTTCTCGCTGAAACTGGGTTTCTCGATCGATCGGAAATTTGGTCCGATCGATCGAGCAAGACAGTACCTAAGCCAGGCGTAAAAATAGCTTACCGATCGATCGGCGTTTTTACCGATCGATCGGTGTGATGTCTCGATCGATCGGTAAAATGGTCCGATCGATCGGTGGAGGCAGTATCCAGATGCCTGATTTTCTCAACTTGGCGATCGATCGGGGCTTGGGGCCGATCGATCGCAAGGCCTAAATTTTGGATTTTGAGATTTTTGTTCTATATGGTGATATTTTTGATAATGGTTCCTTTATTGGTTTCTAATATGGATTCATGTGATTATGTAGAACCATCCCAGGTAGCCACACAGCCTAGGAGATAAAGTCCACGATATCTCCACTTTTGGAACCAAGGTACGTAGTGAGACGTACGAGCATCGGACGGTAAAACGTGCCATACATTTAATTATGTACATTGTGGATAGTGAATCCTTACACGTGATGATATATGTGAAATGATTGTGAATTACTGTGATAATGGAATCAACTATTGTGATTGATTAATGTGATGGGAATTGATGAATGTTCCGGTAGCCTTTATCTCCGAGCGAGGGAGGTACTTGCCGCTGTCATATGAAGCGATGGTAGTATGATATTTGCCGCTGTCATGTCTAAGCGAGGTAACATGCCGCTGTCATTGTCGAAGCGAGGGATATCATATGATGCCGCTATATGTCGAAGCGAGGGGTCCTAAAATTCCGCTGTTGTATTGGGACCGGAACAGTCACAATTCAAGTGGTTAAAGTGAATTATTGTGATTATAATTGGAAACGCGTTATCGATCATTATATCTTGAACTAATGATTTTGTGCATAAGCTTGTGAAACAGGAACGACAATGAAATGTGCTAATGTGGTAATCGAGGAGCATATCAATTAATCGTTTCATACGCTTAATTACTTTATTAAGTTGAATCGTGTTAAGTGATGATGTATATATATATGCTCATGGTGAGTTGTTCCTGTAGGTACATTTTGAATCAAGGGGGCTGAGGGTCGGTTGAATTGTGAGCTGTTGAAAGTGTAAATGAAGATAGAGTACAGGAATCTTGGATAGTCTCTACTCGTGAAGTAGTCTAATGTTATCACTTAAACATTCATGATCGAGAATGTAACTGATTAATTGTTGAAGTTTTATTTTGGCCTGTAACCTAATTGTGCTCACATCAAACCAGAACCCTAAGATGTCTTTAATACATATTTAGCCCTATTTATATCTTGAATTCACTGTTAAGGTTTAGGGTCCTTACATCTACTCTACTACTTGTAGAGACTACGCAAAAGAACTCTGTCCTGCTATTGTAGTAGTAATCCTTAAAGTTCAAAGTATCAGCCCCAACCCTAGTTCTCCTTAGCAAAAGCACCTACAAAGACAACCCCCCAACACATGAGCACATAGCTATTCATATACAACACAATATGAATACGTAAGGCGTAAATGTATAAATCATAAATACAAAACACTTCCTGTATTTTCATCACATTTACAACGCCTATTGGTTGTCCCTATACCATGTACCATAATTCATAAACAACTCACTATATGAACATATGGTCTCATAAATAAATGTCATGACATATCATCTCTTTTTCTTGAGTCAGTCATCATCAGTTATTTTAATGCTTCCTCGCTGTCATAATCTCGAAACAAGCGGTATCTCATCCTCGCTTCTTCATACTAGCGGTATCTCATCCTCGCTCAGTATGGTATACCCCGCCTCCATGTGCAAGCGAGCCTCCCCCCTCCCGCTCCACATTTTTAGCGGTAAAACGTAAGCATTAAAACCTTAACTGTGATCGCCCTGACTCGTGGAATACGCCTCTTTATTCCACATCACAATATGCAACACAATGCATAATATGCAACAACAATGCATAATAACATGTATCATAACCTTAATGCATCACATTGCATTCATCATGTGTCAAAAGACAAACATAAAGTACATGTTACCGTTGGGATGCCCGTACGTCGCTTACGTACCTTTCCAAAATGTAGTGTGTGGTGGGACTCTATCCCTTGCGTTGTGTAGCCGTCTGTGAAGGCTCTACACCAGTGTACAACACAATATTAGATGCCAATTTATAGTCCAAAATCAAAAATCCAACAAAATATCAATTTTCATAACTCTGCCTCTGGCGATCGATCGCTACCACTAGGCGATCGATCGCCAGACTTCACTGGCCCATGGCGATCGATCGCGCCATTCATGGCGATCGATCGCGTGCCTTTGATTTTGGCTACTGGACGTCGGCGATCGATCGCCTCATTTGTGGCGATCGATCGCCACATGGTCTGTGCGCGACATTTTCCAGAATTCTTTAACACTGATATTCATACCTTTCGATCTAACATGTAAGAGATACAACATGCCCAAACAAACATGCTAGTAGCTACAAACACTACCCTGAGTGTATTCATATAAGATATATACCCCAAACACAAACCCACATGCATTAAAATCATCCAATAACATCAGTACTCAACCAACTTTTCTGAAAAACAGGGCATTGTCTTCCTGCCCATATTTTTGAGTACCCACTTTCAAGCAATGAAATCTATCACATAAGTCAAGAATTTTGCTCGAATAAAAATGCCAAGGGCTTCACAAAACTACCATGTATGTACTCAAACCAAAGGTTTACCAAAAACCTAGCTAACATGCATGATAATACCTTCACAAATTCATTCCCATCCCATATTTTCCAGAAAAACAGGGTGCGCCATTACCCAGATTTTCGACCACTATACTTTACATGCTTAAATCTTCCACATAAAACATGTAACATGCTCAAGGAAAAATACTGGAAGCTTCATAAGAACACCATGTAAGCATTTAAATCGAAGGTTCTAAGAAACCTAAGCTAACATGCCATTTTTACACCAACAAAAGTATGAACTTAAACAACTTAAATTCAAACCCAGAACATGGTTTCTCACCCTCTTTTGCTCCGATTTTTGCAAGCTTTCCAAGCAATAAAAATGATGGATCTCCTCCTTTTCTTACTTATCAGGTGTTGGACGAAAAATGGGAGAGAAATGGAGGAGTTTCAGCAATTGAAAGGTGGAGTGGGAGATGGGGCAAGGGGTATGGGTAAGCAGCTGACAGCTGGCATCAGGGTATGGGTCAAGGGGGGTGGTTGAGTGGTGGGTTAAGTGATGTGTTATGTTTTGGTCCCTGTATTTAGCACGATGTATTAAAATATCCTCACATGATATTTTATAGTATTTTCTTAATAAAATACTTCAATTCCCATTTAAACATGCTTCACCAAAACGATTAACACACACCCCAAATAATCATGCCACAACCCCAAAATCCCAACATATAACACATGCACCCTCACATGCATTTCCCAATATTATTAATTCAACACAAAGAATTAATACCATAATTTTCACAACAATGATTAATGTTTAAATAACACCTAATCATTTCGGGGATATCACAATCGTAGACTACGAAGTAAAGTTATACCGATGGTCAAAGTTCAGTGGGATCGTCGGGGTGTCGAGGAGGCTACGTGGGAGACGGAACGACATATGGTGCAGCACTACCCGGAACTATTTTCTGGTATGATTTATGTTTAGTTCTTTATGGGTAAGTACATGTGATTTCGAGGACGAAATCTTATAAGTAGGGGAGTATTGTGATGCCCCGAAAGTGATTAATTGCTTTTAAGACATTAATTATGTTCATGTGATTAATTATTGTAATAATTGATCTTGTATGAGGATGTAATTAGCATTGTGGTGAAGTGCTTTTAAAGTGCCATGTTGTGATATTTTATTCATCATGCTAAATGTTGGGGTACAAGTTAATTAAAGGACTTTAAACCCTTACCCCACCACATTTCATTTCACTTTACCTTTTAACACTCTAAATCCCCAAATCATCTCCCCAAAAACCCACTCTTCCCCTCAAACTCGTTTATGCCTTCAAGGTGGACAAGAAGTCCTTGTAAAAGCTTCACTCTTGTGATTCTTAGTAAGATTTAAGACCTAGGATGTATATATATCACTCCTTGTTGATCTTGTAGTGCAAAATTTGAGTTTGGAATGGTTTTGAAGGGTTTTGAAATGGGTTTATTGGGATTGGTATGATTTTTGAAAGGATGTTTGATTTTTGGTGGTTTAATGATGTTTGAGGAAGGTTTTGAGTGTTTTTATGTTGTTGAGTTGTTGGAATAAATGTAGTTGGGGTTGGTGAAGTTTTAATGTGTAAGAATGGTGGATTTTCGAAGTGCAGAGGCTGGCGATCGATCGCCTGTTTTTGGCGATCGATCGCGAGCCAACAGTAGGCTCCAGAAGCCTTTGGCGATCGATCGCCACTTTTGGGCGATCGATCGGTGACGATGGAGATCGATCGCGCCAAGTATGGCGATCGATCGCCGAAGACGAAATTTTTCACCTTCTTCCAGTATGATCTCGCGATCGATCGGGCCTGGGCGGCGATCGATCGCGAGTTGTAAAATTATGTTTTTTTGATTGTTTTGTGGGATTTTTAAATATTGGACCATAATTGGCTCCTAATTTTGATTTGTATGGTTGTGTAGAACCATCCCAGGTACCCACGACTTCGAGGAGATAAAGTGCTACAACTTCTCCATTTTGAGACAAAGGTACGTAAGAAACGTACGGGCATCGGACGGTAAACCATACTCCTACATATGATGTTTATAATGATGATGTTTATGATGATGATGATTATGATGATGATGTTTACGATGATGATTTTGATAAGTAAGTTATGATGATGATGATTATGATGATGATGTTTACGATGATGTTTATGATAAGTAAGTTTATGATGATGATGTTATGATGACGATGTTTATGATAAGTAAGTTTATGATGATGTGATACGATTTTATTATGTGGTAAGATGCCACGGGGTAAGATGCCCATATGGTAAGAGGCCATACGAATTTATTATGTGGTAAGATGCCACGGGGTAAGATGCCCATATGGTAAGAGGCCATACGCTTTTATTATGTGGTCAGATGCCACGGGGTAAGATGCCCATATGGTAAGAGGCCATACGATATTATGATGTGGTAAGATGCCACAGGGTAAGATGCCCATATGCATGAATATGAATCAGGGACAACAAAAAGAAGTTAATGAAAAACCAGCATATTTACTTAACCAATATTTCATGCATTTACTACGATGATTTTAAGATGTTAGGTACACTTTTGGACTGAAGGGCCTAGGGTCGGGTTGAGGCGGTGAGCTAAAAGGAGCAAGATGAATATATGATGCAAGATTTTGATAGTCTCTACTCTACGAGTAGTGTAAACCTATAGCTTTAACATTCATTATTGAGAATGTAATTAATTAGCTTTTGGAAATTTTATTTTGGCCTATAATCTTCTTAGCTCAAGCTACAACCGGAACCCTTAAGAGGTTATGAATGAATGTTCAGTCAATTGTATGTGTATTATATGATGTTAAGGTAGGAGGACCCTACAGTATCCTTGTAGCTCACAGCTTCAACCCGACCCTTAGCCCCTTTCAGTCCAAAAGCGTACCTATAGGGACAACACATCATGAGCATATACAATTTTACTTAACGTCATAAAAACATCATAGTAAATGCATGAAATCTTGGTTAAGTAAACATGCTGGTCATTCGTTAACTTCTTTTTGTTGTCCCTGATTCATATTCATGCATATGAGCATCTTACCCTGTGGCATCTTACCACATCATAAACATCGTATGGCCTCTTACCATATGGGCATCTTATCCTGTGGCATCTTACCACATAATAAACATCGTATGGCCTCTTACCATATGGGAATCTTACCCCGTGGCATCTTACCACATAATAAACATCGTATGGCCTCTTACCATTATGGGCATCTTACCCCGTGGCATCTTACCACATAATAAACATCGTATGAATATATAAACGTCTTATAAACATCATCATTTCATCATAAATACTCATGCGATAAAAGCATAGTCGTAATGTAGGGATGTGTTTTACCGTTCGATGCCCGTACGTCTCTTACGTACCTTTTCAAAAGGAGGAGGAGTCAACAGACTTTATCTCCTTGATTATGCTGGTACCTGGGATGGTTGAGTGGTGGGTTAAGTGATGTGTTATGTTTTGGTCCCGGTATTTAGAACGATGTATTAAAATATCCTCACATGATATTTTATAGTATTTTCTTAATAAAATACTTCAATTCCCATTTAAACATGCTTCACCAAAACGATTAACACACACCCCAAATAATCATGCCACAACCCCAAAATCCAATATATAACACATGCACCCTCACATGCATTTCCAATATTATTAATTCAACACAAAGAATTAATACCATAATTTTCACAACAATGATTAATGTTTAAATAACACCTAATCATTTCGGGGATATCACAATACTCCCCTACTTATAAGATTTCGTCCTCGAAATCAGCATGCTTACCAACATGAAGTAAAACGCTCTGCGCAAGGGTCCAGGCGCGAGGAGAACTCAAGAGAGAAATTCTTACAACTAAATATCCCTTACTCCCTTGAACTCA
Source organism: Haberlea rhodopensis (assembly GCA_907163345.1). Taxonomy (NCBI): domain Eukaryota; kingdom Viridiplantae; phylum Streptophyta; class Magnoliopsida; order Lamiales; family Gesneriaceae; genus Haberlea; species Haberlea rhodopensis. Next base: position 1,276,886 of record CAJQUN010000156.1, read on the forward strand.
AATCGTATTTGGAATAAAGACTAAGAATTTCTTGCACGAGCTAGCCCATTGCTCGGACAATGAAAGACCTTGTCTCTTTTGAGGACCTGTGCGCTTTCCCTTTGGCGGGCCTATAATCGCGAGCTTGGCTGTTCCCCTAACCCAACCCGGGAACGGACCGGAGGGCGCGGAATATAATCCCAAAGTAGTCCAAAGACTCAAATATATACATAAACGCATACCAGAAAATAGCTATCGATAGTGCTGCACCATGTGTCGCTCTGTCTCCCACGTGGCCTCCTCGACACCCCTACGATCCCACTGAACTTTGACCATAGGAATAACTTTGTTTCTCAGTCTGCGATCTGCCCTATCAAAAATCCTGATAGGTCGCTCCACATAGGAAACATCGGACTCAATCTGAACCTCTGTAAGAACCCTAATCCTTAAATGCGGAACCAAGGCATAATAGAGCTAAATAAATAATCAGAGTGAGAAATAACGTGTTGAGTCTATGAGCTTAAGCATTACATGCCAAAAATAAGGACTTCCAAAAATGGATTAATTACATTTCCCATCAAATGAATGTTATCAACTAGTTTTACACTACTCCTAGAGTAGACACTAGGCAAAAATAATCCTGTCCTTCAATTCACAAAAGCATCCTCAAGCTCACCACCTCAACCCGTTCAAGCCCTTCTATCATGCCAAAAAGGTACCTACAAGGACAACCCCCAAACATGAGCAATAATGATCATTCATAATAAACACAATATGAAGATAAAGCGTAAATGCATAATCATAATAAAACACTTCCTGTTTCCCCCATGCATTTCAAACGCTTCCCGTTTGGTTGTCCATGTACCATAACTCATGAGTATAATCAATAGATTATTTTTAATGGTCTAAACATGTCATGACATATACCAGCTCATCAATACCAAATACTGATCCCCAATCCCTAGTCTGTCCATCACAATGTATTTTAATGCCCCTCGCTTATTTACATATAGGCGGCATAGGATAACCTCGCTTCAATGGACTGCGGGACTCCCACCCCTCGCCTCTCATTGAGCGGCAAATACCCTTTCCTCGCCCTATACGATAACCACGCTCAAATGTGACATGCGGCGCTCCCACCCCTCGCTTCACATTTAGCGGAACCAAACAAATAGCGGCAAGAATTAAAATCATCAAGGGATGACCACGACTCATGGGATGTGCACCAATAATCATATGCATCTATAAACATCATGCATAACATGTATTTGCATCCACCATGCAATACCACATATATACCCGCATCCACAATGCATAAACAATGAGTATATAAGATACATGTACCGTTGGGGTGCCCGTACGTCCACTACGTATCTTTCCAAAAGTGGAATTGATCTGGCTTCAGTTCCTCGGTTGCGTTGCTACCTGGGATGGTTCTACACAATCACACAACCCCATATTAGAAGCCAAATAATAGCCAAATACCAAAAATTTGACAAAAGAAAGCATTTCTCAAAAATCCACTGGCGCCGATCGATCGCTTCACCCAGGCGATCGGTCGCCTCAAAATTTTCACTGCGGCGATCGGTCGCCCCAAACATGGCGATCGATCGCCATTCCTTTGATTTGGCTACTGCCTCACGGCGATCGGTCGCCTCATTTTAGGCGATCGATCGCCTAACCCGCAAAAAGTCTACTGCCTCTTGGCGATCGGTCGCCTCATTTTAGGCGATCGATCGCCTCGCGCAGAGGCGCTATTTCTGCCATTTTGTACCAAAATTTTCTTCCAAACCATCCCAACACTTATACAAACAAACAACAACAAAAATGACAACTTAAACCACCAAAATATACTTCAAACAAGTATAAATCCAACCTTTAACCTCAACCAAAACAACCCAACATAAACCCATTTTAAGACCATACCAAACTCAAACAAAACCTTACAAAATTAACCATGAGGTATCCATACCTCTTGGGGACCTCAAATCACCCAACAATCTCCACAAATCAAGATTTTTGAAAGGTTTCTCTTCACCCCAAAGCTCAAGAACGAAAATGGAAGGGAAAGGGTTGTAGATTTGATTTTGGTAAAGTGAAAGTGGATGAGGTGGGGTTATAAGGGTATAAAAGGAGATTGGGTTTAATTAAAGATGCAATCCACAAATCATGGTGTATAAAACACCCCAACATGATATTTTCCAAAGCATTAAACCAAATGCACCAAAATATCAATTAAACACATGATTTCTAATTAATTGCTAACCATGGCAAATAAATCATGCTTCCAACCATAATTCCCAACATACCCAATATGCACCCTGAAATGCTATCCCGGGTCACTCTAACATGTGACTAAGCATTTCCACATAATAATTCCAACACATAATTAATTACCACCATAATTAATCACATAAACATAATTAATGCACCAAATAGCAATTAATCATTTCAGGGATATCACAATACTCCCCTACTTATAAGATTTCGTCCTCGAAATCACATGCACTTACCCCAAAAGGAAACTAAACATAAACACATACCAGGGAATAGTTCCGGGTAGTGCTGCACCATATGCCGCTCCGTCTCCCACGTAGCCTCCTCGACACCCCTGCGATCCCACTGAACCTTGATCATAGGTATCACTTTATTCCGAAGTCTGCGGTCTGCTCGATCTAGAATTCTAACAGGCCGTTCCACATAAGATACATCGGACTCTAACTGAACTTCGGAAGGCTGTAAAACATGCGACGGATCCGGCTCATACTTCCGCAGCATCGATACATGAAACACATCATGTATACCAGATAAAGAAGGCGGCAAAGCCAGTCGGTAAGCTAAGGTGCCAATGCGCTGCAAAATCTCGTACGGTCCAACATACCTCGGAGACAATTTCCCGCGCATCCCAAATCGCACTACGCCTCTGAAAGGCGAGATCTTCAAAAAGACCTTATCTCCCAACTGAAATTCCAACGGTCTCCGCCGTTTATTCGCATAAGCTGCCTGTCTGTCCTGGGCCGCTTTCATTTTCTGCCTTATCGCCTTTATCTTTTCTTCCATCTCCCGAATCAACTCCGGTCCTCCGACCGATCTGCGGTCCAAATCATCCCAACACAAGGGTGATCTACACCGTCTGCCATAAAGAGCTTCAAACGGAGCCATCTGAATACTCGCCTGGTAGCTATTGTTATAAGAAAACTCTACCAAAGGCACTGAATCCTGCCAAGAGGCATCGAACTCCAAAACACAAGCTCTCAGGATGTCCTCGAGCGTCTGAATAGTGCGCTCGGTCTGGCCATCCGTCTGAGGATGATAAGCAGTGCTCAATCTGACTTCAGTTCCCAAGGCTGACTGAAGGCCTTCCCAGAAATGAGATGTGAATCGCGGATCTCGATCCGACACTATGGAAACGAGGATCCCATGCAATCTCACCACATCTCTAATATATAACTGCGCCATCCTCAAAAAGGTGAAAGTCATGCTATAGGGGATAAAGTGGACTACCTTAGTCAATCTGTCCACAATCACCCAAATAGCATCAAAGCCTGAAGCACTCCTCGGTAAATGAGTCACGAAGTCCATGGAAATGTGCTCCCACTTCCACTTCGGTATCTCCAAGCTTCTCAATTCACCGCCAGGTCTCTGCCTCTCTGCCTTAACCTGCTGGCAGATCAAACACCTCTTCACAAAAGCGACGACATCAGATTTCATCCTTTTCCACCAAAACTGGCCACGCAGATCTTTGTACATCTTCTTCCCGCCTGGGTGGATGCTAAGTCTGCTACTATGAGCTCGCTCCAAGATCCCTCTACGCAACTCCGGCGTATTCGGAACCACCCAACGGTCAACCAATCTCAAAGACCCGTCATCGGCCACTCTGAATTTCGTTGGCTGACCAAGATGTACTAAAGATAACCACCTCTGAACCTCATCGTTTGACCTCTGAGCTCTCCTGATGTTCTCATAGATATCTGGCTCAGCTAACAAGGTCGATACATACACAGGCGATGCATCTATGTCAAAATCATAGCCCAAATGGCAATAGGAGGTCATCATAGCCGACAGATGAATGACGTCCTCAGCAGAACTCCTCACTTTCCGGCTCAAAGCGTCTGCTGTCAAATTGGCTTTCCCCGGATGGTACTCTATCTGTGATATCCCCGAAATAATTATATGCAATTTGGGCATGTTTATGTGATTTATGGTGATAATTAAATCTGTGTTGGCGTAAATTATCTTGGTAAAATGCTTAGTCACATGATAGGAGTGACCGGTAGAGCATTTCGGAGTGCATGTTATTCATGTTGGGTGTTTGGGTGTTTTAATGGTTTAAATGTAATGAGTTGTGTTCATTTGGTAAAGCATGATTTTAATAGGGACTTTGATCCATTGTGGTAAAATGGTTTTAAAATATCATGTAAGGGTATTTTATATATCATGCTTGGGTCTTGATGCACATTTTAAACCATAACATGGCATGAGCCACTTGCTCACATCTTTACATCCCATCACCTTTTTCTCTACCAGCCTTTGTCCCCAAGACCCCATCCCTCCACCTTATCTCTTGCAAGAAAACCCCATTTTCGTTTCTTGGCAAGAGGAGAAAGAGAAAAGTTTGAGAAAGAGTCCTTTTGGTGATTCCTTGCAAAAATCTTGAAGCCTAAGGGGTAAGCTATCAATGTAATGAAGTTTTGTTGGTTCTTAATCATTCTTGTGTCATATTTTGGGGTTAAAAAGGGGTGGATCTTGTTCCATCATGTTGTTATACTTGGGGGGGATGTATTTTCATGTTGTTTTGTGGTTATATGTTGAGCTTGGTGGTTGCTTTTGGTTGTGCTTGAGTATAGGTGTGGTTAGAAGCTCATACTTGGATGTTTCTCGCTGAAACAGGGTTTCTCGATCGATCGGAAATTTGGTCCGATCGATCGAGCAAGACAGTACCTAAGCCAGGCGTAAAAAGAGCTTACCGATCGATCGGCGATTTTACCGATCGATCGGTGTGATGTCTCGATCGATCGGTAAAATGGCCCGATCGATCGGTGGAGGCAGTATTCAGATGCTTATTTTTCTCAACTTGGCGATCGATCGGGGCTTGGGACCGATCGATCGCAAGGCTTAAATTTTGGATTTTGAGATTTGTTCTGAATGGTGATGTTTTTGAGAATGGTTCCTTTATTGTTTTCTAATATGGATTCATGTGATTATGTAGAACCATCCCAGGTAGCCACACAGCCTAGGAGATAAAGTCCACGATATCTCCACTTTTGGAACCATGGTACGTACTGAGACGTACGAGCATCGGACGGTAAAACGTGCCATACATTTAATTATGTATATTGTGGATAGTGAATCCTTACACGTGATGATATATGTGAAATGATTGTGATTTACTGTGATAATGGAATCAACTATTGTGATTGATTAATGTGATGGGAATTGATGAATGTTCCGGTAGCCTTTATCTCCGAGCGAGGGAGGTACTTGCCGCTGTCATATGAAGCGATGGTAGTATGATATTTGCCACTGTCATGTCGAAGCGAGGTAACATGCCGCTGTCATTGTCGAAGCGAGGGATATCATATGATGCCGCTATATGTCGAAGCGAGGGGTCCTAAAATTCCGCTGTTGTATTGGGACCGGAACAGTCACAATTCTAGTGGTTAAAGTGAATTATTGTGGCTATAATTGGAAACGCGTTATCGATCATTATATCGTGAACTAATGATTTTGTGTATAAGCTTGTGAAACAGGAACAACAATGAAATGTGCTAATGTGGTAATCGAGGAGCATATCAATTAATCGTTTCATACGCTTAATTACTTTATTAAGTTAAATTGTGTTAAGTGATGATATATATATATATATGCTCATGGTGAGTTGTTCCTGTAGGTACATTTTGAATCAAGGGGGCTGAGGGTCGGTTGAACTGTGAGTTGTTGAAAGTGTAAATGAAGATAGAGTACAGGAATTTTGGATAGTCTCTACTCGAGAAGTAGTCTAATGCTATCACTTAAACATTCATAATCGGGAATGTAACTGATTAATTGTTGAAATTTTATTTTGGCTTGTAACCTAATTGAGCTCACATCAAACCAGAACCCTAATATGTCTTTAATACATATTTAGCCCTATTTATATCTTGAATTCACTGTTAAGGTTTAGGGTCCTTACATTTAGTGGTATCAGAGCAGTGGTTAGAGAACCCGGGAACGAGTGAAGGGTAGCCTTAGCAATAAGTTGGCTAGGCGTCTACTTTTAAATATGTTGTACGCATATGAAGCATGTGACTGTTATACTAACGTGTTATGGTTTTCTAACGATGTATTATGTGAACTGTTTTGTATATTGTTGTTAACCCTTGTGTTGCAGTATGGCAGCGAATGTTGATGTTGGTGATGCGATAAGTGTAAATGCTAGTTCTAGACATACAAATCCCCTACCGCCGCCAGCCTTGGGCGAAGAGCCGTCCGAACAACAGTTATTGCCGGGAGAACTGAGTTTGACGCAGTTTCTAGCTTATCGGCCCCCGACTTTTGAAGGGACTGAAACAGGGGAGAAGGCCGAGGAATGGCTAGAGAGGTTGGAGCAGATATTTGTGGCTGCCCCGTGCGCAAAGACAGCGTGGATACGGCTAGCAGAATTTCAGTTGGCCAAAAAGGCATTGATGTGGTGGAAGACCACAGTGATTGAACAGGAGGCTCAGGGTCAGGAAATAAACTGGAAGTTGTTTAGGACTCGATTTCTGACCCGGTACTTCTCAGCGGCGGCACGGCAGGCTAAAGAGGATGAATTCACTAGCTTGAGGCAAGGTACTATGCCGGTGTCCGACTATGCCCTCCAGTACTGTTCCTTACTTCGATATGTACCTCATATCGCCACTAGCACCCAAGCAAAGATGAGGAACTTCATGAAAGGCTTGAGGCCGGAGTTGTATGATAGGGTGATCACTTATGGCCCTACTTGTTTTGATGATGCCCTAGCACGAGCTGAACTGGCAGAGTTAGGAGTGGGTGCATATCCGACTGTGGCACCGTCTCCAGCACCATTACAGAGGCCGACTCCTGAAAACTTGAAACCAAGGGGCGACCATTTTAAATCAAAGGGAAACTCATCATCTTCCAGATTCAGTGGTAGATGGCATGATGCTCGTGGAAGGGGTGGTCGTGGAAGTAATGCTCCGTCTCATAGGGGACAGTCTCAGGCTAGCAGTTTTGAAAAGGTTAAGTGTTTTATGTGCGGAGGACCTCATTAAGTGAAAGGATGCTCCGCTTGTTATGAATGTGGTAAACATGGCCACTTGGCCCGGAATTGTCCTAACCGGGGGGGATCACAGAATACGATGGGGAGACCTTCAGACAGGCCAGCACAGCAGAGACCACCATTTGCATCGAGACCATTGGGAGGACAGCCGTTGGGGCCACCTCAAGGGCAAGTGTATGCCCTCACCAGGGAGCAGGCTACAGCAGCTCCAGAAGAAGTGATAGCGGGTACGTGTTATTTATTTACGCACCCTGCTTATATTTTGATAGATACAGGTGCGTCACACTCCTTTGTGTCGACGAGTTTTGTGGAGAGGCACCGTATATGCACGACTCCGTCACCCACGCCTCTTGTGGTTTCGACACCCGCTGGAAAAAGTGTGATTGCAGATCGGTTCATTGATGACGGCCTCATTTATTTTGAGGGCAACGAGTTGAAGTCAGATTTGATCGTTTTGGAGATGTCATATTTTGATTGCATCGTGGGGATTGATGTGCTAAACAGGTATCAGGCAGTGGTGGACTGCAGACAGAGAACAGTGCGGTTCAGATCTAATTTGCGGATTCAGTGGACTTTTTATGGGGATGGTTCCCGCTCAAGAATCCCATTGATATCGGCCTTAAAGATGACTCAGTTATTGGAACATGGGCATGAAGGCTACCTTATTTATGCCATTGACATTGCTGGAAAGAAAGAAGAGTTAAGGGTCGAAGATATTCCAGTAGTTGCCGAGTTTGCCGATGTATTTCCGGAAGAAATTCCCGGATTTCCGCCGATTAGGGAAGTCGAGTTCGGGATCGAATTATTACCAGGGGCATCCGCTATTTCTCGTGCCCCTTACCGGATGGCACCGGCAGAGTTGAGGGAGTTGAAAGAGCAACTACAGGAACTCCTTGATAAGGGTTACATACGCCCCAGCGTATCACCTTGGGGTGCGCCTGTGTTATTTGTGAAGAAGAATGATGGGTCAATGCGATTGTGCATCGACTACCGGCAATTGAATAAGGCCACAGTGAAGAATAAATACCCTCTTCCGCGGATCGATGACTTATTTGATCAGTTGCAGGGCACGAGGTTGTACAGTAAGATTGATTTGAGGTCGGGGTACCACCAGATTCGAGTTAGAGAGGATGATGTACAGAAGACGGCCTTCCGGACCCGTTATGGTCATTATGAATTTTTGGTTATGCCGTTTGGAGTGACAAACGCCCCGGCTGTATTCATGAGCTTAATGAATCGAGTGTTCCAACCCTATTTGGATCCGTTCGTCATCGTATTTATTGACGATATACTTATCTATTCTCGGAGCGAGGATGAACACAGGAATCATTTGAGGACAGTGCTCCAGATTCTGCGGGAAAATCAGTTGTATGCAAAGCTGAGCAAGTGTGAATTTTGGCTGAGCAGCGTTGTATTTTTGGGGCATGTGATTTCTAGTGATGGGATTTCTGTGCATCCCAGGAAAGTGGAAGCAGTGATGGATTGGTCTGCGCCTACATCTGTGCCCGAGATCCGTAGCTTCCTCGGTTTAGCGGGTTACTACCGACGTTTCGTCAAGGGATTCTCTAAGATCGCTAAGCCGTTGACGCAGTTGACTCAGAAGGGTGTTCCGTTTTCATGGTCTGAGGCGTGTGAGCAGAGCTTCCAAGAGTTGAAGCACCGACTGACTACAGCACCTGTTCTGGTAATTCCTTCGGAGAACGAGCGGTTTGCTTTGTACACGGATGCATCACTGCAAGGATTGGGCTGTGTACTGATGCAGGATAAGCATGTGGTGGCTTATGCATCGAGGCAGTTGAAGCCTCATGAGACCAGGTACCCGGTTCATGATTTGGAACTGGCGGCCATAATTTTCGCTTTGAAAATTTGGCGACATTATCTCTATGGTACATCCTTTACCATTTATACGGATCATAAGAGCTTGAAGTTTCTATTTACTCAAGCGGAACTGAATATGAGGCAAAGGAGGTGGATGGATTTACTCAAGGACTATGATTGCGAGATAGAGTACCATCCAGGGAAGGCGAACCTGACCGCTGATGCCTTGAGCAGGAAAGTGAAGTATACAGCAGATGATGTGATTCAGCTATCGGCTTTGATGGCCTCTTGTTGTCAATTGGGATATGATTTTGATTTAGATGTATCGCCGGTGCTGGTGTCGACCTTATTGGCAGAACCGGATATATTTGAACTTATCAGGAAATATCAGACGACAGACGTTGAGGTACAGAGATGGTTGTCATATTTACGAATGGGTCAATTATCGAAGTTCAGAGTAGCAGAAGATGGTTCCTTGAGGCTTGGTAACCGTTGGGTAGTGCCGAGGGCACCAGAGTTACGCCAAGGAATCTTGCATCGTGCTCATTGTAGCAGATTTAGCATCCATCCAGGTGGGAGAAAGATGTACAAGGACTTGTGTAATCAATTTTGGTGGAGACGGATGAAGAGAGACGTTATGTCATTCGTTAAGAAGTGCCTAATTTGCCAACAAGTGAAAGCAGAAAGGCAGAGGCCCGGAGGTGAGTTGAAGAGTTTAGAGATACCAGAGTGGAAGTGGGAGCACATCTCTATGGATTTCGTGACCCATTTGCCAAGGACTGCCTCGGGATTTGATGCGATCTGGGTGATTGTAGATCGACTGACGAAAGTGGCTCACTTCATTCCATATAGTATGACTTTCACATACTTAAAGATGGCTCAGTTATATGTTCGGGACGTAGTAAGATTGCATGGTATTCCAGTCTCGATTGTATCCGATAGAGACCCGTGGTTCACATCTCACTTTTGGGAGGGTCTTCAATCAGCTTTGGGTACAGAGGTGAGACTGAGTACAACTTACCACCCTCAGACAGATGGTCAGACAGAGTGTACCATACAGACGCTTGAGGACATATTGAGGGCATGTGTATTGGAGTTCGATACTCCGTGGCAAGATTTAGTGCCACTTGTAGAATTCTCTTACAACAACAGTTATCAGGCGAGCATACAGATGGCTTTGAGGCCCTTTACGGTCGACGTTGTAGGTCACCGTTATACTGGGAAGATTTGACTAGTAAGACGGTCGGAGGACCGGAATTGATTCGTGAAATGGAAGAGAAAATCAAAGTGATCCGTCAGAAAATGAAAGCGGCTCAAGATAGGCAAGCGGCCTATGCTAATAAACGACGGCGACCATTGGAATTCCAAGTAGGAGACAAGGTCTTTCTGAAAATCTCACCTTTCAGAGGTGTAGTTGTGATGTCCGGGAATTAATGGTGTCAATCCCGGTGTAGTATTAATCCTGGATGGATTTTTAATTGTGGCAATTAGGAATTAATTGCGGTTCGGCATCTCCCGAGGTTGGTAAATCGGGCCTTCTGGGCTCGTCTAATTGATTAGTTGGGATCGTTGGATCCCGAGGTTGAGATCGTATTCTCATTCCGGTGAAAACCTGCGAGTTGGGTTTTTAGTGTGACTCAGAATCTCGGGTGCTGTTTGTGGGCACCGGTAGGGGGTTTTTGAGTTAGAGAGAGAGTTTTTGAAAACAGATGATTTTTAATGAATCATGATGTATTTGTGGGGCTATTAGTATTTCGGGGTATTTTTGCTATAAATACCAATTAAACCCGGGATTTTAATTATCGGAACCATTTTCCTCTTCTTCCTCCTCTCTTCCCGCGCGCGAGCCTTCCCGATCCCCTTTGACCCCCGCCGCTTCAAGGCGTGCGCCCGCCGCCGTCCGGCCGCCGTTCGGCGCGTGCGACCCGCCGTTGGAATCGTCTCTCCGAGGCGCAGCTATACATACAATCAATTTGAAGTTTGGTCGCGATTTGAGCTCGAATTTCTGCTGGAAGCGCTAGGGTTCGAACTGGGTTTCTGTTCGATTTTGTGGCTCGTTTTTGGTACGATTTTTGGGGCTCTTTTTCCAGTGTTTTTGGGGCGTTTTGTAATGCATTTTGTGTCGAAAATTTATGCTTTGTGGTTCAAGGATTTTGGTTGCCAATTGATTCGATTTGAGCGCTGGATTGCAAGGCTCATAGTTCGAATTTCTTGATGTTGGGCGGGTTAGGGTTCGAATTTTGGGGGTTTTGGTTTGGGGATGTTGATTCTTGTTGTTAATTAATTAATTTATGGTTTAGATGCTTATTGGGTTCGAATTGAGGAATTGGATTCGAATTTAGGGCTTTAAATTCGAATTTTGGGGGTTTCGCATGTGGGGCGATTATTCATGTTGTTGATTGATTAATTCATGTTTTAAATGAATTATGGTGATTTTTTGGATTTGATTTGTGTGGTTGGGGTTCGAATTTTAGGAGTGGTTCTTGAGCAATTTTTGATATTGTCTCATTCGTTTCCCCTCCCTGTATATGCCCTGCCCCGGGTCTTTTAAATGGTAAATTGTTGTGGATTGACAATATGTTGAGGGTTATGGGTGTGCTTGAGCATGGGTTGCATGTTCGTAATTAATTGTGAATTATTTATCGTGTTAGCACATCGTTCCTCGGAGCATGGAACTCGAGCAAGGTTTGGCTCGGACTTCGGAAATTAAGGTACGTGGGACGTACGAGCATAGCCTATTATAGTATTGCAACTGTAATATGCATGGTTTGTGATAATGGTATTAAATGGGCATTGGAATACATGGTGTATGGTAATTGTATTATATGGACATTACAATATCTGGCATGTGGTCTGGCATGTGGTAATTACATTGGATAAATATTGAGATGCATGGTGCACTATATTTACTTCAAATGGATAATGATATGCATGGTAAACGGTCTTTGCCTTCAATGGATATATATATATATATATATTGGGAATCATACAGTGCCGCCTTCGAGCGAGCAATGATTCGGGATGCGGTCGCCATTGGGCGACCATCGGTTATGACGCCGCTATTGTTGAGCGTGCGCGAGGTTTAGTATGCCGCTATTGTGGAGCGAGCAATGAAATAAGAACATGGAATTGTTGGTTAGATATATGCGATATCTATAGTCTTTTACATTATGTTCTTATCCCTTTGATTATGGAACTGGTATAATAGAACGGTATTAGTTAATCTATGTGACGATTAACTGGCTTTGGGAATTTGATGAGTTTGGTTATTTTGAGAACAGGGACAATACAGGGGGATCCGGATGAGGGTATTGCCATCCAGGAAGTATCATTTAAATTATGGCATTTACATTCTGTAAATTATGAATTGCAATATTATTATTTTGTGATTGGTGGTATTGGTATGCTCACCCCGTGTGGGGGCTGTCTCTGTTGGGGCAGGTATTACAGGTGTAGCAGCGACTTAGGAGTCGAGCTCGAGCTGTTGGTTAGAGGTACTTCCAGGATAGAGGTACCAGAGCTGGCTGGATAGACGCTCAGATCCAGAGATGAGATCGAGTTGTGCTTGGAAGGTGCTTCCAGGATAGAAGTACCAGTAGTGGTATCCGGTATAGTGTTTTATGCATCAAATACACGTTTATTCATTGAGTACACCTTACGTGTATATGGGATGTATAAATGGGCTATGGCCTCTTTCTGTTCATTATGGTTGCATGCAATTAATTATGGAAATTGCTAAATGAACTAAGAGCATATTAGTGTATTATGTGGGTGCATGTTATGTGAATAATAATGGTAGGGGGAATTTGAATATTGGGAATTGAATGCAAGAAATTTTCTGGGTAGCATACGGTGTTGCACTTGCATAGGGTTTTTCCCCTGATGGTATGATTATATGCACTCATGGTATGGCTTAATGCACTAATTACGGGTTAAGGGCACGGGGGTCCTTACATTAGTGGTATCAGAGCAGTGGTTAGCTCTTTGGGGCTGTTGAGGGCCTAGGAACATGTTATTGGGAATGAGAAGCACATACTTATGCATGATTGCTTATGTGCGTTTATGATATGTGTTCATCATTGGCATATGTGTTGCTAACCATGGTGGTTGCAGGGTCTTATGAGACATGGACTATGCATTACGGTTGCATAGGTATACATCGGAGTGATGATTTTAATGCTTTGCCGCTACATGTTGGAGCGAGGTGCATTAAAATACACTCATGGCGATGTTTATGGGAATACGGATTATGCATTACGGTTGCATGCACGTCGAAGCGATGATGCCGCTGTCGTGTCGAAGCGATGGTAAATGCCGCTGTCACGTCGAAGCGATGATGCCGCTGTCGTGCCGAAACAATTATTGAAATACGGGTTATGCATTACGGTTGCATGCATGGCGTAGCGATATGAATACTTGCCGCTGTCGTATTATAGCGATGAAGAATATTTGCCGCAAATATGTCGAAGCGAAGGAAAATGCCGCTGTCATATTATTATTGCGAGGGATATTATGCCGCTAATACGTCGAAGCGAAGGGTATTTCCGCTGTCATGCCGGAATGATGGTAAATGCCGCTGTCGTGTCGAAGCGATGGTAAATGCCGCTGTCACGTCGAAGCGATGGTACCACCGTCATGTCGAAACGATGATGCCGCTGTCGTGTCGAAGCGATGATACATGCCGCTGTCACGTCGAAGCGATGATGCCGTTGTCATGACGTAGCGATGTGATCGGGAACAAGTACTACATGAGTGTGAGTACCTCTTGAGTCCGCGATTAGCCGGGTATTTTATTGGCGATGGTTACGCCGGGTATTTTATTGGCGATGGTTACGCCGGGTATTTTATTGGCGATGGTTACGCCGGGTATTTTATTGGCGATGGTTACGCCGGGTATTTTGTTGGCGATGGTTACGCCGGGTATTTTGTTGGCGATGGTTACGCCGGGTATTTTGTTGGCGATGGTTACGCCGGGTATTTTATTGGCGACGGTTACGCCGGGTATTCTATTGGCGATGGTTTATACCGCCGGATATCTATAGCGACATTTTATGCCGCTGACTCCATGGCGAGGGATCATGCCGCTGATTCGATAGCGATGGGTTATACCGCTATGTGTGTAGCACTGGATTATGCCGCCTACGAGCGATGGGTGCTGCTTATGTACCGCTGGTGGACGATGGATACAGGTATTCCGCTATCTCGATAGCGATGAGGTATGGCATATTACTTTTGTTATCAGTATGGTGATTATGGTGTATTATTATTTACCGTCATGTGTTTGACGATGAGATTATGGATGTCGTGTATCGACAGGTACCGTCATATGTTCGACGATGTTATTTGGGATAACTATGTGGACGCTTGGCGTCATTTTGGTGATTTATACATTCATGTTTATGTATATGGTTGTATGGTTTGAGTGCCGATGGTGGGCACATGGTAGGGTCTGGGTATTTAGTTGACGAGACCTTTTGCCGAGCAGGTTTGCTCGATGGATCATTGATGCATTGTACCGGTGAGAGTACGCATCGTATTATGGAGGTATATTATTGACGAGCAATGATACCCTTAGGTATGCTCGCTGGGATGGCTAAGGCCAAGTGAATGGTGGTAAGAGTAGTCATTGAGGAAACTACTCGCTTGTTATTGTGATGAGGAGTAAACATGGTTACACCCACCCTAAGGGCGTGGAAGAAGTCCTAATGGATTAGGATTGCATGATAATTGAGCGTGGACGCCGGGTTGTCCAGTGTGCTTTGGTGTTTTAGAGATATGTTGGGCAATGACCCACAACTCTAATGGTTTGGGCGGTATGGTATACCGGGATGGAATGTGTGTCGCGTTAATAGGTTGGTATAAGCCTATGGGACCAGCGAATCACTAGCCAGGTATTGTTGCAGTGCTTTAGTGTGCTTGTGGTAGCTATTATAATGCTCGTTGGATTCGAGTTTGGTGAATCGTATGGTGATACGATGAGGGTTATGGTAGACTCTTGTAGTCTCTATGTGGCATGGTGTTTGAGGTAGGGAATACCTCACGGGGACGTTATACGTCATTGTTTTGAGGGACTTGTGCTGGGACAGCTCAAGTTTGTTGGTATTACCAACGTGAGTGTCAACAAGTCGTGGTTAGCTCTAGTTGAGCATCCTTGCATATGGCATGCAATGGGAGTCACAATGGTTTGTGAGATATAGTTAGTGGGGTGACACTACTATATTGATTTTTTTTTATCTCTTGGAGAGATTTGGATTGTACTGTCTTGGAGACAGCTTGCATCGGTCGTGGTTTGATTGTAAGTCAGCCATGGTAAGCATTACTGATGTTGGACCGAGTAATGGATTTCTTACCTCGGTGAGACGTTTGAGGAGACGTCTTCGGGGAGATGCTCGATTTTGGAGTACTATGGTATTAGTACAGAGCATCGTTGGAAGGTGTATACATGGCGTATACGGATTTTTGGATCGGGTAATGGTATTGATGCACTACTCTAACCAATTGTATATTTCTGGGTTCCGGGATATGTTTTGGTATTAATATACCAGGTTTTCCGAACGGTAATTCGAGGATTGGAGGATCATGGATTCATGACTTCTTCCTTGAGAGGAAGACGGTATTGTGATTCCTACCGGTTGAATCTTTTGGGGAGATTCGTTATTTTGGTTCGTGTGGTGGTGATGTTGAAATCACACCCTTTGGTTTTGGTTTGTCAACCATCATTCTCCGTGGGGCGAGAATAATCGGGGTTTGACAGTTGGTTTTGGGATTTGGGTGTGATTGGAGACACCCGAGTCTATTGCATTGCGTATGCATGTTGTGTGGTGTATGGGCATGTATGCCGTGTGTGTATACGAATGCCAACCTTATTTCGTTCATTGTGGAACGCCGAGTGTGTATAATTGGTTTAGTGGATCTCCGGTGTGAGATTGTGGAACCTCGAGATCGGTAATCTCGATGGCACGATGCATTCTAATGAATGATCGTGAGGGTTGTTTGATTCCCCGAGGAGGGATCGACGTGATTTGGAATCATGGTGGTTCTTGTTGGATAATTCGATAGCCTTCCTATTTTAGGATTGTTAGATCCAAGGATAGATGAGGGATGGCCGAGATTCGGATTTGTTTAGTGTCATGGTTGACACTTGTGTAGGAATGCAATTGGTTGCCTTCCATGTCCCCTATGGAACTTGAGACTTGGTGGAGTCTTGATGGTGTGTCGGGACCAAGATATGATTTCTTGGAACACACCGGTGTAAACATCCTCGGTGATGTATTTTTTTTTTTTTGTGTGGATCAGTGACCGTGGGTAACCCGGTCCGGGTTGCAAGTGGTGCAACTACTCCTTTGGAGGAGATGGGCTGGGAAGCGAAAACTGGTTTTTCTGTGAGTATACTGTTGTATACTAGTGGTCCCCACCATGACGATATGTGTCATGCATCGTGGGAAGGTGGTGAATATCACGGGATGATGTCTATGTCAGAACTAATGGTGATTTGGTTGGGTTGCAGTTTTGGTGGACTGACTTGTGGGACGATTCACGTCGAGGTATGTTGTTATCTTTCGGGTTTGTATTGGTTTTGGCGTTGCGCTATTTTGGGGCTTGGTGCGAGACTGGTATTCTCGCAGTTGTTAATTCGATTCTAAGGTGATTCAGAATCAGGGTCTTGGCTTTGTTTTGTTGGTGTAGTCCTGGTGTTACGAGGAGTACACCGGTGCAATTTCGAGGACGAAATTTTATTAGTAGGGGATAATTGTGATGTCCGGGAATTAATGGTGTCAATCCCGGTGTAGTATTAATCCTGGATGGATTTTTAATTGTGGCAATTAGGAATTAATTGCGGTTCGGCATCTCCCGAGGTTGGTAAATCGGGCCTTCTGGGCTCGTCTAATTGATTAGTTGGGATCGTTGGATCCCGAGGTTGAGATCGTATTCTCATTCCGGTGAAAACCTGCGAGTTGGGTTTTTAGTGTGACTCAGAATCTCGGGTGCTGTTTGTGGGCACCGGTAGGGGGTTTTTGAGTTAGAGAGAGAGTTTTTGAAAACAGATGATTTTTAATGAATCATGATGTATTTGTGGGGCTATTAGTATTTCGGGGTATTTTTGCTATAAATACCAATTAAACCCGGGATTTTAATTATCGGAACCATTTTCCTCTTCTTCCTCCTCTCTTCCCGCGCGCGAGCCTTCCCGATCCCCTTTGACCCCCGCCGCTTCAAGGCGTGCGCCCGCCGCCGTCCGGCCGCCGTTCGGCGCGTGCGACCCGCCGTTGGAATCGTCTCTCCGAGGCGCAGCTATACATACAATCAATTTGAAGTTTGGTCGCGATTTGAGCTCGAATTTCTGCTGGAAGCGCTAGGGTTCGAACTGGGTTTCTGTTCGATTTTGTGGCTCGTTTTTGGTACGATTTTTGGGGCTCTTTTTCCAGTGTTTTTGGGGCGTTTTGTAATGCATTTTGTGTCGAAAATTTATGCTTTGTGGTTCAAGGATTTTGGTTGCCAATTGATTCGATTTGAGCGCTGGATTGCAAGGCTCATAGTTCGAATTTCTTGATGTTGGGCGGGTTAGGGTTCGAATTTTGGGGGTTTTGGTTTGGGGATGTTGATTCTTGTTGTTAATTAATTAATTTATGGTTTAGATGCTTATTGGGTTCGAATTGAGGAATTGGATTCGAATTTAGGGCTTTAAATTCGAATTTTGGGGGTTTCGCATGTGGGGCGATTATTCATGTTGTTGATTGATTAATTCATGTTTTAAATGAATTATGGTGATTTTTTGGATTTGATTTGTGTGGTTGGGGTTCGAATTTTAGGAGTGGTTCTTGAGCAATTTTTGATATTGTCTCATTCGTTTCCCCTCCCTGTATATGCCCTGCCCCGGGTCTTTTAAATGGTAAATTGTTGTGGATTGACAATATGTTGAGGGTTATGGGTGTGCTTGAGCATGGGTTGCATGTTCGTAATTAATTGTGAATTATTTATCGTGTTAGCACATCGTTCCTCGGAGCATGGAACTCGAGCAAGGTTTGGCTCGGACTTCGGAAATTAAGGTACGTGGGACGTACGAGCATAGCCTATTATAGTATTGCAACTGTAATATGCATGGTTTGTGATAATGGTATTAAATGGGCATTGGAATACATGGTGTATGGTAATTGTATTATATGGACATTACAATATCTGGCATGTGGTCTGGCATGTGGTAATTACATTGGATAAATATTGAGATGCATGGTGCACTATATTTACTTCAAATGGATAATGATATGCATGGTAAACGGTCTTTGCCTTCAATGGATATATATATATATATATTGGGAATCATACAGTGCCGCCTTCGAGCGAGCAATGATTCGGGATGCGGTCGCCATTGGGCGACCATCGGTTATGACGCCGCTATTGTTGAGCGTGCGCGAGGTTTAGTATGCCGCTATTGTGGAGCGAGCAATGAAATAAGAACATGGAATTGTTGGTTAGATATATGCGATATCTATAGTCTTTTACATTATGTTCTTATCCCTTTGATTATGGAACTGGTATAATAGAACGGTATTAGTTAATCTATGTGACGATTAACTGGCTTTGGGAATTTGATGAGTTTGGTTATTTTGAGAACAGGGACAATACAGGGGGATCCGGATGAGGGTATTGCCATCCAGGAAGTATCATTTAAATTATGGCATTTACATTCTGTAAATTATGAATTGCAATATTATTATTTTGTGATTGGTGGTATTGGTATGCTCACCCCGTGTGGGGGCTGTCTCTGTTGGGGCAGGTATTACAGGTGTAGCAGCGACTTAGGAGTCGAGCTCGAGCTGTTGGTTAGAGGTACTTCCAGGATAGAGGTACCAGAGCTGGCTGGATAGACGCTCAGATCCAGAGATGAGATCGAGTTGTGCTTGGAAGGTGCTTCCAGGATAGAAGTACCAGTAGTGGTATCCGGTATAGTGTTTTATGCATCAAATACACGTTTATTCATTGAGTACACCTTACGTGTATATGGGATGTATAAATGGGCTATGGCCTCTTTCTGTTCATTATGGTTGCATGCAATTAATTATGGAAATTGCTAAATGAACTAAGAGCATATTAGTGTATTATGTGGGTGCATGTTATGTGAATAATAATGGTAGGGGGAATTTGAATATTGGGAATTGAATGCAAGAAATTTTCTGGGTAGCATACGGTGTTGCACTTGCATAGGGTTTTTCCCCTGATGGTATGATTATATGCACTCATGGTATGGCTTAATGCACTAATTACGGGTTAAGGGCACGGGGGTCCTTACAGTAGTTCATTTCGGTATGCGGGGGAAGTTGTCTCCGAGGTATGTTGGGCCATACGAGATATTGCAGCGCATAGGTACTTTGGCTTACCGACTAGCCCTACCGCCGTCATTATCCGGTATACATGATGTCTTCCATGTTTCTATGTTGAGGAAGTATGAGCCGACCCGTCTCATGTGTTGCAGCCTTCTGAGGTTCAGTTGAGTTCAGATGTATCCTATGTTGAACGGCCAGTCAGAATTCTGGATCGAGAGGATCGCAGACTTCGAAGCAAGGTCATACCGATGGTCAAGGTTCAGTGGGATCGTCGGGGTGTCGAAGAGGCCACGTGGGAGACGGAACGGCATATGGTGCAGCACTACCCAGAACTATTCTCTGGTATGTGATTTATGTTTAGTTTTGGTTGGGTAAGTGCATGTGATTTCGAGGGCGAAATCTTATACGTAGGGGAGTATTGTGATATCCCCGAAATAATTATATGCAATTTGGGCATGTTTATGTGATTTATGGTGATAATTAAATCTGTGTTGGCGTAAATTATCTTGGTAAAATGCTTAGTCACATGATAGGAGTGACCCGGTAGAGCATTTCGGAGTGCATGTTATTCATGTTGGGTGTTTGGGTGTTTTAATGGTTTAAATGTAATGAGTTGTGTTCATTTGGTAAAGCATGATTTTAATAGGGACTTTGATCCATTGTGGTAAAATGGTTTTAAAATATCATGTAAGGGTATTTTATATATCATGCTTGGGTCTTGATGCACATTTTAAACCATAACATGGCATGAGCCACTTGCTCACATCTTTACATCCCATCACCTTTTTCTCTACCAGCCTTTGTCCCCAAGACCCCATCCCTCCACCTTATCTCTTGCAAGAAAACCCCATTTTCGTTTCTTGGCAAGAGGAGAAGGAGAAAAGTTTGAGAAAGAGTCCTTTTGGTGATTCCTTGCAAAAATCTTGAAGCTTAAGGGGTAAGCTATCAATGTAATGAAGTTTTGTTGGTTCTTAATCATTCTTGTGTCATATTTTGGGGTTAAAAAGGGGTGGATCTTGTTCCATCATGTTGTTATACTTGGGGGGGATGTATTTTCATGTTGTTTTGTGGTTATATGTTGAGCTTGGTGGTTGCTTTTGGTTGTGCTTGAGTATAGGTGTGGTTAGAAGCTCATACTTGGATGTTTCTCGCTAAACAGGGTTTCTCGATCGATCGGAAATTTGGTCCGATCGATCGAGCAAGACAGTACCTAAGCCAGGCGTAAAAAGAGCTTACCGATCGATCGGCGATTTTTACCGATCGATCGGTGTGATGTCTTGATCGATCGGTAAAATGGCCCGATCGATCGGTGGAAGCATTTTCAGATGCTTATTTTTCTCAACTTGGCGATCGATCGGGGCTTGGGACCGATCGATCGCAAGGCTTAAATTTTGGATTTTGAGATTTGTTCTAAATGGTGATGTTTTTGAGAATGGTTCCTTTATTGGTTTCTAATATGGATTCATGTGATTATGTAGAACCATCCCAGGTAGCCACACAGCCTAGGAGATAAAGTCCACGATATCTCCACTTTTGGAACCAAGGTACGTAGTGAGACGTACGAGCATCGGACGGTAAAACGTGCCATACATTTAATTATGTATATTGTGGATAGTGAATCCTTACACGTGATGATATATGTGAAATGATTGTGATTTACTGTGATAATGGAATCAACTATTGTGATTGATTAATGTGATGGGAATTGATGAATGTTCCGGTAGCCTTTATCTCCGAGCGAGGGAGGTACTTGCCGCTGTCATATGAAGCGATGGTAGTATGATATTTGCCGCTGTCATGTCTAAGCGAGGTAACATGCCGCTGTCAATGTCGAAGCGAGGGATATCATATGATGCCGCTATATGTCGAAGCGAGGGGTCCTAAAATTCCGCTGTTGTATTGGGACCGGAACAGTCACAATTCTAGTGGTTAAAGTGAATTATTGTGGCTATAATTGGAAACGCGTTATCGATCATTATATCGTGAACTAATGATTTTGTGTATAAGCTTGTGAAGCAGGAACAACAATGAAATGTGCTAATGTGGTAATCGAGGAGCATATCAATTAATCGTTTCATACGCTTAATTACTTTATTAAGTTAAATTGTGTTAAGTGATGATATATATATATATATGCTCATGGTGAGTTGTTCCTGTATGTACATTTTGAATCAAGGGGGCTGAGGGTCGGTTGAACTGTGAGCTGTTGAAAGTGTAAATGAAGATAGAGTACAGGAATTTTGGATAGTCTTTACTCGAGAAGTAGTCTAATGCTATCACTTAAACATTCATAATCGGGAATGTAACTGATTAATTGTTGAAATTTTATTTTGGCCTGTAACCTAATTGAGCTCACATCAAACCAGAACCCTAATATGTCTTTAATACATATTTAGCCCTATTTATATCTTGAATTCAATGTTAAGGTTTAGGGTCCTTACACTATCTCGCAATCATAGTCCTTGAGTAGGTCCATCCACCTCCTCTGCCTCATGTTCAACTCTGCCTGAGTGAATAAAAACTTGAGGCTCTTGTGATCCGTGTAAATGGTAAATGAAGTACCATACAAATAGTGCCTCCAAATCTTCAGGGCGAAGATGATAGCCGCCAATTCCAAGTCATGAACTGGATATCTGGTCTCATGCGGTTTCAACTGCCTCGATGCATAAGCTACCACATGCTTATCTTGCATCAGAACATACCCAAGGCCCTGAAGTGATGCGTCAGTATACAGAACAAATCTGGAGTTCTCCGTAGGGATCACTAACACTGGCGCCGTCGTCAACCGGTGCTTTAATTCCTGGAAGCTCTCCTCACAAGCTTCTGACCAAAAGAAAGGCACTCCCTTCTGGATCAACTGAGTCAGCGGCTTGGCAATCTTCGAAAATCCCTCGACAAAGCGTCGATAATACCCGGCCAAGCCAAGAAAACTCCGAATCTCAGGCACAGAAGTGGGGGCAGCCCACTCCATCACAGCCTCAATCTTCTTGGGATCTACAGATATCCCGCTGCTCGATATGACATGCCCCAGAAACACTACACTGCTCAGCCAAAATTCACACTTACTGAGCTTGGCATACAACTGATGCTCTCTGAGAATCTGAAGCACTGTCCTCAAGTGTTTCACATGCTCTTCCTCACTCCGGGAGTAGATGAGAATGTCGTCAATAAACACAATGACGAACTGATCAAGATACGGCTGAAACACCCTGTTCATCAGACTCATAAAGACTGCTGGAGCATTCGTCACGCCGAACGGCATCACTAGGAACTCATAATGTCCATATCGGGTCCGGAATGCTGTCTTCTGCACATCTTCCTCTCTGACTCGAATCTGATGATACCCGGATCTCAAATCAATCTTGCTATACACCCTGGTACCTTGCAACTGATCAAACAAGTCATCTATCCTTGGAAGAGGATACTTGTTCTTCACTGTAGCCTTATTCAGTTGCCGGTAATCGATACACAACCGCATCGAACCGTCCTTCTTCTTCACAAAGAGAACTGGTGCGCCCCATGGCGACACGCTCGGGCGTATATATCCCTTGTCCAGGAGATCCTGCAACTGTTCTTTCAACTCTCTCAACTCAGCCGGTGCCATCCTATAAGGTGCACGAGAGATAGCGGATGTCCCTGGCAACAGCTCGATCCCAAACTCAACTTCCCTAGCCGGTGGGAATCCTGGGATCTCTTCTGGGAATACATCAGCAAACTCTGCTACCACTGGTACATCCTCAACTCTTAGTTCTTTATTCTTCCCAGACGTGTCCACGGCATAAATGAGATAGCCCGTGTGGCCACGTTCCAACAACTGAGTCATCTTGATCGCTGAAATCAACGGAATCTTCACACGAGAACCGTTGCCATAGAAGGTCCACTGACTGCCCAACTCAGGTCTGAACTTCACTGTCCTCTGACGGCAATCTACCACTGCCTGATATCTGTTCAGAACATCAATACCCAAGATGCAGTCGAAGTCTGACATGCCCAACACAATCAAGTCTGACCTCAATTCGTTGCCCTCAAAATAAATGAGGCAGTCTGCCATAAACTGATCAGCAACGACATTTCTTCCAGTGGGTGTCGAGACCAAAAGAGGCGTGGGTAAAGAAGACGTGCGCATATGGTGTCTTTCCACAAAACCCACCGATACAAAAGAGTGGGAGGCACCTGTATCGATCAAAATAAAAGCAGGGTACGTAAATAAATGACACGTACCGGCAATCACCTCCTCTGGGGCTGCCTGGGCCTGCTCCCTGGTCAGTGCATACACCTGTCCCTGGGGCGGTCCTACTTTCTGACCTCCCGATGGTCGAGGCCCAAACTGCTGCCTCTGCTGCACTGTCCTATCATCAAACCTCGGCCTGTTGCCCTGATACTCTGACTGTCCTCCCCGAGTGGGGCAATACCGAGCGATGTGGCCCATCTTGCCACAGATATAACATGCAGGACACTTGTTTGAAGAATGTGGCCCTCCACAATTGTTGCACCTCGGCTCTCCCGGCCTATCCCCCTGTGAAGACCCTCGATTGGCCGACCAATTACCCTTCTTGCCATCCTGTTTCTGACCAAAGTACTTCTTTCCACCAAAACGTGAAGATGAAGAGGCGCCACGAGGCTTAAATGATTCTCCCCGGGGTCTCAAACTGTCACTAGTCTGCCTTTGTTGCGGTACTGGTGGTGGCATAGCACTAGAATAAGCTCCCACTCCAAGCTCGGCAAGCTCCGCTCTTGTGAGAGCATCATCAAAAGAAGTTGGGTTATTGGTGATAACCCGGTCATAGAGCTCCGGTCACAACCCCTTCATAAAATTCCTCATCTTTGCGTGCCCATTGGTGGCAATGTGGGGAACGTACCTCAGCAACGAAGAGTACCGTGTGGCATAGTCTGCCACTTGTCATGTTCCCCTACTTCAAACTTGTAAATTCATCCTCCTTTGTCTGTCTCGCCGCTGCGGAGAAGTACCGGTTCAAAAAACTAGTCCTGAAGAGTGTCCAATCAATCACAGCACCCAGTGCTCTTAGCTCCATCACCGTGCTCCTCCACCACATGAGAGGTTTCTTTGCTAACTGAAACTCCGCCAGCCTCAGCCAAGCTGTAACAGCACAAGGAGCCGTACAAAGATCTGTTCAAGTCTTTCCAGCCACTCTTCAGCCTCTTCTCCGGACTCTGTCCCCTCAAACCGGGGTGGATGGTAAGACAGAAATTGCGTCAGACTGATCTCACCAGGCAGTAATAACTGAACCACTGGTTCCATGCCTACGGCCGGTGGAGGTAGAGGGTTTGCCTGCCCGATACTTGCATTCACACTACCAACATCTCAACCTCCTCATTAGCAGCCATGCTGTAACACAAATGTTAACAACAATTCCAAAGCAATATATATGTTATGCCGTTAGATAACAGGAATGAGAATAAGCACGTTAGTATAACAGGATATACATTAATATGCACCACATGCATAAACATGCTTCAAATGTAAGCACCTAGCCAATCATGCTAAGGCTACCCTTCACTCGTTCCCAGGTTCTCTAACCACTGCTCTGATACCACTAATGTAAGAACCCTAATCCTTAAATGCGGAACCAAGGCATAATAGAGCTAAATAAATAATCAGAGTGAGAAATAACGTGTTGAGTCTATGAGCTTAAGCATTACATGCCAAAAATAAGGACTTCCAAAAATGGATTAATTACATTTCCCATCAAATGAATGTTATCAACTAGTTTTACACTACTCCTAGAGTAGACACTAGGCAAAAATAATCCTGTCCTTCAATTCACAAAAGCATCCTCAAGCTCACCACCTCAACCCGTTCAAGCCCTTCTATCATGCCAAAAAGGTACCTGCAAGGACAACCCACAAACATGAGCAATAATGATCATTCATATTCAACACAATATGAAGATAAAGCGTAAATGCATAATCATAATAAAACACTTCATGTTTCCCCCATGCATTTCAAACGCTTCCCGTTTGGTTGTCCCTGTACCATAACTCATGAGTATAATCAATAGATTATTTTTAATGGTCTAAACATGTCATGACATATACCAGCTCATCAATACCAAATACTGATCCCCAATCCCTAGTCTGTCCATCACAATGTATTTTAATGCCCCTCGCTTATTTACATATAGGCGGCATAGGATAACCTCGCTTCAATGGACTGCGGGACTCCCACCCCTCGCCTCTCATTGAGCGGCAAATACCCTTTCCTCGCCCTATATGATAACCATGCTCAAATGTGACATGCGGCGCTCCCACCCCTCGCTTCACATTTAGCGGAACCAAACAAATAGCGGCAAGCATTAAAATCATCAAGGGATGACCACGACTCATGGGATGTGCACCAATAATCATATGCATCTATAAACATCATGCATAACATGTATTTGCATCCACCATGCAATACCACATATATACCCGCATCCACAATGCATAAACAATGAGTATATAAGATACATGTACCGTTGGGGTGCCCGTACGTCCACTACGTACCTTTCCAAAAGTGGAATTGATCTGGCTTCAGTTCCTCGGTTGCGTTGCTACCTGGGATGGTTCTACACAATCACACAACCCCATATTAGAAGCCAAATAATAGCCAAATACCAAAAATTTGACAAAAGAAAGCATTTCTCAAAAATTCACTGGCGCCGATCGATCGCTTCACCCAGGCGATCGGTCGCCTCAAAATTTTCACTGCGGCGATCGGTCGCCCCAAACATGGCGATCGATCGCCATTCCTTTGATTTGGCTACTGCCTCTCGGCGATCGGCCGCCTCATTTTAGGCGATCGATCGCCTAACCCGCAAAAAGTCTACTGCCTCTTGGCAATCGGTCGCCTCATTTTAGGCGATCGATCGCCTCGCGCAGAGGCGCGATTTCTGCCATTTTTGTACCAAAATTTTCTTCCAAACCATCCCAACACTTATACAAACAAACAACAACAAAAATGACAACTTAAACCACCAAAATATACTTCAAACAAGTATAAATCCAACCTTTAACCTCAACCAAAACAACCCAACATAAACCCATTTTAAGACCATACCAAACTCAAACAAAACCTTACAAAATTAACCATGAGGTATCCATACCTCTTGGGGACCTCAAATCACCCAACAATCTCCACAAATCAAGATTTTTGAAAGGTTTCTCTTCACCCCAAAGCTCAAGAACGAAAATGGAAGGGAAAGGGTTGTAGATTTGATTTTGGTAAAGTGAAAGTGGATGAGGTGGGGTTATAAGGGTATAAAAGGGGATTGGGTTAAATTGAAGATGCAATCCACAAATCATGGTGTATAAAACACCCCAACATGATATTTTCCAAAGCATTAAACCAAATGCACCAAAATATCAATTAAACACATGATTTCTAATTAATTGCTAACCATGGCAAATAAATCATGCTTCCAACCATAATTCCCAACATACCCAATATGCACCCTGAAATGCTATCCCGGGTCACTCTAACATGTGACTAAGCATTTCCACATAATAATTCCAACACATAATTAATTACCACCATAATTAATCACATAAACACAATTAATGCACCAAATAACAATTAATCATTTCAGGGATATCACAACCTCAGAAGGCTGCAACACATGAGAAGGATCTGGCTCGTACTTCCGCAACATAGACTCATGAAATACATCGTGAATGCCAGACAGAGAGGGCCGTAAAGCTAAACGGTACGCCAGAGTACCCAGACGCTGTAAGATCTCATACGGCCCTACATATCTCGGGGACAATTTCCCCCGCATACCAAACCGTACTACTCCTCTGAAAGGCGAGATCTTCAGAAAGACTCTGTCGTCCAACTGAAACTCCAACGGTCTACGCCGCTGATTGGCCTATGCTGCCTGTCTGTCCTGAGCTGCCTTCATCTTTTGTCTTATCACCTTTACCTTTTCTTCCATTTCCCGGATCAAATCTGGTCCTCCGACTGATTTTCAATCCACGTCGTCCCAACACAAAGGTGACCTACAACGTCTACCATAGAGGGCCTCAAAAGGAGCCATCTGTATGCTAGCCTGGTAACTGTTATTGTAAGAAAATTCCATCAAGGCTACTGAGTCCTGCCAAGAAGTGTCGAACTCCAGCACACAAGCCCTCAACATATCTTCGAGCGTCTGTATCGTATGCTCGGTCTGTCCGTCCGTCTGGGGATGATAGGTTGTGCTCAACCTCAACTCTGTACCAAGAGCTGACTGAAGACCCTCCCAAAAGTGAGATGTAAACCGCGGATCTCGATCAGACACAATCGAAACAGGGATCCCATGCAGTCTCACCACATCTCTGACATATAACTGTGCCATCCTCAAGTACGTGAAGGTCATACAGTAGGGAATGAAATGAGCACTCTTAGTCAATCTGTCGACGACTACCCATATAGCATCAAAACCCGAAACAGTCCTCGGTAAGTGGGTCACGAAGTCCATGGATATGTGCTCCCACTTCCACTGTGGTATCTCCAAGCTCCTTAGTTCACCTCCAGGCATCTTCCTCTCAGCCTTCACCTGCTGACAGATCAAACATCTCTTAACGAATGAGGTGACATCTTGTTTCATACGCCTCCACCAGAACTGGCTGCGTAGATCCTTATACATCTTCTTCCCGCCCGGGTGGACACTCATCCTGCTGCAATGAGCTCGCTGTAATATACCCCGTCGCAACTCGGGTGTATCTGGAACCACCCATCTGTCGCCAAGTCTCAGAGAACCGTCCTCAGCCACTCTGAATCTCGATGGCTGACCTGAATGAACCACTAACATCCATCTCTGAACTTCTTCGTCGGTCCCCTGAGCCTTCCTGATGTGATCATAAATAACAGGTTCAGCTAGCAAAGTCAATACCTGTACTGGTGAAGTAGATACCTCATAATCAAACCCCAACTGACAGTAGGAGCCCAACATAGCTGATAAGAACATGGCATCCTCTGCTGTGCTTCTCACCTTCCGACTCAAAGCGTCGGCTGTTAAGTTTGCTTTTCCTGGGTGGTATTCGATTTCACAATCGTAATCCTTCAGCAAATCCATCCATCTTCTCTGCCTCATGTTCAGCTCAGCCTGTGTAAACAAGAACTTCAGGCTCTTGTGATCAGTGAAAATGGTAAATGAGGTAACATATAAGTAGTGTCGCCATATCTTCAAGGCAAACACTATAGCCGCTAACTCCAAATCATGGACTGGATACCTCGTCTCATGTGGCTTCAATTGTCTCGAGGCGTAAGCCACAACATGCTTATCCTCCATCAGCACGCATCCTAAACCCTGAAGCGATGCGTCGGTATAGAGAACGAACCCTTTGTTCTCCCTGGGAATCACCAAAACTGGCGCTGAAGTCAATCTGTGCTTCAACTCCTGGAAGCTCTGCTCACAAGTTTCCGACCAAAGGAATGGAACTCCCTTCTGAGTTAGCTGTGTAAGTGGCTTGGCGATCTTTGAGAAACCCTCGACGAAACGTCGGTAATAGCCAGCCAGACCAAGAAAACTTCGAATTTCACTGACTAAAGTAGGGGCAGACCAATCCATAACTGCCTCTATCTTCCTCGGGTCTACTGATATCCCCTCTCATGATATGATATGGCCCAAAAATGATACACTGCTCAGCCAAAACTCACACTTGCTGAGTTTGGCGTACAACTGATGATCTCTGAGGATCTGGAGTACTACCCTCAGATGATCAGCATGATCCTCCTCATTCTTTGAATAGACGAGGATGTCATCAATGAATACGATCACAAACTGACCGAGGTACTCCTGAAATACTCTGTTCATCAGGCTCATAAAAACTGCAGGTGCATTTGTCACTCCGAATGGCATCACTAAGAACTCGTAGTGCCCATACCGAGTTCTAAAAGCCGTCTTTTGGACATCGCCAGCTCTAACCCGCACCTGATGATAGCCTGACCTCAAGTCTATCTTCGAGTACACCTCTGTACCCTGAAGCTGATCGAACAGATCATCAATCCTCGGAAGTGGATACCTGTTCTTCACTGTGGCCTTGTTCAGTTGCCTGTAGTCAATGCACAGACTCATTGAACCATCCTTCTTTTTCACGAACAAGACTGGTGCACCCCAAGGCTATACACTAGGATGAATGTATCCCTTGTCGAGGAGCTCCTGTAACTGTACCTTCAGCTCTCTCAGCTCTGCCGGTGCCATCCTGTATGGGGCACGAGAAATGGCAGAAGTCCCTGGCAGCAGCTCAATGGCAAACTCAACATCCCTGACAGGCGGAAACCCCGGAATCTCATCTGGGAACACATCGATGAACTCCGCCACGACCGGAATGTCCTCGGCTCTCACTTCCTTCTCTTCTGAAGCATCCACGGCATAAATAAGGTAGCCCTTGTGGCCGCGTTCCAATAACCGCGACATCTTAATCGCTGAAATCACTGGAATCTTAGGACGAGAGCCATCCCCATAAAAAGTCCACTGGAACCCCTGATCAGACAGGAAACGAACAATCTTCTGTTGGCAATCTACCACAGCTCGGTATCTGCTCAACACATCAATGCCGATAATGCAGTCAAAATCTGCCATCTCTAACTGAATCAGATCGGCCCTCAGATCGTTGCCCTCAAAATAAATGAGGCAATCAGATAACAATCGGTCAGCAATCACATGCTTCCCCGTGGGTGTCGAGACCATCAGAGGCGTGGGTAATAGAGACGAGCACAAGCGGTGTCTCTCCACAAAAGCAGCAGATACAAAAGAATGGGAAGCACCTGTATCTATCAATATAAGTGCAGGGTACGTAAGTAAATGACACGTACCAGCAATGACCTCCTCCGGGGCTGCCTCAGCTTGCTCCCTAGTCAGTGCATACACCTGACCTTGCTGCGGTCCCGCCGCCTGACCTCCCTGCGATCGAGGTGCAAACTGCTGTCTCGGTGGTGCCGTCCTAGCGTCAGATCTTGGTCTATTCGTCCCTGAGTCTGCCTGACTTGTCCGATTGGGGCAATTCCGAGCTAAGTGGCCCACCTTGCCACAAACATAACAGCCTCGGCAGTCGCGTGACAAGTGAAATCCTCCACAGCGGTCACACCTGTCCCCTCCTGCCTTACTCCCCTGTGTAGGTCCCCGATTGCTTTGCTTCTGACCCTGAGACTTCTTCCCACCAAATCTGGAAGATGATGAGGCTCCACGAGCCTTGAACTGATCCCCTCGTGACCTCAAACTATCAGCAATAGGCCTCTGTGGTGGTACGAAAGGGGGTACAACGTCCTTGTACGCTCCCACTGCAATCTCTGCCAACTCTGCCCGTGTCAGGGCGTCATCAAAAGAGCTGGGGTTGTTGGAGACAACCCGATCAAATAGTTCTGGCCTCAGTTCCTTCAGGAAATGCCTCATCTTCGCATGGCTGCTCACAGCGATATGAGGGACATACCTCAACAGTGAGGAATACTGCAAAGCAAAATCTGAAACTGACATACTGCCCTGCTTCAAATTAGTGAACTCGTCCTCCTTTACTTGTCTGGCAGCTGCAGAAAAATACCGGTTAAGAAACCGGGTCCTGAATACAGTCCAGTCTACTACCATACCCTGAGCCCTCAGCTCCATCACAGTGGTCTTCCACCACATAGAAGGCTTTTTCGCCATTTGAAATTCTGCTAGTCGTAACCATGCAGTCCGTGCACAAGGCGCAGTCACAAGTATCTGTTCTATCCGTTCCAGCCACTCTTCGGCCCCTTCTCCAGACTCGGTCCCCTCAAACATGGGTGGACGGAAGTTCAGAAACTGTGTCAAACTGAGCTCCCCTGGTAATAACGTCTGTGCACTGGGCTCCACGCCCACAGCAGGTGGCGGTAACGGATTTGTCTGAGCAACACTAGCATTCATACTGCCCATATCCCCTACCTCTTCATTGAGGTTCTCCGGGTTAATAGCCGCCATGCTGCAACATAAGAGTTAACAACAATACCAAAAGTAGTTCATAGTATAAGCCGTTAGATAACAAGAGTATCATATTCAAAGCATGTTAGTATAACACTTATACAAAAATATGCATCACATGCATAACATGCCCAACAATGAATACCTAACCACTTGTTTCTAAAGGCTACCCTTCACTCTTCCCTGGTTATCTAACCACTGCTCTGATACCACTAAATGTGAGACCCCGATACTTAAACATAATGTAAGGTGCAATTATGAGAACTAAGCATTGCAATATCAAAGTATTTAATCGTGTTGACATTTTGAGCTTACAGTTCACATGCACCCATAAAATTTTCAACAGATAATAGTTACATTTCTCAAAACAATAGGAGTGACACTATAGTTCTACTCTACTACTTGTAGAGACTACGCAAAAGAACTCTGTCCTGCTATTGTAGTAGCACTCCTTACAGCTCAAAGTATCAGCCCCAACCCTAGTTCTCCTTAGCAAAAGCACCTACAAAGACAACCCCCAACACATGAGCACATAGCTATTCATATACAACACAATATGAATACGTAAGGCGTAAATGCATAAATCATAAATACAAAACACTTCCTGTATTTTCATCGCATTTACAACGCCTATTGGTTGTCCCTATACCATGTACCATAATTCATAAACAACTCACTATATGAACATATGGTCTCATAAATAAATGTCATGACATATCCTCTCTTTTTCTTGAGTCAGTCATCATCAGTTATTTTAATGCTTCCTCGCTTTCATAATCTTGAAACAAGCGGTATCTCATCCTCGCTTCTTCATACTAGCGGTATCTCATCCTCGCTCAGTATGGTATACCCCGCCTCCATGTGCAAGCGAGCCTCCCCCCTCCCGCTCCACATTTTTAGCGGTAAAGCGTAAGCATTAAAACCTTAACTGTGATCGCCCTGACTCGTGGAATACGCCTCTTTATTCCACATCACAATATGCAACACAATGCATAATATGCAACAACAATGCATAATAACATGTATCATAACCTTAATGCATCACATTGCATTCATCATGTGTCAAAAGACAAACATAAAGTACATGTTACCGTTGGGATGCCCGTACGTCGCTTACGTACCTTTCCAAAATGTAGTGTGTGGTGGGACTCTATCCCCTGCGTTGTGTAGCCGTCTGTGAAGGCTCTACACCAGTGTACAACACAATATTAGATGCCAATTTATAGTCCAAAATCAAAAATCCAACAAAATATCATTTTTCATAACTCTGCCTCTGGCGATCGATCGCTACCACTAGGCGATCGATTGCCAGACTTCACTGGCCCATGGCGATCGATCGCGCCATTCATGGCGATCGATCGCGTGCCTTTGATTTTGGCTACTGGACGTCGGCGATCGATCGCCTCATTTGTGGCGATCGATCGCCACATGGTCTGTGCGCGACATTTTCCAAAATTCTTTAACACTGATATTCATACCTTTCGATCTAACATGTAAGACATACAACATGCCCAAACAAACATGCTAGTAGCTACAATACACTACCCTGAGTGTATTCATATAAGATATATACCCCAAACACAAACCCACATGCATTAAAATCACCCAATAACATCAGTACTCAACCAACTTTTCTGAAAAACAGGGCATTGTCTTCCTGCCCATATTTTTGAGTACCCACTTTCAAGCAATGAAATCTATCACATAAGTCAAGAATTTTGCTCGAATAAAAATGCCAAGGGCTTCACAAAACTACCATGTATGTACTCAAACCAAAGGTTTACCAAAAACCTAGCTAACATGCATGATAATACCTTCACAAATTCATTCCCATCCCATATTTTCCAGAAAAACAGGGTGCACCCATTACCCAGATTTTCGACCACTATACTTTACATGCTTAAATCTTCCACATAAAACATGTAACATGCTCAAGGAAAAATACTGGAAGCTTCATAAGAACACCATGTAAGCATTTAAATCGAAGGTTCTAAGAAACCTAAGCTAACATGCCATTTTTACACCAACAAAAGTATGAACTTAAACAACTTAAATTCAAACCCAGAACATGGTTTCTCACCCTCTTTTGCTCCGATTTTTGCAAGCTTTCCAAGCAATAAAAATGATGGATCTCCTCCTTTTCTTACTTATCAGATGTTGGACGAAAAATGGGAGAGAAATGGAGGAGTTTCAGCAATTGAAAGGTGGAGTGGGAGATGGGGCAAGGGGTATGGGTAAGCAGCTGGCAGCTGGCATCAGGGTATGGGTCAAGGGGGGTGGTTGAGTGGTGGGTTAAGTGATGTGTTATGTTTTGGTCCCTGTATTTAGCACGATGTATTAAAATATCCTCACATGATATTTTATAGTATTTTCTTAATAAAATACTTCAATTCCCATTTAAACATGCTTCACCAAAATGATTAACACACACCCCAAATAATCATGCTACAACCCCAAAATCCCAACATATAACACATGCACCCTCACATGCATTTCGCAATATTATTAATTCAACACAAAGAATTAATACCATAATTTTCACAACAATGATTAATTTTTAAATAACACCTAATCATTTCGGGGATATCACAATCGTAGACTACGAAGTAAAGTTATACCGGTGGTCAAAGTTCAGTGGGATCGTCGGGGTGTCGAGGATGCTACGTGGGAGACGGAACGACATATGGTGCAGCACTACCCGGAACTATTTTCTGGTATGATTTATGTTTAGTTCTTTATGGGTAAGTACATGTGATTTCGAGGACGAAATCTTATAAGTAGGGGAGTATTGTGACGCCCCGAAAGTGATTAATTGCTTTTAAGACATTAATTATGTTCATGTGATTAATTATTGTAATAATTGATCTTGTATGAGGATGTAATTAGCATTGTGGTGAAGTGCTTTTAAAGTGCCATGTTGTGATATTTTATTCATCATGCTAAATGTTGGGGTACAAGTTAATTAAAGGACTTTAAACCCTTACCCCACCACATTTCATTTCACTTTACCTTTTAACACTCTAAATCCCCAAATCATCTCCCCAAAAACCCTCTCTTCCCCTCTAACTCGTTTTTGCCTTCAAGGTGGACAAGAAGTCCTTGTAAAAGCTTCACTCTTGTGATTCTGGGCAAGATTTAAGACCTAGGATGTATATATATCACTCCTTGTTGATCTTGTAGTGTTTGATTTCAGTTTGGAATGGTTTTGAAGGGTTTTGAAATGGGTTTATTGGGATTGGTATGATTTTTGAAAGGATGTTTGATTTTTGGTGGTTTAATGATGTTTGAGGAAGGTTTTGAGTGTTTTTATGTTGTTGAGTTGTTGGAATAAATGTAGTTGGGGTTGGTGAAGTTTTAATGTGTAAGAATGGTGGATTTTCGAAGTGCAGAGGCTGGCGATCGATCGCCTGTTTTTGGCGATCGATCGCGAGCCAACAGTAGGCTCCAGAAGCCTTTGGCGATCGATCGCCACTTTTGGGCGATCGATCGGTGACGATGGCGATCGATCGCCGAAGACGAAATTTTTCACCTTCTTCCAGTATGATCTCGCGATCGATCGGGCCTGGGCGGCGATCGATCGCGAGTTGTAAAAATATGTTTTTTTGATTGTTTTGTGGGATTTTTAAATGTTGGACCATAATTGGCTCCTAATATTGATTTGTATGGTTGTGTAGAACCATCCCAGGTACCCACGACTTCGAGGAGATAAAGTGCTACAACTTCTCCATTTTGAGACAAAGGTACGTAAGAAACGTACGGGTATCGGACGGTAAACCATACTCCTACATATGATGTTTATAATGATGATGTTTATGATGATGATGATTATGATGATGATGTTTACGATGATGATTTTGATAAGTAAGTTATGATGATGATGATTATGATAATGATGTTTACGATGATGTTTATGATAAGTAAGTTTATGATGATGATGTTATGATGACGATGTTTATGATAAGTAAGTTTATGATGATGTGATACGATTTTATTATGTGGTAAGATGCCACGGGGTAAGATGCCCATATGGTAAGAGGCCATACGAATTTATTATGTGGTAAGATGCCACGGGGTAAGATGCCCATATGGTAAGAGGCCATACGCTTTTATTATGTGGTAAGATGCCACGGGGTAAGATGCCCATATGGTAAGAGGCCATACGATATTATGATGTGGTAAGATGCCACAGGGTAAGATGCCCATATGCATGAATATGAATCAGGGACAACAAAAAGAAGTTAATGAATAACTAGCATATTTACTTAACCAATATTTCATGCATTTACTACGATGTTTTTAAGATGTTAAGTAAGATTGTATATGCTCATGATGTGTTGTCCCTGTAGGTACACTTTTGGACTGAAGGGCCTAGGGTCGGGTTGAGGCGGTGAGCTAAAAGGAGCAAGATGAATAAATGATGCAAGATTTTGATAGTCTCTACTCTAGGAGTAGTGTATGTTAGTAACCCCATGAGCATACAACGCAGCGGAATAAAATTTTGGGATTACAAACCAGCGATCTATACATAGGGAATCATATCGGATTAGAGAATTACAAGTGTCTTACCCTTGTAGCGTGTTTGAAGCCGAATCCACGGAGCTGCACCACGTCCTACGCCTTTTCGAGTCACTAAGCAAAACTCGATTGGTTTTGCCTCAACGGTATCCACACGATCAAATCGAATAAAGGAATAGTTTAAGAACAAGGTGCTAGATTTGTTCTTAAACCAATACACGAAGCACGCTCGATTCACAATCGAAAGATGGCCCGAAAACCACCAAGAACTCCTCGACTTTGAAGGAGGCCGAGAGTGATTCAATGGTGCGGCCGAATCCACTTGGCTTGTGTAGGGTTTTGAGTGTTATGAATTGTCTTACAATTAAACTCCATGCAATCATATTAAATATGATTAATTAAAGGCTTTCTTAAAGCTTCATGGGCTTAAGCCCATTATTTAATTAATCCTTATGATTATTAATTAAGACTCCTCTTAATTATTTAATTCATCCCATGAATTTAATTTCCCTTCTCGATTTAATCTTTTGTGCGACCCGATAGGATCTCGTAATGTTGGCAGTGACATAAAATCTCATTTTATGTCGCAAGCATTGAGCGGTATCTAGCAACACATCGATGCTACCCAAATTACGAGAATGTCAATGACTCGACATAACCTTTAGAACTTGTGATAATATTAATCATGTAACTTAATCCCTTTGTCCTTTGTGTTTAGATTGAACACGAGTCATGGAATAGTCATACTCGTATATCCAATCTTTATTTCTTGATCCCCAAGTAGAACTAGAATAAACGAATAAGCTCGATATCTCATATCGACTCATTCGAGCATGGCCATGCATTTTAGTTCTCACTTGATCAAGGGCCTAACACATCTCCTGTTATATAGGAGGGACAAATCCTATCTCGATCAGTCAACATCCCTCTACATAATTCGTAGTGTATCCAATAGTCGCCTTTATAGTATATCCTGTTACGGGTAACGTTTGACGATATCAAGATACATAACTCCTTATGTTGGGATCTCTGATGATCACAAGTCGTAAGGATTACATACATTATTATCACTATGAGAATTGCATATGACGATCATATAACTATCCATGTTGCATTCTCATGGTGGGTCTGTTCAGTACATCGTTCTCTAACATGTACCCATATGTTGATTTGATATCTCATATCAATGAACAATTCATCGATCAACATATACTAGTCTCTACGTATTATCATTATCCCTTTCATGATAATACTTGACTAGGAACATCTTTAAGAATAATACAATATTATTCTAAGGACATTAACATATATATTAATTCATAATGCACAGTTAAAAGAATAATATATAATAATGAATTGCCATTCATAAATCCATAAACATTGTATGTCTTAAACAATCATCTAATGACTTGTCTTAGGGCATATCCCAACAAATCTCCCACTTGCACTAAGACCACTCAGACATATACCTAATGCCTAGAGATCTAGTATGACGATCATGCTTCTGCTGTGACAGCGGCTTCGTCAATGGGTCAGATACATTATCATCTGTTGGTACTTTGCATATTTTAACATCTCCCCTTTCAACGATTTCTCGAATGAAATGGAAACGCCTAAGTATGTGCTTGGATCTTTGGTGAGATCTAGGTTCCTTAGCCAAT
Source organism: Haberlea rhodopensis (assembly GCA_907163345.1). NCBI lineage: Eukaryota > Viridiplantae > Streptophyta > Magnoliopsida > Lamiales > Gesneriaceae > Haberlea > Haberlea rhodopensis. The sequence continues at coordinate 1,314,354 of CAJQUN010000156.1, forward strand.
GCGATCGCTCCATTGTTGTCACAATAGAGTTCTATCGGATCTTTAATGCTAGGCACCACTCCAAGTTCAGAAATGAACTTCCTCATCCAAACAGCTTCCTTTGCTGCATCCGAGGCAGCAATATACTCAGCTTCCGTTGTAGAATCGGCTACTGTTTCTTGCTTTGAACTCTTCCAGCTCACAGCACCTCCATTCAGGCAATACACATATCCAGATTGCGATCGAAAATCATCTTTGTCGGTTTGGAAGCTTGCATCAGTGTAACCCATTACATTGAGCTCTTCCTCACCTCCATAAATCAAGAATGTATCCTTAGTCCTTCTCAAGTACTTCAGGATGTTCTTGACAGCAATCCAGTGACCTTCACCTGGATCAACTTGATATCTGCTCGTCATGCTCAAAGCATACGATACATCGGGACGAGTACATATCATGGCATACATGATAGATCCAATAGCTGATGCGTATGGAATCTTACTCATGCGTTGTCTCTCATCTGGTGTTGAAGGACACTGTTCCTTCGAGAGATAAATACCATGTGTCATAGGCACGAATCCTTTCTTGGATTCTTGCATGCTAAACCTTTTAAGCACCTTGTCTATGTATGTACTTTGACTTAGACCAAGAAGCCTTCTCGATCTATCTCTATAGATCTTGATTCCTAATACATAGGTAGCTTCTCCTAAGTCTTTCATTGAAAAGCAGTTCCCTAGCCAAATCTTTACAGATTGTAAGGCAGGGATATCATTTCCAATAAGAAGTATGTCATCTACATACAACACTAGGAAAATGATTATGCTCCCACTGACCTTCTTGTAGACACAAGGTTCATCTTCATTTTTGATAAAACCAAACTCTTTGATTGCATCATCAAAACGAAGATTCCAACTCCGAGAAGCTTGCTTCAATCCATAAATGGATCGTTGTAGCTTGCATATCTTTCCAGCATCCTTTGGATCGACAAAACCCTCGGGCTGTGTCATGTACACATCCTCGAGCAGATTTCCATTAAGGAAAGCTGTTTTGACATCCATCTGCCAGATTTCATAATCATGAAATGCAGCTATTGCAAGTAAGATCCTTATGGATTTAACCATGGCCACTGGTGAAAAGGTTTCATCATAGTCAATACCATGAATTTGTTTGAATCCTTTTGCAACCAGCCGACCTTTATAGGTTTGTACATTACCATCCATATCGGTCTTTTTCTTGAAAATCCATTTGCACCCTATGGGTCGTACCCCTTCAGGTGGATCAACCAAAGTCCATACTTGGTTTGCATACATGGATTCCATCTCAGATTTCATGGCCTCTTGCCATTTCTCAGAATCATTGCCCATAATAGCTTGTTGATAAGATGACGGCTCATCCTCATCAATAAGTAGTAAGTCACCTTGTTGAGTCACAAGAAATCCATATCTCTGTGGCTCCCGGTGTTCTCTTACAGACCTACGCTGGGCTTGTGTCTCTTGAGCAGGTGCTTCTTCCACAACAGTTTGTGGTGCCTGCTCTGTTTCCATCTCAATTTCAGGTTCAGTGTTTTCTTGTGGTTGAACTTCACTAAGTTCTATTTTTCTCCCACTGGTTTTTCTAGAAATAAATTCTCTTTCAAGAAATACACCAGTCCGAGCAACAACTATTTTGTTCTCGGTGGGATAATAGAAATAGTATCCTTTCGTTTCCTTAGGATACCCCACAAATAAACACTTATCAGATTTGGGTCCAAGTTTGTTAGTGGCGTGACGTCTAACGAAAGCCTCACAACCCCAAATCTTCATAAAAGACATACTAGGACGCTTCCCAGTCCATATCTCATATGGTGTCTTTTCCACTGATTTAGATGGAACACGGTTCAGTAAGAAAATCGCTGTTTCTAGAGCGTGTCCCCAAAATGATATCGGAAGATCTGCATGACTCATCATTGATCTAACCATGTCTAACAAGGTTCGATTTCTCCTCTCGGATACACCATTCCATTGTGGAGTATACGGAGGAGTGAGTTGTGGGACTATCCCACACTCCTTTAGATAGTCATGAAACTCTTGGCTTAAGTATTCTCCTCCTCGATCTGATCGAAGGATTTTGATACTTTTGCCAAGTTGGTTTTGTACTTCATTCTTGAAATCTTTGAACTTTTCAAAGGTTTCATGCTTATGTTTCATTAGGTACACATACCCATATCTACTGAGGTCATCAGTAAATGTAACGAAGTATTGAAAACCACCTCTAGCTGGTGTACTTATTGGTCCACATACATCACTATGTATTAGTCCCAATAAAACATTTGCCCTTTCAACGTGTCCCTTGAAAGGGGCTTTAGTCATCTTGCCCATTAAACAAGATTCGCATGTTTCATATGATTCAAAATCAAATGAATCTAATACTCCATCCTTATGAAGTTTAGATATGCGGTTCTCGTTTATGTGACCCAAGCGACAGTGCCAGAGATAAGTCGGATTACAATCATTATTTTTAATCCTTTTAGTATTTATGTTATAGATAGGCATATCAAGATTTAATACATAAAGACCATTCACCATTTGTGCATCAGCATAAAACATATCATTTAAATAAATAGAACAACAATTGTCCTTTATTATAAATGAAAAACCATACTTGTCTAAACAAGAAATAGATATAATGTTTTTAGTAATTGAAGGCACAAAATAACAGTCTTTTAAAATCAACGATAAACCAGAAGGTAAAGCTAAATGATAATCTCCTATAGCTAATGCAGCAACTCTTGCTCCATTTCCAACTCGGAGATCAACTTCACCTTTTGCCAATGTCCTACTCCTTTTGAGATCCTGCACATTTACACAAATGTGAGATCCACATCCAGTATCTAATACCCATGATGAAGAAGTAGATAAATTGACTTCTATAACAAAAATACCTGAAGCGGAAGTCACACTTCCTTTCTTTAGATCCTCCAGATATACTTTGCAGTTCCTTTTCCAATGGCCGGTCTCACCGCAATGGAAACAGTTCCCTTCCTTTGCTATCCCTCCCTTTGGCTTCAGTGCAGAAGACTTTGGCTTAGATTTAGCAAAGACCTTCTTTGCTTTCTTGTTGCCTTTGGCTTTGGCCCTTCCTTTGCCCTTATTCACAATAAGGACATTTGTGGCCTTAGTCTTCTTAGTATTTGCTTCATATGTTCTCAACATACCAAGCAACTGGGGCAGAGTCTTTTCCATATCAGTCATATTGTAATTTACTACAAATTGACTGAAGCTCTCCGGCAACGATTGCAAGATTACATCGGTGGCCAACTCTTGGTCCAATGGAAAACCTAGCTTATCCAGATTCTCAATGTACCCAATCATCTTGAGCACATGAGTTCCAACTAAGCTTCCTTCTACCATCCTGCACTGGAATAACGCTTTAGAGACGTCATACCTCTCTTGTCTAGCTTGCTGTTGGTACAACTGCTTTAAGTGTTCGATCATATCGAACGCCTCCATTTCCTCATGTTGCTTCTGAAGCTCAGAGTTCATAGTGGCAAGCATGAGGCACCCAACATCAAGTGCGTCACTCTGATGCTTCTTGTAAGCATCTTTTTCAGCTCTTGTAGCTGTTAGGGGAGGTTCCTCAGCGAGCAAGGGTTCCTCTAGAACATATTGTTTCTTTTCTTGTTTGAGGACTATCCTCAAGTTCCTATGCCAGTCTAGGAAATTCGTCCCATTTAGTTTGTCCTTCTCAAGGACCGATCGCAGTGATAAAGTGCTAGTAACGTTTGTAGTTGCCATGGATATCTACAATATAAATATGCAAAATAAGTTTATGATTTAAATCATTTAACATGGTCTTATATTAAATGATACTCCCACTATTTTATTTGAAAAATATCAACCCTCGAAACTTTTAGTGGGCCAAGATCCATATTTCGCCTAATCTTGAGTTAGCTTTGGCTAATCGCCCAAGACTCGGTTATTTAGGTAGACAACACTTTGTCAATTACATCACATATAATTCTTGGATAGTTGGACGAACAACACTTTGTTCAATTCATCAAATGAATTATAATCCAACACATGCCTCTAGGTTCCCAATCCTATTGAGATAACCTAGTTAAGTCGTACCCAATTAAAGTATGACGGATATCACTTTTATCCTTTCGCGCCTTACTAAGATTGCCACGGTGCTTTGCTTTGGCAAACCCACACATGTACAATCGAAGTTATTGACGAGTACTTTTATTTGGAAGGCATCTAAAACTTAATATTTTAGAGGGATTTATTGATCTCATGATTAATTTGATAATTTAAAATATGTCCACTACATATAGTTGTATACATATCTACATATATGTGTAATACTATTATCAAACTAAAACATAAGATAAATCATGCATCAACATACATAATTAAAACGTGACATGGTTATAGCCCCTACTAATGAGTTTCTCAAGCCAATGAGAAACTCCTATGAGTCAACCTAAGGTAACTTCATAAGCACCTTCCTTTGGCTCCAAATTGTGAATGGCCTCCTCATCCCGGCACGATGCTCCATCTTCATTGATCACCATCAATAAAATAAACTACACTATTTTACAAGATATAGAATTCCTCGATTCACATTCGAGGGGAACATAGGGGAGGGATAACATTTAGAATGAAATAGAGAAAGGCACGACACGCAGGTCGTATTATAAATTACAATCATTCACAAATCCTATCTAATAGGTCAAAGGGCTATAACCACGCACCATGCTCAAACAACACATAAAGCATGCATTAACATTTAATTAATTAAATTCTAAACATTTTAAATTTAATTTTAATTAAAACTGTAAAATAATTTTTGAAAAATTATCGTACGCTCGGGACATCACATGCCACGAACTAAAAGCGACTAAAACACGAACCACCATGATTCGAACCAAGACCCACGGCTGGACCAATAGTGGGCCTAGGGTTCGAAACCCTAGCCCATGGCCGAGCCATGGTCCATGCGGCGGCTTGGGTGCGGCGCTGCTAGGGTTCAAAACCCTAGCCGCCTTGCACCATCTTGATTCTATCGAGCCAACTTGCACCTTCTCAATACTTTATCGAGCCAAAAGAGTTCAAAACCCTAGATAGTGCGACGGCTTGACCCATGCTCGAGCCAGGGTCCGAACCCTAGCTCTTAGGCGGCGGCCGAGAGGCCAATTTGACTAGGGTTCAAAACCCTAGCCACTTAGTAGCGGCGGCCGAGCCATGGTGACTAGGGTTCGAAACCCTAGCACCTAGGTGGCCTCGGCCGTGAGCCTACACGAGCCATGTTCCGGTTTTTGATCACGAATTATCATATATTTCGATCCGTCAATAATATCATATATATTATCATACGATGATCTTCACAAAATCGATTTTTCCATATCATATATGAAAATACAGTTTTAAATAGCATGCAATATTAATTCTAACATGATTAAACTATTTAACCACATAAAATCCGATATGAGCCTTGTACACGGCTCTGATACCACTGTTAGTAACCCCATGAGCATACAACGCAGCGGAATAAAATTTTGGGATTACAAACCAGCGATCTATACATAGGGAATCATATCGGATTAGAGAATTACAAGTGTCTTACCCTTGTAGCGTGTTTGAAGCCGAATCCACGGAGCTGCACCACGTCCTACGCCTTTTCGAGTCACTAAGCAAAACTCGATTGGTTTTGCCTCAACGGTATCCACACGATCAAATCGAATGAAGGAATAGTTTAAGAACAAGGTGCTAGATTTGTTCTTAAACCAATACACGAAGCACGCTCGATTCACAATCGAAAGATGGCCCGAAAACCACCAAGAACTCCTCGACTTTGAAGGAGGCCGAGAGTGATTCAATGGTGCGGCCGAATCCACTTGGCTTGTGTAGGGTTTTGAGTGTTATGAATTGTCTTACAATTAAACTCCATGCAATCATATTAAATATGATTAATTAAAGGCTTTCTTAAAGCTTCATGGGCTTAAGCCCATTATTTAATTAATCCTTATGATTATTAATTAAGACTCCTCTTAATTATTTAATTCATCCCATGAATTTAATTTCCCTTCTCGATTTAATCTTTTGTGCGACCCGATAGGATCTCGTAATGTTGGCAGTGACATAAAATCTCATTTTATGTCGCAAGCATTGAGCGGTATCTAGCAACACATCGATGCTACCCAAATTACGAGAATGTCAATGACTCGACATAACCTTTAGAACTTGTGATAATATTAATCATGTAACTTAATCCCTTTGTCCTTTGTGTTTAGATTGAACACGAGTCATGGAATAGTCATACTCGTATATCCAATCTTTATTTCTTGATCCCCAAGTAGAACTAGAATAAACGAATAAGCTCGATATCTCATATCGACTCATTCGAGCATGGCCATGCATTTTAGTTCTCACTTGATCAAGGGCCTAACACATCTCCTGTTATATAGGAGGGACAAATCCTATCTCGATCAGTCAACATCCCTCTACATAATTCGTAGTGTATCCAATAGTCGCCTTTATAGTATATCCTGTTACGGGTAACGTTTGACGATATCAAGATACATAACTCCTTATGTTGGGATCTCTGATGATCACAAGTCGTAAGGATTACATACATTATTATCACTATGAGAATTGCATATGACGATCATATAACTATCCATGTTGCATTCTCATGGTGGGTCTGTTCAGTACATCGTTCTCTAACATGTACCCATATGTTGATTTGATATCTCATATCAATGAACAATTCATCGATCAACATATACTAGTCTCTACGTATTATCATTATCCCTTTCATGATAATACTTGACTAGGAACATCTTTAAGAATAATACAATATTATTCTAAGGACATTAACATATATATTAATTCATAATGCACAGTTAAAAGAATAATATATAATAATGAATTGCCATTCATAAATCCATAAACATTGTATGTCTTAAACAATCATCTAATGACTTGTCTTAGGGCATATCCCAACAGTGTAAACCTATAGCTTTAACATTCATTATTGAGAATGTAATTAATTAGCTTTTGGAAATTTTATTTTGGCCTATAATCTTCTTAGCTCAAGCTACAACCGGAACCCTTAAGAGGTTATGAATGAATGTTCAGTCCATTGTATGTGTATTATATGATGTTAAGGCAGGAGGACCCTACAGTATCCTTGTAGCTCACAGCTTCAACCCGACCCTTAGCCCCTTTCAGTCCAAAAGCGTACCTATAGGGACAACACATCATGAGCATATACAATTTTACTTAACGTCATAAAAACATCATAGTAAATGCATGAAATCTTGGTTAAGTAAACATGCTGGTCATTCGTTAACTTCTTTTTGTTGTCAATGATTCATATTCATGCATATGAGCATCTTACCCTGTGGCATCTTACATCATAAACATCGTATGGCCTCTTACCATATGGGCATCTTATCCTGTGGCATCTTACCACATAATAAACATCGTATGGCCTCTTGCCATATGGGAATCGTACCCCGTGGCATCTTACCACATAATAAACATCGTATGGCCTCTTACCATATGGGCATCTTACCCCGTGGCATCTTACCACATAATAAACATCGTATGAATATATAAACGTCTTATAAACATCATCATTTCATCATAAATACTCATGCGATAAAAGCATAGTCGTAATGTAGGGATGTGTTTTACCGTTCGATGCCCGTACGTCTGTTACGTACCTTTTCAAAAGGAGGAGGAGTCAACAGACTTTATCTCCTTGATTGTGCTGGTACCTAGGATGGTTCTACAAAACCACATAATACCATATTAAATGCCTCAATACAATCTCATATCATAAACTTAACAAAATAAAACATCATAAAAATTTTCAACATTCTGCCTCTCTTGATCGATCGGCCCCCAAGGTCTCGATCGATCGAGAAAATATGCAAAACAGTGCCCAAACTCTCTGCCTCGATCGATCGATTACCGATCGATCGAGGAGCTTCACCGATCGATCGAAAAATCCTTCGATCGATCGGCACCTAAATTTCAAACCATGCTTTAAACTTTCTGCCTCGCTCGATCGATCGGGACCAAAATCTCGATCGATCGAGCACTCTGAAAAATCGGGACTTCTCCAGATTTTCGAGCACCTCATTTCCTACCATCATTTCTACTTCATAAAGCATAAAACATGCTTGAACAAAAATGTTATAAGCTTCATAAAACTACCATGCATGTGTTCAAATCAAAGGTTTAACAAAACCTAAGCTAACATGCATCATAACCTCATCAAAATCTTCAACCTCATCCACAAATTCAGGAAAACAGGGCTTGTTAGTTCTGCCCAGAATTTCGAGCACTTACTTTCATAACAAGAAAACCAACACATAGCATATGTAACATGCTCGAACAAACATGCTAGGAACTTCATAATACTTCCATGTAAACATTCGCACCAAGGTTTCGTTCAAACCTATACTAGCATGCATAAAAATCATCACCGCAAAACCCAAACTCAACCAAAAACCCAGAAAACAGAGTACCCACTTACCCCTCTTTTTACTCCTCCTTTTTGGTAAGCTTTAGCACATAAAATCGCAAGCCTTTCCTTCTCCTATCTGCAGCTCACACCATCGATTTTTTTGGGAGAGAAAGAATGAGAGAAGGAGGTGGAGGGGAGTTTTGATTGCAAGCATGGGTTGAGAGGGGATGGGTTGCCAAGTGGGGAGAGGTTGCACTTGGGGGAGGGTGGCCGAGATAGGGGGGTGGGGTGGTGTGGTTGGGGTGGTCATGTGGTGTTTAATTGTGCCCCGGTATTTAGCACGATGTATTAAAATATCCTTAATCGATATTTTTCATCTTTATTTAATTAATACATCCTCTAAAACACTCAACATGCTTCCCACATCATACCATCATAACATAATCATAGCCCCCAATTAAATGCACCACAACCCTCTTAAACACATCATATATCATCATCATAGCACATAATAACATGACATTTCGGGGGTGTTACAGTATTGGTGATTCCTTCAGAGAACAAGAGGTTTGTCCTTTATACTGACGCATCACTGCACGGCTTGGGTTGTGTATTGATGCAAGATAAGCATGTGGTAGCTTATGCATCGATGCAGTTGAAGCCGCATGAGGCTAGGTACCCAGTCCATGATTTGGAGTTGGCAGCTATTATCTTTTGGTTTGAAGATTTGGAGGTATTATCTGTATGGTAGATCCTTTACCATATATACAGATCATAAGAGCCTGAAATTCTTGTTCACTCAGGCGGAATTGAACATGCGTCAGAGGAGATGGATGGATCTGCTCAAGGACTATGACTGTGAGATTGAGTACCATCCGGGGAAAGCGAACTTGACGGCAGACGCCTTGAGTCGGAAGGTGAGGAGTACTGCTGAGGATGTCATACATTTGTCGGCTATGATGACTTCTTGTTGCTATCTGGGCTATGACTTCGATGTGGACACATCGCCGGTTTGGGTATCGACCTTATTGGCTGAGCCGGACATCTATGAGAACATCTGGAGAGCTCAGAGGATAGATGATGAGGTTCAGAGATGGTCATCATTGGCACTTCAGGGACAGCCATCAAAGTTCAGAGTGGCTGAGGATTGTTCTTTGAGACTCGGTAACCGATGGGTAGTTCCATGCACGCAGGAGTTGCGTAGAGGAATCTTGGAGCGAGCTCATAGTAGCCGATTCAGTATCCACCCAGGAGGGAGGAAGATGTATAAGGACTTATGAGATCAGTTCTGGTGGAAGCGGATGAAGCGTGATGTGATCGCTTTTGTCAAGAGGTGTTTGATCTGTCAGCAGGTTAAGGCAGAGAGGCAGAGACCTGGTGGCGAGCTGAAGAACTTAGAGGTACCGGAGTGGAAGTGGGAACACATATCTATGGACTTTGTGACCCACTTGCCGAGGACTACTTCAGGTTGTGATGCCATTTGGGTGATCATTGATAGGCTGACAAAGGTGGCTCACTTCATTCCCTACAGTATGATGTACACATACTTGAGGATGGCTCAGTTGTATGTCCGGGACATAGTGAGACTACATGGGATTCCAGTATCTATTGTATCTGACAGAGATCCGCGGTTTACATCTCATTTCTGGGGAGGTCTTCAGTCAGCTTTGGGTACTGAGGTTAGATTGAGTACGGTATATCATCCCAGACAGACGGTCAGACTGAGCGTACTATACAGACGCTCGAGGACATGCTACGGGCTTGTGTTTTAGAGTTTGATGCCTCATGGCAAGATTCTTTGGCCTTGGTAGAGTTCTCATACAACAACAGCTATCAGACGAGTATTCAGATGGCACCGTTTGAGGCTTTGTATGGTAGGCGTTGTAGGTCGCCATTATACTGGGATGACTTGACCAGTAAAGCGGTAGGAGGACCCGAACTGATTCGGGAGATGGAGGATAAGGTAAAAGTTATCCGTCAGAAAATGTAGGCAGCCCAGGACAGGCAGGCAGCCTATGCAAATAAACGGCGGAGACCGTTGGAATTTTAGTTGGGAGACAGAGACTTTTTGAAGATCTCACCTTTCAGGGGTGTGGTTCGATTTGGTATGCGTGGTAAATTGTCTCCGAGGTATGTGGGACCGTATGAGATTTTACAGCGTATCGGTACCTTGGCTTACCGTTTGGCACTGCCACCGTCATTGTGATATACATGAAATAATTAATTGCAATTTGGGCATTAATTGTGTTTATATGATTAATTATGATGGTAATTAATTGATTATGTGCTGGATTTAATTAATGTGTTGAAATGCTTAGTCACATGATAGAGTGACCAGGGAGAGCATTCAGGGTGCATGTTGTGCATGTTGGGAAAATTGTTATTAGCATGATTTAATTTCCATGGTTAGCAAGTAATTGGAAATCATGAGTTTAATTGGTATTTTGGTGCATTTTGGATTAATGCTTTTAAAAATATCATGTTGGGGTGTCTTATACACCATGGAATTGTGGAATGCACTTCATTTTAATCACCCCACTTTATTTCCCACTTTACCATTCTACTCTTTAATTCCCCAACTTTCCCCCAACCCTAACCTCTTCCATCATTTTCGTTTTTGACCCCAATGAGGAAGAGAAATCTTTGCTCAAACTCTTGTGGAGTGATTCTTGGTAAGATTTAAGGTCTAGGAAGGGTATATGTCCCTCCTTGTTGTTTTTGCAAAGATTTGTGTTGATTTGAGTTTGTTATTTGAGTTTTGATATGGGTTTGTTGTGGGTTGGTGTTGTATGTGGTTGGGGTATGGTTTTATGAGGTTTTTGTGATGATATATTGTTGGGATGTCTTTGGTTTATGATGTTTTGGGTTGTTTTGTGGTTTGAGCCAAGAAAATGGAGTTTGCCTGAAAATGTCGCGAGGACCGATCGATCGGTAGCTGGGCTACGATCGATGGGTGCAAGTGCGGAGAGAGGGGTGAAAATTCTATGCTTACCGATCGATCGGTAAAAGCGACCGATCGATCGGTGGATGGCTAGCGATCGATCGGTATCTTGGATCGATCGATCGGTAAAAGCCGTAGCTTAAAATGAAAATTATGAACAGTTACCGATCGATCGGTAAGGATGACCGATCGATCGGTAGAGCATTTTTGCTGAATTTATTTTTGGGCATGATTGGTGGAATTTTTGGTATTTTACTATTATTTGGCTTCTAATATGGGGTTGTGTGATTGTGTAGAACCATCCCAGGTAGCAACGCAACCAAGGAACTGAAGCCATATCAACACCTACTTTTTGGAAGGTACGTAGCGGACGTACGGGCACCCAACGGTACATGTATCTAATATACTCATTGTTTATGCATTGTGGATGCGAGTATATATGTGATTATGCATTGTGGATGCAAATACATGTTGAATTATGCATGATGATTGTAGATGCATATGATTATTGGTGCACATCCCATGAGTCGTGGTCATCCCTTGATGATTTTAATGCTTGCCGCTATTTGTTTTGGTTCCGCTAAATGTGAAGCGAGGGGTGGGAGCGCCGCATGTCACATTTGAGCGTGGTTATCATATAGGGCGAGGAAAGGATATTTGCCGCTCAATGTGAGGCGAGGGGTGGGAGTACCGCATGTCCATTGAAGCGAGGTTATTTTATGCCGCCTATATGTAAATAAGCGAGGGGCATTAAAATACATTGTGATGGACAGACTAGGGATTGGTGACTTGTATTGGTTTTGATGAGATGGTATTGTGTCATGACATGTCTAGACCATTAAATAATCTATTGATTATACTCATGAGTTATGGTACAGGGACAACCAAACTGGAAGCGTTTTGAAATGCATGGGAAAACAGGAAGTGTTTTATTGTGATTTATGCATTTACGCTTTATATTCATATTGTGTTGAATATGAATGATATTATTGCTCATGTTTGGGGTTGTCCTTGTAGGTACACTTTTGGCATGATATGAAGGGGGCTAATACGGGTTGAGACAGTGAGCTTGAAGAGCACTTTTGGTAGATGAAGGACAGGATTATTTTGTATAGTGTCTACTCTAGGAGTAGTGTAAAACTATAGTTGATAACATTCTTTTGATGAGGGAATGTAATTAATCCATTGATAGTCCTCATTTTGGCATGTTATTCTTAAAGCTCATAGACTCAACACGATTAATTTACTCTGATCATTTTTTTTATTAGCTCTAATTATGCCTTTACTCCGTACTTAAGGATTAGGGTCCTTACATTAGTGGTATCAGAGCAGTGGTTAGAGAACCCGGGAACGAGTGAAGGGTAGCCTTAACATGATTGGCTAGGTGCTTACATTTGAAGCATGTTTATGCATGTGGTGCATATTGATGTATATCCTGTTATACTAACATGCTTATTATCATTCCTGTTATCTAACGGCATAACATATATATATGTTTTGGAATTGTTGTTAACCTTTGTATTACAGCATGGCTGCTATGAATGCGGGGAACCTTAATGAAGAAGTTGGCGATGTGGGCAGTGTTAACGCTAGCATTGGTCAGGCAAACCCTCTACCTCCACCAGCAGTAGGCATGGAACCAGTGGCCCAGTTATTGCTACCTGGTGAGATTAGCTTGACTCAATTTCTGTCTTACCACCCGCCCCGATTTGAGGGAACAGAATCAGGAGAGGAAGCTGAGGAGTGGCTGGAAAGACTTGAGCAGATATTTGTATCGGCTACTTGTGCTGTTACAGCGTGGCTGAGGCTGGCGCAGTTCCAGTTAGCAAAGAAACATCTAATGTGGTGGAGGAGCACTGTAATGGAGCTAAGAGCACTGGGTGCTGTGATTGACTGGACACTCTTCAGAACCCGGTTTCTGAACCGGTACTTCTCCGCAGCGGCGAGACAGACGAAGGAGGATGAGTTTGCAAGTTTGAAACAAGGGAACATGACAATGTCAGACTATGCCATGCGGTACTCTTCGTTGCTGAGGTATGTTCCCCACATTGCCACCAATGGGCACGCAAAGATGAGAAATTTTATGAAGGGGTTGCGACCGGAGCTCTTTGACCGGGTTATCACCAATAACCCAACTTCTTTTGATGATGCTCTCACAAGAGCGGAGCTTGCCGAGATTGGAGTAGGAGCTTATCCTAATGCTGTGCCACCACAAGTACCACAACAGAGGCAAGCTAATGACAACTTGAGACCCCGAGGAGAGCCATTTAAACCTCGTGGTGCCTCTTCATCTTCACGGTTCGGTGGGAAGAAATTCTTTGGTCAAAAGCAGGAGAGCAAGAAGAGCAATTGGTCCGCCAACCGAGGGTCTACGCAGGGAAATAGATCGGGGGAGCCAAGGTGCGACAATTGTGGAGGGCTACATTCTTCGAACAAGTGCCCTGCCTGTTATAGCTGTGGCAAGATGGGCGACATCTCTCGGTATTGCCCCACCCGGGGAGGACAGTCAGAGTTTCAGGGCAACAGGCCGAGATTTGATGACAGGACAGTACACCAGAGGCAGCAGTTTGGGCCTCGACCATCGGGAGGTCAGACAGTGGGACCGTCCTAGGGACAGGTGTATGCGCTGACTAGAGAGCAGGCCCAAGCAGCCCCAGAGGAGGTGATCGCCGGTACGTGTCATTTGTTTACGTACCCTGCTTTTATTTTGATAGATACAGGTGCCTCCCACTCTTTTGTATCTGTTGGCTTTGTGGAGAGACACCATATGCGCACGTCTTCTCTACCCACGCCTCTCCTTGTCTCGACACCCACTGGAAGAAATGTCGTTGCTGATCAGTTTATGGCAGATTGCCTCATTTATTTTGAGGGCAACGAGTTGAAGGCAGACTTGATCGTATTGGGCATGTCAGACTTCGACTGCATTGTGGGTATTGATATTCTGAACAGATATCAAGCAGTGGTAGATTGCCGGCAGAAAACTGTGAGGTTCAGATCTGATTTGGGAGTTCAGTGGACTTTTTATGGCAACGATTCTCGTGCGAAGATTCCGTTGATTTCAGCAATCAAGATGACTCAGCTGTTGGAACGTGGCCACACGGGCTATCTCATCTATCCGTGGACACGTCTGGGAAGAATAAGGAATTGAGAGTTGAGGATGTACCAGTGGTAGCAGAGTTCGCTGATGTATTCCCAGAAGAGATCCCAGGATTCCCACCGGCTAGAGAAGTTGAGTTTGGGATCGAGTTGTTACCCGGGACATCCGCTATCTCTCGTGCACCTTATAGGATGGCACCGGCGGAGTTGAGAGAATTGAAGGAGCAATTGCAGGAGCTCCTTGACAAGGGATATATACGCCCGAGCGTATCGCCATGGGGCGCACCGGTCCTCTTTGTGAAGAAGAAGGACGGCTCGATGCGTTTGTGCATCGATTACCGGCAACTGAATAAAGCCACAGTGAAGAACAAGTATCCTCTCCCAAGGATTGATGATTTATTTGATCAGTTGCAAGGTACCAGACTTTATAGCAAGATTGATTTGAGGTCCGGGTATCATCAGATTCGAGTCAGAGAGGAAGATGTGCAGAAGACAGCATTCCGGACTCGATATGGACATTACGAGTTCCTAGTGATGCCGTTCGGCGTGACGAATGCTCCAGCGGTCTTTATGAGTCTGATGAACAGAGTGTTTCAGCCGTATCTTGATCAGTTCGTCATCGTGTTTATTGACGACATTCTCATCTATTCCCGGAGCGAGGAAGAGCACGAGAAACACTTGAGGACAGTGCTCCAGATACTCCGAGATCACCAGTTATATGCCAAGCTCAGTAAGTGTGAGTTTTGGTTGAGCAGTGTAGTATTTCTGGGGCATGTCATATCGAGCAGCGGAATATCAGTGGATCCCAGGAAGATCGAAGCTGTGATGGAGTGGGCTGCCCCCACTTCTGTGCCTGAAATACGGAGCTTCCTTGGTTTTGGCCGGTTATTATCGACGCTTTGTCGAGGGGTTTTCGAAGATCGCCAAGCCGTTGACACAGTTGACCCAGAAGGGAGTACCTTTCTTTTGGTCAGAAGCGTGTGAGGAGAGCTTCCAGGAGTTGAAGCGTCGTTTGACCACGGCGCCAGTGTTAGTGATCCCTACGGAAAATTCCAGATTTGCTTTGTATACTGATGCATCACTTCAGGGCCTTGGGTGTGTACTGATGCAAGATAAGCATGTGGTAGCTTATGCATCGAGACAGTTGAAGCCGCATGAGACTAGATACCCAGTCCATGACTTGGAATTGGCGGCTATCATCTTCGCCCTGAAGATTTGGAGACACTATTTGTATGGTACTTCATTTACCATATTCACGGATCACAAGAGCCTCAAGTTTTTATTCACTCAGGCGGAACTGAACATGAGGCAGAGGAGGTGGATGGACTTACTCAAAGACTATGATTGTGAGATTGAGTACCATCCCGGGAAAGCTAATTTGACAGCAGACGCTTTGAGCCGGAAAGTGAGGAGTTCTGCTGAGGACGTCATCCATTTGTCGGCTATGATGACCTCCTATTGCCATCTAGGCTATGTTTTCGACATAGATGCATCACCTGTGTATGTATCGACCTTGTTAGCTGAGCCAGATATCTATGAGAACATCAGGAGGGCTCATAGGTCAGATGATGAGGTTCAGAGGTGGTTATCTTTAGTACATCTTGGTCAGCCAACGAAATTCAGTGTGGCCGATGACAGATCTTTGAGGTTGGGTAACCGTTGGGTGGTTCCGAGTACGCCGGAGTTGCGTAGAGGAATCTTGGAGCGAGCTCATAGTAGCAGACTTAGCATCCACCCAGGCGGAAAGAAGATGTATAAAGATCTGCGTGTTCAATTTTGGTGGAAAAGGATGAAGTTTGATGTCGTCACTTTTGTTAAGAGGTGTTTGATCTGCCAGCAGGTTAAGGCAGAGAGACAGAGACCTGGCGGAGAGTTGAGAAGCTTGGAGATACCGAAGTGGAAGTGGGAGCACATTTCCATGGACTTCGTGACTCACCTGCCGAGGAGTACTTCAGGCTTTGATGCTATTTGGGTGATTGTGGATCGATTGACTAAGGTAGCTCATTTCATCCCCTATAGCATGACTTTCACCTTTGTGATGACCAGGGATTATAGGTGTTAATCCCGGAGTATTAATAATCCCTAAAGTGGTTTACGTGGCGATTTGGAGTTTAATTGAGGTATTGGGCCTTCTGGGCTCGTTTATTTGGGCAGTTGGGATCGTTGGATCCAGAGGTTGAGATTGTATTCACATTACGGTGTAAAACCTAAGAGTTGGGTTTTTGATGTGTCTCGGAATCTCGGGTGCTGTGTGAGCACCGGTAGGGGATTTTGGAGTTAGAGAGAGAGTTTTTGAAAACAGATGATTTTTAAGGAATCATGATGTATTTGTGGGGCTATTAATTTTTCGGGGTATTTTTGCTATAAATACCAAATGAACCCGAGATTTTAAAAATCAAATCATTTAAGCCCAAATTTCTTCTCCCTCTCCGAACGCGATTCCCGTCTGCTACAGGACCCCCCGTCGCTTCAAGCGGTGCGCCAGCCGCCGTCCGGCCGCCGTTCGGGGCGTGCGACCTACCGCCGTCTTCGTCTCGACGAGGCGCTCCTTTCCCCTCTGTCAATTGAAGATTTCGTCGCGTCTTGGAGTCGAATTTGGCTGGAATGCGTCGATCCCCAAAAGTTAGGGTTAATCGGATTTCGTCCGATTTTTGCTTCCGATTTTCGTTGGGTAACCTCCCTACCCCCTTGTTCGTCTTTTTCATGTATTTCCATGCCTTTATTGTTTCGAATTTCCCCAATTTCGCAGGGTTTAATTTTCGATTATTTGGGGGTTTTTGGCATGGGTGTTGTTTCTTGCAATTGATCGATTATTGCATGTTTTAAGAGTATTATGATGCTTAAGTGGGATCGAATTAAGATGTTATGGTTCGAATTTGAAGAATTGTTAGGGTTCGAATTTAAAGGCTTGTTTGGGTTTCGAATTTTAGGGATTGGATTTCAAATTTGGGGGTTTGGCATGTGGGATGATTATTCATGCTATGGATTGATTAATTGACATTTTAGATGAATTATGGTATTTTATTGGGTTCGAAATTGTGAGATTAAGGTTCGAATTTTTGTAGGCATTCTTGAACAAATTTTCGATTGTCTCATTTATTTCCTTCCCTGCTGTACCCGCCCGGGTCTGTTCTTTTAAGAGGATATTGTCGTGTATTGACAATGTTGTGAGGGATATGGGTGTGCTTGAGCATATGTTACATGTTCGTAAATAATTGTGAATTATTTATCGTGTTAGCACATCATTCCTCCGGGGCATGGAACTCGAGTACAGGCTTGGCTCGGACTTCGGAGATTTAAGGTACGTGCGACGTACGAGCATTACGATATATATGTGAAATGCATAAGGTGTTTTGATTGCATTGAATGTTTTGCGTATTGGTTATATATATATGTTGATATAGCCAAGGAATGACCCAAATCTTGATATCGCCGCTTGTAGCGTGGTACGATTGTGCGATGATAATGGTGTACTGGGTTTATATGACTATATTATGAGACATTTGAAGATGTCTAGGTTTGTTAAAATCATGTATTCTTCGTAAGACATTTGAGATGTCTAAGTTCGTAGAATCGTGTATTCATTATAAGACATTTGAGATGTCTAGGTTTTGTAGACTCATGTATTCATTATAAGACACTTGAGATGTCTAAGTATAATGAAGGATTGGTAAAATAATGCTAAGGCATTTGAGCTATCTGTGATTGATAGCAAGGTTGTGAAATCAGTATTAGATATTGTGATATCTGTAATTGCATGTTATAATGATTTGTAATGCACTATATGTTGATATTCGAGGATCAGGCATGCGATGTGTAAATCAATGTGTTGATTTACTGATTTATGAGATTTGATGAAGTTTGATGTTGTGAGAACAGGGACAGTACACGGAATCCCGGATGAGGATGTTGCCATCCAGGGAGAGTATATTTAAATCATTAGCATTCTACCTTTGTTGTAAATTATGAATTTCATTATTATGGATTATGGGATTTTGTGTATTGGTATGCTCACCCCGTTGGGGGCTGTCTCTGTTGGGACAGGTGGACAGGTACATCGATGGCTATGGAGCTGGAGCTCGAGCTGTTGATTTGAGGTACTCCCAGGATCGTGGTACCAGGGCTTGATGGAGCACGGTATCGTATAGAGTACCTATATATACGCCTGAGGATTTATACATATTCATATTCATGATGCTCGCATGTGAGCACGATTATACTTGTATATGGATTGTATATAAAGGCATGAGCCTTTCTCTCTTTCATTTAAGGTTGCATGCAATTAGGTTGAATTGCTAGAATGATATGAGAGTCATTGGTGTATTATGTGGGTGTTGGAACCCACTTTTGTTGACCTATGTGTGGTGTCTTCCCTGGCTGGGAATCTACTTGTATTACTGCTTTCTGTTGAGTATTATGTGTTCCCTGGCCGGGAATTTTGTTATGTGTTGTACTCTGTTTTGGGATAGCTCTATTTATGGGGAGACTCTGCCCAAATTTTTGTAAAAGTTTACAATGTGAAAAGTGGTACCAAGGGGTTGGTAAAGGGCAAACATATGAGTCTTTTATTGACAGGCAATGATTAAGTATCATCAGAGCTTCCCGATTGACATTTTATAGAAAGCATGTACCACACATAGTGGTTAATACACTAATCAAGGTTTTAAGGGCTTGGGGTCCTTACATTAGTGGTATCAGAGCAGTGGTTGCTCATTGGGGGCTGTTAAGGGCCTAGGAAGTTATTGATAGCACATATTTATGCATGATGGCATTAATGTTGTATGACATAACACATTGTTTATGTGCTCTTATGATATGAAAAGTGGTATTGCTAACCATTGTGGTTGCAGGAATCGTGTGGAACACGATAGGATGACATTTATGGGGATGTCTGGCACTCCGTGTGTTATGTGCCAAGGAAGCTGGTTTTAAGAAAATCAGATAAAGGGATATTTCCGAGGTAACATGTATTTTACGTTGTCTTGTTGACACATGATGAATGCAAAGTGGTGCATTGAGGTTATGATATATGTTATTGTGCATTGTTTTTGCATATGCATGTCTTGAGTCAAAGTTATCTTAGTAAGGATTTTAATGGCTTATGCTAAAGTCCATATGAAGCGATGAAGAGTCCCGCTTATATGGAGTAGCAACGCTAAAGTCCATTGGAAGCGATGAAGAGTTCCGCTTACATGGAGTAGCAACGCTAAAGTCCAGTGGAAGCGAGGAAGAATTCCGCTTTCCTGGAGTAGCAAGAAGCATTAAAATGTACTAATGATAAGGGCTCAGGATGAAATAAGGATTTAAAGAAGGATATCATGACATTTATTTGTGAAACCATACATTCTCATAATGTGTTTTTATTATGAATTGAATGTGGATGCATAGCGTATATGGCTATTGTTGTTAACCCTGATGGTTGCAGGTTACAGGAAATATGGAGTATAAAAAGGAATGATGATTATACATTCCAGGAGTCCTGCTTATGACAGTGAGAATTTTTATACTTTTGCTTGACCGCTAAAAATGTGGAGCGGGCAGGGATGCTCGCTTGCACATGGAGGCGGGGTATTCCATACGAAGCGAGGATGATATACCGCTTGTATGAAGAAGCTTATGCTTGTACCGCTAAAAATGTGGAGCGGGCGGGGATGCTCGCTTGCACATGGAGGCGGGGTATGCCATACGAAGCGAGGATGAGATACCGCTTGTATGAAGAAGCGAGGATGAGATGCCGCTTGTTAGGATGATGATTCATTCCTATGTGATGACACGGATGATAGCGGTGATGTGTCCCGCTGTGTCGATTTATATTCATTTCTCTATGAGGACACGGTTTATAGCGACGGTTCATTCCGCTATATCTATTGGCGATGGTTCATTCCGCCAGGTGTATTTATAGCGACGGTTCATTCCGCTATATCTATTGGCGATGGTTCATTCCGCCAGGTGTATTTATAGCGACGGTTCATTCCGCTATATCTATTGGCGATGGTTCCGCTATATCTATTGGCGATGGTTCATTCCGCCAGGTGTATTTATAGCGACGGTTCATTCCGCTATATCTATTGGCGATGGTTCATTCCGCCAGGTGTATTTATAGCGACGGTTCATTCCGCTATATCTATTGGCGATGGTTCATTCCGCCAGGTGTATTGATAGCGATGGTTCATTCCGCTATATTGATTGGCGATGGTTCATTCCGCCAGGAGTATTTATAGCGATGGTTCATTCCGCTATATCTATTGGCGATGGTTCATTCCGCCAGGTGTATTGATAGCGATGCCTCTTTCCGCTACTATGTGGACGATGATTCATACTCAGGTGTATAGCGAGGTTTCATGCCACTTATTATATGACGAGGTGTCATGCCGTCGATTCTATAGCGAGGGATTTTGCCGCTATGTACTCAGCACAGGATTTTGCCGCCTTCGAGCGATGGGTGCTGATTACGCACTATTATTGAGCGACGGAGACAGGTATGACGCTATATCACTAGCGATGAGGTATGAGATATTGCTATTTTATTAGCTTTATTGTAGCTGGCATGCATTGATATACATGTTTTATTATGCCTATTTTACTAGCATGATAGTGGATGACATACGCTGAGGTACATGTATCGTCACTAGTGGGCAATGTTTTAGATGCCATGAGTTGGCATGTGTCGTCACGGGATGACGATGACGATGGTGTAGGAGATGTCTTATTAGACATGCATCATCGTTACGATGATCGATGCGTTGAGTATACGTATTCAGTGGTATGCCTTGGGTGCCAGTACCGAGCACAAGGTGGTGTGTGCGACACCGATGGACGTGACCCTTATACCGAGCGGGTTGCTCGAGGAATGGTTGGATGCGCTATACATGGGATTGTACCGCAGCTTACGATTGGGGCGATCATATTACGAGTGGTGATACCCTAGAGGTATGCTCGTTGGAATGGCTTTTGGCCATGTTTTTGACGATAGGAGTAATCGTGGAGGAAATTACTCGCTTTCTGTCGATGTGACATGTGGTGGACATGGTCACACCACCCTTGAGGGTGTAGGATGGGTCCTAAGGGAGTAGGATCAGGTTATGTTAAGTACATAGGGACATTGGGTTGTCCAGGGTGTATCGGCATTGAGGAATGTTGGATAAAGACCCACTACTCTATTGAGTTTTCCTCCCATAGTATGTTATACCATGTGGAAACGTCCGTCTTATTGGTAGGTTTGAGGTAAACCTAAAGAGGCAGAGACTAGGTTGTCTGCCGCGTGTGTGTAGCACCATGATGGGCTTGCTAGAGCCGTTACACTGCTCGTTGGAACCAAGTTTGGCAAATCGTAAGGTGATGCGATGTGGATCGTGGTGGACTCTAGTAGTCACCACATCATTTGAGGTTGTTCATGCCTCACTGAAACGTGTATACGTTTATGTTTAATCTTGGAGACTTGTCTGGGACAGCTCAGGATGTTGGAGTACCAACAAGAGAGTCATCAGGTTGTTATTGACTCAATCTAAAGGAACCCGTGTATTGGGATACAATGGGTGTTATTGTATCCAGTTTTTCCGAACGATGGTTCGAGACTTGTGGATCTCGAGTTCGATGGCATTTCCCTTGCGAGGAAGGAGGTGGTATTATACCTATTTGGGAATCTTGAAAGATTCGGTAAGTTGGTGCAAGTGGTGTTGATCTTGGGAATCACACCGTGTATTGTTAATCGTCGATTTTCATCCTCCACTGAGTAAGGAATGACTCAGAATTGACGGTTGTGTTTGGGGCTTAGGGATATATGTGGTAGATACCCGAGCCGAGTGCATTGAGTATGCATGCGATATCAGTGCTTAGGCAGGTATACCGGTGAGTATACGGATGCCAGTTATTGATTTCCTCTCTGTTAAGCATAGAGTTATGCTATTTTTGGATGGTTAAATCTCTGATGAGAGATATGGAACACCTTGAGATTGGGAATCTCCATGGCACGATGATTGAGGGATAATCGTGAAGTTAGTTGACTCCCTTGAGGAGGGATTTTCTTGTGAGGGTTAAGGTATTTCCCTTGCTAGTGTTTTCTTTCGAGTTATGCGACAGCCTTCCCAAGTTTGGATTGTTAAATCCGAGGATTTTCAAGGGATGGCAGGATTTCGGATTGGTTGAGTGTCGCTGACGACACAAGCGTTGAGGATGCAATGGGTTTATTGCATGCCCCTTAAGAAATGTAAACTCTGCGGAGTCTCGGTTGTTATTTATGATCAGGACGTGATTCTTGGAACATCCGGAGGTGGACATCTTGTGAGATGTCTTTTGTTTGAATTTGTGGCCGTGAGTTGCCCAAATTAAGTTGCAATGAGGCGACTACTCCTTCGATGGAGGAAGTTTGAAGTGGAAACCAGGTTTGATATGGGTACACCGTGGTTGTACTAGTGTTTCCTTCGTAACGATGTATGTTAGACATCGTAAGTCATAGTAAAATATCATTGGATGATATCTACGATAGAATCAAGAGCGATTCGAATCCTTGCAGTTTCAGTTGACTAACTGCTTTTGGACTGTTAGCGTTGAGTGGTGCTGACGCTCTTTGACGTTATGATGGATTTGGAAGTCTACTCCACTCCAGAGTTTGACACGAGGTCAACGTTCTTACGGTTGTGGTGTCATCGAGACGTGTTTGTACTGTTGTATTAGAACGAAGGATGACTGTCTGATCTACAGTCGTAAGTATCAGTTGTTTCGCAGTCATGAGGGACTGACTTTTGGGATGACCCGCATCGAGGTACGTTTTACCTCTTGGGTGATATGTTGGTTTTGGTATGTCGCTCTGTTTCAGAGTTTGATGAGAGGTAAGTATCCTCGCGTTTATTAAGACGATTCTGATATGGTCAGGAATCGAGGTTATGGCTTCATGTTGTTGTGTAGCCTGGGTGTTACGTGATACACCAGTGCTAATTTCGAGGACGAAATTCTTTTAGTGGGGGATATTGTGATGACCAGGGATTATAGGTGTTAATCCCGGAGTATTAATAATCCCTAAAGTGGTTTTACGTGGCGATTTGGAGTTTAATTGAGGTATTGGGCCTTCTGGGCTCGTTTATTTGGGCAGTTGGGATCGTTGGATCCAGAGGTTGAGATTGTATTCACATTACGGTGTAAAACCTAAGAGTTGGGTTTTTGATGTGTCTCGGAATCTCGGGTGCTGTGTGAGCACCGGTAGGGGATTTTGGAGTTAGAGAGAGAGTTTTTGAAAACAGATGATTTTTAAGGAATCATGATGTATTTGTGGGGCTATTAATTTTTCGGGGTATTTTTGCTATAAATACCAAATGAACCCGAGATTTTAAAATCAAAATCATTTAAGCCCCAAATTTCTTCTCCCTCTCCCGAACGCGATTCCCGTCTGCTACAGGACCCCCGTCGCTTCAAGCGGTGCGCCAGCCGCCGTCCGGCCGCCGTTCGGGGCGTGCGACCTACCGCCGTCTTCGTCTCGACGAGGCGCTCCTTTCCCCTCTGTCAATTGAAGATTTCGTCGCGTCTTGGAGTCGAATTTGGCTGGAATGCGTCGATCCCCAAAAGTTAGGGTTCATCGGATTTCGTCCGATTTTGCTTCCGATTTTCGTTGGGTAACCTCCCTACCCCCTTGTTCGTCTTTTTCATGTATTTCCATGCCTTTATTGTTTCGAATTTCCCCAATTTCGCAGGGTTTAATTTTCGATTATTTGGGGGTTTTTGGCATGGGTGTTGTTTCTTGCAATTGATCGATTATTGCATGTTTTAAGAGTATTATGATGCTTAAGTGGGATCGAATTAAGATGTTATGGTTCGAATTTGAAGAATTGTTAGGGTTCGAATTTAAAGGCTTGTTTGGGTTTCGAATTTTAGGGATTTGGATTTCAAATTTGGGGGTTTGGCATGTGGGATGATTATTCATGCTATGGATTGATTAATTGACATTTTAGATGAATTATGGTATTTTATTGGGTTCGAAATTGTGAGATTAAGGTTCGATTTTTGTAGGGCATTCTTGAACAAATTTCGATTGTCTCATTTATTTCCTTCCCTGCTTGTACCCTGCCCCGGGTCTTTTAAGAGGATAATTGTCGTGTATTGACAATGTTGTGAGGGATATGGGTGTGCTTGAGCATAGGTTACATGTTCGTAAATAATTGTGAATTATTTATCGTGTTAGCACATCATTCCTCGGGGCATGGAACTCGAGCAAGGCTTGGCTCGGACTTCGGAGATTTAAGGTACGTGCGACGTACGAGCATTACTATATATATGTGAAATGCATAAGGTGTTTTTGATTGCATTGAATGTTTTGCGTATGGTTATATATATATGTTGATATAGCCAAGGAATGACCCAAATCTTGATATCGCCGCTTGTAGCGTGCGTGACACTAGAGTAGGATGACTCTTGCATGATATATGGGGTACTGGGTTTATATGACTATATTATGAGACATTTGAGATGTCTAGGTTTGTAAAATCATGTATTCTTCGTAAGACATTTGAGATGTCTAAGTTCGTAGAATCGTGTATTCATTATAAGACATTTGAGATGTCTAGGTTTGTAGACTCATGTATTCATTATAAGACACTTGAGATGTCTAAGTATAATGAAGGATTGGTAAAATAAATGCTAAGGCATTTGAGCTATCTGTGATTGATAGCAAGGTTGTGAAATCAGTATTAGATATTGTGATATCTGTAATTGCATGTTTAATGAATTTGTAATCACTATATGTTGATATTCGAGGATCAGGCATGCGATGTGTAAATCAATGTGTTGATTTACTGATTTATGAGATTTGATGAGTTTGATGTTGTGAGAACAGGGACAGTACACGGAATCCCGGATGAGGATGTTGCCATCCAGGGAGTATCATTTAAATTCATTAGCATTTACCTTTGTTGTAAATTATGAATTTCATTATTATGATTATGGGATTTTGTGTATTGGTATGCTCACCCCGTTGGGGGCTGTCTCTGTTGGGACAGGTGGACAGGTACATCGATGGCTATGGAGCTGAGCTCGAGCTGTTGATTTGAGGTACTCCCAGGATCGTGGTACCAGGGCTTGATGGAGCACGGTATCGTATAGAGTACCTATATATACGCCTGAGGATTTATACATATTCATATTCATGATGCTCGCATGTGAGCACGATTATACTTGTATATGGATTGTATATAAAGGCATGAGCCTTTCTCTCTTTCATTTAAGGTTGCATGCAATTAGGTTGAATTGCTAGAATGATATGAGAGTCATTGGTGTATTATGTGGGTGTTGGAACCCACTTTTGTTGACCTATGTGTGGTGTCTTCCCTGGCTGGGAATCTACTTGTATTACTGCTTTCTGTTGAGTATTATGTGTTCCCTGGCCGGGAATTTTGTTATGTGTTGTACTCTGTTTTGGGATAGCTCTATTTATGGGGAGACTCTGCCCAAATTTTTGTAAAAGTTTACAATGTGAAAAGTGGTACCAAGGGGTTGGTAAAGGGCAAACATATGAGTCTTTTATTGACAGGCAATGATTAAGTATCATCAGAGCTTCCCGATTGACATTTTATAGAAAGCATGTACCACACATAGTGGTTAATACACTAATCAAGGTTTTAAGGGCTTGGGGTCCTTACAACCTTTTTGAGGATGGCTCAACTGTATATTAGAGATGTGGTGAGATTGTATGGGATCCCCATTTCCATAGTGTCGGATCGAGATCCGCGATTTACATCTCATTTTTGGGAAGGCCTTCAGTCAGCCTTGGGAACTGAAGTTAGATTGAGCACTGCTTATCATCCTCAGACGGATGGCCAGACCGAGCGTACTATCCAGACGCTCGAGGATATGTTGAGAGCTTGTGTTTTGGAGTTCGATGTTTCTTGGCAAGATTCGGTACCCTTGGTAGAGTTCTCTTATAATAACAGCTACCAGGCGAGCATTCAAATGGCTCCTTTTGAAGCTCTTTATGGCAGACGGTGTAGATCACCCTTGTGTTGGGATGATTTGGACCGCAAATCGGTTGGAGGACCGGAGTTGATTCGTGAAATGGAAGAGAAGATAAAGATGATAAGGCAGAAAATGAAAGCAGCCCAGGACAGACAGACAGCTTATGCGAATAAACGGCGGAGACCGTTGGAATTTCAGTTGGGAGATAAGGTCTTTTTGAAGATGTCGCCTTTTAGAGGCGTTGTGCGATTTGGGATGCGCAGGAAACTGTCTCCGAGGTATGTTGGACCGTACGAGATTTTGCAGCGCATTGGCACCTTAGCTTACCGACTGGCTTTGCCGCCTTCTTTATCTGGTATACATGACGTGTTTCATGTATCGATGTTGCGGAAGTATGAGCCGGATCCATCTCATGTGTTGCAGCCTTCCGAGGTTCAGTTAGAGTCTGATGTGTCTTATGTGGAACGGCCTGTCAGAATTCTGGATCGAGCAGACCGTAGACTTCGGAACAAAGTGATACCTATGATCAAGGTTCAGTGGGATCGCAGGGGTGTCGAGGAGGCTACGTGGGAGACGGAGCGGCATATGGTGCAGCACTACCCGGAACTATTCTCTGGTATGTGATTATGTTTAGTTTCTTTTGGGAGTAAGTGCATGCGATTTCGAGGACGAAATCTTATAAGTAGGGGAGTATTGTGATATACCTGAAATAATTAATTGCAATTTGGGCATTAATTGTGTTTATATGATTAATTATGATGGTAATTAATTGATTATGTGCTGGATTTAATTAATGTGTTGAAATGCTTAGTCACATGATAGAGTGACCCGGGAGAGCATTCAGGGTGCATGTTGTGCATGTTGGGAAAATTGTTATTAGCATGATTTAATTTCCATGGTTAGCAAGTAATTGGAAATCATGAGTTTAATTGGTATTTTGGTGCATTTTGGATTAATGCTTTTAAAAATATCATGTTGGGGTGTCTTATACACCATGGAATTGTGGAATGCACTTCATTTTAATCACCCCACTTTATTTCCCACTTTACCATTCTACTCTTTAATTCCCCAACTTCCCCCAACCCTAACCTCTTCCATCATTTTCGTTTTTGACCCCAAGGAGGAAGAGAAATCTTTGCTCAAACTCTTGTGGAGTGATTCTTGGTAAGATTTAAGTTCTAGGAAGGGTATATGTCCCTCCTTGTTGTTTTTGCAAAGATTTGTGTTGATTTGAGTTTGTTATTTGAGTTTTGATATGGGTTTGTTGTGGGTTGGTGTTGTATGTGGTTGGGGTATGGTTTTATGAGGTTTTTGTGATGATATATTGTTGGGATGTCTTTGGTTTATGATGTTTTGGGTTATTTTGTGGTTTTGAGCCAAGAAAATGGAGTTTGCCAAAAAATGTCGCAAGGACCGATCGATCGGTAGCAGGGCTACGATCGATCGGTGCAAGTGCGAAGAGAGGGGTGAAAATTCTATGCTTACCGATCGATCGGTAAAAGCGACCGATCGATCGGTGGATGGCTAGCGATCGATCGGTATCTTGGATCGATCGATCGGTAAAAGCCGTAGCTTAAAATGAAAATTATGAACAGTTACTGATCGATCGGTAAGGATGACCGATCGATCGGTAGAGCATTTTTGCTGAATTTATTTTTGGGCATGATTGGTGGAATTTTTGGTATTTGACTATTATTTGGCTTCTAATATGGGGTTGTGTGATTGTGTAGAACCATCCCAGGTAGCAACGCAACCAAGGAACTGAAGCCATATCAACACCTATTTTTTGGAAGGTACGTAGCGGACGTACGGACACCCAATGGTACATGTATCTAATATACTCATTGTTTATGCATTGTGGATGCGAGTATATATGTGATTATGCATTGTGGATGCAAATACATGTTGAATTATGCATGATGATTGTAGATGCATATGATTATTGGTGCACATCCCATGAGTCGTGGTCATCCCATGATGATTTTAATGCTTGCCGCTATTTTTTTTGGTTCCGCTAAATGTGAAGCGAGGGGTGGGAGCGCCGCATGTCACATTTGAGCGTGGTTATAATATAGGGCGAGGAAATGATATTTGCCGCTCAATGTGAGGCGAGGGGTGGGAGTACCGCATGTCCATTGAAGCGAGGTTATTCTATGCCGCCTATATGTAAATAAGCGAGGGGCATTAAAATACATTGTGATGGACAGACTAGGGATTGGTGACTGGTATTGGTTTTGATGAGATGGTATTGTGTCATGACATGTCTAGACCATTAAATAATCTATTGATTATACTCATGAGTTATGGTACAGGGACAACCAAACTGGAAGCGTTTTGAAATGCATGGGAAAACAGGAAGTGTTTTTTTGTGATTTATGCATTTACGCTTTATATTCATATTGTGTTGAATATGAATGATATTATTGCTCATGTTTGGGGGTTGTCCTTGTAGGTACACTTTTGGCATGATATGAAGGGGGCTAATACGGGTTGAGACAGTGAGCTTGAAGAGCACTTTTGGTAGATGAAGGACAGGATTATTTTGTATAGTGTCTACTCTAGGAGTAGTGTAAAACTATAGTTGATAACATTCTTTGATGAGGGAATGTAATTAATCCATTGATACTCCTCATTTTGGCATGTAATTCTTAAAGCTCATAGACTCAACACGATTAATTTACTCTGATCATTTTTTTTATTAGCTATAATTATGCATTTAATCCGCACTTAAGGATTAGGGTCCTTACAGTCGTTGTCTGGTATTCACGATGTGTTCCATGTATCTATACTGCGGAAATATGAGCCGGATCCGTCGCATGTATTGCAGCCTTCTGAGGTTCAGTTGGATTCTGATGTATCATATGAGGAACGGCCAGTCAGGATTTTGGATAGGGCTGATCGCAGACTCCGGAATAAAGTAATACCGATGATCAAGGTTCAGTGGGATCGCAGGGGTGTGACGAGGCCACGTGGGAGATGGAGCGGCACATGATGCAGCACTGTCCGGAGTTATTTTCTGGTATGTGATTTATGTTTGGTTTCGATTTGGGTAAGTGCATGCGATTTCGGGGTCGAAATCTTATAAGTAGGGGAGTATTGTGATATCCCCGAAATAATTAATTGCAATTTGGGCATTAATTATATTTATGTGATTTTTATGGTGATAATTAATATTCGTGTTGGCATTAATTATTTTGGTGAAATGCTTAGTCACATGGTAGGAGTGACCTGGTAGAGCATTTCGGGGTGCATGTTATGCATGTTGGGTAATTGGGGGTTATAATGGTTTAAATGAGATGGTTTGTGATTATTTGGGTGAATCATGTTTTTAATTGTGATTTAGGTGCATTATGGTAAAATGCCTTTTTAATATCATGTTGGGGTGTTTATACACCATGGTAATTGGGGAGTGCAATTCAATTTTTTTATAACCCACTTATACCCCCAACCCCTCTATACCATCACTTTTCAACCTTCCCCCTGAACCGGAACTAAACTCACGGTTCAAAACCGATCAACGGTGGCCGATTAAATCCCTATTCACGGCGGCGCGGCGGCGTGAGGTTGAGAGTAAGAGGCGGCGGCCGAGAGGTTAGAGTTTGGTGGCTATTAGGTTTGATAAAAAAATGATTAACCCTTAATCAACCTTGTTATCATATTATATAATGCATATAAGATTTAATTAAAGGCTTTCAAAAAGCCTTATTGGCCCAAAACCAATATATTAATTAAATCCATATATCTAATATTTATAATTAAAACTCTTCTTAATTAATTAATTCATCCAATGAATTATATCTCCCTTTATCGATTTAATCTTTTGTGTGACCCGATAGGATCTTGCAATGTTGGCAGCGACATAAAATCTAATTTTATGTCACAAGCAATGAGCGGTATCTAGCAACACATCAAGGCTACCCAAATTACAAGATTGTCATTGACTCGACATAACCTACGGACTATAATAATATTAACCATGTAATTTAATCCCTTTGTCCAATGTGTTTAGATTGAACACGAGTCATGGAATAGTCATACTCATATATTCAATCTTTTATTTCTTGATCCCCAAGTAGAAATAGAACAAACGAATAAGCTCGATATCACATATCGACTCATTCGAGCACGGCCATGCATTTTAGTCTTACTTGATCGAGGGCCCAAACACTTCTCCTGTTATATAGGAGGGACAAATCCTTTCTTGTTCACTCAACATCCCTCTACATAATTCGTGGTGTATCCAATGATTGTCTTTATAGTTTCCCTGTTACAGGTAACGTTTGACACTATCAAGATACATGACTCCTTATGTTGGGATCTCTGGTGATCTCAAGTCGTAAGGATTACATACATTATTATCACTATGAGAATTGCTTATGACGTTCATATAACTATCCATGTAGCATTCTCATGGTGGGTCTGTCCAGTACATTGTTCTCTAACATGCACCCATGTGTTGATTTGATATCTCATATCTATGAACAATTAATCAATCAAAACATACTAGTCTCAATGCATTATTATTATCCTGATTCATGATAATACTTGACTAGGGACAATCTTTAAGAACAGTACAATATTATTCTAAGGACATTAACTTATATATTAATTCATGTTACACAGATATTCGAATAATATATAATAATGAATTGACATTAATAAAACCATAATACATTGTATGTCATAAACAATCATCTAATGAGTTGTCTTAGGACATATCCCAACAATATTCATCAAGCATTCCATCTATACCTGCAATACAATGCATATTCCATGTCCCAATATACATCACCATGGCGTATTTTAATGCACCTCGCTCAAATGCGACATCTTGCAATACCTTCGCTTCAACATTTGGAGGCAAAGCATTAAAATCATCACTCCAATATATACAACCA
Source organism: Haberlea rhodopensis (assembly GCA_907163345.1). Taxonomy (NCBI): domain Eukaryota; kingdom Viridiplantae; phylum Streptophyta; class Magnoliopsida; order Lamiales; family Gesneriaceae; genus Haberlea; species Haberlea rhodopensis. The sequence continues at coordinate 1,345,659 of CAJQUN010000156.1, forward strand.
CAATGAGTGTATTTTAATGCACCTCGCTCAAATGCGACATGCGGCAATACCCTCGCTACAACATTTGGCGGCAAAGCATTAAAATCATCACTCCAATATATACATGCAACCACAATGCATAATCCATGTTGTATATAAAATGCAGGTTACCGTTTCGTGTCTTTCAACCCTGGCCTTAGCCCTTCATGTCATAGCGTCCCTACAGGAACAATCCCAAACTATGAGCATATAATAATCCATATTCACCACAATATGATTATAGAGAGTAAATGCATAAATCATGAGTACAAAGTACTTCCTGTATCCCAATGCATTTCAAAATGATCCCTTTGGTTGTCCCTGTGCCACAACTCACAATCATAATCAACAGATTATATTACGATTCCATAGATGTCATGACATATAATTGTTCTACTATGATCACATATCATAAACGCACATAAGCAAAATAGTTATGTCACACAACACTAACTACCATCATGCATAAGTATGTGCTTCTCATTCCCATTAACGTGTTCCTAGGCCCTCAACAGCCCCAACGAGCAAACCATTGCTCTGATACCACTAATGTAAGGACCCCAGTGCTCTTAACCCGTTATTAGTGTATTAATCCAAGCAATTAGTGCATGTAATCAAACATGTAGGGGAGAAACCACTTATCACCATAGCAAATCATGCCATAATAAAATTCTTTACATTATTCCATATAATGTCTAGTTTTCCCCAACCAAATCCACATACATATAATGCACCATTATGATACACTAACATGTTCAGTTCATTTAGCAATTCAATAAATAATTGCGTGCAACCCGTAAATGAAGAGAGAAAGGCCCTTGCCTTTTTATACATGCCATATACACATAATAGTGCTCACATACGAGCATCAAGTAGGTATGTGTGTATCAAATGTATAAAATATGGTGCTCAATACCGTCATTGGTATTTCGATCCCTGGAAGCACCTCCAATCCATAGCTCGATCTCATCACCAAAGCCATTGATGTACCTAATCACCTGCCCCAACAGAGACAGCCCCCACACGGGGTGAGCATGCCAATATCCCAAATCCAATAATCACAATGATACCATTCATAATTTACAAAAATGTAAATGCTATGAAATACAAAAGATGCTCCCTGGATGGTATCATCCTCATCCGGGATTCCTTGTGCTGTCTCTGTTCTCAAAATAACTGAAACCATCAAATTCCCAAATGCCAGTTAATCATTACATTGATTAACAAATCCATTTGCCATATACCGATATCATAATAAATAATACCAAGTCATTAAACAATGATTTCAAATATTCCATGTATCTCACTTATGGTTCCATCTTTCTATTTCATTGCTCGCTCTACAATAGCGGCATTTCATTCTCACGCATGCTCAACAGCAGTGTGGCGTCATAACCAATGTTCGCTCAAAGGCTACGACATCCAATCATTGCTCGCTCAAAAGCGACATCATATAATTCCCAATGAATATATATACATTTGTAGCAAATACCATGAACCATGCATTTCCATACACATTCAATGCAATACAGTGTACCAAGCACTCAACAATTGCAATTATATTAAAGGGCTATGCTCGTACGTCATACATACCTTATAATCCGTGGTTCGAGTCCAACCTTGCCTGAGTCCCACGACCCGATGAGTTAAGTGCTAACATGCAAATAACTCCCAATTAAACATAAGCATGCAATCACGTGCCCAAGCACGTTCACAACATCCAAGCCTATCGTCCATCCATGACGATTACCAAAATAAAAGCCCCCCGGCTAAGCATGCATGTAGGGTCTTCCTACCTTAACATCATTATAATCACATATTATGGACTAATCATGCATTCATATCATCTTAGGGTTCCGGTTATAGCTTTGAGCTAATAGAATTACAGGCCAAAAATAAAATTTCGAACTTAATATTTACATTCCCAAAAATGAATGCTAACATAATAGGTTTACACTACTCCTAGAGTAGACACTATCAAAATCATGTATCCTATATTCTTTCATGCTCCTTTTAGCTCACTGCATCAACCCGACCCTTAGCCCTTCAGTCCAAAAGTGTACCTACAGGAACAACCCATCATGAGCATGTACATCATTACTTAACATCATAGAGATAAAGGCATATAAATAAATGCATGAAAATAATCGTAACTTATACTTCCTGGTTAATCGCATTAACCCACTTTGGTTGTCCCTGTTCCATAGTCATGCATATAACCATTAGTTCTTGACATAATGATTAAAATCAAACCTCACATATATGCTCATAATCCACAATGTTATTGAGAAATAGAGATGTCTCTGGTCTTGTTATGTCCGCGGAAAAATTGGCCCCCTCGTTTTGACATATAGCGGTACTGTGATTACCCCTCGCTACACCTTGATAGCGGATGTAATCTCCTCGCTAGATATGTCAGCGGTAAGTACCTTCCTCGCTTTCCCATAACAACTACCAGTACACTCAACCATTCTCAATAACATAGTTAAACACATACATCATCATCATATCATAAACATCATCATCTTATACTTACTTATCATGATCATCATCATGAACATCACATCATCTTTACTCATCATAAACATCATAATCATAAACTTACTTATCATGATCATCATATCATCTTCATACATCATAAACATCATCATCATAAACTTACTTATCATAATCATCATCATAAACATCATATATACTTATGAAATCATGGCATAGTCTTAATGTAGGAGTGTGTTTTACCGTCCGATGCCCGCACGCTTCTTACGTACCTTAATTCCAAAAGTGGAGAAGTTTGAGAACTTTATCTCCTTGATGTTGTGGGTACCTGGGATGGTTCTACATAACCATACAAATCGATATTAGAAGCTAAATATAGTCCAATATCCAAAAATTCCATCAATTATGCCAAGAAAATAATTTTGAGCAAAATCGCTCTACAGATCGATCAGTCACCCTTACCGATCGATCGGTAACTTTTCACAATTTTAATTTATGCTACGGCCTTTCACCGATCGATCGGTCCAAGATACCGATTGATCATTAGCCATCCACCGATCGATCGGTCACTTTCACCGATCGATCGGTAAGTGAAGAAATTTCACCCCTCGATCGTTGCCCTGCTACCGATCGATCGGTAGCTGCGACATTTTTGGGTAAACTCCATTTTTTTGGCACAAAACTACCAAATAAACCAATACATCTTAAACCAAAGACATCCCAACAACTTATCACCACAAAAACCTCATAAAACCATACCCCAACCACATACAACACATACTCAAAACAAACCCACCTAAAATACTTCAAAAATCATCCCATTTCAAAACCAAACATCATCAAAACTTTAGGAAGGGTTCCATACCTCTTGAGGACTCCAAATCCTACAACAAATCCCACAAACAAGACTTTTGTGAAGATTCCTCCTTCCTCCTTGGCCAAATTTCGAAAAAAGGGAAGTGGTAGGGTTTGAGAGTGAATTTGGGGATTTTAGAGTGATGGGGAAAGTGAGGTAAAAAGAGGGTATAGTGGGGTTAAAAGGGGTTATGTAGATTAATTAAAATTGTACCCCAAAATTAACATGATGTATAAAATGCCCAACATGGTATTTTAAAAGCAATGCAACAAACTTCCGCTAACTCCATATCTTCCTCATAATTAACACCCAATACAATTAAATCATGTTAACACCCCATTTTCTAACATGCATAACATACACCCTGAAATGCAACCCCGAGTCACGCCTATCATGTGACTAAACATTTCAACATGATAATTAATTTCAACACATAAATCAATTATCAACATAATTAATCATATAAACATCATTAATGCCCAAATTACATATAATTAATTTCGGGGTATCACAATTACTCCCATACTTATAAGATTTCGTCCTCGAAATCGCATGCACTTACCCAAATGAAACTAAACATAAATCATACCAGGAAATAGTTCCGGGTAATGCTACATCATATGCCATTCCGTCTCCCACGTAGCCTCCTCAACACCCCGACGATCCCACTGAACTTTGACCATCGGTATAATCTTGCTTCGTAATCTGTGATCCTCTCGATCCAGAATTATGATTAGTCGCTCAACGTAGGATACATCTGAGTCCAACTGCACTTCAGTAGGCTGTAATACATGAGACGGATCTAGCTCATACTTCCGTAACATAGAGACGTGAAAAACATCATGAATCCAAGATAAAGACGGCGGTAGAGCCAAACGGTAGGCCAATGTACCGATACGCTGCAATACTTCATACGGCCCAACATACCTCGGGGATAACTTCCCCCGCATACCAAAACGAACCACACCCCTGAAGGGTGAGATTTTTAAGAAGACCTTGTCTCCTACTTGGAATTCTAGCGGTCGTCGTCGCTTATTGGCATAGGCTGCTTGCCTATCCTGGGCCGCTTTCATCTTCTGGCGTATCAACTTAATCTTTCCTTCCATATCTCTAATCATATCCGGTCCTCCGACCGCTTTACTAGACAAGTCCTCCCAATACAGCGGTGATCTACATCGTCGATCATAAAGAGCTTCAAAAGGGGCCATTTGAATGCTCGCCTGATAACTGTTATTGTAAGATAACTCTACTAGTGGCAATGAATCTTTCCACGGAGTGTCAAACTCCAATACACATGCCCTCGGCATATCTTCGAGCGTCTGTATAGTACGCTCCGTCTATCTGAGGGTGATAAGCTGTACTCAGTCTCACTTCCGTGCCCAAAGCTGTCTAGAGACCCTCCCAGAAATGTGAAGTAAACCTTGGGTCTCTGTCAGATACAATCGAGACTGGAACCCCATGCAACCTCACTACATCCCGTACATATAATTGGGCCATCTTTAGATATGTGAAAGTCATACAGTAAGGGATGAAATGAGCTACCTTCGTCAGCCTATCCACAATCACCCACATCGCATCAAATCCAGAGGTCGTCCTTGGCAAGTGGGTCACGAAGTCCATAGATATGTGCTCCCACTTCCATTCAGGTACCTCTAAGCTCTTCAGCTCACCACCAGGCCTCTGCCTCTCTGCCTTTACTTGCTGGCAGATCAAACATCTTTTGACAAAAGCTATAACATCACGCTTCATGCGTCTCCACCATAATTGACCACTTAGGTCCTTTACATTTTTCTTCCTCCTGGGAGGATACTGACCGGCTACCGTGAGCTCGCTCCAATATTCCTCTACGCAATTCTGGCGTATCTGGGACTACCCAACGGTTGCCCAGTCTCAAAGAACCATTGACCGCTTTATTTTTAAACAAAAGATTTTTCAAAGAATGGTGTGAAGCGATTCTACCGCAAGTGCACGGTTGTCAGTTTTAGTATAGTGAAAATTAAGTAAGGGTTGTCGAATCCACAGGGACTAACGTATAAGTACCAAATAAGATTAATAAAATTATATTTAGCCTACGATTTAAGAAGTTGATTAACTAAAGCCAAATTAAACTAAAGACCGAAAAATAAACAAGAAACAATAAAATGAATGGTTCTGGATATGCAAAGGTAAGTCACTCGAGAAATCTATCAAGCTCGTCGTTCAACTATGTTATCTTTAATGATTCAACTGAATTCTCAAATTATCAACCAATTGATTCTAAAGGTGAAAGGTTTTCGCTATTATTCGATACACTCTCTTGAGCTGTAAAGAAACTAACATTAAATCAGAATAAGTCACTCTCGTGCACCTATTTACTAATTCAATATTGCATAAATCGTCAAAACCTTATTACTCTAAATCTCTCGATTCCAAGTTCTCACGTATGCGATACCATCTCTCGATCTCAATCGTAACATACATCATAAATTAATAGAGCGTGTTACAACGTTATCTCTCGATCTCGGTTATAACTCTCATATTCAATCAAAGTTAGCTAGGCTTTGATCTACACAAGCAATTAATTTATGAACAATAGTAATCAATGCACTCAAACACAATTGAATCAATAATCAAACACAACGAAACTAAAACTCGATAGAATAAACTAAAAATATTTCAAATCAAATACAAAAGAGTTTAATTGTCTCTCGACCTCAAAAACAACAATTGGAAATCAAAATGAAATAGATTAGAGTCTAGAAATACGATAAACGGCGGAATATATCAGTGCGTAGCACCGAAATCTCTTCTCTTGCTCCTTCCTTGCACTCCGGAATGGAATGGCTCGACTTTGGACGAAGAACGGAGATTGAATCTCCTTCGGCGGCGCTAGGCGGCGGCTAGGGTTCCTTATTTTTGATAGAATAGGCGTCTGATCTGATCTCTCCTTTTTTATGGAAATGAAAATTCCTTTTATCCCCCGAAAATCCATTCAAAAATGGAAGATAAGATTTTCCCGGATTTGCGTATCGATCGATCGAGAATTACGTCCGATCGATCGGTGCACTGTTCACGTCAGCCTTTGAAACTCACTGCCTCGCTCGATCGATCGAGATTTCCTTCCGATCGATCGAGACTTCAATAAAATTGGTCTGAAGTTTCTGCCTTGGTCGATCGATCGAGACATAATCTCGATCGATCGAGACTTCAATTCATTTTCTTCTCAGCACACTGTCTGGCTCGATCGATCGAGAAATAATCTCGATCGATCGAGATTCCGAAAATCCCACTTCCTCAATTTCAACTCTTTCTCGCCTCGCTTTCGCCATTTTTCTTCAGTTTAGCTCATTTCTTCCATTTCCAACTAATTTTCCTGAAATAGACAAGTAAACACCAAAAAGCATAATATCATCCAGGAAAAAGTATGAAAAATGGGAAGAAATTACAGCTAAAAACACTCAAAATCTAAGCCTATCAACTCCCCCAAACTTAGACTTGGTCGTCCTCGAGCAACCAATAAGCTCAAAAAGAAAAGTTAATCTTAATACTATGCATGAATCATCTTTACAACTCACGTAAAAACTCAGAAATCCTACTTACACATCAATAAAAGTCATTCAACATTTAACAAGAAGCAATTTCTCCTAAGTTAAACAATACATCGCAACATTGGAACGTGCGTGTGTGCTATTGTCAAACATGAGTAATGTATATATCTTTAAGATCAAAAAGTGCCATAACAACTCCGAGTCAAGATTATTTTGAACTACTCTACAAATTTACTATCCAGCACTTCTCCACTAATGTAATTATTCCCTAGACTTGGATCAACAGGACTTTAAAAACTAATAACGTTAGGCCTTTTGGTGTCGGCTCCAAAGAAAAGGTAGGATGAATTCAAAGAAGAGAGTACAATAGAATCAGTTCAATACTTTATTTTCGCACACTATTGAGCTTCTCTTCAACTTTTTCTAGCCTTGGCCACTTTGGGTCTTATTTAAATTTTCTTTCAAGGCTTTTCTCTACATCTTTTCTTTCTCTTTGCTCATTCTTTTGTTCATTTCATTTTTTCACAATGAACTTATCAACATATAACAATTTAATGCAATGAATGAGATTCATTATACTCCCTTAAGGGTGGGTAAAAATTTTCTTTTAGGCTCAATCCAAGGTAAGTATAATGAGGTTGCCAAGAATGTCGAATGGGGGTCTAATCATATGCAATGCATATACCATTCTTTTTCAATAAGGCACAAGAGGGGACACTAAGGAATAATGTATAATAGGTAGGCTTGAAAGGCTCAAACGGTCCAAAGATCGCCTAAATCATCTCCAAGTCAAGTTCCTAATTATAAATTTTCGCCTCAAAGTTGTAAGGACCCCCTTAGCCCTTAACCCCTGATTAGTGTATTAACCACTATGTGTGGCACATGCTTTCAATAAAAAGTCAATCGGGAAGCTCAGATGATACTTTACCATTGAATGTCAATTACAAAATTTCCTTTAATACTCAATGTAATAAGATCATCATCCTAACAATAAAAGACTCATATGTTTGCCCTTTACCATCCCCTTGGTGCCACTTTTCACATTGTGGACTTTTATAAAAATTTGGGCAGAGTCTCCCCATAAATAGAGCTATCCCGAAAAAAAGGCACAACACATAACATAATTCCCGGCCAGGGAACACATAATACTCATCAGACTGCAGTAATACAAGTAAATTCCCAGCCAGGGAAGACACCACACATATGACGACAAAAGTGGGTTTCAACACCCACATAATACACCAATGACTCTCATATCATTTAGCAATTCTACCTCTAATTGCATGCAACCTCAAATGAAAGAGAGAAAGGATCATGCCTTTATATACAATCCATATACAAGTATAATCGTGCTCACATGCGAGCATCATGAATATGTATATTATCCCCAGGTGTATATAAGTACTCTATACGACACCGTGCTCCATCAAGCCTTGGTACCACGATCCTGGGAGTGCATCCAATCAACAGCTCGAGCTCATCTCCAAAGCCATCGATGTACCTGTTCACCTGCCCCAACAGAGACAGCCCCCAACGGGGTGAGCATACCAATACACAAAATCCCATAATCACAATAATGAAATTCATAATTTACAACAAAGGTAAATACTAATGAATTTAAATGATACTCCCTGGATGGCAACCTCATCCGGGATTCCGTGTACTGTCCCTGTTCTCACAATCATCAAACTCATCAAATCTCAAAAATCAGTAAATCAACACATTGATTAACTCGTCGCATGCCTAATCCTTGAATATCAATAGATAGTGATTGCAAACTCATTAATCATGCAAAAATAGATATCTCAATATCTAATACTGATTTCACAACCTCGCTATCAATCACAGATAGCTCAAATGCCTAGCATTTATTTTACCAATTCTTCATTATACCTAGACATCTCAAATGTCTTATAATGAATACATAATTCTACGAACCTAGACATCTCAAATGTCTTATAATGAATACATGATTCTACGAACCTAGACATCTCAAATGTCTTATAATGAATACATGATTCTACGAACCTAGACATCTCAAATGTCTTATAATGAATACATGATTCTACGAACCTAGACATCTCAAATGTCTTATAATGAATACATGATTCTACGATCATCCTCAGGCATCTCAAATGCCCTACAATAGTCATATAAACCCAGTACCCCTTATATCTTGTAAGAGTTATCCTACTCTAGTGTCACGCACGCTACAAGCGGCGATATCGAGATTTGGTCGTTCCTTGGCTATATCAACATATATATATAACCATACGCACAATATTCAATGCAATCAAAAATACCTTATGCATTTCACAATGCTCTATATATATAGTAATGCTCGTACGTCGCAAGTACCTTAAATCTCCGAAGTCCGAGCCAAACTTTGCTCGAGTTCCATCCCCCGAGGAATGATGTACTAACACGATAAATAATTCACAATTATTTACGAACATGCAACCCATGCTCAAGCACACCCATATCCCTCAAAATATTGTCAACACACGACAATTAACCTTTAAAAGACCCGGGGCAGGGTACATACAGAGAGGGGAACGAATGAGACAATAACGAAAATTGTTCAAGAACACCCTACAAATTTTCGAACCCTTATCTCATAAATCGAACCCAATGAAACACCATAATTCATCTAAAATGAGAATTAAGCTATCAAAGCAAGAAACAACACCCCTTGCCAAAAAAACCCAATTTTCGAACTCAAACCCACAAATTTCGAAATTAAATTCGAACCAATACTTCACAAAAAGCAGGGGAATACTTCACAAGCATGGAAAAGGGGTAAGAAAGGTTACCCAATCGAAAATCGGAAGGAAAATCGACCGAAATCGAAGAACCCTAGAATTTGGGGATCGACGCATTCCTGCAAAATCCGACTTCAAAACGCGACGAAACTTCGAATTGACGGAGGGGATAGCTGCGCCTCGACGAGACAAAGCCGGTGACGGGTCGCACGCGCCGAACGGCGGCCGGACGACGGCGGGCGAAGCGCCTGAAGCGGCGGGGGCTGGGGAGATCGGGAATGGGCGCGGGCGCGGGAGAGAGAAAGAAAGTAGGCTGAAATGAAATTAATTTTTAAAATCTCGGGTTCAATTGGTATATATAGCAAAAATACCCCGAAATACTAATAGCCCCACAAATACTTCATGATTCATTAAAAATCATCTGTTTTCAAAAACTCTCTCTCTAACTCCAAAACCCCCTACCGTGCTCACACAAGCACCCGAGATCCCGAGACACATCAAAAACCCAACTCTTAGGTTTTTCACCCAAATGAGAATACAATCTCAACCTCTGGATCCAACGATCCCAACTACCCAAATAAACGAGCCCAGAAGGCCCAACACCTCGATTAAACTCCAAATCGTCACGTAAAACCACTTTAGGGATTATTAACACTACGGGATTAACATCTATAATCCCTGGTCATCACAATATCCCCCACTAAAAGAATTTTGTCCTCGAAATTAGCACTGGTGTATCACGTAACACCCAGGCTACACAACAACATGAAGCCATAACCTCGATTCTTGACCATATCAGAATCGTATTAATAAACGCGAGGATACTTACCTCACATCAAACTCTGAAACAGAGCAACTTACCAAAACCAACCTATCACCCAAGAGGCAAAACGTACCTCGGTGCGATTCATCCCAAAAGTCAGTCCCTCATGACTGCGAAACAACCGATACTTACGACTGTAGATCGGACAGTCATCCTTAGTTCTAATACAACAAGTAAGAACGCATCCTGAATGACACCTCAACCGTGAGCACGTTGACCTCGTGTCAAACTCTGGAGTGGAATAGACTTCCAAATCCATCATAACGTCAAAGAGTGTCAGCACAACTCAACGCTAATAATCCAAAAGCAGTTAGTCAACTTAAACTGCAAGGATTCGAATCGCTCCCGATTCCATCGTAGATATCATTCAATGACATCTCTATCATGACTCACGATGTCTAACATACATCGTTACGAGGGAAACTCTAGTATACCATGGTGTACACATACCAAACCTGGTTTCCACTTTCAAACCTCCTCCATCGAAGGAGCAGTCGCATCATTGCAACTCAAATCCCCTTAGCCCTTAACCCCTGATTAGTGTATTAACCACTATGTGTGGCACATGCTTTCAATAAAAAGTCAATCGGGAAGCTCAGATGATACTTTACCATTGAATGTCAATTACAAAATTTCCTTATGCATTTCACAATGCTCTATATATATAGTAATGCTCGTACGTCGCACGTACCTTAAATCTCCGAAGTCCGAGCAAAACTTTGCTCGAGTTCCATGCCCCGAGGAATGATGTGCTAACACGATAAATAATTCACAATTATTTACGAACATGCAACCCATGCTCAAGCACACCCATATCCCTCAAATATTGTCAACACACGACAATTAACCTTTAAAAGACCCGGGGCAGGGTACATACAGGGAGGGGAACGAATGAGACAATAACGAAAATTGTTCAAGAACACCCTACAAATTTTCGAACCCTTATCTCATAAATCGAACCCAATGAAACACCATAATTCATCTAAAATGAGAATTAAGCTATCAAAGCAAGAAACAACACCCCTTGCCAAAAAAACCCAATTTTCGAACTCAACCCCACAAATTTCGAAATTAAATTCGAACCAATACTTCACAAAAAGCAGGGGAATACTTCACAAGCATGGAAAAGGGGTAAGAAAGGTTACCCAATCAAAAATCGGAAGGAAAATCGACCGAAATCGAAGAACCCTAGAATTTGGGGATCGACGCATTCCTGCAAAATCCGACTTCAAAACGCGACGAAACTTCGAATTGACGGAGGGGATAGCTGCTCCTCGACGAGACGAAGCCGGTGATGGTTCGCACGCGCCGAACGGCGGCCGGACGGCGGCGGGCGAAGCGCCTGAAGCGGCGGGGGCTGGGGTTATCGGGAATGGGCGCGGGTCCGGGAGAGAGAAAGAAAGTGGGCTGAAATGAAATTAATTTTTAAAATCTCGGGTTCAATTGGTATTTATAGCAAAAATACCCCGAAATACTAATAGCCCCACAAATACATCATGATTCATTAAAAATCATCTGTTTTCAAAAACTCTCTCTCTAACTCCAAAACCCCCTACCGGTGCTCACACAAGCACCCGAGATCCCGAGACACATCAAAAACCCAACTCTTAGGTTTTTCACCCAAATGAGAATACAATCTCAACCTCTGGATCCAACGATCCCAACTACCCAAATAAACGAGCCCAGAAGGCCCAACACCTCGATTAAACTCCAAATCGTCACGTAAAACCACTTTAGGGATTATTAACACTACGGGATTAACATCTATAATCCCTGGTCATCACAAAAGTGCTTTCAACTAAATTGTAGAGTTATCTAAAATACTCAAGACTCATCATAGTTAACACAAATTTTCACTTTAATCAATACATACTTTACTCAATCATGACTCAATAAGTGCTCAAATTATTCCTCAATTTTGACATATGGTTAACAAAGGATATATACAAACAAGTTAAACATTTTCATGACTCCTATCTAGATGAGGATTAATTTCATCATGTATTACCGTTGCAAATCTAATTCTTCATTTCTCAAGACTAACTCACAAAAATTCAAATTTTGTTGGTAATGCTCAAGGATGAATCAGTCACAAAATCATGCAGTCATGCAAGTAGAGAAGCAAGACAAGTAGCAGAATGTGCAAAAACAAGATATATACAAATACTCAAAACCCCCCCAAACTTAGTACGTGAATTGCCCTCAATGAATCAATAAATAAATAAATGCATAGGCAAAAACACATAACATGACGACGATCGTCACTGATCGTCGTCCTCATCATGCTCCGGAGGGGGAACTGGGTAGCGGTGCTCCTCGCCCTGATATGGCGGAAATGGTGGGTACTCAGAAGGTGGAGGTGCATGCGGATGATAAGGTGCAAAGTGTGGCTCCGGCGGAAACTGGAAACCTGGAAATCCCTGGGCCATGGCAGTGTTTCATGCACTCTGATAGTGCATGAACTCCATCTGACGCTGAGCTACCTGCTCATGGTCCATCTGCAATGCTCTCTGCATGCTATGAATGTCCCGCTGCATGCTGTGAATACTCTGTTGCCCCAGGCAAATATCTTGGAGATCCCTATGAAGAGAGACCAATGTAACACGTGTATGCTCTGCAGCAGAGGATGATGATGCTCCAGCTTGTCTAGTGTCCGAGGGTCTTGACTCGGCCCTTCGTCGGCCCGTAGGAGGTGGTGGAGCGTCCACAGTGATCGGGGTCTTCGGCGGAAAAAGCTCCTCGTCTTCCCCCCATGTCACTCCGTATCGCTGACATAAAGCAGTGATCGTGGATGAAAACGGTAGTGCGGAGGTCGGTGGGCTGCTCCCAATCTCTTGAATGTGATCACTGATGATCTCGCCGAAGTCCACTTCCTTCCCTGAGAGGATGGCATATACCAGGACCGCTCTGTCTTTTGTCACCTCAGAAGTGTGGGTCGAAGGCATGACCCGCGAGGCGACATATGAGAACCATGCTTGGGCCTCTGGCGTCAAATGCTTTTTTAGAACCAACTGTGGCTCTCCTTTATCATTCCTTTGCCAATCCACTCCCGGCATGCCAATAACTGCCAATACCTCATCGTAGTCTATCCTGCTATTCTTGAAAGATTGGTATGCACAGTTATGCTGGAACGACATCCGGTAAATATTATTTATTGAAGCTCGATCTACCAACACATCCTTCCCTCGAACATAAACACTTACTTGGTGCCCTGATTTAATAGCTCGAAGGTTTGTGTAAAATTCCCTTACCAGTGGCACCACAGCATCAATAGGTGCCTGAACAAATTGATACCACCCTTTTCGCCGTGCTGTCCTAATGACTGGGCACTCAATTTTTTCCATGCTCATGCCCCTTTCACGACTAAGGGATTTCTTATGATAGGTGGGATATAACTCAGCAATTGTGGCATTGACAAACTTTTGTTCGTCATGCTTGTGAAGACCTGGGATTGGAGATGTTAATCCCGGAGTGTTAATAACCCCTAAAGTTGTTTTACGTGGCGATTTGAAGTTTAATCGCGATGTTGGGCCTTCTGGGCTCGTTTATTTGGGTAGTTGGGATCGTTGGATCCCGAGGTTGAGATTGTATTAACATTACGGTGTAAAACCTAAGAGTTGGGTTTTTAATGTGTCTCGGAATCTCGGGTGCTTGTGTGAGCACCGGTAGGGGGTTTTGGGGTTAGAGAGAGAGTTTTTGAAAACAGATGATTTTTAATGAATCACGATGTATTTGTGGGGCTATAAGTATTTCGGGGTATTTTGCTATAAATACAAGTTGAACCCGAGATTTTTATTAAAAATCCCATTTTTAGCCTCCAACCCGCCTCCCTCTCTCTCTCCCGCCGATTCCCGTTTCTCCCCCCAGCCCCGCGCACGAAAACGCCTCGCTCGCCGCCGTCCGGCCGCCGTTCGGCGCGTGCGACCCGCCGCCGGCTTCGTCTCGTCGAGGCGCAGCTATCCCCTCCGGCAATTTGAAGTTTGGTCGCGTTTCTCGTTCGGATTTTGGCAGAAAGCGCCAATCCCCAATTTCTAGGGTTCTTCGATTTTCGTCCGATTTCTTCCGATTTTCGATTGGGTAACCTTCCTTACCCCTTTTCCATGTTTGTGAAGTTATTTCCCTGCCTTTTTGTGTTGGATTAGTTCGAAAATTATTTCGAATTTTGTAGGGTGTGATTTCGAATTTTGGGGGTTTTGGCTATGGGTTGATGATTCTTGTTGTTAATCGATCAATTCATGTTTTAGATGATTTATGATGCTTGGTTGGGTTCGAATTGTGATGCTAGGGTTCGAATTATTGAAGGTGTTCTTGGACGATTTTTTTCGATATGTCGCATTCGTTTTCCCTCCCTGCATGTACCCTGCCCCGGGTCTCTTAAATGATTTATTGTCGCGTGTTGACGACATGTTGAGGGTTATGGGTGTGCTTGAGCATGGGTTGCATGTTCGTAAATAATCGTGAATTATTTATCGTGTTAGCACATCATTCCTCGGGGCATGGAACTCGAGCAAGGTTTGGCTCGGACTTCGAGGATTTAAGGTACGTTTAGCGTACGAGCATAGCTTAAATGATGTTTTATAAGTACGATGCATGATTTAAAATACATGAAATGTTTTACTATGATGGCACCGGGACTTGGTTACGTTATTTTGATTCACATGGTGAAATGCTTGGTGCCGCTATGAAGCGAGCAAATGATGGGTGTGGTCGCTACGGAGCGAACACCAGTAGTATGACGCTACTTTGAAGTAAGAAATGAAAATGTGGTATTGATTAGATATCTAGGATATCTGTATTTTATTCCCTATTGGTAATGAATAGGAACAGAGACGTAGTTAATCAGAGAAGTGATTAACTAGTATCGGAAGTTAAGGAAATCTCAATATGATATCTAGAATTATGATAATTGCTAGATAAAGAAAGATGTTATGAAATGTTGTTAATTCGAAACTGGTTAGGGTTAACCAATATGATGATTAACTGCATATTCAGGATTTGATGATTTATCTGTTTTGAGAACAGGGTTATTACAGGGGTACGCTAGGATGAGGATGATACCATCCAGGAAGTGTCACATATGTTCCACAATATTTACATTTTCGTAAATTATGTATTATGTCATTATGATTATGAAATTGTGGAATTGGTATGCTCACCCCGTTGGGGGCTGTCTCTGTTGGGGGCAGGTGAACAGGCACATCGATGGCTTTGGAGATGAGCTCGAGCTGTTGATTGGATGTACTCTCAGGATCGTGGTACCAGGGCTTGATGGAGCACGGTATCGTATAGAGTACCTATATATATATATACCCATGATGGTTATACACATATTTATGATGCTCGCATGTGAGCACGATTATACTTGTTTATGGGTTGTATATAAAGGCATGAGCCTTTCTCTCTTTCCTTTCTATGTTGCATGCAATTAGAGGTAGAATTGCTAAAGGTTATGAGAGTCATTGGTGTATTGTGGGTGTTGAAACCCACTTTTGTTGCCATATGTGTGGTGTCTTCCCTGGCCGGGAATTTACTTGATATTGCTGCATTCTGATGAGTATTATGTTTTCCCTGGCCGGGAATTATATTATGTGTTGTACTTTTATTTCGGGATAGCTCTATTTGTGGGGAGACTCTGCCCAAATTTTTATAAAAGTCCACAATGCAAAAAGTGAGGTAATGGGCGAACTCTATGAGTCTCTTGTTATTAGGATGATGAACTTATAACATTGTATGTTAAAGGAAACTTTGCAATTGCCATTCAATGGTAAAGTATCATCTGAGTTTCCCGAATGATTTTATGGAAAGCATGTGCCACACATAATGATTAATACACTAATCAAGGGTTAAGTATATGGGGTCCTTACATTAGTGGTATCAGAGCAGTGGTTGCTCATTGGGGCTGTTGAGGGCCTAGGAAGTTATTGATAGCACATATTTATGCATGATGTCATTAATGTTATACGACATGACTAATTGCTTATGTGCTTTTATGATATGAAAAGTGGTATTGCTAACCATTGTGGTTGCAGGAATCGTGTGGGACACGATAGGATGACATTAATAGTGATGTCTAACACTCTATATGCTACGTGCCAAGGAATCTGATTTTGGAAGAAAATCAGGGAAAAGAAAGATATGACGTATTGTCTGAGGACAGACTGGGTAGACAACCGACAGTGGAATACTTCGGTATGGTCTCAATTATTATTGAATATACTAATGCGTTTGTTCATGTAATGTTCGAGCAAGGAAGGTACGTAAGAGACGTACGAGCATCGGACGTAAACCATACCCTTACATATTATGATGATTATGATAAGTAAGTTAAAATGATGATGTTTATGATAAGTAAAGATGATATAATGTTTATGATGATGATTATGATAAGTAAGTTAAAATGATGATGTTTATGATAAGTAAAGATGATATAATGTTTATGATGATGATTATGATTATGATAAGTAAGTTAAAATGATGATGTTTATGATAAGTAAAGATGATATGATGTTTATGATGATGATTATGATAAGTAAGTTAAAATGATGATGTTTATGATAAGTAAAGATGATATGATGTTTATGATGATGATTATGATAAGTAAGTTAAGATGATGATGTTTATGATGAGTAATGATGATATGATGTTTATGATGATGATTATGATAAGTAAGTTAAGATGATGATGTTTATGATGAGTAAAGATGATATGATGTTTACGATGATGTTTACGATGATGATGATTATGACGATGTTTATGATGACGTATATGAGATTGGGTAAGATGCCCATGTGGTAAGATGCCACACAATGTTTATGATATGGTAAGACGCCATATGATTGGGTGAGATGCCCATGTGGTAAGATGCCACACAATGTTTATGATATGGTAAGACGCCATATGATTGGGTGAGATGCCCATGTGGTAAGATGCCACACAATGTTTATGATATGGTAAGACGCCATATGATTGGGTGAGATGCCCATGTGGTAAGATGCCACACAATGTTTAGGATATGGTAAGACACCATATGATTGGGTGAGATGCCCATGTGGTAAGATGCCACACAATGTTTAGGATATGGTAAGACACCATATGATTGGGTGAGATGCCCATGTGGTAAGATGCCACACAATGTTTAGGATATGGTAAGACACCATACGATTGGGTGAGATGCCCATGTGGTAAGATGCCACACAATGTTTATGATATGGTAAGACACCATATGATTGGGTGAGATGCCCATGTGGTAAGATGCCACACAATGTTTATGATACGGTAAGACACCATATGATTGGGTGAGATGCCCATGTGGTAAGATGCCACACAATGTTTAGGATATGGTAAGACGCCATATGATTGGGTGAGATGCCCATGTGGTAAGATGCCACACCATGTTTATGATACGGTAAGACGCCATATGATTGGGTAAGATGCCCATGTGGTAAGATGTCACACGATGATTATGTTATGGTAAGATGCCATATGACGGGGTAAGATGCCCAGATGGTAAGAGGCCATACGATGTTATTATGTGGTAAGACGCCACGGGGTAAGATGCCCATATGGTAAGAGGACATACGATGTCATTATGTGGTAAGACGCCACGGGGTAAGATGCACATATGGTAAGAGGCCATACAATATTATTATGTGTGGTAAGACGCCACGGGGTAAGATGCCCATATGGTAAGAGGCCATACGATGTTATTATGTGATAAGATGCCACAGGGTAAGATGCCCATGTGCATGAATATGAACCAGGGAAAATGAAAAGAAGTTAATGAATAACCAGCAAGCTTACTCAACTATGATTTCGTACATTTACTGTGATAGCTATAAGATGATGATGCTTATATGATGATGATGTATAAGATGATGATGCTTATATGATGATGATGTATAAGATGATGATGCTATAAGATGATGATATTTATGAAATGATGATGCTCATATGATGAAGATGTTATAAGATGGTGATAATTATAAGATGATGATTTTAATCATTCATGTCAAGAATCAATGACTATATGCATGGCTATGAAACAGGGACATTGGAGTGTCCAGGGTGTATAGGCATTAGAGGAATGTTGGGTAAAGACCCACTACTCTATTGATTTTCTTCCCACAGTATGGTATGCTGTGCGGGAACGTCCATCTTCTTGGTAGGTTTGAGGTGAACCTAGAGAGGCAGCGACTAGTTTGTCTGCCGTGTGTGTGCAGCACCAAGAGGGGCTTGTTAGAGCCGTTATACTGCTCGTAGGAACCAAGTGTGGCAAATCGTAAGGTGATACGATGTGGATTGTGGTGGACTCTAGTAGTCACCATGTCATCGAGGTTGAGGTTGTGCATGCCTCACTGAAACGTGTATACGTTTATGTTTAAATCTTGGTGAGACTTGTCTGGGACAGCTCATAATGTTGAAGTACCAACAAGAGAGTCATCAAGTCGTCGTTGATTCGATCTGGGAATCCATGTATTTGGGATGCAATGGGTTTATTGCATGTCCTTTCAAATTTGAAACTCTGAGGAGTCTCGATTGTTTCTTTATGACCAGGATGTGGTTCTTGGGATATCCGGAGGTGGACATCTTATGAGATATCTTTCGTGTGAATCTATGGCCGTGAGTTGCCCAACTTGAGTTGCAATGATGCGACTGCTCCTTCGATAGAGGAGGTTTGGAAGTGGAAACCAGGTTTGGTATGTGTACACCGTGGTGTACTGATGTTTCCCTTGTAACGATGTATGTTAGACATCGTGAGTCATGATAAGAGATGTCAATGGATGATATCTACGATGGAATCGGGAGCGATTCGAATCCTTGCAGTTTCAGTTGACTAACTGCTTTTGGATTATTATCGTTGAGTTGTGCTGACGCTCTTTGACGTTATGATGGATTTGGAAGTCTATTCCACTCCAGAGTTTGACACGAGGTCAACGTTCTCACGGTTGAGGTGTCATTTAGGATGCGTTCACACTAATTGTATTAGAACTAAGGATGACTGTCCGACCTACAGCCGTAAGTATTGGTTGTTTTGCAGTCATGAAAGGCTGACTTTTAGGATGACCCGCATTGAGGTACGTTTTGCCTCTTGGGTGATATATTGTTTTTGGGTAAGTCGCCCTGTTTCAGAGTTGGATGAGAGGTAAGTATCCTCGCGTTTATTAATACGATTCTGTTATGATCAAGAATCGAGGTTATGGCTCCATGTTGTTGTGTAGCCGGGTGTTACGTGATACACCGGTGCAAATTTCGAGGACGAAATTCTTTTAGTGGGGGATATTGTGAAGACCTGGGATTGGAGATGTTAATCCCGGAGTGTTAATAACCCCTAAAGTTGTTTTACGTGACGATTTGAAGTTTAATCGCGATGTTGGGCCTTCTGGGCTCGTTTATTTGGGTAGTTGGGATCGTTGGATCCCGAGGTTGAGATTGTATTCACATTACGGTGTAAAACCTAAGAGTTGGGTTTTTAATGTGTCTCGGAATCTCGGGTGCTTGTGTGAGCACCGGTAGGGGGTTTTGGGGTTAGAGAGAGAGTTTTTGAAAACATATGATTTTTAATGAATCACGATGTATTTGTGGGGCTATAAGTATTTCGGGGTATTTTGCTATAAATACAAGTTGAACCCGAGATTTTTATTAAAAATCCCATTTTTAGCCTCCAACCCGCCTCCCTCTCTCTCTCCCGCCGATTCCCGTTTCTCCCCCCAGCCCCGCGCACGAAAACGCCTCGCTCGCCGCCGTCCGGCCGCCGTTCGGCGCGTGCCACCCGCCGCCGGCTTCGTCTCGTCGAGGCGCAGCTATCCCCTCCGGCAATTTGAAGTTTGGTCGCGTTTCTCGTTCGGATTTTGGCAGAAAGCGCCGATCCCCAATTTCTAGGGTTCTTCGATTTTCGTCCGATTTCTTCCGATTTTCGATTGGGTAACCTTCCTTACCCCTTTTCCATGTTTGTGAAGTTATTTCCCTGCCTTTTTGTGTTGGATTAGTTCGAAAATTATTTCGAATTTTGTAGGGTGTGATTTCGAATTTTGGGGGTTTTGGCTATGGGTTGATGATTCTTGTTGTTAATCGATCAATTCATGTTTTAGATGATTTATGATGCTTGGTTGGGTTCGAATTGTGATGCTAGGGTTCGAATTATTGAAGGTGTTCTTGGACGATTTTTTCGATATGTCGCATTCGTTTTCCCTCCCTGCATGTCCCCTGCCCCGGGTCTCTTAAATGATTTATTGTCGCGTGTTGACGACATGTTGAGGGTTATGGGTGTGCTTGAGCATGGGTTGCATGTTCGTAAATAATCGTGAATTATTTATCGTGTTAGCACATCATTCCTCGGGGCATGGAACTCGAGCAAGGTTTGGCTCAGACTTCGAGGATTTAAGGTACGTTTAGCGTACGAGCATAGCTTAAATGATGTTTTCTAAGTACGATGTATGATTTAAAATACATGAAATGTTTTACTATGATGGCACCGGGACTTGGTTACGTTATTTTGATTCACATGGTGAAATGCTTGGTGCCGCTATGAAGCGAGCAAATGATGGGTGTGGTCGCTACGGAGCGAACACCAGTAGTATGGCGCTACTTTGAAGTAAGAAATGAAAATGTGGTATTGATTAGATATCTAGGATATCTGTATTTTATTCCCTATTGGTAATGAATAGGAACAGAGACGTAGTTAATCAGAGAAGTGATTAACTAGTATCGGAAGTTAAGGAAATCTCAATATGATATCTAGAATTATGATAATTGCTAGATAAAGAAAGATGTTATGAAATGTTGTTAATTCAAAACTGGTTAGGGTTAACCAATATGATGATTAACTGCATATTCAGGATTTGATGATTTATCTGTTTTGAGAACAGGGTTATTACAGGGGTACGCTAGGATGAGGATGATACCATCCAGGAAGTGTCACATATGTTCCACAATATTTACATTTTCGTAAATTATGTATTATGTCATTATGATTATGAAATTGTGGAATTGGTATGCTCACCCCGTTGGGGGCTGTCTCTGTTGGGGGCAGGTGAACAAGCACATCGATGGCTTTGGAGATGAGCTCGAGCTGTTGATTGGATGTACTCTCAGGATCGTGGTACCAGGGCTTGATGGAGCACGGTATCGTATAGAGTACCTATATATATATATACCCATGATGGTTATACACATATTTATGATGCTCGCATGTGAGCAGGATTATACTTGTTTATGGGTTGTATATAAAGGCATGAGCCTTTCTCTCTTTCCTTTCTATGTTGCATGCAATTAGAGGTAGAATTGCTAAAGGTTATGAGAGTCATTGGTGTATTGTGGGTGTTGAAACCCACTTTTGTTGCCATATGTGTGGTGTCTTCCCTGGCCGGGAATTTACTTGATACTGCTGCATTCTGATGAGTATTATGTTTTCCCTGGCCGGGAATTATATTATGTGTTGTACTTTTATTTCGGGATAGCTCTATTTATGGGGAGACTCTGCCCAAATTTTTATAAAAGTCCACAATGCAAAAAGTGAGGTAATGGGCGAACTCTATGAGTCTCTTGTTATTAGGATGATGAACTTATAACATTGTATGTTAAAGGAAACTTTGCAATTGCCATTCAATGGTAAAGTATCATCTGAGTTTCCCGAATGATTTTATGGAAAGCATGTGCCACACATAATGATTAATACACTAATCAAGGGTTAAGTATATGGGGTCCTTACAATGCTCTTGCTCCGAAGTGGTTGTCTCTGCTTGTTTTCTCTTTTGTGAGGTTGCCGCTTGCTTGGACCTCTTTGTAGGAGCTCCATATATGTGCTAGATTATTCCCAAATATCTCAATTGACTTCAACTAAAACCACACACAACACTGCAAATCCAACACCCTTCAACACCACAAAACTTCCTCCAAGTTTAAATCCTTCCTAACCCAATTCTACTACACCAAGAAATTGCACCAAAAGATAAAAGCTTTGAGATTTTGAAACCAATTACCACTTAAAAATCCGATCTTGGAAGAGTTTGGCACTTGGCTTGGAATTCCCTTTTGGATGCACTTCTACCCAATTTGACTTGCAATTCTTCAAATCTGCAATGAAAATCTCATTAGAACAAATATTACTTCCAAGATTTGAAGTAAATTGGAAATTTGATGGAAATATGATGAGATTAGATGCAAAAATTGGAAGAGGCGACTAGGGTTCTATTGTGGAGAGAAGAGAAAATGTTTTTTTTTTAAAGTGCAGACTGCTCTTCGGTGCCCTATTATTTTTCAAAATTCTTCTCTCGCTCGATCGATCGGAAATAATTCTCGATCAATCGAGCGAGGCACTCAAATCGCAATTTAAAAGCTTTCCTCACAAGCTTCGGACCAATAAAATGGGACTCCTTTCTGAGTCAGCTGTGTCATCGGCTTAGCGATCTTAGAGAATCCCTCGACGAAACGTCGGCAACAACCCGCTAAACCAAGGAAGCTCCGTATCTCGGGTACAGAAGTGGGTGCAGTCCACTCCATCACAGCTTCAACCTTCTTGGGATCTACAGATATCCCGCTGCTTGATATAACATGACCCAAGAACACCACACTGCTCAACCAGAACTCGCACTTGCTGAGCTTTGCATATAGCTGATGATCCCTAAGGATCTGGAGTATTGTCCTCAAGTGCCTTACATGCTCTTCTTCAGTCCGCGAGTAAATGAGTATATCGTCAATGAAAATATGACGAACTGATCCAGATACGGTTGGAACACCCTGTTCATCGGGCTCATAAAAACAGCTGGGGCATTCGTCACCCCAAAAGGCATGACTAGGAATTCATAGTGCCCATATCTAGTCCTGAAAGCTGTCTTCTGAACATCATCTTCTCTTACTCAAATCTGATGATACCCCAACCTCAGATCGATCTTACTGTAGAGCCTCGTACCCTGCAGCTGGTCAAACAAATCATCGATCCTTGGAAGCGGATACTTGTTCTTTACTGTTGCTTTGTTTAGTTGTCTGTAATTGATGCACAGCCGCATCGAACCATCTTTCTTCTTAACAAATAGGACTGGCGCACCCCAGGGCGATACTGTGAGACCCCGTTATCTCAAACATACTAATATGTGTGATTAAGAGAACTAAACATTCATATGAATAAATCAGAGTAATAAGTCGTGTTGATTAACCTGAGCTTAAGAGATTACAGTACAAAAAGTTTCAAAAAGGAATTTCACATATTCCTACAAAAGGTACTACACTAGTCTTACTCTACTTCATGTAGAAGCTATACAAAAAATTTCTCTAACATGCCAATCCTGTAGCACTCCTTACAGCTCAGCATTTCAACCCCGACCCTGGTTCTCATCATCAAAAGCACCTACAAAGACAACCCCCAACACATGAGCATAACATAATTCATATTCAACATAATATGAATGTAAAGCGTAAATGCACAAATCATAATACAAAGTACTTCCTGTATTTCCAAGCATTTACAACGCCCATTGGTTGTCCCTGTACCATAACTCATAATAAAACACATTATATGAGATTATGGATCCTTTAATAATGTCATGACATATCACCTCTTTCTTTACATAGCTTTTGAGTCATATATCAACAGTTATGTTAATGCTTCATGCTTCCACATCTCATAATGAGCGGTACAATCCTCCCCGCTTCATTACTACATAAACTCATAATGAGCGGTACAATCTTCCCCGCTTCATTACTACAGAATCTCATAATGAGCGGTACAATCCTCCCCGCTTCATTACTACAGAACCTCATAATGAGCGGTACAATCCTCCCCGCTTCATTACTACAGAACAAGCATAAGCATTAAACATACACTGTGATCTCTCTTGACTCGTGGAATACACCTCTTTATTCCATATCACAATATGCAACAACAATGCATAATATGCAACAACAATGCATAATAACATGTATCATACTCTTAATGAATCACATTGCATTCATCATGTGTCAAAAAGACAAACATAAAGTACATGTTACCGTTGGGATGCACGTACGTCGCTTACGTACCTTTCCAAAATGTAGTGTGTTGTGGGACTCTATCCCCTGCGCTGTGTAGCTGTCTGTGAAGGCTCTACACCAGTGTACAACACAATATTAGATGTCTCATTACAATCCAATATCAAATTTAAACAAATTCCACATTTAAAAAAAAAGGCACTACCGATCGATCGGCCCTCATCACCGATCGATCGGTGAACTGTTCGAATTTATTAAAAAAGCTACGGCTTTTGCCGATCGATCGGTGTTCTTCACCGATCGATCGGTCGCTCTGTTTCAGCCCAGATTTCCAGAATTCTCTAACACCGATATTTATGCCTCTTAATCTAACATGTAAGACATACAACATGCCAAACCCAACATGCTAGCAGTTACAATACACTACCCTGAGTGTATTCACCAAATTTATACCCTAAATATAAATCCACATGCATAAACGTCGTCCATTTACACAAGTACTCGATCAACTTTTCCGGAAACAGAACAACATATTTCATTTCCAGATTTCTTGAGCACCTCATTTCATGCTATTAAAACTACAACATATTTCATAAAACATGCTCAAACAAAAACGTACTGGGCTTTACAAAACTACCATGCATGTACTCAAATCGAAGGTTCACCAAAAACCCATCTAACATGCATGATATCACCTCCTCAACAACACTCCCATCCCATATTTTCCAGAAAAACAGGGCATACAGTTACCCAGATTTCCAAACACTATACTTTACATGTTTAAGTCCTTCACATAAAACATGTAACATGCTCAAGGAAAAATACTGAGAGCTTCAATATAACACCATGTAAGCATTTAAATCGAAGGTTTTAAGAAACCTAAGCTAACATGCCAAAATCACACCACTTAAAAGCAAGAACTTAACAAGCTTAAAATCAAAAACAGGGCATGGTTTCTCACCCTACTTTGCTCCGATTTTTGAGAGGCTTCCAAGGAATGAAAATGGCAAGGCTCCACAAGATTATGCTTAGCAGATGCTGGAGTTTGTTTGGGAGAGAAGGGTCGAGATTTGGGATGGAGGAGAGGGTGAAATGATTGTGCCAAGTGGGGTGGATAGTCAGCTTAGGCACAGTTGATTGGTATGGGTTGTGGGGGGTGGTTGGGTGTTGGGTGGTATGATGTGTTATGTTTTGGTCCCGGTATTTAGCACGATATATTAAAATATCCTCACATGATATTTATAGTATTTCCTCAATAAAATACTTCAATTCCCATTTAAACATGCTTTACCAAAACAAATAACACACACCCTAAATAAACATGCCACAACCCCAAAATCCCAACATATATCACATGCACCCTGAAATGTATCTCCTCAATAATATTAATTCAATCCAATGAATTAACACCCAAATCATCATAATTTAATTAATGATTAAAATCACATAATCATTTCGGGGATATCATAGATACGCTAGGGCGTATGTAGCCCTTGTCAAGGAGCTCTTGCAACTGACTCTTTAACTCCCTTAGCTCCGCTGGTGCCATCCTATACGGGGCACGAGAAATGGCAGACGTCCCCGGTAGTAACTCAATCCCAAACTCGACCTCTCTCGTCGGTGGGAATCCAGGAATCTCCTCCGAAAAAATATCAGCAAATTTCGCCACTACGGGCACATCCTCGACCTTTAATTCTTTCCTCTTTTCAGTAATATCAACGTCATAGATAAGATATCATGTATGGCCTCGTTCCAATAACTGTGCCATCTTGAAAGCAGATATTGACGGGGTCTTTGAACGAGAACCATCCCCATAGAATGTCCACTGGACTCCCATATCAGACCTGAATCGGACAGTCATCTGCCTGCAGTTCACAACTGCCTGATACCTGTTCAGAACATCAATGCCCACAATGCAGTCAAAGTCTGACATTCCCAGAACAATCAAATCTGACCTTAGCTCGTTATCCTCAAAATAAATGAGGCCATCATAGACAATCCGATCAGTAATCAAACTTCTTCCAGCGGGTGTCGAGACTACAAGAGGCGTGGGCGACGGAGAAGTGCATATGTGGTGCCTTTCCACAAAACTTGCCGACACAAAAGAGTGTGACGCACATGTGTCTATCAATATAAAAGCAGGGTGCGTAAATAAAAGACACGTACCCGCTATCACTTCCTCAGGAGCCGTTGTAGCCTGCTCCCTGGTCAGTGCATAAACTTGCCCCTGAGGTGGCCCCATTGGCTGACCTCCATACTGCCTCGGTACAAACGGTGGCCTGTGCTGCACTGCTCTGTCTGCAGGCCTCCCCGCAGAGTTCTGTTGTCTCTCCCGATTGGGACATTGCCCAGCAAATTGGCCCTTATTGCCACAAACATAACAACCGACGCAGTCTTTCGTCGAATGTGGTTGCCCACAAAGAGTGCACCGAACCTTCCCAAATCTGTCTCCCTGAGACTGGCCTCTTCCTGACGGGGCATCATGTTAGTAATCCTTAAAGCATACAACGCAGCGGAATAAAATTTCAGATTACTAGACACCGGACCTATACATAGGGATTCATATCGGATAAAGGTTTACAAAAGTCTCACCCTTGTAGCGTGTTTGATCAGATTCCACGGAGCAGCACCTCGTCCAACGATCCCGAGTCACGAGCAACACCTCCAAGGTCTTGCCTCAACGGTATCCACACGATTAAACGAACAAGGGATGTTCAAGAACAAGTTGCTAGACTTATTCTTGAACAAACAAGACTCGCGGTTACAATAACTGATCGACGACCACCATCAACCACCCTTAGCAAACGGCGGCGGCCGTGAGAGGTGAAAATTGAGGCGGCCGAGAGCTTGGTTAACAAAGAGGCAGCCGAATGCTTGAGCTCTTTGGAGGCTAGGTTATCTCTTGAAAGTGTGATTAACAATTAATCAATAACCTTATATTTATATTATAAACTTTAATTAAGGTTCAAGACTTTCTTAAAGTCTCATGGGCCCAAACCCATGATTTAATTAAATCCTTATAATCATTTAATTAAGACTCCTCTTAATTAATTAATTCATCCCATGAATTTAATTCCCCTTATCGATTTAATCTTTTGTGCGACGCGATAGGATCTTGTAATGTTGGCAGTGACATAAAATCTCATTTTACGTTACAAGCAAAGAGCGGTGTCTAGCAACACATCAAGGCTACCCAAATTACAAGAATGTCAATGACTCGACATAACCTAGGAACTTGTGATAATATTAACCACGTAACTTAATCCCTTTGTCCATGTGTTTAGATTGAACACGAGTCATGGAATAGTCATACTCGTATATTCAATCTTTATTTCTTGATCCCCAAGTAGAACTAGAATAAACGAATAAGCTCGATATCTCATATCGACTCATTCGAGCATGGCCATGCATTTTAGTTCTCACTTGATCAAGGGACAAACACATCTCCTGTTATATAGGAGGGACAAATCCTATCTCGATCAGTCAACATCCCTCTACATAATTCGTAGTGTATCCAATAGTCGCCTTTATAGTATACCCTGTTACGGGTAACGTTTGACAATATCAAGATACATAACTCCTTATGTTGGGATCTCTGATGATCACAAGTCGTAAGGATTACATACATTATTATCACTATGAGAATTGCATATGACAATCATATAACTATCCATGTTGCATTCTCATGGTGGGTCTGTCCAGTACATCGTTCTCTAACATGTACCCATGTGTTGATTTGATATCTCATATCAATGAACAATTCATCAATCAACACATACTAGTCTCTACGTATTATCATTATCCCTATTCATGATAATACTTGACTAGGGACATCTTTAAGAATAATACATTATTATTCTAAGGACATTAACATATATATTAATTCATATTGCACAGTTAAACGAATAATATATAATAATGAATTGCCATTCACAAAATCATAAACATTGTATGTCATAAACAATCATCTAATGATATGTCTTAGGGCATATCCCAACAAATCTCCCACTTGCACTAAGACCACTCAGACATATACCTAATGCCTAGAGATCTAGTATGACGATCATGCTTCTGCTGTGACAGTGGCTTCGTCAATGGGTCAGATACATTATCATCTGTTGGTACTTTGCCTATTTTAACATCTCCCCTTTCAACGATTTCTGGAATGAAATGAAAACGCCGAAGTATGTGCTTGGATCTTTGGTGAGATCTAGGTTCCTTAGCTAATGCGATTGCTCCATTGTTGTCACAATAGAGTTCTATCGGATCTTTAATGATAGGCACCACTCCAAGTTCAGAAATGAACTTCCTAATCCAAACAGCTTCCTTTGCTGCATCCGAGGCAGCAATATACTCAGCTTCCGTTGTAGAATCGGCTACTGTTTCTTGCTTTTAACTCTTCCAGCTCACAGCACCTCCATTTAGGCAATACACATATCCAGATTGCGATCGAAAATCATCTTTGTCGGTTTGGAAGCTTGCATCAGTGTAACCCATTACATTGAGCTCTTCCTCACCTCCATAAATCAAGAATGTATCCTTAGTCCTTCTCAAGTACTTCAGGATGTTCTTGACAGCAATCCAGTGACCTTCACCTGGATCAACTTGATATCTGCTCGTCATGCTCAAAGCATACGATACATCGGGACGAGTACATATCATGGCATACATGATAGATCCAATAGCTGAAGCATAAGGAATCTTACTCATGCGTTGTCTCTCATCTGGTGTTGAAGGACACTGTTCCTTCGAGAGATAAATGCCATGCGTCATAGGCACGAATCCTTTCTTTGTTTCTTGCATGCTAAACCTTTTAAGCACTCTGTCTATGTATGTACTTTGACTTAGGCCGAGAAGTCTTCTTGATCTATCTCTATAGATCTTGATTCCTAATACATAGGTGGCTTCTCCCAAGTCTTTCATTGAAAAGCAATTCCCTAGCCAAATCTTTACAGATTGTAAGGCAGGGATATCATTCCCAATGAGAAGTATGTCATCTACATATAACACTAGGAAAATGATTACGCTCCCACTGACCTTCTTGTAGACACAAGGTTCATCTTCGTTTTTGATAAAACCAAACTCTTTGATTGCATCATCAAAACGAAGATTCCAACTACGAGAAGCTTGCTTCAATCCATAAATGGATTGTTGTAGCTTGCATATCTTTCCAGCATCCTTTGGATCGACAAAACCCTCGGGCTGTGTCATGTACACATCCTCGAGCAGATTTCCATTAAGGAAAGCTGTTTTGACATCCATCTGCCAGATTTCATAATCATGAAATGCAGCTATTGCAAGTAAGATCTTTATGGATTTAACCATGGCCACTGGTGAAAAGGTTTCATCATAGTCAATACCATGAATTTGTTTGAATCCTTTTGCAACCAGCCGACCTTTATAGGTTTGTACGTTACCATCCATATCGGTCTTTTTCTTGAAAATCCATTTGCACCCTATGGGTCGTACCCCTTCAGGTGGATCAACCAAAGTCCATACTTGGTTTGCATACATGGATTCTATCTCAGATTTCATGGCCTCTTGCCATTTCTCAGAATCAGTGCCCATTATAGCTTCTTGATAAGATGACGGCTCATCCTCATCAATAAGTAGTAAGTCAACTTGTTGAGTCACAAGAAATCCATATCTCTGTGGCTCCCGGTGTTCTCTTACAGACCTACGCTGGGCATGTGTCTCTTGAGCAGGTACTTCTTCCACAACAGATTGCGGTGCCTGCTCTGTTTCCATCTCAATCTCAGGTTCAGTGTTTTCTTGTGGTTGAACTTCACTAAGTTCTATTTTTCTCCCACTGGTTTTTCTAGAAATAAATTCTCTTTCAAGAAATACACCAGTCCGAGCAACAACTACTTTGTTCTCAGTGGGATAATAGAAATAGTATACTTTCGTTTCCTTAGGATACCCCACAAATAAACACTTATCAGATTTGGGTCCAAGTTTGTGAGTGGCGTGACGTCTAATGAAAGCCTCACAACCCCAAATCTTCATAAAAGACATACTAGGATGCTTCCCAGTCCATATCTCATATGGTGTCTTTTCCACTGATTTAGATGGAACACGGTTCAGTAAGAAAATCGTTGTTTCTAGAGCGTGTCCTCAAAACGATATCGAAAGATCTGCATGACTCATCATTGATCTAATCATGTCCAACAAGGTTCGATTTCTCCTCTCGGATACACCATTCCATTGTGGAGTATACGAAGGAGTGAGTTGTGGGACTATCCCACACTCTCTTAGATAGTCATGAAACTCTTGGCTTAAGTATTCACCTCCTCGATCTGATCGAAGGATTTTGATACTTTTGCCAAGTTGGTTTTGTACTTCTTTCTTGAAATCTTTGAACTTTTCAAAGGTTTCATGCTTATGCTTCATTAGGTACACATACCCATATCTACTGATGTCATCAGTAAATGTAACGAAGTATTGAAAACCACCTCTAGCTTGTGTACTTATTGGTCCACATACATCACTATGTATTAGTCCCAATAAAACATTTGCCCTTTCAATATGTCCCTTTAAAGGGGCTTTAGTCATCTTGCCCATTAAACAAGATTCGTATGTTTCATATTATTCAATATCAAATGAATCTAATACTCCATCCTTACGAAGTTTAGATATGCGGTTCTCGTTTATGTGGCCCAAGCGACAATGCCAGAGATAAGTCGGATTACAATCATTATTTTTAATCCTTTTAGTATTTATGTTATAGATAGGCATATCAAGATTTAATAAATAAAGAACATTCACCATTTGTGCACTAGCATAAAACATATCATTTAAATAAATAGAACAACAGTTGTCCTTTATAATAAATGAGAATCTATACTTGTCTAAACAAGAAATAGAAATAATGTTTTTGGTAATTGAAGGCACAAAATAACAATCTTTAAAATTAATGATAACCCGGAAGGCAAAGATAAATAATAATCTCCTATAGCTAATGCAGCAACTCTTGCTCCATTTCCAACTCGGAGATCAACTTCGCCTTTCGCCAACAATCTACTCTTTTTGAGGTCCTGCACATTTACACAAATGTGAGATCCACATCCAGTATATAATACCCATGATGAAGAAGTAGATAAATTGACTTCTATAACAAAAATACCTGAAGTGGAAGTCACACTTCCTTTCTTTAGATCCTCCAGATATACTTTGCAGTTTCTTTTCCAATGGCCGGTCTCACCACAATGGAAACAGTTCCCTTCCTTCGCTATCCCTCCCTTTGGTTTCAGTGCAGATGACTTTGGCTTAGATTTAACAAAGACCTTCTTGTTCTTCTTGAAGTTCTTAGCTTTAGTCTTTCCTTTGTTCTTATTCACAATAAGAACATTTGTAGGTTTAGACTTCTTGCTATTTGCTTCAAAAGTTCTAAGCATGCCAAGTAACTGTGGTAGTGTCTTCTCAATTTCAATCATATTGTAATTTAAGACAATTTGACTGAAGCTTTCAGGCAACGATTGCAAGATCACGTCAGTGGCCAACTCTTGGTCCAAAGGAAAACCCAGCTTCTCCAGATTCTCAATATACCCAATCATCTTGAGTACATGATTTCCAACCAGACTTCCTTCTACCATTCTACACTGGAATAACGCCTTAGAGACGTCATACCTCTCTTGTCTTGCTTGTTGTTGGTACAGTTTCTTAAGATGCTCGATCATATCAAACGCCTCCATTTCCTCATGTTGCTTCTGAAGCTCAGAGTTCATGGTGGCAAGCATAAGGCACCCAACATCAAGTGCGTCACATTGATGCTTCTTGTAAGCATCTTTATCGGCTCTTGTAGCCGTTAGGGGAGGTTCCTCAGCAGGTAAGGGTTCCTCTAGGACATATTGTTTCTTTTCTTGTTTGAGGACTATCCTCAAGTTCCTATGCCAGTCTAGGAAATTTGTCTCATTTAATTTGTCCTTCTCAAGGACCGATCGCAATGATAAAGTGCTTGTTACGTTGTTAGTTGCCATGGATATCTACAATATAAATATGCAAAATAAGTTTATGATTTAATCATTTAACATGGTCTTATATTAAATGATACTCCCACTATTTTGTTAAAAAAATATCAACCCTCGAAACCTTTAGTGGGCCAAGATCCATATTTCGCCTAATCTTGAGTTAGCTTTGGCTAATCGCCCAAGACTCGGTTATTTAGGTAGACAATACTTTGTCAATTACATCACATGTAATTCTTGGATAGTTGGACGAACAACACTTTGTTCAATTCATCAAATGAATTATAATCCAACCCATGCCTCTAAGTTCCCAATCCTATTGAGATAACCTAGTTAAGTCGTACCCAATTTAAAGTATAACGGATATCACTTTTATCCTTTCGCGCCTTACTAAGATTGCCACGGTGCTTTGCTTTGGCAAACCCACACATGTACAATCGAAGTTTTTGACGAGTACTTTTAATTTTGGAAGGCATCTAAAACTTAATATTTTAGAGGGATTTATTGATCTCATGATTAGTTTGATAATTTAAAATATGTCCACTACATATAGTTGTATACATATCTACATATATGTGTAATACAATTATCAATCTAAAACATAAGAAAAATCATGCATCAACATACATAATTAAACGTGACATGGTTATAGCCCCTACTAACGATTTTCTCAAGCCAATGAGAAAAACCTAAGAGTCAACCTAAGGTAACTTCACAAGCACCTTCCTTTGGCTCCAATTTGTGAATGGCCTCCTCATCCCGACACGATGCTCCATCTTCATTGATCACCATCAACAATTAAACTATACTATTTATAAGATATAGAATTCCTCGATTCACATTCGAGGGGAACATAGGGGAGGGATAACATTTAGAATAAAATAGAGAAGGCACGACACGCAGGTCGTATTATAAATTACAAACATTCACAAATCCTATCTAATAGGTCAAAGGGCTATAACCATGCACCATGCTCAAACAACACATAAAGCATGCTTTAACATTTAGTTAATTAAATTCTAAACATTTTAAATTTAATTCTAATTAAAACTGTAAAATAATTTTTGAAAAATTATCGTACGCTCGGGACATCACATGTCACGAACTTAATGCAACTTAGCTACGAACCACCATGGTTCGAACCAACCACACACCACGGCTGGACCAATTATGGGCCTAGGGTTCGAAACCCTAGCCCACGACATGGTCCGAGCCGATGGCTTGGGTGCGGTGCCGCTAGGGTTCCAAACCCTAGCCGCCTTGCACCATGTTGATTTCTATCGAGCCAACTTGTTCGAAACGCCGAAATTCATGAGCCACGAGCCACGGTCCAACCATGCACGGTTCATGACGGTGGCGGCTTAACCATCTCGAGCCAAGGGTTCGAAAAACCCTAGCCCTCATGTGGTGTAGCCGTCGACCCTCATAGTTCCGTGGACCATGATCGAACCAACTTGCACCTTCTCAATACTTTATCGAGCCAATAGAGTTCAAAACCCTAGATAGTGCGACGACTCGACCCATGCTCGAGCCAAGGGTTCGAAACCTAGCTCCTAAGCGGCGGCCAAGAGTTGTGGTGACTAGGGTTCGAAACCCTAGCCCTTAGGCGGCGGCACGTCCCCATGCATGAGCCAAGGGTCCGAACCCTAGCTCACTAGCTGTGATGTCCCCGAAATGATTAATTGCAATTAAGGCATTAATTATGTTTATGTGATTAATTATGTGGATAATTGATTTACGTGTTGAAATTAATTATCACGATGAAATGCTTAGTCACATGATAGGCATGACCCGGGGGGGTTACGTTTCAAGGTACATGTTATGCATGATAGGAAATGGGGTGTTAACATGATTTAATTGTGTTGATTGTTAATTATGAGGAAAGTATGGATTTAATGATGTTGGTTGCATTTTTGGTAAAATGCTTTTAAAATACCATGATGGGGTATTTTATACATCAAGTTAATTTTTGGGTACAAATCAATTAACCCATATACCCCACTATACCCTCTCCCCCTCACTTTACCCTTTTCACTCCTTAAATCCCCAAATTCATCCCAACCCTATCATTTTCATCCCATTTTCGTCCAAGCAAAGGAGGAGGAGGAGAAATCCTTGCACACTCTCCATTTGTTGAAATCTTAGTAAGATATTGGATCCTCAAGAGGTATGGAACCAATCCTAAAGTTTTTATGATGTTTGGTTTTGAAATGGGATGATTTCGAAGTGATTTATGTGGGTTTGGTTGGGTATGTGTTTTATGTTGTTGGGGTATGATTTTTGAAGTGTTTTATGTGGGTTTTAGTGAGTTATGATGTTATTGATGTTGTAGGAAAGTTTGGTTTTGTAAGGTATGAGGATGAGCTCGAAAAATGTACAAAAATGGTGAAAAATCGCGAATCTGTGCGAGGCGATCGACCGCCTAAATGAGGCGACCGATCGCCGAGAGGCAGTAGCCAATCCAAGGGTTAGGCGATCGATCGCCATGTTTGGCGCGATCGATCGACGCGAAGAAAAATTTGAGGCGATCGATCGCCTCAGCCAAGCGATCGATCGCCACTGTGTAAAACATGGAAAATGATGATTTTTGTTTTTGGTATTTGGCTATTGTTTAGCTTCTAATATCGTTTGTATGGTTGTGTGGAACCATCCCAGGTGCCAACAACATCGAGAAGATAGAGTTCTTCAATTTCTCCACTTTTGGAATTAAGGTACGTAAGAAGCGTACGGGCATCGGACGGTAACGCACTCCTAACTCTGACCATGCATTAATTTCATAAGTATTTATGATGATGATGTTTACGAGGATGATATGATAAGTAAGTTTATGATGATGATGATTATGCTGATGATGTTTATGATGATGATGTTTACGATGATGATTATGATAAGTAAGTTTATGATGATGATGATTATGATGATGATGTTTATGATGATGATGCTTACGATGATGATTATGATGATGATGTTTATGATGATGATGTTTATGATGATGATGCTTACGATGATGATTATGATAAGTAAGTTTATGATGATGATGTATATGATGATGATGTTTATGATGATGATTGTGATAAGTAAATTTACAATAAGGATATACGATGTTTATAAAAGGGTAAGATGCCCATATGGTAAGATGCCATACAATGTTATAATGTGGTAAGATGCCACGGGGTAAGATGCCCATATGGTAAGATGACATACGATGTTATTGTGTGGTAAGATGCCACGGGGTAAGATGCACATATGGTAAGATGCCATACGATGTTATTGTGTGGTAAGATGCCACGGGGTAAGATGCCCATATGGTAAGATGCCATACGATGTTATTATGTGGTAAGATGTCACGGGGTAAGATGCTCATATGGTAAGAGGCCATACGATGTTATTGTGTGGTAAGATACCACGGGGTAAGATGCCCATATGCACGAAGGTAAATCAGGGTTAACAAGAAGAAGTTAACGAATAACCAGCAAGTTACTTGACCAAGACTTCGTACATTTATTGTTGTATTTTGTTATGATGCTTAAATGATGATGATGTTATAAGATGATGACGTTATAAGATGATGAAGTTATAAGATGATGATGCTATAAGATGATGATATAAGATGATGATGCTTATATGATGATGATGTTATAAATGATGATATGTATAAGATGATAATGCTTATATGATGATGATGTTGTAAGATGACGATATTTATAAGACGACGATTTTAATCATTCATGTCAAGAATTAATGATTATATGCATGGCTATGAAACAGGGACAACCAAAGAGGGTTAATGCAATTAACCAGGAAGTATACGTTACCAATTATTTTCATGCATTTATTTATATGCCATTGCCTTATGATGTTAAGTAACGATATACATGCTCATGATGGGTTGTTCCTGTAGGTACACTTTTGGACTAAAGGACTAAGGGCCGGGTTGAGGCAGTGAGCTATGAGGAGCATGAAAGATGTTAGGATTCAGGATTTCTGGATAGTCTCTACTCTAGTAGTAGTATAATTCTATCGCTTTAACATTCGTATTGAGAATGTAATTAATTAAGGTTGAAATTTCATTGTTGGCCTGAAATCTTTTTAGCTCAAAGCTACAATCTGAACCCTAAGACGTTATTAATGCTTGTTTAGTCCATAAATTGTGTATTAAGATGAGGTTAAGGTAGGAAGACCCTACATTAGTGGTATCAGAGCAGTGGTTAGATAACCCGGGAATGAGTGAAGGGTAGCCTTAGCAATAAGTTGGCTAGGTGCTTACTTGTAAACATGTTGTGTGTATATGTTAGATATGAAGTATAGGATGCTATGCTAACATGTTTTATTTATCTAACGAGGTATTATATGAACTGCTTTTGGGTATCGTTATTAACCCTTGTGTTGCAGTATAGCAGCAAATGCAGAAGTAAGTGATGCGATTTCATATGCACTTCTCTGTCGCCCACGCCTCTTGTAGTCTCGATGTGATGACCTGGGATTGGAGATGTTAATCCCGGAGTGTTAATAACCCCTAAAGATGTTTTACGTAGCGATTTGGAGTTTAATCGCGACGTTGGGCCTTCTGGGCTCGTTTATTTGGGTAGTTGGGATCGTTGGATCCCGAGGATGAGATTGTATTCACATTACGGTGTAAAACCTAAGAGTTGAGTTTTTAATGTGTCTCGGAATCTCGGGTGCTGTGTGAGCACCGGTAGAGGGTTTTGGAGTTAGAGAGAGAGTTTTTGAAAACAGATGATTTTTAAGGAATCACGATGTATTTGTGGGGCTATTAGTTTTTCGGGGTATTTTGCTATAAATACAAGTTGAACCCGAGATTTTTATGAAAATATCATTTCAGCCCAATTTTCTTTCTCTCTCCCCGCCATTCCCGAAACCCGCTGCTACAGTACCCCCGCGCACGAAAACGCCGCGCTCGCCGCCGTCCGGCCGCCGTTCGGCGCGTGCAACCTATCACCGGCTTCGTCTCGACGAGACGCACCTTTCCCCTCCGTCAATTCGAAGTTTCATCGCAGTTTGAGTTCGGATTTTACAGAAGAGCGGCGATCCCCAAATTCTAGGGTTTGTCGATTTTGGTCGATTTTCCTTCCGATTTTCGATTGGGTAACGTTCTTTACCTCTTTTTCGTCCCTCTCATGTAATTCCCTGCTTTATTTGGTGGATTTATGTTCGAATTTTAAGAACTTTAAGGGTTCGAATTTTGAAGGCTTGTTTGGTTCGAATTTATGCATTTTTCGTGGGTTAAGGTTCGAAAATTGTGATTTATTGGCTCGAATGATTTCGATTTTCGTTGGCTTGGGTTCGATTTTTTTGGATGGGTGCATGAAGTGGGTTCGACTTTGGGGATTTTTGGCAAGGGTGATGATTCTTGCTATTAATGGTTTAATTCACTTTTTAGATGAATTATGATGTTTAATTTGGGTTCGATTTGTGAGATAAGGGTTCGAAAATTTGTAGGGTATCCTTGAACAATTTTCGTTGTTGTCTCATTCGTTCCCCTCCCTGCATGTACCCTGCCCCGGGTCTTTTAAATGATTTATTGTCGTGTGTTGACAATATTTTGAGGGTGATGGGTGTGCTTGAGCATTGGTTGCATGTTCGTAAATAATCGTTAATTATTTATCGTGTTAGCACATCATTCCTCGGGGCATGGAACTCGAGCAAGGTTTGGCTCGGACTTCGAGGATTTAAGGTACGTTTAGCGTACGAGCATAACTTAAATGATGTTTTACAAGTATGATGCATGATTTAAAATACATGAAATGCTTTACTATGATGGCACCGTGACTTGGTTACGTTATGTTGAATCACATGGTGAAATGCTTGGTGCCGCTATGAAGCGAGCAAATGATGGGTGTGGTCGCTACGGAGCGAACACCAGTAGTATGACGCTACTTTGAAGTAAGAAATGAAAATGTGGTGTTGATTAGATATCTATGATATCTGTATTTTTTCCCTATTGGTAATGAATAGGAACAGAGACGTAGTTAATCAGAGAAGTGATTAACTAGTATCGGAAGTTAAGGAAGTCTCAATATGATATCTAGAATTATGATAATTGCTAGATAAAGAAAGATGTTATGAAATGTTGTTAATTCGAAACTGGTTAGGGTTAACCAATATGATGATTAACTGCATATTCAAGATTTGATGATTTATCTGTTTTGAGAACAGGGTCATTACAGGGGTACGCTAGGATGAGGATGATACCATCCAGGAAGTGTCACATATGTTCCACAATATTTACATTTCTGTAAATTATGTATTATGTCATTATGATTATGAAATTGTGGAATTGGTATGCTCACCCCGTTGGGGGCTGTCTCTGTTGGGGCAGGTGAACAGGTACATCGATGGCTTTGGAGATGAGCTCGAGCTGTTGATTGGATGTACTCCCAGGATCGTGGTACCAGGGCTTGATGGAGCACGGTATCGTATAGAGTACCTATATACCCATGATGATTATATACATGTTCATGATGCTCGCATGTGAGCACGATTATACTTGTATATGGGTTGTATGTAAAGGCATGAGCCTTTCTCTCTTTCATTCTATGTTGCATGCAATTAGAGGTAGAATTGCTAAATGATAAGAGAGTCATCGGTGTATTATGTGGGTGTTGAAACCCACTTTTGTTGCCATATGTGTGGTGTCTTCCCTGGCTGGGAATTTACTTGTATTACTGCTTTCTGATGAGTATTATGTGTTCCCTGGCCGGGAATTATGTTATATGCTGTGCTCTTTTTTTTGGGATAGCTCTATTTATGGGGAGACTCTGTCCAAATTTTTATAAAAGTTCACAGTGTGAAAAATGGCACCAAGAGGTTGGTAAAGGGCAATCATATGAGTCTTTTTTGTTAGGATGATGATCTTACAACATTGAGTATTAAAGGAAGTTTTGTAATTGACATTCAATGGTAAAGTATCATCTGAGCTTCCCGTTTGGCTTTTTATAGAAAGCATGTACCACACATAGTGGTTAATACACTAATCAAGGGTTAAGTATACGGGGTCCCTACATTAGTGGTATCAGAGCAGTGGTTGCTCATTGGGGCTGTTGAGGGCCTAGGAAGTTATTGATAGCACATATTTATGCATGATGGCATTAATGTTATACGACATGACTAATTGTTTATGTGCTTAAATGATATGAAAAGTAGTATTGCTAACCATTGTGGTTGCAGGAATCGTGTGGAACACGATAGGATGGCATTAATAGCGATGTCTAACACTCTATATGCTACGTGCCAAGGAACCTGATTTTGGAAGAAAATCAGGGAAAAGAAAGATATGATGTATTGTCTGAGGACAGACTGGGTAGACAACCGACAGTGGAATACTTCGGTATGGTCTCAATTATTAATTGAATATGCTAATGCGTTTGTTTATGTAATGCTCAAGCAAGGAAGGTACGTAAGAAACGTACGAGCATCAAACGGTAACATATTCCTAAACTATGACCTTGCATTAATTGCATGAGTATTTATGATGATGATTATGATGATGTTTATGATAATGTTTACGATGATGATGATTATGATGATGTTTATGATGATGTTTACGATGATGTTTACGATGATGATGATTATGATGATGTTTATGATGATGTTTACGATGATGTTTACGATGATGATGATCATGATGATGTTTATGATGACGTATACGAGAGTGGGTAAGATGCCCCTGTGGTAAGATGCCACACAATGTTTATGATATGGCAAGACGCCATATGATTGGGTGAGATGCCCCTGTGGTAAGATGCCACACAGTGTTTATGATATGGTAAGACGCCATATGATTGGGTAAGATGCCCATGTGGTAAGATGCCACACGATGATTATGTTATGGAAAGATGTCGTATAACAGGGTAAGATGCCCATATGGTAAGAGACCATACAATGTTATTATGTGGTAAGACGCCACAGGGTAAGATGCCCATATGGTAAGAGACCATACAATGTTATTATGTGGTAAGACGCCACAGGGTAAGATGCCCATATGGTAAGAGACCATGCAATGTTATTATGTGGTAAGACGCCACAGGGTAAGATGCCCATATGGTAAATGTGGTAAGACGCCACATGGTAAGATGCCCATATGGTAAGAGACCATACAATGTTATTATGTGGTAAGACGCCACAGGGTAAGATGCCCATATGGTAAATGTGGTAAGACGCCACAGGGTAAGATGCCCATATGGTAAGAGACCATACAATGTTATTATGTGGTAAGACGCCACAGGATGGGATGCCCATATGGTAAGAGACCATACAATGTTATTATGTGGTAAGACGCCACAGGGTAAGATGCCCATATGGTAAATGTGGTAAGACGCCACAGGGTAAGATGCCCATATGGTAAGAGACCATACAATGTTATTATGTGGTAAGACGCCACAGGATGGGATGCCCATATGGTAAGAGACCATACAATGTTATTATGTGGTAAGACGCCACAGGGTAGGATGCCCATAAGGTAAGAGGCCATACAATGTTATTACGTGGTAAGACGCCACGGGGTAGGATGCCCATAAGGTAAGAGGCCATACAATGTTATTACGTGGTAAGACGCCACGGGGTAAGATGCCCATATGGTAAGAGGCCATACAATGTTATTACGTGGTAAGACGCCACGGGGTAAGATGCCCATATGGTAAAATGCCATACAATGTTATCACGTGGTAAGATGCCACACGATGTTATGATATGGTAAGATGCCATACGATTGGGTAAGACGCCCACGTGGTAAGATGCCACACGATGTTATGATATGGTAAGATGCCATACGATTGGGTAAGACGCCCACGTGGTAAGATGTCACACGAGGTTATGATATGGTAAGATGACATACGATGGGGTATGATACCCATATGTACGAATGTGAATCAGGGTCAACAAAAAGAAGCTGACGAGTACCCAGCATGTTTACTTAACTATGATTTCGTACATTTACCGTTATACTTATATGACGATGATGTATAAGATGACGATGCTTATATGATGTGATGTATAAGATGACGATGCTTATATGATGATGATGTATAAGATGACGATGCTTATAAGATGATGATATATAAGATGATGATGCGTATATGATGATGATGTATAAGATGATGATGTATAAGATGATGACGCTTATATGATGATGATGTATAAGATGATGATGTATAAGATGATGATGCTATAAGATGATGATGCTTATAAGATGATGATGTATAAGATGATGATGTATGAGATGATGATGTATGAGATGATGATGCTTAATGATGATGATGTATAAGATGATGATGCCTATATGATGATGATGTATAAGATGATGATGTATAAGATGGTGATGCTATAAGATGATGATGCTTATAAGATGATGATGTATAAGATGATGATGTATGAGATGATGATGTATGAGATGATGATGCTTATATGATGATGATGTATAAGATGATGATGCCTATAAGATGATGATGTATATGATGATGATGTATAAGATGATGATGCTATAAGATGATGATGCTTATGTGATGATGATGTTATAAGATGATGATATTTATGAAATGATGATGCTCATATGATGAAGATGTTATAAGATGGTGATAATTATAAGATGATGATTTTAATCATTCATGTCAAGAATTAATGACTATATGCATGGCTATGAAACAGGGACATTGGAGTGTCCTGGGTGTATAGACAATAGAGAAATGTTGGGCAAAGACCCACTACTCTATTGATTTTCTTCCCACAGTATGGTATGCCGTGCGGAAACGTCCATCTTATTGGTAGGTTTGAGGTGAACCTAGAGAGGCAGCGACTAGTTTGTCTGCCGTGTGTATGCAGCACCAAGAGGGGCTTGTTAGAGCCGTTATACTGCTCGTAGGAACCAAGTGTGGCAAATCGTAAGGTGATACGATGTGGATTGTGGTGGACTCTAGTAGTCACCATGTCATCGAGGTTGAGGTTGTGCATGCCTCACTGAAACGTGTATACGTTATGTTTAATCTTGGTGAGACTTGTCTGTGACAGCTCATGATGTTGGAGTACCAACAAGAGAGTCATCAAGTCGTCGTTGATTCGATCTGGGAATCCATGTATTTGGGATGCAATGGGTTTATTGCATGTCCTTTCAAGTTTGAAACTCTGAGGAGTCTCGATTGTTTGTTTATGACCAGGATGTGGTTCTTGGGATATCCAGAGGTGGACATCTTATGAGATATCTTTTGTGTGAATCTGTGGCCGTGAGTTGCCCAATTTGAGTTGCAATGATGCGACTGCTCCTTCGACAGAGGAGGTTTGAAAGTGGAAACTAGGTTTGGTGTGTGTACACCGTGGGATACTAGTGTTTCCCTCGTAACGATGTATGTTAGACATCGTGAGTCATGATAAGAGATGTCATTGAATGATATCCACGATGGAATCGGGAGCGATTCGGATCCTCGCAGTTTCAGTTGACTAACTGCTTTTGGATTGTTAGCGTGGGTTGCGCTGACGCTTTTTGACGTTATGATGGATTTGGAAGTCTATTCCACTTCAGGGTTGACACGAGGTCAACGTCCCCACGGTTGAGGTGTCATTCAGGATACGTTCTTACTGGTTGTATTAGAACGAAGGATGATTGTCCGATCTACAGTAGTAAGTATCGGTTGTTTTACAGTCATGAGGGACTGACTTTTGGGAT
Source organism: Haberlea rhodopensis (assembly GCA_907163345.1). Lineage (NCBI taxonomy): Eukaryota > Viridiplantae > Streptophyta > Magnoliopsida > Lamiales > Gesneriaceae > Haberlea > Haberlea rhodopensis. The sequence continues at coordinate 1,388,742 of CAJQUN010000156.1, forward strand.
GACCCGCATCAAGGTACGTTGCCTCTTGGGTGATATATTGGTTTTGGGTAAGTCGCCCTGTTTCAGAGTTTGATGAGAAGTAAGTATCCTCGCGTTTATTAATACGATTCTGTTATGATCAAGAATCGAGGTTATGGCTCCATATTGTGGTGTACCCCGGGTGTTACGGGATACACCGGTGCTAATTTCGAGGACTGAAATTCTTTTAGTGGGGGATATTGTGATGACCTGGGATTGGAGATGTTAATCCCGGAGTGTTAATAACCCCTAAAGATGTTTTACGTAGCGATTTGGAGTTTAATCGCGACGTTGGGCCTTCTGGGCTCGTTTATTTGGGTAGTTGGGATCGTTGGATCCCGAGGATGAGATTGTATTCACATTACGGTGTAAAACCTAAGAGTTGAGTTTTTAATGTGTCTCGGAATCTCGGGTGCTGTGTGAGCACCGGTAGAGGGTTTTGGAGTTAGAGAGAGAGTTTTTGAAAACAGATGATTTTTAAGGAATCACGATGTATTTGTGGGGCTATTAGTTTTTCGGGGTATTTTGCTATAAATACAAGTTGAACCCGAGATTTTTATGAAAATATCATTTCAGCCCAATTTTCTTTCTCTCTCCCCGCCATTCCCGAAACCCGCTGCTACAGTACCCCCGCGCACGAAAACGCCGCGCTCGCCGCCGTCCGGCCGCCGTTCGGCGCGTGCAACCTATCACCGGCTTCGTCTCGACGAGACGCACCTTTCCCCTCCGTCAATTCGAAGTTTCATCGCAGTTTGAGTTCGGATTTTACAGAAGAGCGGCGATCCCCAAATTCTAGGGTTTGTCGATTTTGGTCGATTTTCCTTCCGATTTTCGATTGGGTAACGTTCTTTACCTCTTTTTCGTCCCTCTCATGTAATTCCCTGCTTTATTTGGTGGATTTATGTTCGAATTTTAAGAACTTTAAGGGTTCGAATTTTGAAGGCTTGTTTGGTTCGAATTTATGCATTTTTCGTGGGTTAAGGTTCGAAAATTGTGATTTATTGGCTCGAATGATTTCGATTTTCGTTGGCTTGGGTTCGATTTTTTTGGATGGGTGCATGAAGTGGGTTCGACTTTGGGGATTTTTGGCAAGGGTGATGATTCTTGCTATTAATGGTTTAATTCACTTTTTAGATGAATTATGATGTTTAATTTGGGTTCGATTTGTGAGATAAGGGTTCGAAAATTTGTAGGGTATCCTTGAACAATTTTTGTTGTTGTCTCATTCGTTCCCCTCCCTGCATGTACCCTGCCCCGGGTCTTTTAAATGATTTATTGTCGTGTGTTGACAATATTTTGAGGGTGATGGGTGTGCTTGAGCATTGGTTGCATGTTCGTAAATAATCGTTAATTATTTATCGTGTTAGCACATCATTCCTCGGGGCATGGAACTCGAGCAAGGTTTGGCTCGGACTTCGAGGATTTAAGGTACGTTTAGCGTACGAGCATAACTTAAATGATGTTTTACAAGTATGATGCATGATTTAAAATACATGAAATGCTTTACTATGATGGCACCGTGACTTGGTTACGTTATGTTGAATCACATGGTGAAATGCTTGGTGCCGCTATGAAGCGAGCAAATGATGGGTGTGGTCGCTACGGAGCGAACACCAGTAGTATGACGCTACTTTGAAGTAAGAAATGAAAATGTGGTGTTGATTAGATATCTATGATATCTGTATTTTTTCCCTATTGGTAATGAATAGGAACAGAGACGTAGTTAATCAGAGAAGTGATTAACTAGTATCGGAAGTTAAGGAAGTCTCAATATGATATCTAGAATTATGATAATTGCTAGATAAAGAAAGATGTTATGAAATGTTGTTAATTCGAAACTGGTTAGGGTTAACCAATATGATGATTAACTGCATATTCAAGATTTGATGATTTATCTGTTTTGAGAACAGGGTCATTACAGGGGTACGCTAGGATGAGGATGATACCATCCAGGAAGTGTCACATATGTTCCACAATATTTACATTTCTGTAAATTATGTATTATGTCATTATGATTATGAAATTGTGGAATTGGTATGCTCACCCCGTTGGGGGCTGTCTCTGTTGGGGCAGGTGAACAGGTACATCGATGGCTTTGGAGATGAGCTCGAGCTGTTGATTGGATGTACTCCCAGGATCGTGGTACCAGGGCTTGATGGAGCACGGTATCGTATAGAGTACCTATATACCCATGATGATTATATACATGTTCATGATGCTCGCATGTGAGCACGATTATACTTGTATATGGGTTGTATGTAAAGGCATGAGCCTTTCTCTCTTTCATTCTATGTTGCATGCAATTAGAGGTAGAATTGCTAAATGATAAGAGAGTCATCGGTGTATTATGTGGGTGTTGAAACCCACTTTTGTTGCCATATGTGTGGTGTCTTCCCTGGCTGGGAATTTACTTGTATTACTGCTTTCTGATGAGTATTATGTGTTCCCTGGCCGGGAATTATGTTATATGCTGTGCTCTTTTTTTTGGGATAGCTCTATTTATGGGGAGACTCTGCCCAAATTTTTATAAAAGTTCACAGTGTGAAAAATGGCACCAAGAGGTTGGTAAAGGGCAATCATATGAGTCTTTTTTGTTAGGATGATGATCTTACAACATTGAGTATTAAAGGAAGTTTTGTAATTGACATTCAATGGTAAAGTATCATCTGAGCTTCCCGTTTGGCTTTTTATAGAAAGCATGTACCACACATAGTGGTTAATACACTAATCAAGGGTTAAGTATACGGGGTCCCTACACTCGACCCCCGCCGGAAGAAGTTTGATAACTGATCAGATGGTTTATGACGGCCTCATTTTTTAGGGTAACGAGCTGAGGACAGACTTGATTGTTCTGGGAATGTCAGACTTCGAATGCATTGTGGGCATCGATGTGCTGAACAAGTATCAGGCAGTTATGGACTGCAGACAAGGACTGTCCGATTCAGGTCTGATATGGGAGTCCAATGGACATTCTATGGGAATGGTTCCCGTTCAAGGATTTCGTTAATATCTGCTGTCAAGATGGAACAGTTATTGGAACGAGACCATGAAGGATATCTCATCTATGCTGTTGATATTACTGAAAAGAGGAAAGAGTTAAAGGTTGAGGATGTGCCCGTAGTGGCGGTGTCTCCTGATGTATTTCCGGAAGAGATTCCCGGATTCCCACCGATGAGAGAGGTCAAGTTTGGGATTAAGTTACTGCCGAGGGACGTCTACCATTTCTCGTGCCCCGTATAGGATGGCACCAGCGGAACTAAGGGAGTTAAAGGTTCAGTTGCAAGAGCTCCTAGATAAGGGCTATATACGCCCTAGCGTATCACCCTGGAGTGCGCCAGTTTTGTTTGATAAGAGGAAAGATGGTTCGATGCGGCTGCGCGTCGATTACAGACAACTGAACAAAGCCATAGCGAAGAATAAGTATCCGTTTCTGAGGATTAATGATTTGTTTGATCAGCTGCAGAGTACGAGGCTCTACAGTAAGATCGATCTGAGATCGGGGTATCATCAGATTCGAGTTCGAGAGGATGATGTACATGAGACAGCTTCCAGGACTAGATGTGGGCATTACGGATTCTTAGTCATGCCTTTGGGGTGACGAATGCCCTAGCTGTTTTATGAGCCTGATGAACAGAATGCCCCAACCATGTTTGGATCAGTTCGTCATAGTTTTCATTGACGATGTGCTTAATTACTCTCGGACTGAAGAGGAACACGTAAAGCACTTGAGGACAGTACTCCAGATCCTTAGGGATTGCCAGACCCCTGACACGGCTGACTCAGAGAGGAGTGTCGTTCTTTTGGTCCGAAGCTTGTGAGGAAAGCTTCCAAGAATTGAAGTGTTGTTTGACTACGACTCCTATATTGGTAATTCCTTCTGAGTATAAGAGGTTTGCCTTGTACACGAATGCATCTGGCTTGTACATTGAGGCGGTTGAAACCACATGAGGCTAGGTACCCAGTCCAAGATTTGGAGCTGGCAGCCATTATATTTGCCTCGAAGACTTGGAGGCATTACTTGCATGGTACGTCGTTACCATCTACACGGACTATAAGAGCCCGAAGTTTTGTTCACACAGGCTGAGTTGAATAGGCAACAAAGAAGATAGATGGACTATATATGTAAAGCAAATTTGACAGCAGACGCCTTAAGTTGGAAGTGAAGTGTACTGCTGAGGACGCTATGTGTTATCAGCGATGATGACCTCTTATTGCCATCTGGGCTATGATTTTGATGTGGACGCGTCGCCGGTGCGAGTGTCGACCTTGTTGGCTGAGCCAAACATATTTGAGGCTATTAGGAAAGCCCAGAGGTCAGATGATGAGGTTCAGAGGTGGTCGTTTTTTTAGTACTTCGAGGACAGCCACCAAAGTTCAGAATGACAGAGGATGATTCCTTGAGGCTGGGCAACCGATGGGTAGTCCCAGATACGCCGGAGTTGCGTAAAATAATATCGGAACGGGCTCATAGTAGTCGGTTCAATATCCACCCAGGAGGAAGGAAAATGTATAAGGACCTAAGTGGTCAGTTCTGGTGGAGACGCATGAGGCACGATGTGATCGCTTTCATAAAAGATTTTTGATCTGCCAACAGGTAAAGGCAGAGGCCTGGTAGCGAGCTGAAGAGCTTGAAGGTACCTAAATGGAAGTGGAGGCATATCATTATGGACTTTGTGACCCACTTACCAAGGACGGCCTCTGGATTTGATGCGATCTGGGTGATCGTGGATAGGCTAACGGAGGTAGCTCACTTCATCCCCTACTGTATGACTTTTGCGTACCTAAAGATGACCCAATTATATGTGCGGGATGTGGTGAGGTTGCATGGGGCTCCAGTCTCGATTGTGTCTGACAGAGACCCAAGGTTTACTCCACATTTCTGGGAGGGTCTTCAGACAGGTTTGGGCACAGAAGTGATGCTGAGTACAGCTTATCACCCTCAGTCAGACGGCCAGACAGAGCGTACCCTTCAGACGCTCGAGGACATGTCGAGGGCATGTGTTTAGGAGTTTGATACTCCGTGGCAAGATTCAGTGCCAATGATGGAGTTCTCCTATATTAACAGCTATCAGACGAGCATTCAAATAACTCCTTTTGAAGCTCTTTACGGACGACGGTGTAGGTCACCGCTGTATTGGGAGGACTTGACTAGTAAAGCGGTTGGAGGACCGGATATGATTAAGGATATGTAAGACAAGATAAAGTTGATACGCCAAAAGATGAAAGCGGCCCAGGATAGGCAAGTAGCCTATGCCAATAAGCGGCGACGACCGCTGGAATTCCAAGAAGGAGACAGGGTCTTCTTGAAAATCTCACCCTTCAGGGGTGTAGTTCATCTTGGTATGCGGGGGAAGTTATCCCCGAGGTATGTTGGTCCATATGAAGTATTGCAGCGTATCGGTACTTGGCCTACCGTTTGGCTCTACCGCCGTCTTTATCTGGGATTCATGATGTTTTCCACGTTTCTATGCTACGGAAGTATGAGCCAGACCCGTCTCATGTTTTACAGCCTACTGAAGTGCAGTTGGACTCAGATGTATCCTACGTAGAACAACCGGTCAGGATTCTGGATCGTGAGGATCGCAGATTACAAAGTAAAGTTATACCGATGATTAAAGTTCAGTGGGATCGTCGGGGTGTCGAGGAGGCTATGTGGGAGACGGAGCGGCATATGGTACAGCACTACCCGGAACTATTCTCTGGTATGTAATTTATGTTTAGTTTCTTTTGGGGTAAGTGCATGCGATTTCGAGGACGAAATCTTATAGGTAGGGGAGTAATGTGATGTCCCCGAAATGATTAATTGCAATTAAGGCATTAATTATGTTTATGTGATTAATTATGTGGATAATTGATTTACGTGTTGAAATTAATTATCACGATGAAATGCTTAGTGACATGATAGGCATGACCCGGGGGGGTTACGTTTCAAGGTACATGTTATGCATGATAGGAAATGGGGTGTTAACATGATTTAATTGTGTTGATTGTTAATTATGAGGAAAGTATGGATTTAATGATGTTGGTTGCATTTTTGGTAAAATGCTTTTAAAATACCATGATGGGGTATTTTATACATCAAGTTAATTTTTGGGTACAAATCAATTAACCCATATACCCCACTATACCCTCTCCCCCCTCACTTTACCCTTTTCACTCTTTAAATCCCCAAATTCATCCCAACCCTATCATTTTCATCCCATTTTCGTCCAAGCAAGGAGGAGGAGGATAAATCCTTGCACACTCTCCATTTGTTGAAATCTTAGTAAGATGTTGGATCCTCAAGAGGTATGGAACCAATCCTAAAGTTTTTATGATGTTTGGTTTTGAAAAGGGATGATTTTGAAGTGATTTATGTGGGTTTGGTTGGGTATGTGTTTTATGTTGTTGGGGTATGATTTTTGAAGTGTTTTATGTGGGTTTTAGTGAGTTATGATGTTATTGATGTTGTAGGAAAGTTTGGTTTTGTAAGGTATGAGGATGAGCTCGAAAAATGTACAAAAATGGTGAAAAATCGTGAATCTGTGCGAGGCGATCGACCGCCTGAAAAGAGGCGACCGATCGCCTAAGGGCAGTAGGCAAATCGCAGGGCAGGCGATCAACCGCCTAAAATGAGGCGACCGATCGCCGAGAGGCAGTAGCCAATCCAAGGGTTAGGCGATCGATCGCCATGTTTGGCGCGATCGATCGTCGCGAAGAAAAATTTGAGGCGATCGATCGCCTCAGCCAAGCGATCGATCGCCACTGTGTAAAACATGGAAAATGCTGATTTTTGTTTTTGGTATTTGGCTATTGTTTAGCTTCTAATATCGATTTGTATGGTTGTGTGGAACCATCCCAGGTGCCAACAACATCGAGAAGATAGAGTTCTTCAATTTCTCCACTTTTGGAATTAAGGTACGTAAGAAGCGTACGGGCATCGGACGGTAACGCACTCCTAACTCTGACCATGCATTAATTTCATAAGTATTTATGATGATGATGTTTACGAGGATGATATGATAAGTAAGTTTATGATGATGATGATTATGCTGATGATGTTTATGCTGATGATGTTTACGATGATGATTATGATAAGTAAGTTTATGATGATGATGATTATGATGATGATGTTTATGATGATGATGCTTACGATGATGATTATGATGATGATGTTTATGATGATGATGTTTATGATGATGATGCTTACGATGATGATTATGATAAGTAAGTTTATGATGATGATGTATATGATGATGATGTTTATGATGATGATTGTGATAAGTAAATTTACAATAAGGATATACGATGTTTATAAAAGGGTAAGATGCCCATATGGTAAGATGCCATACAATGTTATAATGTGGTAAGATGCCACGGGGTAAGATGCCCATATGGTAAGATGCCATACGATGTTATTGTGTGGTAAGATGCCACGGGGTAAGATGCCCATATGGTAAGATGCCATACGATGTTATTGTGTGGTAAGATGCCACGGGGTAAGATGCCCATATGGTAAGATGCCATACGATGTTATTATGTGGTAAGATGCCACGGGGTAAGATGCTCATATGGTAAGAGGCCATACGATGTTATTGTGTGGTAAGATACCACGGGGTAAGATGCCCATATGCACGAAGGTAAATCAGGGTTAACAAGAAGAAGTTAACGAATAACCAGCAAGTTACTTGACCAAGACTTCGTACATTTATTGTTGTATTTTGTTATGATGCTTAAATGATGATGATGTTATAAGATGATGACGTTATAAGATGATGAAGTTATAAGATGATGATGCTATAAGATGATGATATAAGATGATGATGCTTATATGATGATGATGTTATAAATGATGATATGTATAAGATGATAATGCTTATATGATGATGATGTTGTAAGATGACGATATTTATAAGACGACGATTTTAATCATTCATGTCAAGAATTAATGATTATATGCATGGCTATGAAACAGGGACAACCAAAGAGGGTTAATGCAATTAACCAGGAAGTATACGTTACCAATTTATTTCATGCATTTATTTATATGCCATTGCCTTATGATGTTAAGTAACGATATACATGCTCATGATGGGTTGTTCCTGTAGGTACACTTTTGGACTAAAGGACTAAGGGCCGGGTTGAGGCAGTGAGCTATGAGGAGCATGAAAGATGTTAGGATTCAGGATTTCTGGATAGTCTCTACTCTAGTAGTAGTATAATTCTATCGCTTTAACATTCGTATTGAGAATGTAATTAATTAAGGTTGAAATTTCATTGTTGGCCTGAAATCTTTTTAGCTCAAAGCTACAATCTGAACCCTAAGACGTTATTAATGCTTGTTTAGTCCAGAAATTGTGTATTAAGATGAGGTTAAGGTAGGAAGACCCTACACTAGCGGTGGCCGAGGGTCAAGTCATTAAGTGGTCGAACCACCTTGAGCCAACACCTCGATTTTACGCTTTCGTGTATCGTATACAATTATTCGCCAATTATATCAAATACAATTTTACGATGATTTTCACAAACTCGATATTAACATATCATATATGTTCATACAGTTTTAAATAGCATGCAATATTAGCTCTAATATGATTAACACAATTTAATCACATAAATCCGGTATGAGCCTTGTACACGGCTCTGATACCACTGTAAATAATCCAACAAGCATAGCAACGCAGCGGAATTTAAAATTTCGGATTACTAGACACCGGATCTATACATAGGGATTCATATCGGATAAAGGTTTACAAAAGTCTCACCCTTGTAGCGTGTTTGAGCAGATTCCACGGAGCAGCACCTCGTCCAACGATCCTGAGTCACGAGCAACACCTCCAAGGTCTTGCCTCAACGGTATCCACACGATTAAACGAACAAGGGATGTTCAAGAACAAGTTGCTAGACTTATTCTTGAACAAACAAGACTCGTGGTTACAATAACCGATCGACGACCACCATCAACCACCCTTAGCAAACGGCGGCGGCTGTGAGAGGTGAAAATTGAGGCGGCCGAGAGCTTGGTTAACAAAGAGGCAGCCGAATGCTTGAGCTCTTTGGAGGCTAGGTTATCTCTTGAAAGTGTGATTAACAATTAATCAATAACCTTATATTTATATTATAAGACTTTAATTAAGGTTCAAGACTTTCTTAAAGTCTCATGGGCCCAAACCCATGATTTAATTAAATCCTTATAATCATTTAATTAAGACTCCTCTTAATTAATTAATTCATCCCATGAATTTAATTCCTCTTATCGATTTAATCTTTTGTGCGACCCGATAGGATCTTGTAATGTTGGCAGTGACATAAAATCTCATTTTACGTTACAAGCAAAGAGCGGTGTCTAGCAACACATCAAGGCTACCCAAATTACAAGAATGTCAATGACTCGACATAACCTAGGAACTTGTGATAATATTAACCATGTAACTTAATCCCTTTGTCCATGTGTTTAGATTGAACACGAGTCATGGAATAGTCATACTCGTATATTCAATCTTTATTTCTTGATCCCCAAGTAGAACTAGAATAAACAAATAAGCTCGATATCTCATATCGACTCATTCGAGCATGGCCATGCATTTTAGTTCTCACTTGATCAAGGGCCAAACACATCTCCTGTTATATAGGAGGGACAAATCCTATCTCGATCAGTCAACATCCCTCTACATAATTCGTAGTGTATCCAATAGTCGCCTTTATAGTATACACTGTTACGGGTAACGTTTGACAATATCAAGATACATAACTCCTTATGTTGGGATCTCTGATGATCACAAGTCGTAAGGATTACATACATTATTATCACTATGAGAATTGCATATGACAATCATATAACTATCCATGTTGCATTCTCATGGTGGGTCTGTCCAGTACATCGTTCTCTAACATGTACCCATGTGTTGATTTGATATCTCATATCAATGAACAATTCATCAATCAACACATACTGGTCTCTACGTATTATCATTATCCCTATTCATGATAATACTTGACTAGGGACATCTTTAAGAATAATACATTATTATTCTAAGGACATTAACATATATATTAATTCATATTGCACAGTTAAACGAATAATATATAATAATGAATTGCCATTCACAATATCATAAACATTGTATGTCATAAACAATCATCTAATGATATGTCTTAGGGCATATCCCAACACATCATTCCTATGGCTTCCTTTCCAACGGTTCTCGGGCCTCTTACCACTGAACCTCAAAGCCGATGTGTTCCCCCTTGGCTTGAACTGATCACCTCTCGGTCTCAAATTATCAGAAGTAGATTTCTGAGGGGGTGCTGGAGGTGGCACGGCATCAGGATATGCACCAACTCCCAGTTCGGCTAGCTCAGCCCTTGAAATGGCGTCATCGAAGCAAGCAGGGCCATAAGTGATCACCCTGTCATACAGTTCCGGCCTCAAACCTTTCATGAAGTTCCTCATATTTGCTTGAGTACTTGCGGCGATGTGGGGTACATATCTGAGCAAAGAACAGTAATGAAGAGCATAATCTGACACAGGCATGTTACCTTGCTTGAGGTTAGTAAACTCATCTTCTTTAGCCTGTCGTGCAGCAGCTGAAAAATAGCGGGTCAGAAACCGAGTTCTGAACAGCTTCCAATTTATTTCTTGACCCTGAGCCTCTTGCTCTATCACTGTGGTCTTCCACCATATCAGCGCCTTCTTGGCCAATTGGAACTCCGCTAGCCTTATCCAAGCTGACTTAGCACAAAGAGCCGCCACAAATATCTGTTCGATCCTCTCTAACCACTCCTCATCCTGTTCCCCTGTCTCAGTTCCTTCGAACATCGGGGTTCGGTATGTCACGAACTGAGCCAAACTTATCTCCCCGGGTAGTAACTGTTGCTCAGAGGGTTCTTTACCCAAGGCTGGCGGTGGTAGGGGATTGGTACGTCCAGCACTTGCATTCACACTCACCGCGTCTCCTATGTCGATATTTGCTGCCATACATGCACAAAACATGTTTAAAAGTGAGCACCTAGCTAACTTATTGCTAAGGCTACCCTTCACTCATTCCCGGGTTTTCTAACCACTGCTCTGATACCACTAATGTAAGGTCTTTCTACCTTAACATCATTATAATCACATATTATGGACTAATCATGCATTCATATCATCTTAGGGTTCCGGTTATAGCTTTGAGCTAATAGAATTACAGGCCAAAAATAAAATTTCGAACTTAATATTTACATTCCCAAAAATGAATGCTAACATAATAGGTTTACACTACTCCTAGAGTAGAGACTATCAAAATCATGTATCCTATATTCTTTCATGCTCCTTTTAGCTCACTGCCTCAACCCGACCCTTAGCCATTCAGTCCAAAAGTGTACCTACAGGAACAACCCATCATGAGCATGTACATCATTACTTAACATCATAGAGATAAAGGCATATAAATAAATGCATGAAAATATTTGTAACGTATACTTCCTGGTTAATCGCATTAACCCACTTTGGTTGTCCCTGTTTCATAGTCATGCATATAACCATTAGTTCTTGACATAATGATTAAAATCATACTTCACATATATGCTCATAATCCACAATGTTATTGAGAAATGGGGATGTTTATGGTCTTGTTATGTCCGCGGAACAATTGGCCCCCTCGCTTCGACATATAGCGGTACTGTGATTACCCCTCGCTACACCTTGATAGCGGATGTAATCTCCTCGCTAGCTATGTCAGCGGTAAGTACCTTTCTCTATTTCCCATAACAACTACCAGTACACTCAACCATTCTCAATAACATAGTTAAAAACACATACATCATCATCATATCATAAACATCATCATCTTATACTTACTTATCATGATCATCATCATGAACATCACATCATCTTTACTCATCATAAACATCATCATCATAAACTTACTTATCATGATCATCATCATGAACATCATATCATCTTCTTTCATCATAAACATCATCATCATAAACTTACTTATCATAATAATCATCATAAACATCATATATACTTATGAAATCATGGCATAGTCTTAATGTAGGAGTGTGTTTTACCGTCCGATGCCCGTACGCTTCTTACGTACCTTAATTCCAAAAGTGGAGAAGTTGGAGAACTTTATCTCCTTGATGTTGTGGGTACATGGGATGGTTCTACATAACCATACAAATCGATATTAGAAGCTAAATATAGTCCAATATCCAAAAATTCCATCAATTATGCCAAGAAAATAATTTTCAGCAAAATCGCTCTACCGATCGATCGGTCACCCTTACCGATCGATCAGTAACTGTTCACAATTTCAATTTAAGCTACGGTCTTTCACCGATCGATCGATCCAAGATACCGATCGATCGTTAGCCATCCACCGGTCGATCGGTCACTTTCAACGATCGATCGGTAAGTGAAGAAATTTCACCCCTCGCTACGCACTTGCACCGATCGATCGTTGCCCTGCTACCGATCGATCGGTCGCTACGACATTTTCGGGTAAACTCCATTTTTTTGGCACAAAACTACCAAATAAACCAATACATCTTAAACCAAAGGCATCCCAACAACTTATCACCACAAAAACCTCTAAAACCATACCCCAACCACATACAACACATACTCAAAACAAACCCACCTAAAATACTTCAAAAATCATCCCATTTCCAAACCATCAAAACTTTAGGAAGGGTTCCATACCTCTTGAGGACTCCAAATCCTACAATAAATCCCACAAACAAGACTTTTGTGAAGATTCCTCCTTCCTCCTTGGCCAAATTTCGAAAAAAGGGAAGTGGTAGGGTTTGAGAGTGAATTTGGGGATTTTAGAGTGATGTGGAAAGTGAGGTAAAAAGAGGGTATAGTGGGGTTAAAAGGGGTTATGTAGATTAATTAAAATTGTACCCCAAAATTAACATGATATATAAAATGCCCAACATGGTATTTTAAAAGCATTTTACAAAAATGCAACAAACTTCCTCTAACTTCATATCTTCCTCATAATTAACACCCAATACAATTAAATCATGTTAACACCCCATTTTCTAACATGCATAACATACACCCTGAAATGCAACCCCGGGTCACGCCTATCATGTGACTAAGCATTTCAACATGATAATTAATTTCAACACATAAATTAATTATCAACATAATTAATCATATAAACATCATTAATGCTCAAATTGCATATAATTAATTTCGGGGTATCACAATGCATAATACCCAAAATATATCATTTTATAAGTTTGATAGATAGCCAAAGACTCAACCGAGAATCCCATTTTATTAAACTTTGGCTCCAACCAATCCATTTTAAAAGTATGGCGTTCCCATTGGAATGTAGACATTGCCTCGGAAATGGGCCACTTAAACCTCGATTCCAAAATCCCGACATTTTTCCAAAATTTCAAAAAAACAAAGGGAACAGGGCCGCGATTGATCGGCGCCAAGCCGCGATCGATCGCCATACCCTACTGCCCGAAAAAAGTCACGCCGCGATCGATCACCCGAATTCGCGATCGATCGCCAAGTACCCGGCGATCGATCGCCCTCTTCTCGCGATCGATCGCCGCTACTGCTCATCATCCTCTCAAATCAGCAACATGTCGCGATCGATAAGCGCCAAGCCGCGATCGATCACGACATGCGGGTTTCCGAAAAATTCGAGCTTCCATGGTGTTTTTCACAGCCAAACTCAAAACCAACACCCCTAACTTCCTCAACACATCCATTACACCATTTGTAACCAATAAAAACACTAAAAACTCAACTTTGAATTTTTCTCAAAATCCCCCAAATTCCATAACCAATTCAAAACCCATCCAAACTCTACAATACCACTACCAAATCGAAGACAAAGGTGAGGGGAAGATTAATACCTAATTATCTTCGAGAAATCCGGCTCCCGAGCCAAGCTACCAACAATTTTCTCCAAGGGAAGAAGAGGGGAGATGGGGGAAGGCTTTGGGCGAAGAGAGAGAGAAGAGATGGAAGGTTTTTGTGCCAAATGAAGGAATAACGAGTCTACTTGGTATATATAGTACTAAAACTTGAAAATACCAATCCTTCCACAAATACATCATGACTCATTAAAAATTCTTCTGTTTTCAAAAATTACCTCCCTATCTCAAATTCCATTACCAGCCCCAGTACAAAGTACTCCGGACCTCAAATCCCATCAAAGACCAAATTCCAAGGTTATCACCACGACGAGAATACAATCTCATCCCTTGGATCCAATGACTCCAAATACCGGATTTAAAATTCCCGGGAGTCCCAAAACCACAATTAATTCATAATTGCCACAAATAAAATCCTTAAAGGAATACTCCCACACCGAGATTAACACCGTTAATCCCCGGGCATCACATGCACGCAATTATTTATTGAATTGCTAAATGAACTTAGAATATGTTAGTATATTATAATGGTGCATGATATGTATGTGGACTTGGTTGGGGAAAACTAGACATTATATGGAATAATGTAAAGAATTTTATTATTGGCATGCTTTGCTATGGTGATAAGTGGGTTTTTCCCCTACACGTTTGATTACATGCACTAGATGCTTGGAATAATACACTAATAACGGGTTAAGGGCACTGGGGTCCTTACAGAAGCAGTACGTCAGTGGTCTGCTGATGTGACTAGAAATAGACACATCTATTGCGTTTAATTGGTTACGATTTGGTATGTTTTGATGGATAATTTGATACATATGCTACCTAATCGTATATTTGTGTAATTGTAGGTTGATCAAAGAAATCGAGCTAACTAAGGCGAATAAAGGTCAAGAAAAGCTTTGGAGCTAATAAGGACTCAATATAGATCAAGAAAAGGCTAAAAATGTAATTTTAGTAGAGGCGATCAACCGCATGGAGGAGGCAATCGATCGCCTATGGACAGAAAGTTGAGCAGCAAAAATTACGAAGCAGCGATCGATCACGAGGAGTAGGCGATCGAAAGCCCACTGGAGCCAAGCAATCGATCGCGAGAAAAGTGGCAATCGATCGCCAGCGGTGTTTTGGAAAGATTGGGGACTTGATTTCTTTCCTTCCTACATAGGCTCTAACCTACCCTATCAGCCTCCACACCTCTTGATACTCGAAAATTAGTCTCTTTTGGAGAGGATTCAGACCTGAGAATGCAATTTTTGAATTTTTAGAATAATTTTCTTTCACTTTTTGTAAAAGACGCTCGAAGAACGAAGACGGAATCAACAAGCCGTAATCGTGCTTCGCTTTAAGAACTTTCTTTTCTATTGATTGTTTGATGTTTTTAATACAATTTTTGTTAGTGTTCGGGATGTGCACTCTTTTCTTTGACATGCAGGGTTTTACAGGAGGTACATTAAGGATTTCGCTAAGATAGCTACACCTTTGTGTAAGCTATTACAAAAGGATGTTCCTTTTGAGATGGATGAAGCAAGCAAGAGGGCTTTTGATCGACTGAAGGAGTCATTTTTCTACCCCCATCATACAACCACCCGACTGGAGTAAGCCTTTCGAGATCATGTGCGATGCCAGTGACTATGCGGTTGGTGCTGTTTTAGGCCAAAAAGAGGGAAAAACATCACATGCCATCTACTATGCCTCAAAGACCTTGAATGATTTGAGTCAACCAATGATTGGGTGTCATCAAGGTAATGAATGGATGTTAATGGTGTGGCAATTAAGTGGGAATACAATTAGGAGTAAGGTGATTCAATGTAGGAGGATTTTAATTTGAATCCCTAAACTTTGGCCATATGATTGAATAAGATAATTGAATGGTAATGTCATGATTTGATCATTCAATTAAATGGATACCAAGATTTGGGCATGTCACTTGAATGAGTCAATTAAATGAGGCAAAATGAATAAAGAATTTTGAGTGTTTAGTGTATGAGAATTATTTGACCAATACCAAAACTTATGCCCTTTAATGACACAATTTGAGCAATGTACTAAATGTCGTTAATTGAGATTGAATGGTGGTTGAATGGATTTGAATGGTGGCATGATTGAGTAATACAATTGAATGACCTTGAATGACTAATGTCATGATTTTAGCAAGACAATGATGACTCTCATGATTTGAAAAAGAAATTGATTAGGCAAATTTTGGGGTCTTCACATTATATGTAACAAAGAAGACATGTAATATATTATATTTATATTTATTTTATTGTATTCTTATATAATAGTATAATATCATATAAATATAATGATTTGGATAATTAAAGTAATAGAAACAAATAAACTTAACTAACGAAAGGAATGACAGCTTTAATAAGTTGGCTTCCTCACCACTTTCCTCCGTCTTCTTTCCTCTTGCCATTTTCTTCCTAGTCAGCCACCATTCACTCAGAATTGTACACAAAAGGATCACCACAAGACTTTCCCTCTCACATTTTCAACACTTATTTGCCCACTTTCTTCCTCCAATCATGTCTTCTCCAGTCAAAAATGGTGTGTTCTTCATTTATCTTTTAGTTTTTTTTTTACCAACTTCATTTTATATGCAGAACTTTTGTCTTCGTTTTTGTGGATCTGGGATTCTTGAAATTTAATTAATAAATTATTCAATCCATGATTCTTTGGAAGTCGGCTTGAATTGATGGAAAAAATGGTACCTTTTGCCCTGCCCTCAATTTCGTGTGTGGTTTCCATTTAAATTATTTACCAAGTTAGCTGCAGGTGTGTAGATAAAGCTTAGTGGTAAGTAGCTGGATGTAGTAAAGTCTGATTTAAGTGGTTTGACATAATATTCAAGGGGAAAAAATTGTAATTAATTTATTTACTCGTATTTAGGTGCTACAGAATTAGAGGAACATCGCCTTCTTCTTTTGTTTTTGTGTTTTATTGTTTTTGATGGGGGTTCGTATGATAAAGTACACATATCCATGAATTACTATTGAGATTGATTTTTTTCCCAATTTTCCACGTGTAAATTTGTCTATTCTATTTAATGCTTCTCAAATATTTTGTTTTTGGAAGTTGTATAGAGTTGAAACATACGTCCATGAATCTTGATGCGAATAGATTAGTATGTGGATGCTGCGATTGTGTTCATGAAAGTGTGAATTTCTGAATGTTTTTAATATTTGTTATTGATTCATCAACTTAATGAAAATTATAGCAGATGATGGAGACTTGGAGAAAGGTATATCCAGTCCAACAACAAACCAAAACCCATTGGCTGAGCCTTCGCCATCACCGTCCTCGTCTACTGCTCCAGCTCTGGTTCTATCAAATTCAGGGAAGAGAATTGACCAATCAGGCAAAAAGAAATATGTAAAACAGGTGACTGGTCGTCATAATGACACCGAGTTGCATTTGGCAGCTCAAAGAGGTGATCTTGTTGCGGTGAAGCAGATATTGGATGATATTGATTCTCAAATGGTGAAAACTCTGAGTGGAGCAGATTTTGATATAGAGGTTGCTGAAATCAGGGCATCAGTTGTTAATGAGGTGAATGAGCTTGGAGAGACAGCATTATTCACCGCATCTGACAAAGGGCATATTAATGTGGTTAATGAGCTTCTCAAGTTCTCGAATAAGGAAACACTTACTAAGAAGAACAGATCATTATTTGATCCTCTGCATATAGCTGCAAGTCAAGGACACCACGGTGATGGTTTTATTTCACTTGAGAAATTATTGCATTTATTTAACGAGTTCTTGAAATTTATTTAAAAATCTCATCATGTCATGGTTTATTTGTTTGCCAAAAAAAAATAAAAAAAAATAGAAAGAGCATAATCCGAGCATCAAAATTGCACGCCTAAATTTGAATTCTTTCAATTGATCTTCAGTCTTGTCCAACTTCCCATCTGTAATGAAACAGAATTTTATTCTTTGAGATTTTCTTTCAGCATTTGACAGATTTTGTTTTTGTGCCTTGCATTGATGTTGCTTCACAATATTGTAGAGATTGTGCAAGTACTGTTAGATCATGATCCTGGCCTAATTAAAACAATTGGTCCTGCAAATGCAACTCCTCTCGTAACTGCGGCTTCAAGAGGCCATAGTGCTGTGGTTAACGAACTTTTATCAAAGGATTGCAGCTTGCTAGAAATTTCTAGATCAAATGGAAAAAATGCATTACACTTTGCTGCCAGACATGGGCATGTTGACATTGTGCAGGCATTGCTAGACAAAGATTCACAATTGGCTCGAAGGACAGACAAAAAAGGACAAACAGCATTGCATATGGCTGTGAAGGGGGTTAACGGCGAAGTTGTGAAATTACTTCTAGATGTTGATGCAGCTATTGTGATGCTGCCTGACAAATTTGGAAATACGGCCTTACATGTAGCCACGAGGAAAAAACGACCAAAGGTATATTATGAATTATCTCCCAACTTTAAGAAAATATTGATTTCTGTTTCACTCTTCCTGTTAATATGATTAAATCCAATCCATCTTTTTTACGAGTTCAAGATGCTAGATAAATATGCTCTTGTTGAGATATACCACATCATATTCTTCTGGATTTTTGAAAGATCCTTACATGAGTTTTAATCTTTTAAAAAATTGGATGTGCTCTTGTTGAGACATACCATCCATATGAAGATAGGCTTCCCACATCCAAGAACTCATATTCTCGTTATTGCTGTGTCAAGTTACTGCAATATTATTTGTAACTTGTTGTACAAGGAAACTTTACTATTTTACGAATGGCAAAATTTTGTTAGCTTTTTTAATTCTCCATATAAATGTCATTGTTTTATAACTTTGCTTAATAGGTTTCTGAAGTGTCCTGTGTCTTTTACAATTCAAAATTTTCTTTGATTAAACTGTACTCCTGAAGCATGTGTCTGTGTGCACCTCCTAAATTTACTATTTGATTGATGTATTTATGTTTTCTTTGGTGATTCTTGATTCCCTGCAGATAGTCAATGAGTTATTACGTCTACCTGATACCAATGTGAATGCACTAACCCGAGACCACAAGACTGCTCTAGACATTGCGGAAGATCTTCCACTATCTGAAGAATCCTCCGAGATAAAGGAATGCCTATGTCATTATGGTGCAGTGCGAGCCAATGAGTTGAATCAACCCAGAGATGAGCTGCGTAAAACTGTCTCTCAAATAAAAAAAGATGTTCACATTCAGCTTGAACAAACAAAGAGAACAAATAAAAATGTACATGGAATTGCTAAAGAGCTTCGAAAACTACATCGAGAAGGTATAAATAATGCCACCAACTCCGTGACTGTGGTAGCTGTGCTTTTCGCAACAGTTGCCTTTGCAGCCATTTTTACGGTGCCTGGTGGGGACGAAGACAATGGAATGGCAGTGGTTGTGAGCAGTATTTCCTTTAAAATCTTCTTTATTTTCAATGCCATTGCGCTTTTCACGTCCTTGGCCGTTGTTGTGGTTCAAATTACCCTGGTTAGAGGTGAGACAAAGGCTGAAAGACGTGTAGTAGGAGTTATCAACAAACTGATGTGGTTGGCTTCTGTATGTACATCAGTGGCATTTATGGCGTCTTCTTATATAGTGGTTGGCCGGAAAAACGAGTGGGCTGCAATATTGGTTACAGTTGTTGGAGGAGTTATAATGGCTGGAGTTCTTGGAACAATGACTTATTATGTAGTGAGGTCCAAGAAGATTAGATCCATGAGGAAGAAAGAGAAATATGGTCGGAGTGGCTCCAACTCATGGCATCACTCCGAAATTTCTAATTCAGATATTGACCCAATTTACGCACTCTGATGAATGAAAATAAGGTCTGTAGTCATGGGACTCGGGCAGGATTCACTGTGTACATTTGAATTCGGTACTAAACTGTTGAAAATGAACCGAGCTATAGGTACGAGAAGTTGGCTTATATCTTTATAATAATTGTGTCTGAAATATGGAATATATACAATACATATGCGTATCAAGGGCTAACATCCAATCTTCCTTTGGTTAAAGGGATTGTGTTGGATTTTAGTTAGTGTGTTGTGTGTGTATTGCTTTCAGTTTCTTGAAAACCTGCTTGGGGCTCTTATCTAAGTACACAAAAGTATTATGGCTCAAATAATTCTGAGGAGATTGTAGGATTTGCTGGGATCACAGTGTCAAAAATATCATTGAATTACACATCTGTGAATCAAAACCTATAGTTTTTAAGCTATCAAAACCTTTAGTTTTTTAATAATTTTCCTACATGTTTTAGTTTGACTTCAAGATGATAACATTTAGTCGGTAATTTCTGCAATGTTTTCGTATTAAAAGATTACTCTAAAATGAATTACTATTTTTATTTATTTTTCGTTAAAATAATATTAAGATATTAATATATAAACACACAAGAAATACGTTCTGAAAATATAATGACAAATCAGATTACTGATGGGTTGGGCTTTGTCATTTGTCCCACATTGGTGGGATATGAATTTTGGGGCAAGGCTTTGACTATAAAAGGAGGTTTATGCCTTCAGTTTTAAGTACACCAGTCAATAGCTTGTCTAGCAACTTTTGGCTTTAGATATATTTCTCTCTTGTTTTAGAATCTAGTAAAAGTCTTAGTATGCTCTGTGGTTGCAGCTGTGTCTGAGCTTCCACATCAAAAAGGATTTTACTAGATGTCTTTGTTGTAAGGGGAGGGGTGTGAGTGATAAAGTGTGGCTAGTGGGAAAAGCTTTGTGGGTGTGTTTGGGGTGAGAAGAGAAATTATGTGGTTGTAATAATTTTCATATAGTGTATTTTCTTCTCTGGTCCTGGTGGTTTTTTCTCCTGATTTGGGAGTTTTCCACGTTAAATCCTTGTGTTGTTATTATTTCTCTTTTATCTTGCTTTCCCATTAAAAGGTGCATCCCGGGGGGGGGGGGGGGGGGGGGTGTGAATTTGGAGGGTCAAATTCCCAACAAGTGGTATCAGAGCCTGGGTCTTTTTGCGGCGGTGGAGCTTTGGTGTGGTAGGCGAATACGTAGTGACTAAGGAGGTTCTGTCTAGGAAAATTGGTATTTAAGTGGGACCATTGTGACCCCACCAATTTACTTGGGAACCTTGAAGTTCTGTCTAGGAAAGATCGAGATCCTCTCTTTCCTGGGAGCTTACTTAGTGTGTACTATTCAGGTCTACGGTAAAATTCATCAAAGTATTAGAAGATGTCGGGAAGCAGAGTTTCAAATGCAGTCAGATTTGATGTGGAGAAATTTGATGGGAAAATCAACTTTGGCTTGTGGCAAGTGCAAGTCAGGGATGTGTTGATTCAGTCTGGTTTACACAAGGCGTTGAAGAACAGAGTATTCCCTGAAAGCATCAGTGATACTAGTTCGACTGGTGGAACGACTAGTGCAACAGGTAAAGCTGGAATGAGCAATGAAGATTGGGAGGATCTGGATTTGAGAGCAGCAAGTGCTATCCGTCTGTGCCTGGCCAAAAATGTTCTTGCAAATGTGCATGGAATGTCTACGACGAAGGAACTCTGGGAAAAACTGGAAGAGTTGTATCAGACAAAGGGCGTCTCAAATCGGGTGTATCTGAAAGAGCAGTTTCATACATTGCGAATGAATGAAGGTACTACTATTTCAGATCATTTAAGCGTTCTCAATGGCATTGTTTCAGAGCTGGAATCCATTGGAGTTAGAATTGATGATGAGGATCAGGCCTTGAGACTCATCTGGTCTCTTCCACGTTCGTATGAGCACATGAAGCCGATACTGATTCATGGAAAGGAGAAAATCATTTTCTCAGAGGTTACTGGTAAGCTTCTTTCCGAAGAGAGGAGACTTGGCGGGAGTAACGGTTCACATGAAAGTTGTGATGACCAGGGATTATAGATGTTAATCCCGGGGTGTTAATAACCTCTAAAGTTGTTTTACGTAGCGATTTGGAGTTTAATCGCGGTGTTGGGCCTTCTGGGCTCGTCTATTTGAGTAGTTGGGATCGTGGGATCTCGAGGTTGAGATTGTATTCTCATTCGGGTGAAAACCTGTGAGTTGGGTTTTTAATGCGTCTCGGGATCTCGGGTGCTTGGTGTGGGCACCGGTAGGGGGTTTTTGAGTTAGAGAGAGAGTTTTTGAAAACAGATGATTTTTAATGAATCATGATGTATTTGTGGGGCTATTAGTATTTCGGGGTATTTTTGCTATAAATACCAGTTGAGCCCGAGATTTTAATTATCGGAGCCATTTTCCTCACCTTCTCTCTCTCTCCTCGCGCACACCGGTTTCCCGATCCCCTTTTGACCCCGCGCATAAAAGGCCACCGCCCGCCGCCGTCCGGCCGCCGTTCGGCGCGTGCCACCCGCCGTTGGAATCGTCTCTTCCAGGCGCTTCTATACGTACCAACAATTCGAAGTTTCGTCGAGAATCGAGCTCGGATTTCTGCAGAAAACGCTAGGGTTCGTCACTGATTTTCTGTCCGATTTTGTGGCCCGATTTTGGTACGTTTTTGGGGCTTTTCTCCCGATGTTTTAGGGGCGTTTTTGTGCTGCTTTTGAGTCGTATATTTCATACTTTCATGGGTCGAAATTTGTTGCTTATGGATTCGATTTTTGAACGCTGATTTTGTGAATTTAGGGTTCGAAATTTGGGTTTTTGGTATGAGGATGATGATTCTTGTTGTTATTCGATTAATTCATGTTTAAATGAATTATGATGCTTAATTGGGATCAAATTGAGATGTATGGTTCGAAATTGCCCTAATTTGGTGAGGGTTTGATTTCGATTTTGGGGGTTTTGGCTATGGGTTGATGATTCATGTTAGGGATCGTTTATTACATGTTTTAGATGATTTATGATGTTTGGTTGGGTTCGAATCGTGATGCTAGGGTTCGAATTATTGAAGTTGTTCTTCAGCAATTTTTCGATAGTCTCATTTGTTCCCTCCCTACATGTACCCTGCCCCGGGTCTTTTTAAAGGTTAATTGTCGTGTGTTGACAATATTTTGAGGGTTATGGGTGTGCTTGAGCATGGGTTGCATGTTCGTAAATAATTGTGAATTATTTATCGTGTTAGCACATCATTCCTCGAGACATGGAACTCGAGCAAGGTTTGGCTCGGACTTCGAGGATTTAAGGTACGTTTAGCGTACGAGCATAACTTAAATGATGTTTTACAAGTATGATGCATGATTTAAAATACATGAAATGCTTTACTATGGCACCGTGACTTGGTTACGTTATGTTGCATCACATGGTGAAATGCTTGGTGCCGCTATGAAGCGAGCAAACGATGGGTGTGGTCGCTACGGAGCGAACACCAGTAGTATGACGCTACTTTGAAGTAAGAAATGAAAATGTGGTGCTGATTAGATATCTAGGATATCTGTATTTTATTCCCTATTGGTAATGAATAGGAACAGAGACGTAGTTAATCAGAGAAGTGATTAACTAGTATCGGAAGTTAAGGAAGTCCCAATATGATATCTAGAATTACGATAATTGCTAGATAAAGAAAGATGTTATGAAATGTTGTTAATGCGAAACTGGTTAGGGTTAACCAATATGATGATTAACTGCATATTCAAGATTTGATGATTTATCTGTTTTGAGAACAGGGTTATTACAGGGGTACGCTAGGATGAGGATGATACCATCCAGGAAGTGTCACATATGTTCCACAATATTTACATTTTCGTAAATTATGTATTATGTCATTATGATCATGAAATTGTGGAATTGGTATGCTCACCCCGTTGGGGGCTGTCTCTGTTGGGACAGGTGAACAGGTACATCGATGGCTTTGGAGATGAGCTCGAGCTGTTGATTGGATGTACTCCCAGGATTGTGGTACCAGGGCTTGATGGAGCACGGTATCGTATAGAGTACCTATATACCCATGATGATTTTATACATATTTATGATGCTCGCATGTGAGCACGATTATACTTGTATATGGGTTGTATGTAAAGGCATGAGCCTTTCTCTCTTTCATTCTATGTTGCATGCAATTAGAAGTAGAATTGCTAAATGTTAAGAGAGTCATTGGTGTATTATGTGGGTGTTGAAACCCACTTTTGTCGTCATATGTGTGGTGTCTTCCCTGGCTGGGAATTTACTTGTATTACTGCTTTCTGATGAGTATTATGTGTTCCCTGGCCGGGAATTATGTTATGTGCTGTGCTCTTTTTTTTGGGATAGCTCTATTTATGGGGAGACTCTGCCCAAATTTTTATAAAAGTTCACAATGTGAAAAATGGCACCAAGAGGTTGGTAAAGGGCAATCATATGAGTCTTTTATTGTTAGGATGATGATCTTACAACATTGAGTATTAAAGGAAGTTTTGTAATTGACATTCAATGGTAAAGTATCATCTGAGCTTCCCGATTGACTTTTTATAGAAAGCATGTACCACACATAGTGGTTAATACACTAATCAAGGGTTAAGGGCTTGGGGTCCTTACATTAGTGGTATCAGAGCAGTGGTTGCTCATTGGGGCTGTTGAGGGCCTAGGAAGTTATTGATAGCACATATTTATGCATGAGGGCATTAATGTTATACGACATGACTAATTGTTTATGTGTTTATATGATATGAAAAGTGGTATTGCTAACCATTGTGGTTGCAGGAATCGTGTGGAACACGATAGGATGGCATTAATAGCGATGTCTAACACTCTATATGCTACGTGCTAAGGAACCTGATTTTGAAGAAAATCAGGGAAAAGAAAGATATGATGTATTGTCTGATGACAGACTGGGTAGACAACCGACAGTGGAATACTTCGGTATGGTCTCAATTATTATTGAATATACTAATGCGTTTGTTCATGTAATGTTCAAGCAAGGAAGGTGCGTAAGAAACGTACGGGCATCAAACGGTAACATATTCTTAAACTATGACTTTGCATTGATTGCATAAGTGTTTATGATGATGATTATGATAAGTAAGTTAAGATGATGATGTTTATGATAAGTAAAGATGATATGATGTTTATGATGATGATTATGATAAGTAAGTTAAGATGATGATGTTTATGATAAGTAAAGATGATATGATGTTTATGATGATGATTATGATAAGTAAGTTAAGATGATGATGTTTATGATAAGTAAAGATGATATGATGTGTAGGGTCTACCTACCTTAACATCAGTTTAATAACGTATTATGAACTAAACATGCATTAGAGACATCTTAGAGTTCTGGTTGTTATGTGAGCTCAATGTAATTACAGGCCAAAATGAAACTTCAATAATTAGTTAATTACATTCCCCAAAAAGAATGTTATGGCTAACAAAAATCCTGTATCTATCTTCTTATGTTCCTCAGCTCACCATCTCAACCCGGCCCTTAGTCTCGATCCAAAAGTGTACCTACAGGAACAACCCATCGTGAGCATGTACATCATGAGATAAAGGCATATAAATAATGCATGGGAATAATTGATAACATATACTTCCTGTTTAATAGTACTATCCTTCCTTGGTTGTCCCTGTGTCATAATTACGTATATGATCATTAGTTCAAGACATGAATGAATAACATCGTACTTCGTATAAGAGCTCACAACAATCCATGTTAATTAGAAATGGGACTGTCCGGGTACTATTATGACAGCGGCACAATTGGCCCCCCTCGCTCGACATAACTCATCTTATGATACCCATCGCTACGCCTTGATAGCGGATGTATCCCTTATTCAGCGGATGATACCCATCGCTACACATAGCGGATGTACCCCATCGCTCAGCGGATGATACCCATCGCTACACATAGCGGATGTACCCCATCGCTCAGTTATGTGAGCGGCAAGACCTTCCTCGCTTGCCCATAATAGTCACCGGACATTCGACCACTCTAAGTAGCATAGTCAACATGTATTATCATCTTATAAGCATCATCATTCCAAACATCATCACCGTATCGTAATTGTTATCGTAACGTCATATCATCTTCGTTTATCACAATATCATCATCAATAATCATCATAATCATCATCATAAACACTTACACAATTTAATGTATAGTCATAGTTGAGGAATATGTTACCGTTGATGCCCGTACGTTTCTTACGTACCTTTTCAAAATGTGGCGAAGTCGTAGTACTTTATCGTCTCGAAGTTGTGGGTCCTTGGGATGGTTCTACACAACCATACAATTCAATATTAGAAGCTAATCATAGTCCAATATTCAAAATTCCCACAAAAATGCCAAAAATACACTTTTGTGTGTCTCGCGATCGATCGCCATCAAGCCCCGATCGATCGCGAGAACACACTGTCTCGCCCAACAATTTTGCACAATCCGCGATCGATCGCGGAGCTAGCGCCGATCGATCGCGGCCTCGCCGATCGATCGCGCCAAGCTCGCGATCGATCGCTGAGGCTTACTGCCTCAGCCCTGCTGCTCGCGATCGATCGCGAGCGGACGCCGATCGATCGCCGAGCTGCGGGAAATCGAGATTCGGGCACTATTCACCCTTCTCCTTCCCAAATCCAAACAAACCCACATAACTCAACAACAACCATACCCAACTACTCAAAACCAACAATACCCATCATAAAACCATTAAAAATCAAACATCCCACCAAGAATCACACTAACCCAAACAAACCCATTTCAAACCCTTTTTAAAACCCTTCCAAAACTTAACACACACTTCATGAACATCAATAAGTGCTATATAAACATCATAGGCACTAAATCTTACCAAGAAATGCAAGGATGAAGCTTTCACAAGAATTTCTTCCCACCTTTAGGGTTAATTTCGAAAATGGGGAAAGGGAATTTGGGAAAGGGGTTTTGGGAGGTTGAGTGTAAAAGTGAGGTGGGGTAAAAGTGGTGGGTTATGTCTTACTTTTAATTTGTACCCCAATAACAACATGATGTATTTAAAATACATTAACATGATAAGCATTTACAATTGTAATTAACTTCATTAAACTCACATCATCCTCATACTTAAAATTAACATCCTTAAATCATGTTACTTCTTCATTTCCCAAACATGGCTTAAACATCATAATAAATCATCATATAAACATAATTAATGTTCGAGTTACCATCAATTAATTTCGGGGCATTACATTACTCCCCTACTTATAAGATTTCGTCCTCGAAATCGCATGCACTTACCCAAAAGAAACTAAACATAAATCATACCAGAAAATAGTTCCGGGTAGTGCTGCACCATATGCCGTTCCGTCTCCCACGTAGCCTCCTCGACACCCCGGCGATCCCACTGAACTTTGACCATTGGTATTATCTTACTTCGTAACCTGCGATCCTCACGATCAAGGATTCTAACCGGTCGTTCAACATAGGATACATCTGAACTCAACTGAACCTCCGAAGGCTGCAATACATGAGACGGATCGGGTTCATACTTCCTCAACATGGAAACGTGGAAAACGTCATGAATACCGGATAAGGACGGTGGTAGAGCCAAACGGTAGGCCAAGGTACCGATACGTTGTAATATCTCATACGGTCCCACATATCTCGGTGATAATTTTCCCCGCATACCAAAACGAACCACACCCCTGAAGGGTGAAATTTTCAAGAAAACTTTATCTCCGACTTGGAATTCTAGCGGTCGTCGCCGCTTATTGGCATAGGCCGCTTGTCTATCTTGGGCCGCTTTCATCTTTAAGCGTATCGTCTTTATCTTCTCTTCCATATCTCTAATCATATCCGGCCCTCCAACCGCCTTACTAGTCAAGTCCTCCCAATACAGCGGTGATCTACATCGTCGTCCGTACAGAGCTTCAAAAGGGGCCATTTGAATGCTCGCCTGATAGCTGTTATTGTAGGAGAACTCTACCAGTGGTATAGATTCTTGCCACGGAGTGTCAAACTCCAAAACACATGCCCTCAGCATGTCTTCGAGCGTCTGTATGGTACGCTCTGTCTGACCGTCTGTCTGAGGGTGATAGGCTGTACTCAGTCTTACCTCTGTGCCCAAAGCTGTTTGGAGACCCTCCCAAAAATGAGAAGTGAACCTCGGGTCTCTGTCAGACACTATCGAAACCGGAATGCCATGCAACCTTACCACATCCCGCACATAGAGTTGGGCCATCTTTAAGTATGTGAAGGTCATACTGTAAGGGATGAAATGGGCCATCTTTGTCAGCCTGTCTACGATCACCCAGATCGCATCAAATCCAGAGGCTGACCTTGGCAAGTGGGTCACGAAGTCCATAGATATATGCTCCCACTTCCACTTAGGTACCTCCAAGCTCTTCAGCTCGCCGCCAGGCCTCTGCCTTTCCGCCTTTACTTGCTGGCAGATTAAACATCTCTTAACAAAACTGATTACATCACGCTTCATGCGTCTCCACCAGAATTGACCACTCAGGTCCTTATACATCTTCCTTCCTCCTGGGTGAATACTGAACCGACTACTGTGAGCTCGTTCCAATATTCCTTTACGTAACTCTGGTGCATCTGGGACTACCCATCGGTTGCCCAGTCTTAATGAATCATCTTCAGCCACTCTAAACTTTGTTGGCTGACCTCGAAGTGCTATTGATAACCATCTCTGAACCTCATCATCCGACTTCTGGGCTTCCCTGATTGCCTCAAATACGTCTGGCTCGGCCAGTAAGGTCGACACTCGAACCGGCGACGTGTCCACATCAAAATCATAGCCTAAATGGCAGTAAGAAGTCATCATGGCCGACAAGCTCATAGTATCCTCAGCGGTGTTCTTCACCTTTCGGCTTAAGGCATCTGCTATCATATTCGCTTTACCCGGATGGTACTCTATCTCACAATCATAATCTTTGAGCAAGTCCATCCATCTTCGTTGTCTCATATTCAGTTCTGCTTGGGTGAATAAGAATTTCAAACTCTTATGGTCTGTAAAGATGGTAAACGTCGTACCATAAAGATAATGACGCCAAATCTTCAAGGCGAAAATGATGGCTGCCAGCTCCAGGTCATGGACTGGGTATCTGGTCTCATGAGGCTTCAGCTGCCTCGAAGCATAAGCCACCACATGCTTGTCTTGCGTCAACACACAACCCAAACCTTGCAATGATGCATCCGTATACAAAGCAAACTTCTTATCCTCAGAAGGAATTACTAACACTGGCGCTGTCGTCAAGCGACGCTTCAACTCTTGGAAGCTCTCCTCACAAGCTTCGGACCAATAGAACGGAACTCCCTTCTGAGTCAGCTGGGTCAACGGTTTAGCGATCTTAGAGAATCCTTCGACAAAACGTCGGTAATAGCCCGCTAAACCGAGGAAACTTCTTATCTCGGGCACCGAAGTGGGTGCAGCCCACTCCATAACAGCTTCAATCTTACGGGGATCCACAGATATACCACGGCTGGATATTACATGACCCAAGAACACCACACTGTCCAGCCAAAACTCGCACTTGCTAAGCTTGGCATATAATTGATGATCCCTAAGGATCTGAAGTACTGTCCTCAAGTGCTCAACATGTTCTTCTTCAGTCCGAGAGTAGATGAGTATATCGTCAATGAAAACTATGACGAATTGATCCAAATATGGCTGGAACACCTTGTTCATCAAACTCATGAAAACAGCCGGGGCATTTGTCACCCCAAAAGGCATGACTAGGAATTCATAGTGCCCATACCTAGTCCTGAAGGCAGTCTTTTGAACGTCATCTTCCCTTACTCGAATCTGATGGTACCCCGACCTCAGATCAATCTTACTGTAGAGCCTCGTACCCTGCAACTGATCAAATAAATCATCGATCCTCGGAAGTGGATACTTATTCTTTACTGTGGCTTTGTTCAGCTGTCTGTAGTCGATGCACAAACGCATCGAGCCATCTTTCTTCTTGACAAACAAAACTGGTGCACCCCAGGGCGATACGCTAGGTCGTATATAGCCCTTGTCAAGGAGTTCTTGCAACTGAACCTTTAACTCCTTTAACTCTGTTGGTGCCATTCTGTACGGGGCACGAGAAATGGCTGACGTCCCCGGTAATAATTCGATTCCAAACTCGACCTCTCTCGCCGGTGGGAATCCAGGAATCTCTTCAGGAAATACATCAGGAAATTCCGCCACTACGGGCACATCTTCAACCTTTAATCCTTCCTTCTTTCCAGAAATATCAATAGCATAAATGAGATATCCTGTATGGCCTCGTTCCAATAATTGTGTCATCTTGACCGCGGATATTAACGGAATCTTTGAACGAGAACCATCTCCATAGAACGTCCACTGAACTCCTTCACCAGATCTGAATCGGACAGTCCTTTGTCTGCAGTTCACAACCGCTTGGTACCTATTCAAAACGTCAATACCCAATATACAGTCAAAGTCTGACATTCCCAGAACGATCAAATCCGACCTTAACTTGTTATCCTCAAAATAAATGAGGCCATCATAGACAATCTGATCAGCAATCAAACTTCTTCCAGCGGGTGTCGAGACTACAAGAGGCGTGGGCGACGGAGCAGTGCATAAGTGGTGTCTTTCCACAAAACTCGTCGACACAAAGGAGTGTGACGCACCTGTGTCGATCAATATAAAGGCAGGGTGCGTAAATAAAAGACACGTACCCGCTATGACTTCTTCCGGAGCCGCTGTAGCCTGCTCCCTTGTCAATGCATACACTTGTCCCTGAGGTGGCCCCGTAGGCTGACTTCCAAACTGCCTCGGTACATATGGGGGCCTGTGTGGCGCTGCTCTGTCAGTCGACCTCCCAGTAGAATTCTGCTGCCTTCCCCTGTTGGGACATTGTCGAGCAAAGTGGCCTCTCTCGCCGCAAACATAACATCCGACACAATTCTTCGTCAAATGGGGCTGTCCACAAAGAGAGCATTGTACCTCTCCAACACTGCCTCCTCCCCGAGACTGTCCTCCTCTTGATGGAGCGTCATTCCTACGGTTTCCCTTCCATCGGTTATCGGGCCTCCTTCCACTGAATCTGGACGCCGAAGTGTTCCCCCCAGGCTTGAACCGATCACCCCTTGGCCTTAAATTGTCGGGAGTAGATCTCTGAGGGGGTGCTGGAGGTGGTACAGCATCAGGGTATGCACCAACCCCTAGTTCGGCCAACTCCGCCCGGTTAAGTGCATCATCAAAGCAAGTGGGGCCATATGTAATCACCCTATCGTAGAGTTCTGGCCTCAAGCCCTTCATAAAGTTCCTCATTTTTGCTTGAGTGTCGGCAGCGATATGAGGCACATATCTGAGTAGAGAACAGTAGTGGAGGGCATAATCTGACACCGGCATGGTACCTTGCTTCAACCTATTAAACTCATCTTCTTTAGCTTGACGGGCAGCCGCTGAGAAGTAACGGGCCAGGAATCTTGTTCTGAACAGTTTCCAGTTTACTTCTTGACCTTGTGCCTCTTGTTCAATCACGGTGGTCCTCCACCACATCAGTGCTTTCTTGGCTAGCTGGAACTCTGCCAGCCTTATCCAGGCTGTCTTTGCACACGGGGCTGCCACAAATATTTGTTCTATCCTTTCTAGCCATTCTTCGGCTCGCTCCCCTGTCTCAGTCCCTTCGAATGTCGGGGGCCGATATGCTAGAAACTGAGTCAGACTCAATTCTCCCGGTAATAGCTGTTGTTCGGACGGCTCCTCGCCTAGGGCTGGCGGGGGCAGGGGATTCGTGCGCCCCGCACTAGCGTTCACACTTACAGCATCACCAATGTCGATATTTGCTGCCATACTGCAACACAAGGGTTAACAACAAAATCCAAAAGCAGTTCATATATACATCGTCAGAAACCATAACATGTTATCATAACAGTCATATACTTCATGTGTAACATAGCATGTCAAGAGCAAGCGCCTAGCCAACCTACTGCTAAGGCTACCCTTCACTCATCCCCGGGTTATCTAACCACTGCTCTGATACCACTAATGTAGGGTCTACCTACCTTAACATCAGTTTAATAACGTATTATGAACTAAACATGCATTAGAGACATCTTAGAGTTCTGGTTGTTATGTGAGCTCAATGTAATTACAGGCCAAAATGAAACTTCAATAATTAGTTAATTACATTCCCCAAAAAGAATGTTATGGCTAACAAAAATCCTGTATCTATCTTCTTATGTTCCTCAGCTCACCATCTCAACCCGGCCCTTAGTCTCGATCCAAAAGTGTACCTACAGGAACAACCCATCGTGAGCATGTACATCATGAGATAAAGGCATATAAATAATGCATGGGAATAATTGATAACATATACTTCCTGTTTAATAGTACTATCCTTCCTTGGTTGTCCCTGTGTCATAATTACGTATATGATCATTAGTTCAAGACATGAATGAATAACATCGTACTTCGTATAAGAGCTCACAACAATCCATGTTAATTAGAAATGGGACTGTCCGGGTACTATTATGACAGCGGCACAATTGGCCCCCCTCGCTCGACATAACTCATCTTATGATACCCATCGCTACGCCTTGATAGCGGATGTATCCCTTATTCAGCGGATGATACCCATCGCTACACATAGCGGATGTACCCCATCGCTCAGCGGATGATACCCATCGCTACACATAGCGGATGTACCCCATCGCTCAGTTATGTGAGCGGCAAGACCTTCCTCGCTTGCCCATAATAGTCACCGGACATTCGACCACTCTAAGTAGCATAGTCAACATGTATTATCATCTTATAAGCATCATCATTCCAAACATCATCACCGTATCGTAATTGTTATCGTAACGTCATATCATCTTCGTTTATCACAATATCATCATCAATAATCATCATAATCATCATCATAAACACTTACACAATTTAATGTATAGTCATAGTTGAGGAATATGTTACCGTTGATGCCCGTACGTTTCTTACGTACCTTTTCAAAATGTGGCGAAGTCGTAGTACTTTATCGTCTCGAAGTTGTGGGTCCTTGGGATGGTTCTACACAACCATACAATTCAATATTAGAAGCTAATCATAGTCCAATATTCAAAATTCCCACAAAAATGCCAA
The DNA here is from genome assembly GCA_907163345.1 of Haberlea rhodopensis. Taxonomy (NCBI): domain Eukaryota; kingdom Viridiplantae; phylum Streptophyta; class Magnoliopsida; order Lamiales; family Gesneriaceae; genus Haberlea; species Haberlea rhodopensis. The sequence goes on from CAJQUN010000156.1 coordinate 1,421,543, forward strand.
AAATACACTTTTGTGTGTCTCGCGATCGATCGCCATCAAGCCCCGATCGATCGCGAGAACACACTGTCTCGCCCAACAATTTTGCACAATCCGCGATCGATCGCGGAGCTAGCGCCGATCGATCGCGGCCTCGCCGATCGATCGCGCCAAGCTCGCGATCGATCGCTGAGGCTTACTGCCTCAGCCCTGCTGCTCGCGATCGATCGCGAGCGGACGCCGATCGATCGCCGAGCTGCGGGAAATCGAGATTCGGGCACTATTCACCCTTCTCCTTCCCAAATCCAAACAAACCCACATAACTCAACAACAACCATACCCAACTACTCAAAACCAACAATACCCATCATAAAACCATTAAAAATCAAACATCCCACCAAGAATCACACTAACCCAAACAAACCCATTTCAAACCCTTTTTAAAACCCTTCCAAAACTTAACACACACTTCATGAACATCAATAAGTGCTATATAAACATCATAGGCACTAAATCTTACCAAGAAATGCAAGGATGAAGCTTTCACAAGAATTTCTTCCCACCTTTAGGGTTAATTTCGAAAATGGGGAAAGGGAATTTGGGAAAGGGGTTTTGGGAGGTTGAGTGTAAAAGTGAGGTGGGGTAAAAGTGGTGGGTTATGTCTTACTTTTAATTTGTACCCCAATAACAACATGATGTATTTAAAATACATTAACATGATAAGCATTTACAATTGTAATTAACTTCATTAAACTCACATCATCCTCATACTTAAAATTAACATCCTTAAATCATGTTACTTCTTCATTTCCCAAACATGGCTTAAACATCATAATAAATCATCATATAAACATAATTAATGTTCGAGTTACCATCAATTAATTTCGGGGCATTACATGATGTTTATGATGATGATTATGATAAGTAAGTTATGATGATAATGTTTATGATGAGTAAAGATGATATGATCTTTATGATGATGTTTACGATGATGATGATTATGACGATGTTTATGATGACGTATATGAGATTGGGTAAGGTGCCCATGTGGCAAGATGCCACACAAAGTTTATGATATGGTAAGACGCCATATGCTTGGGTGAGATGCCCATGTGGTAAGATGCCACACAATGTTTATGATATGGTAAGACGCCATATGACAGGGTAAGATGCCCATATGGTAAGAGACCATACGATGTTATTATGTGGTAAGACGCCACAGGGTAAGATGCCCACATGGTAAGAGACCATACAATGTTATTATGTGGTAAGATGCCACAGGGTAAGATGCCCATATGGTAAGAGACCATACGATGTTATTATGTGGTAAGACGCCACAGGGTAAGATGCCCACATGGTAAGAGACCATACAATGTTATTATGTGGTAAGATGCCACAGGGTAAGATGCCCATATGGTAAGAGACCATACGATGTTATTATGTGGTAAGACGCCACAGGGTAAGATGCCCATATGGTAAGAGACCATACAATGTTATTATGTGGTAAGACGCCACAGGGTAAGATGCCCATATGGTAAGAGACCATACAATGTTATTATGTGGTAAGACGCCACAGGGTAAGATGCCCATATGGTAAGAGACCATATTATGTGGTAAGACGCCACAGGGTAAGATGCCCATATGGTAAGAGACCATACAATGTTATTATGTGGTAAGACGCCACAGGGTAAGATGCCCATATGGTAAGAGACCATACAATGTTATTATGTGGTAAGACGCCACAGGGTAAGATGCCCATATGGTAAGAGACCATACGATGTTATTATGTGGTAAGACGCCACAGGGTAAGATGCCCATATGGTAAGAGGCCATACGATGTTATTATGTGGTAAGACGCCACAGGGTAAGATGCCCATATGGTAAGAGGCCATACAATGTTATTATGCGTGGTAAGAGGCCATACAATGTTATTATGCGTGGTAAGACGCCACGGGGTAAGATGCCCATATGGTAAGAGGCCATACGATGTTATTATGTGGTAAGATACCACAGGGTAAGATGCCCATGTGCATGAATATGAACCAGGGAAAATGAAAAGAAGTTAATGAATAACCAGCAAGCTTACTCAGCTATGATTTCGTACAATTACTGTTATAGCTATAAGATGATGATGTATAAGATGATGATGTATAAGATGATAATGCTATAAGATGATGATGCTTATATGATGATGATGTATAAGATGACGATGCTTATAAGATGATGATGTTATATGATGATGATGTATAAGATGACGATGCTTATAAGATGATGATGTTATATGATGATGATGTATAAGATGATGATGTATAAGATGATGATGCTTATATGATGATGATGTATAAGATGATGATGTATAAGATGATGATGCTTATATGATGATGATGTATAAGATGATGATGTATAAGATGATGATGCTTATATGATGATGATGTATAAGATGATGATGTATAAGATGATGTATAAGATGATGATGCTTATATGATGATGATGTATAAGATGATGATGCTATAAGATGATGATGTATAAGAAGACGATGCTTATAAGATGATGATGTATAAGATGATGATGCTATAAGATGACGATGCTTATGTGATGATGATGTTATAAGATGATGATATTTATGAAATGATGATACTCATATGATGAAGATGTTATAAGATGGTGATAATTATAAGATGATGATTTTAATCATTAATGTCAAGAATTAATGACTATATGCATGGCTATGAAACAGGGACATTGGAGTGCCCATGGTGTATAGGCATTAGAGGAATGTTGGGTAAAGACCCACTACTCTATTGATTTTCTTCCCACAGTATGGTATGCCGTGCGGAAACGTCCATCTTATTGGTAGGTTTGAGGTGAACCTAGAGAGGCAGCGACTAGTTTGTCTGCCGTGTGTGTGCAGCACCAAGAGGGGCTTGTTAGAGCCGTTATACTTCTCGTAGGAACCAAGTGTGGCAAATCGTAAGGTGATACGATGTGGATTGTGGTGGACTCTAGTAGTCACCATGTCATCGAGGTTGAGGTTGTGCATGCCTCACTGAAACGTGTATACGTTATGTTTAATCTTGGTGAGACTTGTCTGTGACAGCTCATGATGTTGGAGTACCAACAAGAGAGTCATCAAGTCGTCGTTGATTCGATCTGGGAATCCATGTATTTGGGATGCAATGGGTTTATTGCATGTCCTTTCAAGTTTGAAACTCTGAGGAGTCTCGATTGTTTGTTTATGACCAGGATGTGGTTCTTGGGATATCCAGAGGTGGACATCTTATGAGATATCTTTTGTGTGAATCTGTGGCCGTGAGTTGCCCAATTTGAGTTGCAATGATGCGACTGCTCCTTCGACAGAGGAGGTTTGAAAGTGGAAACCAGGTTTGGTGTGTGTACACCGTGGGATACTAGTGTTTCCCTCGTAACGATGTATGTTAGACATCGTGAGTCATGATAAGAGATGTCATTGAATGATATCTACGATGGAATCGAGAGCGATTCGGATCCTCGCAGTTTCAGTTGACTAACTGCTTTTGGATTGTTAGCGTGGGTTGCGCTGACGCTTTTTGACGTTATGATGGATTTGGAAGTCTATTCCACTTCAGGGTTGACACGAGGTCAACGTCCCCACGGTTGAGGTGTCATTCAGGATGCGTCCTTACTGGTTGTATTAGAACGAAGGATGATTGTCCGATCTACAGTCGTAAGTATCGGTTGTTTTGCAGTCATGAGGGACTGACTTTTGGGATGACCCGCATCGAGGTACGTTTGCCTCTTGGGTGATATATTGGTTTTGGGTAAGTCGCCCTGTTTCAGAGTTGATGTGAGGTAAGTATCCTCGCGTTTATTAAGACGATTCTGATATGGTCAAGAATCGAGGTTATGACTTCATGTTGTTGTGTAGCCTGGGTGTTATGTGATACACCGGTACTAATTTCGAGGACGAAATTCTTTTAGTGGGGGATATTGTGATGACCAGGGATTATAGATGTTAATCCCGGGGTGTTAATAACCTCTAAAGTTGTTTTACGTAGCGATTTGGAGTTTAATCGCGGTGTTGGGCCTTCTGGGCTCGTCTATTTGAGTAGTTGGGATCGTGGGATCTCGAGGTTGAGATTGTATTCTCATTTCGGTGAAAACCTGTGAGTTGGGTTTTTAATGCGTCTCGGGATCTCGGGTGCTTGGTGTGGGCACCGGTAGGGGGTTTTTGAGTTAGAGAGAGAGTTTTTGAAAACAGATGATTTTTAATGAATCATGATGTATTTGTGGGGCTATTAGTATTTCGGGGTATTTTTGCTATAAATACCAGTTGAGCCCGAGATTTTAATTATCGGAGCCATTTTCCTCACCTTCTCTCTCTCTCCTCGCGCACACCGGTTTCCCGATCCCCTTTTGACCCCGCGCATAAAAGGCCACCGCCCGCCGCCGTCCGGCCGCCGTTCGGCGCGTGCCACCCGCCGTTGGAATCGTCTCTTCCAGGCGCTTCTATACGTACCAACAATTCGAAGTTTCGTCGAGAATCGAGCTCGGATTTCTGCAGAAAACGCTAGGGTTCGTCACTGATTTTCTGTCCGATTTTGTGGCCCGATTTTGGTACGTTTTTGGGGCTTTTCTCCCGATGTTTTAGGGGCGTTTTTGTGCTGCTTTTGAGTCGTATATTTCATACTTTCATGGGTCGAAATTTGTTGCTTATGGATTCGATTTTTGAACGCTGATTTTGTGAATTTAGGGTTCGAAATTTGGGTTTTTGGTATGAGGATGATGATTCTTGTTGTTATTCGATTAATTCATGTTTAAATGAATTATGATGCTTAATTGGGATCAAATTGAGATGTATGGTTCGAAATTGCCCTAATTTGGTGAGGGTTTGATTTCGATTTTGGGGGTTTTGGCTATGGGTTGATGATTCATGTTAGGGATCGTTTATTACATGTTTTAGATGATTTATGATGTTTGGTTGGGTTCGAATCGTGATGCTAGGGTTCGAATTATTGAAGTTGTTCTTGAGCAATTTTTCGATAGTCTCATTTGTTCCCTCCCTACATGTACCCTGCCCCGGGTCTTTTTAAAGGTTAATTGTCGTGTGTTGACAATATTTTGAGGGTTATGGGTGTGCTTGAGCATGGGTTGCATGTTCGTAAATAATTGTGAATTATTTATCGTGTTAGCACATCATTCCTCGGGACATGGAACTCGAGCAAGGTTTGGCTCGGACTTCGAGGATTTAAGGTACGTTTAGCGTACGAGCATAACTTAAATGATGTTTTACAAGTATGATGCATGATTTAAAATACATGAAATGCTTTACTATGGCACCGTGACTTGGTTACGTTATGTTGCATCACATGGTGAAATGCTTGGTGCCGCTATGAAGCGAGCAAACGATGGGTGTGGTCGCTACGGAGCGAACACCAGTAGTATGACGCTACTTTGAAGTAAGAAATGAAAATGTGGTGCTGATTAGATATCTAGGATATCTGTATTTTATTCCCTATTGGTAATGAATAGGAACAGAGACGTAGTTAATCAGAGAAGTGATTAACTAGTATCGGAAGTTAAGGAAGTCCCAATATGATATCTAGAATTACGATAATTGCTAGATAAAGAAAGATGTTATGAAATGTTGTTAATTCGAAACTGGTTAGGGTTAACCAATATGATGATTAACTGCATATTCAAGATTTGATGATTTATCTGTTTTGAGAACAGGGTTATTACAGGGGTACGCTAGGATGAGGATGATACCATCCAGGAAGTGTCACATATGTTCCACAATATTTACATTTTCGTAAATTATGTATTATGTCATTATGATCATGAAATTGTGGAATTGGTATGCTCACCCCGTTGGGGGCTGTCTCTGTTGGGACAGGTGAACAGGTACATCGATGGCTTTGGAGATGAGCTCGAGCTGTTGATTGGATGTACTCCCAGGATCGTGGTACCAGGGCTTGATGGAGCACGGTATCGTATAGAGTACCTATATACCCATGATGATTTTATACATATTTATGATGCTCGCATGTGAGCACGATTATACTTGTATATGGGTTGTATGTAAAGGCATGAGCCTTTCTCTCTTTCATTCTATGTTGCATGCAATTAGAAGTAGAATTGCTAAATGTTAAGAGAGTCATTGGTGTATTATGTGGGTGTTGAAACCCACTTTTGTCGTCATATGTGTGGTGTCTTCCCTGGCTGGGAATTTACTTGTATTACTGCTTTCTGATGAGTATTATGTGTTCCCTGGCCGGGAATTATGTTATGTGCTGTGCTCTTTTTTTTGGGATAGCTCTATTTATGGGGAGACTCTGCCCAAATTTTTATAAAAGTTCACAATGTGAAAAATGGCACCAAGAGGTTGGTAAAGGGCAATCATATGAGTCTTTTATTGTTAGGATGATGATCTTACAACATTGAGTATTAAAGGAAGTTTTGTAATTGACATTCAATGGTAAAGTATCATCTGAGCTTCCCGATTGACTTTTTATAGAAAGCATGTACCACACATAGTGGTTAATACACTAATCAAGGGTTAAGGGCTTGGGGTCCTTACAAAAGTTTTGCAATGGTGGCTCAAAATTGGAAGAAGAAGAACTCCATGAAGAAATCCTGTTGGGGGTGTGGACAACCTGGTCATATCAAGAAAAATTGTCCAAGAGTTGGAGCGGGTCCGGCAAATTGCACTGTATCAGCAAGTGGAGATGTTGATAATGAAGCTAACATCGTCTCCTCTTTTGATGTCCTCTGAAAAAGGACATGTACATCCTTATGGCATGCCGCTGTCCCCAAGTTGCCATGATAAAGGATGTAAAATGTTAGCGGGTCTACAGTTTTTGCACACGGGCATTGGTTTGGCATTGATGCAGGGTGTGTGGTGGAAATTCATGTCGATGACTGATTAACTTCCAGGAGAGCCAAAAAGTGGGAGTTGCACCATAATTTTTCAGCAAGGTTATTTTTTCGACATGGGCCGAATTGAAATGCTTGGAATGGTTTATTCTGAGTGGATTATGTTATTTATGGTGGAGCATGGTAATTCTCTGCATTGAGAATTATGACTGTCTTTGCAGTGTTGGTAGCGGAAGGTATGAAGATCTTCATCAGGGTGGAGTATTGTGGGACGACAAAGCCACAAGGTGGAGATTGATGGGTTGGGCTTTGTCATTTGTCCCACATTGGTGGGATATGAATTTTGGGGCAAGGCTTTGACTATAAAAGGAGGTTTATGCCTTCAGTTTTAAGTGCACCAGTCAATAGCTTGTCTAGCAACTTTTGGCTTTAGATATATTTCTCTCTTGTTTTAGAATCTAGTAAAAGTCTTAGTATGCTCTGTGGTTGCAGCTGTGTCTGAGCTTCCACATCAAAAAGGATTTTACTAGATGTCTTTGTTGTAAGGGGAGGGGTGTGAGTGATAAAGTGTGGCTAGTGGGAAAAGCTTTGTGGGTGTGTTTGGGGTGAGAAGAGAAATTATGTGGTTGTAATAATTTTCATATAGTGTATTTTCTTCTCTGGTCCTGGTGGTTTTTCTCCTGATTTGGGAGTTTTCCACGTTAAATCCTTGTGTTGTTATTATTTCTCTTTTTTGCTTGCTTTCCCATTAAAAGGTGCATCCCGGGGGGGGGGGGGGGGGGGGTGTGAATTTGGAGGGTCAAATTCCCAACAATTACAATTTTCAATAAATATTGCCCCTATATATATAATCGATCCTAATTTTTGTTTTGTAGAGTATGTACATTCCGTTGACAAAACAAAACTTTTAAACTTTTGATTAAAAAGTATGAAGACGATCGGGGCTTTGTGATGTTAGCAATGTCCTTCAAGTCAATGGGCCAATGGTTGGCCTGTTGGGCTTAATGGACCCTAGCCCAACTAGACAACTATAAATATGTCAGTCATTCTCTATGTTTGGGGATTTTTGATTCCATTCACTCTCATAGAAATGTCAACACCAAACTATCACTGGTGTTGGCTTGTAGATCTGGTCAGGTTGATTGGACTCGAGGGACTACCGCTATCAGATTCACGTCGGTGAACGGTAATCTCTTTTGGTGCATTTATATTTGATATTTGCATGTTTTTATATGAATCAGGCGCGATCGTCCGTCCCTGGGTCAGATCTGTTTATTGTATATTTCCGCTGCGTTTGGATCTGGCGTCGGGGTACGGAAACCCAACAGTGGTATCAGAGCCAGGTTGTGCTTTGATTTGTATATTTGATAATTAATTTTGTTAGATCGTTTCCTATCGATATTAATCATGTTTGAATTTCAGAAATTATATGATCCGGAAAATATTGAAAATGATTAAAAAGTGTTTTAATGGAGACCCAAGGTTACTGTTCCGATCGCCATCATGGACGGCTGACAGCCGCGGACCGGCGGCGGCACACGGCGGAGAAATGTTCTCTGCCGCCGTGCGCGCCGCGGAGATGGTGTTTCTGTGCTCAAATCGCGAACCAGAAACAGGCGCAGAGCAAGAATTGCGGAAGGGTTCCGTGACCAGGCTTGCGCGTGTTCTTCCGGGTCTTGTTGCAGACGGAAAATCATGCGAGCATCTGCAGCCAACTCGTCGGGGAAAGGTTCCTCGGCCAGACTTGAGCGAGTTTCTGCAACCAGATTGTGCAGACGGACAGCCGTGCGCAAGACTCCTGAAATCGCAAGCAAGCGCCGCGAACGTCCCTTGTAAAATTGTTGCAGGTGACAAAAACGAGGCATGATGTGCGACGTGAAGGGAGCAAGGGCGGCGGCGTGGGCTGGCGAGCAAGGGGGCGGCGCTAAACCCTAGCCAAACCCTAAACCCTAATTTCGAATTTGGGGAGACGATGAACAGTGCTTTTCGGAAATTAAAAAAAAAAAAACCTTTTTCATAAATCCGAAAATAGGGTAATATTTTTGGTTGAAATTGATTTTCTATTTTTGGATCCAAATTGTTTGGAGTCCATAAATTATTTTGGGTCATTTTAGATGTTTTATCCGGTTATTATTTTTGAAATAATAAATCATAATACTTAATTTATTAAAAATGTGATTTTTAATTTATTAAGTGTAAAATGTAGATTTTACAATTAGTAAAAAATTTAATTAATTGAAAATTGAATGAAAATGTTTCATTTAATTTGTTAATTTTATTTTTTGGCTAATATTATGATTTGAGGTAAAATAGTGATTTTACCAAGTAATTGAAATTTAATTAATTAGAAATTTAATGAAAGTGTTTCATTTAGTTTGTTAATTTTATTTTCGATTAATATGATTTAAAGGTAAAATAAAGATTTTACCAATTAATTAAAATTTAGTTAATTAGAAATTAAATAAAATGGTTTTATTTAATTTGTTAATTTTATTTTCAATTAATGATGCGATTAGTGGGAAACGATAGAATAAATTAATTATTGTGCTCTAATTACATGTGATGTAATTAGTACAATTACATATGATGTAATTGTTTAGTTTAATGTTTAATTACATATGTTGTGATTGCATGATGGATGATTACGGGCCTTGACCAATGTGTTTAGGTGAATGTTTAGGTTTTTATTGTTTCATTATTATTGTGATTTTTGGTTATCGGGCCTGCGAGCCTACTCTCTCTATTTTCTGATGTATCCCACCCCGGATTTGTATCTCTATTCTCTTGTTTGCACGATTTAAATGTAAAATCTTTAGAATTAGTGGGAGATCAAGATTGAAGACGGAGCACCAAGATCAAGACTTGTATGATGGAAACAAAATGTAATAGGATTGCATTGCATACCTGCATCACCTTAGACAGACTTGTGATCCACGTATGGCTCATGTGGATCAATTAGGAAAAGGCCGTAAACATCCATATTTATTTTTATTATGCATATGATGTATTATAAATGTTTGTATGTTTTGTTAGTACATGTGATGCATGAATAAAGCATAGTTGTATGAATCCGACAAACAAACAAACGAGTACTTGATGAGATTTGAAAATTATTAAATCCCTCTTTTGAATATGATTCAAAATTTTTAATATCAAACTGCTAAGGGAGCTCAAAAGGGTTTGTTGCTTCCTGTCTTCCATCAACAGTTAAGCCATGAGATGCTACTTGTGTCATATTGCCTTACTCACCCACGTGGGGGGCATCTGGCATGGGAAAGCTAATCGTTTAACTGCCACTTAATTAAGGGTGTGGTTATGTTAACCTTCTAGATTACTCACCCACGTGGGGTCTTTTGGGCGTGAACATTTCCATCCGTGGGATGGGTTAGTTTGACGTGAGAAGGCATAATTGTCCTGCCCACGTAGGGTTATGCCAATCGCGAGACAAATATCTTGGGGTTGCATATTATGCAATTGTGATCTACCTTTAGTATCATGAAGCCGGCGGGCCCACGTCCGGGGTTTTCATGAGCTAGTTGGACTCTAAGCCCACTAAGAAAATATTATTTTCCGTTCATTTGTCATGAGGGTGATGAATTCGAAAAATTTAGTGGGAGCATTCAATAACTAAAGTCCATAGTTTTTGAATTAATTAATAATCAAACGGTTTGCTTATATTTTCTGTTTATTCTCATTATTGTGATTGTCGTGAATCCGATTACATCAGATCTCGATATAAACAAATTAACCACCAGGATTGGCTATTAATTTTAAAATAGTGCTTGCTTCTAAAAGGTTGCTATATACCCTTGGTGGGAGCCTCCTGCTGAAGTGTCTCCCGGTTCGTCTCATGAAGAGATCGCCACACTTGAGAAGTGGTGGGACGATGATCTCTCGGCTAGGTGCTATATGATAGCATCAATGTCACCAATGAGTTTCAACACAGATATGAGAAACTCGCTCACATTGCTGATATTTTCCAACACCTATAAATGTTGTTTGGTGAACGGACGCGATTAGTGAGACTCGCGATTTCAAAAGAGTTATTTTCATTTCACATGCGAGATGGGGCTTCGGTCTATGAGCATGGTGTAAGAAAAATATCTCTTGTAGAGAAATTGGAAAATCTGAATGTGACAAATCCTCATTAGCTGGCTGTAGATTTGATCTTATAGTCAAAATGTTGGAAACTCATGAGTCCTTGATTAGAAAGGAGAAACGTGTTCTTCTTGTCGAATCTTCTACCAATGGTAGGAAGAGTTCAAGAATAAAGAAGAGGAAGGGAAATGGTTCCCAACCTCAAAAGACGAAAAATGATATAGTAGCAACTAAGAAATGAGAGGCATCTATGTTTTCACTGCTGGTCACTGGCGCAAAATTGTAAGAAATACCTAGACTAGAAGCGTTCTAGAAAGGATATGTTATATATTAAAATTAATGTTTCTATTGTTTCTACTTCTTTGGTATATGATACAAATTGTGCTCACATCTTTGCAAAGAGTTGCATGTGTTGTGAAGAAGTAGAGAGCCCTAGAAAGGTGAAACCTACCTGAGGCTAAGCATTGTAGCAAGAGTTGTTGCAAAGGTTGTTTGAAATATTTATTTAATATAAAATCTTGAACTGGTTAGGAACTGGTTTCAGCAATTATTTATTTGTTCCAGATTTAATCATGAACATTGTTCCTATTTTGATAGAGAATGATATTCTTTTAAATATGCGAATGTGATTTGCAGTATTTTTAAAAATGCATGTTTTATTGAATCTGGTGAACTTGTGAATGATTAGTATGATTATATTCAAAGAATATAAAAAGAATGATAACTTAAATCCAACATATATTTAGCATGTGCTGAATGTCCATTGAATTTGATTCATATGGACGTATGTGGAGCACTAAGTTTTAGTGCAAGATGATGTCAAGTTATCTTAAAGAGAATGTGATTCTCTCCCAGTAACTCTCTAAAGTTACATATTAGTTGAACATAATTCATACAAATGCAGTGACCAAAACTCCATATACGATATGGACTGAAAAATTAATCCAAATATAGATTTGAGATTGTTCTGCTTATGTGAAACAGCCAGTGTGAGATGAGTTGGATAGTTGATCCATCTTATGTTAATTTGTGGAAATTTATATTATCAATTGGTGACAAAGTGTTTGTTTCGCAAGTGCAGTCTTTCTAGAGAAAATGTTTCTATTAGAAATGAATGATAATATAATATAACTTGAAAGGGTTCAAGAACCACAAACCACTAGAAAAGTGAAAACGGTGAAATTAATTGAGTCAATCACAACCTTTGATTTACACACACCAAGGATTTGAAAATGTTTCAAGAGCTCCTGATAGAATGAATCTACTCCTTGAAAGTAGTCAAGAAATAGACCATGGATATGATCCTTGGACTTTCAAGGAGGCGATGTCAGATATTGATTAGGGACATTGGCAAGATGCCATGAAATCTGAAATGGACTCCATGTACTCCAATAAGGTATGGGCCTTAGTAGATCATCTTTGGGAATTGTTCCCATTGGCTGCATGGATTTACAAGTGAAAGCTTGGAGTGGATGGGAAGGTAATGACCTTCAAAGCTTGACTGGTGAGAAAAGATTATTCTCATAGGCAAAGAGTTGTTTATGAGAAAATTTTCATCGGTTATGATGCTATAGTCTATTTAGATTTTATTAGTTATATTTTTATATTATGAATATGAGATATGTGTAATGGATGTGAACACAACATTTCTCAGTGGTGGCATTGAGGTAGAAATGTAGCAGCCAAATGTGTTTACAACTTCTTGGAGTGAGAAAAATGTTTTCAAACTCCAGAGGTCCATTTATGGGCCTAAGAAGGCATCCCGAAGTTTGAACTTCCGTTTTGATAACATCATCAAAGTGTTTGGTTTTGTTAAAATCCGGAAGTGACATGTGTATGCAAAAGGGTTAGTGGGAGCATGGTTACATTTGTGATGCTTTAAGTCGATTATATCATGCTCATTGTGAATGGTATTGGATTAATCAATTAAAGCATGATTATCTACTAATTTCTCCATGTAAGATTGGGAGAAGCGTCATACGTGATTAGCATAAGGATCTATAGGGATAGATCTAAAGGATGCTTGAGATCTCTCAATCTACGTACATAAACCCTTTTCTTAAAAGGTTTAGCATAGAATAGTCGAAAAATGAGTTACTTCATAATATGTCATAGTATTCATCTCTCGAGTTAATGGGTCTTAAGATTGATGAGGAGAGAGAAAAGATGACATTGGTACCTTATATTTCTACTTTTAATAGCATATTGTATGCTATGGTATGTAGTTGGCCTGATGTACGTTCTTAGAGTAATGGGCAGATATCAGACAGATCCCGGTGAAGGTCACTGGAAAAATGTGAAAATAATCCTCAAGTTCTTATGAAGAACTTATGATATGTTCATGGTTTTTGGATCTGTAAGTGGAGAAATAAAAGTTGAAGGCTAAGCTAATGCTGGTTTTTAAATAGGATGTAGATGATACCATATCGATGTTCGGATTTGTATTTAAGCTCAATGATGGTGATGTCTCTTGGAAACGTTCCAAGCAAGACACCACATTGGATTCCACCACTGAAGCTGAATACATTGCAGCATACGACGCAGCAAAGAGGCAATTTGGATAAGAAATTTCATCCAAGAGTTGGGTGTAATTTCTAGTGCAGTTGACACAGTCTCTGTGTACTGTGACAACATTTGAGCTATTATGAATAGCCAAGATCTCATCAGGATCCAAACATATATTGAGAAAATACTATCTAATGAGAGAGATGGTAGACGCGACATTATTATCGAGAGAATCGCTTCAACAGAAAAATATAGTGAATCCATTGACAAAGCTTTGACAACGATTGGTGTCTGTCAGACATCTTGGGAAGATGGTCTTGAGACACATGAGTAGTTGGCTTTGGGAAAGTGAAAGATATTGTTGTCATATGTGATTAAGTAAATCAATAGTTGATTGATTGTACTTATAATCTTATTGTGACAAATCTTTGTTTGAATATTAATATATATGGCACTTCTTCATCTGTTTACCCATACATCTTGATGTATTGATGAAGTCCTTGAAGTTGCTATAGTCCATAGAATGTGGTTACGCATATGATGGTGACCATGAAATACATTCTCGACTGCGATTTCTAAATGTGCCTGGTCAATGAGCCTTCGAGAATGGGATATCGATATATGCTCGTTAGAGACTGGTATTCATGATGTGTCTAGTGTAGTGCGCCGCGTTTCATTGGCGTTGGCTTGGAGAAGTCAGCACACATGAATAGGTGCTCATTAGGAATGAGTTCACTGAACGACCCTACTCGAAATTCTATAAGTGGTTACCATTTGTTGAGTATAGAATTTCTATTCATAGTTGTGCACATTACTCCTCATGACCCGAGGCATCATTGAGGTCTTGATAGATAGCTGTGTACTTTGATTTAATGACTGATCACATGTGGGTCATAAAGTCATTATTTTGGGTATTCAGTGATGCTGTCAGAGGCCTATGATTGTCGTTGGGGATTCACCACTGGTCTTCATGAACCAGGATGTCCTATGTGTTTTTCTATATATGATTCGAGGAATCTCTGGCCAGAGTGGGTAGTGCTTGTGAAAAAAAGGTTTTTCATATACGCACACAAAGAATCATATAACGTGAAACAAATACATAGTTATTGAAATCATAAAGGGTCTCGATCAACCAATGCCCTTGATTCAGTCGGGACATATTGAGTGAAAGGAATGTACTGCACGCTAACTATGGCTGACAGGTTCTCGTACGTTGCTAGTCATTTGTATCTAGGTCTTCGTGAAGCGCAGATGCTAGGCGCTACCCACGATCGGTAGGTTGTTGCTGGAATTATATTTCGTTAATTGTCTATTCAAGGAGTTTAATTGACAATGGGGCACTCATGGTAAGCCCAAAGAAGTTGTTTGACTTCTAAAATCACAAAGGTTGTGATCCTACTGCTATGATACACTTGAGCCTCACTGGGTCACAATCAACCGGCCGCCGATCTTTCGATGAGAATTGAGACTTAAATGTTAAGTTCTCAAACTGAGTGATTTAAAAGAGATGAATTTAATTTTTGAAAGCTCCTCACTGTAGTGGAGTTTCTATATTTGAAAATGTTTCATCTATAGAAAGTTCTAAAATTAAAACATTTGATATATTTATGTCTCATAATTATGTACATTAGTAGTACATCAAGTTATTCAATTGGATTGAGCTGCTTGGATTATGAGTTTGTAGTTTTGTTTTGGCTTTTGGGTAAGTGGGAGATTGTTAGCAATGCCCTTCGAGCCAATGGGCCAATGGTTGGCCTCTTGGGCTTAATGGACCCTAGCCCAACTAGACAACTATAAATATGTCAGTCATTCTCTATGTTTGGGGATTTTTGATTCCATTCACTCTCATAGAAATGTCAACACCAAACTAGCACTGGTGTTGGCTTGTAGATCTGGTCAGGTTGATTGGACTCGAGGGACTACCGCTATCAGATTCACGTCGGTGAACGGTAATCTCTTTTCATGCATTTATATTTGATATTTGCATGTTTTTATATGAATTGATCGCTTATTTTTTTAACAAAAGATATTTCAAAGAATGGGTTGAAGCGATTCTACCGCAAGTGCACGGTGTCAAGTTTTAGTATAGTGAAAATTTAGTAAAGGTTGTCGAATCCACAGGGACTAACGTATAAGTACCAAATAAGATCAATCAAATTATATTTAGCCTACGATTAAAGGAGTTTGATTAACTAAAGCTAGATTAAACTAAAGAATAACGATTAAACTAGAAACAAAGAATAAAATGGTTCCGGAAATGCGAAGGTAAGTCACTCGAGAAAATTATCAAACTCGTCGTTCAATTATATTATCTCTACTGATTCAACGGAATTCTCAAATTATCACTCAATTGATTTTAAAGGTGAAAGGTTTTCACTATTATTCGATACACTCTCTCGAGCTGTAACGAAACTAACAATAAATTAGAATAAGTCACTCTCGTGCACCTATTTACTAATTCAAAGTTGCTTAAATCATCAAAACCTATTAACTCTAAATCTTTCGATTTCAAGTTCTCACGTATGCGATATCATCTCTCGATCTCAATCGTAACATACATCATAAATTAATGGAGCGTGTTACAGCGTTATCTCTCGATCTCGGCTGTAACCCTCAAATTCAATCAAAGCTAGCTAGACTTTGATCTACACAATCAATTAATCTATGAACAATAAATATCAATGCGCTCAAATACCAATGAATCAATATATCAAACACAACGAACTAAAACTTCAATAATATAAACCAAATTCAATTCAAATCAAATACAGATGAGTTTTCTTGTCTCTCGACCTCAAAAACAACAAATGAAAATGAAAATCAAATAAACTAAAGTTCAGAAATACGATAAACGATGGATGAATCCGTGCGTTGCACCGTGATTTCTTCTCTTGTTCCTTCCTTGCACTCCGGAACGGATAGGCTCGACTTTGGACGAAGAACGGAGATTTGATCTCCTTCTTCCGGCGTTGGGCGGCGGCTAGGGCGGCTGCTCTTGACCTAAAAAGTCTGATATTCTCTGTAAAATTTCGTCCCCCTCTTTTGTGGAAGAGAATCCCCCTTAATAGCCCTCCAGAATCACGATAAAAAAAGGAAAATAAAATCTTCAGATCTCGCGTCTCGATCGATCGAGAATTTCACCGATCGATCGGTGCACTGTTCACGCCAGCTTTTGGAACTTACTGCCTCGCTCGATCGATCGGGAATTTCCACCGATCGATCGAGAATTTGAAAATTTCAGCTCCGAGGTTACTGCCTTGCTCGATCGATCGATATTTCCACCGATCGATCGAGACTTCAAAAATTCTGACTCTCGCTTCTGGCTGGCTCGATCGATCGAGAATAAATCTCGATCGATCGAGATCTGAAGAAATCATCTTCTTCATTTTCTCATCTTTTATGCCTCGATTTCGCCCGTTATCTTCATATAAGGTCATTTCTTCCACTTCCGATCTAATTTCCTGAAACAAACGAATAAACACCAAAAAGCATAATATCATCCAGGAAAAAGTACGGAAAATGAGAAGAAATTACAGTTAAAATCACTCAAAATCTAAGCCTATCAACTCCCCCAAACTTTGACTTGATCGTCCTCGAGCAAGCAATAAACTCATAAAGAAAAGTTAAACTCGATACTAAGCATGAGTCATCCTTACAACATATGCAACAGCTCAGAAATCCTACTTACACAGCAATAGAAGTCAATCAACATTTAACAAGAAGCATTTTCTCCTAAGTTAAACAATACATCTGTAAGGACCCCAAGCCCTTAAAACCTTGATTAGTGTATTAACCACTATGTGTGGTACATGCTTTCTATAAAATGTCAATCGGGAAGCTCTGATGATACTTAATCATTGCCTGTCAATAAAAGACTCATATGTTTGCCCTTTACCAACCCCTTGGTACCACTTTTCACATTGTAAACTTTTACAAAAATTTGGGCAGAGTCTCCCCATAAATAGAGCTATCCCAAAACAGAGTACAACACATAACAAAATTCCCGGCCAGGGACACATAATATCAACAGAAAGCAGTAATACAAGTAGATTCCCAGCCAGGGAAGACACCACACATAGGTCAACAAAAGTGGGTTCCAACACCCACATAATACACCAATGACTCTCATATCATTCTAGCAATTCAACCTAATTGCATGCAACCTTAAATGAAAGAGAGAAAGGCTCATGCCTTTATATACAATCCATATACAAGTATAATCGTGCTCACATGCGAGCATCATGAATATGAATATGTATAAATCCTCAGGTGTATATATAGGTACTCTATACGATACCGTGCTCCATCAAGCCCTGGTACCACGATCCTGGGAGTACCTCAAATCAACAGCTCGAGCTCAGCTCCATAGCCATCGATGTACCTGTCCACCCTGTCCCAACAGAGACAGCCCCCAACGGGGTGAGCATACCAATACACAAAATCCCATAATCATAATAATGAAAATTCATAATTTACAACAAAGGTAAATGCTAATGAATTTAAATGATACTCCCTGGATGGCAACATCCTCATCCGGGATTCCGTGTACTGTCCCTGTTCTCACAACATCAAACTCATCAAATCTCATAAATCAGTAAATCAACACATTGATTTACACATCGCATGCCTGATCCTCGAATATCAACATATAGTGATTACAAATTCATTAAACATGCAATTACAGATATCACAATATCTAATACTGATTTCACAAACCTTGCTATCAATCACAGATAGCTCAAATGCCTTAGCATTTATTTTACCATTCCTTCATTATACTTAGACATCTCAAGTGTCTTATAATGAATACATGAGTCTACAAAACCTAGACATCTCAAATGTCTCATAATGAATACATGATTCTACGAACCTAGACATCTCAAATGTCTTACGAAGAATGCATGATTCTACAAACCTAGACATCTCAAATGTCTCATAATATAGTCATATAAATCCAGTACCCCATATATCATGCAAGAGTCATCCTACTCTAGTGTCACGCACGCTACAAGCGGCGATATCAAGATTTGGGTCATTCCTTGGCTATATCAACATGTATGTATAACCATACGCAAAAACATTCAATGCAATCAAAAAACACCTTATGCATTTCACATATATAGTAATGCTCGTACGTCGCACGTACCTAAATCTCCGAAGTCCGAGCCAAGCCTTGCTCGAGTTCCATGCCCCGAGGAATGATGTGCTAACACGATAAATAATTCACAATTATTTACGAACATGCAACCTATGCTCAAGCATATCCATATCCCTCACAACATTGTCAATACACGACAATTATCCTCTTAAAAGACCCGGGGCAGGGTACATGCAGGGAAGGAATAAATGAGACAATCGAAATTTGTTCAAGAATGCCCTACAAAAATCGAACCTCAATCTCACAATTTCGAACCCAATTAAATACCATAATTCATCTAAAATGTCAATTAAGCTATCCAAGCAAGAATCAACATCCCTTGACAAAAACTCCCCATTTTCGAACTCAACACCATTAAATTCGAACCCAAACAAGCCTTTAAATCCCAACTCTTAAAATTCTTCAAATTCGAAACCAAAGCTTCTCAATTCAATCTCAATCAAGCATCATAAATACTCTTAAAACATGCAATAATCGATCAATTGGCACGAAATAACACCCATGCCAAAAAACCCCAAATAATTCGAAAATTAAACCCTAACGAAATTGGGGAAATTCGAAACAATAAGGCATGGAAATACATGAAAAAGACGAACAAGGGGTTAGGGAGATTACCCAACGAAAATCGGAAGCAAAATCGGACGAAATCCGATGAACCCTAACTTTTGGGGATCGACGCCTTTCTGCCAATTCGACTCCAGGACGCGACGAACCTCGAATTGATGGAGGGGAAAGAAGCGCCTCGTCGAGACGAAAGACGGCGGTAGGGTCGCACGCCCGAACGGCGGCCTGACGGCGGCGGGCGGAGCGCTTTGCGCGCGCAAGCGCTGTAGCAGCGGTAAAATCGCACACGCGGGAGAGAGGGAAGGAATTGGGGCTGAAAATGAAAATTATGTCTAAAATTTGGGTTTAAATGGTATTTATAGCAAAAATACCCCGAAAAATTAATAGCCCCACAAATACATCATGATTCCTTAAAAATCATCTGTTTTCAAAAACTCTCTCTCTAACTCCAAAACCCTCTACCGGTGCTCACCCAGCACCCGAGATCCCGAGACACATTAAAAACCAACTCTTAGGTTTTACACCGTAATGTGAATACAATCTCAACCTCTGGATCCAACGATCCCAACTGCCCAAATAAACGAGCCCAGAAGGCCCAATACCCTCGATTAAATCCCAAATCGCCACGTAAAACCACTTTAGGGATTATTAATACTCCGGGATTAACACCTATAATCCCTGGTCATCACAATATCCCCCACTAAAAGAATTTCGTCCTCGAAATTAGCACTGGTGTATCACGTAACACCCAGGCTACACAACAACATGAAGCCATAACCTCGATTCCTGACCATATCAGAATCGTATTAATAAACGCGAGGATACTTACCTCTCATCTAACTCTGAAACAGAGCGACATACCAAAACCAACATATCACCCAAGAGGTAAAACGTACCTCGATGCGGGTCATCCCAAAAGTCAGTCCCTCATGACTGCGAAACAACTGATACTTACGACTGTAGATCAGACAGTCATCCTTCGTTTCTAATACAACAGTACGAACACATCCTGAATGACACCTCAACCGTAAGAACGTTGACCTCGTGTCAAACTCTGGAGTGGAATAGACTTCCAAATCCATCATAACGTCAAAGAGCGTCAGCACAACTCAACGCTAACAGTCCAAAAGCAGTTAGTCAACTGAAACTGCAAGGATTCGAATCGCTCTTGATTCTATCGTAGATATCATCCATGATATTTTACTATGACTTACGATGTCTAACATACATCGTTACGAGGGAAACACTAGTACAAACCACGGTGTACACATATCAAACCTGGTTTCCACTTTCAAACTTCCTCCATCGAAGGAGTAGTCGTCCTCATTGCAACTTAATTTGGGCAACTCACGGCCACAAATTCAAACAAAAGACATCTCACAAGATGTCACCTCCGGATGTTCCAAGAATCACGTCCTGATCATAAATAACAACCGAGACTTCCGCAGAGTTTACAATTCTTAAGGGGCGGATGCAATAAACCCATTGCATCCTCAACGCTTGTGTCGTCAGCGACACTCAACCAATCCGAAATCCCTGCCATCCCCTTGAAAATCCTCGGATTTAACAATCCAAACTTGGGAAGGCTGTCGCATAACTCGAAGGAAACACCAACAAGGTAAGTACCTTAACCCTCACAGAAAATCCCTCTTCAAGGGAGTCAACTAACTTCACGATTATCCCTCAATCATCGTGCCATGGAGATTCCCAATCTCAAGGTGTTCCATATCTCTCATCAGAGATTAACCATCCAAAAAAGCATAACTCTATGCTTAACAGAGAGGAAATCAATAACTGGCATCCGTATACTCACCGGTATACCTGCCCTAAGCACTGATGTCGCATGCATACTCAATGCACTCGGCTCGGGTATCTACCACATATCCCTAAGCCCCAAACACAACCGTCAATTCTGAGTCATTCCTTACTCAGTGGAGGATGAAAATCGACGATTAACAATACACGGTGTGATTCCCAAAATCAACAACCACTTGCACCAACTTACCGAATCTTTAAAGATTCCCAAATAGGTTATAATACTACCTCCTTCCTCGCAAGGGAAATGCCATCGAACTCGAGATCCACAAGTCGCGAACCATCGTTCGGAAAAAAACTGGATACAATAACACCCATTGTATCCCAATACAACGGGTTTCCTTAGATGAGTCAATAACAACCTGATGACTCTCTTGTTGGTACTCCAACATCCTGAGCTGTCCCAGACAAGTCTCCAAGATTAAACATAAACGTATACACGTTTCAGCGAGGCACGAACAAACCTTAACCTCAATGACATGGTGACTACTAGAGTCCACCACAATCCACATCGTATCAACCTTACGATTTGCCAAACTTGGTTCCAACGAGCAGTGTAACGGCTCTAGCAAGCCCATCATGGTGCTACACACACGCGGCAGACAACCTAGTCTCTGCCTCTTTAGGTTTACCTCAAACCTACCAATAAGACGGACGTTTCCACATGGTATAACATACTATGGGAGAAAACTCAATAGAGTAGTGGGTCTTTATCCAACATTCCTCAATGCCGATACACCCTGGACAACCCAATGTCCCTATGTACTTAACATAAACCTGATCCTACTCCCTTAGGACCCATCCTACACCCTCAAGGGTGGTGTGATCATGTCTACCAACATGTCACAACATCGACAGAAAGCAAGTACTTTCCTCCATGATTACTCCTGTCGTCAAATCACATGGCCAAAAGCCAATCCAACGAGGCATACTTCTAGGGTATCACCACTCGTAAAATGATTACCCCCAAACATAAGCTGCGGTACAACTCACATTACAGCGCATCCATCCATTCCTCGAGCAACCCGCTCGGTATATGGGTCACGTCCATCGGTGTCGCACACACCACCTTGTGCCCAGTACTGGCACCCAAGGCATACTACTGAATACGTATACTCAACGCATCGATCATCGTAACGATGATGCATGTCTAATAAGACATCTCCTACACCATCGTCATCGTCATCCCGTGACGACACATGCCACTCATGGCATCTAAAAACATTGTCAACTAGTGACGATACATGTATATCAGCGTATGTCATCCACTATCATGCTAGTAAAATAGGCATAATAAAACATGTATATCAATGCATGCCAGCTACAATAAAGCTAATAAAATATGCAATATCTCATACCTCATCGCTAGTGATATAGCGTCATACCTGTCTCCGTCGCTCAATAATAGTGCGTAATCAGCACCCATCGCTCGAAGGCGGCAAAATCCTGTGCTGAGTACATAGCGGCAAAATCCCTCGCTATAGAATCGACGGCATGACACCTCGTCCATATAATAAGTGGCATGAAACCTCGCTATACACCTGAGTATGAATCATCGTCCACATAGTAGCGGAAAGAGGCATCGCTATCAATACACCTGGCGGAATGAACCATCGCCAATAGATATAGCGGAATGAACCATCGCTATAAATACTCCTGGCGGAATGAACCATCGCCAATAGATATAGCGGAATGAACCGTCGCTATAAATACACCTGGCGGAAATGAACCATCGCCAATAGATATAGCGGAATGAACCGTCGCTATAAATACACCTGGCGGAATGAACCATCGCCAATAGATATAGCGGAATGAACCATCGCTATCAATACACCTGGCGGAATGAACCATCGCCAATAGATATAGCGGAATGAAACCGTCGCTATAAATACACCTGGCGGAATGAACCATCGCCAATCAATATAGCGGAATGAACCGTCGCTATAAATACAACCTGGCGGAATGAACCATCGCCAATAGATATAGCGGAATGAACCATCGCTATCAATACACCTGGCGGAATGAACCATCGCCAATAGATATAGCGGAATGAACCGTCGCTATAAATACGCCTGGCGGAATGAACCATCGCCAATAAATATAGCGGAATGAACCGTCGCTATAAATACACCTGGCGGAATGAACCATCGCCAAATAAATATAGCGGAATGAACCATCGCTATAAACCGTGTCCTCATAGAGAAATGAATATAAATCGACACAGCGGGACACATCACCGCTATCATCCGTGTCATCACATAGGAATGAATCATCATCCTAACAAGCGGCATCTCATCCTCGCTTCTTCATACAAGCGGTATCTCATCCTCGCTTCGTATGGCATACCCCGCCTCCATGTGCAAGCGAGCATCCCTGCCCCGCTCCACATTTTTAGCGGTACAGCATAAGCTTTCTTCATACAAGCGGTATCTCATCCTCGCTTCGTATGGAATACCCCGCCTCCCATGTGCAAAGCGAGCATCCCCGCCCGCTCCACATTTTAGCGGTCAAGCGTAAGTATAAAAATTCTCAATGTCATAAGCAGGACTCCTGGAATGTATAATCATCATTCCTTTTTATACTCCATATTTCCTGTAACCTGCAACCATCAGGGTTAACAACAATAGCCATATACGCTATGCATCCACATTCAATTCATAATAAAAACACATTATGAGAATGTATGGTTCTCCACAAATAAATGTCATGATATCCTTCTTTAAATCCTTATTTCATCCTGAGCCCTTATCATTAGTACATTTTAATGCTTCTTGCTACTCCAGGAAAGCGGAATTCTTCCTCGCTTCCACTGGACTTTAGCGTTGCTACTCCATGTAGCGGAACTCTTCATCGCTTCCAATGGACTTTAGCGTTGCTACTCCATATAAGCGGACTCTTCATCGCTTCATATGGACTTTAGCATAAGCCATTAAAATCCTTACTAAGATAACTTTGACTCAAGACATGCATATGCAAAAACAATGCACAATAACATATATCATAACCTCAATGCACCACTTTGCATTCATCATGTGTCAACAAGACAACGTAAATACATGTTACCATCGGGAAATATCCCTTTATCTGATTTTCTTAAAACCAGCTTCCTTGGCACATAACACACGGAGTGCCAGACATCCCCATAATGTCATCCTATCGTGTTCCACAACGATTCCTGCAACCACAATGGTTAGCAATACCACTTTTCATATCATAATAGCACATAAAACAATTTGCTATGTCATACAACATTAATAGCCATCATGCATAAATATGTGCTATCAATAACTTCCTAGGGGCCCTTAACAAGCCCCAATGAGCAAACCACTGCTCTGATACCACTAATGTTAGGACCCCAAGCCCTTAAAACCTTGATTAGTGTATTAACCACTATGTGTGGTACATGCTTTCTATAAAATGTCAATCGGGAAGCTCTGATGATACTTAATCATTGCCTGTCAATAAAAGACTCATATGTTTTGCCCTTTACCAACCCCTTGGTACCCACTTTCACATTGTAAACTTTTACAAAAATTTGGGGCAGAGTCCTGCCCCATAAATAAGAGCTATCCCAAAACAGAGTACAAACACATAACAAAATTCCCGCCAGGGAACACATAATACTCACAGAAGCAGTAATACAAGTAGATTCCAGCCAGGGAAGACACCACACATAGGTCAAACAAAAGTGGGTTCACACCCACATAATACACCAATGAACTCTCATAATCATTCTAAGCAATTCAACCTAATTGCATGCAACCTTAAATGAAGAGAGAGAAAGGCTCATGCCTTTATATACAATCCATATACAAGTATAATCGTGCTCACATGCGAGCATCATGAATTGAATATGTATAAATCCTCAGGTGGGTATATATAGGTAACCTATACGAGTAAGCCGGTGCTCCAATCAAGCCCTGGGACCGGGCGGACGATCCTGGGTAGTACCTCAAATCGAACAGCTCGAGCTCAGGCTCCATCAGCCATGCGATGTACCTGTCCACCTGGCGCCAACAGAGGACAGGTCCCCCGCGACGGGGGTGAGCATACCAATACACAAAATCCCATAATCATAATAATGAAATTCATAATTTACAACAAAGGTAAATGCTAATGAATTTAAAATGATACTCCCCTGGATGGCAACATCCTCATCCGGGATCCGGTGGACTGTCCCTGTTCTCACAACATCAAACTCATCAAATCTCTAAATCAGTAAATCAACACATTGATTTACACATCGCATGCCTGATCCTCGAATATCAACATATAGTGATTACAAATCATTAAACATGCAATTACAGATATCACAATATCTAATACTGATTTCACAACCTTGCTATCAATCACAGATAGCTCAAATGCCTTAGCATTTATTTTACCATTCCTTCATTATACTTAGACATCTCAAGTGTCCTATAATGAATACATGAGTCTACAAACCTAGACATCTCAAATGTCTCATAATGAATACATGATTCTACGAACCTAGACATCTCAAATGTCTTACGAAGAATGCATGATTCTACAAACCTAGACATCTCAAATGTCTCATAATATAGTCATATAAATCCAGTACCCCATATATCATGGCAAGAGTCATCCTATCTAGTGTCACGCACGCTACAAGCGGCGATATCAAGATTTGGGTCATTCCTTGGCTATACAACATGTATGTATAACCATACGCAAAACATTCAATGCAATCAAAAACACCTTATGCATTTCACATATATATAGTAATGCTCGTACGTTCGCACGTACCTTAAATCTCCAAGTCCGAGCCAAGCCTTGCTCGAGTTCCATGCCCCGAGGAATGATGTGCTAACACGATAAATAATTCACAATTATTTACGAACATGTAACCCTATGCTCAAGCACACCCATATCCCTCACAACATTGTCAATACACGACAATTATCCTCTTAAAAGACCCGGGCCAGGGTACATGCAGGAAGAATAAAAAGACAATCGAAATTTGTTCAAGAATGCCCTACAAAATCGAACCTTCATCTCTCACATTTCGAACCCAATAAAATACCATAATTCATCTAAAATGTCAATTAAGCTATCCAAGCAAGAATCAACATCCCTTGACAAAAACTCCCATTTTCGAACTCAACCCCATAATTCGAATCCAAACAAGCCTTTAAAATCAAACCCTTAAAATTCTTCAAATTCGAACCAAGCTTCTCAATTCATCTCAATCAAGCATCATAATACTCTTAAAACATGCAATAATCGATCAATTGCAAGA